>CM035837.1:372889429-374245054 GCA_020510985.1 Pholidichthys leucotaenia
CACACCAACACAGGAGGAGAATAGGCGAGGGAGAGAAGCTTACTTGTTTGGGCAGATGACTGGCGCTTCAAGGATGGAAGCCCGGGAGACAGCCACCTGCAGGGCTCGGTGCAGCAGCGAGGAGAGACGAGGGACGGGGTTGTCCGCCGCCGAGGAATCCACCTGTGCACAGGGGAGCAGACTGGAGAGATGAGGTAAGTGAACTTCTTACCGGTAAAGAGGATGCTGAAGAGAATGTGGTAGAAGTCCATGCAAGGAAAATGAAGTCTACGGCTTCAGGCCGAAGCTCAGGGCGAGGCGGCTTTTATCCTTCGCCGCTGACGAGTAGCAGGTGCGTGAGCAGGTGGCGCCGCTGATGAATGGCGCGGCGTGACATATAATAAAGACAGACGTAATCTAGCCCTCCTGTTGTTCCATATAAATTCCACTAACTTTTTTTTTATTCTTGAGAATAGATCTAAAGGTGGTGATAAGGGAATGTATTGAAATAAATAAAGTATTTTAGGTAAAATATTACTTTTAAGTATATTGATTCTCCCGATCATTGACATTGGTAGTGACATCCATCTCTGAGTTAACTCATTGATATCTGACATTAAGGCTTCATAGTTGACACTGGCGACTGATTCTAGCTTAGGCACAATTTGGATTCCTAAATATTTAAACTGATTTACAACATTGAATTGATTTACCTCAGGGGCTGGGTAATTTCTCTGGGACTCATTTAGCATTAATATTGAAGATTTAGTTTTATTTATTTTATATCCTGATATTTCCCCAAAATTCTTTATTAAATTCAACAAGGTTGGAATTGATTTTTTTAGATTCGACATAAACAAAATTATGTCATCGGCGTACAGGGAGATTTTATGTTCTGTTGGTCCAACTTTAATTCCATATATTTGTGAATGTAAATGTATCGCTATCGCTAAAGGTTCAATTGCCATAGTAAACAGTAAAGGTGAAAGTGGACAGCCTTGTCGACATCCTCTATTGATTTTTATTGGTTTTGAAATATTGTTATTTGTTAGGATTTCTGCTGTAGCATTATTGTATATTATTTGAACCCATTTTATGAAATTATTTCCAAGTCCAAACCTTTGTAGGACTTCAAAAAGAAAGGGCCATTCAACTCTATCAAAGGCCTTTTCGGCGTCCAGTGATAGGAGAGCTGTATCCGGTGCTTCTTTATTAAAATAAATAATATTAAATAGTCTTCTTACATTATGGAAGCCTTGTCTACCCTTTATAAAGCCATTCTGATCTCGATTAATAATATTTGGTAAAATTTCTTGTATTCGTCTTGCTAAAATTTTACAGATTATCTTAAGGTCGGCGTTTAATAGGCTTATTGGTCTCATATTTTCACATTTATTAGAGGGCTTACCTGGTTTTGGCAGCAGTATAATTAAGGCATTATTTATGTATGATGGTAAATTATTATTTTGAAATGCTTCTAAAACCATTTCCAAAAAAGGTTTTATTAATTTATTCTTAAATTTTTTATAAAGGTCAACTGGAAGACCATCTGGTCCTGCACTTTTTCCTGATTTCATATTATCAATGGCTAGCCCAACTTCTTCTTGACTAATTTTAGACTCCAATATCTCCCTGTTTTCATTTGGAATACACGGTATAGATAGTTCGTTCAAAAACCCATTTAGTTTTGTTAAATCAGATTCATTTTTGGTATCATATAATTTTTCATAGTAATCTCTAAAGGCTCTGTTAATTTCTAAAGGATCTATAACTACCTGTCCATTACTTATAATACTGGTAATTGGTGTTTTAATTTCTAATTGTTTAATCTGCCATGCTAATAATTTTCCTGATTTTTCACCTTGTTCATAAAAAGATTGTTTCAATCTTAGAAGACTCGAGGCAGCTGTATTCGCTGATTTTTTGTCGTATTCAGCTCTCAAAATCAGTAATTCGTTCTCCAACCTTGGGTCACTTCCTGCATACACTTTTTCCTGAAGACTTTTTATTTTATGTTCCAATTTAGCTCTCTCCTCTCGAGTCTTCTTAGATTTTGATCCTGTATAACTAATAATATGTCCCCTAATAAAAGCTTTGAAAGCCTCCCACTTTACACATGCTGATGTTTGTGTAGTATTGATGTCAAAGAACTCGTCTATCTGTTTTTCTATATACTTGACAAATTCCTCATCCTGAAGCCATTTATGCTGAAATTGCCATCTACCTGATTCCTTTGTCAATTTTTTATCTACATATATTAGACAACAGGGTGCATGATCAGAGATCACGATGTTATCATAAAAGCAGTTTTGAATCTTGGACCTTAATTCTGTGGAAATCAAAAAATAATCAATACGTGAGAATGTCTTGTAGGTACTGGAATAACAAGAATAGGCTTTAACTTGTGGTTTCATTTCTCTCCATATATCTAACAATCTCAATTCTTTCATAAAATGATTAATAGTCATCCTACATCCAATGTGCGTGCAATCCAGTCCTGTTGATCTATCTATACCTGGATTCAATGTACAATTAAAATCCCCTGCTATTATATGTTGCCCTGTAAGTGATGATAAGATAAGAAATAAATTAGCAAAGAACTTCTGATCATCTATATTGGGACCATATAAGTTCACAAGATTTATATTTTCTAATAGCAAAGAACCTTGAATGATTACATATCTTCCAAATTTGTCTCCAATTACATTTTTCACTTGAAAAGGAACTGATTTATATATGAGAGTCATAACTCCCCTGGCCCGGGATGAGAATGATGAGGTGAAGACACTTCCTTGCCATCTACTCCTAATTCTTTTTATATCCTCCTCTATTAAATGAGTTTCTTGTAAAAACACAATTTTTGAACCCATGTCTTTTATTTTATTCATAACTTGTTTAAGTTTTTTAAAATTTTGTAGACCTCTGCAATTCCATGAAGTTAAATTAAGATTAACACTTTGGTTTATGATCAATAGAGAGTTTGGGATTACCTTGCAGTGTAAACATGCTCATACAGAGAAGCAAAAACATGAGTGGTTGAACATGATTCTTTTTTCTAAAGTCCATCCAGGGACAAGAGTTGCAAATTAGCTAATAGCTATACACTCTATGTGCAACACATCAGATTGATTGTCTTTGATTAATTGTCTATGTTTATTGCACTGTCCCTGTCAAATAAACTAATCTACTACTACTACTACATTCATCCTACAAACTACACACAAACAAATTTCCCCTTCCCACACTTGTGGGAAACCCCCCAAAATCAAAAGAAAAATTCCGTCTCCCGATATAGCCATCGACCGCTCCACACCCACGGGGAACAGCCTAAGCCACTCCTTCTTCATCCTCCCAATCACCCTAACTCTACTGCTTTTAATGACGTAACATTAACTCTCCTCTGTAGTTTTCCAACTTAACTCCAAAATTTTTAACAACTTTGTACATCATAGTTTTTTTTTGTTTGTTTTGTTTTTGTTTGTTTTTTTTAATATATAATACAATCTATATTTTGTAAACTTACTATTTACTTCAAGTCAGTCAGATGCCTGTGCAAATGCTTAATTATTCTACCTTATATTTTGTTCATGCTTAGCTCCCACCAGTCTCTTCTTCTTCTTTGATCTTCTTGATGAACTCCTGCGCCTCCTCTGGGGTCTTGAAGATGTGGGTTCTGCCCTCATACGTGGTCAGCAGTCTCGCAGGATAGATTACACCATGACGAATCCCAAGGTTGCGCAGCTCCTTACGTATGGGATCAAACTGCTTCCTCAATTGCTGGATTCCTGTGGCCAAATCTGGGTAGAACCGCACCTGCTGGTCCTGGTGTTTAATCTCTCCTTTAGCTCGTGCAGCGTTGAAGATCTTCATCCTGTCTCTGTTGCTAAGAAACTTCATAATTAAGGTCCTCGGCGGTCCCTTATCTCTCCGTGGGCCAATACGATGTGCATTTTCCAGAACCACTGCTGATTGCAACTCCTCGCTGCCCAGCACCTCCGGAATCCACTTTTCCAGAAAGGAACATACGTCCCGACCTTCTGATTCCTCTGGAAGACCCACCAGCCTCAAGTTATTCTGTCTCGACCGAGATTCCAAATTCAAAATATTATTTTCCAGAGATTTTTTTTTTTTTCCAAAGTGCGCACCTTTAATTGAAGACGGGTGACGTCATCTTCAGCACTAGCGAGACGGAGCTCCATCTGCGCCGTTCGTTCTACACAGTCACCCAATTCCTTTCTTATTCCTTCCAACGCTGTCATAATCCCATCAAATCTAGAGGAAAAGTCCGCTCTCATTGAACTCATGGCAGCCATCAGCGCATCTGCGCCATTCCCCGCAGACATCGCACCGTTGCCAGCCTCCTCCGCCATATATGGAGTTTTATTTGCTGCGTCACAGACCTGAAAGTCCGTTAATTTGGACTGTTTCGGCGGCTCGCTTTTTCCTTTACCTGGTTTTCCAGCCTTAGGCTTCGCCGACATATCCTCGCCCAGACGCTGGGATACGTTCTGTCCCAAATGAGAGAGTTATTTGCCGATTTTTTTTTCTCCAGGAGCAGAGCAGAGTGAGACACATCCGTCCTATGTGGCAGCCATAACCGGAAGTTCCCAAGATTGCTTGTTATTGGTCTTTAAAAAAATAAATAAATTAAAAAGGGCAGCTCAGTGGCACAGTGGTTAGCACTGTAGCAGCACAGTAAAAAGGTCACGGGATCAATCCCACCCGCTGACCACTGGTGACCCTTCTGTGTGGAGTTTGCATGTTCTCCCTGAGTCTGTGTGGGTTTACCCTGGGTACTCCGGTTTCCTCCCACAGGCCAAAAACATGCAAGTTAGGTTAACTGGAAACTGTAAAGTGACCCTATGTGTGAATGATGAAGGGACTGGGGCCATACCGTGGCTGCTTCATCCATCTATGTGGATGTCCTGAATTTCCCTCTGAGGATTAACAAAATTAAAAAAAAAAAGTCTTTAGATACATATCACAAATTCTTAAAACTTCGTTGTCACCAAGTTCTTTCTTGATTATCCTTGGAATATCTGAAATTTCTGGAGAGTGTACAACAGCACAACACTTTTTTTCCGATTGTCTCATAATAGCAAAAAAGTAATCTTGAGCACATGGAAAGGCACAGCAATTCCTTCTGTAAAGATGTGGTTAGATGAATTAACTAAGACATTACATTTAGACAGAATAAGATACATGCTAAAAGATAGAATCATACAATTCAATAAGATTTGGCAACCATTTATTGGTTTTCTAGGAAACTGAATGTTCTGTGTTCTGCCATTATCAGATGACTTAGAGAAGGTAAGAATTAGTTATACAAATTATATCATAATATAAATACTTATATGAAATTTTTATATATATACAGTGGTTTGAAAAAATGTCCCCTTCCTGATTTTCCATTTTTTGTATGCTTGTCACACTTAAATGTTTCAGATCATTAAACAAATTTAAATATTAGACAATGATAACACAAGTAAACACAAAATGCAGTTTTTAAATGAAGGTGTTTATTATTAAGGGTAAAAAAATCCAAACCTACATGGCCCTGTGTGAAAAAGTGATTGCCCCCCCTTGTTAAAACATAAATTAACTGTGGTTTATCACATCTTTGGAAAACTGAGTTCAGTTTCTCTAGGCGCACCCAGGCCTGATTACTGCCACACCTGTTCTTAATCAAGAAATCACTTAAATAGGACCTGCCTGACAAAGTGAAGTAGACCAAAAGATCCTCAAAAGCTTGACATCATGCTGCAATCCAAAGAAATTCAGGAACAAGTGAGAAACAAAGTAACTGAGATCTATCGGTCTGGAAAAGGTTGTAAAGACATTTCTAAAGCTTTGGGACTCCAGTGAACCACAGTGAGAACCATTATCCACAAATGGCGAAAATATGGAACAGTGGTGAACCTTCCCAGGAGTGGCCGGACGACCAAAATTACCCCAAGAGCACAGCGATGACTCATCCAAGAGGTCACAAAGGACCTCACAACATCATCCAAAGAACTGAAGGTCTCACTTGACTCAGTTAAGGTCAGTGTTCATGACTCCACCATAAGAAAGAGACTGGGCAAAAATGGCCTGCATAGCAAAGTTCCAAGATGAAAACTGCTGCTGAGCAAAGAGAACATAAAGGCTTGTCTCAGTTTTGCCAGAAAACATCTTGATGATCCCCAAGACTTTTGGGAAAATGCTCTGTGGACTGGATAAGACAAAATTTGAACTTTTTGGAAGGTGTGTGTCCCATTACATCCGGTGTAAAAGTAAAAGTAACACAGCATTGCAGAAAAGGAAAATTATACCAAGAGTAAAATGTGGTGGTAGTGTGATGGTCTGGGGCTGTTTTGCTGCTTCAGGACCTGGAAGACTTGCGGCAAATGGAACCATGAATTCTGCTGTCTACCAGAAAATCCTGAAAGAGAATGTCCGGCCATCTGTTC
Source organism: Pholidichthys leucotaenia (assembly GCA_020510985.1). Taxonomy (NCBI): domain Eukaryota; kingdom Metazoa; phylum Chordata; class Actinopteri; order Cichliformes; family Pholidichthyidae; genus Pholidichthys; species Pholidichthys leucotaenia. Next base: position 372,895,858 of record CM035837.1, read on the forward strand.
ATGACCTCAAGCTGAAGGGCACTTGGGTTTTGCAGCAGGACAATGATCCAAAACACAGTAGCAAGTCCACCTCTGAATGGCTTAAGAAAAACAAAATGAAGACTTTAGAGTGGCCTAGTCAAAGTTACCCTTAATAATAAACACCTTCATTTAAAAACTGCATTTTGTGTTTACTTGTATTATCTTTGTCTAATATTTAAATTTGTTTGATGATCTGAAACGTTTAAGTGTGAAAAACATACAAAAAAATGAGACATCAGGAAGGGGGGAAACACTTTTTCACACCACTGTATGTCTGCACATACATATATTATAATGATATATCATACCCTTCCCTTGTTCTCTTTCGTGAAACTTGTCTATTTTTGGTTTTGATATCTGTCTTATATTAACCTTTGTTAACCCCCATGTACCTCTGCATTATTTTTCTTTTCTTTTCTTTCTGTGTTTAGTTTTTTTTTTCTCCTCTCTTACGTATGCGTTTGTGTAAAAAAAGAGAAAAATTAGCACAATTATATGTACAACAAATATTGTTGGATATATTGATGCTCAATAAAAATTTCTTTAAAAGAATACTTATTTTCCCCCTGTATAGCATGCAGGCATTATTTTCAAACAAATACTACTGTGTAAAGTACCATAATGTGTTTGAACATGTATCATTAATTTCCCTTTGTAGGTCGAGAGATGAATTTGAGCAACAAGCATAGCAGCTGTTTATAATCTTAAGCTCCCAAAACCTCTTTAACAAAATGGCTTTCCACTGAAAAGGTCACGGTAATAGCTATGGTTGGCCAAGAGGGTTATCCAGTGGTCTTAGACTGCCTTTTGACTTATTTTTCCTCTAGCTATGTCTCATACTGTTGTAGTTCATGCTGAGTCATTAAACTGTTTTTATGTTTGAAAAACTGCCTTTATAAGCCTTTCCACATTGTCAAGTCAGTATTCCTGTGGTTGCGCTTTTGTTCTGTCCTGGTGTTGAAAGACATCTGTGATTATACTGAAGGCATTTACTTTTGTGCAGGAATTGTTTAAATGCCCAGATATGAGTAAGACCCTTCTACTTATTCTCAGTGTTCCCTTTTTAACATCTTTCCCATAGTATGATGCTGATGCTGTTATTTAACACAAAGCACTACCTTTGACAAGTAAAGCTTGAAATCTTGCCCAAACTTCCTCATGCATATTTGGTGTATGTTAATGGTTTCTGTGCAGACGACGAGACACTGTCTCGAAAATCGGAACATGTACAGAGTATGGGAAAGTAAGACACTGACATTCTGTTGTTGTTGCCTCTGCTACCCACTGGTTTGCAAGGTTTCAATGTTACATCTTTTGAAAATGGATATTACAAACCATGGATAAAAAGGCTCTTAGCTACCTGCCAATCACACAGTAGGCTCTAATCCAATAACTGCTTCACCATAACACAAGACAATAATGTATGCAGTTCTGAGTTTTGTTCATCCATTCATCTACTACCGCTTATCTGAGGGTTTGGATCATAGGAGCTTCAGTCAAAGCAAAGAAGCTCAGACTGCTGTCCAGTTCGCATAGTACCATGACCACTATGATCGCTCCTGCAAGTGGTGAGCCCACTGGAGGGTGGACTCATACGGCTCACTGGGGCTGAGTTCTGACAGATCCTATGGGTAGAAACCCGGTCACCAAGTGCTTGCTGTCAAGCACCTCCTCCCAGCCAGACTCCAGGGCAGGACCCTGGTAGTCCCATCCCATACCAGTTGGGGTACACAGGATCCTTCTTGTAACTTTTTCATAGTATTCACTGGAGCGCTCTTAGTCTGGCCCACCCAGGATCTGTTTGCCTTGGAAATCCATACCAGGGGGCAAGTTGCCCCCAGCAACATAGCTCGTAGGGCACACAAACCCCTCTACTACGATAAGGCGGTGATCCATGGAGGGGGAGTTTTGTTCAATGTGATGTAAAACAACAAAAACTGCAAGTTAAAGGAAAATTACACTGGTTAGCCAATGCTAGTGGATAAAGTTTGGAGTGCTGGCTTAGTGGTAGAGCATTCCTACCCACAACCAGGAGGTCGTGGGTTCAAACGCTGGCCAGGTCATACCAAAGACCATATAAAAATGGTACTTCCCGCCTTCTAGTTTGGTGCTTAGCATAATAGAGTGGGAGAAGGAAAAAGTTGTTTGTGGCGGCACCTTACATGGCAGTGGCCCCTTTGATTCTAGATGTGATTAACATTGTAGATAGGAGAAATGTAATTTCGTTCTATGGTAGATGATTGGCTGTATGGATTAAACAACAATAAAGTTGGCTGCTGCTTCTTCTAAAGTTGATCGCTGAGGTCTGTTGTGATTGGAAATAATTAATAATAATAACTAGAGCAGCTAAAAATCACAAGCACAGCACTATAAGGCAAGTAATAAGATTACTGTTTTTTATAAAATACAGTCCTCTGTAGCCCTGCTGCTCTGTCCTCTGCTGTCAATTTTAGCACACAAGAGTCTCCACAGTAATTTTTGCAAGATAACAATACAGAAGTCAGACAATCACAAATGGTGTATACCTGGAGGAAAGAAAAGACACCTGGTTATCGTCAAACAATTAATAATTTTGTGTAAAGATATTTTAGAAATCTAAAATGACTGACTTTATTCTTTAACATCCATCCATCCATCCATCCATCCATCCATCCATCCATCCACAATGATTCATCAGCAGCAGTTCAAGCAAAGATGTCCAGTCTTCTCTCATCTTAGACACCACCTCTAGTTCCTCCAGGAGAACACAGCATGCTCTGGGTATATTCTGGGGTTTCCTTCTAGGGGGACATGCCAGCAACATCTCACCTCGGAGCTGACCAAGATTTTTCCTGGTCCAATGCCCAGGCCACTTCAACTGGCTCATTTTAATATGAAGGAGCAGAAGTTATATTCTTAGTTTCTCTCAAATGACTGAACTCCTCATCCTATCTCTGTGGGCGAGCCCATTAACAATGATCTTTTGGTGTGAAGCCAAATTTTGTAACCAGAGGTGAGGATAGGAACATACTGTAGATCATCCAGTAAATGGTCAGCTTTACTTTCATGTTGATCTTTTTCTTCAACAGAATGTTCTTCAGCAATAAAAATAATGTCTTCACGTGTGACTAAGTCATAGATAGATACAACTTTATTAATCCCACCCTGGGGAAACTCATTTGCCAGAGCAACACAAAGTCAGAAAAGAAGAACAGAAACCAAAAACAATAAAAAACCTACTAAAAACACAAGATCAATAATATTTAAAATATGTACAAATTGTACTATGCACATCAATAAAAATAATATAGTACATACATGCATGTTTATGTCAAGTATTTATCCTGTGTGTATATTATATAGTCTAACTGCTGTCGGGATGAAGGACCTACGGTAACGTTCAATCCTACACAGTGGCTGTAACAGTCTACTACTAAAGGAGCTGCTCAGGGCCTCCACAGACTCATGTAGGAGGTGAGAGGTGCTGTCCATAATAGACATTAGCTTAGCTAACATCTTTCTCTCCCCTACCGCCTCAGTGGTGGTAGGGGACACAGACGTCCAACTGTTGAAAACAAAAACAGCAAAACAAAGAATAGAATTTACTACTTTTGGAAGAAACAGATTAACATTTGACCATGCCAAATGCTGGGAACAGCTTTTAAAAAATGTGCAGTCTGTTTAGTAGCTACAATAGTAGAAAACAAAGAAATGTAGGAAAAAAATGTCATTACCAATGTTTGCATTCCTTCCTTTGAAGTGTTTTTTCTTGTCCTCTTGGGCTTCAGCCTTAATGTGAGCAAGCACTGTGGTGGCAAGGTCTGTCTAAATATAACTCTACTTGACAACAAGCTGGAACAGTAGATACCCTTTTACTTTGAAGAATTCCAATTACTGTCACTGTTCCTCCAGTGTGTGTGTGTGTGTGTGTGTGTGTGTGTGTGTGTGTGTGTGTGTGTGCACGTGCGCATGTGCGTGTGTGTGTGTATTTGCTGGTGCAATGCATGTAACTAAGATTTACCCCACACTGTAAAAATTATTGGGTTAGTTTTACTTTAAAAAAATAGCTCAACCCATTGCCTAAAAAACCCAAACAAACAAACAAAAAAACCGAACACAATACTAACTTGCAGTGTTGGAGGACTTAAGGTCGGCCTCAAGGCCAGTTTGTGCCAACCTTGGAGGGTAATGACTCGGCCTCGGCCTCAAGACCTATGGCTTTGGTAACTCGGGCCAAGGCCGGCTTGAGGTCATGCAATTTCAACATTATTTTTTTATTTTTCTAGATTGAATTCTCCCTCAATTATATTCTGATATTACTTTTTGATGAAAAATCAAAATCCACCTCATAATGTCGGGTATTAGGTGGCATTGCCGCTCCACTTTTATCACTACCTCTCTATCTCGCTTATCACTAGTTTTCCCAAAGGCTGGCACTCACAATGTAAACGTACATGCAGTAACAGTACACAGTGCATAAGTAGCGTAACGGCAAAGTAGTGCAAAGCATTATGCACTACTTTGCTGCTGCGCTAGCTGCGCTTAGTCCATACACATGTTGCGCATGCATACATGACCTCTGCAAGTACATGTACATGGTGGATTCATCTTTTTGCTTGTCGATTCACTATACATGTATATGTACAGTACTCGTACATGTACAGAATAGCAAGTTTGGCGATATACACAATGATAACAGACAGACAGACAGACAGAGATTTCTTGAATTATATATAGAGTGATACAAAGATATAGAGTGATGATAATCAAGTCAGTGGCGGCAATGCACCTGTGAGCTGGTTGCCAATCGCCAATGAAATCTAAAAGAAGAAGAAGAAGCAAGTTTTGGCAGTATATGTACATGTGCGAGTACATGTATCCACTCATGAAGCAAACACGCTTGTGGTACAGTACGTGGTGCATAATGAAAAAACATTATGCACTACTTTGTTGCTACGCCGGCTGTGCTTAGTGCATGCACATGTTATGCAGTGCATGCATTCATGACCTCTGCAAGTAGTACTGCATTGTGCAGGAAGCGTGTGATTTTAACCTCTCTTGCACAAGTTATTGCAATGCGGCTTCTTCTCGAGAAAAAAAAGCTGTATGTTGATGAGTCAGTTAAGTCTTCAAAATCATGAATAGTTCAGTTTGGATTCACAGATCACCAAAATTTCAGTCATGTCAGTGCAAACAGAAGGAAAAAAATGGGTGTTTTTTTGTCAATAATGTACATTTTCCTTGTGACGCAACAAGGACTGCATTAAAGTAAACAGTATCCATCCATCCATCCATTCATCCATTCATCCATTCATCCATCCATCTTCTACCACTTTTTCTGGAGGTCCAGGTCACGGAGGCAATAGTTCAAGCAGAGAAGCCCAGACTTCCCTACCCCCAGCCACCTGCTCCAGCTCTTCTGAGAGGATACCAAGATGTTCTCAGGCCATCTGGGAGATGTAGTCTCTCCAGTGTGTCCTGGGTCTGCCCCGGGGTCTCCTCCCAGTGGGATATGCCCGAAATACCTCAAGTGGGAGGTGTCCAGGAGGCATCTTGATCAGATGCCCAAACCACCTCAACTGGCTCCTTTCAATGTGGAGGAGCAGCGGTTCTACTCTGAGCCTCTCCCAGATGACTGAGCTCCTCACCCTATCTCTAAGGGTGAGTCCAGCAATCCTACGGAGAAAGCTCATTTCAGCCGCTTGTATGCGCGATCTCATTCTTTCGGTCATTACCCAAAGCTCATGACCATAGGTGAGGGTAGGAACGTAGATTGAGGGGTAAATCAACACCTTTGCCTTAGAGCTCAGCTCCCTCTTCACCATGACAGACCAGTAAAACGTCCTGCATCACTGCAGATGCTGCTATGATCCATCTGACAATCTCCTGTTCCATTCTCCCCTCACTCGTGAATGAAACACCAAGATACTTAAACTCCTCCACTTGGAGCAGGAGTTTGCCCCCAACCCGGAGAGGACAATCCACCCTTTTCCGGCTGAGAACTTTGGACTCACATTTGGAGGTGCTGATTCTCATCCCAGCCACTTCACACTCAGTAGCAAACCATCCCAATAAGACCTGTAGGTCATTGCTCGAATTGAAACATTGAAACATTGAAAGGAGTCAGTTGAGGTGGTATGGGCATCTGATTAGGATGCCTCCCTCTTGAGGTGTTTTGGGCACGTCCCACTGGGAGGAGACCCCGGGGCAGACCCAGGACTCGGTGGAGAGACTATGTCTCCCAGTTGGACTGGGAACACCTTGGTATCCTCTCTGAAGAGCTGGAGCAGGTGGTGGGGGAGAGGGAAGTCTGGGCTTCTCTGCTTGAACTGCTGCCTCCGTGACCCGGACCTCCGGAAAAGCGGTAGGAGATGGATGGATGGATGGATGGTCATTGCTCGATGAAACCAACAGGACAACAACATCTGCAAACAGCAGAGATGAGATCCTGTGGTCATCAAATATGACACCTTCCATTACGGCACAGTGGTGGCTTAATGGTTAGGGATGTGAACTGGTAAGATAAGATAAGATAAGATAAGATAAGATAAGCCTTTATTAGTCCCACAATGGGGAAATTCCAGGATTGCAACAGCACAGGGATAGCAACACTCAGAACAATAATTTAGAAGATAAGAAAATAAGAGCAGTGAATATACATATGTACACATAAATATATAAATGTATATACACAGTGCGGAGCATTGTAGCTAGATGGACTAAACAACATAACCGTCTATTTAGTTACCCTTCATGGTATGAATATGTACCCATACATATTGTCACCCTCCATAGCGACTGATATTGTCCTAGTTGTATACTGGAGGGGATCATTTGTGTAAGTCTGTTGTGTCTTTTGCATTCAATACTATTAGGTTGTCACGTTTTTTTTTTTTTTTGCTATCTCTGCGAGCAGCCCTGCTTAGGTTATACAGTCTGACAGCCGTAGGTAGGAAGGACCTGCGAAACCTCTCGGTCACGCAGCAAGGATGATGTAGTCTACTGCTAAATGAGCTCCTCAGTGCGTCCAGTATGTCCTGCATAGGGTGGAACTCGGACTCCAGCAGAGATGACAGTTAAGCCACCATCCTTCTCTCCCCTATCTCCTCCACTGGGTCAAGGCGTTGCTCCAGGACAGAGCTAGCTTTCTTGATTATTTTGTTCAGTCTCTTCCTATTGGCTGCTGTAATGCCGCTGCCCCAGCAGACCACTCCAAAAGTGATGGCTGATGCCACCACCGTGTCGTAGAATGTCTTCAAGAGCACCCCTTGTACACCAAAAGACCTGAGCCTCCTCAGTAGGAACAGCCTGCGCTGCCCCTTCTTGTAGAGTGCGTCGGTATTGTGTGACCAGTCTAGTTTACTGTTCAGATGAACACCCAGGTACTTGTAGGATGTCACCATCTCAATGTCTGTTCCCTGGATGTTTACTGGTGCTGTGAGGGGTTGTCCTTGCCTGCGGCAGTCCACCACCAGCTCCTTAGTTTTCCTTGCGTTGATCTGGAGGCAGTTCCGATGGCACCAGTCCACGAAGTCCTGGATAAGTCCTCTGTACTTAGTTTCATCTCCGTTGGAGATGAGGCCGACGATCGCAGAGTCGTCAGAGAACTTTTGTAGATGGCAATGTGTTGTGTTGTGTGAGAAGTCCGCAGTATAAAGGGTGAACAGGAAGGGAGCCAAAACCGTTCCCTGGGGGGCCCCCATGCTGCTGCTGATCGTGTCGGACACACAAATCTTCTCACAAACTGTGGCCGGCTAGTGAGGTAGTCCAGGATCCATGATGACACGTGCTGGTCCACCCCTGCGCACAGCAGCTTGTCCTTCAGGATCATCGGTTGGATGGTGTTGAAAGCACTGGAGAAGTCAAAGAACACGATCCTCACCGCATTCCCGGGCTTCTACAGGTGGGACAGGGAACGGTGAAGGAGGAAGATCAGAGCAGAGCAGTCTCTCCAGGGTCTTCATCATGTGAGACGTCAGGGCCACTGGCCTGTAGCTGTTCAGGTCTTTGGGGTGGGAAGTCTTTGGTACAGGTACCACACAAGATGTTTTCCACAACTGTGGTACTCTCCCCAGCTTCAGGCTCAGGTTGAAGATGTGCTCCACAATCCCACACAGCTGGTCTGCACAGGACCTGAGGAGCTTCGTGCTGATGCCATCCGGTCCCGAGACCTTCCTCGCCTTGATCTTCCTCAGCTCCATCCTCACCTGGGTCTTAGTGAGGGTCAGGTTGGGGGGCTGTGTGCTGGGAGTGGGGGGGTGTTGGTGGAGTGGGGTGTGGACAGCAGGTCTCGATGACTGTAGAGGCAGCAGTGGTTGGTGTGCAGTCGGGGGGGAGGGCGGTTGGTCAGACCTATTAAAAAACAGGTTCAGATTGTTCGCCCACTCCCTGCCCCCCGTAGCCTGGGAGGAGGTATTCTGGAGCCCAGAGATGGTTTTAAGGTTTCTCCAGACCCCGCTGATGTCGCTCTTTTGCAGCTTGTCCTCCATCTTCTTCCTGTAGCTGTCCTTGCCTTCTCTGATCTTCCTCCTCAGCTCCCTCTGTACGGACTTCAGCATCTTCCTGTTCCCCGACCTGAAGATCCTCTTCTTCTCTCTCAGAAGTGACTTTATCTCAGGGTTGATCCAGGGTTTGTTGTTCGAGCAACACCGTATGGTCTTGGTGGGTACGGTGTTGTCCACACAGAAGTTGATGTAGTCCGTGATGGTGTGAGTGAAGTCATCAATGTCCTCACCATGTGGATCGCAGAGCTGCTCCCAGGCAGTGGTTTCAAAACAGTCCTTTAGAGGGTCCATTGCCTCCTCAGACCTCAGCTGGGTGGGACAGATAACAAAGCAGTGCTTGCCCCACCCTCATTAACCCCACTGTGGTGCCCTTGAGCAAGACCTTTAACCCCAATTGCTCCAGTGGAGCTGCTCAGTGGCCACAGGTCAGTCTGTGGTTGTACTGGGCAGCTTCCAGGTGTGAATGTGTAACTGTGTGAGTGTGAACAGGGGGTCCTTAAATAGAGAGATTGCCTCTCAATGGTACTTCTTTGTATAAATAAAAGGTTAAATAAAAAATAATTCCTTGGCTGTCCATAAAAATTATGAACAGGACTGGTGACTAAGGGCAGCCTTAGCAGAGTCCAACTCTCACTGGAAATGAGTCTGACTGAATTTTGGCAGACCGGATAGCTCATAGCAACAAGCCCGATACCCCATACTCCCGAAGCACCCCCCACAAAAAACCACAAGGGACGTGGTCAAATGCCTTCTCCAAGTTCACAAAACACTCCCACGAACCTTCGAGGATTCTTGAGAAGGTAAAGAGTTGGTCCAATGTGCCACGGCCAAGACGAAAATCACATTGCACCTCCTGATCCTGAGTCTATTCCAGTACTCTGGCATAGACCTTCCCAGGAAGGCTGAGGAATGTGATCCTCCTAAAGTTGGGACATAACCTCCAGTCCCCCTTCATAAAGAGAGGAACCGGCACCCCAGTTTGCCATGCCAAAGGTACTGTCCCTGACTTCCACGCAATGTTGCAGAGGCGTGTCAACCGTGACAGCCCTACAACATCCAGAGCCTTGAGGTACTCGGGGCAAATCTTGTCTACCCCCGGGGTGGACACTGAAGAGTTTAACCACTTCAACGACCTCAGCGCCTGTGATGGGTTAGTCAACCCGCTCGTCATCAAGCTCTGCTTCCTCTTTGGAAGGCATGTCAGTGGGGAGTATTCCTTCCACCGCCTAATGATATCCCCAGTCAAAGTCAGCAGCACCCCATCCATGCCATACACAGTGTGGACAGGGAGCTGCTTCCCCCTTCTGAGCCGCCAGGCAGTTGGCAAGAATGTCTTCGAGGCTGACCGAAACTCTTGCTTCATGGCCTCACTGAACTCCTCCCATACCCGAGGTTTTACTTCAGCAACCACCTGAGCCGCACTTTGCTTGGCTTGTCGGTACACCTCAGCTGGTTCAGGAGTCCCACAAGCCAACCAAGTTCAATAGGACTCCTCCTTCAGCTTGATGGCCCCGCTCACCCCTGGTGTCCCCCACTTAGTTCAGGGGTTGCCACCGCAAAATGCACCGATGCCCTTGCAGCCACAGCGCTAAGCAGCTGCTTCAACAATGGAGGTGGAGAACATGGCCCATTCAGACCCCACGTCTCCAGACTCCCTCGGAATGTAGTCAAAGTTCTTCCAGAGGTGGGAGTTGAAGACCTCCCGGACAGGGGCCTCAACCAGACGTTCCTAGCACACCGTCACGACACGTTTAGGTCTACCGGGTCTGAATGGCATCCTCCCCTGCCATTGGATTCAACTCACCACCAGGTGGTGATTAGTTGACAGCTCTGCACCTCTCTTTACCCAAGCGTCCAAGACATAAGGTCGCAGGTCTGATGACATGGTAACAAAATCAATCATCAACCTGCGACCTAGGGTGTCCTGGTGCCAGGTGCACATTTGGACATGCTTATACTTGAACATGGTGTTCATTATGGACAAACTGTGGTTGGCACAGAGGTCCAATAACTGAAGACCACTTGGGTTCAGATAGGGCAGGCTGTTCCTTCCAATCAGCACCCTCCAGGTTTCACTGTCATTGCCCATGTGCACATTGAAGTCCCCCGGTGGGACAATGGAGTATCTATGAGTGTAGTGTGGAAAAAAGCAGGCCTTCACAGAATTTCAGCATCAATGCAGGAGTTTTGTTATTTTTCTGAAAATTTAGCCTGCAAGGCTGCTAGCATTGTGCTAATATTCTACTACTTATAATAAGCTAATATTACCGTCACTAACAGAGATGCTGGTGTTTGAGAATCAAGTGCGGACTAACTTCATAGACTGTCGATCACATTGCAATCTTTCATTGTATCCCATACTTCCGCATCAAGAGATGTTTCAACTTATGTTTACAATACGCTATGCTGCTCATGTTTACATACGTTTCCGCCATCATCCCACAGTAGCGACAGTGTCATGGCGTTGCTTGGTACTGGCAGCATGTGGTGTCATGACAATGCTGTTTTTAGTAAAAACACAGAAGTGTTTAAACCTGCAGCATCAAAAAAAGGAATTGATAACGTCAGCGACATACGATTCTGGGGGCTCGAAAAATTTAGAGGAACCGGTTCTCAATTCCCATCCTTAACTCAGAGTAGGCCAAGCTCTAGCCCCTTACCAGGAGACTGGTTCCAGAACCACAGCTGTGCGTTGAGGTAAGCCAGACTATATCTATCTCTCCACCTTGTGCAACAGCTCAGACTCCTTCCCCACCAGAGAAGTGGCATTCCACATCCCAAAAGCCAGTTTAGAAAGCTGGGGATCAGACCGCCAAGGTCTCTGCCTTTGACTGCCACCTGATCCAAATAGCACCAGACCCCCATGGTCCCTCCTGCAGGTGGTGAGCCCGCTGGAGGGCAGACCCATGTAACTCCTTCGGGCTGAGCCTGGCCGGGTCCCATGGGCAAAAACCGGGCCACCAGACACTCACCATCGAGCCCGGCCACTAGGCCTGGCTCCGGGTCAGGGCCCCAGTAACCCCATACCGGGCAGGGTACACTGAATCCTTGCTCTAACATTCATCATGAGAGTCTATTGGATCATTCTTAGTCTGGCCGTTCTCCCAGGACCAGTTTATCTTAGGTGACTCTACCAAAGGCAAATTGCCCCGGACAATGTAACTCCTGGGATCACTAGGGCACGAAACCCCCCCCCCCCCACATGATAAGGTGATAATGGTCCATGAGGATCCATGAGGGGATTAAACATTATGTCATAATAATATCATAAAGCACTTTGAAGTTTGCCTCTGAAATAATGTGGTGACTCAGACTCAGCCTCTGCCTCGGAATGTGGTGACTCGGACTTGGTCTTGGCCTCAGAATGTGGTGACTTGACAACACTGCTAACTTGACTAACAAACTTAGTAATTACTGTTACTATCTCTAAATTGGTTCTTCTACTATTTCAGTATTTATTTAGAACTAGTGCATTGCTTGTAGAACGCAAGTATTCCTGTCTGAAACAGGCTTTACAGGCCCAAATGTTGGCTGTGTTTGAAAGTGGAATACAAAGAGGTGTAGGCTGTATGTCGGCAATCACATGTTAGACTTTGACAAATATAAAAGGGAGTAAATGGCATGAAGATTTATTTGCGTGAATGTTAATTACAGAATACCTAATTGTTGAAAATGAATGGGACATCCAATATTAGCGACCGTCTCAGATCACTTATTTATTTGTTTGTCAGATCAGTTATTTATGTGATCTTTTATCACTTATATTCAAGATAATAGTGAATCTTGCAATTTGGGGAATGGGAGTTGTTCAGTCACCATTATAATTATTTTAGTTTACAGTATATCACTGTTCAGTGATGGAGTTAAGTGTAATATTGAATTTCTTCTGTGTATCGTCAATAAACTTATTCAATACTATAACAGGACACGTTTACAAATATTTGAGACCCATTGTAGTGCATCATTTTATATTTTAGCAATATTTTGTTATTAAAAGTTTTTTTTAAAAACTGTAATCAACCGAATTAACAACAAAACACCCAACATTATTACACTACCGTTCAAAAATTTGGGGTCACCCAGACAATTATTTTGTGTTTTCCATGAAAAGTCACACTTATTTACCACCATGAGTTGTAAAATGAATAGAAAATATAGTCAAGACATTGACAAGGTTAGAAATAATGATTTGTATTTGAAATAATAATTTTTTCCTTCAAACTTTGCTTTCGTCAAAGAATCTTCCATTTGCAGCAATTACAGCATTGCAGACCTAACATGATTACACAAGGGTTTTCTAATCATCCATTAGCCTTCTGATGCAATGAGCAAACACATTGTACCATTAGAACACTGGAGTGATAGTTGCTGGAAATGGGCCTCTATACACCTATGTAGATATTGCACCAAAAACCAGACATTTAAGATAAGATAAGATAAGATAAGCCTTTATTAGTCCCACAACGGGGAAATTCCAGGATTGCAACAGCACAGGGATAGCAACACTCAGAGCAACAATCAGAAGGCAAGAAAAAAACAAGCAAGCAAGAGCAGCTAATATACATATGTACGTTGCATATTATTATGCAACGTACATGCAATGTTATTTGCAGCTAGAATGGTCATTTACCACATTTGCAATGTATTGAGTGTATTTCTGATTGGTTTAAAGTTATCTTCATTGAAAAAAAGTGCTTTTCTTTCAAAAATAAGGAAATTTCTACAAACTTTTGAACGGTAGTGTATATACAGCAGAAGGACCCATTTGATTGAAACTGTTGCATTAGTGTTGCCCATTTGTCAGTAAATATTTAACTAAAAATGATTTATTTCATTATTTGGGCATTTTTGTGTCCTGCATTTGGTCGTTAAGTCATTCCGGCCATTCCGCTCCACAGTCATGGTGGTATTATTATTAAGTTTTTAATTTTTAGATACTCATGCGGGAGGGGGGACTCGCCATCCTGCAAAGTACAGTGGTACCACACAGGTGAAGCAGAAGCAGGGACTCCCGTCAACTACTGACCAGGCAGGCTGGGCGTGCCTCCCCGCAAAGGACTGTGGTCCACCCGGTCAGGCCGCTGCTTCTCCCACCATGTTCTGTGTTGGATACACAGGTGTTCTTTGTCAGACCCGGGTCCCCGCTGACGCTCCGCCCAGTCTGCTCATGTGCTTCATGTTCTCCACGTATGCCGAATTATCCTTTATTATCCTTTTCTACACAATCATGCCAACTTTATGGTATAATTTTTTAACCATTAAATCATCAGTATTATCTTTTTTTAGTCAAATTTGTCACTTTTCACTTCTTTGTTTTGCTCACGGTGTGCTGTGGTTACTGATGCTGTGATGTCACGTATTATCCAATCAGTACGGAGTCAGTGCAAAACCACGCCCATGCCTCTAGAAGCCAGAGCATGAGGAGAGAGCTACTGTATGACTAAACTTTTATTGATAAAAATTACATATTTTGACTGAACAACTCCATAGTCAGGGATGCACACCTTCGTAACCTCAGCAAAACATGTATAAAATCTTAGGTCAGTCTGACGAACGGTTCAACAGATATGCGTGGAACAGACACATAGCCACACAGACAGACAGACAGACAGACAGACAGACAGACAGACAGACAGACACACACACACACACACACACAGAGATTCTGTGCATTTATAGATAGACGTTATCACGTAGTTTTTGCCACATGGACCCATGCTCTGCACAGTTATGCAAATGATAGTTTAACTAATATTTGACAACCAGAATACTTACCAGCAGTTCAAGGTCTATACATGGTGACCTGTTATTAGTTAAACCTTAACACACAAACACTGACAGCCACGTCACAAACAAGCAGTAATCAATGTGATTAAATGAGTGATCACAATTACAAAATCAAGGGTTTAAACAATTAAGCATTAACATATCCATGAGTCTTTGTGCCCAGCAGTGCTCCTTAAAAATGTCTAGTGAGTGCAAACTGTTGAATGAATCTTGCATACACAACTCACAGTTAAGAAAATGGTACAGCTACTGTATATACTTGAAATATACTACATAAAATAATATATATTTTACAAACTAAGGTCACTTTTCACTTCTTTTTTCACTTTATATTCTTTACATTAGATGAAGATATGTCATTGTTTTACAGTTTGCTTATACAAAGTGTGGTACCGTTCCCTCACAGTTACAGGCATGCTCAAATTTGTACCCTTCAAACCACAAAAACACATCTGTCTCTGAAATAACTTGAAACTAAAAAAAGTTGAATGCCATATCTTATTATTTATTTCATTTCTAACACAAATCAGACTTTGCTTTTGAATATTGATTCAGGTGAGTATTGTATATAATTAAACAAATGTCATTTTACTTTTTTGTCAAAGTAAAATGACAAAAAAAGATGGTTTATATTTTGTGGCGCCATTTTTGTAGCAATCACTGCCAACAAGTGACCTCTGTACTTTACAATGAGACATCTGCATTTGCACGCAGATAGTTTGGCCCACTCTTTGTGCATAAACTGCTCAAGCTGCCTCATGTTTGAAGGGTGGTGTTCCCATGCTGCAATTTTCAGATCTTTCCATAGATGTTCAATAGGCTTAAGATATGGGCTCATGGAGGGCCATTTAAGAATTGTCCAATATTTTATTCTCAGTCATTCTTGGGTGCCTTTAGCTGTATGTTAAAGGTCATTATCCTTTAGGAGGACCCATGACCTGTGACTGAGGCTGAGTGTTCTGACACTGGGCAACATGTTTCGCCTCAGGACACCTTGGTAGTCTTCCTTATGCCCTGCACAGATTCAAGGTTCCCTCTCCAAGATGCAGCAAAACAGCCCAAAATTAGTGTAGTTTCTAAACAACAATGAGGTTTTTGCACAGAAATATTGGAATCAATTGCAGTCTCATAAATGCTATATGTTATCCAAACTGCAAACACTTTGGCCAACACTGTAATTTTTCAGATGTGATAAAACCTCAAAACATTTACAGACACATAGGTGGACTGAGACCAGGCAGTACATCTTTAACAAGCGGGCACTCCCGGCTCCTGCAGCCGGTAATCACTCTTTGGCAACCGATCACTTTTTGGCACAACACCGGCTCCAGCACAATACGTGCCGAGCTAGATTGCGGATCCCTGCAGGTCAACCCCAGTAGCTGCAGCAGTGACATTTGCAGCTGTCTCGGAGTGAAGAGATGTTTCCATAGTCTAAAATATCTCTGTTTGGAGATTACAATCTGGAAATTAAAGGCTTCTTCCTGACTGTCGCACGTAATTTGGATTGTGACACAGATTTGGTTTGTAATTAGTATAAATTCAGTTGTAAGAGTGGAGTGGTATTCAGTGGTGTTTATTTATTTTATTTACTTATTTTACTTAGTAACATCACGTCTGTCTATGCGGATTAATGAGGGCGTTCTTTAACAGCATTTTTTTCTGTGTGTCAGCACCCCTTCCCCCCATCACACTGTCATTGAGTAGTGATCTGTCTATAGACTTTGCCTATCTATGCCAGACCATTTTATTATATTTTATTTAAGTCAGAGCTGGCTGCATCAACTGAGGTGTAGGCACAAATTGTTGCTTCAGCCTATACCCTTTTGGTCTGAAATATGTTATCTTTTTCTTTTTCCATTTCTTTTTTGTCTTGTTATGATCTGATAGAAATTAAAAAAAAAAGAATGAACTGTCATTGTAACACGGTCCATGCTGTAAACAGGTTTATTGTTGATTCCGGAGGGTCAGAACAAAATTTTAAAAATTTTCTGTCCTCCACCTCCGTTATCAACACCTCGGCGTCACACTCTGTGAAGTTTTTATTTTTTCATGTTGTTCTTTCCCGCAGGATTGATGATCACTGTTTGACAGAAGAGTGACAGAAGAGGCGTTTTTCTTCAATTACATAGTCATTAGTGGGAGGAACCGAGGCGGAGTAAAGAGATCGTGCACGTGCGCTGGTTTTCAAAGTGAGGTGCGATGTATAAAGAAAAGAAGCGGCAACTCAGGCGTGCGCACAGGTTTATACATCTGGAAATTTCTGTGCGCACGTACTTTTCAAATTTTGTGAGTATGCTGTCTTTCAGTATGAAAGCTGCACAATCCTTTATACATGAGACCCCTGGTTTTCTCCCTTCTAGCCCAATATTGTTTAATATGTGATGGATGGTGCAATCAGAAAATGACCTTGGAGTTCAGCTTGAATGATTTTGGAGTCCCTTAGGCTCTTTTTCTACTATACACATTATCCTTCTGGTCAGCCTGGGGTTGTAGTTCCTCTTGTGTCCACAGAGGGTGGCTACAGTCTCATGAACCTTATGTGGCGATGTTATAATAAGACACGGCGTCTGGAGTTTTAATGAAGTTTATTGATCAAATCATCGCCATCACGGAGCTCACCCCAGCTGCTGTATAAGCATGCTGGGGATCGCTCTCAGGCTCTCATGAGCTGTAGTCAGAAGCAGTCAGAAGAAGAACAGAGTGTGAACATATGAATTCAGCCACTTAAATACCCAGCAACGGACAATACATCAAAGGCATTTTATCATCAAAGGAAATGCATTCAGACATGTGACATTTGTACCACAATGCGAGCAGGAAGCATGAATGTTTGCATTTGCGTCATACATATCCACAGGATGCTGGTGCCTGAACTAAGCACAGGAAGGCTGCCTATTGATCTCAACACACACATCTCACTGTCCTGTTAATTGCTCTAGTCGAGCGCTGTGTTTGTCCGTGGCTGCTGTGGGGGGGTACCCCATACACTCCCCCCCCCCAGAGGGCTTAGCGGGGAGCTGAGACCTCGGTAGTCCCGCTTTGGTGGCGAGCTGCGGGGAAAGTCTGTGCCGGGGAAGGGAGGAGGGTGGGGGTAGCAAGTGGCGGGGGATGTCCATGGCTGTGGGAAGAAAAGTTAGTCTCCGATTCCTCTCGCGATTCAGTCCGGCAATGAAGAAAAACAGGAGCTGAAGCTATGTGAGGGACTTGGCGTTTAGGCTTTAGGTGCGTTCGCGGCCCTAAAGCCCTCGGGGACAGCTGACGGCTGGATTCCCGTCGTGCGCCGTGGCTGAGACTTACACCAAATCCTGTGTGCGGGCTGCGTGTGTGCTTCAGGTGTGTGAGCAGTCCTGAAGAGCCGTGTGCAGCGGCGGAGGATGATGTATAAGTCTGTAGAGCCAGCTTGTCTCTGGTGCGTGGCACGCGCTGCGGCCACGTGCCTTCCAGCTGCGCTGTTCTGATGCGAGGCTTCTGTGCATGGCCGGTCCGCTGTCGCGAGGCGAATCAGGGTCAGGGGGCTTGATGGAGATCTGCGCAGTCGGCGCCGATTGTGTCCCCTGTTCGGGCTGTTGGTCGTCGCTCGTGCCGGGTCATGGTGCGTTCAGGTCCACGCGTTCTCCGTCGGCCATGGGCCGCCGTCGTGGAGAGAGGGCAAGGTGTGTGCGCTCTCGTATGGAGACACAGAATCGTGTGTCAGGAGCCGTGAGAGCGGCCGGTCCAGCGTGGATGTGCCGATCTAGGCGTGCAGACCTCACCATGAAATTTCCTCAGCTTTCCCGGTCGTGGGTGGTCTCCGAAGAGCGTCAAAGTCTCTCTGAAGCAGAAAGGAAGGGCAGATCAGTCGGGCTGCCGCGTTCGCTCGTCGTCGGAGAATCACTGCCGGGTGCTGCGTTTGCTGGCAGCGTGTTCTTTTCAGCGTCGGGTCGCCAGCGTGGTTGTCCAGACCAGAAGGTTGCGTCGCACAAAGCGTGTGCGTCTGCGGGGTCACCAGTGTGGCGATGTTAAAATAAGACACGGCGTCTGGAGTTTTAATGAAGTTTATTGATCAAATCATCGCCATCACGGAGCTCACCCCAGCTGCTGTATAAGCATGCTGGGGATCGCTCTCAGGCTCTCATGAGCTGTAGTCAGAAGCAGTCAGAAGAAGAACAGAGTGTGAACATATGAATTCAGCCACTTAAATACCCAGCAACGGACAATACATCAAAGGCATTTTATCATCAAAGGAAATGCATTCAGACATGTGACATTTGTACCACAATGCGAGCAGGAAGCATGAATGTTTGCATTTGCGTCATACATATCCACAGGATGCTGGTGCCTGAACTAAGCACAGGAAGGCTGCCTATTGATCTCAACACACACATCTCACTGTCCTGTTAATTGCTCTAGTCGAGCGCTGTGTTTGTCCGTGGCTGCTGTGGGGGGGTACCCCATACTTATACTTTTTAATAAGATTGGCCACTGTAGTTACAGGAACATGAAGCTGTTTGGAGACGGCTTTCAATATATTCTTGACTGTGGATTAGTAAACCAGGGTGACTGAAATTTGAAGAAAATAACAATATAAGTCATGCTTGGTAAGCTAATTCTTAATTCCTTTCTCTGAAGCTAACACCTAGGGCTCTGTGCTCATCTGGGCAAGGACTGGGTCGTCACAGCCAATAGCACATGGGTTGTAACTGAAGACCGAAGCATTTGTTCTTGAGGTAGGGAAAAAAAAATCAGAAGAGCAAACCTTGCTTCTGCCCATTCTTCCGAAATCATAAAATATATTTAGATTATTTCTAAGAGAGATTTTAACATTTTTACTGCAGTCATATGACCCAAGAAAGCCTTTTTGGGGATGGTTAAAACAAACAAACAAACAAACAAACAAATAAACACCATGTTTGAGTGAATGTAAGTAGCATGAAAAAAAACACAGTAGATTGATTTAGGACTTAACAGTGATAAATTTTAGTGATGCTTTTGCTGCATGAGACCAACAGTGTACACAAAACTGTTTATACAAAATGCAGAAACAGCTGCGTTTTTACTTGGACCAGAGGTCTTTTTGGATCAGGTGGTGTGATTCTGTGCAGCAGAGATGTAAAAAGGCTATTTATTTTTCAACATGCCTTGAACGAACTGTGACATCAGTAGACATCAGCTGCAACAAAGAAGTGAAATAGCAGCGATTATTTTGCTGTCCAGATAACTCGCAGTTAAAGTGCATTTCCCCAAGTGTGGATTTTTATGTAAAGCTGCATCCATTCTTCTTTCTTTCATATGTTTGTTTTTATGGCCCAGCTCCTAACATTGCAGTCTGTGGACTTATAAGATGTGTTACAAAAACAAACTGGTTTTAATGACCAAAACCAGCACAAAGTGTAATTTATATCCAAAGTAAAAGGCTTGGAAGACAGACGAGTTCTCAGTCTGAAATTAACAGTTGGCCCTCACTGACCTTTGAGTTGTGATTTAGAGTCCAAACACATAAGCTTTCATGTCAAGCCGCCTTCTGGCATGCTGGGGATGTTACATATTAGGTGAGTTATATAAGTGTATAGGTTTTTACACCATTATTACAGCATATCTGTAAGCCTGCTTCCACCTCACATGCACAATACTCAGTGCACTGTAACATTGAAATAGGCCAGAGATGACACGCAAACGGTGTCAGAGTAGCAGCTGCTGCAGTTGGAAAGACAAATATTTGTGATTCCCCCCCCCCCCCCAAATGTATGTCAAGCAGTTGAAATCTTTGTTTTCATGTATGTCTGAGTGTTGCTGTAAATGTTTGAATTTGTGTTAATAGAATAATACACAGTAATAACTATTTTGAAAATGTAAAAATCTTTTACGTTTTGTTCTGCTTTATATCTTATAACATAGAACAAAAATGGTTCAAGAGGTAAAAGTATGGTTTTACAACAAAAATTCACAAATACTCTTATACAGTATAATCAGGTGAGCTGTGTTAAAGGCTTCATTCACACAATGTTTGTGACATATGAGGGGGGCTGAAACGTTCATAGGCTGAAAAATTCATAGTGGTCACATTTGACCAAATGTGGTTTATTTTTCCACATAGTCTGCCCTTCGGTCCACACACCTTCCATCAGTGTTGAAGTGCTTGGACCCCTGCGGTTGAAAAATAAACCACATTTGGTCAAATTTGACCACTATGAACTTTTCAGCCCCCCCCGCCCCCGCTTCCCGTACTTTGGTCAAATTGCTTTTAAATATTTAATTATTGCAGCATCATCATGAATCATCTTTTGCAGCCGTAAGCCTTCTTTATGCTACACCTCCGCTCGGGTGCGCTGAGATGCATGTCCGCTTTGGATGAGTCCGGTACGCACACGGTTGTATATATACTTCTTTTTTTGTCTGCTATGCCAAGCGTTTGACACATGTGTATGACCATCATTTGTAGTTTCACCCCAGCCCCATAGGTAGCGCCAATGTGCTGACACGTTCTTGTATTGTTTTAAGGAGAAATTTTATAAATGCAGATAATGGCGGACTTCTTCACACAGTTCTCCTCAAATAGTGATTCCATTTTCTGTTAAGCTGCTCGAATTACCATTTTTCAGTACTCTTTTCTGCTCAAGTTGTTGCTGCTGTCAAATGATTTGTGTATGTTGATTCTTGTCTTTGTCTTCATCTTCTTTGCCTACTTTGATTTTGTATGCTGTGACTGTAGCATCACTTCTTGAATGGGAGGTTCAATCTTGCATTTGTGCAGCCAGCGCACCAAGACAATGTGGTCACAAAATTTGGGCTGCATGCGCTCAGCCACGGAGGGGGCCTGCGTAGCCTAGCAGAGTGGAGACGATGGCATAATATTTGTCATACAAGCCTTGTGGTCAAGCAGATGCACAAAGTGGAGGTGCAGCATAAACCCAGCTTTACGCAAATTGGCTCATTTCAGTGTAAGTCTCTTTAAATTCCTAAGAGCCACATTTAACTCCACCCACCCTCTTATGTCACTATTGCTAATTTTAGCTAGATAGCTTTTAGCTTGGATAGCAAGTCTGAGCCAATATATATTTTTCTCAAAGAATGAATAAAATAATGCATTACTGGTGGACAGGGGTATGTGGTCCATACCAGTTCCTGGTAGGACCACACCCTGGAGTACAATAAGCACAGAAACATTTGCGTACGGGTGTCTTAACAGCTAGCTTCGTCTAGCCAAGTTGACTCTCTGAGTGTGGCTGTCGCCGAATTGCGACATAACTCCTAGTGGTCAAGAGTGGTAAATATTTTTTGTCAATAAAATAGTTCAGATTTCCAAGGCTATAACTTGAAAGTAGTAAGAGATAATGGCTTCCTGTCAATTAGAAAGATGTAAAATATGATCCAAAGTTTCAGATAGGAATAAGCATGCATCTAATTTGCATAATGTCGCGACAGCTCTTTAAATTCCATAACTCAGTCAAAACTGGACTTTGGACACATTTACACAAAGAATGGTTCGGTTTTTTGACACCATTGTCTCTACAGGGGTATGTTTTTATCTAATCTTCAAAGTATATGAACCAGAAAATCGGTACAATGAAAAAAAAACAAAGAAATTCGTCACTTACCGGTGGCTAATGGGACTCGCTCGTTACCGTGGTCGCTACGTTTTCACTCATCGTGGTCGTTATTTTGCATTCTGTCAGTCATTTATGCTCTCTACCACATCTACAAAGTCTTATGATTAACCCACATAAATTTCGCTTGTATCCCGCGGCTATTTTCCGTGTATGAAGCCGTATAAGTGACGGTGCACGATGATGGATCGCGGCCATATTAGCTTTCTGAGCTAAAAGAAGGGAATACAGGAAAAGGAAATGAGGAGTTCTTCTTCTTTGGTGTATTATGTGTCATTCATTGAGTCCTCCAACACATGTCTGCCACCTTCTGAAACTGGCAGATCAGTAAAATCAGTACAAATCCTCAATGCAGTTGGCGATGTCAGAGTGAGATGACAGGCGCAGCACTGCGCTCTGCCACTAGGGGCATGCAAAATCTCACACTCAAAGGGCTAATGCTAGCTAATCACTGTAGCATCACAGTGAAAATATGACAAAATAAGCCAGAATGATGCAAGGTATGTTATCTACTGTAAATTACCGAACCATTGTTAGAGATCATTAGTGATGTTTATTAGGGTGACTGAAATCTAAAGAAAATTTAAGAAAAATTAATAACAACATAAACCACACTTGTTAAGCCAACTCTCAAGATCTGAAGCTAACACCTTGGCTGGCCTCCCCACTTATCTTCATTTGCAGACAGACAGCTATGCTTGTGGTGATCTGCGGTGTGTGTGCCTCGCCCTAATTATCTTTCACAGCTGCGGGCACACCTGCTCTCACTCATCAAGCATGCTTTATAAGGGACGCTGCCTAGAAGACAGCACGAAGACGTCTACGCTTTCACCCAGGAAGACCTCCTCCCTAGTGTCTTCCTCCATCTTGCTACGCTTGAGAGTTCATCTCAGATCACCTGCTTCTCATTTCGGGAGTTCCATCTCCCCAACGCAACATAAGCCTTCTCAGAGCTTTTACCTGCACCTGCCTTTCTTCTCCTTGTTCCCTGTGCGCAGGTGGACCACCCTCCAGGCGGACCTCCCTTTCCTCCTGGCGGCGGACCAGACTTCAGCTGTGTACAGCGGCTTTCTCCCCTCGCAAATTGGTGAGCTGGAGCACACGTCACCTTCATCCATGCTGCACTGTAAATACTCCGCACCTGCACTATGGCTTCACAACAGGGCGCTGCGCTGGTATTGGAAAGTCATCTCTTCGGAGCTGGATTATCTCTTCGCTGCCGTAAGACTGCTAGAACTCTATTAATATCACTATCTGCCAGCCTGAAGCTAACTCTCCTGTCTTGCTGTCATTCCAGGGTTGCCAGACCTGTCCTGTCGTCACGCTCCTGCTCCCACTACACTACATTCTCACAACACCATTTGCACGCACACACATCCACTCTCATTCAATAAAGATCATTATTGTTGCTTGAGCTGGCGTCTGTTTCTGGGTGTTTCTAAAAACCATGTCAATGCTGACCAATAACAGAGCTGTGACAGATATATCAAGGCTGGGCTTTTCTTGACTTAAATGTAGCGTTAAGGCTTATAGTTATATGGATATAACTATTTAATGATTAATAACTTGTAGATGTAATTACCTCAATCGAACATAAGGGGGCACCATTCACTGTTTTCGGAGAAGTGAGAACTCCACTAAGACATAATTTAGCTTAAAAATTTGGTAACTAGAGGGCACTTAGAGAGCCCATACCTCTGCTAAGGCTCTGTCCCTTCCTCCCTTTGTCCTCCCCTCCGTCCCTTTGTCTGTCTCATCATGTAGGTGTCTCATCATGTACGTGTGAAGTTTCTTTACCTGCACCCTGTAGACAGTCCAAGTTTCAGTACCGTACAATAGAGTAGCCAGTACTATCGCTCTGTACACTTTGCATTTCACACGGATAGACACATGTCGATTGTTCCACAGTCTCTCCCTCAAGTTTCCAAGCACAGCACTAGCTCTTCCCATTCTGAGAGAGTTCTTCCTCCAGCCTAACATTCTCTGAAACAGTACTCCCTAGATACTTGAAAGTCTTACACTTGACTAGTGGCTCTGTACCAATGCTGATCTATTCTGCTAGTGATGTCGATAACTGGAACTTTGGCGGTTAATAGAAGCACTCTGTCTTCTTGATGTTGATTTTGAGGCTGAATTGGCTAGCTGCTCTTGCAAATTTCTCCACTAAAGATTGCATATCTTCTGCACTGTGAGTAACTAGAGCAACTAGAGCACTGTCATTGGCAAAAAATCATGTCCATTGTGCTTCTTCAACTTCTAAATCCGCACTGAGTTTCCGGTAGTACATTCTGCGAGTTGTGTTCATTGAGTCTGTTCAATAGTACACATGAGAGAATTTTACCAACAGTGGGTAGCAGTGATATACCTTGGTAATTTCCACAATCTTTCCTGTCACCTTTCTTGAACAAAGGCACAATACCTGCACTCTTCCAGTCTTGAGGTACTTTATGGGCATCCCATATCTCTTGGATAAGCTTGTGCAGGCAGTTGGCCAGCTGAACACCACCAAATTTCCATTCTGCTGGAATTTCATCTCTTCCTGGAGCTTTACCATCCTGTGTTGTCCTGATAGCTGCCATTAGTTCATCAAGATTTGGTGGTTCATCCAGACTTGATACAACTGGTTGCTGCACTACAGCTTCTTTAGCCTCTTCAGTGAGATCTACAGGGTTGTTTAGTAGTTGGTCAAAGTGGTCTGCAAAACTGTCCAGGATCTTGTCTTTCTCCTGCAAAACCGTTTCATCATCCGTAGCCTTTAGTTGGATTAATCTTCTTGGTTTTGGGCCACAGTTTTCTCTCAAACCTGTGAAGAATGTCTTCATGTCCTTCCCGTCTGCTGCAGTTTGAAGTTCCTCTGCTTTTTCATCCCACCAATTGGACTTCATCTCTCTGGTGTACTTCTGTAGCTCACTCTGAGCCTTTCAGTATTTCTTCTTCTTCGACCTTGTGTTACACTGTAGATTTTCCTGCCTAGCTGTATTCCTCGCTTCTAGTATTTTCTTCAGATGTTCATCATGGTCAACAAATCAATCTTGATGTTTCCTCTCAGGGTGGCCTAAAACTTCACTCGCAGTCTGACACACTGTATCCGTCAGCATTGCCCATTTCTCTTCTATGTCATTCTCTGAGTTGTTGCTGTCCCAGTCTTTCAAGTTTTCATCCAGTTCCTGTGTATGTTCTTCCTGCTTCTTTTGGCCTTTTAGTGCACTAGTGTTTAGCTTCTGTGGTCGCTTTGCACCCGTCCTGCAATGCTGTTTTCGTATGCAAATCCTTAATCTAGATCTCAGCATAACATGATCAGTACCACAGTCTGCACCTCTCATTGCTCTGGTGTCCAATACATCCCTTGTGTCTCTCTGCCTTACTATGATGTAGTCTAACAAGTGCCAGTGCTTGGATCTTGGGTGCATCCATGTCTTCTTGTGTGTGTCCCTGTGCTTAAATAGGGTGTTGGTTATCACAAGGTTGTACTCTGAACATAATGCAAGTAGAAGTTCTCCGTTAGCATTGCACATGCCTACTTCATGACTGCCTAGGACTCCTTTCCATTTCTCAGTGTCCGAACCAACTCTGGCATTATAATCTCCAACGAGTATCAGCCTGTCATCAGTTGGTACACGCCTGATAGTTTCACGTAAATCACTGTAGAACTCTTCCTTCATCTCCTCTGTGTTGGTCATTGTTGGGGCATACATGCTGATGAGTGTGGCTTACATCTTCTGCTGTAGTGGGAGTTTCATAGTCATTATCCTGTCGCTGATTGACACCGGTTCCTCATCAAGCATTGGTGCTATCTTGTTTCTAACTGCAAAGCCTACTCCTGCTTCTCTCCTTTCATGAGTTGATTTCCCACTCCAAAAGAAGATGTACTCATGATCTTCCAAACTGTCATATCCAGGCAATCTTGTTTCGCTAAGTGCAGCTATGTCTACAATGTACCTGTTCATTTCCAAGGCCACAAGCACGGTCTGTCTTTCTGGGTGCTGTGATGATGATTTGTCCATCAGAGTGCGTGCATTCCATTCTGCTACACACAAGGCTGCTGTTTTCCTCTTCTTCTCTCTTCCTGCTCATAACATACTTTTCGCTGCCTGTCAGAGTGTGAACAGATCAGTGCGGACCTTGTTAACCTGGGCGACGTCCGAGCCAGTATGAGTTGCTTTCTGATTGACTATTTCATGAAACTGCTTGCAAAGTATTTCAGTACCGCTAGCTTTTGCTGGACTAGCAGCACATTCTTGGCAGATAGAGGTATTATCAGTGGCAAGGACAGGCCAAGACAAACTGTCTCCAGTATCTGTTGTAGTGACTGACCAGATGATAGGTTTGTTTATCTCTGCTCTTTGTGTAGTGCATGTCACGATGTATCGACTGGCAAAAGTCTACCACAGACCTTGCGACAGATGTGTTGCTTATCTGCAAGGATGTCTAGTCTCACCCCGTGTAACTGGGAGTGGTCCACCACAGACATGTGACAGATATTGTTGTTAGTTCTGCCAGGATGTCCAGTTTCATCCTCCACGCCCTCGGAAGGGTGGGGTTGACGGTGGAGTCGCCGACGGCCAGACCCATGAGACAGGTAGTACCGGTTTCCATGGTAATCTGGTAACAAACAAACCAATGCATGACCTGACAAGGAAATTAGAAATTAGAAATTATAGATTAGAAATTAAATTATATTATATTATATTACAATATATATTATATCATATTACAATATTATATAATAAATTATATAATATTGTAATATATACGTATATATATAATTTTTAATTATATAATATACAGTATATGTATGCCAACTGTAGATGGGCGGCAGTGCCAAAATACTCTGTGGGCCAGGAGATCTGGTTATCTGCTGACAAGGTACCGGTGAAGAAAGACTCTTGGTCTGTATATACGTATACCAGTATATATACACACACACACACACACACACACACACACACACACACACACAGTGTCAAAAATAGGTATTGAACACGTCAGCATTTTTCTCATTAAACATATTTCTGATGGAGCCATTGACCTGAAATTTTCATGAGATATCAGTAACAACCCAAGTAATCCATAAATACAAAGAACGTGGAATGACACAGGGAATAAGTATTGAACACGCTTGATGAAATTAATTTAATATTTAGTAAATATTTAATATTTAGTAGAAAAGCTTTTGTTGGTAATAACATCTTCCAGATGCCTCCTGTATGGAGAAACTAGGCACAGGCATTGCTCAGGAGTGATTTTAGCCCATTCTTCCACACAAACTGTCTTCAAATCTTGAAGGTTCATTGGGTGTCTTCTATGAACTCAGATCTTCAGTTCATTCCATAGAGTTTCAATTGGATTCAGGTCAGGTGACTGACTGGGCCATTCTAGCAGCTTTATTTTCCTTCTCTGGAGCCAGTTGAGAGTTTCCTTGGCAATGTGTTTGGGATCATTGTCTTGCTGAAATGTCCACCCTCGCCTCATCTTCAGCATCTTGGCAGATGGCAACAGATTCTTATCAAGGATGTCTCTGTACATTTGTCCATTCATCTTTCCTTCAGTTATATGAAGTCTGCCTTTACCATGTGCTGAAAAACACCTCCACACCATGATGGGATGTGCACCCCTCAAGGGGTGCCTTCTGGCAACCCACCGGGCTTCTGGGGATGGGAAAGGTGGAACGCGATCTCTGCTCTGGACCATAATCCTTCCAGTGCACCAAATATTGCAGGCCCAGGCCTTGACGGCGCACATCTAGAATCCGCTTGACGGTATAGGTGGTATGTCCATTGATGATCCGGGGAGGTTGAGGGGGGTCTGGAGGAGGGCACAAGGGGCTGACAGAGAGGGGTTTTGATCTGTGACATGTGACAGGGAGGATGGATGTGGAGAGACGAGGGCATCTTCAGTCAGACATTGATGTTGTTGATGATACGGGAGATCGGGAATGGATCCAGAAAGCAAGGAGACAGCTTCCGAGAGTCTGTCTTCACCGGTACCTTGTCAGCAGATAACCAGACCTCCTGGCCCACAGAGTATTTCGGTGCTGCCACCCATCTATGGTTGGCATACAGGTGATTCCGCTTGGACGATCGATGAAGAGCCGCTCAAGTGGACCTCCAGAGGCAGCGAGAGCGACGGGCGTGGGCCTACACTGAAAGTACAGTTATTCCCCTGTCCATCATTGGTAGAAGCGGCGGTGTATACACCATGGAGGCTTTGAATGGTGTCAGTCCCGTAGCAGAGTTGTTGGCAGAGTTAAGTGCATACTCCACCCAGGTCAGGTGGGAGCTCCAGGTTGATGGGTTGCAGGATGCCACACACCTCAGGTTGGCCTCCGGGGACTCGTTTACACGCTCGGCCTGACCGTTACTCTGAGAATGGTATCCAGACATGAGACTGATGGAGGTGCCCAGGAATCGACAAAAAACTCTCCACACCCGTGACGTGAACTGTGGTCCTCGATCACAAACAGTGCCTATGGGGATGCCGTGTAAGCGGATGATGTGGATGGACAGGAGCTTGGCTGTCTCAGCAGCAGAAGGAAGACTAGGAAGGGGAACCAAGTGAAAGGCCTTGGAGAAGCGATCAGTGATGGTGAAAATGGCCATGTTACCCTGTGATGGAGGAAGACCCGAGACAAAGTCAATAGCAATATGGGACCAGGGCGGGAAGGGATGGGGAGGGGATGGAGGAGACCGGCTGGGGGTGAAGAGTCTGATTTGTTGGAGACACATGTGTGGCAGGCCATAACATAGTCTCTCATGTCCTTCCTGAAGGAAGGCCACCAAAACACACACTGAATTAATTCCATGGTGCGAGCAATGCCGGAATAGAAGGCAAAAAAACTTGTGTGCCCCCACTGGATAAAGTCACTGCATGGGGGGAGGGCACATACAGCCTGTTGGGTGGGCCTCCCTCAGGGACATGTTCCACTGACTGAGCCTGCCGGACCCTCTGCTCTATGTCCGAAGTGAGGGCTCCCAAAATACAGGAGGAGGGCAGGATAGTGTTTGGGAGCGGGGCAGCGGCTGCAGAAAGGAAAGTAGAGGAGGAATCGGAGGAAAACTGGCATGAGAGAGCATCAGGTTTAACGTTATGAGACCCTGGGTGGTATGTGATGGAGAGACTGAATCTAAGGAAAAACAGGGCCCACCGAGCCTGCCGGGCATTCAAACATCTGGCAGATCTAAGATATTCTAAATTTTTGTGATCTGTCCAGACCATCACCGGCTGATTGGCTCCCTCCAACCAGTGTCTCCACTCCTCCAGTGCCAATTTAATGGCCAGCAGTTCGCGGTCCCCTACGTCGTAATTTCTCTCGGCTGGGGTCAGCTGCCGAGAGAAAAACGCGCACGGGTGGAGCTTCTGATCAGAGCCGGAATGCTGTGAAAGCACAGCGCCCACCCCCGAATCAGAAGCATCCACCTCGACCATGAACTGGGCTTGGGGGTCTACCTGTGCCAAAATGGGCGTGGGGATAAATTTTGCTTAAGTGTAGCAAAAGCCCGCTCAGTGACCTTGGACCACTTGAATGGGCTCTTGGTAGACATAAGCTGAGTAGGGGGCAGAGCGGTTTTACTATAATCACGGATAAACCAGCGGTAAAAGTTGGCAAACTCCAGGAAGCATTGAAGCTCCTTCCTGGTTTGGGGAGTAGGCCAGTCTACTACCGCCTGAACTTTAGCCGGATCGGCCTTTAACGTGCCCCCGCTCATGGTAAACCCCAAGAAAGAAGTGGAGTGGGTGGAAAACTCACACTTCTCAGCTTTCACAAAAAGCTGATTTTCAAGCAGCCACTGCAGCACAGTCCGGACGTGGACCACATGTTCCTCCAGCGTGCGAGAAAAATCAATATGTCTTCTAAGTAAACAAAAATGAAAGTGTTCACC
The DNA here is from genome assembly GCA_020510985.1 of Pholidichthys leucotaenia. Classification (NCBI taxonomy): domain Eukaryota; kingdom Metazoa; phylum Chordata; class Actinopteri; order Cichliformes; family Pholidichthyidae; genus Pholidichthys; species Pholidichthys leucotaenia. The sequence continues at coordinate 372,925,615 of CM035837.1, forward strand.
ATGTCTCGGAGGACATCACTGAGTAATCGCTGGAAGATGGCGGAGGCACTGGTCAGGTCAAAGGACATGGCCAGGTATTCAAAATGACCCAGGTGCATTTTGAACGCCGTCTGCCATTCATCCCCCTTGTGGATACGTACCAAATGATACGCGTTCCAGAGATCGAGCTTAGTATATGCCCGTGCCTGTTGGAGGAGTTCAAAGGCCGAATTAATGAGTGGCAACGCGTATTTATCCTCAGTGGTGATGGAATTGAGCTCGCGATATTCAATGCACGGCCGTGGAGACCCAATCTTTTTTCCTACAAAAAAGAACCCTGTGCTGAGAGGAGCAGGCGACGGACGAATAAGGCCGGCGGTAAGGGAGTCCTTAATGTAGCTCTCCATCGCCTCCTTCTCTGGCCCAGATAAACTGTAGAGCCGGCTGGATGGCAGCCGCGCACCCGGAAGGAGGTCAATAGTGCAGTCATAGGACTGATGAGGTGGCAAGGATAGGGCCCTTGACTTGCTAAAGACCTCCCCTAAGTCATGGTAGATCTCGGGCACGTGGCTGAGATCTGTCGGCTCAGCCAGAGAGGAGGAGATAGGGAGAGAGGGTGGGCAATCAGCAGAATGAAGACACGATGACAAACAGAATGAGCTCCAGTAAAAGATTGAATCCTGAACCCAGTTAATTATTGGATTATGTTTATGAAGCCACGGATACCCCAAAATCATGGAAGCGGAAGACTGTGGCAGCACAAAGAACTGGATTGTCTTGTGATGGTTACCAGACAAAATGACCGAAATGGGCTCAGTTTGCCGGGTCACCGCCGCTAGACTATGACCAGATAAAGCGGAAACATTGACAGGTGTCGGGAGGTTCCTGGTGGGAGTTTGAAACTTGTGTATCAATTCCTGGTGGGAATTTGAAACTTGTGTATCAGTTCCTGGTGAATGAAGTTTTGCTCCACCCCGGAATCCACCAGAGCAGAGGTGTTACACTCTGCTCCCGGTTACTGGATGAGAGCCGGAAGTGTAAAACAGCTGGGGGGATTTCGAGAAGACCCTCCCGCCAGACCCCCCATGGTTATTGACGGGCCGGTTCTTTTGGCCGAATTGGGCATTTAGAGATGGTGTGATCAATAGCCCTGCAATACATGCACACCTCCGCCTTTTCCTGGTGCTGGTGCTCCTCCGGGGTCAGATGAGTCCTTCCCAGGACCATCGGTTCCGAAGGCAGTGCCGTGGATGCTGCGCAAGGGGGCGAGGGGACTGGTCGCGGAGCTGGTGAGGAAGCAGCGGTCCTCTGCTCCCTAGCGCGCTCCCAGAATCGGTTATCTAGGGCCACTGCCTAAGTGATCAGCTCATCCAAAGAGGAGGGGTTCACCTGAATAGCCAGTTCATCGCGGAGGTTGGCATTCAAACTCCAGAGGAAGACGCTACATAGCGCAGCGTCGTTCTACTCGAAGTCCACCGCGGCAACCCAAAACTCGACTGAGTAGTCGGCAACTGACCGACTCCCCTGCCAGAGTTCCAGCAACTGGCTAGCAATATTATCTTCGCTCTCCGTGTGATCAAACGCCTGGGTGAATTCCTGAATGAACCGTTCAAAAGTGTACTGGGCCCCCTCCGGACCACTCAAGATGGACTGAGCTCACTTGAGTGCCCGGTCGCAGAGAAACAGGGTCAGGAACTGAATCTTAGACGAATCATCCCTGTACTCCCCCTCCACTTGCTGGAAATACATCCGACAGTGTAACAGGAACCCTTTATGTGGGGGGGGGGGGGCAGTCACCTTTATAGACAGCCAGTCTATAAAGCCCGGTCGTCATTTACTCTGGGGAACAGAAACACTGAAACACCATGCTGACGTTTCACTTTTCCTGAATTTAGGAGAATTTATGATCATTTTTGGATGGATTTATGACCATTTCCATTCCCGTACCTCCCCCCCGTATGGGGGGAGAGTCCTGCGGATAAGTCCTGAGGATAATAGGAGCTGCCGGGGCAGCAGGCGCAGGAGGGGAGCGGCCGCACCAGGAAGCTGACACAAATGCTCCTTAATCGTGGCCAGTTGCTGGGTAAGAGTTTGGAGCTGCTCAGACAAAAACATGACCTGGTGCTCCGTGGCATCTAAACGCGAGAGCGCTGACTGTTCCCCTGAGGCAGCGCCCGCTAAGCCTCGATCTTGGCTGGATCGTTTTCTCATGATTTAATGTTTTTGAGGAACCTTAAGTGCAGGGCAAACCACTTCAGGAGAACACTCAGACTCAGATGAAAAGTTAACACTTTAATGAAAACCCAAAACCCTATACAAACACGCTAACTTAAAGAACATATACACACAACACAACAAATAGCTAGATAGCTAGATAGATAGCTAGATAGATAGATAGATAGATAGATGTAAGATAAGATAAGCCTTTATTAGTCCCACAACGGGGAAATTCCAGGATTGCAACAGCACAGGGATAGCAACACTCAGAGCAACAATCAGAAGGCAAGAAAAAAAAACAAGCAAGCAAGAGCAGCTAATATACATATGTACATATTAATATAAAATATATATATACACACAGACACACAGTGCAGAGCATTGTAGCTGGATGGAATAAATATATGAATATATGAACACACAGTGCAGAGCATTGTAGCTAGATGGAATAAATATGTAAATATATAAACACCCACAGTACGGAGCATTGCAGCTAGGTGGAATAAATATGCAAGTATATAAACACACACAGTGCGGAGCAATGTAGCTAGATGGAATAATATGTAGATATATAAAAACACAGTGCGGAGCATTGTAGCTAGATGGAATAAATATATAGATATATAAATATAAACACACCCAGTGCTGAGCATTGTAGCTAGATGGAATAAATATGTAAATATATAAACACACACAGTGCAGAGCATTGTTGCTAGATGGGATGAAACAGCATAACCGTCTACTTAGTTATCCTACATGGTATGATTATGTGCCCACACATATTCTCACCCTCCATAGCGACCGGTATGTTCCTAGTTGTATGCCGGAGGGGACCATTGTGTAAGTCTATTGCATCTTTTGCATTCAAAAAACTATTAGTTTGTTACGTCTTTTTGCTATCTCTGCGAGCAGCCCTGCTTAGGTTGTACAGTCTGACAGCCGTTGGTAGGAAGGACCAACGAAACCTCTCGGTTGTGCACCTGGGATGATGTAGTCTGCTGCTAAATGAGCTCCTCAGTGCATCCAGTATGTCCTGCATAGGGTGGAACTCGGACTCCAGCAGAGATGACAGTTTAGCCACCGTCCTTCTCTCTCCTATCTCCTCCATCAGATCAAGGCGCTGCCCCAGGACAGAGCTAGCTTTCTTAATCAGTTTGTTCAGTCTCTTCCTATCGGCTGCAGTAATGTCACTGCCCCAGCAGACCACTCCAAAAGTGATGGCTGATGCCACCACCGTGTCATAGAATGACTTCAGCAGCGCCCCTTGTACACCAAAAGACCTGAGTCTCCTCAGCAGGAACAGCCTGCGCTGTCCCTTCTTGTAGAGTGCGTCAGTATTGTGTGACCAGTCTAGTTTATTGTTCAGATGAACACCCAGGTACTTATAGGATGTCACCATCTCGATGTCTGTTCCCTGTATATTTACTGGTGCTGTGAGGGGCTGCCCATGCCTGCGGCAGTCCACCACCAGCTCCTTAGTTTTCCTCGCGTTGATCTGGAGGCAGTTCCGATGGCACCAGTCCACGAAGTCCTGGATAAGCCCTCTGTACTCAGCTTCATCTCCGTTGGAGATGAGACCAACGATCGCAGAGTCATCAGAGAACTTCTGTAGATGGCAATGTGTTGTGTTGTGTGAGAAGTCCGCAGTATAAAGAGTGAACAGGAAGGGAGCCAGCACCGTTCCCTGGGGGGCCCCCGTGCTACTGATGATCGTGTCGGAAACACAGTCCCGGGTTCTCACAAACTGAGGCCGGTTCGTGAGGTAGTCCAGGATCCATGATGACAGGTGCTGGTCCACCCCTGCGCGCAGCAGCTTGTCCTTCAGGATCATCGGTTGGATGGTGTTGAAAGCACTGGAGAAGTCAAAGAACATGATCCTCACCATATTCCCGGGCTTCTCCAGGTGGGACAGAGAACGGTGAAGGAGGAAGATCACCGCATCCTCCACCCCAATGCCATGCTGGTAGGCGAACTGGAGTGGATCCATCGCTGGTTCCACCAGGGGGCGGACATGAACAAGGAGCAGTCTCTCCAGGGTCTTCATCAAGTGGGACGTCAAGGCCACCGGTCTGTAGCTGTTCAGGTCTTTGGGGTGGGAAGTTTTTGGTACAGGTACCACACAAGATGTTTTCCACAGCTGTAGTACCCTCCCCAGTTTCAGGCTCATGTTGAAGATATACGTCACAATCCCACACAGCTGGTCTGCACAGGACTTGAGGAGCTTTGCGCTGATGCCGTCCGGTCCCGACGCCTTCCTCGCCTTGATCTTCCTCAGCTCCGTCCTCACCTGGGTCTTGGTCAGGGTCAGGATGGGGGGCTGTGTGTTGGGAGTGGGGGGGGGGTGTCGGTGGAGTGGGGAGTGGGCAGCAGAACTTGATTTCTTAGAGGCAGCAGTGGTTGTTGTGCAGACAGGGGGGAGGGCGGTTGGTCAAATCTATTGAAAAACAGATTCAGGTTGTTCGCCCACTCCCTGCCCCCCGTGGCCTGGGGGGAGGTATTCTGGAGCCCAGAGATGGTTTTGAGGTTTCTCCAGACCCCGCTGATGTCGCTCTGTTGCAGCTTGTCCTCCATCTTCTTCCTGAAGCTGTCCTTGCCTTCTCTGATCTTTCTCCTCAGCTCCCTCTGTACGGACTTCAGCATCTCCCTGTTCCCCGACCTGAAGATCCTCTTCTTTTCTCTCTGAGAAGTGTTGTTATCTCAGGGTTGATCCAGGGTTTGTTGTTTGAGTGACGCCGTATGGTCTTGGTGGGAACGGATTTGTCCACACAGAAGCTGAGGTAGCCCGTGAAGGTGTGAATGAGGCCATCGATGTCCTCACCATGTGGATCGCAGAGCTGCTTCCAGGCGGTGGCTTCAAAACAGTCCTTTAGAGTGTCCATTGTCTCCTCAGACCATAACTCCACAGTGTGCATGGCCGGAGGTTGTCTGTACTTTATTGATCCCAAACTGGGAAGCGCAAGATGGTCAATAATGCAAGACGGCAGTGCGTGCACAACGCGAGGCTCAGCGTCTCTTCAGATTTTGTGGATTAGCAGTGTTATTTCTGCTCATTTCGGATTTGTTCGTTCAGAACAGCTTCGCTTTCACATCTTACACCCGAAATGAGCTTTTGGACATTGGATTACAAAATAACGATAACGATCTTTTTATCAGCAACCTACGTCTCATCCCTGAACTCCGGAGAACACCCGATGCTCAGCAAGCTTCCCGGCCGACCGGAAGTGCTCGCAGGCGGCGTAGAGACCGTAAACAAAGGCGGGGGAAGCGCGGTGGGCTAAGAGCTAAGCTAAAGCTAACACCGTACCGGCTTTCTCTACCCAGTATTTTCCTCGCTAATGTATGGTCACTGGCGAACAAAATGAATGAGCTACGGCTTCGGATCACCAACAATAAGAGTCTTATGAACTGCAATATCATGATTTTCACGGAAACATGGCTACACAGTGGAATACCCGACAATGCTATTGAGCTAGCCGGCCTACACACGCTCCGGACAGACAGAGCAGCAGATGACTCCGGTAAGACCAGAGTGTGCATTTATATTTAACAAGGCTTGGTGCACGAACTCTGTCACTGTTGAGAGACACTGCTCAGCTAACCTGGAGTTTCTCATGGTTAAATGTAGACCTCTCTATCTGCCATGCAAGTTCACTTGTACCATCATAACAGCCGCTTACATTTCTCCGGATGCTAATGCTAAGCTTGCTATGAAAGAACTGCATACAGCTATTAGCAAACAACAAACTGCACACCCAGAGGCAGCATTTATTGTGGCGGGTGATTTTAACCACTCTAACCTCAAGGCAGTGCTTCCTAAATTCTACCAGCATGTCTCCTGTCACACAAGAGGGGACAAAACATTGGACCATGTTTACACCAATATTGTGGGAGCCTACACAGCAACTCCCCTCCCCCACCTAGGTCAGTCCGATCACTTATCCTTGTTCCTTACCCCCAAGTATGTACCACTCATCAACCGGGTGAAGCCATCAGTGAGGACCATCAAAGTGTGGCCAGAGGGGGTTGACTCTGTACTCCAGGAAAAGTTTAGGAGCACAGACTGGAGTATGTTCACCTCTCAGGCTACCTGTGGCTCCCACATAAACATCGACTCTTACACCCACTCAGTCCTGGACCATATCAACACCACTATTGACAGTGTCACCACAGAAAGACAGATCACCACGTACCCAAATCAGAAGCTGTGGATGAACAGAGAAGTGCGGCTTCTGCTAAAGGCACGTAACAATGCCTTTAGATCTGGTGATGCACAGGCCTAGAGTTCATCCAGGGCAGATCTGAAGAGGGGCATCAAGAAGGCCAAGCACAGCTACAAGCTGAAGGTGGAGGAACATTTTGGGGACTCTGACCCCCGATGCATGTGGCAGGGCATTCAAGCTATCTCTGATTATAAGCCCAGCAACTCCATACCTATAGCCATGACTGTGCCCTTTCTCAATAAGCTAAATGACTTCTATGCTCGTTTTGACAAGGACAATAACGAAAAGAACATCAATTTCCCACCCTCTGACGACCTCCACCACCTCACACTCACCCACACCGACGTCCGTAACGCACTGAGTCATGTCAGCGTATGTAAGTCTGCTGGCCCTGACGGCATTCCTGGGCATGTGCTGAGGGCATGCGCTGAGCAGCTGGCAGGGGTCTTCACAGACATCTTCAACCTGTCCCTGGCCCAGGCCGTGGTACCAGCGTGCTTCAAGACCACTTCTATAGTACCAGTGCCGAAACATTCAGCACCATCGTGCCTAAATGACTATCGCCCTGTGGGACTGACGCCCATAGTCATGAAGTGCTTTGAGCAACTGGTCTTGGCAGAGCTCAAAAAATGCCTGCCCCCTACACTGGACCCTCACCAGTTTGCCTACCGGAGCAACAGGAGTACAGAGGATGCGGTTTCTACAGTGCTGCACTATGTACTCTCACACCTGGATGACAAGAACACCTACGCAAGAATGCTGTTTGTTGACTTCAGCTCAGCATTCAACACAGTTATCCCCTTCAAGTTGATCACTAAACTTGGGGACCTGGGAATCAGTACCTCCACCTGCAACTGGATCATGGATTTTCTGACCAACAGATCTCAGCATGTTAGGTCAGGCCCCAACCGTTCTTCCATCATCACACTCAACACTGGTGTACCACAGGGCTGTGTGCTCAGCCCATTCCTCTACTCCCTCTTCACCCATGACTGCAGGCCTATGCATGGATCCAATTCCATCATAAAGTTCGCAGATGGCACCACGGTGATTGGACTCATCAGGGACAACGATGAGTCAGATTACAGGGCAGAGGTTGAGCACTTGGCTACTTGGTGCGCTGACAATAACCTGCTCCTTAACACCAGCAAAACCAAGGAGCTCATAGTGGACTACAGGAAGGAGAGGGGAGAGACACATGACCCCATCCATATCAATGGCATAGCTGTTGAACGTGTCCCCAGCTTCAAATTCCTGGGGACCCACATCTCGGAGGACCTGTCCTGGTCAGTTAACACCACCAGCCTGATCAAGAATGCCCATCAGCGCCTCTTCTTCTTGAGGACACTGAAGAAGAACCATCTGTCAACTGACATCCTGGGCAACTTCTACCGCTGTGTGATAGAGAGCACCCTGACCAACTTTGTCACAGTCTGGTATAGGAGCTGCTCTGTTGCTGACCGTAAGGCGCTGCAGTGGGTGGTGAAAACCGCCCAACGCATCACAGGGACTCCACTTCCAGTTATAGAGGACGTCTACAGGAAAAGATGTCTGTGCCGGGCACGCAGCATTCTTAGGGACTCGAACAATCCTACTCATGGACTGTTCCAGCTTCTCCCCTCCAGAAGGCGTTTCAGAAGCCTTCGGACTAGAACCAGCAGGTTTAGGAACAGTTTCTTTCCAACAGCTGTCACGTTATTGAACTTAGTTCCCCGCTGACTCTCTTACCATCATCTCTTACCATCCTCACCTGTACATAACTGCCCATCTAACTTATTGTATATTATTTGCACATAACAGTACTCTTAACTTTCTGCACTGCTGCATATATTTGCTTAAATTGCACATACTGTCAATTACTGTATATACTGCACTGCTGTCCTTTGCACTTCTGATTGGATGCTAAACTGTGTTTCGTTACCGTGTATTCATACATGTGTAATGACAATAAAGTTGAATCTAATCTAATCTAATCTAATCTAATCTAATCTAAAATTACAGAATGAATAATAATGAAAGCCCGCAACCAAAACGCCAATTTATATACAAAGAAAAACTGTTGCATGCTGGAGCTACATGCAGCCTAAGAGAAAAGAGAGGAGAGAAATGATTAATACTGAGTATGGCTCACTGGGAAATGACAACTGAGGAAATGGATCTTACGATATGAGCAGAGAGCCCGGCAGTGAACTCCAGCGTGGGAAAGGTGAAGAGAAACTGGAGACTGCAGGGAAGGAAGAGGAATGACTGGGGAACCTGGGTGGAGAAGCCGTTGTCTCGAGGATGGATGGCTCAGGCGAGCGTGCACCACACAGCTCCGGAGACTCACCACTGGAGGTGGCAGCAAACCTGAGGAGAGGAGAGGAGAGGAGAGGACAAAAGATAAGACAACCGGGGAAATAATAAACCTGCCAAACAACGTGGTCTGCTGTTGTGAGCCGGCACAAACCCAACGATCCAGCAGAGAGCTCTTCACACTCTGGCCTTAAATACACTGGTAAACCAGGAGGCAACAGGTGTGTAATCACACAGGTGTGCTGATGAGCTCCGGAGCAGGGAAAACCGTAACAGGAAGGGAGGGGGGAGGCACACTCGCCTGATCATGACAATGGCTTCCTAAATTCTGATGGATTTCAGTTGGTTTATTGCCTTTCCATTCTTTTTTGACCTCCTTTTCTTCATGTGTTCAAAACTTATTCCATGTGTCATTCCACTTTATTAAATATAACTTGTTTTGTGAAGACAGTTAGTTGCCTTGATTTCTTTGTATGTAAGAATTACTTGGGTTGTTACAGATATCTGGTGAAAATCTCAGGTCAGTGACTTCATCAGAAATATGTTTAATGAGAAAAATGTTGACATGTTCAATACTTATATTCCCCACTGTATATATATAATTTTACTTATGAAAAAGCTGAACAATAAAATAAAATGAAAGCTTATGTCAAAGAAAATTTTTCACCACAATATGTAACTGAGGAAAGTGTCTTTTTTCTTTTGCTTAACAGAACTCACATTATCAAGTAGTCAAGCTGTAGTAACTTGCAAGAGGCTCTTTACTTTTGGGAGAGGCTTTTATTTTCAGAGGCCTGAGTGAACACACGCAACTTCGATCTTAGCTCAGCAGAACAACAATAACAACAGTGGGTTTTTTCTTCTTCACTCCCTTTCTACAGTGGATGCAACACACTTATGCAACAGCGCCTCTACTGGACAATCTAAAGTACCTTATTCACTTTACTACACAAGTTTATCCACATGGGCAGAAATGTTTCAGTTTACCACACATAGGTAATACTTGGCGGCCTAATAAGTGACAGAAATATAATTTGTCGCTTATTTTTTGTCTACACTGCATCAGTTCTTTATTTGGTGATCCACTTGCTCTTATTTTGAAGGGATGCAAGACTGGATAGGAGCTCTTATTTTGAAAGTTTGTTTGCTAAATGAGCTTGATTTTACACCTGCAGAGTTGAGACTGGAAATGTTTATCTTCTCCTGGCTCCTCTCTGTTTCCTCTGCTTAATGTGGGCCTACTTTTATTCTGCTATCTTCTTTTTATCGCTGTTATCTTCCTTTTTATCTTTTTATTCAGGGAGAGGGGCAGCCACAGTGAATGCGCAGCACCACTCAGAAGTGGCAGCTGGGAAAAGCATGAGGTCACTGCACATATTAACGTTACAAATATTCGGGTATGAATGATACAACCATTTTATGTATCATGAGGGTCCAAATGTACTAATTCAATGAATATACAGTGGTGTGAAGAAGTGTTTGCCCTCTGCCTGATTTCTCATTTTTTTGTATGTTTGTCACACTTAAATGTTTCAGATCATCAAACAAATTTAAATATTAGACAAAGATAATACAAGCAAACACAAAATGCAGTTTTTAAATGAAGGTGTTTATTATTAAGGGTAAAAAAATCCCGACATACATGGCCCTGTGTGAAAAAGTGATTGCCCCCTAAACCTAATAACTGTTTGGGCCACCCTTAGCAGCAACAACTGCAATCAAGCGTTTGTGATAACTGACAATGAGTCTTTTACAGCGCTGTGAAGGAATTTTGGCCCACTCATCTTTGCAGAATTGATGTAATTCAACCACACTGGAGGGTTTTCAAGTATGAACTGTCTTTTTAAGGTCATGCCACAGCATCTCAGTCAGATTCAGGTCAGGACTTTGACTAGGCCACTCCAAAGTCTTCATTTTGTTTTTCTTAAGCCATTCAGAGGTGGACTTGCTGGTGTGTTTTGGATCATTGTCCTGCTGCAGAGCCCAAGTGCACTTCAGCTTGAGGTCACAAACAGATGGCCGGACATTCTCCTTCAGGATTTTTTGGTAGACAGCAGAATTCATGGTTCCATTTACCACAGCATATCTTCCAGGTCCTGAAACAGCAAAACAGCCCCAGACCATCACACTACCACCACCATATTGTACTCTTGGTATGATGTTCCTTTTCTGAAATGCTGTGTTACTTTTACACCAGATGTAATGGGACACACACCTTCCAAAAAGTTCAACTTTTGTCTCATCAGTCCACAGAGTATTTTTCCAAAAGCCTTGGGAATCATCAAGATGTTTTCTGGCAAAGCTGAGACAAACCTTTATGTTCTTTTTGCTCAGCAGTGTTTTCGTCTTGGAACTCTGCCATGCAGGCCATTTTTGCCCAGTCTCTTTCTTATGGTGGAGTCATGAACACTGACCTTAACTGAGGCAAGTGAGGCCTGTAGTTCTTTGGATGTTGTTGTGGGGCCTTTTGTGACCTCTTGGATGAGTCGTTGCTGCGTTCTTGGGGTAATTTTGGTCGGGTGGCCACTCCTTTGAAGGTTCACCATTGTTCCATGTTTTTGCCATTTGTGGATAATGGCTCTCACTGTGGTTTGCTGGAGTCCCAAAGCTTTAGAAATGGCTTTATGACCTTTTCCAGATTGATAGATCTCAATTACTTTGTTTCTCATTTGTTCCCAAAATTCTTTGGATTGCAGCATGATGTCTAGCTTTTGATGATCTTTTGGTCTGCTTCACTTTGTCAGGCAGGTCCTATTTAAGTGATTTCCTTATTGAGAACAGGTGTGGCAGTAATCAGGTCTGGCAGGGTGTAGCTAGAGAAATTGAACTCAGCTTTCCAAAGATGTGATAGACCACAGTTAATTTATGTTTTAACCGGGGTGGGGGTGGGGTGGAAATCACTTTTTCACACAGGGCCATGTACGTTTGGATTTTTTTTTACCCTTAATAATAAACACCTTCATTTTAAAACTGCATTTTTGTTTACTTGTGTTATCTTTGTGTAGTATTTAAATTTGTTTGATGATCTGAAACATTTAAGTGTGACAAAGATACAAAAAAAATGAGAAATCAGGAAGGGGGCAAACACTTTTTCACACCACTGTATTTGGTATATCGCCCAGCCTTACTTCAGCATCATTCACAGTTTTTCATAGTTCAGAAGCATTCTGTTTATTCAGTGCAGAGTCGAGTGTTGGGGGAAATAGGTGCAGGCAACTGCTCCTCATGGCCTTCCTCTAGTGGCCATGAAGTCTTTCAGTCAATTTGGTACCAATTCCACTACATAGAGGGAAAAAATCCAGAACAGTTATAATGGCTAATGAGACACAAGAATATGAAAGATGCCTTTTTTTTTAAAGAGAAGTGAGTGTTTTAATGCTTTTTCAATAATCACGTGACCAACAGACACACTTTAGAAGGTTAAAACCTACAGTAAAAAAACAATGTTTTAGTGAATTAGATCTTTAAAAAGTGTAATTTTTAGAAAGTCGATAATGTATATGCTCATGTTTTACCGTGTTGGATTTCTGGGATAGTCCCTTTGCAAGAATGTACATGCAGGTTTTATTGTATAAACCTTTATACAGAGTACAGCTCGACTAATTTGTTTTCTTAGATTCTGTATTTTTGTGAATAAGACTTCAAAATTAGACCTTATTTGTTATCCATATTTAATTCATATACTATGTTCCTCAGTTCCTTGACTTTCTGATAATTTCTTATCTCTTTAAGGTTCCCTTCCTATAGGGCACATTTCTTCTTGTGACCCTCACAAATAGAGAGGGACAGCCACATGTCTGTGCTTGAAATATTACAGATCCTTAATAAATATTTTTTGGCTTATTCAAGGCTTGATGCACTGCCTTGAAGTCAAAACACTGCTGTTTACAGTATTATCCAACAGTTATTGTTTACTTTGAACATTATTTGTACAGATGTTAAATTATAATAAAGGCCTTTACATACTCCGCAAGAACAGAGAAATTTGTGTCTCTCTCCCAGGGCTGTAAGAAAAAATATGTCATTTCTTTCTTGCAGTCCTGGTTTAGGAGTTCTTGCTGCTTGTTCTTCACACATCATCGTGGCAGAACTTTTTTCTTGGATGGTGTCTGAGAACTATTGTGCGATTGGTCACTCATTTGAATTTCCCAGGAGTTCTGCACTTGAGTTTCTTATGAAGTATGAAATTTCCTGGCCAGAAAGAACTTTGTTCTTACCACCTCAAGAAAAAGAACAAATTTCTCTGCTCTTGCAGAGTATGTACTGACCTTTAATCAACAGATTTCAAAGTCTGCATTATGGAAAGCATTTTATTTGTGTGTTAATTGTGTATTATCCTCATAACTTTTTTAGTAATATGTTACTGCGCTCTTAAAAGCTAACTCAGAGGACCTGTTACCACCACTTGATTTGCTACATGGATGCAAGTTAAGAATTCTAATTAACTGATTTCGATAAACATTCTAAGTTGCAAACTTTATTTTTATAAGTTGTGATCAAATAATAATGTTGGTAATTACATCAGCTTAATTTTGCATGTAATTTAAACTCAAATTTCATTGTCAGTTGGTTGAAAACAAAACTCAAGTTGTCATAACTTAACAAAGTTGGCTTGATAACTTAATTTTTCTTCACAGTGACTTCAGGATTTCAAGTTCTCAGTGAGAGAGCGTATGGGAAAAGCATTATTCCAGTTTTGCTTGTTTGACCATGTCACCTTACGATGCATAATGTTATCTAATTTTAATCATAGCCACAATTTTTAAAACTCTTTTGTTCATTCATATAGATAGTTCCACTGTAGGCAAACTGTGGTTTGATATTTCTGTGAGAGGAATCATAGTGGCAGAAGCAGTGTTTCTTTTATTTTGTTTGCCTATATAAAATTTGCAGAAAGAGATATTAGTTATATAATTGTAATGATGTAAGCTTAGATTATTTTGGATTTCAGTTACTATTGTGATACAATTTAAAGGCCAAATGTCACGTAACAGGGTACTTTAAATGTCTTGAAACTAGATATAAAAGGGAACCGATTCGTTCGGGTCTTGGTGCATATGCTTCAGTAACGCCGGAATATTTGTTAATTTAAAACTGCCGTGCTTGGCCTGACATTCCTACTCACGGCCCCTGGAATCGCCTGGGGAGGAAGGCGGAAGTGACGAAATAGATTGTACCCTAGTTTGATGCTTGGGGTATTTCGATTGATTGTTTATATGGAGACTGGAAGATTGAAGTGAGCAACAAGAAAGAAAAAATTGGATATTTCACCCATACCTTAAAACGGGACTATCAGGGACAGCTGGGTAATAAGGGACATTTCTCTGGGAAATGTTTTCATACCTGTCAAGTGAGACGTTTTCGCCGTATTTTAATACCGTAAAACGCGGCTATAAGGGACGGCGGAGTAATAAGGGACACTCTTCTGGGAAATGTTTTAAATGTAATTCGTGTTGTTATTGTCAAATATTTTAAGGATTCATGGATATTTGACAATAACAACACAACTCAGCGTCCGGCGCAAAATAAAAAAAAGCAGAATTCTGTATTTGTAAGGCGACTCCTCTCTGTTCCGCAGCCGCAGCACAGCTGAAAGTGTTAAGCCATTATCCTAATGACTTCTCATTGTAGTGATAATAGCTCCCGCTGAGCGATCTGCCCGCCCCGACAATCAGACTAATGATTGAGTCCACACTTCTCAATGTAGTGATAATAGCTCCCGCTGAGCGATCTGCCTGCCGCGGCCATCAGCCTAATGATTGAGTCCACACTTCTCAATGTAGTGCGAATAGCTCAGGCTGAGCCATCTGCCAGCACCCTAGCTGTGGGGGATCACACACACGACGTGCTCCTCAACACACTCAATTTTTTTCCCGTATATTTTTCTTTTGGGCGTACAGAAATGGCAATACACCTGTTTTTGCTAAAATTGCATTTTCCCCGTATTTTCCTTAAAATATTTGACAATAACAACACGAATTACATTTAAAACATTTCCCAGAAAAGTGTCCCTTATTACTCCGCCGTCCCTTATAGCCGCGTTTTACGGTATTAAAATACGGCGAAAACGTCTCACTTGACAGGTATGCGCCTCCTTTTTCATATTGATCTGGTCAATTTCTTGACAGCAGCGGCTCTCCTCCACTGTAATAATAATGGCTTCCGAAAAATCAATATTTATGGGGCGCCCTCGACAGACCCCCTTCGGCTTCCCAATTCTGGAGGCGATTAATGTCCAGTTCAATGACATTTTCCACTGGTTCTGCTCTCTGGTCATCGTCGGAACTGTTGTCATCAGACAAAGCATCTGATTCCGTCTCGGACGGCTCGAACCTGTAAGGTTCTATGCCTCTGTCACTGTCTGAACCACTGACAAAAAAAAGACAAAAAAAAAAGACAAAACTAAACTAATTTGTTCACGATCGCTGTCACTTTCCGTCATGATTGTCCAATGTTGATAAGTGTGAATGTGGATAGGCAGGGCAGCCAGGGTACAACTTGTGACGTCAAAAACATGGGCGTGGTCTGGACTGGCTGTCACAAGCCAGCGAGCAAGGTGGAGCCTTCACCTGGTGTATTTTGTGCAATTATGTAAATACAGGTGGGTGATATGGTCTCCGGTATGAATATTTGGTTTAAGCTATGTGTATTTTATCTAAATTCGTTGTCATTTAGAAAAAAAAAATTACGTGACATTTGGCCTTTAAAGTCAGTATTTTTTGTCAAAAGGCTGTGTTTTTTCCATAACATTAAAGGATGTGTAACATGTTACTAATGTGATTCTGACCATATCACATCTACTTGGCATTAAGATTTTGCATCAGTAGTTATTACATAGATACTATCAGTCTAATCAGATTCTTCTTCTTCTTTTGACTGCTCTCTTTTGGGGCTGCTACAGCATATTATCACCTGATATTGCAATGATCCGCATGTCGATTTGGCAAGGATTTTTACACAGGATGCCCTTTCTGACGCAATCCTGCCCATTTATCCAGGCTTGGGACCGGCACAGAGCATAACCCTGTGGCTGGGTAACCAATATCAATCTAACCAGATTAATGTTTCAAGTTTGTCAATATTGTTATAAAAAATGGTCTGTAAGTGCAAACTGTAAACTTGAATCCTGTATACAAAGTGTTGCTAAAACATTACAGGTTACACGATGGTCATGGTGGGTTGGTGCCATGTATTCACCAAGGCTGGTTTTGTTCCTTCAAAACGTGGGATAGCCTTAAGGTGCCTTCACACCAAACGCGAAGAGGCGACACGAATCCATACAAAGTCAATGGAAAGAGGCGAGCACACTCGAAATCATGCAGTCGCGCGTTCACGTCCGAGGGATAGTGCCGGACGTTGATACTTTTACTGCTGTCACTGGAGTAAAAATATCAACACTGGAGAGTAAACTAATTTGAAAATGAGACTGCCACTCGCCTGGAGACAGAAGGACCGGGAGCTCTTCAGCTGAATCGGGATGTTGGAGTTATTTACCCACGGATTCCTGCCACGGACGTGCTAACAAGGCTAGCAAGCTAGCAACGTAAACACCCATCTTGTGAAGTTTTGGAGGTAGGGACAACTTTTTCAGGTGAGCCCCCCATCGGATAATGTAAACCTAAGCATGATGTTATTTTGGGGATTTCCGCAGCAGGTTGAACACAGCTGCAGAAGTTATAAAGGCAGCGTCACCTGTCTGCATCTCACTCAGACGGTGAATTCATGTTGTGTGTTTACATTGAGTTATAATGTATTCATGCCGCGTGAAAAATGTGCCCATTCGCGTTTGGTGCAAAAGGCACCTTAAGATCACATCTGTCAAGAAAGTACTCTCATAAAGCTCAGGAAAGTGTCAGATCTGCAGAATGTCTCTCTTTCACTTGCCAGTGCCGTGGCACTAGTGCAGTATCCAGTGAGAGAGTTTCTTGAACACCTTAGCCTACATTTGAAAAAACATATACACATGATGGTTTTACATATTCAATTCATCTGTCAGGCCCACCTAACTTTGCTGTGATGGCATGATTTATTATGCTTCATACTTAATTTCTCAAGGAACTATGGCCAGTTTCTTTATTTATAATTTGAGGAGCAGTTGAAATTTGAGTTTGACTTTTAATCTGCATTTTGTTTTCACAAGATTTGAATGTAATTTGTTCAAATTACATAGAGCATCCGTCTCGCAACCAGGGGGTTGTGGGTTCAAGCCCTGGCTAGGTCATACCAAAGACCATATAAAAATGGTACTTCCTGCCTTTGTTTGGTGCTCAGCAAATGGAAAGGGGGAAGGAAAGTTGGTTAGCCAGCCACAGGGGGCGCATGTAGAAAATGAACAAGAGAACTCTACAAAAAAAGTAAAAGAAACCTGGAAAAAAATCTAATTGGAGTACCTTAATATTTTACTATGGTTGCTACTTTAAAAAATGTGAACATTGTTATAGTAATTAACTAGACAACATATAAAATATGGTAAAGCTAGTTGCAGCAACATAATTTTTATGA
Source organism: Pholidichthys leucotaenia (assembly GCA_020510985.1). NCBI lineage: Eukaryota > Metazoa > Chordata > Actinopteri > Cichliformes > Pholidichthyidae > Pholidichthys > Pholidichthys leucotaenia. The sequence continues at coordinate 372,942,828 of CM035837.1, forward strand.
GTTATCAACTTAAAAACTTGCCTTTAGGCTAACAGTTATCAAGTAAGGGGTAACTAAAATAATCTTTGACTGAAGAGAAAAGATAATTCCCCTATCCCAATATAGTTTGTCGGTTCAATATAATTTCAAATGATGTTGTCATAACTCAAAAAGACTAATGGAAACTGTTGCATTATTTTTTGTTTTTGTTGTTGTTGTTGTTGTTGAGTCTAAACATTTCTTTTTAGCGTGTGTGTATAACAGGTCTCACCCCACACCTCTGCTCAGCGGCTCAACTATGGTTCAAACTGTGTGAAATTTAAAGTGTTAGAAGCGTTTAATTCTACTCTAAAACTTTTATTTTAATACTTTTTGTCAACTTTGTTCTTACATATTTATGACAATTCCAGCTGAGTTCATGATCCAATACTATGCCTAGAAACTTGTTTTCCATGCAAGCTTTCATTACTATTTAATTTGCTCCCATGTTTGATTCAAATTTATTATTGTCAAACCACCTTTTGACTTTTTTAATCTCTGTCTGAACCTTTATAAGTCACTTCTTTATTTTCCCATCTGCAAATAACAAATTTAATTTCCTTTGTAACCTTTCTCTGACCCTTGTTGGACACTGCACACATATCTAAGTCTAATCTGTAGCATTGACAAGTAGAAAAATGCTCAGTTTATTATTACAGTTTATTATTGCAGTCCAAAAATGTGCATTTCAGATATATTATGTTCATACTATTTCTTAAAATTTTAAAAACTCTATAAAAGTACAGTTTATTGGCTGCATATTTTGCTTCGTTTTTAACTCATTTCAAAACTTGTTTCCCTCTCTCAAGGTTTTACTGGGATTTGACCATGCTGCTGCTGATGGTTGGGAACCTCATCATCATCCCCGTAGGCATCACATTCTTCAAGGATGAGCACACACCCCCCTGGATTGTCTTCAATGTGGTGTCTGACACGTTCTTCTTAATGGACCTGGTCCTCAACTTCAGGACGGGTATTGTCAAGGAGGACAACACAGAAATCATACTGGATCCGCAGCAGATCAAGATCAAGTACTTGCGGAGCTGGTTTGTGGTGGACTTCATATCCTCTATTCCTGTGGACTACATCTTCCTCATTGTAGAGACCCGCATTGATTCAGATTTCTACAAGACAGCGCGCGCCTTGCGGATTGTCCGCTTCACTAAGATTCTCAGCTTGTTGCGGCTCCTGCGTCTTTCTAGACTCATTCGTTACATTCACCAGTGGGAAGAGGTAAGAAACTAGTCCTCAGTGGATTCATCTGTATGTGTACAGTTTTGGTCTGTATGTTTTAAGCTGTCCTGATTTATCCTTGAAAGGTAGGGTTTCCTGGGTGACACTTCAAAGGTGACAGAAAGACAAAAGCCTGCCGTGATCATTTATGCACCCTCTCAAACACGTTGGGCTTCCCTTCCTAAATTCAATTACTATCCAAAGAGCACCCCCGTCCTTGGGAGTCACTGCGAGTATGTTTGCCGAGCTCTCAGCCTTTCCCTTTTCCCCCAGGGAAGAATTATGAATAGATACTACGTCTGATTGCAACTACCCTTGAAAGAAGTGAAGAGGCTCTTGTGCTGTGTTCTAGTCACCCATAAGGTGATGAAGTCAGAATGTTGATTAGCAGTTTCTCTGTGTGCACATCCAGCTATCAGTGGGACCATGGAAGCATGAGAGGCAATGCTGCACTAGACGCATGATTGTAATTGCATCAGTAATTAGAAAAGTTAGTAGTATGGGAGCTGGAAGGATCTCCTCGTTTAGTCTCATGGGTAAAAGATGCAAAATGAAAGAAAATCTCAGTATGGACTCAACAAAAAGATACTCCAGTCAGGGCAGCGTTGTCATAAATCACCCTACCAGGGCAGGATGAAGGCCCAAACGCTGAACTGTGAGAACAAACCGTTTAACTAAACACACAAAAATAACAAAGACACAAAACTTAGTAACATAAACTGGAACAAGTACAGAGAGGTAATGGCATACTGGAACACCAGAGAAGACGGGGCTCACGTCTGGAGAAAAGGGGGAAATAGAGGCTTAAGTCCAAGATGGAGTCACACCCGTTCAAACCCTGAAACATACCAGAACACTCAGAAGAAAACAGTAGGACGCTGCAGCAAGTTAGTGTTGCAGCGGTCCTTAAATAGGCATGGGGAAATGAAGATAAATCATAAACAGATGTGGGTGGCATGAGCAAGGATAATTAGAACAACTAATGACAGGTGTGACAGCCCGCAAACAGAGTTTGATATAAGGAAGTAAACACGTGGTGCTGTCAAAATAAAAGTACACAGGAATAAGGCACAAGAAGCTAACTATAAATATGAAATGATACAAAATGAGAAAAAGACCGGATAACACAGACGGGAAAAAAATGAACCATAAGGGCAAGGACATGATGAATACAAAACTAAGAGATACAAATACTGGAAAGCAAATAACAAAATACAGACAGAGGACTGAGAATAAAAGTTGAGGGTAGGCTCATGTCAAAACAGGTGAATAATAATAATAATATGAAAACTGGATGGAAAAAGAAATAATAAGACTCTCAGGATGGCACTCGGAATCCTAACACTAAGAACAGGAGTACTAATGGACAACCAGAAATAAAAACAACTCAAATAATAAATCACAACCAAAACCAACCAAATACTAAACTGAAGTGGGAAAATACAGAAAATAACCACAATGACAAAAGAGCATGAGCATGGTGATTTCCCCCATGCTCAGCATCATAACAGAGCCTCCCCCTGAAGGGGTGGAGACCAGACATCCCAACGTGACATCAAAAAGAAAAATAAAACACACAAAAAATCCCTTCCCCCAAACAGAAATAGCAAAATAACCCACCCCAACAGAAGAGAAAAATAAACCACCCCAGGAGGTCGGTGGGGGAACCCAAGTTGGGAGGGACTGAAACAAAAAAACGTGCTCATGACCCCCAAACAGAACAGTTCACGTAGCAACAGAATTCTAGGGATGCCAAGTGAACAAATAAGGCAGTTCAGGTGGCCTGCTGGAATCCCAAGACCACCAGGTTACACGTAATAGGTCGGGTGGCCTCCCATATATCCAGACCCACCTAAACGAATGGAGTAGTCCATCGAGTGGCCACCCAGTTTTCCCGAGCCACCTAAGCAAACGGAAAAGTCCATCAGGTGGCCTCCCAGTATCCCTGAGCCAACGGGCCGCGGGGCGCAAAGCACCCCCTCCTGGAGGCGGTAGCTGGAACCAATCCCCTTTGCAGACCGCAGGGGCCGAGGGGTGGAAACCTGATGAGGAGGATGACTGACCAGTGACAAAACTAGGTGAAGGGGATGACTGGTCCATGGGGAAACCAGACGAGGAGGATGGCTGACCAGCGAGGTAACCCGAAGGCAAAAGACCCTTGACGACCTCCAGCGAAGGCGGAGGACCCTCAACGACCTCGAGCAAAGGCAGAGGATCCTCGACAACCTCGAGCGAAGGTGGAGGACCCTCGACGACCTCGAGTGAAGGCAGAGGACCCACGGCGACCTCGAGCGAAGGCGAAGGACCCACGGCAACCTCGAGCGAAGGCGGAGGACCTACGGCGACCTCGAGCGAAGGCGGAGGACCCACGGCAACCTTGGGTGGAGACAGAGGACCCACGGGGACCTCGGGGGGAGACGGAGGACCCACGGTGACCTCGGGTGGAGATGGAGGACCCATGGTGACCTCAGGCGGAGACGGAGGACCCACAGTGACCTCAGGCGGAGACAGAGGACCCACGGTGACCTCATGCGGAGACAGAGGACCCCCGGCAACCTCAGAAAGAGAAGGAGGACCCCCGGCAACCTCAGGAAGAGAAGGAGGACCCACAGCGACCTCAAGTGGAGAAGGAGGATCCACAGTGACGTCAGGTGAAGATGAAGGACTCTCTGTGACCTCAGGCGAAGGTTGATGACCAACAGCAGACCCACACACAGTGGACTGATGACCATCGGCGGAACCAGACGAGGACTCAGACAGGAGAGAAGAAACAAACATCCTGTCAGAATCACTGGCAGCAGTGGACCCGAACGGGGAAAACTCAGGAGCAGTTGGCAGCTGCAGCTGGTTCTCTCCATCAAGAACAAAGCAAGACCTCTCTAAAACTGATAATGTGAAAACAAAAAAGAAGACTTACGTTAACTCGAGCTCCACCACTGTCCAGGCCTCCAGCGAAGCAGGTTGGGTTGTCTCGGATCCATTCGTTTGGGATCCATCCCTGACCCGGCCACCTCAGACAGGGAGGAAGAAACAGACACCGGAACACAGTTACAGGCAGCAGCGGAGCCCGGCGAGGAGAACTCAGGAGCAGAGAGCATCTGCAACTGATTCTCCCCACCACGAGCAAGACAGTATTTCTCTAGAACTGATAGTGGAGAGACAGAACAGAGTATTTGCCTTGGCTGGAGCTCCACCGCCGTCCAGGACTCCGGCGACACTGCTGCGGCGGCCCCAGTAGCAGGTATGATGGTGGGTGAATCTGGCGGAACCCCAGTCGTGGTGGCTGGCGCTGGTGGAGTTCCAGGCGTGTTGGCTGACGCTGGCAGGACTCTAGATGAAGCGGCTGAAGAAGGTGGAACCCCTGAAGTGGTGGCTGATGCTGGGATCATCTCACCGATGGCGCAGAGTCCTGCAATGCCAAAACTAGGGGACACTCACTCAACGGCTCAGGCTCCGGGACACAGGAGGCGCTCTTCTCCCATCCAGAACGTGGCTGCGCTAGAATGGGACCCTTCGAAACCACAGGCCCCTCTGTAGTCTGGTAGCTCCCTCCCAAGACAGGCGGACACACAGACAGAGCAGAGGGGGACATGGGAGAAGCAAGTGAAGAAACATGAATGACTGCAGCAGCAGGTGGTTAGAGCTCAGCCAAAGTGTATGGCTGCTGCTGAGCTCTCCCACTGGGAATAAGACAAGACATTTCATCTATTGGTGTTAGAGAATGAAAATGGACTTGCCTTAATTCCTGTGGTGTGATGGTGGCTGCTGCAGAAGACCCAAAAGAATTCCTCTCAAAAGCTGCAGCGGGCGTGGACCCCATTGTAGAAAATAGATGAGCCGGGCCTGCAGGCATGCTGACTGCCAAATACTCAGCAGTGGGAGGTGACGTCGTAAGGGGGAAAAAAAAAAGAACCATAAGGGCAAAGACATGATGAATACAAAACCAAGAGATACAAATACTGGAAAGCAAATAACAAAATACAGACAGAGGACTGAGAATAAAAGGTGACAATAGGCTCATGTCAAAACAGGTGAATAGTAATATGAAAACTGGATGGAAAAAGACATAATAAGAATCTAGATGGAACTAGGAATAATAACACTAACAACAGGAGTACTAATGGACAGCTAGAAACAAAAACAACTCAAATAATAAATCACAACCAAAACCAACCAGACAAATACTAAACTGAAGTGGGAAAATACAGAAAATAACCAAAATGACAAAAGAGCATGAGCACGGTGATTTTCCCCCGTGCTCAGCATCAAGACATATTGGCTAGGTTTGAGGTCACACAAAGTGTATTTGGATTGCTTGGTCTGGCCAAACCAGATTTTGGTTATTTGTGCTGATAATTAACGTACAGTATTATTAAAGTCACCCAACTGCAATCTTTTTGAAAGGGGGCATATTATGCACTTTATCCACATGTTGGCATAATTTCCAGAGGTCTTAACAAAATGTCTCTGACATGTTTTGGTCAAAACACCTTCAGGTTTAAAATGATACAGCATCATTTTCCATATTAAACACCGTTCTTCACTGTGACCCATTTCAGGGCATGCTATTGATCCCACAGTTCACCGAAACCTCTTTTCTTGGTCACCTCTGAGATCTGTAGTTGAGTCTAACATAAGGCTAACATTAGCTGACTACCTCCCATTGCTGGACACAGTCTGAAATAACATAAAATCGACTGAAAATGAGACGGTAAAGCTTCATAGGGGACAGGGATTTGTAGTTTGAATGGCTCATAGGACTGGACCTGTCCCTTGGGTATAATAAGCACAGAAATTAGCGTGAATGAGTGCTGGTGGGGATGTTGTCCCAGTCCAGGTATTATAAACTATAAACTAAAATAACATGTAGAATGAGATCTTTGGTCAGATGTTGGTAATTGACCCAGCTGGAATCATGGATATTCAGTGAGGTAGGTGAATTACAATGGTGTGAAAAGTGTTTGCCCCCTTCCTGATTTCTCATTTTTTTGTATGTTTGTTAAACTTAAATGTTTCAGATCAAACAAATTTAAATATGAGACAAAGATAACAGAAGTAAGCACAAAATGCAGTTTTTAAATGAATGTGTTTATTATTAAGGGAAAAAAATCCAAACCTACATGGCCCTGTGTGAAAAAGTGATTGCCCCCTAAACTTAATAACTTGTTGGGCCACCCTAAGCAGCAACAACTGCAATCAAGCATTTGCGATAATTGGCAATGAGTCTTTTACAGTGCTGTGGAGGAATTTTGGCCCACTTATCTTTGTAGAATTGATGTAATTCAACCACACTGGAGGGTTTTCGAGTACGAACTGTCTTTTTAAGGTCATGCCACAACATCTCAATCGGATTCAGGTCAGGACTTTGACTAGGCCACTCCGAAGTCTTCATTTTGTTTTTCTTAAGCTATTTAGAGGTGGACCTGCCGGTGTGTTTTGGATCATTGTCCTGCTGCAGAGCCCAAGTGCACTTCAGTTTAAGGTCACAAACGAATGGCATGTTGGACATTCTCCTTCAGGATTTTTTGGTAGACAGCAGAATTCATGGTTCCATTTACCACAGCAAGTCTTCCAGGTCCTGAAGCAACAAAACATCCCCAGACCATCACACTACCACCACATACTTTACTGTTGGTATGATGTTCCTTTTCTGAAATGCTGTGTTACTTTTACGCCACATGTAATGGAACACACCTTCCAAAAAGTTCAACTTTTGTCTAATTAGTCCACAGAGTATTTTCCCAAAAGTCTTGGGGATCATCAAGATTTTTTCTGGCAAAACTGAGACAAGCGTTTATGTTCTTTTTACTCAGCAGTGTTTTCATCTTGGAAATCTGCCGTGCAGGCCATTTTTGCCCAGTCACTTTCTTATGGTGGAGTCAAGAACACTGACCTTAACTGAGGCAAGTGAGGCCTGCAGTTCTTTGGATGTTGTTGTGGGGTCTTTTGTGACCTCTTGGATGAGTCGTTGCTGCATTCTTGGGGTAATTTTGGTCCTTTGAAGGTTCACCATTGTTCCATGTTTTTGCCATTTGTGGATAATGGCTCTCACTGTGGTTCGCTGGAGTCCCAAAGCTTTAGAAATGGCTTTAATAACCTTTTCCAGATTGATAGATCTCAGTTACTTTGTTTCTCATTTGTTCCTGAAATTCTTTGGATCGCAGCATGATGTCTAGCTTTTGATGATCTTTTGGTCTACTTCATTTTGTCAGGCAGGTCCTATTTAAGTGATTTCCTTATTGAGAACAGGTGTGGCAGTAATCAGGTCTGGGTGTAGCTAGAGAAATTGAACTCAGCTTTCCAAAGATGTGATAAACCACAGTTAATTTATGTTTTAACGGGGGAGGGGGGCAATCGCTTTTTCACATAGGGCCATGTAGGTTTGGATTCTTTTTACCCTTAACAATAAACACCTTCATTTAAAAACTGCATTTTGTGTTTACTTGTGTTATCTTTGTCTAATATTTAAATTTGTTTGATTACTGTTACATCTAAAACTAGAAAAGCACTCGGAGAGCGCAGACCTCCGCCAAGCGCCACAGTTCCCCCCCATACAGTGTTTGTGTGTACGTTTTCAGATTCCTTGACCATGAAAACATGTGACTAGCAATTGGATTCACAATGATAGGATTAGTGTTTCAGTAGTAAAAGCATTACCTCCTTGGTGGAGGTAATAAACTGAAGTGTTGCTGTTGTGTCAATCTCCTCCATCTGCAAAGTGCCAGGCTGCGACCTGTCAAGGCATACCTCATGCCTCCCTTATTGGGGGGCTTTCACACCTGTCTGACCTCATGCCTCCCTTATTGGGGGGGGGGGGCTTTTCACACCTGTACTTGAGTACTTAAAAACTGTATTTATCGGCAGATGAAGAAAACTGAAGCAAAACAAACAAACAAACAAACAAAAACTAAACAAACAGCAACTGCAACATGAACTATTTCAAACATATTTATTCAGATGTACACTTATATGGACACAATCTTGAGCCATAACTTTTTGGTAATGTGAAAATAATAAGGCAAGTAGTCTCAAAAAATTGAGTGCTCTTGCTATGCTTCTGTCAGCAAACAATGTATGGCACCAAATCACTGAAGTGATCTGCCACCAATGGGGGTAGATTGTGCCTGCCACAAAATGACAAAACATCACTTCTGCTAGTGATGCATGGATTTGGAAGGCGTCTGTTCTGTCACTGGCTGAAATGTTCATCCATCGATCGAATTTGGCTACACAGTTTTTGTGGCCCTGTGTAGCGAAGTGCGACTTCAGGTTCGAAAATCCTGATGCAGTCACTTTTAGCATTAGAGTCACACCATATCAGCGCAGCATTACTGGCGCGGGATCCTCTCTGTTGCCGGAGACGCAGGACAAAAGAAGGTGCGATAATGGCTGCCGTGGGTTTTATATTGGGTTTGCGCTCCACAGAAAAAAGAGGATTTGGAAGCTTCCCCGGCAGAGAGCTGGTTTTTGCGCAGCCCCTATGGCTGCCCGGTGAATTTCTGCCAAATAATCCCAACGCGGCCCCCCCCCCCCAAGCTGACCCGTCTCAGCTTTTGCAGCGTAGCGCAAAACACAGGCACTCTGGCGGGCCCTGCCCACCACTGTTTTCCGCGTGCTTTTGTGCCTAAAACTTTGAAGAAGGCGGAGTTTGTGTTCGTCAGACACGATGAGCAGTGCCCTCTATTGCCCCTGCACACATGTTGAAAATGGCCGTATCTCACAATGTTAAAGAATCCTTTAAAAAATTCCTGAATCCAGACGGTGATCCGGATCATCCCCAAAATTTAATCAGTTCTTCCTTGTACCATTTCCAACAATGCCTGAAAGTTTCAGGGAAATCCGTCCAAAACTTTTTGAGTTATCTTGCTAACCAACAGACAGACAAACAGACAAACAGACAGACAAACAGACAAACGTTGGCAAAAACATAACCTCCTCCTGGCCTTCGGCCTGGCGGAGGTAATAACAGAGTCAGGAGGAAGCTGGAAGTAACACTCTCTTTATTCCAGTCAAGTTCACTTATATTTATATTCCCAGCTGTAGCCCACCTGACATCACTCCGCCCTGCCCAGACCAGGCTCTGGCAGCCCCTAAGGTACAATTCCACTATGCCACATTCCAACCCCCCCCCCCCTTGGAAAATCAAGAACACTAACAAAACATGCAAACAGAAAACAACTATATCAGAACAACGAGTCCAACCATGTCAAACCCCCAGTCCAGACTTTACACGGCAGAACCGTTCTTAGCCACACTGGTAACAAAATCGTTCAAGTGCTTGGGTCGCCAACACTCTCTAGCCAGGCGGCCCTTGTGGGGACACTCCGCCACCGGCACCGTCGGCTCCGGCTGAGGGTCGGCCTCCGTCCGACCCCTCCAGTCCCAAGTGCCACTCAAATTGTCCAAGGCGGGGTCGCTCGCCACCTCCGGTGGGGACCTCCATAATCTACTTGTGTGCCATCAGGACCCATCGTCCAGTTCGAAAGTGTCCGGTCCTCTTCGCCTCACAATCGTACGCGGTCCAACCTACAGTGGTTGAAGCTTGTGGGTGTGGACAGGGTGCATAACCCAGACCTTATCCGCTACTTCCAGGCCATACCCTCTTGCCCAATGTTTCCTGTCAAATAAGTCCTTCATCCTCCGTTGACATTCCGAGTCCTCACTGCACACCCCCTGTGCCAGCCCCAGTCGTCTCACCGGAAGCAGCAACTCCTGTCCCAGCATCAGAGCCGCCGGAGAATGACCTGTCCGTGGCGTGTCAACCGATGCCCTATAATGGAGCAGGGTGTTGTGCAGTGCGTCGGTGAATGTAAATCCATCCGCCAAGTGAGCCCTCAGTCCAATCTTAATCGTCCAATTAATTCGCTCAACCCCCCCCCCCCCCCCGCCCACCACCCCATTAGCCTGTGGGTGATACACCGCTGTCCTAATGTGCTCAACTCCTCTGGCTCTCAAAAAACCCTCAAAAGCCCCCGAAATGAACTGTGGGCCATTGTCAATGGTGACTGAAGTCGGGGTCCCCCATCTAGCAAACAACGATGACAGGAAACCCGTGATTACCTCAGTTGTCACCAAGGCAGTCGGAAGCACCTCCGGCCATTTGGAAAACAGGTCATACATCACCACAAGAAACCTGCTGCCCGGGGGGGGGGGGCATGCAGTTCACCACAGATATCCAGTTCAATGTGCTCCCAGGGTCCAGCAGGGTACGCGACCGGCCGCAGGGGAGGTGGTGGAGGTCTCCCAGTCTTCCCGCTCTCCAGACACGGAACACAGTTATTGACCATCGCCTCAATGTCCTTGTCAATCCCCGGCCACCAAACTGAGTCCCTGCCATGCTGTTTGACCTTAACCACCCCAAGATGACCCTCATGTAGCATGTCCAGCACTCGCCCTCTCAGAGCCGCTGGGATTATGGCACAATGTCCTCTAGCCACACACACCTCATCCCAGCAGCTAAGCTCATCCCTAAACGGATGAAACGGGGCCAGCTGTCCCAATGCTCCTGTTGGCCAGCCCTCTCTGATTGCCGCGTGCAATCTTCTCATCACCTGGTCGTTCTCCGGAACTTCTCTAAGTTCCTGAGGAGACACAGTGTGCCAGAGTGCCCCATGCAGGGTGTGGACCAGTTAAGTCTCAACTGAGTCCACAGCTCCTACATCCGGTACTAAAGCACACGTTGGGGCCCTAGACAGAAGGTCCGCTATGACGTTGTCCTTGCCCAGAGTGTATTTCGTGTCAAAATTGTAAGCCCTCAGTTTCTCGGACCACCTGTGGATTCTAAGTGGCTTGTGGCCCGACCCCAAAGTCTCCAGCAATGTTATCAGCGCCCGATGATCCGTCCTCAACGTGAAGTGCCACCCGTAGAGGTACATATGCCACCTCTCACAGGCTCACACACAGGTCAGCGCCTCCCTCTCTCCGACAGCGTAATTTCTCTCAGCGTCTGACAGAGATCTCGATGCAAAAGCAACCGGACGCGTTGTACCATCCTGCACCTGCGACATCACTGCCCCCAGGGCGGAACCAGATGCGTCACAGGTCACAATTGTAGGGCAGTCCGGGTCAAAATGAGCCAGAACCGGAGGCGAGGTGAGCTGCTGCTTTAGCTTTTCCACTGCCGCTGAGCAGGCCGGACTCCAGACCCAAGGTGCGTCCTGTTTTAGCAGCGCCCTGAGTGTTTCAATTGTCTCTGAGTACCTGGGAATAAACCGTCCATAAAAGTTCACCATCCCCAGGAATGAGGAGATCTCAGCCGGCGAGGAGGGGTCCGTGAGGCGGAGCACTGCCTCCACATTCAAAACCAATGGCTTTAACCCATCTCCAGATGGCTGGAATCCCACAAAGTCCACTGCCTCCGCCGCCAGGACACATTTGTCGCCGTTCAGCGTGACCCCGTGTTCTTGCAGCGTCTCCAGGACTTTTTCCAACCTTTCGTCGTGTTCTTCACTCGTCGCCCTGTGCACCACGATGTGAGCTCAGCCCGAAAGGCATCCTGGTATAACAAGACACCCCCATGTGGGTCACGAAGGCCATCAGATTCCTGCTGTCCGGGTGTAGCGACACCTGCAGGTAACCTTGCCGGAGATCCAGTTTTGAGAATATCTTCGCCCCGATGAACGTTGCCATGAGTTCCTCCATAGTGGGCAGTGGATACTTATCCGTGACAACCGCCTTACTCACTGCCCTGAGGTCGATGCAAGGTCTGATGCCCCCACCCTTCTTTTTTGCCGCCACCATATTGGAGATCTACGGGGAAGCGTCAGCTCTCTCGATGACTCCCAACTCCAGCAGTCTGTTTAGCTCTGCCGACACCTCAACCTGCAGCGCCAGTGGAAGGCATCTCAAAGGCTGTATCTTCGGCGTGATGTTCTCATTCACAAGAGGTCGATGATGAAATGCGTCAATGCAGCCCAAGCCTTCAAATAGCTTTGGCCATGGGAGGCGCCAGTCCGAACCCACAGACAGCACCTGCGAACCTCCGGGGTCCATTATGGAGAAACCCAATTGTTCCAACACATCAACCCCCAGCAGGTCGATTCCCTGACACGCTACTTGAAAAGTAAAGCTAGGGACCCTCTTCAACCCGCAGGTCCTTCGAAGTCTGCCATGCCCGCCATTTCAATCTTTGCATGGCTGTAGCCAAAAAGTCTCACCGCTCCACCATTAATTTGCTTTGCAGGGAACAGCTGCCGGAGAGTTGGTATACTCAGGATGGATTTCCAGCTCCGAATCCACCAGGAGCGGCACGTCAACGCTGTCCAGTTGGAGAATGTACCACTTCAGCAGGCTTTTCCCCATACATGCAGCGTGGACCTGAGTCTGGCCTTTGGGTCGTCCCACCCGCGATGCCGCTCTCTTTTTCGAACGCTTCTTCGTTTTCCTCTTCCTATTACCACTACGCTGCCCCGCCAGTGCGCCAACCTCTGCGCTCGGTGGGGAACTGCGCTTGGGCGGCCCCTCACTAGCCTTAGCTGCCTGCTCCAACTGGGCCACAGACTCTTCCCTCTTTACCAACTCCAGCACTTCCTCCCATGACATCGGCTCCGTAGCTAGTAGCATCCTAGATGCTATCTTCGAGCAACAGGCGCCATGCGCTAACTTGTCCTTAACAAGTCCATAAGCCTCTGGCCCGAAGTTGCCTTTATGTGCTAGGCTAAGGAGTACTAATAGCAACAAGCTTAGCGACTCACCCTCTCGTTGTCGTCTCTCGTAGAATTCCCACCGACAAATTGAGACTGTGGAGGGGTCACCAAACAAGTCATCCAAGACCCTCAGACATTCCTCCAGTGAGCCACCCCTGCACTGCCCGAAAAAAAATTCTTTGTCCTTCAGAGCCGAGGTGCTGGATTAAAATTCTCCTCTGTCTCTCCTCACTGACTGACCCCAGGCCCACCATTGTCATGACCGCTTTGAAGCTCTGTTTCCAACGAAGCCATGGCACTGCCGGCAAACCTGGGTGCTCCAGAAACACAGGCATGTGCCCTATGCATGCCGCCATTGTACACCTCATCGCCGAAATGTTACATCTAAAATAACAGAGTCAGGAGGAAGCTGGAAGTAACACACTCTTTATTCCAGTCAAGTGCACTTATATTTATATTCCCAGCCACAGCCCGCCTGACATCACGCCGCCCCGTCCAGACCAGGCTACGGCAGCCCCTAAGGTACAATTCCACTACGCCACAATTATCTGAAACATTTATGTGTGACAAACATACAAAAAAATGAGAAATCAGGAAAGGGACAAACACTTTTTCACACCACTATATGTCAAGGCGAGGCACAAACTGTAGCTAAGAGAGATTAACTAGCATGTTTGTTGGTATAGTTACAGGTGATCCCAGGCAAAATATAAAAAAGTAAATCAAAATAAGCAAGATCTAAGGCCAAGCGTGAATTAATGAACCATCTTGGAACATTAATGTTAAGTAGAATACTAGTTCATCTCAAAAAAACTACAATATCCTGACTTATAATTTATTTCAAAACTCTGTAAGCTATATATATCGAATTAGCGCAAAAATGGGCTTGAAATGTTTCATGCCATGCCTAATGAATTTAGGATCTATCGAGGTCTTCCTTTTTGAATTAAATTATGATAAAAGCAAGAACTTTTTCAATATTCTAATTTTTTGAGAATCACTGACAGGGAATTTTAACTGAGGTGCATCGAAAAAAATTGTCCAATTCAGCAAAACTGTCCAACTTCATCTGATTGGTCCATAAAACCTTGGCCAGTTTTTGACCAATCCAGTGAAAACAGACAACCTTCCTGAACCAAACAATTTTTTGCGACACACCAGGCACAAAGTTTGAAAATGACTAGTATATAGCGAGCAGCCATAAAACCACGGTGCTTTATAGAGTGCATCACACTACACAGATAACTTGAAAGGTTAAATAACTAACTGTGAATAATATGGTATGCCAAGGCCTGCCAACATGCACTCAGTAAAGTTTTGCTTTGGCGCTCTGGGTTGAACAGTGTATATGAGTGTGGTGACATTAATCCTGTCAAGCCTCTGTGATGCCATTTCAAAGACAGGAAAAGTTCAAATGAGTCACCGGGGGGAGAATCCCTCCGTTGCCCCGAGACTCCATGCCTGCCTGCTGCTGCACTTCTGAGCTCAAAATGAAGGCAGGGATACACATAGTTCATGCCAAGCTTCATTTGAATAGAGTGGACTCACTGATAGTGGGCTGTCACATGTGCACTGTGCAATAAATAAATAATAAAGCAGCAAATGAAATTGGGAAAAGATAAGGAAAATATCTATGAGAAAATAAATAAACAAGAGGACTGCACACACGACCAGAGTTCAGCAAGAGTGCTTGAATTACTACAGGAATTTTTTTGAATGTGATCAACAACCAACTCAACCTGTTTTACAGAAGAAGAGAAAGACAAAAAAGTGAGAAAGTAAATGCAAATAAGACAATTCACATTCATGTCATTAACAAATTTTACAAGGACATTGTGGGACAGCAATAAAACATTACTACAAAGCGATTGAGACCCAGTTGTCATTTAAATGTTCTGTTTGTGTGTGGGTCTGCTGCTGAATGCTAGTTAGGCAGACGGAGTGAAAGGCCAGCTTTGCCTCAGTGCCAGGGCACTCCAGATGAAACCTCACAGAAATGTCATCTGTCACCACAGAATATCTTTTCGCCAAGATCTCACCACCTGACTGACTATTTGACTTTTTCTATTGACAGCTATACTTTAGACAAGAGCCATGAATTATTATCTTTTTAAAGGAGTCATGACACTTTTTCCACATTTTAACAGCTCATACACTACTCAGTTAGGGATGTTTGTCTTTTGGGTGAAATTATTGAAAATATAAAAAGTTCACACTACAGTGATGTTATATCATGAAAGTAGGACATTTAAGAAGAAGCATGCAATGGGGATTTTCTCATTTCAAACAATCTATTGAAATAAAAGCCAACAACAGTGGTGGGTATACCATGTTCAGGCAGGGGTACAATTACTGGATTAATGATGTTATTCAGGTAGTATCGGCTTGTCACTGTACCATTCACAAGGTGCAGGGCAGTTCTGTATTGACTAGACACATCTGCCCAGACGGTATCATGGTGACAACAGTGACTGATGCATAGTGCTCTCCTTGACATCGCCAATATCGTTGGCGGCCATCATTTCTGCTCAGCGTGAATCGACTTGCATCAGAGAACAGCACTGAGGCCCTTTGGTCCCTTGTCCAGCGTAAATGCTCCCTGGCCCATGCAAGACGATGACTTCTGTGCCTGGTGGTGTGGTCAGGCACCCTTGCAGGTTGTCAAGCACGCAGACCACGCTGAGGTAAATGGTTACAAATGGTCTATCATGACACTTGGGTGCCTCTCACTTCCCTTAAATGTGCCTGGAGTTGAGTGGCATTCATTATCCAGTTCTGCAGGGCACTGTTCACAATGAAGCGGTCATTAGCGTGGGATGTGGCCAAAGGACGTCCACTTCTACGCCTTTCTGTGACTCTTTCGGTCTCTCTGTATCTCTGTTGCAACCTGCTGATGACACTCTGTGACACTCTAAGCTCAGTGACCACTTCGCTCTGAGAACATCCTGTTTGAAGCCTCGCAGTGGCGAGGTACTGTTAATCAACTGTTAGGTGTCGTCTTGGTCTCATGATGTCAAAACGTGAACAGCATGATGAAGAAGACTGTTTAAATACCATTTCTAATTGAACCAGAAAATGTATTGGTCAATTCATGGATCAAACACCTGTTGTGAATTTTGCCATTAAACACCTTGTTAGAGAACAGCAAGTTATGCAAAAAGTACTGAAACGTTGAACAGTTGGACACGTGCATTCAAAAGGTTAGAGAAGGTCAAATTAATTCACCTGTAATGGTTATAGTGCATCAGGAAATTTCACCTGAAAGCTGAGTATCCCTAACTTTTTGTGAGTAGTGTACTGTATATGTCTTAATAAAATGTTTATGGCATATTTTGGTGAAATTTTCTTTAATTATTTAATTATTACTGCATAAGTATGAATCATCTTTCAAAGCCTTTCTTAGAACGGCTAGTTTAAGTGCATGACTCTTGAAATCTCTAAGGCCACATTTAATGCCGCCCTTCCCCTTTTTTTTTTTTCTTTGTCACTATTGCTAATCTAGATCCTAGCTCCTAGCTCAAGCCAACTAACATAAATTTGTCTTAAAGAATTAATGAAATAATGCCTCACTGGTGGACAGGGGTGTGGTTTCAGTGGTCGACAGGATATGACTGGTCTCTCTATTACAATAAGCAGAGACACATCTGTGAATGAGCCAAGACTGGTGGCTAAACTGCTAGCTTCAGTTATCTGCCTTGGTAGTGCTAACAGTTCAATGTAGCATTACAATGAAAATATACGAAAATAAACCAGAATGACGCAAGTTACAGTATATTATCAACTGTGGATTAGTGAACCAGGGCAGCGCGGTGGTGGAGTGGTTAGCACTGCGGCAGCACAGCATCTCACCCTTGGCCGGGGGATCCTGGGTTCGATCCCAGCCCCCGACTAACAGTGATCTGTGTGGAGTTTGCATGTTCTCCCCCGTGTCTGCGTGGGTTTACTCCGGGATTTCTCCGGTTTCCTCCCACATGCCAAAAACATTCAAGTTAGGTTAATTGGCATCAAACTGGGGATTCTAAATTGTCCTTAGGTATGACTGTGAGAGTGAATGGTTGTCTGTCTCGCTGTGTTGGCCCTGCGATGGACTGGCGATCTGTCCAGGGTGTACCCTGCCTCTCGCCCAAAGATGTTGGGATAGGCTCCAGCCCTCCCGCGACTCAAAAAGGATTAAGCGGAAGAAGATGGATGGATGGATTAGTGAACCAGATAGAAACAGTCATGTCTATTAGGATGACTGAAGTCTAAAGAAAATAACAATATAAACGCGAGCTTCCTTCTTCTTCTTCTTCTTTGTTTAGATTTGATTAGCGGTTGGCAACCAGCTTACTAGTACCACTGTTAGCTCTTAAGTTAACACCTTTGGCTCCACCCACCATTTACATTTATTCTGGCCAATAACAGAGCAGCATGCAGGTATCAAGGCTCGTGTTATGTACCTTTCAGTGATGCTTCCCATTTCTTGATGTACAGGAAAATACCTATAAGAGTTAAAAGTGGCTTCTTGGAGAGAAAAACGAGATAAAGGCTGTGAGTATTTTGATATATATTTTTGGGATAATCACAAGACCAACAGACACATTTGAGTCAATGACCCGTTTAAAGTTCCAGTATATTATTTACTCAACTTATTTCAACTTTTATATGTTATTGTATTTATTTAGAGTTGAGAAACTATTGTCCTCTTATAATGCATTATATTCTTTTTTTTTCAACAAAGTCAAAGCAGTGTGGTATCTAGTTATATGTTTGTGAGTTTTATTGTCTCCTGGCATCCCTGAATGCCATCCTGCATTGCTTGCCATTCTAAATGTGGTACTCTGAATAGATATGTACCTCTGTGACACAGCAGGAGCTGCAGACCTGCGATGTCCCAATGTCCTCCAAAAGGCAAAGCTGATTTATTTTACTCATATTTCACAAGTGTCTGCAAGCTATAAATAGTCCGGCGCAAATTCATTTGGTTTGTTTTTGTTAGAGTTTCATTTCCTCTTGTTTAAGAAGTCACACAGAGGACACTTCTTCTGGGATGTGGTGGAAACAGCTGGGTGAACTTTGCTGCATCATTTAATGCCTTGTAGTGTGATAATGCTGGGAAAGAATGACCAAAATTAGAATGCTTTTCCATGTACTGAATTTTGGCGAATTCTGATTTTTTGAAATCTGATACAAAAAAGGCAAAAATAATATCTAATAGAGGTGGGGGAAATATTTATACAGTGTATAGCCGCAAAAATGTATCAAAGATATTGTATCAGTTCAGAGAAACCACATAATATAAGGTATTAACCACATAAGGCATTTTCTGGAATTTCCCCATTGTGGGACTAATAAAGGCTTATCTTATCTTATAAAAATAGATATAAAATAAATACATAAAAGTATTAAGTGTTGCAAATATATTTTTTGTACCAGAGTAGTAAGAACTAATTAATTTTCAGTCCATTATATGGTGATAAATGTTCACTGTCTGGTTCGGTCAGCACAGCAAAGGATTAACTTATGGGATCTAGCCTGGAGTTAAACAAGGCAGTCATCTGAGAAATCACAATATACGTATGATATCACAATACTCAATATATCACAAGATCGTGATTATATCATATCACAGTCCAGTTATCGGGATAATCATGAGGCCTATGGTGATTCCCATGCCTAATATTTATTGTTCAAAATAAAAGCACCATAGGTGCTGATGCGTTAGTGCAGACAGACAGACAGACAGACAGACAGAGAGAGAGAGAGAGAGAGATGTTAACACACTACTGTATGCCTCTTCACTGAGGCATAATGAAAATTCTGTAGATGGATAAGCAACCCAGCCACAGGGGGTGCACAAGCCAGTGTACTCCTAGTGCCGGTTCCAAGCCTGGGTAATCTTGAAGGAAGATTATGTGAAGAGTGTTCAGGAGGTTAAGAGGAAGTCAGACAGAATCATGAGTTTGAAGCTCGAAGTCAAAGGTGTGATGTTGAATGTTGTCAGTACGTATGCTCCACAAGTTGGATGTCAGGTAGAGGAAAAAGAGGAATTCTGGAGTAAGTTGGTTGAAGTGGTAGAGAGTGTTCCCAGGGGGGAGAGAGTGGTGATTGGAGCAGACTTTAATGGACATGTAGGTGAAGGGAACAGAGGTGATGAGGAGGTCCTGGTTAGGTATGGTCTTAAGGAGAGAAATGTGGAAGGACAGATGGTTGTGAATTTTGCTAAAAGGATGGAAATGTCTGTGGTGAACACATACTTCAAGAAGAATGAGGAACATGAGGGGACTTACAAGAGTGGAGGAAGGCGCACACAGGTGGACTACATCTTTTGCAGAAGGAGAAATCTGAATGAGATAGAAGACTGCAAGGTGGTGGCAGGGGAGAATGTAGCTAGACAGCATCGGATGGTAGTCTGTAGGATGACTTTACAAAGCAAGAAGAGTGAAGGCAGAGCCAAAGATCAAGTGGGGGAAGTTACAGAAGGAAGAAGGTCACACAGAGTTCAGGAAGGAGTTGATACAGGCTCTGGGTGGTAGGGAAGAATTACCAGATGACTGGGAAAGTACAGCAAAAGTATTGAGGGAAATGGGTAGAAAGATATGTGGTGTATCCAGTGGACAGAGGAAGGAAGACAAGGAGACTTGGTGGTGGAATGAGGAGGTACAGGAAAGTATCCAAAGGAAGAGGTTAGCGATGAAAAAGTAGGATAGTCAGGGAGATGAAAAAACTAGACAGGAGTATTTGGAATCTAGGCGCATGACAAAGAGAGAGGTGTCAAAGGCAAAGGATAAGCGAGATGTATGAGAGGCTGGACACTAAGGAAGAAGAAAAGCACTTGTATCGACTAGTGAAACAGAGAGATCGAGCTGGAAAGGGTGTACAGCAGGTTAGGCTGATTAAGGACAGAAATGGTAATGTACTGACAAATGATGAGAGCATGTTGAGAAGGTGGAAGCAGTACTCTGAAGAGCTGATGAATAAAGAAAATGAGAGAGAGAGGAGGATGAATGAAGGAAAGATAGTGAACAAGGAAGTCACGAGGATTAGCAAAGCGGAAGTGAAGGCAGCTTTGAAGTGGATGAAGAATGGAAAGGCAGTTGGTCCAGATGACATACGTACCTGTGGCGGTATGGAGATGTTGAGGAGAGATGGGACTAAACTTTTTAAACATATTATTTAACACAATCTTGGAGAGTGAGAAGATGCCTGAGGAGTGGAGAAGAAGTGTTTTGGTACCAATTTTCAAGAACAAAGGTGATGTTCAGAGCTGTAGTAACTACAGAGGCATAAAGTTGATCAGCCACACTATGGAGATATGGCAAAGAGTTGCTGAAACCGGGTTAAGAGGAGAGGTGACAGTTAGTGAGCAACAGTACAGTTTCATGCCAAGAAAGAGTACTACAGATGCATTGTTTGCTCTGAGTGCTGATTGAGAAGTACAGAGAGAGTCAGAAGGAGTTGCACTGTGTCTTAGTGGAGAAAGCATATGATAGGGTGCCAAGAGAGGAAGTGTGGTACTGTATGAGAAAGTCAGGAGTGGCAGAGAAGTATGTGAGGGTGGTGCAGGACATGTATGAGAACAGTGAGATGGTGGTGAAGTGCGCTGTAGGAGTGACAGATGGATTCCGTCACTCCTACAGGTCAGGCAGGAGCTGCCGTGGACCATGATGTTTGCAGACGACATTGTGATCTGCAGTGAGAGTAGGGAGCAGGTGGAAGAGAACCTGGAGAGGTGGAGGTATGCTCTGGAGAGAGGAGGAATGAAAGTCAGTAGAAGCAAGACAGAATACATGACTGTGAATGAGAGTAAGGCGGGTGCAACGGTGAAGATGGAAAGAGTAGCGGTCGTGAAAGTAGCTGAGTTTAAATACGTGGGGTTAACCATCCAAAGCAATGGAAAATGCACAAGAGAGGTGAAGAAGAGAGTGCAGGCAGAGTGGAGTGGGTGGAGACGAGTGTTAGGGGTGATTTGTGACAGAAAGGTAGCAGCAAGAGTGAGAGGGAAGATTTACCAGTCCCTCCAGGATTTCATGGGATGTTTTTATGATTGTTGTGGCCCAAAAAACCTGAATTTGCAGGAGCTTTTTTAAAAATTGCGATAAAAGTTGCAATGTTTTGAGTTTTTTTTTTGCACTAAAAGTTGTGGGAAGAATGACCAATTTTAAAGCAGATGTTTTTTTTTTCCAGTTTACTGCAGTGATATTCTAGATAACAGTACAAGAAAAGCACAGGATTGTCAAAAATTTCCTATTAAACTGATTTGTATATTAGACAGAAACTTCTGCTATATAGAAAAAAACTCTTTTGTGCAACAGCAAACACAGACTTTAACACAATATCCATTACAACAGCTAAACTGCATTGAATGCATGTTAAAGAGATCTGGAAATTACTGACAGCACTTTCATTTGAAAACTCCCCACGGTCTCCAACCACTCGGTACCGAGCGGACAGTAAAAAAATAAATAATTTATTCTGTTGCTCTGTACTGTCTATTGGAGTTTGTGTTTTTCTGAAAAAAAGAAAAAAAAACTACAGTCAATATTCTCTCTCTTTCTGTATCTAACTCCTACCTGTCTATCTGCTGCACGTCTTGACACACACACTCCTCAGACACACATCTTTCATTTACAGTGGGGGGCGGTGTCCGTGTCCAGACCGGAAATTCACAGCTTTAAAGCTCATTGACAAGATGTAGTAATGATTTTACCTCTAAAAATATATGAAGTGTTCAAACACTGGCTGTAGTGTTACATTTGCTCATTTTGTTTGTGTTTTTATGGCATCTGTCCTCATGCATGCTCCTGCCATGGGGTGCTTTTGGGGCAGGTGGACATTTTTAAACACAAACCCAGCACTTTGTACACACGGTCAGGACAGAGACATGGTGAGACGTCCACTGGCAAGCTGGGAGAGACGGATGAAGGGATGGTGTTGGAAACCTTGCGGGTGAGTGTTTTTTTTTAAATCACACACTCTGTTTTTGCTGATATGTTCTGTTAATATTCACTGTAAACACGGAAGTGAACGTGGTGCAGCGATGCATTTGATTGGTTAGACTGAGTGTTTGTGCGGCATTCAGGGACAAATTTGATTGGTGAAATTAATGGAAGTTGACAAGGATTTGCAAAAATTGCGGGAGAGTTGTGATGATAGGACAAAGTTGCAAGGTCACACAATAGTCACGCTGATTGGCTGATTTCGCGTGTATTGACGCAATCACAACATTGCGAAATCCTGGAGGGATTAATTTAGAAGATGTTAGTGAGACCTGCTATGATGTATGGTTTGGAGACGGTGGCGCTGACAAAAAGACAGGAGGTGGCACTGGAGGTGGCAGAGCTGACGATGCTAAGATTTTCATTTGGAGTGACTAGGAAGGACAGGATTAGAAATAAATATTTCAGACGGACAGCTCAGGTTGAGCGGCTTGGAGACAAAGTAAGAGAGGCAAGGCTGAGATGGTTTGGACATGTGCAGAGGAGGAATAGTGGATATATTGGACAAAAGATGTTCAAGAAGGAGCTGCCAGGCAGGAGGAAAAGAGGAAGACCACAGAGAAGATTTGTGGATGTCGTGAAGGAGGACATGAAGAGGGTTGGTGCTGAAACAGATGATCAGTTGTGGAGACCCCTGAAGGGAGCAGCCGAACGAAGAAGAAGACTGTAAATGGAAGCACAAGGCCAAAGCATATACCTAAGATGAATAAATGGTAAACTATGGGAAGTTTCAAAGATATCAAAAATTAGAGTTGTTACAATTAACGATGCCAGTATCAGAATGCCTCTGATATTGCCCAAACATGCTGGTACTGTAATGGTGGGGATGCCAGTCATGATCCAAATTTATTACCCCAGAAACTGTACTTACTGTAGCTACTTCTGAGTAAACTCTGACTAATGTTACTGGAAGCTAGTTCCTCTTGCTTTAAAACAGAAAAAAACAGGAAGTTTAAATTATTTTTAGGTTTATTTAGTTTTTAAGTTGTTGCTGCACTCTTGTTTTCATAGTGTTCTGTTTAAAATGTAGAATTTCTTTTATTTTACTAACTATTTTACCCAGTGGAGGAGATAGGAGAGAAAAGGATGGTGGCTAAACTGTCATCTCTGCTGGAGTCCGAGTCCCACCCTATGCAGGACATATTGAACGCACTGAGGAGCTCATTTAGCAGTAGGCTACATCATCCTAGGTGCGCAACCGAGAGGTTTCGCAGGTCCTTCCTACCTACGGCTGTCAGACTGTATAACCTAAGCAGGGCTGCTCGCAGAGATAGCAAAAAAAAAAAAAAAATGTGACGACCTAGTAGTATTGAATGCAAAAGACGCAACAGACTTACACAAATGGTCCCCTTCAGTATACAACTAGGACAATATCAGTCGCTACGGAGGGTGACAATATGTATGGGTACATATTCATACTATGTAGGATAACTAAGTAGACGGTTATGCTGTTTATTCCACCTTGCTACAATGCTCCACACTTTGTATATACAGTATATTTATATATTTATGTGTACGTATGTATAACCACTGCTCTTATTTATATTTTTCGTATCTTCTTAATTATTGCTCTGAGTGTTGCTATCCCTGTGCTGTTGCAATCCTGGAATTTCCCCATTGTGGGACTAATAAAGGCTTATCTTATCTTATCTTATCTTATGATTGCCTTTTAAATTTTAAAATAATTTTTTATTTATTCTCTGAATTTTTGATGTTCTCCTTGAGATAAGTAAAGGGAGTTCCATGGCATTCACATTCTCTGTACATACAGTATTCATGTTTTACAAATGGTTTAGCCACAGCCAGGCCATACCACAGCTAGAGGGAATTCAGAAAGTGCATACCTCAACCAAGGCCCTATCTCTCAGAATGTTGGTTTGTTAGTACGTCTGTCTGTCTGTTAGTAGGATTACACAAAAACTATCCTTATAGATTTTGATGACATATTCACCAGTGGTTGCCCTTGGGCTACAGATGACCCCATTAGATTTTGGAGGTGATCCAGGCCAGGATGTGGATTTTGGATCACCTTTTCACTTTCTTTAACATTGCGAGATTGGGCCTTGGCAGCGGTATCTACTCATGGAATGCGCCGTCTCTGAGACAGTGCTCTACTGGCATCATCGGCACTTACCGATGATGTAAAATAGAAGAAAGCCAGGTTTATTTTCTGTCAATGTACAGCAAAACAAAATTACATTTCTCCTATTGGAGGGAGTGCTGCCATGACCAACTTCCCTTCCCCCATTTTGTTATGCTGAACACCAAGGTAGAAGGTTGGAAGCACCATTTTTATATGGCCTTTGGCATGACCCAGCCTGGGTTTGAACCCACAGACTCCCAGCTGTAGGGCAGATGCACGACCACTAGATCACCACTCTGGTACTAGCCATACATGTCAGTTGTCCTTGGCAACGTGTAAAATGCTCCGTGTGACCATGCCAATCATTTTACAACAAAGAGGCTGTGTGAGCGATCCCTAATGGTACGTGTCCACCTAGGTGTGCGTTTTCATGCTTCCCATTCATTGTCTATGTAGCATGCCCCACATGCACTCTGGTAGTGTGGCATCAAGAATCTCAAGCCATTGCTTGGAGGTGCCCACTCTGCCTCCTGAATCCCCACTCAGGTCCAGAATGCACAAATGAGGAGCACGCTTGTGGAACCGATTGTTTCCTGGAGTTCATGCTGAACTTTTAAAATAACAATTGTGAGTAAAAAGTAAACACATATTTGGCGACTACACATTTATTTGTTGCCTCGGTCGTTTTCAGAAAAATGTTTTCTCTTTTTACTTTTGAAGATATAGGCAAAAGTTTAATGTCCGGATGTGTTGTGAACACATGAGAACAGCCCACCAGGAATCACGGCAACCAATGATGTGCACGCTGTGCAGGTCGGGGAAGACAGAAAAAAGCTCATCAAACTTCACTTTTGTAACTGAAAGTACTGCTTGAAAACTGGCCAAAGTTCTCTGACCAGGTGGTAATACTCTCCATGCAGTTTGCGGATACAGAGGATTGGACTTGTGACTTTCGCCTGGGTACGCCCCTTTCACATTCCCAACAGATCCAATAGGGAGGAGGCGTGGAGACCTTCCGTCAACAAACGCCTAAGTGGACACGTACCATAAGTGAAAAAATGACAAAAAAAGCCATAAATGCCATAAATCTGAAGTGTTTATTGTGCTGTTTTTCTAATGTGCTGTCTCTGAGACTGTACTTCCCATAAACAAGCACCACTACCCAGATCACCTCTAAAACCTAATGGGTTCATCTGTTGCCCAAGGGCCACCTCTGGTGAAACTTTCATCCAAATCCATTGAGTGATTTTTGCATAATTTTGCACAAACCAAAATAATCACACTACCTCCTTGGCAGTGGTAATGATAGCAAACGTACCAATTTATTACAGCATTAGTAAAATAAAGCTGTCAAAAATAAAAATAAAGAAATTGTTTTCTCATTCATTGGTATCAAATTGGTTCTTAGTTTTGACCAGTCTGTGAATACAATTAAAATTACTTCAGAATATTTCTGTCAGTGCAACACTAATATTCACTTGAAAACACATAAAATGATTTTTTTGTACTTTAGTATATGTAATTGCATCTACATAAATTATATAAATAAAGGTGTTCCAAGGAGGCTAAACATTTGCTGCATAACATTGTGTTTTAAAAAAATGAACTGGACTTGTGTAATGTCCGCTCTTACAACAAGTCTGGTCTTACAAGATCTTACAACAATGATAAATCTGTTTCACATTTCTTTGGGAACATTTGCATACACATAACAATGTCATTGGTTAGAGAGTCAGTTTACTATGCAGTGTATTCAATAAAATATTTCTGAGACGCTCTATCTATTGCTCCTTGGTGAGATCACTTTAAAGGGGTCATTAACTGTCATGAATTGCCTGTAGGGCAGAGAATTTGAGACCCACTCACCAACTGTGATATGAATAGTTTATTAACAAAAAGTAACTAACACAAAGTTCAACAGAACATTCAGAATTCAAAGAATAATTGTCACCATGGGGTGAGACGCCAGCTCGGCGCTCAGCCCATGCTCCTTTTATCCCTGCCTCTCATTGGGCAGTGCCTCAGCTGGTTCCCAGCTGTCAGTGTCACGGGACAGCTGGGGCCAATTAATCCTCATCAGCTGGGGCGCTGTTAATGAGTATAAAGAGGAGCAGCTTCGATCATTCGGGGCTGCGACATAAGCACTGCTAGGCTGAAGCCCCTTCGTCTGGTGTCAGCCTCAACTCCCCTTGCAGCATTCCGGTGTTTGTATCCCGCTGTGAGTATGCACGTCTTGTTACCCCCACGTCCGGTACGAGCTACCTACCCCTGCGCTGTGCAGCCTGAGAATGTACGTCTGTATGAGTGTCTGTGCTCTCCTCATCCCTTATCCCTTACCCAGAATAAAACATCTCGACTCACTGGCTTGTCCCTGGCTCTGATTGCCCGGCTCCCTAGAGCCGGATATGACAGTATGTCGCAGCCAGAAGAGTTGCCGGCGGCCGTGAGTCGCCGTGGAAATGTACCTTTCTGTCCGGGTGTCAGCGCTGCTAGCATGCCGTTTCCCAGGAGTCACTTCCGGCGCCAGGGCGACGAGCTGAGGTCCATCTCGGAGGCTGTCGACGGGACGTTCTTCACCCTGCACGACGCCTCCAACGCGAGACGCTGGCATCCGGGCCGTGCTGAGGAACTCCTGGACTGTCACCCTCATTCTCTGTACCATCTGGAGGACAGTGCCAGGATAGACGCTGCAGGTACACAGCGAGAGAAGCTCCACGGGGTGGATGGAAGTCCCGGCAGGGAGTCGAAGTGGGCGACGTCTTTCCCCGCTTCGGAGTCCCGTTCCTGCCGCCATTCCAGTCCGGGAGTTCGCGCCAACCAGAGGACTTCCCCCGACCTGCGCCACGTCACTCGGGATTCCCTTCAAGGAGCCGCAGCTGACAGCAGTTATGTCCGGGGTCGAGTGGCTGTCGCGAGCTCTACTGTGTTCCCTGTCACCACCTTCAGGCATGTGGCGGCGGCAGTGAGATTGATGGTGAGGACTTTAGGGCTACGAAGCTTTCCCGTGCTCGACGCCTTCCTCGTCTCGATCTCCGATCTGGAGCGGCGAATCCTGGGTTTCCCCCTCGCTTCGTCCCCTGGGAGTGGTCGTCATCACATCGCCGAGTCACCTCTGCACGAACCTCGTCCGGATCCAGTTCTGGGTCATCGTCAGGACCGTTCCTCCCACGCAGCTGTCATCCCTTCGCCTCGTCAGTGTGGAGATTCTACAGCCTCGTCCCCTGAGCCTCGTTCCCCCGCTGTCATTCCTGGACATTCGGGCTGGCTCACCCCGGCTGTTTCCCCCTCCTCCTCGACGCGCTTCCTGACCGCTGTGTGTGCCTGGAATCCCGGCCTGGTGAGCTCTCTGCTGGAGAGAACGCGAGCGATCCTCAGACGAATTCCCGGGGGGTCCTCCGTTATCGCCGGGCGGGGAGAGGAAGAAGCAGATTCCACTACAGCAGGCGATACTCAACCTCCAGGGGGCAGGCAAGTCATTGTTTTTTCACACCTGCTTAATGATTTGCTCTGTCACATCCCTGGAGGAGAAGTTCAGGGTTCGCAGCTCCCTGAACTCTCCCCACCTGCTGTAACCTGTATTCCTAATCCCGCATCCTCTGTGTCTCTCTCCGCCGAGCGGTCCCCGGCTCCGGGTCAACGTGGTGGGATATGGAGAGGGCCTGTGGTTCCGCAGCTACATTGCGGACGGAGGAGGGGGACTGACTGCTGCGTGGAGTCTACGCCGACGACTGAGCGTCCCTGGGTCTCCACGGAGGAGCGGTTCGGTCCAGCGGGACGAGATTCTTCTGGCTTCACGCCGAGTGGGTCGTCGGCGGGGTTACCTGAGCTGGAGGGATCTCAAGCTGCGCTGACCATCGTGCTGGCTGCGGGGCCCGACGCGGCTAGATGGGAGCCTGACAACGACCTCCTGACGACGGATCCTGGATCTTCGCAGTCCTGGACGGCGTCAGAACCCGAGATCAGGCGAGTGCTCTCCTTTCTTTTCTCTCTTTTTATCTTTGAGCACTTCAGCCTATCTCCAGGGGAGACGAGCAGGGTGCAGCCGCCCGCTGCGTCTGAGCTCGTCTCGCCGGGTTCTGGCGCTGCCGGTGATCCTGATCCCGGTTCTGTTTTCTCTTCTGAGCCTTCTTCCAGGGTCACCGGCGAGGAGTTGCTGTTCCTCGTGGTGCTGGAGGGTCCGGGTTCAACGTTGGAGGTCGGTTCTGGCGCAGTGTCCAACGTGGGTTCGCCCGAGACCCAATCGGGGTCCAACGTGGGTTCGCCCGAGACCCAATCGGGGTCCAACGTGGGTTCGCCCGAGACCCAATCGGGGTCCAACGTGGGTTCGCCTGAGGCCCGATCGGGGTCCGACGTGGGTGCTGCCCCAGTGTTGTCCAGGTCCGGTGAGGAGGTGGCCGTTTCCCTGAGGCCCGCCGCCCTCGTCATCGGCTCTCCCCTGAGCCTCTTCCACCGGGATCCGCTCTGACCCTTCGTCCGTCTCAACGGTCCTGGTGGTTGAGTGACGCGGGTCGACGACCCGACCCGCAAAACTTTCGGTTCGGCGATCTGGTTTCCCCCCACTGGTCTGTGTTTGCCTTTGGGCGGCCTGGTTCGGCAGCCGTTGGACTGGATTCCTGGGATCTGGGCCCAGAGTTCGCCGTCCGAACATTTCTCTTCCCCGGGTTGCCAACTGGACAATGGGCGGGGAGATTACCAGAACAATTCCGGCCGTTTTGGACTCTGCCTGCCGTCTCCTCGGGTGTCCTTTACTTTTATTATTATTGAAGTCACTCGGGTGTAGTTTCTTTGTCCATTAGGGGAATATATGTTTTTGTGCTGTGTGTTGTTTTTTTTTTAACCATACTCAGCATTTTTATCGTATTGTTATCCTGTTACCCTGTCACCTTTTTTTTCCTCTTGGTGACTCACCTTATGTATCGCGCTGTGTATTGCATTTTCTTATCTTTACTCAGCGTTTTCATTCATCCTTACCTTAGCCTTGGCCTCGTCGGTGCATCATGGAGTATGCGTGTGGTTTCCTGTTCAACCATACTCTGTGATCACCCCATTCTGTCTTATTATCCTCGTGGGGGGCCTTCCCTAGCCCCGACTTTAACATTGACTGTTTGTTATTGTTTGAAGTAATGTGTTTCATTCCCACTTAACCGTACTTCATTATTACCCATTTGTCCTTGTCACCTCTGTTTCTTTAGGTGATTTTTTATATATTCAGTGCTGTGTGTTTTGTTTTCTTTAGTATCCATGCACAGCGTTTTTCATCATTTTTTGTCCTGACCTTTGTCTTGTTGGTGCATTATGGAGTAGTGTGTTTTGTTCCCCTTAACTATACTCTGTGATTGCTTTATTCATTCCTGCCACCTTTTTGGTGGGTTTTTGGTTTTCTTTTTTTGCCCCGATCTATACGTTATTTGTATGCTGTCTGTAGTCATGTTTGGTATTTTCCCTACCTGTGTCCTAACTCAGTTTTCTCCCTAACTGTGCTCTGGGTTAATCCTTTTCCCTGTGTTGTAGGGTATTGTATTTGGGTTTTTTTTTCTCTGCCCTGCTGCCCTACATTGGTCTATTGTTTTTTTTTTTTTTTTTTTTTTTTGTCCTTCCCTTTGCATCTTCCCCTCCGGTCCTGCCTCCCTTCCGCCCACCCTAGGTGGGGAGGGGGGGGGGCTGGGATGTTCCTGGTCGTTTGGGAGCCCGACCGTGAGGGGGAGGCTCTGTCACCATGGGGTGAGACGCCGGCTCGGCGCTCAGCCCATGCTCCTTTTATCCCTGCCTCTCATTGGGCAGTGCCTCAGCTGGTTCCCAGCTGTCAGTGTCACGGGACAGCTGGGGCCAATTAATCCTCATCAGCTGGGGCGCTGTTAATGAGTATAAAGAGGAGCAGCTTCGATCATTCGGGGCTGCGACATAAGCACTGCTAGGCTGAAGCCCCTTCGTCTGGTGTCAGCCTCAACTCCCCTTGCAGCATTCCGGTGTTTGTATCCCGCTGTGAGTATGCACGTCTTGTTACCCCCACGTCCGGTACGAGCTACCTACCCCTGCGCTGTGCAGCCTGAGAATGTACGTCTGTATGAGTGTCTGTGCTCTCCTCATCCCTTATCCCTTACCCAGAATAAAACATCTCGACTCACTGGCTTGTCCCTGGCTCTGATTGCCCGGCTCCCTAGAGCCGGATATGACAATAATTAATTAGAAAAAGCTTACAGAAATACGCACCAGAGCGAGGCAGAGCTCTGGTGGAGACGAGGAGCAGATAAACAATTCAGCGGCAAAGACAAACTGAAAATACAGCCCTTATATATGGATCAAAACCCATTAACATGATAAGCAACAGGTGTGGGTATCTTAACGGGCAGGAGAAAGCAATGATACAAAATTGGAATCAGCTGTGGCCATGAGAGGGAGGTAAACTCAACTGACAGTTGACAGGGCATGCCCACACAAGCTTCACGCCCCTACAGCTATCAACAGAAAAAAAAGGAAACACTCGAGAAATACAGAATAAAAATAACATACTAAATAAATATAAAATATACAGAAATAAAAATATGACACTAACACAAACAGAAAAATTACAAAAACACATAAACCCAAAAGGCATAAGATGCAACAGATGAGTGATAGACAGAAGAAGTCATAAGACCAAGTCTGGCAGAAAACTCCAGCACTCGGCCCATGACAGAGCCCCTCTCTCAAGGGGTGGACCCCAGACACCCCAGGGTAACATCAAAAGAAAAAGAAAATATTGCCCCCCCCCCAGCAAGGCACAACAATAACTCACCCAAGGTGGGTGGTGGTGGTGGGGGGGACAGGCTAGGAGGGAATGAAACAAAACCCCGCTCAGGACCCACACCAGTCAGACCCTCAACACCCCAAAGCCTCCTGGACTGAGGAGCTGAACAGTTCAGGCAGGCGGCCAAAGTCCCAGGCCAGCCAGATAGTATGATAATACGAGTCAGATGGCCTCCCAGAGAACATGGACCACCCAACTCTGCAGTTCAGTCTGTTGGGTGGCCTACCAGAGTTCTTTAGCCACCCGAACAGAAGAAGTGGCCCAGGAGACAGCCGCCCGACAGGAAGGTTGAATGGTGAGCAGGCGAGGGGAGTCAAGGGAATCACGATGACGTCAGGCAGCGAAGGAGGAAATGTTTGTGACATATTTTGTTCACTTTTTTTTAAATTATTGAAGTAAATTTGTTTTGTATTTTCCCTGGCTTTCTTGAAACACTGATTTAAAGTTTAAGAAACATCCTTCACCTATTCAACTCTGCCCTTCCTCTTATGTCAGTAAGCCATTAGCTGAGCAGCTTCTAGCTTTCAGTTTTTAGAGTCCTTCTAGTTCGGATGAGCAGCGCTGGTTCACTGATCCACAATCAATGGCGCAGCGCACGCCACCTTGGCCCACCTCCAACAACCTCGCTATGACTCCACAGCAAATTGCCAGGACTGTGCGCTGGGCGGCCCCTCGGTCGCCACAACTGAGCCGGCCTGGGATTTGAGGCTGCTGGCCAGAGGCTGAGCCAAAGTGAAGCTTGCCGAGCTGAGCTGTCAAATCACAGAATTTCAAAGGGCAGTGCCCAGCTCCGTGGGACTCTGTTTCCGAAGCCAGCCGGGGGATGTGCCCTCACGAGGTGGTTACGCTACGCTGCCCGCTATAGCAGAGTCGCGCGGAGCCCCAGGGGACAGTGGGGGGACTGCCCGTGAGAGCCAGCAACCTCTGGTCCCAGGCCATTTTGGTTGTAGCGACCGGTGTGCTAGTGCTGGTGATCCGCTGCAGAATCACGACAAAACCACTGGGAGGTGGGTCGGAGTGACACAAGGCACACCGGCAAACCAGCTGGTAACAAGAATGGCTATTAGGGTGACTAAGATCTGAAGAAAATAACAATATAAGCTGTGCTTACAGCGTGCCTCCTGGTACCAGTGTTAGTTCTTGGGGTAACAGATCAGGTGCTAATAGGCTATCTTTAGCCCACCCCTGGAAAAGTGAAAAATGTTTCTGGTTGAGAAAAATGAGATAAAGGCTGGGTGTGTGTGTGTGTTTTTTTTAAGAAAATTGACTGTTTTGAAAAGTTTTTGATAATTGCGTGACCAGTAGACTCATTTCAGACCGTTAAAACCTACAAACACACCATTTTTCAGTCAATGACCCCATTAATTTGGTTTTAGGAAATTTCTCAAAAAAATTATGAAAATAATGCATTATATAATCTACATGCATGAGATCTACCAAATCATCATCTAATACAATACAATACAATATGCGTATATGTTTATTATAATAAATACATTTTTGTTTTCTTTTCTTGGAGCCTGTGTATGCATGCCTGTGCTGTCTGTGATGACAGAGACTTAAATTGTATGTCCTTTACAGAATATACTGTCCTAGTGCCCTAGAGCTCAAAGATGTTGGCATATAACCACAAACTGTTAAAGTGTCTTTGAGCATGATTCAGTACCCAAAATAGCTCCACTGGGCTTTTCAGAACTACAGTTTTTTTTATGAATTGCCACCACACTTTACAGTTTAAGGAATGATGGTTATGATTTCAGAGCATGAGCAGTTTTCTCCACTTTTCCACCTTTAGGGTGAAGCAGCTAGAAATTGAATCAAGCCCATTTACTCAAAAGGTTTTACAATAAAGATTACTCTACCTCCTCTCCTTATACTCTGATTAAAGCAAACAAAAATAAATTTATACAGGAGACAAGATTATGAACCCAATACTATTTCAAATGTGTACTTTAATATTAGTTGATCTTAACATAAGACATGAGACTGCTTGACAGGTTATGTAATCAACACTGTATCTACAGGAAATAAACTACACTTATGTATTTTGGTACAATGCCAAATACACATAGGAGGTACCTCCTATGACCTTCATTTTACAAGTGTGCTTGAAGCATTTTGTCATCATGCCTTTTTATATACAAAAAATAACAACAGACTGATAAAACACTGACAGAAAAAAAGAAGATAATTTATGTAAAATCCCTGTCACACCTTTAACTGGCGTATCCCTGTCACGTTCTGAGCGCTGGGGGATTCCATTGGGCTGATCTGAGCCACCAATTGTGCAAGTTCTCCCACTTAAAAGATGAGAGAGGTCTCCAATTTTTATCATAGGTATACCTCAACTATGAGAGACAAAATGAGAAAAAAAAATCCAGAAAATCACATTGAAGGATTTTTAATGAATTAATTGGTAAATTCCTCGGTAAAATAAGTATTTGGCCAATAACAAAAGTTCATCTCAATACTTTGTTATATACCCTTTGTTGGCAATGACAGAGGTCAAACGTTTTCTGTAAGTCTTCACAAGGTTTTCACACACTGTTGCTGGTATTTTGGCCCATTCCTCCATGCAGATCTCCTCTAGCGCAGTGATGTTTTGAGGCTGTCGCTGGGCAACATGGGCTTTCAACTCCCTCCAAAGATTTTCTATGGGGTTGAGATATGGAGACTGGCTAGGCCACTCCAGGACCTTGAAATGCTTCTTACGAAGCCACTCCTTCGTTGCCCGGGCGGTGTGTTTGGGATCATTGTCATGCTGAAAGACCCAGCCACGTTTCATCTTCAATGCCCTTGCTGATGGAAGGAGGTTTTCACTCAAAATCTCATGATACATGGCCCCATTCATTCTATCCTTTACACGGATCAGTCGTCATGGTCCCTTTGCAGAAAAACAGC
This sequence comes from Pholidichthys leucotaenia, assembly GCA_020510985.1. NCBI lineage: Eukaryota > Metazoa > Chordata > Actinopteri > Cichliformes > Pholidichthyidae > Pholidichthys > Pholidichthys leucotaenia. Next base: position 372,976,473 of record CM035837.1, read on the forward strand.
CCCAAAGTATAATGTTTTCACCCCCATGCTTCACAGTAGGTATGTTGTTCTTTCTCCTCCAAACACGACAAGTTGAGTTTTTACCAAAAAGTTCTATTTTGGTTTCATCTGACCATATGACATTCTCCCAATCCTCTTCTGGATCATCCAAATGCTCTCTAGCAAACTTCAGACGGGCCTGGACATGCACTGGCTTAAGCAGGGGGACACGTCTGGCACTGCAGGATTTGAGTCCCTGGCGGCGTAGTGTGTTACTGATGTAGCCTTTGTTACTTTGGTCCCAGCTCTCTGCAGGTCATTCACTAGGTCCCCCCGTGTGGTTCTGGGATTTTTGCTCACCGTTCTCGTGATCATTTTGACCCCATGGGGTGAGATCTTGTGTGGAGCCCCAGATGGAGGGAGATTATCAGTGGTCTTGTATGTCTTCCATTTTCTAATAATTGCTCCCACAGTTGATTTCTTCACACCAAGCTGCTTACCTATTGCAGATTCAGTCTTCCCAGCCTGGTGCAGGTCTACAGTTTTGTTTCTGGTGTCCTTTGACAGCTCTTTAGTCTTGGCCATAGTGAAGTATGGAGTCTGACTGTTTGAGGTTGTGGACAGGTGTCTTTTATACTGATAATGAGTTCAAACAGGTGCTATTAATACAGGTGTGAATACGAGTGGAGGACAGAGGAGCCTCTTAAAGAAGTTGTTACAGGTCTGTGAGAGCCAGAAATCTTGCTTGTTTGTAGGTGACCAAATACTTATTTTACCAAGGAATTTACCAATTAATTCATTAAAAATCCTTCAATGTGATTTTCTGGATTTTTTTTTTCTCATTTTGTCTCTCATAGTTGAGGTATACCTATGATGAAAATTGGAGACCTCTCTCATCTTTTGAGTGGGAGAACTTCCACAATTGGTGGCTGACTAAATACTTTTTTGCCCCACTGTAACTTGACAGATGTAGTGCTGCACTGTGCTGCTAGGGGCGTGCGATCTGTCCATGAAAAATCAACAGTGACAGAGGGTTGTTATATTTTGGCCTTGATAGTGAGGTATATTGGGCTGCTAATGTTAGTTGGATTTCTGACTGACCTCGAGGTTAACCAGCTAGGCACAAACCGAGAAGACTCTACTAGCCTAGTTGCTAGACATCTGTTTACATCTATTTTCTGTGTATTCTGTCCATTCCCAATAATAGCGTTTTCCCCGCCAGAACATCTACTAACTCTTGGCCATATATTTAATTAATATATGTTATTTTTGCTTATTTTATTACAAGTCATTATACTCTGAACCAAATGATTCCTTGATTAGCAGTGGCTTGTTGCAGTTAGCCATTCACTCATTCAGGGTTGTTTCTTTACTTTTTACACCTCAGGGACTGGCCATATGCTATCGACCACTCAAACTACTCGCCCCTGTCTCCAACAATGCTTTATTTTGGCTTTTAAACTCTATCATTCAGCAATTTGTTAGTATGCTATTTAATCAAGATAAAGGCTAGCATTAGCCTCAAACATGACATTATCAAAGAAAAAAAAAAAAGACGACCTCAAGATTGAGCAACTAGAAACCAAGTATGATGGTTATGCCTCCTTCAAGATTACATGTCCTTCCAGCTGCAGCAAGAAGTTGCTTGAAAAAAATGTGTGGCCATCTGGTCTATACCTTCGACAGTTCTTTGAGAGGAAATGATCTGCATGCAATTTGTTACTATTGTGTTTGTCATTTACTCATTCAGTAGTATGACCAACCTTAGAATATGTTCATTCAACTGCCAGAATGCAAAAACCTCAACTAATGAGATCTCCAGTTTATGTAATAACCATGACATTGTGTTGTTGCAGGAACACTGGCTGTTCGAAAACGAATTATCTATTCTGAGCAGATTACATGATGACTTTATAGGACAAGGTGTCTCTTTTATGGACACGGAAGAACGTGTTATCTTAGGTTGCCCCTATGGCGGCGTCGGTATCCTATGGCGGAAGTCTCTTGCGAACAGTTGTGTTGTGAAAACCTACGAGTGCGTAAGAATTACAGGTATTGAAGTCAACCTGGATGACTTTCACTGTCTTATATTGTGTGTGTATTTCCCCAGCGACAACGTTGAAAACTTGGATGAATACCTTCACTGCCTGAGTCTTGTTAAACGTATCACTGAGGATTTTCCCACTCCATATGTGTTTACAATTGGTGACTTCAACGCCAACACAGCACGCTCAAGTTGTTTTGGAGACGAACTGGTGTCTTTTTGTGAGAGTTACTCCTTACACATCTCGGACAGGATTATCTTACCAGGTGATACCTTTACTCATGTTAGCTTGGCTCATGGCTCTACATCATGGCTTGATCATTGTGTGACCACATCCTCGGGCCATGATAACGTGTCCAATATCAAAGTTCTGTATGACTATGTGAGTTCTGATCATGTACCTTTATCTATAGATATTGAGGTATCTAGTGCTGTAGAGTGGCCCCCGGGAAGCCCCCTCAGCCACAACGGGCAGTAGAACATACAAATGGCGTGATGCCACAGCGTCAGACCTGTCCAGATATAAGAAACTTACTCGTAGGAAACTCTGTAACATCCGTGCTCCTATGGACGCCATCAGGTGTCACGACCGTAATTGTGCAGCACACAGGGACGATATCGACAGGTTCTACAGTGATATTATTGATGCTTTAAATTACTGTGTGAGTGAATGCATTCCTAGCCACAGTGTGGCCACCCAATATAACGTCCCAGGCTGGAATGATGTCGTTAGCGAGGCTCACACAGCTGCTCGGGATGCTTTTTTGTGGTGGAGGAGTAATAGCAAACCACGTTCTGGTCCAATATTTAAAAACATGAAAAATTGCAGGGCTAGGTTCAAATATGCTCTACGAGCCTGCAGGCGCAATGAAGAAAGTATCAAATGTGACCAGCTAGCTAATCACATGAGTGAACTGAACATGGTAGAATTCTGGAAACAAATGAAGGCTATGAGCTCCCACCGGTCTGTCAGATCAAACACTATTGATGGTGTGACTGGTGACGTTAATATTGCTGAAAAATGGAAATGTCATTATGAAGCTATTTTCAACTCAGTCAAGAATGTTTCAATGAAGGATTCTGTTATGCATGATATTCGTCTGTATAACGACATGTTTGATGCCTCTGATATTTCTGCTGTTACTCCTGTTGAAGTTGATTCACTGATCAAAGTTCTCAAGAAAGGCAAATCAGCTGGCCCTGACTGTCTCACCAGTGAATGCCTCATCAACGCTGATTTCAATTTGTGTATTCTGTTGTCATTGTGTTTTAACTGTATGTTTGTTCATGGTTACATGCCAGATATGTTGATGGACTCTGTTATTATTCCTTTGGTGAAAAACAAGTGTGCCAGTCTTTCTGATATGAACAACTACAGACCTATAGCTATTGCAAATGTTATATCTAAACTGTTAGAGGGTTTATTCCTGAACAGAATTGAGGATTATCTGTGGACAAACGACAATCAGTTTGGTTTCAAATCAGCTCTTTCAACTGACAAGGCTGTTTACCTACTCCATGAATTTGTTGACTACTTCAGAAGCCATTCCACTAGTGTCTATGCTACGTTCCTAGATGCTAGCAAAGCTTTTGACAGGATTAACCACTGGTGTTTGTTCAGAAAATTGATAGATCGAGGTATTCCTATTTACATTGTTAGCATTCTGTTATACTGGTACAGAAGGCAGTCTATGGTTGTTAGATGGGGCAATGTCACCTCATCCAAATTTCGTGTGACCAACGGTGTTAAACAAGGTGGTATACTGTCACCCTTGTTGTTTAATGTCTATGTTGATGATCTCAGTGTACTGTTGAACAATACTAATGTGGGCGGCTCCTTTAACGGTGCACTGTTAAATCACATTTTCTACGCTGATGACCTCTGTTTGTTAAGTTTGTCTACTGCAGCGATGCAACATCTCCTTTCGGTATGTGAAAAATTTGGTGAAAATAATGACATCTTGTTCAACTGTACTAAATCTATGTGTATGGCTTTCAAACCAAAGGGTGTCAATACGTCGAATCCTGTTATGCCACTTTGTGGTAATAGCTTGAACTTTGTTGAAAAAGTCAAATACCTAGGTGTGTGGATTGAATCTGAAAAGACCAATGTTGATTGTAACAAGCATCTCAGGAAACTGTATGCTCAAACAAATTTACTGTTGAGAAATTTCCATAGGTGTTCTCCTGATGTCAAATGTATGTTGTTCAAGACCTTCTGTACCTCAATGTACTGCTCGCCTTTATGGTTTAATAGCAATGTTGCTGTTAGGAACAAAATCCGCATTGCATATAATAACTCCCTAAGAAGGTTGTTAGATGTATCACGAAGGTCGAGTGCAAGCAAGATGTTTGTGTCTGTGAACATTCCGTCTTTTGGCGAATTGATACGTAAGAATGTTTACAGTTTTATGAGAAGGTTGCTGGCATGTAACAATCATCTTATATCAGCAATTGTCAACTCGTCACTCACACTTCATTCCAGCATTTGGAAGTGGTGGCGTTCCATTTTATACTGAGCCCATTATTGTATGTTATTGTTGTTACAAGAGCGCTGAGTGTCTGCTGATCTGTATATACTTTTATTTATTTATTTATTTACTACTCGTTTTAGTTTTGCTCTTAATATGAACCCTGAGTTTGAAATAAACATTTGAATTGAAATTGAATTGAAAGCAGAGATCTCAGAAAACTGGCAAAACAGGGAGGGGCGGAGGATCTGAGGCTTATTAGTATTGAAAGCAATATGCCCTAAACAGCCCATTTTTAGTGGAGCTCTTTATATGGAAAAACTGTAGTAAACCCTGAGTTGCTTTGACCAAAGCATGTAATAGACATTTCATTACCACCTCTGGGAACTGTCAACATATGGAAAAAGAGCATAATAGGGGCTCTTTAAAAAAAAATTTCTCACCTCAAGATTTCTCCACTCCTGTATCCTACCTAGTGCAAACATACTATATTTCATGATGCATGCCTGTCCCAAGTTGTAGAAACAGAACCCAGATGTGAGACTCAAGTCCAATTAAGTTTATTTTGAGCTGGTCGCCCAGATGCAGCTTGAGGGCTCAAAAACAAGGCTTGGCAAAAGCAAGCAGGACAGGGCAGGATACAAATGAACAGAACCGAGAAACGCAGGAAAAAATATAAAACAGAACATAATACTCATAATACTGACCAAAACCAGAACACAGAAAATCAGACGATAATAAACTCAAGGCAATGACATGGGTCCAACCCATTCCCTGACATTACCTCCCTTTCAAGGGGAGGCTCCCAGATGACCCTCAAACAAAAACAGAAAATAACCCTTCCAGGGTGGGTGATGGGGCCATAAGGCCAGGTGGGCCAAAAAACAAATCCCCCCCCCCCTTTCCCCCACAGAGTCCAAAACAAGACAACACAGTTAGCAGGGCATAACCCAAAGTCCACGGCCCACAACCAAAAACAAAGTGGGTCGGGTGGCCTACCAAAGTAATTCGGGTGGTCTTTCACTGTCCAAGGACCACCAAATGGTGGCACATGGTGCGTCGGGTGGCCCACCAAAGTCCAAGGGCCACCCGACGCACCATGTGCCACCATTTGGTGGTCCTTGGACAGTGAAAGACTGTTCATCTGTCGGGGCCACCTGAAGGATGAACACAGCATGTTGGGTGGCCCACCCAAGTCCAAGGGCCACCAGACGGATGACCATGGCACCTTGGGGGCGTTGACCTCAGGACTTTTTAACACAGGAGCTAACATAGGAACTTTATGCTCAGGAGGTAACATAGGAGTCTTAAGCTCAGGAAACAATGACATGGAGATCTTAAACTCAGGAGATGACACAGGAGCTTCTTGCTCTGGGGATAACACAGAAACCTTAAACTCTGGAGATGACAACATGGAACCTTTAACCTCAGGAGGTGATAACATGGAAACTTTAAACTCTGGAGATGATGACATTGACATTTTAACCTCAGGAAATGGCCACACAGAACCTTTAACCTCAGGAGATGCCAACACAGAACTTTTAAACCCAGGGGGTGAGAACATAAGATCTTCAAACTCAGGAGAAAGCATGGGAACTTCTTGCTCTGGAGAAAACAATGTAAGAGCCCCTTGCTCTGGAGAAAAAAAAAAAACAGGAGCCCTTAGCTCTGCGGAATGTGGGAGCTCTTTACTCTGTGAAAAACAATACAGGAGTCTCCTGCTCAGAAGAAAACAACATAAAGGTTTTAAACCCAGGAGATAACATAGGGCCCTCTTGCTCAAAAGAAAATATAGGTGTTTTAAACTCAGGAGATGACATTTGCTTTGGAGACCACAAATGAGCTTTTTGCTCTAGGGACAACAACATAGGAGTTTTAAACATCATAAGAGCTTCTGGTTCTGGAAGCAATATAGCAGCTTTATGCATTGGAAATAACAGAAAAAATTTTTTTCCACAATATCTTTATTGAACCTTTTTTTTTTTTTTAACGAACATGATACAAACAATCAAACACTAACACTAAAGTACTACAAAAAAAAAATACCCTAAAAACACCAACAACCACCAACAAAATCAAGTCTTCAACAATGCTCCTCTGTTTAGTCTAGACAATCCAATACATTAGTATACATATTATGTTCACCAGTTTGGAATTTACAAGGTCCACACACATCATTCACCTTCTTCTTCAAGAGTTATGTTTAAATTTTTTACATAATCAATAAAAGGTCTCCATATATTCTCAAACACAATTTCCTTTGATTTCAGTATATATGTTATTCTTTCTAATGGAAGGTTTGTTAACATCTGTCTTAACCACTGAGTCACATCTGGTCTATGAGTCTTTTTCCATAATAGTGCAATACATTTTTTGGCATTAAGCAAACTGAGGTCTATGAATGTTCTTTCACTTTTATTGAAATTATGCTTTTCTGGGTACAGACCCAACAAAAACAGTTTAGGATTCAATATGATTTGTTTTGAGATTATTTTTTCAATTGTTACCCTCACCTCCTCCCAAAACATTCTTATTAATCTACATTCCCATAAACAATGAAATAGGGTTCCTTTACTTTCCATGCATTTTGTGCATGTATCTGGTATATTTTTGTTATATCTATTTAACTCCTCCGGTGTAACATACATCCGCATTAACCATTTGAAATGTATCAATTTAAGGCGTGCATTTATTGATTTGGTTTGAGCTTCTGTACAAGCCAATTCCCATTGTTCCTCTGAAATTTCAATTTGCAGATCTTCTTTCCAGTAGTTTAATCTTTTCAGTGAATTTTCACTTGAAGATAGTGTCAATGAGTTATAAAACTCTGAAATAATACCCTTTCTTTTACTATCTTTCATCATCATTTTTTCCAAGGATGAATAAATAGGTCGAGTGAGAGCTTTATTTTGATTTGATCGAATAAAGTTTCTAAGTTGAAGATATTTAAAAAAATGTGTTCTATTGAGATTAAATTTGATCCTCAGCTCTTCAAAAGACATTATGTTGTCTGCACATGGCAAATATAAATCCTGAATCTTTTGTATCCCTTTTAAATTCCATACTTTAAATACAGCGTCCGCTCTCCCTGGTTTAAAATATTGATTACCCCATATTGGACTAAATTGTGACAATAACTGTGGTTCTTTTAAATAGTTTTTAGCTTCACACCATATTTTGATCATATGCTTTACAAATGGATTTTTAACTTGTTTTTGTAATTTTTTTGCCGAATCTGAGTATATGAATATGGGAAGAGGTAAAGGTAAATTGTATGATTCCATTTCAGTCCAGTGAGGGAGATCATTTGATGAAAAATAATATGTCATAGACCTCAGTTGTGCCGACCAATAATACAACATAAAATTTGGACATTTCAGACCTCCACGATCAAATGGTAAATATAATAAAGACAAACGTAATCTAGCCCTCCTGTTGTTCCATATAAATTCCACTAACTTTTTTTTTATTCTTGAGAATAGATCTAAAGGTGGTGATAAGGGAATGTATTGAAATAAATAAAGTATTTTAGGTAAAATATTACTTTTAAGTATATTGATTCTCCCGATCATCGACATTGGTAGTGACATCCATCTCTGAGTTAACTCATTGATATCTGACATTAAGGCTTCATAGTTGACACTGGCGACTGATTCTAGCTTAGGCATAATTTGGATTCCTAAATATTTAAACTGATTTACAACATTGAATTGATTTACCTCAGGGGCTGGGTAATTTCTCTGGGTCTCATTTAGCATTAATATTGAAGATTTAGTTTTATTTATTTTATATCCTGATATTTCCCCAAAATTCTTTATTAAATTCAACAAGGTTGGAATTGATTTTTTTAGATTCGACATAAACAAAATTATGTCATCGGCGTACAGGGAGATTTTATGTTCTGTTGGTCCAACTTTAATTCCATATATTTGTGAATGTAAACGTATCGCTATCGCTAAAGGTTCAATTGCCATAGTAAACAGTAAAGGTGAAAGTGGACAGCCTTGTCGACATCCTCTATTGATTTTTATTGGTTTTGAAATATTGTTATTTGTTAGGATTTCTGCTGTAGCATTATTGTATATTATTTGAACCCATTTTATGAAATTATTTCCAAGTCCAAACCTTTGTAGGACTTCAAAAAGAAAGGGCCATTCAACTCTATCAAAGGCCTTTTCGGCGTCCAATGATAGGAGAGCTGTATCCGGTGCTTCTTTATTAAAATAAATAATATTAAATAGTCTTCTTACATTATGGAAGCCTTGTCTACCCTTTATAAAGCCATTCTGATCTCGATTAATAATATTTGGTAAAATTTCTTGTATTCGTCTTGCTAAAATTTTACAGATTATCTTAAGGTCGGCGTTTAATAGGCTTATTGGTCTCATATTTTCACATTTATTAGAGGGCTTACCTGGTTTTGGCAGCAGTATAATTAAGGCATTATTTATGTATGATGGTAAATTATTATTTTGAAATGCTTCTAAAACCATTTCCAAAAAAGGTTTTATTAATTTATTCGTAAATTTTTTATAAAGGTCAACTGGAAGACCATCTGGTCCTGCACTTTTTCCTGATTTCATATTATCAATGGCTAGCCCAACTTCTTCTTGACTAATTTTAGACTCCAATATCTCCCTGTTTTCATTTGGAATACACGGTATAGATAGTTCGTTCAAAAACCCATTTAGTTTTGTTAAATCAGATTCATTTTTGGTATCATATAATTTTTCATAGTAATCTCTAAAGGCTCTATTAATTTCTAAAGGATCTATAACTACCTGTCCGTTACTTATAATACTGGTAATTGGTGTTTTAATTTCCAATTGTTTAATCTGCCATGCTAATAATTTTCCTGATTTTTCACCTTGTTCATAAAAAGATTGTTTCAATCTTAGAAGACTCGAGGCAGCTCTATTCGCTGATTTTTTGTCGTATTCAGCTCTCAAAATCAGTAATTCATTCTCCAACCTTGGGTCACTTCCTGCATACACTTTTTCCTGAAGACTTTTTATTTTATGTTCCAATTTAGCTCTCTCCTCTCGAGTCTTCTTAGATTTTGATCCTGGATAACTAATAATATGTCCCCTAATAAAAGCTTTGAAAGCCTCCCACTTTACACATGCTGATGTTTGTGTAGTATTGATGTCAAAGAACTCGTCTATCTGTTTTTCTATATACTTGACAAATTCCTCATCCTGAAGCCATTTATGCTGAAATTGCCATCTACCTGATTCCTTTGTCAATTTTTTATCTACATATATTAGACAACAGGGTGCATGATCAGAAATCACGATGTTATCATAAAAGCAGTTTTGAATCTTGGACCTTAATTCTGTGGAAATCAAAAAATAATCAATACGTGAGAATGTCTTGTAGGTACTGGAATAACAAGAATAGGCTTTAACTTGTGGTTTCATTTCTCTCCATATATCTAACAATCTCAATTCTTTCATAAAATGATTAATAGTCATCCTACATCCAATGTGCGTACAATCCAGTCCTGTTGATCTATCCACACCTGGATTCAATGTACAATTAAAATCCCCTGCTATTATATGTTGCCCTGTAAGTGATGATAAGATGAGAAATAAATTAGCAAAGAACTTCTGATCATCTATATTGGGACCATATAAGTTCACAAGATTTATATTTTCTAATAGCAAAGAACCTTGAATGATTACATATCTTCCAAATTTGTCTCCAATTACATTTTTCACCTGAAAAGGAACTGATTTATGTATGAGAGTCATAACTCCCCTGGCTCGGGATGAAAATGAAGAGGTGAATACACTTCCCTGCCATCTACTCCTAATTCTTTTAACATCCTCCTCTATCAGATGAGTTTCTTGTAAAAACACAATTCTTGAACCCATGTCCTTTATTTTATTCATAACTTGTTTAAGTTTTTTTAAATTTTGTAGACCTCTGCAATTCCATGAAGTTAAATTAAGATTAACACTTTGGTCCATGATCAATAGAGAGTTTAGGATTACCTTGCAGTGTAAACATGCTCATACAGAGAAGCAAAAACATGAGTGGTTGAACATTCATCCTACAAACTACACACAAACAAATTTCCCCTTCCCACACTTGTGGCAAACCCCCCAAAATCAAAAGAAAAATTCTGTCTCCCGATATAGCCATCGACCGTTCCACACCCACGGGGAACAGCCTAAGCCACTCCTTCTTCATCCTCCCAATCACCCCAACTCTACTGCTTTTAATGACGTAACATTAATTCTCCTCTGTAGTTTTCCAACTTAACTCCAAAATTTTTAACAACTTTGTACATCATAGTTTGTTTTTTTTGTTTGTTTTGTTTTTGTTTTGTTTTTTTAATATATAATACAATCTATATTTTGTAAACTTACTATTTACTTCAAGTCAGTCAGATGCCTGTGCAAATGCTTAATTATTCTACCTTATATTTTGTTCATGCTTAGCTCCCACCAGTCTCTTCTTCTTCTTTGATCTTCTTGATGAACTCCTGCGCCTCCTCTGGGGTCTTGAAAATGTGGGTTCTGCCCTCATACGTGGTCAGCAGTCTCGCAGGATAGATTACACCATGACGAATCCCAAGGTTGCGCAGCTCCTTACGTACGGGATCAAACTGCTTCCTCAATTGCTGGATTCCTGTGGCCAAATCTGGGTAGAACCGCACCTGCTGGTCCTGGTGTTTAATCTCTCCTTTAGCACGTGCAGCGTTGAAGATCTTCATCCTGTCTCTGTTGCTAAGAAACTTCATAATTAAGGTCCTCGGCGGTCCCTTATCTCTCCGTGGGCCAATACGATGTGCTTTTTCCAGAACCACTGCTGATTGCAACTCCTCGCTGCCCAGCACCTCCGGAATCCACTTTTCCAGAAAGGAACATACGTCCCGACCTTCTGATTCCTCTGGAAGACCCAACAGCCTCAAATTATTCTGTCTCGACCGAGATTCCAAATCCAAAATATTATCTTCCAGAGATTTATTTTTTTTTTCCAAAGTGCGCACCTTTAATTGAAGACGGGTGACGTCATCTTCAGCACTAGCGAGACGGAGCTCCATCTGCGCCGTTCGTTCTACACAGTCACCCAATTCCTTTCTTATTCCTTCCAACGCTGTCATAATCCCATCAAATCTAGAGGAAAAGTCCGCTCTCATTGAACTCATGGCAGCCATCAGCGCATCTGCGCCATTCCCCGCAAACATCGCACCGCCGCCAGCCTCCTCCGCCATATATGGAGTTTTGTTTGCTGCGTCACAGACCTGAAAGTCCGTTAATTTGGACTGTTTCGGCGGCTCGCTTTTTCCTTTTCCTGGTTTTCCAGCCTTAGGCTTTGCCGACATATCCTCGCCCAAATGCTGGGATACGTTCTGTCCCAAATGAGAGAGTTATTTGCCGATTTTTTTTCTCCAGGAGCAGAGCAGAGCGAGACACATCCGTCCTACGTGGCAGCCATAACCGGAAGTCCCAATAACAGAAATTTTAAGCTCAGAGGACAATGATAATATAGGAACTTTTACCTCAGGAGAAAACATGGGAACTCTTTGTCCTAGAGAAAACAATATAGGAGCCTCTTGCTCTGAAGAAAACAATAAGAGCCTCTTGCTCAGAAGAAAACAAAGTAGGAGCCCTTTGCTCTGGGGATAGTAACATCCATCCATCCATCCATCCATCTTCTACCGCTTTTCCGGAGGTCCAGGTCGCGGAGGCAGCAGTTCAAGCAGAGAAGCCCAGAATTCCCTCTCCCCAGCCACCTGCTCCAGCTCTTCAGAGAGGATACCAAGGCGTTCCCAGACCAGCTGGGAGACATAGTCTCTCCACCGAGTCCTGGGTCTGCCCCGGGGTCTCCTCCCAGTGGGACGTGCCTGAAACACCTCAAGTGGGAGGCGTCCAGGAGGCATCCTAATCAGATGCCCATACCACCTCAACTGACTCCTTTCAATGTGGAGGAGCAGCGGTTCTACTCTGAGCCTCTCCCGGATGACTGAGCTCCTCACCCTATCTCTGAGGGTGAGTCCAGCAATCCTACGGAGAAAGCTCATTTCAGCCGCTTGTATCCACAATCTTGTTCTTTCGGTCATTACCCAAAGCTCGTGACCATAGGTGAGAGTAGGAACGTAGATTGACTGGTAAATCGACAACATTGCCTTAGAACTAAGCTCCCTCTTCACCACAACAGACCGGTACAACGTCCGCATCACTGCAGATGCTGCTCCAATCCATCTGTCAATCTCTCGCTCCATTTTCCCCTCACTTGTGAATAAGACCCTAAGATACTTAAACTCCTCCACTTGGGGCAGGAGCCTGTCCCCAACCCGGAGAGGACAATCCACCTTTTCTGGCTGAGGACCATGGACTCGTACTTGGAGGTGCTGATTCTCATCCCAGCGGCTTCACACTCAGCGGCAAACCGTCCCAGCAAGAGCTGTAGGTCATTGCTGGATGAAGACAACAGGACAACATCCTCTGCAAACAACAGAGATGAGATCTTGTGGTCACCAAGCATGACACCCTCCATTCTCTGGCTGCGCCTAAAAATCCTGTCCATAAAAATTATGAACAGGATCGGTGACAAAGGGCAGCCCTGGCGGAGTCCAACTCTCACTGGGAATGACTCCGACCGAGTGTTGGCAATACGAACCAAAATCTCACAACGGTCGTACAGAGACCGAATAGCTCGTAACAACAAGCCCGATACCCAATACTCCCGAAGCACCCCCCACAAAAAAACACGAGGGACGCAGTCAAATGCCTTCTCCAAGTCCACAAAACACATGTAAACTGGTTGGGCAAACTCCCACGACCCCTCAAGAATTCTCGAGAGGGTAAAGAGCTGGTCCGATGTGCCATGGCCAGGACGAAAACCACATTGCTTCTCCTGAATCCAAGGTTCGACCAACGGCCGGACTCTCCTCTCCAGTACCTTGGCATAGACCTTCCCAGGGAGGCTGAGGAGTGTGATCCCTTTAAAGTTGGATTACACCCTCTGGTCCCCTTTTTTGAAGAGAGGAACCACCACCCCGGTTTGCCATGCCAAAGGCACTGCCCCTGACCTCCATGCAATGTTGCAGAGGCATATCAACCATGACAGCCCAACAACATCGAGGACCTTGAGGTACTCAGGGCGAATCTCGTCCATTCCCGGGGCCCGGCCACCAAGGAGATTTTTAACCACCTTGGCAACCTCAGGCCCTGTGATAGGCGAGTCATCCCCCTCGTCCCCAAACCCTGCTTCCTCTGTGGAAGGCGTATCAGTGGGATTGAGGAGATCCTCGAAGTATTCCTTCCACCGCCCGACGATATCCCCAGTCGAAGTCAACAGTGTCCCATCTGCACCATACACAGTGTGGACAGGGAGCTGCTTTCCCCTCCTGAGGCGCCGGACAGTTTGCCAGAATCTCTTCGAGGCCGACCGAAAGTCTTGTTCCATGGCCTCACCGAACTCCTCCCATACCCGGGTTTTTGCTTCAGCAACCACCCGAGCTGCACTCCGCTTGGCCTGCCGGTACATCTCAGCTACTTCGGGAGTCCCACAAGTCAACCAAGCTTGATAGGACTCCTTCTTCAGCTTAATGGCCCCCCTCACCACAGGTGTCCACCACTTGGTTCGGGGGTTGCCACCACGAGATGCACCAACCACCTTGCGGCTGCAGCTCTAGGCCGCCGCTTCAACAATGGAGGTGGAGAACATGGCCCATTCAGACGCCATGTCTCCAGACTCCCTTGGAATGTGGTTGAAGTTCTTCCGGAGGTGGGAGTTGAAGACCTCCTGGACAGGGGCCTCAGCCAGACTTTCCCAGCACACCCTCACTATACGTTTGGGTCTACCAGGTCTGAATGGCTTCCTCCCCTGCCGTTGGATCCAACTCACCACCAGGTGGTGATCAGTTGACAGCTCTGCACCTCTCTTTACCCGGGTGTCCAAGACATACGGTCGCAGGTCTGATGACACGATAACAAAATCAAACATCAACCTGCGACCTAGGGTGTCCTGGTGCCAAGTGCACATATGGACACCCTTATGCTTGAACATGGTGTTCGTTATGGACAAACTGTGGTTAGCACAGAAGTCCAATAACTGAACACCACTCGGGTTCAGATCAGGCAGGCCGTTCCTCCCAATCATCCCCTCCAGGTTTCACTGTCGTTGCCCACGTGCGCATTGAAGTCCCCCAGCAGGACAATGGAGTCTCCAAGAGGAGCACCCTCCAGCACCCCAGTCACAGACTCCAAAAAGGGTGGGTACTCTGAAACATCATTTGGTGCATAGGCACAAATGATGGTCAGGACCTCTTTCCCAACCTGAAGGCGCAGGGAAGCAACCCTTTCGTCCACCGGGGAAATTATATTTCTCCATTCCCTGGTGCTTTCTCGTCAATAAATCAATTTTATCACTTTCACTTATTATTGTATATATCGGAAATAGTCTGTGGGTAGATAATTTTTTTCTTTATAAAGTTTGTGTTTCACATTTTGATCATTTTTGTAATCATACTGGGTAGTGCAATAATTCACCTTTCTTGCCAAAAAGTGATGGGCCACCAGAAACTGATCGGCTCACTGCAGGAGTACGTCTGGCTTGGCTAAAGCTGTTTCTTTTCGGATTCTGATGCTGATGGTTGCTTTTGTCTGGATTGAGGTAAGTGGACATAACTTTTTATCCGTGCAGTTAGCAAAGGTATGTCTGTGAATATTTAATGCAGTGAGGGATTAGTCATAATTTTAAACCCATGATTTTTGTGTTAGCATAATCAGATATGACATTTTATCCTGTAGCAACATTTAATGTTTTTCCTTATGTTAAGAAAAGTGTGCTGAAATTAACAAAATCTGTGTATAATAATGTAAAAGCCAATAAAGCTTTTTTTCCCCCATGAGTACTAGTTTTTGTGCATTATTTACGTCTTATAATTATATATTTTAAGTAAAATCCATAAAATGTATCAGAATCAGAATCAGAATCAGATTTATTGCCATTGTTCATGTAGTACACAAACTAGGAATTTGTCTCGGTGCAATGCTGCAACATTAAAAACATGATAAGATAAAGAGATAAACTAAAAAACTAAAAACATGCAATAAGTGTAGAATAATAATAATAATAATAATAATAATAATAATGATTAATACTAGTCAAAGCAGTTTTAAATAAATTAGCAAGTAGCAGATAATGTGGAGTACCACATAGTGCAGTCGATAATGCAACAGAAAAACAATGATGAATGACATGAGTCTGGTTGAGCTGCTGTATATAGTGCACGAGAGTCAATAAGTCACTTAATGTTCAGCAGTCTGATGGCAGAGGGGAAAAAGCTGTTCATGTGCCGGGAGGTTTTAGTCTGAATGAAATGTATGCTTCATCTGCCAAAAATTCATTAAGGCTCCCAATTTGGATTGAAACAATTTATCTGCCAAAAAATTACTTGATTTGGTTCTTCAAGGTTGAATTGTGAAGGTTATAATATAACATGTTCTGTCCAACTTGTCAATAGTCTCAAAGGGCTGTTATAGCTTATAAATATGTTAATTTGCCAGCTAAAAATTGATTAAGGGTGTAAATGTTGATTGAAACAATTTACATGCTTTAACAATGATTTGATTTAGTTGTTCAGGGTTAAACTGTGACTATAATACTGCAACTTGCTCTGTCACACTTGTGAAATAGTCTCAAAGGACTGTTATAGCTTATAAATATATTATTTAACCGGAATCTGAGTCAGAATCTCAAAAGAAACGGCTTTAGCTGAGTTAGGTGTGCTCCCACAGCGAGCTGATCAGTTTTTGGTGGCCCATCACTTTTTGGCAAGACAGGTGAACTATTACGGCCTATACTGTACATACTCTGCAAGAACAGAGAGATTTGTTCTCTCTCCCAGATAGGGTTGCCAACTGTGCCGTTTTAGCCAGGACGTCCCATTTATTGGGCTAAATACTGTATGTTTGTCCCAAGCGGGATGTGTGTTGTCCCATATATTCAAGGCCACCTTAATGAATGGGCTAGGTTGGGCTGAAGCCCAGGGGCCTACGAAAATCAGGGCCTATCATGAGTCAATAAAAAAGATCACATTGTTGTTCATTCGTCAGATTCTATGTCCATCATTTGATATTCATGTATGGTTGCTGATTGGTCTAATTTACAAGTGCCTCACGTGGGTGCCACGTAACAATAGCCTATTAAAGTAGTTGTTTTGACATGTGACTATGCAAGCTCCAGTGAGAGGAAAGAAGTAATTAGCTTGGTCAGAATGTCCAGAAAAAAGTTTGAAAGTGGCGCTCATAAAATTATTGAGAGGAAAAGAGCTTGGGGAAAATTAATTGCTCAAAAAATCCAAAAGCATAGAAGGTTTTTCTAAGCAGGAGCATTGAGTGGAGGCAGAGCTGCTGCACGGAGGAGACAGATGGGCCATGAAAGCACTCACCTGGAGGAGAAGGGTGACGGGAGAAGAAAGACCAAGATTGCTTTCATCAGACAGCTGTGTGTGGGACAGTGAACTCTGAATTTGGAAAAAATCAGACTGGATCAAGCATGCATCCATAGAGTATGACAGTACTTGTGAGTGGGACTTAAACGACATAATAAAGGATTTTTCTTTAAAGAAGGCCAGAAGAAAGCACTTATAAAAAGGTCAGACATGCTAATTGCAGTGCTTTCCAGCCACCTGTGCAGGTTTTTCATTGCCGCTGTTGATGATGATGATGATGACTGTATTAAATAAATACAATGTACATATACATACAATACATATAATATACAGTATGTATATCTATAAATACATCCTATAAATTAGGATAACACAGTAAAGTGCGAGCACTTATTTCCATGTTGTGCATTGTTTGAATCAGGAATACTTCACTGATGTAATTTTATGCCGAAGGAAGTACCTGTCACACTGTAAAAAGGGAAATCTCAGTAAGATAAAATATCTTAAATCAAGGCTTTATGCTTGCTTTTCTCTCACAAGATAATTTTGACAAGAATTTCTTTTTGTTGTGCAGTTTCTGTAAGATTTTACTTCCTTTATGAAAGTTTTTACTTGTTTTAAGCAATTTAATCTTACTTTGTTGGCAGATACTTTTTTCTAATTTTATCTAGAATTATCTATTGCCAGATTTTTTTTTTGTTTAAGTAAAATTATCTGCAAACAGAGCACAAAAATTTGACTTATCAAATTGCATGAAACAAGTTAAAACTATTGGAAAGCATGTGAAATTCTTACACATAAACTGTACAGCAAGAATAAATATCTTGTCAGACAAAAAAAAGGCATAAACAGCCTTAATTTATTTCATTTTACTTATATTTGACTTTCTACAGTGTACAGTATCTCACAAAAGTGAGTACACCCCTCACTTTTTTGTAAATATTTTATTATATCTTTTTATGGGACAACACTGAAGATATGACACTTTGATGCAATGTAAAGTAGTCAGTGTACAGCTTGTATAACAGTGTAAATTTGCTGTCCCCTCAAAATAACAACACACAGCCATTAATGTTGAAACCACTGGCAACAAAAGTGAGTACACCCCTAAGTGAAAATGTCCAAATTGTGCCCAAAGTGTCAATATTTTGTGTGGCCACCATTATTTCCTCCACTTCCTTAACTCTCTTGGGCATGGAGTTCACTAGAGCTTCACAGGCTGCCACTGGAATCCTCTTCCACTCCTCCAGGATGACATCATGGTGTTCGAGACCTTGCGCTCCTCCCCCTTTCCATTTGAAAATGCCCCACAGATGCTCAATAGGGTTTAGGTCTGGAGACATGCTTGGCCAGTCCATCAACTTTACCCTCAGTTTCTTTAGCAAGGCAGTGGTCATCTTGGAGGTGTGTTTGGGGTCATTATCATGTTGGAATTCTGCCTTGCGGCCAAGTTTCCAAAGGGAGGGGATCATGCTCTGCTTCAGTATGCCACAGTACATGTTGGCATTCATGGTTCCCTCAGTGTAGCTCACCAGTGCCGGCAGCACTCATACAGCCCCAAACCAGGACACTCCCACCACCATTCTTGACTGTAGGCAAGACACACTCGTCTTTGTATTTCTCACCTGGTTGCCGCCACACACACTTGACACCATCTGAATCAATTAAGTTTATGTTGGTCTCATCAGACCACAGGACATGTTCCAGTAATCCATGTCCTTAGTCTGCTTGTCTTCAGCAAACTGTTTGCAGGCTTTCTTGTGCATCATCTTTAAAAGCGGCTTCCTTCTGGGACGACAGCCATGCAGACCAATTTGATGCAGTATGTGGCGTATAGTCTGAGCACTGACAGGCTGAACCCCCACCCCTTCAATCTCTAGGAATGGTGGCAGCACTCATATGTCTATTTTCAAAAGACATCCTCTGGATATGACCCTGAGCACGTGCACTCAGCTTCTTTGGTCGACCTTGGCGAGGCCTGTTGTGAGTGGAACCTGTCCTGTTTAACCGCTGTATGGTCTTGGCCACCATGCTGCAGCTCAGTTTCAGGGTGTTGGCAATCTTCTTATAGCTTAGGCCATGTTTATGTAGAACAACAATTCTTTTTTTCAGATCCTCAGAGAGCTCTTTGCCATGAGGTGCCATGTTGAACTTCCAGTGACCAGTATGAGAGAGTGTGAGAGTGATAATGCCAAATTTAACACACCTGCTCCCCATTCACACCTAAGACCTTGTAACACTAATGAATCACATGACACCGGGGAGGGAAAATGGCTAATTGGGCACAATTTGGACATTTTCACTAGAGGTGTACTCACCTTTGTTACCAGTGGTTTAGACATTAATGGCTGTGTGTTGAGTTATTTTGAGGGGACAGCAAATTCACACTGTTATACAAGCTGTACACTGACAACTTTACATTGTATCAAAGTGTCATATCTTCAGTGTTGTCCCATGAAAAGATATAATAAAATACTTCCAAAAATGTGAGGGGCATACTCACTTTTGTGAGATACTCTAGTTGTGTTTTCTAGCTCAAAGTTGCATCAAACATGACACTGAATATCAATATTTTTTAAGGTATTATCAAGGTAAAAAAAAAATAAATCCCAGTATTATGACAACACTAATGTCCACAACATTGTGGCACCGAGCAATAGTTAAAACCCTCTGTCCCTTATTTGGCTGTGAGAAAGTTGGCAACCCTACTCCAAGAACAAAATAACATCATTTTGTTCTTGCAGCTCTGGTTTGGGAGTTCTTGCAGCTTGTTCTTCACACATCATCGTGGCAGAACTTTTTTCTTGCGTGGTGTCCTAGAACTATTGTGTGACTGGTCAGAAATTTGAATTTCCCAGTTCTACACGAGTTTCTTGTGAAGTATGAAATATCCTGGTCAGAAAGAGCTGTGTTCTTGTTCTTTCCACCTCAAGAAAAAGAAAAAAAATTCTCTGTTCTTATGGAGTATGTAAAGGACTTTAAACAGCCCAGTATGGTTACAAAAATGATCAAAATATGATACATGAAACGATCTGCCTGCACACTTTTTCGAATGTACAATAATAAGTGAAAGTGATAAAATTGATTTACTGACGAGAAAGCACCAGGGAATGGGTAAATATACAGGTACATCTCAAAAAATTAGAATATCATGAAAAAGTTCAATATTTTTTGTCACCCATTTCAGAAAGTGAAACCCATATATTATATAGATTCATTACACAGAGAGTGAAATATTTCAAGTGTTTATTTTAATTTTGATTATTATGGCTTACGGCCCATGAAAACCCCAAATTCAGTTTCTCAAAAAATCAGAATATTACATAAAATTAATTTTAAATAATAGTTTTTAAATAGAAATGTTGGCCGACTGAAAAGTATGTCCATGTACACACTCAATACTTAGTCAGGGCTCCTTTTGGATTAATTACTTTATCAATGTGGCATGGCATAGAGGTGATCAGCCCGTGGCACTGCTGAGGTGTTATGAAGGTCCAAGTTGCATTGATAGTGACCTTCAGCTCGTCTGCATTGTTGGGTCTGGTGTCTCTCATCTTCCTCTTGACAATACTCCATAAATTCTGTATGGGGTTTAAGTCAGGAGAGTTTGCTGGCCGATCAAACACAGTGATGCCATGGTCATTAAACCAGGTTTTGATACTTTTGGCAGTGTGGGGGGGGGGGTGTCAAGTCCTGCTGGAAAATGAAATCAGCTTCTCTATAAAGCTTGTCAGCAGAGGGAAGCATGAAGTCCTCTAAAACTTCCTGGTAGACGACTACGCTGACTTTGGTCTTGATAAAACACAGTGGACCAACACCAGCAGTTGACATGGTTCCTCAAATCATCACTGACTGTGGAGACTTCACACTAAACCTCAAGCAGCTTAGATTCTGTGCCTCTCCGCTCTTTCTCCAGACTCTGGGACTTTGATTTTGAAATGAAATGCAAAATTTACTTTTATCTGAACAGAGGTCATCTGCTGGTGTTTTTCCACTGTGTTTTATCAAGACCAAAGTCAGTGCAGTCATTTACCAGGATATTTTAGAGCACTTCATGCTTCCCTCTGCTGACAAGCTTTATGGAGAACCTGATTTCATTTTCCAGCAGGATTTGGCACCTGCCCATACTGCCAATGTCATGGTCCGTGTGCTGACTTTGTCTGCACTCGGGTTGTCCGGTTGTTCTCCGTTCTCTCCTCAAGTGCACCGCTAGGCCTCCGGGCTTTTATTATGACAGCGTCTTGGCGGTGCTTCCAGCTGTCAGAAGCCAAGCTCTGCTGGACGGCTGGATTCCAATCAGCTGATGACCTTTCATCAGCTGATTAATCTGTCAAGCCCTATTTAAGGGAGCAGCTCTGTTGGCTCGGGGCTGCGACCTCGTCTGCTTTTCCAGTCTGGTTTCCCTACTCCCAAGGCCAGTTCTGTTCAGCGTTAGGTTCCGTCCTCGCTAATGGTATGTAAGTGTTGTGTCTTGTCTTTATTTGTGTTTTGCCCCACGAGGCTCATTATTTTGTAGTGCTTTTCCTTATTTAATAAATGTACAAACTCATCGGCTGCCTACAGTGTCTCATTAGCGGTCCGTGAGGGCCACACCATAACAGTAGGTCAGAGCCAAAAAAGAGACGCCGGTAACCATGAGTTTGCTTAATTGGACTTATAGTTTTCCCTGTTCAGCGTACCAGTGCGGTGGGAGATGGCGTCGCTGCTCAAGGGCTACGCTATGAGCCTAGGCTACGAGCTAGTCATGGCTCTCATCGAGATTGACGGGATCCTCTCCAACGCTCGTAGCCATCCCATCTCCAGCGGCTTGCGCTGGTACCTGGACCTCGCTGAGGCAACAATTAACCGCCATCCTCGCTACGCCAACCACCCTGAGATCACGGCAAGGATGGCGGACATCTCTGCTCAACGGGAGAAGCTCTGTGAGCTGGAGGGAAACTCCGGCAGGAAGCCGAAGAGGAGGCATCCTCGCTCCTCGCTTCGGGATCCCATTCCTGTCCCTCATCCAGTCCAGGAGTTTGCACCATCTAGGGGTCATCCCCAACGGAGTTTGACGTCAGTTGGGATTCCCTCGGAGGATTTACAGATGACAGCGATTTCCATCCGGGACCGAGTGGCTGCAGCTCGCTCCGCCTTCCACCCTACACAGATAATGAAGCATGTGATGGCGGCGGTCAGGCTGGTGGAGAGGAATCTGGAACTGTATGATTACCCTGAATACGCTGACCTGCTCGCCTCTGTTTCTGCACAGGAGCGGCGTTTCCCTAATCTCACCTTCGCCTCGCCCTCTGCTGGTAAACGTCGTCTCCATGCTGATTGCAAGCCTCAGCGAGAACCCCGTCCGGATTCAGTTCCGGATAGCCGCACGAACTCTGTCTCCCAGTCAGCTGCAGCCTCCGTGTCTCGTCTGAGGGGTACGACAGCCGCCTCCATCTCCGGGTCATCTGTCCCCGCTGTTCCATCAGCTCCTCGTTCCCGGTTTACCTTGACTGTTTCTTCCTCCTCCTCGACGCTTCCCCCAGCTGCTGTGAGCCCCACGAGTCTGTCTCCGGCTGCCCCTGTTCCTGATCCGGTGCGAGTGGCTCCTCTTCGTCTTCCCGGGGGGTCCTCCGTCTCCTTCCAGCGGGGGAAGGGAAGAACCAAGTCTAGTGCAGCTGGTTCCATCAGCCCTCAGCGGATCAAGCAAGTGTCTCTTCATTCTGTTCCTTCACTGGGTGAATTGCCTTGTTTGATTCCTGGGGGTGGAGTTCGGGGTTCACAGTTCGCCAAGCTCCCTCCACCTGCTGCAGAAATTAATTATGAACCTGCCACCTTTGTGTCTCCTTCCCCTGAGCGTTCCTCGGCGCCAGGACTACGCTGCCAGACAAGGAGGGAGCCTGCGGGCCTGGAGAGCCTGATTCCAGCCCTGCAGCCACATCATGGGCAAAGTAGGAGGGCGGACTGCAGATTGGAGCCTGTGCCGACGTGCAAGCGTCCCCGGGTCTCCACGGAGGGACAGTCCGACCCGGCAGGTCACGGAGCCCCTGCCATCATGCCGTGCGGGCCCTCGGCGTGGACATCTGCGTCAGGGAATCTCCAGACTGTGGACTCCATCATGCAGGCTGCGGAGCCCGCCGTAGCCAAGTGGGAACCAGATGACGACCTTCTTCCATCGGAACCCGGATCGACAAAGTCCTAGACGGCGACAGAACTTGAGATCAGGCAAGTGCTCTACTTTGTCTTTCTCCTCTCAATTTTGGAGCATTTTTGCCTGTCTCATGGGGAGATGAGCCGGGTGCAGCCATTCGCTGCATCCGAGCTTGTCTCGCTGGGATCTGTCGCTGCCGGTGATCCTGATCCCGGTTCTTTTTCTTCTCCTGAGCCTTCTCCCAGGGTCACCAGTGCGGAGTTGATCCCAGTCGCTGTGCTGGAGGTTCCGGGTTCGGGTTTGGAGGCCGTCCCTGGTGCTGCACCGACCCAGTCGGGGTCCGTCATGGGTGTGGTCCCGGCCCAGTCGGGGTCCATCGCAGGTGCAGTGTTATCAGCTCGGCTCTCCCTCACTATTCCTCGCAACAGGGAAGCCGTCTCTGTATTCTCCCCTGCGGTCCTGGTGGCTGAATGTCGTGGGTCGGCCGCCTGGGAGACTGTTTCGCCCGTTTGGCATTCTGGGTCGGCCACCGGACAAGCTTAACTTTCTGTTTGGCAATCTGGTCCGGCCGCCAGAGGTACTGTTTTTCCTGGCCTGGGACTGGGGCAGGCCGCCCGAACTTTTCCTTTTTTCCCTGCCAGCGATTTGGACGCTAGACGCAGGAAGGTCCCCCGAACTATTTGCTTTCATGCCATTGTGCTCTGCCTGCTGTCATCCTTATGGTTTTTTTTTTCTGCTCTGCTGTAATTTTAGGGATGCGCTGTGTGTTGGTGACTGAACTATGTATTTCACCGCTCCTTAGCGTGTGTGTTTTTTTTTTTCCTCTCCCCTCTGTAGTCTGAAGGTTGTTTCTTTGTTGGCTGCCCGTTACCTGGACTACTGTGTGTTGGATTGATCACTGCTTTTGTAGCATGTGGGGTTTTTTTTTCTTTCCTCCCTGGTATTATGGGAGTATGCTGCATTTTGTACCTGTACTTGAGGTTCCTGTTTTCTCTGTGAGGTGTGAAGATGTTTTTTTTTTTCTCCTGTGGCTCTGCTGGACTGATTGTAGTGTTCTGTGTGTAGCCATTTGGGTTTTTACTGTCTTCTCCTCATGGGTTCTCTTTAAGTGCAGTATACAGTCTATGCCTGTTTTTTGTTTTTTTTTTTGACCTCTGTATTCCGTGCTCTGTTCTGATTGTGGTAGCTTATTGTTCCTTTATTTTGTCTTCCTCTGTGATGAGGTTGGACTCTGGCCCTCCTTAGCCTTTTCCCCCTCCTCCCTCCCTGGGGCGGTCCTTTGACCTTTCAGGTGGGGGGGGGCTCGATGTTACACGGCGTCTGGAATCCGCCTCGTGAATGGGGACAACTGTCATGGTCCGTGTGCTGACTTTGTCTGCACTCAGGTTGTCCGGTTGTTCTCCGTTCTCTCCTCAGGCACACCACTAGGCCTCCAGGCTTTTATTATGACAGCGTCTCGGCGGTGCTTCCGGCTGTCAGAAGCCAAGCTCCGCTGGACAGCTGGATTCCAGTCAGCTGATGACCTTTCATCAGCTGATTAATCTGTCAAGCCCTATTTAAGGGAGCAGCTCTGTTTGCTCGGGGCTGCGACCTCGTCTGCTTTTCCAGTCTGGTTTCCCAACTGCTGAGGCCAGTTCTGTTCAGCATTAGGTTCCGTCCTTGCTAATGGTATGTAAGTGTTGTGTCTTGTCTTTATTTGTGTTTTGCCCCACGAGGCTCATTATTTTGTAGTTCTTTTCCTTATTTAATAAATGTACAAACTCATTGGCTGCCTACAGCGTCTCATTAGCGGTCCGTGAGGGCCGCACCATAACAGCCAAAAGTATCAAAACCTGGTTTAATGACCATGGTATCACTGTGTTTGATTGGCCAGCAAACTCTCCTGACCTAAACCCCATAGAGAATCTATGGAGTATTGTCAAGAGGAAGATAAGAGACACCAGACCCAACAATGCAGACGAGCTGAAGGTCACTATCAAAGCAACCTGGAACTTCATAACAGTGCCACAGGCTGATCACCTCTATGCCACACCACATTGATAAAGTAATTAATCCAAAAGGAGCCCTGACCAAGTATTGAGTGTGTACATGGACATACTTTTCAGGCAGCCAACATTTCTATTTAAAAACTATTATTTAAAATTAATTTTATGTAATGTTCTATTTTTTTGAGAAACTGAATTTGGGGTTTTCATGGGCTGTAAGCCATAACCATCAAAATTAAAGTAAATAAACACTTGAAATATATCACTCTCTGTGTAATGAATCTATACAATATATGGGTTTCACTTTCTGAAATAAGTGACAAAAAACATTGAACTTTTTCATGATATTCTAATTTTTTGAGATGTACCTGTAATGAAAGCGGAACCACAACTGCGGGAAGACCGGAATGTGGACGTAAGAGTGCTTTCACACCAAAATTTGTTTTCTTTGGTCCAAATCAGTTGATAAATTTGGTACTTTGCATCATTTTCTCCTTGGTTCAGTTCCTTTTCATACAGGCAAAAATTCAAGCGGCCCAAATTGCATCACACTAAATCCCGCGAGACTTTGCGTCAGAATGTTTGCTGTTCTTACTGGTCAAATTTTTTTGCCACAAGAACAGGAAAGGTAAATACAGGAAGTAGGATGACTACTGTGCATTTATGCATTTCTGGGGAGAAAATAATACAAATCGTGATGTAATCTGTGGGGGTCGCCCTGGTTATCGTTTATTACATACGTGCATATACCACTTTCGGCAAATCATACAGTTTGAAAATGAAGTGCGGCTACAGATGGGAAATAACATGTTAACGTTCATTAATCCTCCAGAACTGTGACATGCTCAGCCACAAATATTTTTGAAGATCCATTAGGTATGTACAGTGGCATAAAATGTTTTACCGTTTGCCGTTGGTCCTGTTTTAGTGCGGTCCCTTTCTCACCTGCAGGACCACACCAGAGTTTGCCAGTTGATTCAAATCGAGACCACCTCTTTTACGTGGTCTCAGCACAGCTGTTTTGGTGTGCACCTGAGTGCGATTACCGTGTTCTCACCAGACAAAACAAACCGCACTAACATAGAAAACAAACTTGAGTTCGATTGAAACGAACTAAAGCCTGTAGGTGT
Source organism: Pholidichthys leucotaenia (assembly GCA_020510985.1). Classification (NCBI taxonomy): domain Eukaryota; kingdom Metazoa; phylum Chordata; class Actinopteri; order Cichliformes; family Pholidichthyidae; genus Pholidichthys; species Pholidichthys leucotaenia. The sequence goes on from CM035837.1 coordinate 373,002,621, forward strand.
GAAAGCACCCTAAGTCACTCTACATTGGGCAAGAGGTCCATTGGACTCTGATCGGATGATCTTTACAGGAATTACAGACCTTGAGGTCAAGGTCAGAGGTCAGTTTTTCCCTAAATCTTGTAAACATGATAACTACTGAAAGAAATGATGTAGGCTTTTCAAATCTGTAACAGAGTTGTCTCTAAGACAAATCTTGGATGGCTTACACTCTGACCTGACTATGGGTTTGGGGTCAAAAGGTGAAAGATACGGTGTGGTTGGTTTTCCTTTACAACTGAGTACCACCTGAAGTGGGTGGGTTCATTACAGGAAGGTGGCCCTTTCCCCGTTGTGTTGTTTACATGCTGACATTTTCACTGATAAATAACGCAAAAGATGCTTAAAATCACAAAACACTCACTATCCTCCCCGTGAGCAGCCATCAGCTCGGAGACCTCCTGGTATACTTTTTCATTTTGGGTCACTCTACCACAGCAGGGCCGACAGGGCTGAAAAGTTCATCGGCTGAAAAGTTCATAGTTGTTAAATTTGACCAAATGTAGTTTATTTTTCAAGCGCAGGGATCCAAGCGCTGCAACACCGATGGAAGAACTGTGCACACCGACGGGGAGACTGTTGAAAATTAACCACGTTTGGTCAAATTTGACACTATATGAGCTTTTCAGCCTATGAACTTTTCAGCCCCAGCGCTGGTGTAGCGTACCGAAATGAAATACCAGGAGGTCTCCAAGCTGATGGCTGCTCATGGGGAAGATGGTGAGTGTTTTGTGATGGTGTTGATTTATGTGTAGTCAATTATTTCGTTGATTATCACAGAAATAATACAAACCTTCAGCCGAATTTACAAATGGGGATTTGGAATCTTGTGAAGACGTCGCTCTCATCCACTGACATTACGCCCTGGCTTATCAGTGGCCTGCAATCTGTTGACGTCACATTTTCAGCTCGACTCAGCACGGTTGGAACCTCAATGAAGTACAGTAGGTCCCAAAAAGGGTACCAGGTACTAATGAAAAACCCTACAAACCAAGTAGAGTCAAGGCGAGTAGGGTTGAGTAGGTACTATTGGAAAAAGGCCTTAAAGAAATACATGTTGTGCTGTATAAATAGAGGTCCTTATCCCTTATCCTTATCTTAGGAACTGTAACTATAGATTCTTTTTGCATTGACTTAACTGTTTTCAACCCCACTTGCCACTTATTTTCATTTTGCCAAATGGAATATTATTAAATATATCAAACTGTTTCTGTAAACAGTGTGATATCTGAACATGTTGTCATTCTTTAACTATCATATTCCTCCCCCCTTGAAACTTTTCATCATAACACCACCATCACTATCAGTACCCTTTTGCAAAACCGAAGAAATGGATTGCTGTCCTCACAGCATCACTTCAACGTAAAAACCTCTGATTACTTCAATTTTCCTCTTAATTCATCAGATATTACAGTAGCTCCACAGCCATTGTGTTGACAGGATGTTGTTTACAAACAACAAGGCTTTGGTGGTGGTATGCTTGTGATAACACTGTCACACATTAATGATATTCAGCCTGGTATGCAGATATCCATCAGACTCACATGTGGAGCAGACTGTGGTTACGTGTCTCCCCTGTCTCGCTCTCATCAGTTTCCTCTTGTCACATACCACCGGGATAAAAATAAGACCGTGACCGGATATTCTTCTCATTGGAGTTGTCTCCTGTTGACGAACCAGTGACTTGGATGAGATTAGTCATCCTGTTAAATCAGATTCAAGGCAGTGCACTAATGACTAAGCTCTAAGGGCTTCTTCCCATCATGACTGATGCCTGAAGCATAACCGTTTCAACTGGCCGACTCAGTAAATGTTGCTCTTAGCTTCGACTAAGATGACTTTGTAAGACAAAAGGTGAAATGTTTTGTTTGGCACGATATGCTTATATATATATCTATATCTATCTATACACACACACACACACACACACACACACACACACACACTATATGCATATGCGTGTCTCAGTTGAGATATGCTTTACCCCCGTCAGATAGAAAGTTATGTAAATAAATTGACATTTTTTTTAAATTTGTTTAGAAGTGCAACATGCTTGTCTGTCCATCTTAAATGCTCTTGTTTTATTTGTTAACCCATAAAAATCAGTTTTTATAGAGGAAATAATCTCATAAGTTAAAAAAGTAGAATGAATAAAATACTTGCTATATTGGAATAATATATGAACGAGCTCCATTGTAAAACCTTTATAGTGTAGACAGTACATTGTGTGTGTAAGTGCAACTAAGGAAGTAACCCTTGCCTGAGAGAATAAGAATATTATTTAATTTTGGAAAATAAAATGTAATCTAATGAATCAAAGTATACCTTACTTTAATAATATACTACTTTAAAGGTAAATAAATTACCTAATGTAGTAGTTTTATTTGACAAGCATGTGATTGCCTAGTGTAAATAACCAATGAGTTAAAATGTTAAGATGAGTTTATAATATACAGTGTTCACTGATAGGTTATTAAGTGTATTGTATTATAAAGGGTAAAAGTGTGACTTTCTGTAAACACTGGCAACTTGGGTTATTAAAGTTTATATCTATTATCTTCCTTTATCTTCTCCACTTTTGTGGCTTTGTGGTGCAGTCATGCAGAAGCAAAACAATACACCAGGCTCTGTGGTAGAAGTCACCTATTTGGCTTCCCCATTGGTCCTCATAAAAAAGCAATGCGCCTTTTCATTTCTACCCAATAAATCTATACAAAAATATTCAAATAAGGTAAATCAGCTAATCAGCTCCACACTCGCTGACCCATTACCTTAGCCAAAGACTGGTCTTTCACTGATAAGAAAACCAGGAAGAAAAGATTTAATGGGCCATTATTGAGTGCACAATGAAGCTTGCCAGTGACAGTGACAGGTCCTCAAAACTCTGAATGAGCCTTGTGTGATATGAATACCCATGGTGGATTTGCTTTAAAAACTATTACACTGAAATGTGTAATCCAACGCAAACCCAGTGGCACACCTTGGTAGGAAGCACACTTTGAATGGTTTTTATGATCCAAGCCCTCCAGGCCTGTTCAGACAGATGATGGAAGGGTGTTCCCTGTGGTCCACTACCAGACCTACTTCTCATTCTCCGCATGTGCTGTGTTTTGCTCTGACAGTATGCATGAGCGTGACATTTTGGTCCAGGCATTTACAGTGGGGGATCTAACCCCTGCCCACACCCCCAAATCTGGCATCATGCCGGATGAATGAAAATAACAGTGTGGCATGCATGAGTTGATCTAGTTAATAAACTTCATTACTCATCGTGGGGAAACAATATCCTGCTCATGCACAGAGAAATCTGGCATGCAGCAATTTAAGATAAGATAAGATAAGATAAGATAAGCCATTATTAGTCCCACAAAGGGGAAATTCCAGGATTGCAACAGCACAGGGATTGCAACACTCAGAGCAATAATAAGAAGACAAGAAAAAAAAAAACAAGAGCAGCGAATATACATATGTACATATAAATATATAAATATATAAACACACAGTGCAGAGCATTGTAGCTAGATGGAATAAATATATAAATATATAAACACACACAGTGTGGAGCATTGTAGCTAGATGGAATGAACAGCATAACCGTCTACTTAGTTATCCTACATGATATGATTATGTACCCATACATATTGTCACCCTCCGTAGCGACCGGTATTTTCCTAGTTGTATACCGGAGGGGACTATTGTGTAAGTCTATTGCATCTTTTGCATTCAATACTATTAGGTTGTGACGTTTTTTTTGCTATCTCTGCGAACAGCCCTGCTTAGGTTATACAGTCTGACAGCCGTAGGTAGGAAGGACCTGCGAAACCTCTCGGTTGCGCACCTAGGATGATGTAGTCTACTGCTAAATGAGCTCCTCAGTGCGTTCAGTATGTCCTGCATAGGGTGGGACTCGGACTCCAGCAGAGATGACAGTTTAGCCACCATCCTTCTCTCTCCCATCTCCTCCACTGGGTCAAGGCGTTGCCCCAGGACAGAGCTAGCTTTCTTGTTCAGTTTGTTCAGTCTCTTCCTATCGGCTGCTGTAACGCCACTGCCCCAGCAGACCACTCCAAAAGTGATGGCTGATGCCACCACCGTGTCGTAGAATGTCTTCAGCAGCGCCCCTTGTACACCAAAAGACCTGAGTCTCCTCAGTAGGAACAGCCTGCGCTGTCCCTTCTTGTAGAGTGCGTCAGTATTGTGTGACCAGTCTAGTTTATTGTTCAGATGAACACCCAGGTACTTGTAGGATGTCATCATCTCGATGTCTGTTCCCTGTATATTTACTGGTGCTGTGAGGGGTTGTCCTTGCCTGCGGCAGTCCACCACCAGCTCCTTAGTTTTCCTCGCGTTGATCTGGAGGCAGTTCCGATGGCACCAGTCCACGAAGTCCTGGATAAGTCCTCTGTAATCAGCTTCATCTCCGTTGGAGATGAGGCCAACGATCGCAGAGTCATCAGAGAACTTCTGTAGATGGCAGTGTGTTGTGTTGTGTGAGAAGTCCGCAGTATAAAGGGTGAACAGGAAGGGAGCCAAAACCGTTCCCTGGGGGGCCCCCGTGCTACCAATGATCGTGTCGGACACACAGTCCCGGGTTCTCACAAACTGTGGCCAGTTAGTGAGATAGTCCAGGATCCATATGACAGGTGCTGGTCCACCCCTGCGCACAGCAGCTTGTCCTTCAGGATCATCGGTTGGATGGTGTTGAAATTACTGGAGAAGTCAAAGAACATGATCCTCACCGCATTCCCGGGCTTCTCCAGGTGGGACAGAGAACGGTGAAGGAGGAAGATCACCGCATCCTCCACCCCAATGCAATGCTGGTAGGCGAACTGGAGTGGATCCATCGCTGGTCCCACCAGGGGGCGGAGGTGAACAAGGAGCAGTCTCTCCAGGGTCTTCATCATGTGGGACGTCAGGGCCACTGGTCTGTAGCTGTTCAGATCTTTGGGGTGGGAAGTCTTTGGTACAGGTACCACACAAGATGTTTTCCACAACTTTGGTACCCTCCCCAGCTTCGGGCTCAGGTTGAAGATGTGCTCCACAATCCCACACAGCTGGTCTGCACAGGACTTGAGGAGCTTTGCGCTGATGCCATCCGGTCCCGACGCCTTCCTCGCCTTGATCTTCCTCAGCTCCGTCCTCACCTGGGTCTTAGTGAGGGTCAGGTTGGGGGGCTGTGTGTTGTGAGTGGGGTGGTGATGGTGGAGTGGGGTGTGGGCAGCAGGACTCAATGTCTTCAGAGGCAGCAGTGGTTGTTGTGCAGTCGGGGGGGAGGGCGGTTGGTCAAACCTATTAAAAAACAGGTTCAGATTGTTCACCCACTCCCTGCCCCCCGTGGCCTGGGGGAAGGTATTCTGGAGCCCAGAGATGGTTTTAAGGTTTCTCCAGACCCCACCGATTTCGCTCTGTTGCAGCTTGTCCTCCATCTTCTTCCTGAAGCTGTCCTTGCCTTCTCTGATCTTCTTCCTCAGCTCCCTCTGTATGGACTTCAGCATCTCCCTGTTCCCCGACCTGAAGATCCTCTTCTTCTCTCTCAGAAGTGTTTTTATCCCAGGGTTGATCCAAGGTTTGTTGTTCGAGCAACACCGTACGGTCTTGGTGGGTACGGTGTTGTCCACACAGAAGCTGATGTAGTCCGTGATGGTGTGAGTGAGGCCATCGATGTCCTCACCATGTGGATCGCAGAGCTGCTCCCAGGCAGTGGTTTCAAAACAGTCCTTTAGAGCGTCCATTGCCTCCTCAGACCATAACTTCACTGTGTGCATGACCGGAGGTTGTCTTTGCACTAGGGGTTTGTACACCGGCCACAGATGAACCAAGTTGTGATCCGATCTCCCGAGTGGGGGAGTGGTGATGAGGTGTACGCCTCCTTAGTGTTTGCATAGAATAAGTCCAGTGTTTTATTGTCTCTAGTGTGGCATGTGACATACTGGGTGAACGTGGGTAGATTGGGAGACAGTGAAACATGGTTGAAGTCGCCTGAGATGAGGAGAAGAGCATCTGGGTGTTCTGTCTGCAGCCTGCCAGTTACTGAGTGGATGACGTCACGCACTGTTCCATCGTTCGCCGTCAGATTTGCATAAATAACAATGCAGATCATGTGTGAGTATTCCCTCGGGAGATATGTAGGCCACATGCTAACAGCTAGCAACTCCATGTCTTTGTTGCAGTGTTGTTGATTAACCGTGATATGTCCCGGTCTGCACCAGTTGTTATTAACATACATCATCACTCCACTGCCCCTTGCCTTCCCACTGTCTGGTGTTCGGTCTGCCCGTATTGCGTGGAAACCCTCCAGTTCAATGTTAGCATCTGCTGCTAGTTCTGTTAGCCACGTCTCCGTGAATAGCATAAGGCAGCACTCCCGGTATATGCTCTCGTAGCGGGAGATAGCCGCTTGCTCATCTGTTTTTCCTAGTAAAACGCGTTCAGAGTGCTGGAAACAGGGGACAAGCATTTTTTGCTAGACTTGGGGGGGCGTCGGGAGAAAATATGCATAGACAGACTTAAGCCCGCCTTTGTAGTGGCGGACGAGCAAGTGCTGCTGGCCCGGGCCGCCCGGCGTGGAAGACCCCCACGGAGTACTCCCCAGGCAAACGATTCACCAGGACAGCCACACGGGCAGAGCGAAGTTCCCCCCCCCCCATCGCCTTGGTCCACCCGCAGTCAGACACACGTCCAGCGGCCCCCCGCCGGCACAGAGACCCCAGTTACAGCAGATATGGGAGGAGACTGAAGCCCAAAAGACGTAGTGACTGAAACTCTGTCTGAGGAGGGGGGGTGATGTGGGAATGCATATTGTGGGGGAATCTGCAGACAGCGTCTCAGTCAGGAGGCAGTGATTAAACATAAGAGAATAATAGGCAAGGACGTCCTGGGGAGTTGGCAGGAAGAGGGAGCTGGGGGTTGAAGGCAAATGTATTGTGGAGCTGGATATCATGCAGTGTGATGTGAAATGTCATGCAGATGTGAGATGATCTGTGGAGCTTATAAGGAGAAACCTGGTTTGGCTGATTCATTGCTTTTCTGTGTATGAATGTTGAGAGTGTTAATAAATTCCGTCTGCTCATAAACTGGCCTCCTCATTTCCCACACTCTCCACACGTCCTTGCTTATTATTCTCTTATGTTTAATCACTGCCTCCTGACTGAGACGCTGTCTGCAGATTCCCCCACAATATGCATCTCCACATCACCCCCCCCAGACAGAGTTTCAGTCACTACGTCTTTTGGGCTTCAGTCTCCTCCCATATCTGCTGTAACTGGGGTCTCTGTGCCGGCGGGGGGCTGCTGGACGTGTGTCTGACTGCGGGTGGGCCAAGGCGAGGGGGGGGGGGGACTTCGCTCTGCCCGTGTGGCTGTCCTGGTGAATCGTTTGCCTGGGGAGTACTCCGTGGGGGTCTTCCACACCGGGGGGCCTGGGCCAGCAGCACTTGCTCGTCCGCCACTACAAAGGCGGGCTTAAATCTGGTTATGCATATTTTCTCCCAACGCCCCCCAAGTCTAGCAAAAAATGCTTGTCCGCTGTTTCCAGCACTCTGAACGGGCCATCATAGGGTGGGCGCAATGGCGGGCGGTGGGCATCGTGTCTGACGAACACGAACTCTGCGTTCTTCAAAGTTTTTGGCACAAAAGCGCGTGGAAAACATTTACACAGTAAATGTGCTGAACAACAACTGTAAACAATTAGTTCTATCTGTACTTGACTAGAACATGCATTTTTGCAGTTGTGACAATGATTTAAAAGCATTATTATAAGTAAACAAAATAATTTTATGTACAGTGCTGTGAAAAAGTATTTGCCCCCTTTGTGATTTCATACATTTTTGCATTTGTCTTACTTGAATGTCTCAGATCATTAAAAAAATGAAGTATTAGGCAAAGCTAACCCGAGTAAATACAAAATGCAGTTTTTAAATTATAATTTCATTTATTTAGGTAGAAAAAAACTATCCAAACCTACCTTGCCCTATGTAAAAAAGTAATTGCCCCCCTTGTTTCATCATGAATTAACTGTGATTAATCACATTTTTTGGGGAAAGCTGAGTTCAATTTCATTAGCCACACCAAGGCCTGATTATTGCCTGACCTGATGAATCAAGAAATTACTTAAATAGAACCTGTCTGACAAAGTAAAGTAGGTTAACTCAAAAAGCAACACATCATGCCGCCATCTAAAGAAATTAAAGAACAGATGACAAACAAAAACCCAGAACAACATCTAAAGAACTGCAGGCCTCGCCTTACTTTGGACACTGGTTCATGATTCAACAACAAGAAAGAGACTGGGCAAAAATGGCATCCATGGGAGAGTTCCAAGGTGAAAACCACTGCTGACCAAAAAGAACACGAAGGCTCATCTTGCATTTGCCAAAAAAACATCTTGATGGTCCCCAAGACTTTTGGGAAAATATTTTTTTTAAAATTTTTTTTAATTAATTTTAAACTTTATACAAAGAAAAAGCAAAATTCACAAAACAATACAGGACCGGTCAAACATATTCACAGCAGCTTAAAGAAAGAGCCACCAAGCAAACGTTTTTTGTACATGGGTTTTTCGTTTACACGTCCACCTGCAGTCCACTTGAGTCCAAACCACCGTTCAATCCCAATGCTTCCAACGGCTTCGTCCATTTTTGTAGATAGACTCTAGCTTTCCCATCAATATAATATCCCAGTCTTATTAAAGTCAGGGTTTCCAGGATCAGCGACTTCCATATAGCAATAGGGGGAGGTTCATCTCCGACCCACTTCACCATAATGACGTTCCTTGCCAACATTAGAAGTGTTTGAATAACATCCTCATATTGCATCAAAGAGTCAGGAACATTTCCAAGTAAACATAGTAGAGGACTGATTGCTACTTGTTTACCTACTGCTTTACTAATGTTTGTGCATACTGCCCTCCAGAATGTCTGAATGATATTACATTTCCACAGACAATGAAATCTTGTGCCAACTTGACTTTTACATTTAGGACAATTTGATGAAATTCCTGTTTTATATTTACTATAAATATATGGCGAAATATAAACATTGTGTAATATATTATACTGTAGTTCTTTAAATCTGTTACATACTGAAATTCTGGAAGACAGCAACAACATTTTATCCCAGACATCATTTTCTATGGCACATTTGAGTAAAGTACACCAGGATTTTCTTAACCATGCAAGTTTATCTAAACTCAAACTATATATTTCAGAGTAAAATTTTGATATGCAGTGTTTGTGCTCTCTATTATTAAGAAAAAACTTTTCCAGTTGGTGAGAATCACCTATAAAGTCCAAAGAATTAGCTTTCTTATATATGAAATGTCTGATTTGTAAATATTTATAGAAATCCTTATTTTCAAGATGATATTGAGTTTTCAAAGAATCAAATGTTTTAAATCTTCCATTTTCCAAAAGATCGTAAAGTCTCTTTATACCTGCTCTTTGCCAGCTTGTAAAATTTAATCCTGCACTTTGTAGTGAGAGTTCTGGATTATCCAGTGTTATGACGGTATTAAGTGAGTTACTTTTTTTTTTTTCCCACAATATCTTTATTGAACCTTTTTTTTTTTTTTTTTTTAACAAACATGATACAAACAATCAAACACTAACACTAAAGTACTACAAAAAAAAAATGCACTAAAAACACCAACAACCACCAACAAAATCAAGTCTTCAACAATGCTCCTCTGTTTAGTCTAGACAATCCAATACATAAGTATACATATTATGTTCACCAGTTTGGAATTTACAAGGTCCACACACATCATTCACCTTCTTCTTCAAGAGTTATGTTTAAATTTTTTACATAATCAATAAAAGGTCTCCATATATTCTCAAACACAATTTCCTTTGATTTCAGTATATATGTTATTCTTTCTAATGGAAGGTTTGTTAACATCTGTCTTAACCACTGAGTCACATCTGGTCTATGAGTCTTTTTCCATAATAGTGCAATACATTTTTTTGGCATTAAGCAAACTGAGGTCTATGAATGTTCTTTCACTTTTATTAAAATTATGCTTTTCTGGGTACAGACCCAACAAAAACAGTTTAGGATTCAATATGATTTGTTTTGAGATTATTTTTTCAATTGTTACCCTCACCTCTTCCCAAAACATTCTTATTAATCTACATTCCCATAAACAATGAAATAGGGTTCCTTTACTTTCCATACATTTTGTGCATGTATCTGGTATATTTTTGTTATATCTATTTAACTCCTCCGGTGTAACATACATCCGCATTAACCATTTGAAATGTATCAATTTAAGGCGTGCATTTATTGATTTGGTTTGAGCTTCTGTACAAGCCAATTCCCATTGTTCCTCTGAAATTTCAATTTGCAGATCTTCTTTCCAGTAGTTTAATCTTTTCAGTGAATTTTCACTTGAAGATAGTGTCAATGAGTTATAAAACTCTGAAATAATACCCTTTCTTTTACTATCTTTCATCATCATTTTTTCCAAGGATGAATAAATAGGTCGAGTGAGAGCTTTATTTTGATTTGATCGAATAAAGTTTCTAAGTTGAAGATATTTACAAAAATGTGTTCTATTGAGATTAAATTTGATCCTCAGCTCTTCAAAAGACATTATGTTGTCTGCACATGGCAAATATAAATCCTGAATCTTTTGTATCCCTTTTAAATTCCATACTTTAAATACAGCGTCCGCTCTCCCTGGTTTAAAATATTGATTACCCCATATTGGACTAAATTGTGACAATAACTGTGGTTCTTTTAAATAGTTTTTAGCTTCACACCATATTTTGATCATATGCTTTACAAATGGATTTTTAACTTGTTTTTGTAATTTTTTTGCCGAATCTGAGTATATGAATATGGGAAGAGGTAAAGGTAAATTGTATGATTCCATTTCAGTCCAGTGAGGGAGATCATTTGATGAAAAATAATATGTCATAGACCTCAGTTGTGCCGACCAATAATACAACATAAAATTTGGACATTTCAGACCTCCACGATCAAATGGTAAATATAATAAAGACAAACGTAATCTAGCCCTCCTGTTGTTCCATATAAATTCCACTAACTTTTTTTTTATTCTTGAGAATAGATCTAAAGGTGGTGATAAGGGAATGTATTGAAATAAATAAAGTATTTTAGGTAAAATATTACTTTTAAGTATATTGATTCTCCCGATCATCGACATTGGTAGTGACATCCATCTCTGAGTTAACTCATTGATATCTGACATTAAGGCTTCATAGTTGACACTGGCGACTGATTCTAGCTTAGGCATAATTTGGATTCCTAAATATTTAAACTGATTTACAACATTGAATTGATTTACCTCAGGGGCTGGGTAATTTCTCTGGGTCTCATTTAGCATTAATATTGAAGATTTAGTTTTATTTATTTTATATCCTGATATTTCCCCAAAATTCATTATTAAATTCAACAAGGTTGGAATTGATTTTTTTAGATTCGACATAAACAAAATTATATCATCGGCGTACAGGGAGATTTTATGTTCTGTTGGTCCAACTTTAATTCCATATATTTGTGAATGTAAACGTATCGCTATCGCTAAAGGTTCAATTGCCATAGTAAACAGTAAAGGTGAAAGTGGACAGCCTTGTCGACATCCTCTATTGATTTTTATTGGTTTTGAAATATTGTTATTTGTTAGGATTTCTGCTGTAGCATTATTGTATATTATTTGAACCCATTTTATGAAATTATTTCCAAGTCCAAACCTTTGTAGGACTTCAAAAAGAAAGGGCCATTCAACTCTATCAAAGGCCTTTTCGGCGTCCAATGATAGGAGAGCTGTATCCGGTGCTTCTTTATTAAAATAAATAATATTAAATAGTCTTCTTACATTATGGAAGCCTTGTCTACCCTTTATAAAGCCATTCTGATCTCGATTAATAATATTTGGTAAAATTTCTTGTATTCGTCTTGCTAAAATTTTACAGATTATCTTAAGGTCGGCGTTTAATAGGCTTATTGGTCTCATATTTTCACATTTATTAGAGGGCTTACCTGGTTTTGGCAGCAGTATAATTAAGGCATTATTTATGTATGATGGTAAATTATTATTTTGAAATGCTTCTAAAACCATTTCCAAAAAAGGTTTTATTAATTTATTCTTAAATTTTTTATAAAGGTCAACTGGAAGACCATCTGGTCCTGCACTTTTTCCTGATTTCATATTATCAATGGCTAGCCCAACTTCTTCTTGACTAATTTTAGACTCCAATATCTCCCTGTTTTCATTTGGAATACACGGTATAAATAGTTCGTTCAAAAACCCATTTAGTTTTGTTAAATCAGGTTCATTTTTGGTATCATATAATTTTTCATAGTAATCTCTAAAGGCTCTATTAATTTCTAAAGGATCTATAACTACCTGTCCCTTACTTATAATACTAGTAATTGGTGTTTTAATTTCCAATTGTTTAATCTGCCATGCTAATAATTTTCCTGATTTTTCACCTTGTTCATAAAAAGATTGTTTCAATCTTAGAAGACTCGAGGCAGCTCTATTCGCTGATTTTTTGTCGTATTCAGCTCTCAAAATCAGTAATTCATTCTCCAACCTTGGGTCACTTCCTGCATACACTTTTTCCTGAAGACTTTTTATTTTATGTTCCAATTTAGCTCTCTCCTCTCGAGTCTTCTTAGATTTTGATCCTGTATAACTAATAATATGTCCCCTAATAAAAGCTTTGAAAGCCTCCCACTTTACACATGCTGATGTTTGTGTAGTATTGATGTCAAAGAACTCGTCTATCTGTTTTTCTATATACTTGACAAATTCCTCATCCTGAAGCCATTTATGCTGAAATTGCCATCTACCTGATTCCTTTGTCAATTTTTTATCTACATATATTAGACAACAGGGTGCATGATCAGAGATCACGATGTTATCATAAAAGCAGTTTTGAATCTTGGACCTTAATTCTGTGGAAATCAAAAAATAGTCAATACGTGAGAATGTCTTGTAGGTACTGGAATAACAAGAATAGGCTTTAACTTGTGGTTTCATTTCTCTCCATATATCTAACAATCTCAATTCTTTCATAAAATGATTAATAGTCATCCTACATCCAATGTGCGTACAATCCAGTCCTGTTGATCTATCCACACCTGGATTCAATGTACAATTAAAATCCCCTGCTATTATATGTTGCCCTGTAAGTGATGATAAGATGAGAAATAAATTAGCAAAGAACTTCTGATCATCTATATTGGGACCATATAAGTTCACAAGATTTATATTTTCTAATAGCAAAGAACCTTGAATGATTACATATCTTCCAAATTTGTCTCCAATTACATTTTTCACTTGAAAAGGAACTGATTTATGTATGAGAGTCATAACTCCCCTGGCTCGGGATGAAAATGAAGAGGTGAATACACTTCCCTGCCATCTACTCCTAATTCTTTTAACATCCTCCTCTATCAGATGAGTTTCTTGTAAAAACACAATTCTTGAACCCATGTCCTTTATTTTATTCATAACTTGTCTAAGTTTTTTTAAATTTTGTAGACCTCTGCAATTCCATGAAGTTAAATTAAGATTAACACTTTGGTTCATGATCAATAGAGAGTTTGGGATTACCTTGCAGTGTAAACATGCTCATACAGAGAAGCAAAAACATGAGTGGTTGAACATTCATCCTACAAACTACACACAAACAAATTTCCCCTTCCCACACTTGTGGCAAACCCCCCAAAATCAAAAGAAAAATTCTGTCTCCCGATATAGCCATCGACCGCTCCACACCCACGGGGAACAGCCTAAGCCACTCCTTCTTCATCCTCCCAATCACCCTAACTCTACTGCTTTTAATGACGTAACATTAACTCTCCTCTGTAGTTTTCCAACTTAACTCCAAAATTTTTAACAACTTTGTACATCATAGTTTTTTTTGTTTTTGTTTTGTTTTTGTTTTGTTTTTTTAATATATAATACAATCTATATTTTGTAAACTTACTATTTACTTCAAGTCAGTCAGATGCCTGTGCAAATGCTTAATTATTCTACCTTATATTTTGTTCATGCTTAGCTCCCACCAGTCTCTTCTTCTTCTTTGATCTTCTTGATGAACTCCTGCGCCTCCTCTGGGGTCTTGAAGATGTGGGTTCTGCCCTCATACGTGGTCAGCAGTCTCGCAGGATAGATTACACCATGACGAATCCCAAGGTTGCGCAGCTCCTTACGTACGGGATCAAACTGCTTCCTCAATTGCTGGATTCCTGTGGCCAAATCTGGGTAGAACCGCACCTGCTGGTCCTGGTGTTTAATCTCTCCTTTAGCACGTGCAGCGTTGAAGATCTTCATCCTGTCTCTGTTGCTAAGAAACTTCATAATTAAGGTCCTCGGCGGTCCCTTATCTCTCCGTGGGCCAATACGATGTGCTTTTTCCAGAACCACTGCTGATTGCAACTCCTCGCTGCCCAGCACCTCCGGAATCCACTTTTCCAGAAAGGAACATACGTCCCGACCTTCTGATTCCTCTGGAAGACCCACCAGCCTCAAATTATTCTGTCTCGACCGAGATTCCAAATCCAAAATATTATCTTCCAGAGATTTATTTTTTTTTTCCAAAGTGCGCACCTTTAATTGAAGACGGGTGACGTCATCTTCAGCACTAGCGAGACGGAGCTCCATCTGCGCCGTTCGTTCTACACAGTCACCCAATTCCTTTCTTATTCCTTCCAACGCTGTCATAATCCCATCAAATCTAGAGGAAAAGTCCGCTCTCATTGATCTCATGGCAGCCATCAGCGCATCTGCGCCATTCCCCGCAGATATCGCACCGTTGCCAGCCTCCTCCGCCATATATGGAGTTTTGTTTGCTGCGTCACAGACCTGAAAGTCCGTTAATTTGGACTGTTTCGGCGGCTCGCTTTTTCCTTTTCCTGGTTTTCCAGCCTTAGGCTTCGCCGACATATCCTCGCCCAAATGCTGGGATACGTTCTGTCCCAAATGAGAGAGTTATTTGCCGATTTTTTTCTCCAGGAGCAGAGCAGAGCGAGACACGTCCGTCCTACGTGGCAGCCATAACCGGAAGTCAAGTGAGTTACTTTTAAATATTTTCCTCATTTTTTTCCATGCCCATAATACATTTCCTATCAGAAAATTATCCTGAACAATACATGGTAACTCATTTACACGTCTTTCCAGCAAATTCACAGGGGAAAAAGGTTTACACATTACTGACTCCATCTCAAACCAGGCACATTGACGTGAATGTTCATTAACCCAGGAGAAGAGAATTCTTGCCTGAATTGCCAAAATATAGTTTTCTACATTTGGTAAACCCCATCCTCCCTGATCATTTGGCAATTGTGGTATCTCCAATTTAACCTTAGGCCTCCTGCCTGCCCAAATAGTCTGATAAAGCTTTAGTAATCATTTTAATATCCTCTGATTTTAATGTCACAAAGAGCATAGATATAGGATATATTATTTTTGGGAGAACTGTCATCTTGATAAGATTAATTCTGCCTAAAAAAGATATTGGAAGGCTCTTGGGAAAATATTTTGTGGACTGACGAGACAAAAGTGGAACTTTTTGGAAGGTGTGTGTCCTTTTACATCTGGTGTAAAACTAGCACAACATTTCATAAAATAAGAAGCTCATACCAACAGTCAAACAGTCTGCATTCAGTATTTTTATCTTTGTAATATTAAATTTTTTTTGATGATCTGAAGCAGTTAAGTGTGACAAATATGCAAAAATATATATTTAAAAAAACAGGAAGGGGCAAATACTTTTTCACAGGACTGTACATGCAAAAAACAGAGTTGTATAATTCAGCCCATGCATCTGATTCAGCTTATTCATTATACTGAATTTTATTTTAGATTACGAGGCAGTTGTCAATCACTTAAAAATATTCACTACTTTGGGGGAAAGGGGATATACACATTATTTCAAGATTAACTAAATCTGCAATAGGAAGCATTTCAGCACCATGAGGGATATAATGAGACACAGAGTTATATTTTCAGCTCAATAAATAGGTCTAATAATTTATTGTAAAAATTTAAAAAAGACTCTGATCCATTTTCCATGATGAATGAAGAAGACTTACTATGATCCAACCTGGTCGACTGTCATACTGATGACATTTTCATGAAAACAATTTAAGTTTTCTAAAAATAGATCCCCAAAACTTTTAGAAAGGTGCAGGGTGAAAGTCTATATTTTTTGTGTAAAAAGTTGTGATTTTTTTTTTTAAATTTACAGGGTCAAATCAATATTATTTACACTTGAGCAGCTGGCTGAAGAGAACTACAGTGGCCAGTAAGGATCTCAAAATCAGTAACATGACATAATTTGATTTAAGCAGGAAGCTCAGGGATTGCCAGATATTGTGAACTGTGCTAGATACCTGTGATTAGGGGTGGGCAATATGGCCTAAAAATGATATCACGATATTTCTGTGAATTTTCACGATAATGATATTTTTCACGATATTACAGAATACAGTTTTTTTTCTTTTAAATTTATGCAAAAAGGACAGTTTCACAGGCCAGCATTACTTACCTTCAACATATTCAGGAAAAACAAAACAAAAACTCTTTATTTCTCCATTTTATAAACAGCAGCTCAGATTTAGTTTAAAATATTTTTAAGTATCAAATATTACAAGAATATAAACTGTTACATCTTAACTGCACACAGAGGTTGAGTTTTATGCTGAATCACTTTACCTGCATTATTCCCGTTGCATGGACCTGTCCTTCAGCTTTTGGCTCTCTGAACGGATGTTTTTTTTTCCTCTCTCTTTGGGTGGTTGAATAAAATCAAGATGAAGTGGCCAAAATGAAAGTAAAAATCTACAGCCACTTGAAGCTGCACATTGTTCAACGTTAATACCGCTCCAGCGATGTTCTGGACGTGTGGAAAAAATGCAGGCAGATTATCCACACTGCTACACTGTTTGTTTGTTTTTTAAACATGACAGCAGTCTGAAACAGAAAGTGAAACTTAAATATTTCTACTCAACTAGAGACGGTCTGATTTCGAAGCGGCAGTTTCCCGCCATGTTTGTTTTGCCGTTTCTATGCGGTGTTACGTCGCCATGCAGCAGACCCCAAATATTGCAATATTCATTTTTACACCGGTATCAAAATTTATACTGGTATTATCGTTGAACGATACGATATGGCACACCCCTACCTGTGATTTGTGGATGTTTGTCTCAAACTGGCAACCAGTACACTACTATAGTGTGGAAAGAGTGAGTCTAACACTTGTAGTGATGGCCTTTTAACACAAAGGCTGATTCTGCTGTATATCCTGAAACCTTTTAACAATGTTCTGAGAATTTCTGTGGTCCACTTTCAGTGCTGTCTTCTGGACCAGTGCCTCTGGAACTGGTTGCTGACTGCTTGCACTCACTCTCTCAGAGGCCAGCAAGAGCTACCATTAACTGCTATAAGTTGGCATTGTTTCAGTATTTCCTGGATGTCGGCTCTGCTATCGGGGATGTTGGCAAAGGTATTGTTGCTGTTGTCCTTCAAGCCATGTACCACAGCTGTTCAACTGTACATACAGGGCCCAGGACTGAATGTTTACATCGGGACCACATCTCATCCACCTGACGCCATGCTCCGGTACTCACCCTTGCAGTTGCTGGAGCTCAACAACCACAGTCTTCCATTGGACATCGCAGTCATTAAACAGTATGGTTTCCTCCCTCGACCACGCTACATCCATAGGGTGTCCGGCCGGCGGCTTGTTTCCACCAGCACTGGGAGCCCCATTCCATCCCTGTGGTCAGCAACAACTCGCTCTGTTGCAGCCCGATTACATCATCAGAGCACTGTTATCATGAGGACTAAAAACACTGCTCGGCTGCAGACCTGACGAGACAGAAAACCTGAAGTGGGTGTCAGTGTTCTTCGTCCCCTGACTAAGACTACACTTAACACTTAAGTTGAACTCTATAATGTCCACTCCCTAACAAACAAATCCTGTTTAGTCCATGATCATATTCTAGACAGGGGGATTGGCATTATTTAAGATAAGATAAGATAAGATAAGATAAGCCTTTATTAGTCCCACAACGGGGAAATTCCAGGATTGCAACAGCACAGGGATAGCAACACTCAGAGCAACAATCAGAAGGCAAGAAAAAAAACAAGCAAGCAAGAGCAGCTAATATACATATGTACATATTACTATAAGATATATATATACACACACACACACACAGACACACAGTGCAGAGCATTGTAGCTGGATGGAATAAATATATGAATATATGAACACACAGTGCAGAGCATTGTAGCTAGATGGAATAAATATGTAAATATATAAACACCCACAGTACGGAGCATTGCAGCTAGGTGGAATAAATATTTTGCCTGACCAAAACCTGGCACAAACCAGAAGTTTACTCAGTTCTAAATGAGTCCTGCCTTACTTGGGCATACCTTGAAAAATCTTGCAGCACTGGTCAGGGTGAGGGTTTGGCTGTAATTCACCACATAGGCTTGCAGCTGTCACTCCTTCCTCTTCCCAGCCTGTCCACCTTTGAATGTTTGGCAATGCAATGTAAGCATCCACTCTCCATAACAATACTGCTTATTTATCAGCCACCAAAACAACACCCAGGTTTCATTACTAAACTGAACAAGCTTTTCTCATCCTTCATTCAGTGTACTAATATTTGGAGAACTGAACATCCACTGTTACTCACCCTCTAGTCGCCCTGCTGCTGACTTCTTGGAACACTTAGACAGCTTAAACTGATGCAGATCGTTGAGGTCCCCACGCCCAACAAGGGCTACATCATCGACCTGGTCATTAGTGACTCTGTCCCTGTCTCTAACCTCCAAGTACATGACCTGGGTGTCTCCGACCATAAAATCATTTCAGTGGATCTCCCCTCACACTCACCTTGTTCCAAATTACAATGTTGTATCCACTTCAGAAATCTGAAAAATATTAATCCCACTGATTTAAACTCTGGCATCCAAAATGTATCAAATGCCCTCTATTTCTCCTCTGTTAGTGAGTCTGTTGACTACTACAACAGTGGCCTCCTGAACATCCTTGAGGCCCTTGCTCCTGTTAAATCACGGATGGTCAAATTTTCAAAGTCTCCCCTATAGTTTACAAGTGAGCTCCAGCAAATGAAAGCTGTTGGATGGGCCCTTGAGCGGCTTTATGTTGTAAGTGGTCTAACTGTCCACAATCTAACCTTTAGAGAAGCACCAAAAGAACTATTCCAGAGCACTTGCCGCTTCCAGATCACAATATTATTCAGGCATAATCAGTACAAATCACAGAAATTCTAAACAACTTTTTGCCATTATCAACCATCTGCTTAAACCTCAATCCGACACTTGCAGTAACACCACAGAGGAGCAGTGCAGTCATTCCATTGCACATTTCTCCACCAAGGTTGATGCCATCCGCTCCAAACTGGCTGTCTCCAGCCCTCCACCCCCAGACCTGCCCATGTCAAAGTTAGTGGGCTCTCTCTCATAGTTCTCTGACAACACAGTGAGCGAAGGTGAGGGCATCATTCAGAGGATGAGACCCTCAACCTGCTCCTTAAACTCCTCCCTACCCCACGGGTAAAAGCTAATGTCTCTGACATAAGCCCCCTCATTGCCATGATTATAAATCATTCTATCCAGAGTGGCCAAGTTCCACAATCATTAAAAACTGCAGTAATCAGATCACATCTAAAAATCCCCTCCCTGGATCCTGAAGTTATGGCAAACTACCGTCCAATCTCCAACCTGTTATTCTTGGCAAAGGTTTTGGAAAAGATTGTTTCCTCCCAGCTTCAGGACCACCTTGAAACACATAATCTGTGTGAAAAATATCAATCTGGTTTCCGGCCCTATCACAGTACAGAGACAGCTCAGGTCAGGGTCATCAATGACCTCCTGATGGCTGCTGACCAGGGCTCTCCATCTTTTCTTATCCTCCTGGATCTCACTGCTGCTTTTGACACGGTTGACCATAATATTCTCCATCACCTGCAACATATAGCTGGTTTTTCCAGGCACTGCTCTGGACTGGTTTGGGTCCTACCTCACAGATGGGGCTGAATATGTGGCCCTGGGGGATGCTAAATCACGGCCCCACAGTGTCACCTGTGGGGTCCCACAAGGGTCAGTTGTTGGCCCGACTCTTTTCAACATCTACATACTCCCCCTGGGCCACATCATCAGCAGGTATGGTATCTCATATCACTGCTATGCTGATGACACGCAGCTCTACGTGAGATTGGACCTGACCTCCCCCATACTCCCATCAGCTCTCACCTCCTGCCTGGAGCAGATAGAGGTGTGGATGTCCAAGAACCTTCTCCAGTTGAACAGCACCAAAACAGAAGCCCTCCTAATTAGCACGCCCCAATAGCTACGCTCCACCCCCATTAACCTGTTGAACTCTGTTCAACTTCCCTAAAAATGCCTAAAAATAACATGCCCAAAGTAAATCAAAAGCTGTTCTTCAACCCTTTGCAGCATATTCATGGGGTTAGTCTCATTTAAAAGAAAACACTCTGAATTTTTTGGCAAAACAGTCATAATCTCTCTAAGTGCTCTTGCCACTGAGTAGCAAGAAAGTTCGCCTGGGTGTTTTTTTTAGATACAAATGCTTGAAAATGACATACAGCTGTCAGATACTGGCTGGAAAACACAACAGAAATGTAGAATCTAGTGTTTTCAAGCTCAGGTCAAAATTTTGTAAAAATTCCACAAAAAATGAATATATTACACAGCTTTTTTCTCAGGTTGTAACAAGGCTGTGTCTGTACTGGAAGACCGGAAATACAGCTTTTTTTTTAGTGTGCACTGAGACGCACTAAGATGCAGAGACGTGACCGCCCGCGGAATTCACAGAGTTCAACGGGTTAACTGCATCTCCTTTTCTGGCCACGCCATTCCCCTTTCCTCCTCTGTTACAAACCTAGGTATCAAATTTGACCCCCACTTATCATTTGGCAAACATGTCCAAGACCTTTGTAAGACTGTATTTCTCCACCTGAGAAATGTAGCCAAACTCCACCCCTCCCTCTCCATCCATAATGTTGAAAAGCTGGTCCACGGCTTTGTCTCCTCCAGGCTGTTATGAGGCTGAGCATGGTGTTTTCACCATGCTTGCACTCTCGGGTTATTCCTTATTATTTCGTTTATTTTCTCAGTTCTGTGTTATTATTTAACTGTACGGTTGGTTATGTGTTTTGAGTATGTCTATTGTAGTTTCTGTTTCCATTGTATTACATTCTGTCTTTTGACATGATCCCTCACCCATTCCTTTAGTTTCCAGTTGCCAATCTCTATCTGAGCTTTTATTTTGACAGGGTGTAGTGTTGACTTCCTTTGTTACCTTGGTTCGCTCAGAGGTCCAGCCTTGCCACCGGAGGTCTTCGTGGGTCCAGCCTCACCACCTAAGGTTTCCGTGGATCCAACCCCTCTGGTTGAGGTCTCCGTGGGTGCTGCTCCCCCGCCAGCTGAGGTCTTCGCGGGTGCTTTGTCCCAGCCCAGGACCTCCATGGATGCTGCTCCTCCTCCAGCTGAGGTCTTCGCGGGTGCTTTGTCCCAGCCCAGGACCTCCATGGATGCTGCTCCTCCTCCAGCTGAGGTCTTCGCGGGTGCTTCTTCCCAGCCCGGGACCTCCATAGGTGCTGCTTCCCCTCCAGCTGAGGTCTTCGCAGGTGCTTCGTCCCAGCCCGGGACCTCCGTGGGTGCTGCTTCCCCTCCAGCTGAAGTCTTCGCAGGTGCTTCGTCCCAGCCCGGGACCTCCGTGGGTGCTGCTCCCCCTCCAGCTGAGGTCTTCGTGGGTGTTCCGTCCAAGCCTGGGACCATCATGGCTGCTGCTCTCCCTCCAGCTGAGGTCTTCCCGGTTGCTTTGTCCCAGCCCAGGACCTCCGTGGGTGCTGCTTCCCCTCCAGCTGAGATCTTGGCGGGTGCTTCATCCTAGCCTGGGACCTTCATGGGTGCGGCTCCCCCATCCTTTGAGGTCCCCGTGGGTGCCGCTTCCCCTCTGTCCGGACCGTCGTGGGTGTTGTGCCCCAGTTGGGGGCCGTCAAGGGTGCTGTGCCCAGCCTGAGACCATCATGGGTGCTGCACCCCAGCTTGGGTCCACCGTGAGTGCTACGCCCCAGCCCGGGGGCCACCATGGGTGCAGCTGCGCCCCAATCCGTGGCCATCATGGGTGCAGCTACGCCCCAGTCCGGGATCATCGTGGGTGCTGCTGCACCCCAGTCAGGGACTATCATGGGTGCAGCTACGCTCCAGTCCGGGGTCACCGCAGGTGCAACTACGCCACAGTCCGGGGCCACCGCAGGTGCTGCCATGCCCCAGTCCAGGACCTCTGAGGGTGCTACGTTCTTGTCCAAAGTCGCTGTAGTCTCTCAGTCCCCATCCATTCCCACTGAGGGTTTCTCTTCCTCGCCCGAGGCCGTCGGGGGCTCCTCTCCTCTGCCCGAGGCCGTCGTGGGTTCCTCTCCTCCACCCGAGGCCACCGAGGGTCCCGTTCCTTCCCTGAGGTCCCCGCTGGCTGGCCATCCTTTCTATCCAGTTCCCCTACCCTTCAGCCTACCTTGTCACCGGTTTTCCCCACTGGGCAGCCGCCTCCTGGACTTCTCCATTTGTTTGGGTGGCTAAAGCACTCTAGTAGACCACCTGACAGACTGTGCTGCTGGGCTGGGTGGCCCACGTTCTTTGGTAGGCCACCTGACTCATTCCATCACGTCATCTGCCAGGCCTGGGACTTTAGCCGACTGCCTGAACTGTCCAGCTCTCCTGTCCAAGGGGCCTAGATGTCCGGTTTTGCTCTGGTGTGGGTCTCTTAGCGAGTTTCTTGTTTTTTGTTCCCCCCTAGCCAGGCTCCCCCCCACCGCCTTCCCAGGTTGGGTTATGGTTCTTCTCCTATTTTTTTTTTTTTTGGGGGGGGGGGGTTCTTTCTTTTTTCTTGTTGCTTCCCTGGAGTGTCTGGAATCCACCCCTTTGGGTGTGTGTGTGGGGGCGGGGGGCTCTGTCATGAGGCTGAGCATGGTGTTTTGACCATGCTTGCACTCTCGGGTTATCCCTGGTTATTTCCTTTATTTTCTCAGTTCTGTGTTATTATACTATTATATCATACTATCCTTTTGTCACGCCTGAATCACCATGTTGGCATCCATGGCACTGCACTTAAGTGGTTTGAATCCTACCTATATAATAGAACTATTTCTGTAATGATTGGTGACATGTCTTCTTCTAGTGCCTCTCTCTACTGTGGGGCCCCACAGGGCTCTATCCTTGACCCTATTCTGTTTTCATTATATATGCTGCCACTCGGGTCAATAATAGCCAGGCACAACATGTCTTTCCACTGTTATGCGGACGATTTGCAGCTTTATTTACCTTTGAACCCAGAACAAACTAACTCACAAAGTGTTCTACTGGACTGCATCGCTGACATTAAGTTGTGGTTAAGCCAAAATTTTCTCCACTTAAATGAAGAAAAAACAGAATATATTGCATTTGGGGATACTGTAACGGCTGGCTTTGGTACCCTCTCTTTAAGGCTCAGTTCAGCTGTCAGAAATTTTGGGGTGATTTTTGACAGCCATTTAAAATTTGATAAACAGATTGACAATGTAGTCAAGATGAGCTTTTATCAATTACGTCTGTTATCCAAAGCGAAACCTTTCCTGAGCCGTCATGATCTTGAGATAGCCATCCATGCTTTAATCACGTCTCGACTTGATTACTGCAATGGACTTTATGTTGGCATCTCTCAGTCTTCTCTCAGCCACTTTCAACTTGTGCAAAATGCAGTGGCCCATCTTTTGACCAACACACCTAGGCGAGAGCACATTACTCCAATCCTTTTTTCACTTCATTGGCTTCCAGTCCATTTTAGAATTAATTTTAAACTTTTGCTTTTTGTTTTTAAAGCTCTTAATGGCCTTGCTCCGGTTTATATGTCTGAGATTTTGACTGTTCGTGACCAAGGCAGGGCTTTGAGGTCATCCAATCAGCTTTTGCTGGATGTGCCTAGGTCAAGGTATAAACATTGGGGTGACCGAGCCTTTTCTGTTGTCGCCCCCAGACTCTGGAATAATCTCCCCCCTGACCTATGTGCTATCTCTGACCTGGCCCTTTTTAAATCAGAACTTAAAACATATTTATTTAGGATGGCTTTTAATACCCAGTAGTGGTGATATTTGTCTTGGCATTTGTTTTTATTTTATTCTCATTTTTAGGTATTTATTCTTATTTCTTTGTTTATGTTATTTGTTTTTAATGCCGTGTGTGTTTTTAATGATGTTTAATTTTCTGTAAAGCACTTTGGTCACCTATGGGTTGTTTTAAAGGGCTATATAAATAAAGTACATTACATTATTTAACTGTACGGTTGGTGATGTGTTTTGAGTATGTCTGTTGTAGTTTCTGTTTCAATTGTATTACATTTTATCTTTTGACATGAGCCCTCACATGTTCCTTTAGTTTCCAATTGCCACTCTCTATTTGAGCTTTTATTTTGACAGGGTGTTGTGTTAACTTCCTTTGTTAGCTTGGTTCGCGGTCTTGCACACCTGTCAATTGTTTTCCATTATTGATCCACACCTGTAACCATTTGCTATCATTTGTATCATGCTCTATTTAAGAACCGCTGCGCCATTCATTCTTCACTGCAGTCTTCACATTGGCCGACGTAAGTTTTGATGTGCTGTTCTCTATTCATACTCTTCGTTATCCTGCCTGTCTCCTGAGCCTCATTGATTGTTTGTGCACTTGGTATTTTATGTTTTCAATAAAACTAAACAAACTCACAGTCCAGCGCCTAGGTCCCTTCTCTGCCCCGGAGGGGCAATTGTTACTAAGGCTGGATTACTGTAATGCAGTCCTCATCCGGATCCCTGGCAGGAGCCTCCAAATGCTCCAAGGTATTCAAAACAGTGCTGCCAGGATCCTGATGAGGGTGCAGAAATTTAAGCACATCGCACCCATACTCCGATCACTACATTGGCTCCCCATTCACCTTTGCATTGAATAAAAAAATCTGTCTTCTTAAACATTCCTGCATTCATGGAGATGCACCACAATACCTAAAAGAACTTTCCGCACCACAGTCCACTTCAAGGTACCTCCGCTCCTCCAACACCCAGCGTCTCTGTTCCCCCAGGACCAAACTACATACTTATATAAAATACATACTGGGGGATTGGGCCTTCACAGCAGCTGCCCCACGGCTCCGGAATGCCCTGCCAGACTACCCGAGGGCACCTCAGACTGTGGACTGCTTCAAAAGGCAGTTAAAGACTCACCTGTTTAGAAAAGCTTTTTAATGTTCTGTTGTGCCGTTGTGTGTGTTATCTTTTAATGTTTGTTTTATTGTTGCTCTTAATCCTGTTTATGTAGCACTTTGAGATTTTGCCCCAAAATGTGAAGTGAATTATAAATGAAGTAAATTATTGTTATCCCCTCATGGATTGTCACCTCATTGTGATGGGGGATTTGCGTGCCGTAGTGATCCCAGGAGCTATGTTGTCCGGGGCAATTTGCCTCTGGTAGGGTCACCCAAGATAAACTGGTCCTGTGTGAAGGACCAGACTAAGAACAATCCAACAGACTCTCATGATGAATGTTAGAACAAGGATTCAGTGTACCCTGCCCGGTATGGGGTTACCGGGGCCCCACCCTGGAGCCAGGCCTGGGGGAGGGGCTCGATGGTTAGTGCCTGGTGGCTGGTCCATGGGACCCAGCTGGGCTCAGCCCAAAGGAGTTACTTGGGTCCGCCCTCCAGTGGGCTCACCACCTGCAGGAGGGACCATGGGGGTCCGGTGCTATGTGGATCAGGTGGTGGTCGAAGGCAGAGACCTTGGCGGCTGATCGCAGGCTTCCTAAACTGGCTTTTGGGACGTGGAATGTCACCTCCCTGGTGGGGAAGGAGCCTGAGCTGGTGCATGAGGTTGAGAGATACCGGCTAGATGTAGTCGGCCTCACCTCAACACACAGCTCTGGTTCTGGAACCAGTCTCCTGGAGAGGGGCTGGAGCTTGGCCTACTCTGGAGTTGCCCCGGGCGAGAGGCGACAAGCAGCGGTGGGTATTCTTGTATCCCCCCACCTTGCTGTCTCTTTATTGGAGTTTTCCCCTGTGGATGAAAGGGTTATTTCCCTGCACCTTCGGGTTAGGAAACGGGTCCTGACCATCATTTGTACCTATGCACCAAGTGATGGTTCAGAGTACCCACCCTTTTTGGAGTCTGTGACTGGGGTACTGGAGGGCACTCCTCTTGGAGACTCCATTTTCCTATTGGGTGACTTCAATGTGCACATGGGCAATAACAGTGAAACCTGGAAGGGGGTGATTGGGAGGAATGGCCTGCCCAGTCTGAACCTGAGTGGTGTTCAGTTATTGGACTTCTGTGCTAACCACAGTTTGTCTATAACGAACACCATAATCAAGCATAAAGGTGTCCATTTGTGCACCTGGCACCAGGACATCCTAGGTCACAGGTCAATGATCGATTTTGTTATCGTGTCATCAGACCTGCAACTGTATGTCTTGGACACTCGGGTAAAGAGAGGTGCAGAGCTGTCAACTGATCACCACCTGGTGGTGAGTTGGATCCGTTGGCAGAAGAGGATGCCATTCAGACCTATTAGACCCAAGTGTATAGTGAGGGTGTGCTGGGAACGTCTGGCTGAGGCCTCTGTCCGGGAGGTCTTCAACTCCCACCTCCGGAAGAACTTTGACCACATTCCAAGAGAGTCTGGAGACATGGAGTCTGAATGGGCAATGTTCTCCACCTCCATTGTTGAAGCAGCTGCCCAGAGCTGTGGCCGCGAGGTCGTCGGTGCATCTCGTGGTGGGAACCCCCGAACCAAGTGGTGGACACCATTGGTGAGGGGAGCCATTAACCGGGGTGGGGCTTCCTCTCTTCAAGAAAGGGGACCGGAGGGTGTGCTCCAACTGTAGAGAGATCACACTCCTCAGCCTCCCTGGGATGGTCTATGCCAAGGTACTGGAGAGGAGAGTCCGGCCGTTGGTCGAACCTTGGATTCAGGAGTAGCAATGTGGGTTTCGTCCTGGTCATGGCAGCAGATCGGACCAACTCTTTACTCTCTCAAGAATCCTCGAGGGTTTGTCCGTGGCCCTCAGCCTGAAAAAGGCAGATTGTCCTCTCCGGGTCTCCTGCCCCAAGTGGAAGATCAAGTATCTCGGGGTCTTATTCACGAGTGAGGAGAGAATGAAGCAAGAGATTGACAGATGGATCGGAGCAGCATCTATAGTGATGCGGACGTTGTACCGGTCTGTTGTGGTGAAGAGGAAGCTAAGCTCTAAGGCAAAGCTGTTGATTTATTGGTCAGTCTACATTCCTACCCTCACCTATGGTCATGAGCTTTGGATAATGACGGAAAGAATGAGATCGCAGATACAAGCGGCTGAAATGAGCTTTCTTCGTAGGATTGCTGGACTCACCCTTAGAGATAGGGTGAGGAGCTCAGTCATCCGGGAGAGGCTCAGAGTAGAACCGCTGCTCCTCCACATTGAAAGGAGCCAGCTGAGGTGGTTTGGGCATCTGATCAGGATGTCTCCTGGACGCCTCCCACTTAAGGTATTTTGGGCACGTCCCACTGGGAGGAGACCCCGGGGCAGACCCAGAACTCGCTGGAGAGATTACATCTCCCGGTTGGTCTGGGAACACCTTGGTGTCCCCTCTGAAGAGCTGGAGCAGGTGGCTGGGGAGAGAGAAGACTGGGCTTCTCTGCCTGAACAGCTACCTCAGCGACCCAGACCTCTGGAAAAGCGGTAAAAGATAGATAGATAGATAGATGGATATTGTTATTAATGTTGTGTGACACTGATTTTATTTTACTAAATATTTTGCTAAAGTTGTGCTTTGACTTACACACTGCTGCAAAGCTGATTAGGTTTTTTAAGATTCCAACTAGTTCCTCTGTGGGAACAACAACATCTTCTTCTTTCTCTTTATGGGTGGCAATAAGGCATAGAAACAGTAAACTTCATTGGTCGGTCTGAAAATGTCCTCACTACTCAGAGACCCAAAAGCAAGGTTCTTAGCCCATATATGACCCTATACTAGCCAGTTTTACATTTTCACATATATCTCGAGAATGGCTAGACCTAGTCTCAAAATTCTTTAAACATTCTAATTTGTGAAATCTTCCATAATTTAGGGCAGCTTGATGGTGCAGTGGTTAACACTATGGCAGCACAGCAAGAAGGTCATGGGATCGATTGAACCCCTGACCACCATGGGTTCAGTCGCACCCCTGACCATTGGTGACCCTTCTGTGTGGAGTTTGCATGTTCTGCCCGTGTCTGCATGGGTTTTTCCCGGGTACTCCGGTTTCCTCCCACAGGCCAAAAACATGCAAGTAAGGTAATTGGAGACTTTAAAGTAGCCCTATGTGTGAATGTGTGTGTGAATGGTGAAAGGATTGGTGCCACACTTTGGCTGCCTCATCCATCCAGGTGGATGCCCTGAATTTCCCTCTGGGATTAATAAAGTATACAAAAAAAAACCTTTTCTCCACTGGTCTTGTACCCTGAAATTAAGTTTTTTGCAGCATATTTTCAAAAATGTGCAAGTGAAAGTAAAATTAACTCCTGGAAGGTCATTCAACCAAATTACTTAAAATGAAGCATGCATCATCTACAGATATTGATAATGAAAAGTTATTAAAATTATTAACAAATGTTGATCTGTTTTGATTATAAAGACCAATGAATTTATAAAGTTTTTATCAGCCTGTATCTTCTCATGGATTTTCTGATGCAGTGATCCAAATATAATGAAACTTCACCCTCACAGTCACAACTACTTTCTTTGGAACCACACCACATTTTATGCAATTCTGCTCATATGGTGCCACAAATCATCTTTTTGAATTGTCTATCAGCCTGTGTGACTTGTCATAGAACAGTTTGTGTTGAGGAAATTAAGACCATGAGCTGAAGAGTCCTGCAGTGTAATGGGTTAAAGTATCAATATGGTATGCTGGAGGTCCAGGGTTTCAATCTGAGGAAAGTCTCATTCTTTTGAAAAACAACTGAAGGAGAACATGCCTCTCCTGTGCATTTTAAAACCTAAGGTGGAGCACTCCTTAGGTTTTAAATGCTGTTGGTAAAGCCTACAGCTGCTTAGAATCCAGTGATAGCTGCTTATGGCTGTATTTTCTTTTTTCTTTTTTTTTTTACTTTCCTTTTTTCTGTCCACTAATTAACAGCCTGATGCCAGCTAGTTTGAATTTGGCACTAAATCTTTAATATGAATATTAATTATAAGGTAGAATAGAGTCCACAATTGTGACTTTTTATTTCTTGCTTCCCCCCCCCCAAAAAAATAATAATCCTAAAAATGTAGTGATAACTTTTCATCATGAAAGTACAACCTTTGAGAATTAGATTAGGTTTGAGAATGCCATCCAATCACCCATCAGCCCAAAGACTAAAGCCTTGGATTGTGAAATTTAATGGCCGAAACTCTGGAAAACTGTGTGTTTTAACAGTATACTTGAACTGCATCAAGCAAGTAAGCTTTAATCGTGCAAAAAAAAAAAATATGGAAGAAGTTTATTGTGGAAAAACATGCTAGAGCTCTGCCTGAAAACCTTTTGTTTGATCATATGTGTTGAGCACCACCATGCTAAACATTCATCATCATTAGCAAAGCAAGTAGCAAACAACAGATGCAGCTGAATAGCAGTACCACCATGGGCAGCACTATGTCAGCACTATGGGACGTCTATTCTCTCACCTGGATTACGCTCCTCTCACTCCATCTGTTTGAAATGACTGCAGCTGCCTTTATTAGTTCTGGGTTTTTTTTTGCATGACTTTGCCTGATTGATATCTCACAAAGATATAGATTACTCTGTGACTTCACGTATTTATGTGAACGTTTTGATCATCCCAGTATTGTATATTCTTTGCAGTTTATCTCTTTGGTATTGGTTGTGCAGAAACAACAGATTTTATTTGTTCACATTTTCAAGTGTGTTTGCTTTGTAGAAGTATAGCCCTGACAGTAATCAAAATGTTTCCGGTTGTAATGAATAACAGTCACAGATTTGCAACTTTTGGTGTGCTTGTTCGCTTTACACCACTAGATTTAGTATAAGTGGCTTTTCCCACACAGTTACAGCTTTGATCTCACTGTGCTCACAATCAGTTATGCGAGGCTCTGGATAAATACTCAATTATAATTGGCTGCAGGGTGGCCATTAATTCCTGATAAAGGACGCCTACTAATCAGTTCCAGTGAAACTGTCTGTTCACCGTTTTAAATCAATGTCCTGTCTCAGCTGGTGTCTAAAATGGTTTACCATAGCAACCGGGAGAGCTCTGTTTATACATTACTGCAACACGTTAACAAGTTAATTAATGAGTTAATTATTTCCTTTGAAATATTGGGAGATTCATCTGTGACACCCCTTTTAAATTTGTTTAACAAAAACATAAAAGTGTCTAATTTAATTATGGAATTAGGCTGCTGCTGCTACTGCAGCTGTTGCATTTTCTGGTTCTAATACAGTTATTTGGGTTTTGAGGGTAAATAAAATGCAATCAGATTTAGCTTGTCATATGGAAAAGTGTAATGAGGGATAGGGAGAACAAGCCCCTGTGAGAAAGTGTTGGATTGTGTACCCTAATCAATCAAAATTCTTTTGTTTATGATGATACTAATGTTGCCAAGTTCATTTTGTGTTTTTATTAATTAAAAGAAAGTGGTCCCCAATTCATCATCTTCTGTGTAACAGGGCATGTTCTGTTATGCTGTTTGTGGTGCATGTTAGATTATTCAGAACATATATAGCACTGTGTAGGACCTTTTGAATCTACCCATTTTGCAGAAAATGGTAAAAGGAGATACATAGACCTCACTCCTTTGCTTTCTAATAATGACTCTTTCCCAGCCTTCGAAAAGGACCAATTTTGGTTGTAATTTTTCGGATCTTGAGTGTCTGTTCCTGCTTGGCAGGGATGTATTTGAATTGATTGCAGCTGGGAAGGGAGATAAGGGAATCACCTTCCTCCAGTGACAGTACACTCTGGGTTACAAACTGGAGATTTGCATGGCATTACCCCTCACAGTTCTTGTAGGCTTTATTCTCCACATGCTGGTAAAGTGCTCGAGGTCTTTTAAGGGCACATCTACTGTAGGAATGCAGCAGGAGTTATTGTTGAACATTAATGAGTTATTCATGGGCTACCAGATACCAAAAGTTGCTTCGGAATTATGGTGCCACTATAGAGAGCTTGATAACATTCAGACAAGTTCAAGGACAACCCAGACATTACAGAGAGATATGCCCTTAAATGAGCCAGCATTATGAACTATTTTAAGAGCAAGTGGTGACACTTGTTTATCAAGGTAAGATTTATGCCTTTTACAGGAAGTTGTCAAGGATTCAGAAATTTACTATTGTATTTAAGGTTGTGGGGCTCACAAGGGTGAGGAAAAAAAAGAACCAGAAGCTATTTAACTAACTAACTACTACTACTACTACTACTACTACTACTACTACTACTACTACTACTACTAATAATAATAATAATAATGGATTGCATTTATAAAGTGCCTTTCATGATACCCAAAGCACTTTACAATGAGTCCATTATTCATTCACAGACAGAGGTAGTTTTAAGCTACTGCTGTAGCCACAGCCCTGGGGCAGACTGATGGAAATGCAGCTGCCAATCCACGCCAATGGCCTCTCCGACAACTACCGAACATTTATACACATTCATAGCCAGTGTCATGGACACTGGAGACAAGGTGGGTAAAGTGTCTTTCCCAGGGGCACAACGGCAGGATGGCTGGGGAGAGCGGGATTCAAACGGCCAACCCTCCAGTTATTGGACGACCCGCTCTACCTCCTGAGCCACTGTCGCCCCAACTAAGGAAGAGATAACCTGATGATACCACACACAGGGGTTTTCCTTGTGCTTTTCAAGCAAAATATTGTGCCAGATGTATGCCATTTGAGGATGCAGACAAAACTAGTATGTCACAGTTTAGTCCAGTGTTTTTCAACCAGGGTGCCCTCATACATTCAGGTTTCTGTGGGAAACTGTCAATTGCAAAGAATATGCAAATAACATATTATTATTGTTATATATTATAATAAAAAAACTGCAAATAATATGCAGTTGTTGTGCATGGGTTCTGTAGGCACTCAGGCACTCATGCACAACAATTGAAAATTATTTGCATTTTTGGGACCAATTAAGAAATGAAATTAGATAATTTCCCACAGAAACCGTAACATACCAGGGCTCTCTCGTTGAAAAACACTGATCTAGTTGAATGCAGTATAATATTAGAAAAATCCTCCCCAAAAATCAAGACTTTCTTTCCGTTAGCCTGTTTGAAAATCTAATGGCATGTCATCTCCATTTTAAAAACTAAACAACACACACAAAAAATGTGGGTGATTCATATTTCTCTCAGTCCCAATGCTTAGAATAGATGTATTTAAATTTGCATATTCCTTGGTGGGGTTTTTATACATTTAAAAGCTTGCTGTGTTTTATAAAGCTTCCTTTTCCTTGCTGGAAGTACAATTTCACAAATGAAAAATGTATCAGACCCAGTGCAGGAGATGGAAAGGGGTACCTCATGATTTATTCAGTCCTCACCAAGTGAATTTAGCACTGTTATAGAATGCCATTACAGCTCTAAGATGGACATTTGACATCACAGAGAATTGCGTATTAGCTAACTCAACTTATTCATCTTTGTGTCTGAGAAAAACACTGGCTCTTTAAAAGACAAACAATAGTTCCCATTTGGTGGAGAGCAGTGAGCAGAGTGTTTTTAAAACAAGCAACGCGCTGGGTTAAAAAAGGTGCAGCTGGATGAATGATTCAGACTTGGTGCTCTGGGCTAAACATTTTGAACCAGAGTCCAGAGAGAGGAGGGCCAGAGCTGAGGAGAGAGACATCGGATTTTGTTGTGTATCTATGTGTGGACAGAGTGTGCAAAAGTGTGTCTCCATCCATTCTTAGAGGCACGTTTTTTTGGGCATACCTCTGGCTTCATGCTAGCCTGCTGACAGAACCAAATTGATGTGATTCGATGGTGCAGCAGCTCCCACACACACACACACAAACGCGACACCAGTCCCTGCCAGCCTTGTTCTCAGCACAGGCACACAGATACACATTTAAAATTGTATGCACTGAAGTGGAAACAGAAATACAAACAAGCACAGGAACAATGACTTACATTCAACTTTGGGTGACAGGGATTTATTTGTCTCCATGTCCACATCGTCACCTATTGCCAAATAACAAATGGGTGATGAAATAACCCCTCTCACTCTCAAGCTGTTTAAAGGCGTCAAGTGTATTTTAATGAGGAGTGGAACAGTTAGCAATGCACACCAAGGTCTTCAATGGGATTAAGAGGCTTTGAACGGTTGAAGCCATTAAAATCTACACAAGCCCAGAGTCCTGGACCGCTTCATGAGTGTATTTATCATTTGGATTAACAAACCCTGCCTGACCCCTGGAGCACAACCATGTCCACCCTTGTAGCCTGATTGTGTTCGGCTGAGAAGCTGATAAAAGCTACTCAGTAGCACAGGAAACAAAGCTGATCCCAGTGTGCTAACCATCCCCAGTGGACTGTAGTCATAACATTAACATCCGCGTCCATTATCTTGTGCTCATGCAATATGGAATTCTATTTCTGCAGTCTAACAAATGTCATCTTCAAGTGCCCCCAGTATGCACTTTTCCACGTGTTGACACAGTTTTCAGAGGTCTTACTGTATTGTATATGACATGCTTTGGCTAAAATACGACAGGGTTCAAATAGCGCAGCACCATTTTCTACCCAGCATAAGCAGCCTTACCCAAAGCAATCCATTTTGCCACTGCTGAGATGTATTGTTGACACCTCACTGAGGATATTGTTAGCTGGTTATCTAATGATGAACACAGCCTGCAATAACTAATGTAAAATTGGCTGAATGTGAGAATATAAAAGCACAAATAAAGTGTTAGCAGGGAGCAGGGTGTGTGATGTGAGTGGTTGATGGGATAGGACTGGTCCCTGGGGTACAGTAAGAACAGAAACAACCCTGTCCTGTACAGAGTACAACAAACTATTGTAAAATAAGCCAAAATTATTTCTTAGAATGAGAAAAGCAAAAACTAAACTATTAGGCTGTCATGGCCAAAAAGCCAGAATGACACAAAATATATTATCAAATGTGGATTAACGAACTAGACAGGAACACAGATATTTAGTGGGGTGACTAATAGTTCTCCATGAAATGCAGAGGGCACAACACAGTATTTGGGCTGTACTGAAAGGGGACTGTGTTGATGAACTCCAACCATTACTTCCTCAGCCCCTCACCTCTAGGAAGTCCAAACAAATGTTCCCTGGGTTTGCAGTGTTTCCTCGACATAATGATAGAGACCAGTCATGGTCTACCTCCTCTTAGGGTTCACTGAGGGCGTGCCAGACTAGTCAGGCAGTAGGTATGTATAGTTAGTACATGTTAGTTATTCATAAGAGAACAGCAAATCCAAACAAGGTGTCTCAGGCAGCTCAGGGGCCCTGGTTCTGTGGGAGAGAACACTTTTTGCAGGGAGACTTTGGACTTTCTGATTTTGCACACCATATAATTGTACAAAAATTCTAACCCCCCCCCACCCCCGAAACACTAAAATCAAGGGGAAACCCCCACAAAGCACAATGGGGCACTTTAATCCAGAACCATAAACTCTTTGGCGTAAGCAAAGAATAGACCTTGGAGTTATAGTGTAGCTTGTGTTGGAGGAAAATCTTTCCTTTGCATGTGTGTGCACTTTGCAGTCTACAGAGATTTCAGGGATTTGACCACCAGCCTGTTGAGTCATCATACCCCAACTCACTCCCTGCTATCCTCCTCTCTCACATCCCTCAGATCTTCCACATGACGTACGACCTGGCCAGCGCCATGGTGCGGATAGTCAACCTGATTGGCATGATGCTCCTGCTGTGTCACTGGGATGGCTGCCTGCAGTTCCTGGTACCCATGCTGCAGGACTTCCCTGCCGACTGCTGGGTGTCCAAAAATAAGATGGTGGTAAGTGCTTCTCCTGCACCGAGCCCCCGTGCCTGTCTGAATCAGATTATGGTCTTATCTCATCCGTCAGCCTTAGTAATTACTGTACTAAAACCCCTCAGCTTCCTGGGAAAGATTGCCTTGCATATCTGCCATTTTAAACCCCTCAATCAAATTTTGTATATGATGCATTTATCCCCAAATATTTAATTTGCTGATCAGCTGTATTTATACCAAGCACTTTACATCTGTCTTTATTGTGAATGAAAGCTGGGCATGGGACATTAATTTTACTGGGTGGGAGGGGGGGTTCATTTCCTATACTGGAAGGATATTGATAGTTTCCACTGAGCTCTCATGCTGTATTTTTGTTGCATGTGGAAATACAGCTGCTGAAGTACAGCCTATGTCAAAGCAGGGCTCTCAGCAGAGTTCTGTTTTATTAGCATATGCAAGCAGACTGATTTGCAATTCACCCACAGCTCATGGCCTAATGTTAACGCTCTATGTTATAAAAGAGAGAGATGCCAAAGTAATCTGGAGGTTTAGGGTTGATATGACATCACTGAATGTTTATCTATTCAGCGGAGCATAATCTTAATGTATTACACATACAGCACATTTAAATGGTCCATGGATACAATTATGAAAATTGTGCTTGGTTGGAAAGCATGACCTTCATCTTAAAGTCTCTGTAAATGTGTCGGAGTTCACTGAACAGTTGGTCCTCAAAGCAAGGGTTTCCCAGAGTACCAGGAAGAACCTTGAAGAGATATTGCTGTTGAGCTGTGCAGTGTATAATGTGGAAAGTTCTCAGCTTGTGAAGGGAAAGAGCTGTAAAATTTGGCACAAAGAACAAAGGTCTAACCACCTGTGGCTGTGGCGCAGGTGTAGTGTGGCCAACTGCTGATCGAAGGGTTGGTGGTTTGATTCCCCCTCTCTCCGTAGTCTGTGTGTCAAAGTGTCCTTGACCAAGACACTGACCTCCCAGTTGCTCCTGGTGGGTCAGTGCCATGCCTTGCATGGCAGCGCCGCTGTCATCAGTGTGTGAATGGGTGGATAGCAGGATCTGCAAAGTGTTTTAATTATGTAGAGATGAAAAAAAGTGCTATATAAGTGAATGCCATTTAGATGCAACCTTTTAATCCTAAAATAGCAAGGCTTTCTTTCCTCACAATTATGCAACTTTAATATGTAATGCAAATTTATGACTGTGTTCTTGTAATTTGGGGGGATTTTCCTTCCTGCTTAAGGTAAATTTGACTCTCTCATAAATGTACTACTTTTTAAAATTTGTTCGTTCAAATTTTAGTTTTAAAAAATGAGTAAAAAGCTGTGAATTTGTGTAAAAAAATTCTTTTTTTGAAAAAAAAAAAAGAGTTTGAAATTTAAAGAAAAATAATTTCAGGGGAAAAAACTGAAAAAATTCACAAGAAAAAAATAATACAATTAAAATAAAAATGACAAATATGTGAGGAAAAACTCAGATTAGTCAGAGGAAGGATACTTTCTTACTTTCATTAATTCATTTATTTTTTTAGTTGCTACTCTTAATTATACTTGAGTAATTAATATTTTGAGGTAGCACTGCTTTTACTTGTGGACTATTTCAGGCTACTCTACTGACCTCTGTCAATTATTAATATTTGTGTTGTGTAACTTGTGTTTTTTATTCTGATGAATTTGGTGTGCATTAAGCCAAATTGAAAGGGAATTATTATAAACTGCATTAGGCTGAGCTGGCTATATAATGTAAACTGTGGCTCAAGATTAAAATACAACAAAACAAATTTAGATCAGATTTGCAGCAGTGTACAGTAATATATGATTGTTTTATTCCATCTCTGTTTTGGTCTGAAAGTATATTTTAAGATAACACACATTTAAGATAAAATACTGAGTTAAATATTCACCCATGAAAGATTAAAGAGGAACATGGGCTATTTTTTAACTGCATCTTGTCCTAAAAGTTCATAGCAGATGTCCTTAGCAGCTGGCACCATCAACTCTTCACCGATAGCGAAAGCCTTTTTAGCTTTAACAGTGCAGTCAGCCACCAAGTATGATGCTCTCAGTGCTGCCCAGTTTATTCATGTAGTTACCTTCAAGATTTGTGTCTGCACCTTGTTCATGTCTTTTTTCTTCTTCTTTTTCGCTCAACCAACTCTAAAGGCTTGTCTTTCAGTGTGGGGCGATGGTTTCCACGTGCCAACGCACTTTTGAAGGCTTCATGGACTCATTTGATAGCTTGTCACCACATAGGCCACAGGTGTCAAACTCATTCCATGGAGGGCCAAGACTCTGCAGGTTTTACCTCCACCCAGTGTCTTCAACAGGTGATTTCTCTGAATTTTGTCCTACTGATTGCTGATCAGTGAAAACACCTGCTGAAGAGACTGGGTGGAAGTAAAACCTGCAGGGTCTTGGCCCTCCATGGAATGAGTTTGACACCCCTGACATAGGCAGAGCAGATTTGGATCATGGCCGTCACCTGTGTTGATAAAGCCAATTTTGAATAGGACTCCTGGTATTTTATACACGTACCGTTCTCTTTCTTGGCAGCTTCAGGCTCTTCTGCTGTCTCATCAGTGGGTCTTTTCTGCTTTATGAAAAAAACCCTCTCCAACAATGGCTGTTTTTTTATTCATTTTGGCTTGCTAGCTTGCGGGTTTAATGTTCGAGCAATATTGACAGCATGCTAATTACTGAGAATGCACAGATATGGCATGCCAGTAGGAAGTCAGGCAGGATGAGAATATCTGAATATCTATTTTTTTCAAAATAAAACACTTTGATTGTCAGTATCGAGGAACAAAATGAATTCTTTTTTTCTCTGGAGTTCTTTGTAGCCCACCACTATAAAAGTATCTGTCGCGATCCACTGGTTGGGGAGCACTGGTATGAATGACAACTTTCCAGTTATTCTGACCACACCTGAAAGCAAAATTATAAAGTCATGTTTCCAATTGTAAAGCACAATAAATTAGGACATGCTTTTGTGATTGAGTTGGTTGCTCAGTCAGATCCATCTCACCGACCTGACCAATGCATGTTATCAGATGGACAGTCAGTCATTGTATTGTCAAAGCCAAATATAACATTTAATTCCTCTTCTTGATTTAATTATAAAGAATTATCAGTTTAATTTATCTCCTAGTATTTAATCCCAAATATCTAAAAATCCAGTGATTTAGTAAATATCCAATCCAATCCACCTTTATTTATAAAGCACTTTAAAAACAACCACAGCTGACACAAAGTGTTGTACATCAACAATAAATAAAATATAAAAACACAAGACATAAAAACAATAAAATATAACTAAAAAATACAACATAGCACAAATAAACAGTAGTCATACAATAAAAGCAACAAAAACAAGTAAAATCAGTGTCTCAAACTGGGTCAAAAGTCAAAGTATAAAAATGGGTTTTAAGATGAGTTTTAAAACTGGACAGTGAAGGGGCCTCTCTGAACAACAGAAAAAGCTCTGTCCCCTCTGAGCTTCCTCTTCGATTTCAATATCTCCAGGAGCAGCTGATCAGCTGAACTGAGAGACCAAGCAGGGGTGTAAGAGTGAAGAAGCTCAGAGAGATAAGGCAGGGCAAGGCCATTTAATGATTTAAAAACAAATAAAATAATTTTAAAATTAACCCTAAAGTGTACAGGCAGCCAGTGGAGGGAAGCTAAAATGGGTGTAATGTGGTCCCTTTTACATGTTCCAGTTAAAAGACATACAGCGACATTTTGAACCAACTGGAGACGTGAGAGGGAAGACTGGCTACTCAAAAATAAAGTGCGTTACAGTAATCCGGCCGAGATGTAATGAAGGCAAGGATTATTGTTTCAGAGTGCTACCTTAAAAGAAGGGGTTTAACCTTTGCCAGCTGCCTCAAATGAAAAATGCTGTATTTGACTACTGCACCAATTTGACCATTTAATCTAAAATTACTATCCATCTTAAAACCCAGATTAGTAAATTGTCTTAACAAATTGTGCCAAGGGGCCCAAGTCTACGGGGAGGGGCGGGGGGGGGGGGGGTGCTCACAGGAGCCACCGGGTCCAAACACCATCACTTAAGACTTCTTTTCATTAAAAAGTATAAAGCCATCCAAGCTTTACCATGCAATGAGTGGTTTAATTGAGAAGGCCTCCTTCTGCTTTAATGGTGCATAAATCTGACTGTCATCAGCATAACAGTGGAAGGAGATACCATGCTTTCTAAGGATTGAACCCAGTGGAAGTAAGTACAGGGAAAAAAGCAAGGGCCCTAAGATTGAGCCCTGTGGGACTCCACATGACTTGGAAGCCGAGGAAGATTCAAAACCAGCCAGACTTCCAGACATGGTTCTATCTGCCAAATAGGACCTGAACCATTCCAATACAGTACCAAAAATCCCCACAAGATGCTGTAGACAGGATATTAAAATGTCATGGTCCACTGTATCAAAGGTGGCAATTAGGTCAAGGAGGACAAGAATCACAAAATCACCAGAATCCGATGCCAGGAGGATGTCATTAAAGATCCTTAACAAAGCCGGCTCTGTGCTATGGAGGGTTTAAATCCAGACTGAAACACCTCACTATTCTCATCCAAAAAAGCCTTTAACTGAAGATAAACAATTTTCTCCAATATTTTTGAGAGAAGGGAGCTTGGCATCAGACCGCCAAGGTCTCTGCCTTTTACTGCCACCTGATCCACATAGCACCGGACCCCCATGGTCCCTCCTGCAGGTGGTGAGCCCACTGGAGGGCGGACCCATGTAACTCCTTTGGGCTGAGCCTGGCCGTGTCCCATGGGCAGAAAACCAGGCGCCAGCCATCCCTAGGCCTGGCTCAGGGTGGGACCCTGGTAACCCCATACCGGGCAGGGTACACTGAATCCTTGTTCTAACATTCATCATGAGAGTCTGTTGGATCGTTCTTAGTCTGGCCCTTCATCCAGGACCAGTTTATCTTGGGTGACCCTACCAGAGGCAAATTGCCCCGGACAACATAGCTCCTGGGATCACTAGGGCACGCAAACCCCCACCACGATAAGGTGATGATACATGAGGGGATACGACCACGTCCCTCTTGTTTTTTTTTTTTTGTGGGGGTTGCTTTGGGAGTATGGGATATTGGGATTCTTGTTACAAGCTATCTGGTCTATATATGACCATTGGGAGAGTTTGGTTCATATTGCCAACACTCTGTGGGAGTCATTCCCAGTGAGAGTTGGACTCCGCCAGGGCTGCCCTTTGTCACCGATCCTGTTCATAATTTTTATGGACAGGATTTCTAGGTGCAGCCAAGGAATGGAGGGTGTCATGCTTGGTGACCACAGGAGCTCACCTCTGCTGTTTGCAGATGATGTTGTCCTGCTGGTTTCATCCAGCAATGACCCACAGGTCTTACTGGGACAGTTTGCCAGTGAGTGTGAAGCGGCTGGGATGAGAATCAATACCTCCAAGTCAAAGTCCATGGTCCTCAGCCAGAAAAAGGTGGATTGTCCTCTCCGGGTTGGGGACAAGCTCCTGCCCCAAGTGGAGGAGTTCAAGTATCTCGGGGTCTTAT
Source organism: Pholidichthys leucotaenia (assembly GCA_020510985.1). Classification (NCBI taxonomy): domain Eukaryota; kingdom Metazoa; phylum Chordata; class Actinopteri; order Cichliformes; family Pholidichthyidae; genus Pholidichthys; species Pholidichthys leucotaenia. The sequence goes on from CM035837.1 coordinate 373,043,244, forward strand.
TCACGAGTGAGGGGAGAATGGAGCAGGAGATTGACAGACGGATCGGAGCAGCAGCCGTGGTGATGCGGACATTGTACCGGTCTGTCGTGGTGAAGAGAGAGCTGAGCTCTAGGGCAAAGCTGTCAATTTACCAGTCAATCTATGTTCTTACCCTCACCTGTGGTCATGAGCTTTGGGTAATGACAGAAAGAATGAGATGGTGGATACAAGCGACTGAAATGAGTTTTCTCCATAGAATTGCTGGACTTACCCTTAGAGATAGGGTGAGGAGCTCAGTCATCCGGGAGAGGCTCAGAGTAGAACTGCTGCTCCTTCACATTGAAAGGAGCCAGTTGAGGTGGTTTGGGCATCTGATCAGAATGCCTCCTGGACACCTCCCACTTGAGGTGTTTTGGGCATGTCCCACTGGGAGGAGACCCTGGGGCAGACCCAGGACTCGATGGAGAGTCTATGTCTCCCAGCTGGTCTGGAAATGCCTTGGTATCCTTTCTGCAGAGCTGGAGCAGGTGGCTGGGGAGAGGGAAGTCTGGGCTTCTCTGCTTGAACTGCTGCCTTCACAACCCGGACCTCCAGAAAAGCAGTAGAAGATGGATGGATGGATGGATTTTTTAAAGAAAAGGTAGCTTTGAAATACAGTAGGCCTAAAATGAGCCAACACAGTTTGATCAAGACCAGGTTTCTTTAGCAAAGATTTCACTACTGCATGTTTAAAATTTGCAGGAACCACACCAGAAGACATACCGTTGTTTAAAATCATTAAAACTGACTGACCTATGCTCGATAAAACCTCTTTAAAAAAATCGAGGAGGGAGAGCATCACAAGGGGAACCTGAAGGCTTAATATGACCAGCCACGTCCTCTAATTGCAACAAGGGGTCAGTGGCAGGAGTTGGGATGAGAGCCCTAATAGTGGTGACTTTATCAACAAAAAATGCAAAAAGTCATTGCACGATTCAGTGGATGCCTCTATACTGACAGTCGGTGAGGCATTAAGAACAGAGTCAGTGGTCTTGAATAACAAACGTGGGTTAGGCACGATTGGCCACAATAATATTGGACAAATGTTTCTTTTAGCCTCTTTAACAGCACTCTGGTAATGATGCCAACAGTCCTTTAAAATTTGACAATACCTGCAGCTTGTCCTTCTTCCACCTGTGCTCAGCTTTGCTGCATTTTCCCTTCTAATAGCCCAAGTTCTGTCATTGAACCATGGCTCGAGTTTGGCTCTGGGCTACCTAATTTTTAATGGAGCCACAGAGTCCTGGATGGTTTGGCAGGAGGAATAAAACCAGGAATTACGCTCCTCCGTATCAGAGAGAATTGAGTCAGGGGGCACAGTGCTGGGTAAAAGCAGACAAAAACTGACCCGCAATGGAAGGGTTAAAAATCCAACAATGGTGAGCAGGAGCACAGATTTTATATTGCAAGACATTATATATTGCAAGACATTTTAGTTCAATCAGGTGAAGGGGAAATAAGGTCCTTTTGTCTGTCCAAATTTCTCAACAATCAGCACTTATCCTAGGCAGTTGTCTGAATGCTTGCCAATCTCACTCACTGTGATCCTCAGGTGGGGCTCCATGTTCTAGGTCAAGGTCACATGTCACAAGATATTGACACCTTTTGTAGCCCCACTAGCAGCTACCAAAAGTGTCCTCATATTTGTCATTAACAGCTAACTCTGTGTTTGTTTAGGTTATCTTAGGACTGACGAAGACAAGAGGGTTAGAGGTTTCTCCAGGGACTGACAAATTAATTGAAAGCTAGTAGCTAATTTCAACGTGTTCATTAGCATCATGATCTACTATAACTACTGACTTATCTTCAGTGTTGCAACTTTGTTCGAGGAAAGGCAGGAAAGTCTAGAATACGCGCTCAATGAGCTACACTGCCAATCTTGTTTGTCATTCTCGCTGAGCTGTGTTTTCATGACTTCAACTGGATTTTTCCTCAGACTGTAGGATCCCGAACATCCTGTTACATCAAATGGTTCCAACAGGCCTCAAGATTCAAATAAGGAGATTCATAATGTACTCACTTTAAATTGCTGTGTGAAGGTTGTAGCCTCTCATTAAAATAAAAATGGAGTTTGTTTTGTTCCACGCTATAACCACAGTCTAATTAATTGCATTCTATACGAGAATGGTCCTCAGTGTGACAGAATAACAAATATATCTTTCTGAATTAATTCAAGCCTTGAGGGCAGGCGCTCCTCTGATGAAAAGCTCCTCATGCTTTGTTGGCTTTACCTGGTAGATAAAGAGGTTGTTAGCATTGATAGATTCAGTCACAGTTGGTTTGACTCTGATTAGGATCATCATAAGATACTTTTTTTGCCTTTTACAGTAGCTGTCCCATTATCTTGCTAGGTCATCGCTCCTTACCTTTCCAAGAGAGCACTAATAAAATTGCTATCAGCCTGGGCTTTTCCACTGTGGAAATGAGTTTGAAAGCAATTTGGACATGTCACCCCTGGGAGAGAGTTGATATTGATTTGCCATGAACCACCACTGGGAACTAAAGGAAAAGGGGCAATTTATCTACAAATTAGAAAACTCACAGAGAAATCACAATTTTCTAAATAGCTGACCTACTTTCTGCTATGCAAGCCTCCAGTGTGTCACGCATGTTCTGCCGATTCTCAGGGCTCTGTTTTAGGCTTCTGCCCAAATGTCTGCTCGCTCCAAATATTTGCATGTTGAAAAGTACACTTCACCCAGCCAGCTGCTCTGCATTGATCTGGGGAAGTTTAAAATGGACAACTGCCATCAGTTTTGTCTCAAGTAATTGAATGTGCATTTGGGCGCATGAGCTGCCAAGGTGCTCCTTGACCTTAAATGTGCCATCAGTACCCTTATTGATAGTGAACGAGCTATGGAGCATTCCAGTGTCCTCACCCTAAGTCACCCTGTCACCTCTGTTTCCTCCAGAATGACACATGGGGACAGCAGTACTCCTACGCACTTTTCAAAGCTATGAGCCACATGCTGTGTATTGGGTATGGCATGTACCCCCCGGTGGGCATGACAGACGTGTGGCTGACCATCCTCAGCATGATTGTGGGCGCTACCTGCTACGCCATGTTCGTGGGCCATGCCACGGCACTCATCCAGTCGCTGGACTCATCTCGGAGGCAGTACCAGGAGAAGGTGAGTCAACATGACATTTTACTTTTATTTCGTGTGGTATCTTAGGTTTGCTTTGGCACTTAATAAAGCAGGCGCCTCTCAAATTTCATCCTCGCACACATGACGTGACAGATCATTCTTCCAAAAAGACAATAGGGCAGAGGTCTTTGAGTTGTTTTTGATTTCACCAATTTGAAATGAGTGCATCCAGTTTTTCTCTCATTGTCAGACACTGTATTTGTTATCTTATTTTATTATTACCCATGCCAACAGAGCCAAGGCGTGGGTATGGCTGTTGCTTTCATCTGTTCCTCTGTCCTCACTTAAGGTCAAGGAAAGATGAAAAACATCCAAAACATTCATTTTCTTTTAAGAATAAAAGCTAGTTTGTCTTCACTGCTAAAACAACAAAGATGACTGCATCCAGCACATACAGCAGTGGCAAATCACTCATTGCAACTAAAAAGTGACTAAAAATTTGATAAACACTTGAGGTGGATGTGAGCTTTAAGACATTAGACTTGATTTGGACTTACAAAAAGTTACTTGTGAACATCTTGGGTTTATAGTCAGTTTGTAATAATAGCTTTGGGTACCAAACATGGTACACAGTTTAACCTTGGGCTCTTCAAAAGATCAAGGTCATTAGGCTAGAAAGCCAAAATGGAAATACAGTATGTTTCTGATGCATAAAAACTTGTTACTAGAGCTGTTGCTGGAGAATGCAGAGGAGAGATATGGGTCTGTGTTTCTGTTGAGTGTAATTATCTCCGCCAAGGAGATCATTTTTTGCCGGCATTTGTTTGTCTTGTTAGCAGGGTTAAATAAAAAATACTGGATGGATTTGAAGGAAATTTTCACCAGAGATGGCCCTTGTTCTACGGATGAACTCAGTAGATTTTGGAGGTGATCTCAGTCAGGATGCAGATTGTGGATCACTTTTTCTCTTTCCTTAACACTGCAAGATAGGGCCTTGGTGGAGCAGCCAGCAGTTTTTGTCACTGCACCCAGAGTGCAGAGAGTTGAACAGTTTAACTTTTAGAATGCTGTAAACCTCATCAGCAACATATCTATCTAACTAGCCAATCAGACGATCAAACAAACAGACAAACCAGCATTCCGAAGGGCAGGGGCCTTGGAGGTATGTGCTGTCTGAGTGCCCTCTTGTTCTAGTTAAAACGCATTGTTGAACTCATTGGTCTTCTATTCTGAATGAGGAAATATTTCATGTTTTGGTGTTTACTGTGTTAATATGACACTGTATGATTTGTGTTTCATTAGAAGATATATGTATACTGTATGTATCTAGTTTTTATTTTCATAGCTACTTCATTGTTCAAAAGACTAAACTTAGTAATGTAGCAATGTTTTAGTAGATATTTTCTCACTTAAATATTTTTAACTTACAATTCAGTTACTCATATCACTGGATAAAACTACTTTTTTTTTTATTTATCCATTATGAAATTTTAGGTCAGTTACTGATACCGATGCTGAAATTAATAAGATGTCCAATGATCAATAGATGATGTTTTTGTATTTTTGTTTACAGTACATCTATTGTCTTTACTGTTAGAGAGACAATGAAATATACATTAAAAGAAATTAACTGAGCTTAAATACTTTTTTGCCATTATCTTAATTTCTTAAAGCAGATATCAGCCAATAAGGTGCATACTGATATATTAGCTGATATATCAGTTTCTGTTAGTCTGCCACAGGGCAGCTGTGGCTACAGCAGTAGCTTACCACTATCATTGTCTGTGGAGTGAATGAATAATGGACTCATTGCTTTGGGTGCTTTGGGTATCTTGAAAGGCGATATATAAATGCAATCCATTATTATTATTATTATTATTATTATTATTATTATTATTATTATTATTATATCTGTACCTTCCTACTAATTTTAACTAAGTATATCTTCTGGCTACTTCACCTACCTCTGCCCATGTGGCCTGGATTTAAAACCACAGGCTTTCCCTTTGACAACACTATGACAGTTCCATCTTCACCAACCACTGACATTAATTTAAGGAAAATATTGGTGATAATGATATCCTTGGGTAGTTTACTGTAAAACACTGTAAAGTGCATCTGACAGAGTTATGACTCATTAAAGGAGTTTTACGCTTATTTTTCACCTCACTCAGTCCAGAATCCTTTCCTCCCATCTTGTCTGCCCCTGTTTAACTTTTCTACTTTGCCTCCATGTGGAGGCATCCCCTGCTTATCCAAATTTTGTGAAACCCTAGTTCCTGTTACTAGCAGGCATGTCCAAATGGGTAAAATACTGTATCCTTCACCATTGTTGTAGGTCTGTGAAACTGAATGTTATCTTATGATTTATTCATGAACTCAGAAAACAAAAACTGAAAAAAGTAAAATTATTAAAGTTATAGATTTTGTGGACAAAGGGATTTTACCATGTTCCCATGATATAGACAGAAACCCCAGTACAGGAAAAGGGAAAACCCTAAAGGCTGGCTATGAGGGGCCAAGGCATGTTCCATACTGCTGTGGCCTTTGTGGGCCCAGCATGGGCGATAATGAGCCGAATGGCTCGGCTGCCACATTACACAGTGTCTGTAGTGATGAGCAGACAGGAGAGGATAACCTCCAGGGAATGGAAGCAGAGGCTGGGGAGATCGCACCTAAGTGAAAGCGGGAGAGTGAGAGTGAAAGAGGGCAGAGGAAAAAGGAGCAGGGAGACAGGCAGAGGAGCAGATTAGCTGACGTAATGGGTGTGTGGTGTTACTTCAAAAGGAGAGAAAGTGCAGCGAATAAATGAACACCTCCCCACTCTCTGGGTCATTAAAATGAGTAGATTCCTTTTCCCCAAATTCTCATCAACAAGTAAAAGGAGGACACAAAAGTAAAGCATGGAAGCAGGATCGTGACTAGCACTGATTCAAGTTGTCATTTAATGAAAAGGGAGCAAACGAGCTCCCCACTCAACATCCTAGATGTCTGCTGCTTTAGAGATGTTTTGCTGCCAAGAAGACTGAACAGCTGGCCTGTCTCAGCACCAGTCAGCATGTGCTATCGAAGCCCTTGGCTGCCATTTCTGGGATTGCCCCCTAAGGCAATTTAAGAATCCCCAGCCAGCTGAAAAAGCTCCCCTGTGTTACCACAGCTTCCCACACTGCCTGCCTCCAGAAAGGTTATTATGGCAGACTGCAATTAATTTTTAAGGGTGCGGATTCTCTCAATTATCTCTTCACAAGGCTCAGTGATAAGACACATTCAGGGTGCACTGTCACTGCGTGCTCATCTGGCAGTGGGAGCCAGATAGTAGTAATTTCAGCTATACTGTACTATATCCACTACCCCCCACCCACCCACCCCGTCTGCTTATCAGGGTTAGTCCCTTCAAAGATGTAAACCCTTTTCCCGGATTGGCCTTTGAATCAGTTGTGTGAGAAAAGCTTCTGCTACCTGGAGATTTTTTGGGAGATTTCAACGTTTGAGTGAGGCTATAATCCACATGCTCTATAAGTGATCAATCTTGGGACTTTTAAGGGGACAGATGGTTGTTTTCAGATGGCCGTAAGGCTGCCATGACACGAACAGCTTTTTCTGTTCGAGGGGACAGAGTCAGCATTACTGTTAAGGTTATCTTGCACAAGTGCTTATTGAATGAGTCGGTGATAATCTTTTGGATCAATCAACAGTGACGATAATTCTGCTAATGACACAGCACAATACCTACTGTATGTTATTCAAATATGATCGTTCTGATTTCACTTATATACTTTAGATACAGCACACAAAAAAATGACCCATGGCAATTTTCATCAATTAATTTTTATTTTAATTACTATAAGTATAACTTTTATGTATTCACAAACCAGTTTAAATATGGTACACTGTGAAATAAGCCAACTTAATATATCTAACTACTAACTAACTAACCTGCACTTATATAGCGCTTTTCTAGTCACAAAGACCACTCAAAGCGCTTTCATTAATACTAACCCTCTATTCTAAGGGCCTATAGGAAACAGATATCTAGGGACAATTTAGAACAGCCAATTAACCTAACATGCATGTCTTTTGGCATGTGGGAGGAAACCGGAGAAATCCCGGAGTAAACCCACGCAACACGGGGAGAACATGCAAACTCCACACAGATCACTGTTGGTCGGGGGCTGGGATCGAACCCACGATCCCACGATCCCCACAATCCCCCGGCCAAGGGTAAACTGTGCTGCCGCAGTGCTAACCACTGCGCCACCGTGCAGCCCTATGTATAATGTATGAATTTAAAACACAATGAATTGATTTTTAACAAATACATAAACCTGTTATTATGAATGTGAAATGCCTTACCTTGATTTGGGAAATTACAATTGCCATTTTTGTGCAGTTCATTTAGATTTGTCTGAAAAATGGGTGTCACATCAGTTTTATTTCTATGTCTTATGTGAAAACTCATTGACTAAAAAAATATGTTGGTGTATTTTTTAATCTGAAAGGTGTCTTTTGGTCACGTGTTTATTGAATAAATATCAAAACATTCACTTCTCTGAAAAAAAGCACATAGCCATATTGTTTTTCCATTCCAAATAACAAAATTGACTGTTCCAGATTTGCCACGAGACATCATTGACATAGTGAACCCAGCCCAGCGCATCCTTGATACCCACTCACTGCTTTGTTATTGGCCAGCCAAGCTGTCAATCATGTAGACATCAGCAAGCTAATAAATTTGCTTACCAACGCGGCTTATATCAATATTTTTCATATCAGTATTTTCTTTAGAATTCAGTCACCGTAATAGACATCACTATTTTCACCTGTTTCACTAATCTACAGTTGATAATGTATCTTGTGCCATTCTGGTATATTTTGTTATATTTTTACTGTGATGCTACATTGAGCTCTGTTAGCATTAACTTAGTAAGGCGGTTGGTCAGCATTGATCACGTGACCGACAGACTGGTAGCTGAACTGTTGATCAGGTCTGGTTGCTATTTTCTATAAATTCAATTCACCTCCACTGGTATCCTCATTTACCAACACTTGACCATATGCTGTACGTCATTCTTAGATGTTATTTTGAGTGGCTTGCTAACACCAGCTAGTCACTATCATCAGCTAGCCGCCAACGTGCGCTAGCCACCTTGAAGCTAGCAGTCTAGCCACTCATTTGCGAATGTTTCTGTGCTTATTGTACTCCAGGGACCGGTCATATCCTATCAACCACTGAAACCACACACCCCCGTGATGCATTATTTCATTCATTCTTTAAGACAAATGTTAGTTGGCTGAGGGGTAACAGGTCAGGTCGTCCCTGACACAGCTGGCCCCCAAGTCAGCTCTAGGATCCCCAGCGGCACAAGCAGAGAACCCCCGCAAAACTGTTAAAATGACTTTTCGCAGTCACCAATGAAAGTAAGGACATTTACAGAAATTCTCCACCCATCTCCAAGCCGAATACAAGCCGACCCGACCTGCATTTGGCTCAGGACACACCTGAGCTAAAGGCTAGGAGCCAGTCAATGCTAGCAACATAGGATTAGCAATAGTCATGTAAGAGGGAGGGCGGAATTGAATCCAGTCTGAAGATTGTCTGAAGAAAGGTATATACTGTACACTCAAACAGAAAAAAAAATTGCTGCAAAAATTAAATAATTAAAGAAAAAATGAACAAAATACGTCACGAACATTTCTAAGACACGTGTGGGCTGTTAAAATGTAGAAAAAAGTGCAATCAGTGACCCCTTTAAATCTAACTGATGGAAAACTTAAGTCAAACTGCATAATGTGCTGAACAGTGGTGAATTTTTTTTTCAGTGCATTTATAGAGGACAAACAACAAACACCTTTATAATTACATAAATATAAAATACCTTACTGAGCTTATTTCACACTTATACACAAATGACAACAGAGCAAATATTTTGACCTACATTATAAGAATAGGTTTTTAGATTTGAGAATCAATCAAACTGAGTAGATTTTGAAAGATGAGATGACCTAGATTTGTTCTTATATCTGGATTACTGTCTTTGCCACTTTTGATTAGTCTTGTTTCTTCAGTGACCTTAAATTGCATTTACATATCAATTTTCCATCTATTGGATTTCAGCGTTTTCACATAATACTAATAAAGTGTATGGGATATCCTTTTGTCAATAATCATGAATCATCAGTCAGTCATGAATAAATTCCATAAAAATGACAATTATGCAATCTCGTAAGTACAGCCAAGGCTGTACTAGACCCTCATTAACCCCACTGTGGTGTCCTTGAACAAGGCCCTTAACTCCAACTGCTCCAGTGGTGTTGCTCAGTGGCCACAGGCCAGTCTGTGGTCGTACTGGGCTGCTTCCAGGTGTGAATGTGTACAGGGCACCCTTGAAAAAGAGAGGCCACTTCACAATGGACCTCCCCTGAATAAATGCATGTTAAAAAAAAATGTTTGCGTTTAATATGACAAAGACCAATTTAGTTTAATGTTTTAGTTTTCTGTGTTTGATTGTGAAATGCTGATATCCTGGCGATGCTGTCTGTAAGACGACAGAAATACATCATTAGCATACATCAACAGTCTATGGAGAAGCATAAATTGTGACTTATCTGCAATGCATATGCTGCTTAGCCCATATATCATAATAGGCAGCTTCTTTATTACATAGCTGTGCTAACATGAAGCTGCATGCATGGTCCAGTAAGCAGATACATATATTGCACTGTAGCATCGTTAGGTTGTGTACAGCATTAGCTACTGTATGAGCCATGCAGCAAGCAGCAAATAGATGACAACACAAAAATCTGCCACAGAGAGCTGATACTGACCTCTGTTTAGTTATTAGAGAAAATGTAGTTGTGGATCGGTGTTTTGGCAAGCAGTCAGTGTCGTGTTTAACTTCTTCATGGGGGTTTTCATGTGGCGTGAGCCCTGGATTTATCCACCATTAATGAGTTGTAAAAATAGAGCACAAACATTGGCTATAGGGCCAAGATGAGAGGCCATATGTCCAGTTGGCATACAGAAGTGATAGCCAGATAACTTTCATATTTAGATGTGAAATGAATATGTGAACCCCCCTTTGAGGGACAAAGATGAAGAAAACTGGCCTATGTCAGATTCTCAGAAGTGTACAGATGGGAAGGAGGAAAGGAGAAGGGAAAAAGCTCAGCTCTCGGAGATGGAGAAAATTACCATCAGAAAGCCTGAGTATAATCTTTTCTGAATAGAATTCTATTACAATGTGGCACCATGTGATAAATGCTCGGGCTGTCAGGAGCTAGCAAGCAGACTCAAATGAGCTCTTATGAATCAGGCAGCATGTTAACTGTTACACAAAGTGGAGAGCCCAGCAATCATACAAAATGGGTGTGGGGGGTGGCCTCCACTGAGATGAAAAATAGCTTTATTAGATTCGATTTCACTCTTCTAAAAATATACTCCTTTGCCAGCTCTTTGCATGTATGCCTGTAAACTCAGAATAATATAGCATGTGGATTTTCTACATTTTTCAAAGGTTTATTGCAGATGTACCATGCTGTATAGATTAAATGAGGTTCAAACTGGATCTTAATGGAAGAAAGACAGACTGTGAATGGAGTTAAAGCTTTGCCTCGGTACTACTGTTTCTCTTCTATAGCAACTCAATTTTCTTGCTTTTTCCCCCCTTTCTTCTTTTTTGTTTGCCTGTTTGTTTAAAGAGCATTGCCATATCAAACCACTATGGTGGCTTAACTCAAACTGTACTCTCTCACTCAAAAAAATTTACATTTTTATGAAAATGGGCTGCAAATTAGATTTTTTGAGTAAATTTAATATAAAACATAAAAAACCTTCATCACATACGAAACCCACCTTGTCTAGAATGACTGAGCCTGTGTTTATCTTTTCCTCTAATAAGTTTTGAATATGATGGATCTGTAGGAGCCATTCTAATATTTCCAGCCACCAGCTGACATGTTTTTTATTGCTTGGGGGTTGATTTTGGTATTTAAAGGTAATGCTGATGCTTCAACAGGTGCTGCTAATTGGGACAATTTTTGACAGACAAGAGAAGTAAGGCACCATTGTGATTCATAATGTTGTTGTTTTTGTTTCATATTGTTGTTATTGTTTTTTAGTTTATTTAATAAACTGGAAAGATGGACACTAAATTTTTTTGTATTCATGTTTTCATGTGTCTCACGACTCATCTGTAGCAGCCCACAGTGTCTGGTCACAGAAAATATATTGGAGAAAATAATTGTTTTAGTCTCCATGTTCACATGAAGTGCTTTTTCCCACTGAGAACGTCTGTTTTTTTGTTTTTGTTTTTTTAATTTTCTATGTAGTCAAGTGTTTAAAGCGTTCAACACTGTAACATGTGGAGTCGGTTTGCTCAGACAGCTGAAGAAAGGCCATCAGACACAAATGGCTTGGGGTCCCCTGTGGTGCCACATTAATTTAAATAAAGCGCGAGGTTGAACAGTCTGTGTACATAAATTCATTTAATACACTAGAATTACCGTCCATGAAGGAGAGTCCTCTGGGTGTGTCCGACTCAAGTAGTCACTAGAAGGAAAAGACAGAAAGAGAAGAAAACGGGCCACTGTTGCCAACTCCTCAGTAAGGAAAGTAGCTATTGGCTGTCCTAAAAGTCGCTAGAAGTCGCTAAATGATGTCATTGCCTAATTTGCATAATTGGTCATTTGCATGTAATTGTAATGGGTGCTGTAGGACAGAAGAATAATGTCATGGGAGAGACAAAAAGTATGTAAAAAAAACACCCTAAATATGTTTAGGACTACAAATTAACTTTCTTCTGTTGATTCTTGGTTTGCTTGTTTTAATTTGGCTTCTGTATCATCTCCAATTAACGGCTTCAACCAGCCTTTGAATTCAGGGTTTGATTCCCACTCCTTTTTGTATTTTTGGGCGTACAGTTTAGACTGCGACATGACGAGCTAGCTGCTAGATGTTTAGCTTATGTCACACACACACACACACACACACACACACACACACACACACACACACACACACACACAATGTTGTTGTTTGTCCACCATTGTCGATGATGACCTCGTAATCCTACTGATCAGTTGGCGGTTGACGGTAAGTCCCGAGATGACTGATCAATCCAATTTTGGCACAGAATTTCCTGGCACATGTGGGGCAGGCATGCATCATCATGTTAGCTGATGTGCTGGGCTGTCTAGTCTTGCGCAGTTCGCGCTTGGCTTTAGCTCCATCAATACGACTGGCTTTGAGACTTCTGCCGCCATCCTTAATACTCATATGCCAGGCCAAGCAGTTTTGTGCTAGAGTTTCCCAGGAGGCCATGTCTATATTGAGAGATTTCAGAGAGGCCTTCAGGGTGTCCTTGTAGCATTTCTTTTGTCCCCCTCTCGACCTTTTTCCTTCTGAGAGTTCCCCGTAGAACAGCTGCTTTGGAATGCGTTCATCAGGCATCCTGACAACTTGACCTGCCCACCTGGCTTGCGCTCTTATTAGCATGGTGTGGACCATTTCCATTTTAGCTCGCTCAAGGACTTCTGTATCGGGTACCTTGTCCTGCCATTTGATGCTGAAGATCCTTCGAAGACAGGTGAGGTGGATACGGTTGAGCTGTCTGGCATGCCTTGCATATACCGTCCATGTTTTACAGGCATAGAGAGTGTAGGGAGCACAACAGCACTGTAGACCTTTAGCTTTGTTTCTAAGCTAATGCCCCGTCTTTCCCATGCAATTTTGCGGAGTCTGCCGAATGCGATGCTGGGCTTGGCTATTCTGTGGTTGATTTCGGTATCTATTGTTGCAGACTGGGAGAGGGTGCTACCTAGGTACTATGTGAATTGGCCTACAACTTGCAGTCTCTGCCCCTTCACTGTAATAGTTGGTTCTGTCTGTTGGCCATTTGGAGCTGGCTGGTGCATAACTTCGGTCTTCTTGGTGCTGATGGTGAGGCTGAAGTTGTCACAAGCCATGGAGAATTTGTCCATGCTTGACTGCATCTCATACTCTGAGCTGTCATTTAAGGCACAGTCGTCGGCAAAGAGGAAGTCCCTCAGTACAGTCTCTTTTACCTTGGTGATAGCCTGAAGTCTTCTTGGGTTGAAGAGCCTTCCATCCTGCCTGTACCTGAGGCTTTTCCCAGTGGTGCTATTCTGAAAGGCATCAGTGAGCATGGCTGAGAACATCATACTGAACAAGGTGGGTGCGAGCACGCAGCCTTGTTTAACGCCATTCTTGACTGGAAAAGCCTCTGATGCCTCACTGTTGTCTAGGACATGTGCATTCATGCCATCGTGGAACTGGCGCACCATCAGGATGAATTTTTCCGCGCAGCCATTATCCACCATAGTCCCTGGTGACTGACAGTGTCAAACGCTTTGGTGAGGTCAACAAATGTGGTGTAGAGCTCGCGGTTCTGTTCTAGACACTTCTCCTAGAATTGACGAGCTGCAAAGATCATGTCCCTCTACCCTTACGGAAGCCACATTGTGATTCTGGCAGCAGGCCTTGTTCTAGGTGAGTGATCAGACGATTTAGCAAGAGTCTTGCGAGGGCCTTACCAGCTATGGAGAGTAGTGAGATACCTCTGTGGTTGTCGCATACTTGTCTGTTGCCCTTTCTCTTGTACAAGTGGACAATTGATGCATCCCTGAGTTCCTGAGGAATGGTGCCTTGGGTCCAGAAGGACCGGAACAGTTCAGTCAGCTTCTCAAGGAGTGCTGAGCCACCTGTCTTGTATATCTCAGCTGGAATGGCGTCTGACCCTGGTACTTTGCCACTTGATAGTTGGCCAACAGCCTTTTGGACTTCAGCAACAGTAGGAAGTTCATCCATGGCATCATTGATCTCGACCTGGGTCATCCTATCGATTGCCTCATTGTTTATAATAGATAGCCGGTTCAGGACTCCTTCAAAATGTTCAGCCCATCTTTGGAGGATTTGGGTCTTCTCTGTCAGGAGGGTTGAACCATCTGAGCCCAGGAGTGGGGAGCTTCCTGATGGCTTGGGTCCATACAGGGCATTGAGAGACTCATAGAATCGTTTTGAGTCATTCCTGTCTGCATAGCCTTGCATTTCATCCGCCTTGGCACTCAGCCATTAGTCTTGCATCACTCCGAGTTTGAGTTGTACTTCCCTGCGTGCAGTGGTGAAAGCCACCTTCTTTGAGACGGATGAGGGATTGTTTTGATGGGCACGATGAAGGCTATGCTTCTCTGTTAGTAGAGCTTTGATTTCCTCATCATTTTCATCAAACCAATCATGCTTTTCCCGTGTTGAAAGGCCCAGGACTTTCTGTGCAGATGAGTGAACAGTGTTCCTGAACAGCACCCAGTCTTTCTCGGCATTGGCTGTGAATCTCAGATCTGCAAGTTCGTGTTCCAGGTCTTCCGTGAGTGCATTAGCCTTGGAGTAGGTTTTCAGTTGGGACACATCAAGTCTTTCCATGCTCTTGTTCTTGTCCCCCTGTGGCCTTCTCTTAGATCTGATGTGCAGTTTCATCCTGGAGACAATAAGCCTGTGGTCGGTCCAGCAGTCAGCACCACACATAGCCTTTGTGACTCTGATGTTCTGCTTATCTTTTTGTCTGATGATGACATAGTCAATGAGGTGCCAGTGTTTGGAGCGGGGATGCCTCCATGAGGTTTTGTTTTGAGTGGGTAGGTGGAAGACAGTATTTGTGATGAGGAGGCTATGTTTGGCACAGGTCTGTAGCAGGAGAAGGCCGCTGCTATTGCACTTGTCCACTCCATTTTTGCCTATGATGCCTTCCCAGGCAGAACTGTCCTGTCCTACTCTGGCATTGAAGTCCCCAAGCAATATGAGCTTGTTGTGCTTCACAGTAGACAGGAGAGCATCAAGTTCTTCGTAGAACTTGTTTTTGGTCTCACCAGGGTTTGTCATCATTGGTGCATAGGCACTGATGAGAGTAGCCTGCTTGCTGTCATGCAGTGGAAGCTGCATTATCATGAGGCGGTCATTCACGCCCTTTGGGAGGCTGGAGAGTTTGCTCACAAGGTTGTTCCTGACAGCAAAACCAACTCCTGCTTCGCGGCGCTCATCTTTGCTACGGCCACTCCAGAAGAATGTATATCCACCTCCCGACTCATTTAACTGACCTTCTTCTGCAAGCCTGGTTTCACACAGAGCTGCAATGTCAATGTTGTATCTTACAAGTTCCGTGCTAACTAGAGCTGTTCTTCTTTCAGGTCGATCAGCTGACGGGTTGTCTAAAAGTGTGCGCACATTCCATGTGCCAATGTTGAGTGGTGTCACCTTTTTCTTTCCTCTGTTGTTTCTACCACTAGTGTGGGATCCCCTCCAGTCACGGTAAGCTGGCCAGGGTGTTGTGAAGCAGGCAATGTTTAGGGCACATTTTCTAGCCCCTTCCTCAGGCTGTGGAGGTGAGCAGTGCAATCCTAAAAAGGGCTGCTCAGTCACTCAGACAGACACCGAACCCCACTGCTGCTTCTGTCAGTGAGGAGCGATCATTAGGCCTGAGACACCCATGTGCAGGTCCATGACTACAGCTGCTAGTGTATCCTCACCTGCTGCTTTGCCACTCGCCCATCACCATAGGACTTTTGGAGATTGACAGATTGACGAGACTTGCGTGAGAAAATTGGATTAAAGTGAGGGAGAGTTGCGCAGCGTCAGCTCACTCTCTCTTCCAGGGTCATCTGATTCCAGTGGCAGGACGTAGTCGAGACGGCTGGAGATGATACTGGATGCAGGAGTTGCTGGAGTCTTGGCAGAATTTGATCATGACTCCGCCTACGGGGCTCCACTCCGATATTTCTGTCAGGGTTGATTCCGTTAGCCTTATACTATCCCTAGCACTCACAGGTCAGTGAGACTATTTAACCCATAGCTGGGGGTCTGTTCATGGGCATCAGGACGTGTCCACACACTGGTGGGCCTGGCATGCCACATGTCTGGGGGCAGACCTCCTCCGAGTCCCTTGCAATTTGGCCTGAGCCAGCAAGGTGCTCAGTTTACATACGTCGCCACGAGAAGGCATTGCATAGGGCTTGTCTACTGAGAGGCTATGTACTGGCAGGGAAGACTTACGCACTCGGCTTCCTTTTCGCAGTAGCTAGCCAGCGGCAGAGGCTGAAAGCGAGAGGTGACAAGCACACAGACACACAGCACACCGCACTAGACGCGTCAATAGACCATTTTGACACACACATACACACACAGAGTGGACGAAGTGAGTACGTGACTGAGGCTGTTAGTCAAATGCAGTGATTTATTAATGTGACACTGACATTGAAGAAACATCTACATCGATTGGGGAGGGGGTTGTGCAGGCACAATTCATTTGCAGTCTGGACATGAGTGACATGGGTGTTCGTCTCCTCTCTGACTGCAACTAACTGCTGCATGAGGCTACTGTGAGACTGACCGCTTGTGAGTGCTTTGGGATGGGGAGAAGCTCACGGTGGCATCCGCTGCTTGCTGAGGATAGTAACTGCAGAGCAATAGTGTTTTCACGTCAGCAGTCACTGTGGCTAATGATCTTCCAAAGTTACTAGCCACTAAGCCTTTTCACTAGCCTCAATTTTGTAGTTGGAAAATTATGTTTAATATGATCAAATTTGATTATCACATGCTAAAATGTAGTTGAATTAAATGTACAACCTTTTTAAATGCAATGACCCTGATACATACATAAAAATAGCAAGAGAAACACTATCTATTTAAGTAATTATTAACAGTAGTAAATAATGTAAAACAGTTGAAAAAAATATTTGCACTATGACAGTGAAGTACAGGTAATTTGGGTTCTGTCCCAATTCTCATTTCTACCCCATCCCCTTGGCCCTTGAAATGAAGGGCCCCTTGTTCTCATCAGAAAAAAGAAGAAAAAGAAAACTGATGAGAAAAGTCTCATCTTACAGAGAAAAATGTCATATTTACACAAACTATTCTAATCAGTAGAAAGTCAGAAATTTACTAGAAATACAGCTGTAAATTCATAGAGAAAAATTTTGGACTCCCTGGTGGGCCGTTTTTGGCCCATGGGCCATGCGTTTGACACCCCTGGATGAGCCCATTAAAAATACACATTTAGAGGCTTTGCTTCCATGAAATAGTGCATATCACAACAGCATGTAAATGAATAAGATGAAATAAAATAAGCACAGATAAATGAAAGGTCACCTTAGAAGAAGCTTCATTTGTTCTTTACAACAACAAATCACAGTCACTTTTTCTCTGTGTGGTAAGAAAACTTAATTTGCACAACTGTGGACATTAAATATGAGCTTCTTGCTCTAAAAATACTCATGTTTAACCACAGAGGTAGGCACTGATGTTGAGGGCTACTCACCGCTCAGACACAGCATTTCTTCCGGGTTGCGGTGTGAACTGGGGCAGGACAGGAGACCAACCCGCGAAGCAGCCTGTCTGCATAAAGCAGATGGGGGTCCAGGTCACAGTGGACCAATGAGTACACACTAAGTGCAGATAGTGCTTCTGGGAATGGTAGTTTCGTAGTCTCACATTACAGATAGGTTTTATTTTAGATGCCGTCTAAGGAAACTACAACTCGCCGAGCCCTGCAAATTAGAGTCTACAAAACACCAGAAAAATCTCTGATAACACCAGAAAAAGTTGCTAGATTTGCCGCTAGTCGCTGTTGACAGAAAAAGTCACCAAGAGGGTTTGAAAAGTCGCCAGATTTAGTGAGAAAGTCGCCAAGTTGGCAACACTGAAACAGGCTATGCTAACAATCTTTCGGCACTTAGAGCACCTCTAGTGCTCAGCCGTATTATTGCATACATGCAAATGCACTGCAGTTGTGTTGACTGTTACAGTCCCCTTGATGCAAACACACTGTGACCCGTGAACGATTGTTGTCACAGCACCCAGAGTGCTAAGAGTTGAAACAGTTTAAATGGGCGTTAAGACCGAACGCAAATGGGCAAATTTTTCATGCGGTGTAATTACATTTTAACTCACTGTAAAGATGCGAATAGACATGAATTGGATGAAAGGTTGATCAGTTTTTAAGGTCCCAAACAGTTTTTCTTGTCACCCAAGAATTTTGAAAATGTTCACATTATTTTTGCAAATGTATTTTTCTTCAAACAGTTGCAAGTATTTGTAAATGGTTGTAACGCATGTCACTTAAGCTCTTTCTGATTCGCCGTAGTGAACACGAGCAACTGTTTAAGAGCCTTTATGACAAAAGTGTTGGTGACCTTAAAAACTGTATGTGAACTGTTCTGCAACCTTTTGTGAACCCTGATGAAACCCAGAAAGCACAGCGCTCTTGAACTTTCCATAGCATTTGTCACTCTGTGAGATACTAGCTTGAGCTTTGCCAACATTCATCAGAAAAGTTAGCAAATCTAAAAATTGCCACATTTATCAACATTTGCTGCTTTGTGAGATACTACCCTTACAAACCCAGACAAAACCCAGAAAGTGAGTTTGTGAATGTTCCTCAGCATTCACCACTCCATGAGATACAGAGGAAAGCAGCCATTCAGGATTAGGCTAAAAGGGTACCATGGTCAATATTTGAAAGCAAAAGCTTGGAGGGATGTGTTTTCTTACCAGTTTGTTAAGGTATAGTGCAGTAAACAATGTATTTCGATGTGAAACACCGAAACGCTGAGCTGTGACTGATAGGTCAAACTGTCACAAGGATACATACTACTTTGCAATAAAAATTACAAAACTAAATAACTTATGCATCATTTTATATAAAGCAGACAATGTATAATTGAAAAGAGCCTTTGTGTATAAAAATTCAATTAAAAACAACCATTAAAACCATTAAAATCCAATGATGTTGAGATGGAAAAAGGTTAAGCTTGTATCAAATTCCCCCAGGGGCTCTTCTCTTGTCTCAGGCATGTTGAGAATCATTATCACACAAAGAGAATTACATCTCTCCAGATTGGGGGCACAAGATGGCTGCACATGTGACTGTGCATACAGGGTATGGCTGCCACTCTCACTCTCTGTATGTCACCGTTTATCTGTCACTCTGTCTCTCTACTGGGGTAATTTATATCATCCACAGAGACAGACAGGGAGGCACCAAAGAAAAGAGATTATCTTTTTTTGTAGATAATTCATTATTCTATAAAATGCACAGAAGTATCCTAATGATCTGATCCTTATGAACCTTTCTCCACTGATATGTGAAAAAAAATCTAACTGACTGGGTGCTGCTCTGTTTATTGTTGGCAGTTTATGATGCAATCAAGCTTGCCCAGGAGACAGCATGTTTTGGCAGGCCAGTCCCAGATGGCTTTAGAAACAAATGGCAGTTGGGTACTGCAGCCCCTCCCCTTTAAATCTCTAATTAACACTTGGCAATTAAACATAGCTCTTTGGGGAATAGTTAATAACAGACCCAAAGCTGATTATTTGTGGGTGAAGAGATTCTAAAAGTCTTTCTCCCGCTTGTCAAATCCTCAATCAGGACCTTTGGAAATATACTAAACATTAGTGAAAGGCTGTGTTTGCACTATAGAGCTACCCCTTTCTTCATAAGGAAGTAAAGATCGACTAATAATGCTCTCATGGAGGCAGTAACACATGTTGTTTTACCAATTACTGATTTCAAATCAAAATAGAGGGAAATAAATGTTTAAAAATTATAATGAAGGCACTGACATCTCTGTTAGGAAGTGAATTATTCATGTTATATTTGGGGGAGAAAATTAGCATCTGCTTCAATTACTGTGTGAGCGAGAAGGGAAAAGAAACTGACCACACTGACCATAAGCAGAAAGAATCATAACTGTAAAGTTTATTTTCAGAGACACTTTGATCTGTGTTAATAGGAACACCAATGATTATGTAACATTTCCATCAAGTTTTCTTACACATCTGGGTGATCATCAAGTGCTGACCCTTCTACTTACTGAGGGAAATTGCATCTATCCTGCTAGTCGTTGTGCATGTCCCACTCACTGCCATCGGCGAGAGGAGTAAAGCACTAAATGAACTCTATCAGGCCATCAGTGAGACACAACCAGTGCTTCCAGATGGATTCATCAACACAGCAGGAGACTTCAACCATGCAGATTTAAAGGCCCTCCTACCAAAACTACACCAATACAGTATGTGGACTTTCCAACAAGAGGAGACAACTTGCTGGACCTGATGTACACAGCTCATAAGAGCACATAGAAAGCCTCCCCCTTCCCCACCTGGGTCCCTGTGATCACATCACCATCTTGCTAAGGCCTGCATACAGACCCAGAGTAAAAGCCATTAGACCAACAAAAAAACAGGTACATGTGTGGCCAGAGGGGGCCTCTGATGCTCTGAAAGACTACTTCAGCACTACAGGCTGGGACACTTTCAAGCATGCAGCCACTCACAATGGACACACAAACATAGAGGAGTACGCTGAGGTTGTTGCAGTGTACATAGCTAAATGCACTGATGATGTCACTCACTGCAAAACTGTCACTGTTCATGCTAACTAGAAGCCATGGATGACAGCAGAGGTCCACAGGCTCCTGAGGGCTTGGAAAGCAACCTTCAAGGCCGGGGACACTGCAGGACTAATAACAGCTAGGGCTAACCTGTCCTGTCATATCAAGGAGGCAAAACGACAGTACACCAAGAAAATATCCGGCCACTTCTCCAACACCAGAGATGCACGTTCTCTCTGGCATGGCATACAGACCCTCACCAACTACAAACCTCCACCTTAGACCTGTGAGAGTGACATCACACTGCTTAACAACTTAAATGACTTCTTTGGCTCCTCTGAAGCACAACACAGCACATCAGCACAGAAGACCATTCCTCCCCCAGGTGAGCAGGCTATAAGTCTGGATCCAGCTAGCGTGAAGAGGACCCTCTTCAGGATCAACCCACGCAAGCGCAGCTGGACCAGACAACATACCAGGTCGCATTCTGAAAGACTCTGCGGAGGAGCTCATGAATGTCCTGGCTGAGATCTTCAACATCGCTCTGAGTTAAGCTATTGTTCCCATGTTTCAAAACTGCTACCATAAAACTAGTGCCAAAGAAGACCATCCGATCCAGCTACAATGATTACGGCCCATAGCACTGTCCTCCATCATAATGAAGAGCTTTGAGCGGCTGGTCATGGAGAACATCAAGTCCACCCTCCCTCCCTCCCACAACCCATCTCAGTTTGCATACAGATCAAACAGATCCACAGAAGATGCCATTGCTGCTGCTCTCCATCCAGCCCTCACCAACCTAGACTCAAAGAACTCCTATGTGCAAATGCTGTTCTTTGGACTTCAGTTCAGCATACAACACAATCATCCCCCAGCACCTGATACAAAAACTCAGACAATTGGGACTCAAAATCTCTCTCTGTAACTGGGTGCTGGACTTTCTCATAGAAAGGCCACAGAAAGTGCGGGTCGGCAGCAACATCTCCAAGACCATGGCACTGAGCACAGGGGCCCCACAAGGGTGCGTGGTCAGCTCGCTGCTCTTCACCCTGCTGACCCATGACTGTGCACCAGACTACAGTACCAACCACATCATCAAGTTTGCGGATGACATGACGGCAGTGGGCCTCATCACCAACAATGAAAAGGCTAGTCCAGTCGTGTAAAGACAATAATCTCTTTCTGAACATCGGAAAAACCAAGGAGATTGTGGTTGACTTCACGAGAGGACACACACAGCACCCCCCTCCGATCATCAATGGAGCAGCTGTGGAGAGGGTGAGCAGCACCAAGTTCCTAGGGGTGACCATCTCTGAGGACCTTTCCTGGTCCAACAACACCACATCACTGGCCAACAAGGCTCAAACTCACCTCTATTTCCTCCGCAAACTGAGGAGAGCTCAAGTCCCACCCCCCCATCATATGCTCATTCTACCGGGGTACCATTGAAAGCATCCTCACCAGCTGCATCACGGTGTGGTACGGAAGTTGCACCACCTCCTGCTTTTAGACACTACAACACACAGTGAAAGCAGCCAGCAAGATCATAGGTGCCCCTCTGCCCCCCTTCTTGGATATCTACCACACCCGCCTCACCAGCAGAGCCATCAACATTGCAGGTGACACCTCCCACCCCTGACACTCCCTCTTCAGTCCCCTGCATTCGGGGAAAAGGTACCGGAGGCTCCGGGCCAGCTCCACAAGACTGCTAAACAGCTTTGTTCAACCGGCCATCAAGACTCTAAACTCTGCCCCCCCCCACACACACACACCTCTGGACCGTAACACACTTACCCACACAATAACTACCTCAGCTGTTTGCATAGAAAGACTTGGCACACCAACAGTAATTGCATCTGCTGCTGTTTGTCTCTGCACCTTACTGCAACCATTTGCAGAAATGCCATACCAGCTGCCTTCTGTCTGTATTGCAATATTGATCATGTGCAGTCCAGTCTGTCACTGTCTGCACCTACACTACCGCATTCAACTGGCAATTAGGGGTACTATAGCTCTATTTTTTCTGTATATAGGATTGCTGAGTTTTATTGCTTATCTTTATTTGCACTACGGAACTACTGGGTTTTATCTTTTATCTTTATTTGCACTATGGGTAACATTACTGTACATAGACTGCTGTTGTTGTTTTTCATCCTTATTCCTTCTTTCCTTATATATTGCACGTACCACTAAGAGAGAGAGAAACGGCATTTCAATTCTCCTGTATGTCTTGTAAATATAGAAGTATTGACAAATAAAAATCTTTGAATCTTTGAAGTGGAACACTAATGGCGTCATTGTTAGCTAAGTTAGTATAGCTTCAGACATGACAACAGCGAGATGGATGTTGTCTTGATTGCAATCATGTCTTTTTTGCTTCTTTTTTTCTACTTGTCCAAAAAGTGTATAACAACAGGAGCTTTGACTGGTTCAAGAACTAAAGGGAACTAAAACTGAATGCATCTACCGTAGGTTATAACACTATAACAGGATATTTTTCACACTACAAAAAAGCTGCTGATATGCAACACTTCTAATAACGATTTAGTGAAGTGTTTTAATTCTCTTCAGTTCTTCTTCTTTTACACTAGTTTGAACAGGAGTGCTTAAGAATGACCAAAAATTATCTTTGATGAGTAGACACATGTTCTTTTGACACATGTAAGCCTGGACTTCATTGTCACATATTTAATCCCATTTTAAAGCTCACTTTGATATGCTGATGTTGTTTTAAAAAGACACACTCCGGTGGCTGTAAATCCTCTATAAAAACAAATCTAGATTGACTAAAATGGTATCTTATGCCCTTTTTGCTTCACACACTACTTCACTCTATATCAGGGGTGTCAAACTCATTCCGTGGAGGGCCAAGACCCTGCAGGTTTTACCTCCACCCAGTGCCTTCAACAGGTGATTTCACTGAATGTCTTCCCACTGGTTGCTGATCAGTGAAAACACCTGCTGAAGATACTGGGTGCAAGTAAAACATGCAGGGTCTTGGCCCTCCATGGAATGAGTTTGACACCTCTGCTCTATATCATCACTCTATACATCTTGGCCGTGGCAGTCAGCCACCCAGGCCGTCCTACTGCCTGCCTGCCCGCTGCCCTCTTATAGCCACAGGTGGTGGCGGAACTGGAAGGTGGAGCCGCCAACTGTGCTTCCCAAATAAAAGCCTGAACTCTAACATAAAAACTACACAAAACCCCCTCACCCCACCCTTCACAAAAGCCAAAACACAAACACAATTTTGACCCACCCCAACTTAGGACCCGAGTCACTCACTAAAATTAATTAAAAAATACAACACAAATGGCCTAACACAGTCACTCCAAAATAACTAAGTCTAGGGGAGAGGGGTAGGCTGCCACCTCCCCCACACGGCGAAGCGAGTTATTCTGCCGCTTAAACTGAATGAGTCCATGTAAAACTAAAACACTGCCATTTCTCCTAAACTAAAATAAAACATGTAAATCAATCCCCAAAACAGTATATATAGAAACAACAAAACAATCAGAACACCAGCATGACAGTTAACTTGTAATATACACACAATAAAACATTCCAACTACATGCACATTAATCAACCTATATCAGTTCCACCAGGATTTTGCGGTGTTGCTATCGCACCGCTTCACACGAAATCAGCCAATCAGCGCAATTATTGCACAACCTTGCAACTTTGTCCAATCACTGCAACATTTGTGCAATTTTGGCCAATCCTTGTCAACTTCTGCCAATTTTACCAATCAAATTTGTCTCTAACTGGCGCTGAAACGCTCAGTTTAACCAATCAAATGCATCGTTGCACCGCGTTCACTTCCGTGTTTACAGTGAGTAGTGAGTTTATAGTTTACAGTGAGTAACGGAACACATCAGCAAACAGGGTGTGTGATTTAAAAAAACACTCACCCGCGAGGTTTTCAACACCGTCTCTTCCTCCGTCTCCCCCAGCCTGCCCATGGACGCCTCACCACGTCTCCATCCTGACCGTGTGTACGAAGTACTGGGTTTGTGTTGAAAAACATGCGTCTGTCCCAAAAGCACCCCGCCGCGAGAACGTGCGTGAGGAGAGTACACTACACTACAGCCAGTGTTTGAACATTTATACATCTTTAGAGGTAAAATCATTGCTACATCTGGTCAATGAGCTTTAAAACTGTGAATGTGGAGGATGCCACTGTCACTCTGTTTGACATGCTTTTTAAACATCTGGATTTTAATGGGACACACGCCAGGCTTTTATTTGTGGACTTTTCTTCTGCCTTTAATACAATCCAACCTCATATTTTAGTTGAAAGGCTCCTGCAACAATTTGATTTAAGCAATAATCTGGTGGGTTGGATTCTGGATTTCTTAACCAACAGGACGCAGAGAGTAAGGGTCAATGGCACATTGTCTGACCTAAAGTGCTCTTCTACTGGCTCTCCTCAGGGGTGTGTGTTGTCACCACTACTCTTCATCCTGTACACAAACATGTGTCGGAGCAGACATGACAACAGACACATTATAAAGTATGCTGATGACTCAGTCATTGTCAGTCTCCTCCAGGATGGTGAGAGTGGCCACGGCCCAGTAGTTGATGACTTTGTTCACTGGTGTGAGGATTCCTACCTGCAGCTGAATACAACAAAAACGAAAGATATGATTATTGACTTTAGGAGGAAAACTCCCAGGCACAAAGTCACCATACTAAAAGGCCAGACCACCGAATGTGTACAATCGTACAAATATCTTGGGACAATTATTGATAGTGGATTGAACTTTGAGGTGAACTGTGAAAGGGTGTGCAAAAAGGGTCTGCAAAATTTGCATTGTTTGAGGAAACTTGCACGCTTCCAAATTGACCGAACCATAATGACTATGTTCTATCGGGCTTTTATTGAATCTGTTTTATCCTTTTCTTTAATGTCATGGTTTGGTCAGATAAAACTGAAACAGAGGAAATCCTTGGATCAGGTAGTCAGATGGTCCAGTCGTTTGCTTGGTGAGTCACAGCTGAGCCTGACATCCCTGTACACCAGACAAGTACAGAGGATGGCCGACTCGATTTTAAATGATGACTCCCACCCTTTGCACTGCAACTTTCAGCTTCTTCCCTCCAGACGGAGGTTTGCTGTCCCAAAAAGTAGAACCCAGCGCTACAAAAACAGCTTTGTCCCTGCTGCTGTCGAAGAGTTGAACAAGCTATAAAAATTATATTGTACATATTTTATATTTACCTATTTTGTAAGATGTGTGCCTGTGTTTGTGTCTATGTTGAATGTAATTAGTGGCTTGTAAATATGGATGTCACCAACTGCAAAACAAATCTACCTACGGGTACAAATAAAGTAACCTGAACCTGAACCTGAATCATCCGGTCTGGACGGACAAACGCACCCACCCATCCCCACCCCCCCATCGCTGTCCCGTTGTAAATGAAAGATGTGTGTGTGTGAAGACCGACATGCAGCAGACAGACAGGTAGGCGTGGAAAGAGAGAGAATATTCTGGCTTTTTTTTTGTTTTGTTTTTTTTTTCAGAAAAACACAGACTCCAATAGCCAATACAGAACAAGATAATAAATCATTTATTTTTTCCTCTCCACTCGGTATCGAGTGGTTGGGAATGATAGTTTTCAAATGAAGGTGCTGCCAATAATTTCCAAATCTATACTCTTTAACATGCATTCAATGCAATTTAGCTGTTGTAATGGATATTGTGTTAATGTTTGTATTTGCTGTTGCACAAGGGTTTTTCTGTATAGCAGAAGTTTCTGCTTAATTTACAAATCACTATAACAGGAATTTTTTGACAATCCTGCGCGTTTCTTGTATTGTTATATAGATTATCACTGCAGTAAACCGAAAAAAAAGCATCTGTTTTAAAATTTGGAATTCTTCCCACAACTTTTAGAGTGTTTAAAAAACACTCTAAAAACATTGCAACTTTTATCGCAACTTTTTAAAAAATCTCCCATGAATTAAGGCTTTTTGGCCCGCAACAATCATAAAAACATCCCGCGAAATCCTGGAGGGACTGCTATATACATACGACCGGAGAAAACAAGTACGTGGGCTCCCCCGGACCACCCTGCCATCATTCTGCCCCTGGACGCAGCCAGCCTCCTGGGCCGCAGCAGGTCGCTTCAGCACCGGTGTGCCTCCTCTTTATCACCACCAGCCGCTCTGCCCGTCCAGGCCCACATCCCTCAGTTCCCTCCCAGGCATGCCGTAGCTTATTCGGGTACCCCCACGAACCATCTGGCAGCTGGAGATGAACGGCCTCCTGTCTGGCCACGACGCGTGACCGTCCCCGGTGCTCTTCCAACCACCGACCGGTCCGTACCTGCCTTGGTCGCCTCTCCTCCCGAATCCAGTCCTTGACCCCCAGAGGGGTCCCGCTCGGCTTGCAGGGTCTCTGCTTGGCACGCGTCCGGCCCCGACTTCTTTTAACTTCACTGCCGCCATCGCCTTTGTGGCCCCCCGTTCACCAGCCCACTTCAGATGAGATCCGGGAACAGGTGGAACCAGCCTCTCAACGTCGCCCGTCATCACAGGCGTCCCGCTGTGCTGCCCAGTACCCTTGTCCGGGGTGACGAGGGCACAGGGACCCTCCTGTGATGACCCTGAGAGATATTGTTCTTGCTTACTCTCCAGGGTGCCAGGCAGTTCCTCATCCCACACTGTGCCATCTACCGCGCTCGGGAACGGACAGTCCCACATCTCGGCCAATTTGCATTGAGCCGTCAGTCTTAATGTTCCCGCCGTGGCCAGCCATCCTCCGCAACCACAAAGCGGTGCCGGGTCACCCCAATCCTGTAGTGCAGGGAATAACATCTCACAGCCATCCAATCCAGCCCGGAGTCCACCGCTTCTGTGTTGATCCATAAAGGCACCTCCACCCTGTCCAACTCCACCATACAGTACGTGTGTCCGTTGATACTCCGGGGCACAGCATGGACAACCGTGGGGGCGTGAGAGTCCTCTTTGTGCCACGGACTTCCTCGTTCGGATCTGTGGCATACCCTGGTGAAATGAAGCAAGTGGCCACACTTGCCGCAGCACTTCGCTCCTGCCGAACAGCCTTTGGCCTTGAAATGGTGCTTTGTGGACCCACAACCCACACATTTGGACTTTCCTGGGGCAGACCTCACATTCACAGCGTTGGCATCATCCACCTCGTCCTCCACACCTCTCAGTGCTGACCGAGTCCACTGCATGCGTGGTTGCCGGTGATCCCAGATGCCTGTGTGACAAGCTCTCACTCATCTCCCGTGACAGTTTATCCGCAGCTTCCAGCAGTTGAGCTAACTCAATGGCTGTGGGCAGCGTCAGTTCGCCCGAAAACATGAGCAGCTTCAGCTTA
Source organism: Pholidichthys leucotaenia (assembly GCA_020510985.1). Classification (NCBI taxonomy): domain Eukaryota; kingdom Metazoa; phylum Chordata; class Actinopteri; order Cichliformes; family Pholidichthyidae; genus Pholidichthys; species Pholidichthys leucotaenia. The sequence goes on from CM035837.1 coordinate 373,071,098, forward strand.
ATCACAGCGCAGTTGGTATGCTCCACCAACTGGTCGCAAATCATCTCCTCCTCCAATGGTCCAAACCGGCACCCGCTGACCAACAGCCCCAAGTCTGCCACGAACCACTGAACAGACTAGCCCACCTGTTGGCAGTGCTGTCAAAACTGAATCTTGCAAACTATGACATTTTCCAGGGTGCAAAAATAGCGCACCATTAGCTCAACCACTTCGTCAGAACTATCACAGTCACCCAGGGTGCTCAGAACTCGCTGTTCGTCCACTCCAAGATTGTGCACCAACAATTCACATGTCCTCAACTTCTCCATCTTCCCAAGGTTCAGTACCACCATGCATGTCCAGAAAGCAGCGCACCACTTCGGCCACGGAACCGGTGGCTTGCCGGGGGGCTCCAAAAATGGCTGAATTTTAAACCCACACGCTTCCATACCTTGTTTTAATCCACTTTTATCCTCATTGCCAAATGTTATGTCTGTATATGGAGCCAAGGACAAGGCCAGGTGTCGAAAATGGGCATCATACAACACACACACAGCCGTCAGGTAGAAGAGGTGGCAAAGAGACGCCCCTCCTGCCCGCTGCCCTCTTATGGCCACAGGTGGTGGCGGAACTGGAAGGTGGAGCCGCCACCCGTGCTTCACAAATAAAAGCAACAATTAACCATTCCAAATTATTAGTTAATGTAAAGCAAAAAACACGTTATCATTCCTTTGAGGGCCTGGTCCTCAGTATTGGGCATTTTAGCAATTTTAGGCTAAACCCAATTTTATTTCCCATAGTTTATCTTCCTCCATCAACCTACTCAGAGTTTTTATCCAAATTTGCCGAATTCTTAGCTGATTTAGTGCTGAAATCAGATAGAATAATTATAGTAGGGGACTTTAATATACATATAGATGTAGCTAGTGATTGCCTTAATATGGCATTTAATTCAATATTAGACTCAATGGGGTTTTCTCAGAAAGTTGGAAATTCTACCCATTATCGCCACCATACGTTGGACCTTGTTCTGACATATGGCATAGAAATAGAAAATCTGGTAGTGTCTCCTCATAACCCTGTACTGTCAGACCATTGTCTGTTAACCTTTGATTTTACTATTTCTGACTATTTGGCTCCTAAAGAAAAATATTGCTACAGTAGATGCCTCTCAGACGATGTTGTTACCAAATTTATGCAGATTGTTTCCTCTATGCCATGTGTCAACACAACGGAAATAAGCTATAGACAGCTTGCTCCTTCTGTAATTGATAGCATGGTAGATAGTGTTACAGCTTCTCTGCATCAGACTCTAGACTTGGTGGCCCCTTTAAAAAAGAAAAAGTCCAATCAGAGATTTCTAACTCCTTGGTTCAACACAGAAACTTGTAGCTTAAAACAGAAGACTCGTCAATTAGAAAGAAAATGGTGCTCCACTAATTTAGATGAAATCTATTTAGCCTGGAGAAATCATCTTTTAATTTATAAAAAATCTCTTAGAAAAGCTAGAACGAGTTATTATTCTGCATTAATAGAAGAGGACAAGAATAATCCCAGGTTTCTTTTCAGCACTGTAGCCAGGCTGACAAAGAATCAGGACTCTGTCAATCCTAGCACTCCCTTAGAGCTTACTAGTCAGGACTTTATGAACTTTTTCAATAATAAAATTTCATCTATCACAGATAAAATCAATCAGATTCTTCCCACTGTTAACTTAAATACAATAACTACTACAACTCCTTCAATTGATATCTGTTTTGATGAGTTTACTCCAATTGACCTTTTAGAGTTAGACAAAATAATTTCCTCATCTAAGCCTTCAACTTGTCTTTTAGACCCTATTCCTACAAGGTTATTTAAAGAAGTCTTCCCACTTATTGGAAGCTTTATTCTTCAAATAATCAATTCTTCATTAACTTTAGGCCATGTACCGCAGGCTTTTAAAACGGCTGTAATTAAACCCTTACTCAAAAAGCCAGCGCTGGATCCAGGAGTTTTAGCTAACTATAGACCAATCTCTAATCTCCCTTTCATTTTAAAAATCTTAGAAAGAGTTGTTGCTACGCAATTATTTGACCACCTGCAGGGAAATGGTTTACTTGAAGAGTTTCAATCTGGGTTTAGAATCCATCTTAGTACTGAAACAGCCTTAGTGAAGGTCACTAATGACCTCCTTATCGCATTTGATAATGGACTTGTTTCTGTACTTGTCCTTCTAGACCTTAGTGTAGCTTTTGATACTATCGATCATAATATTCTACTTGATAGATTAGAACACTATGTTGACCTTAATGGAACTTCGTTGCAGTGGTTTAGATCTTATTTATCTGATAGGTTCCAGTTTGTTCATGTCAGTGAGTTTTCTTTCAACTCAAAGCTCAGTCATGGAGTTCCACAGGGATCTGTGCTAGGCCCTACTCTTTATAGGGCCTATATATGCTTCTGTTAGGCAACATTATTAGAAAGCACTGTATACATTTTCATTGTTATGCAGATGACACACAATTATACCTGTCAATGAAGCCAGATGATAGTAATCAATTAGCCAAGTTAGAAGCCTGTCTTAAGGAAATCAAAGCTTGGATGACTTACAATTTCCTGCTATTAAATTCAGATAAGACTGAAGTCATTCTTGTTGGCCCAAAAAACCTTAGAAATACCTTTCCAAATCAAACTTTTAGTTCGGATGCGGTTACTCTTTCTCTTAATAGCTCTGTGAGGAACCTTGGAGTATTTTTGATCAAGATTTATCTTTCAATTCACATATTAAATTTGTTTCTAAGATTGCCTTCTAACATTTGCGTAATATTGCCAAGATTAGGAGCATCTTGTCTCAGAGTGATGCTGAGAAACTGATCCACGCTTTTGTTAGCTCTAGATTAGGTTATTGTAACTCTTTATTATCAGGTTGTCCTAAAACATCTTTAAAAAGTCTTCAGTTGATCCAAAATGCTGCAGCAAGAGTTTTAACAGGTACTAGAAGGAGAGATCATATCTCTCCAGTTCTGGCCTCCCTTCATTGGCTTCCTAGAGAGCTTAGAATTTAGTTTAAAATCCTTCTTCTTACTTACAAAGCTCTAAACAATCAGGCCCTTTTTTATTTAAAAGATCTGATACTACCATATTATCCTAACAGAGCACTACGCTCCCAAAATGCAGGATTACTTGTAATACCTAGAATCTCCAAAAGTACAATGGGAAGCAGAGCCTTCAGTTATCAAGCTCCTCTCCTGTGGAACCAGGTGCCAATCTGGATTTGGGAGTCAGACTCGATCTCTGTTTTTAAGAATAGGGTTAAAACCTTCCTTTTTGATATAGCCTACAATTAGGGAGGGATCATGTGTTTCTGAACCCTCCCTTAGTTATGCTGCTAATAGGTTTAGTCAGCCGGGGGACCTCCAATAATGCACTGGGCTTCACTCCTTTCTTTACTCTCAATGAAATTTTTTTTTTTTGCTGGTCATTAACATCTGTTTGTTCTCTCCCATAGATTGAGTCCCCATCGTGCTGTTTGCTCTCTACATGTCTGTTCTTTTCATCTTCTCTATCCCCTCACCCCCAGCCAGTCGCAGCAGATGACTGCCCCTCCCTGAGCCTGGAACTGCTGGAGGTTTCTTCCTGTTAAAAGGGAGTTTTTCCTCTCCACCGTCACCAAGCACTTGCTCACAGGGGATCGCCTAATTGCTGGGGTTTTTCTGCAACTGTGGAGATTTCCCCTACAGCTGAAAGCGCTATGAGATGACTGTTGTTGTGAAATGGCACTATATAAATGAAGTTGAATTGAATAAAGTTGAATTGAAAAGCCTGAACTCTAGCATAATAACTACACAACAGTTACATCACCAAAAAACATTCTGTCTCAACTCGACAGTGTTAGGGGGCAGGGCTTAAGTGAAATTTTAAAGCAAAAAAACAGAGACATGAGACACTTGTGTGATTTTTTTCTTTAAGTCATAAAAACATCTGACATGTTAACAAGAGTTGGTGGTGTTGTGTCTCTAATTAATGAGGAGTCGAGGTGACGTTTTATAGTTTTATTTCGAACACGAACCAGGAACACAGGAGTCACTACCGCTAGCCTGAGAGCCACAGCGAACAGACGAGATGGCTCCCGCTGCTGTCTTATATACCCCAGGTGACGCCACCCCCAGAGGCGGGGCGTCACCACCTCTCTACTCCAAGGCACCGCCATAATAATATACACAATATACTATCCAGCAGGTGGAGTGTCACTTTAAATGTTCTGTTATATTTCATTATCTTCATATACACTTAGGAAAGTCTGGGCTTTCCTGTTGATTGATCAGAATTCCTGCTGATTAGCTGTCTGTGAGATATAGTGTTAAAATTTTATTTTCTTTCTTCCTAATTCTGTAAAACTAATTATATTTGTTAATGACTGAGAGAAGTCTTTTTAACAGTTTTGCAGGGGTTCTCCTCAGTGCTGCCAGATAGGAAATGTTGCAGTATCGTACCAGGGGCTTAAAATTATCATATTCTCAGGAAAATTATTGTACACACCCAGTTTTCATTCTGGCGTGGCTCAGAAACATCTGCTTCAGTAACACATTATCACAGATTGTGCATATTATGGCCTATAATGCAGTTTTACCTTTAAATAAGGTAACAGATTGGATTCAGAATCAGAATCAGAATCAGAATCAGAATCAGCTTTATTGGCCAAGTATGCACAACACATACAAGGAATTTGACTTTGGCTAAAAACTTGCTCTCGTTGTTCAGGTGAAGGATTTAAATAAGGATTCAATGACAACCACAGTATGTACAGTAAATTACAGTCTGTCCACGTTTCTATAAAAGGATGCAAATATATACAGGAATATATGCAGTTATTTACTCGGCCTAACCACACTTTGCAGAAATATATGAAAAAATATACAATCACACAGTATTTCAATGTGGACTCAGATTCAGTGATATAATGTGAATGAAGTAAAAAGCAGTGTGAGAGTTATGTGCAATGTAATAATGGATGAAAAGTCATGAGTACAGCAAACAGGTAGGACTAGGTGAATGTTAGGAGTTCATCAGAGTGATGGCTTGAGGAAAGAAACTGTTCCTGTGACGGGTGGTTTTGACCTTCAGTGATCTGTAATGACGACCAGAAGATAGAAGTTCAAACAGTTTGTGGCCGGGGTGTGATGGGTCAGCACAGATGTTTCCCGCCCGTTTCCTGGTTATGGACCGATATAAGTTCTCAATGGAGGGTAGGTCGGTACCAATGATCCTTTCCGCAGACTTAATGGTCCGCTGCAGTCTGGTCTTGTCCTGTTTAGTGGCAGATCCAAACCAGACAGTGATGGAAAAGCAGAGGACAGATTGGATGATGGCGGTGTAGAAGACAACCAGCAGCTCCTGAGGCAAATCAAACTTCTTGAGCTGACGCAGAAAAAACAACCTCTGCTGGGCCTTTTTCCGGACAGTGTCAATATGGGAGGACCACTTCAGGTTCCGGGAGATTGTGGTACCCAGAAACTTGAAGGAGTCCACAGTGGACACTGTGCTGTTGAGGATGGTGAGTGGGGGGAATGAAGGGGGGTGTCGCCTGAAATCCACAGTCATCTCCACCGTTTTGGCTGGGTTAAGTTCAAGATGGTTCTGGCTGCACCAGAGGATCAGCTGCTCCACCTCCCGCCTGTATGCAGACTCATCATCATCCCGGATCAAACCGATGACTGTGGTGTCGTCCGCAAACTTCAGGAGCTTCACCGAAGGGTCCTCTGAGGTGCAGTCGTTGGAGTAGAGGGAGAAGAGCAGTGGGGAAAGGACACATCCTTGGGGGGCGCCAGTACTAATTTTTCGGGAGCTGGATGTAAATCTCCCTAGCTTCACCTGTTGCCACCTGTCAGTCAGAAAGCTGGAGATCCACTGGCAGGTGGAGGGGGGCACCTTGAGCTGGAGGAGTTTCTGATGAAGAATGCCTGGGATGATGGTGTTGAACGCTGAGCTGAAGTCGACAAACAGGATCCTGGCGTACGTCCCTGGGGAGTCGAGGTGTTGCAGGATGTAATGTAGTCCCATATTCACTGCATCATCCACTGACCTGTTTGACCGGTAGGCAAACTGCAGTGGGTCCATCAGGGGGCCTGTGATGACCTTCAGGTGGTTCAGCACCATGATCATCAGATTCAATCTGATTCAATCGAATGTACTAGTTTTTATGGGTGAACGTACTGTACTGACTCATTCACCGGAACTGTATTGGAAGCCAAGGTTCACCAGCTGAATCACCCGCCTGAGCAGCAAACGAGCCCCGCCCGCTCGGTTCAGTCAATTCTCAGTTCAGTGAGTGGTAGACAGTTGAAGCTCCAGTACAGCACTGAGTGATTTGCTGTACAACTATTTCTAACGGATCTTTTTATCTTGACTCAGTACGTTTCAGAAAACTGTGTATACCATCACTTGCCTCCATCCAAGGCCATCTCTCTGCTACCACGACGCGAGTTTTCCATCTTCTTTTCCACACAGCCCGCGCATGTGAGACAATGCATAAAAACAACCGTTGTATGAATGCACAGGATCTGTATCCTGATTGTGTTTGCTAATTTATTAACTTAGCCATCTAATGAAGGGGTCAAACTATCATACATTGTGGAATTTTTTTGAATTATTGATTGTACATCGTACAGAGGGCAAAACTATTGTAGAAATACGATAATTATCGTACATCTTGCAACACTGGTTCTCCTCTTGTACCGTTGGGGATCCCGAGGCCGACTGGATCAGGAACGGCTTGACCCCTGAGCCAACTAACATTTGCCTCAAAGAATGAATGAAATAATGCATCACTGGTTGACAGGGGTGTGTAGTTTCCATGGTCGATAGGATATAACAGGTCCCTGGAATACAATAAGCACAGAAATATTCTTAAATGAGTGGGTAAACTGCTAGCTTCAAGTACTGCTGCTAGCATCAGCTAGCCACCATTAACTAGCCACTCAAAATAACATCTAAGAACAATGTACATGGTCAAGTGTTGGTAGATGAACAAGAATTCAAGTGGGGGTGAATAGAATTTATAGCAAACAGAGATCCAAACCGGCCAGAACAACATGCTGGGTGGTCTGCCAGTAATGTGACCAATGCTAGTCGACCACCTAGCCAAGTAAATGCTAACCAAGCTCAATGTAGCATCACAGCGGAAATGGAACTGTCACGAGCTGAGCTCTGGTAGTTCTACCAGACTCAGTCTCGTGGCTTTTTCTTTGTATTCATATATACATTTGTTGTATTTTGTGCCTTTGAGTTTTTGTACTGCTTTCTATTTTTCTGTTTAGGCTTCTGTTTTGTTTCATTTCAATTTGTAATTGTTTATTAGTCTGCTTTTGATTATGTTTATTCTTTATATTTATACTGTGGTGTCCTTCTCTAGGCTGACAGCTGTCAGGCTACATTTCCGGTTTTGTGCTCTGCGTGGGCGTCACCCTGTCAGCTATCAAGCCCAGCCACTCCCCCCTCATCTCTTTCAGCTGATCCCAATTACCATTCATTGTTCCCTTTTGCCCGCTCACGTGAACCCACACCTGTCATCATTTGTGCTATCCATTCCGTCCCTATTTAAGAACTACATTTCCTTTTCTTATTTGCCACTGTCTTAATGATTATCCTCATCTTGTCTCCACCAGAGCCCTGCCTCACTCTGGAGCACAATCTCTAAGTTTTTCTCCTTCATTTGTATTTTGAGTTTTGAATGTTCTGTTGAACTTTTTGTTTGTTGCCTTCTGCAATAAATTGCCCAAACTCACAGTTGGTGCATGGGTCTCATATCTATGCCCCAAAGGTCACTCATGACAGAAGACAGCGGCAAGCAGAGACCAGCCGCTGTGAGTTTGCGGATTTTTTGTTTTTTTCTTTTTTACTCACCTATTCTGTGGGGCTTATCATGGACCCTGCAGGTGGATGTGGCTACCCGAAACGTCTGGGGTGGGAGTGCTGCCAAGCCTTAATGGAGATTGACGGGCTAACCTCCGTGGTGCGCAGCAGCTTTGCCCTAAAAGACGCTTTATGGTATCTGGGCCTCGTGGAGGCAGCTGCTCGCCAGTGCTCTCAGCTTTTGGAGCATGCTGAGGGAGTGGAGAGGATTTCTCTGGTGGCGGCGCTACAACACGAAAACAGCGGGATGGTCAGGAATTCCCTGGGGAAGCCTGGGCCTGTGCCGAAGGAGAGGAGCTCCCAGGTCCCTGTTGTTTCAGCTCCTCGCCTAGTCTCCGACGCCCATTCCTGTTCCAATTCCATCCACTCCACGGTGTTGTCATCCACCCCCGGACCGTCGGAAGAATACTCCCCCCTCCCGGGCAGCAATTTCCCCTTCACCAAGGCAGAAGCCTTCCTCAGCAATGTGCACTTTGTGCTCTTCATCTCCAGCTGAATCGTCAGCTCCTCCCCTCTGCATAGCTGCTGTTTCCTGCTTCACCTTGATGCCCTCATCCGCTGCTGAGAGGTCACCTGTTTTTTCCCCGGCTCTGTCCGCCTCCGTGGCCACTGGGGCTGCCCCTCCACGATCCTCTGAAGGGCCAAAAAGACGCCATGCCAGCTGCAGCAGAAAACTTCACAACCTGGGAACACAGGCAGGTGTCATTTCATTCCCCTTCATTTTATGATGATAGGCCTTGTCTGATTCCCGGTAGTGAGGCTCAGGGTATGCAGTCCCCTGAGCTCTCACCATCTGCTGCAGCTACTAATTTCTCACCCGCTCTCTCTGTGTCTCCTCCTGTCACCCCTGAGTGTCCGCCGGCCCCAGAACTGAGCCGCCGGATGATGGAGGAGCCTGCGGCTCTGGAGAACCTGATTCCAGCCCCGCAGCCATGCTACGGATGGAAGTGGAGCGCTGAACCCGAGCTGACGCCTGCGCCAACTATGGACAGTACCCGGGCTTCAGCTGAGCAGGGAGCAGCCCCAGCAGGGAGCCGACCTCCTGTCGCCACACATGACTTGAGCCACCTGCGTGGGCCACATCGCTGATGGGTCCTAGGACTGCACCGACCACCATGCCTGCTGCAGGGGCCACCCCAGCAGAGTTGGAGCTGGATCTCCAGAGAGCTGGCTCCGAGACACCATCGTTTGGATCGATGGAGTCCTGGACGGCAGTGGAGCTCGAGCTCAGGCATGTGCTCTCTTTTGTTTTTCTGGTTTCTGTTTTGGAGCCATCTTGCCTGGGTCTTGGTGAGGAGAGTCGGGTGCAGCCATCAGCTGCACCTGAGCTCACCTCAATGGGCTCCGCCGCTGCCGGTGACCCTGACCCTGTCTCTTCGTCTGTTTTGTCTGAGCTTTCTCCCAGGGTCACCTGATCTAAAAGACGTCTCTGTGGGTCATGGCTCACCGTCTGAGATCGCCGTAGGTCCAGCTCCCCCTGCTGAAGTCGTCACGGGTGCTTCGTGCCAGCCTGGGACCTCCGTGGGTGCAGCTTTGGCCCAGTCCGGGTACTCCATGGGTGCTGCTTCCCCTCTGGATAAGGTCGTCGCAGGTGCTCTGTTCCAGCCTGGGACCTCTGTGGGTGCAGTTCCTCTTCAGTCCGGGTCTCCATGGGTGCTGTGTCCCAGTCAGGGACCATCGTGGGTGCTGCATCCCAGCCTAAATCCAACTTGGGTGCTGCACTCCAGTGTGGGCCTGCCATGGGTGTTACGGCCCAGCCCAGGGGCCACCATGGGTGCAGCCTTGGTCTAGTCCAGGCCCACCAAGGGTGCAGCCTTGGTCCGGTCCGGACCCACCGCGGGTGCAGCCTTGGTCTGGTCCGGACCCACCGCAGGTGCAGCTATTACTCCAGCCCAGAGCCACCAAGGGTGCAGCTCTGCTTTGGCCCGGAGCCACTGAGGGTGCAGCTCTGCTCCAAACCCGGAGCCACCGAGGGCATCATGGTTCCTCCTCCGCTGCCGGATGCTGTCATGGTTCCTCCTCCGCTGCCTGACGCCGTCATGGTTCCCTCAACTCCCCTCTCCTGCTCACTGTTTGCCCTTCCCATCTGGGGGCCGCCTCCTGGGCCACCTCTTCTGTTTGGGTGGCTGAAGAACTCTGGCAGGCCACCCAACAGACTGTGTTGCAGAGTTGGGTAGCCCATGTTCTCTGGGAGGCCACCCAACTCATACTGTCATACTATCTGGCAGGCCTGGGACTCTGGTCACCCGCCTGAACTCTTCAGCTCCTTGGTCCAGAGGGCTTAGGGGGGTTGAGGGTTTGACTGGTGTGGGTCCTGAGCAGGGTTTTGTTTTGTTCCCTCCTAGCCTGTTCCCCCCCCACCACCCACCCTGGGTGTGTTATTGTTGTGCCCTCCTGGGGTGGGACAGGCTTTTTCTTTTTCTTTTGGTGTTACCCTGGGGTGTTTGGGGTCCACCCCTTGAGAGGGGGCTCTGTCATGAGCTGAGCTCTGGTAGTTCTGCCAGACTCAGTTTTGTGGCTTTTTCTTTGTATTTATATATATTTGTTGTATTTTGTGCCTTTGAGTTTTTGTACTGCTTTCTATTTTTCTGTTTAGGCTTCAGTTTTGTTTCATTTCAATTTGTAATTATTTATTAGTCTGCATTTGATTATGTTTATTCTTTATGTTTATACTGTGGTGTCCTTCTCTAGGCTGACAGCTGTCAGGCTGCATTTCTGGTTTTGTGCTCTGCGTGGGCATCACCCTGTCAGCTGTCAAGTCCAGCCACTACCCCCCATCCCTTTCAGCTGACCCCAATTACCATTCATTGTTCCCTTTTGCCCGCTCACGTGAACCCACACCTGTCATCATTTGTGCTATCCATTCCGTCTCTATTTAAGAACTACATTTCTTTTTCTTATTTGCCACTGTCTTAATGGTTATCCTCATCTCGTCTCCACCAGAGACCTGCCTCACTCTGGAGCACAATCTCTATAGGTTTTTCTCCTTCGTTTGTATTTTGATTTTTGAATGCTCTGTTGAACTTTTTGTTTGTTGCCTTCTGCAATAAATTGCCCAAACTCACAGTTGGCGCGTGGGTCTCATATCTCTGCCCCAAAGGGCACTCATGACAATAACAAAACAAGCCAGAATAGCATGAGATATAGTATCGACTATGGATTAGTGAACCAGGTGGAAACAATGATGTCTATTAGGGTGACTGAAGTCTCAAGAAAATAATAATATAAACCACACTTTTTACGGTAACTTGTCAGCTTACTGTTGTCCACATGATTGACAGCTAGGCTGGCCAGTAATAGAGCAGCAGGTGGGAATCGAGGACATGCTGGGTTGGCTTTACTATGTCAATGATGTCCAATGGCAAATCCGAAACAATTTTGCTTTTTGGAGTGAAAAACAATGTAGAGGCTGTGATTTTTTTTAAGAGAAGTGAGCATTTTTATATTTTTTCAATAATCACATGACCTGTAGACATATTTCAGAAAGTTAAAACCTTCAAAAACACAGTTTTTCAGCCAATGTTCCTTTAACAGCTGACATCTACTTGAATTTTTATATGTCACATGTCAGTCCTGCAGCAATATAGAGACACACACACACGCACACCTTCATCACACAAAGCCTTTTATTTTATTGCAAATGACATACTCTGGAGTAGCAGCTAAAAGGTTTCAAAGATGAGCTATTGCAACTCTGACAAACATAATATAGATAGATCTTGAAACTATGAAAATACTCCTGCAGTCTTAAAGTACCTTAAATTAACTCGATCCAAGATGAACATGTAAAAACATCAACTGTTTGTAATATATATGGTACATTATAGTTGTATATTTCTTTAAGTATCTTTCATCTAAATCTGTTCATTACTTTTTAAGTGATCTTGCTTATAATACACAAACAAGTCCTGACAATAACATAAACTCCTTGGCCAAGGTATCAATAGGTTATGTGTTCAGTTCATTATTAAGTTTAGGCTCCAGCACATCCTTACCCGGTTCTCATCAAGAAAATACATTGGTGAGATGTTTACCTAATTCATCCAGGTAAAGTAGGGATTTTTGTGGTGTCACTGTGATGGTGCCTCTGCAAAAATAACATCATTTCCCATCAGCCCACCAAGGCATCAGGATGGCAGTAACCCACCACATCTCACGTCTTTGCAACCCTGTCAGCTCCTCCTCTGAGACTCAACTGTAATTAGTTGTACAGTCACTCATCAAAATGGTAGAAGCAATAGCACATTATCTTGCATTTGTTCACTTGACTAATACCCTTTCATGCTGAAAGAACTGAGCACTAATATGCTGCAAAGCTGTGGATAAATGGCTGTATTATATGGGAGACAGTTAAAAAAAAAAAGAGGAAAATGCAGACGTGAAAGGAGAATTTCTAAAACATTTCGAAGGAGATAATAATCCATGGCTGTGATTTGGAGCACCATGCTGTGCCATATCTAATGCAACAGACAAAGACATTAGACATTATTCACAATGTCGGTTACCTGTGATCTTCACCCAGAGAGGCCATCTTAGCTTCATTTTTCCACACCTTGTGGTAGTTAACCTCAAAGTAGTCTCTCTTATGGAGGAAAGGAGCCAAAACTTCTCTGTGGAAGGACTTATTTCATCAGCAGATCAGTAAATTCACAATTTTACGCTGAAGGGATTTAGAGGATAAACCCAAACCCTTACCCCATGAGACAACTTCTTTATCTCCCCAGAGATGGAATATCAAAAAGCTCCTTTTCACATCTTATTCTTGCTTGGGCAAGAATAAGATGTGATTCAGGTCACTTTACACATCACAAAGAAATTGCCATAAGACAAGACACCAAAACTGATGGATTTGCCTTCTTGGACTGTAAGGTTCAAATCAGTATTGACAGAAATCCCACCCACACAGACCAGTACTTATTGGTTGAGTTACACCATACCTTACAGCATGAACTAAGAGTGATCAGAACACTGCATCATAGGGCAGAAACAATCCCCTCGGACACCCAAAGGAAAAAGAAAGAAGAGCAACATGTGAGAGATGCACTCACATGTGGTGATTCCAAATGGACTTTTACCAAAACCAGATCACACACTCCACCAGGAACAGAAGAAACAGATATGACAACCAGGACTGAAGAAAACACTTCGTCATTCCATACGTGGCTTTCACGCCGCGCCGCTGATGCTCGCACACCTGCTCGTCATCAGCGGCGAGGGATATAAGCCGCCTCACCCTGAGCTTCGGCCTGAAGCCGTCAGACTTCTTCACGCATCGCTGTGAGTCAAACCTCAACTTCAGCTAAGCATTCTGGTAAGAAGACCTTACCTCCTTTTCCTCCCAGTCTGCTCCCCTGTGCACAGGTGGATTCCCCGGCGGCGGACAGCGCCTCTCCATCGCCTGATCCTCGCTGCTGCACCGGGCTCTCCAGGTGGCTGTCTACCGGGCTTCGTCCCTTGCTGTGCCAGTCATCTGTCCTATTCAAGTAAGCTCCTCTCTCGCTCTCATATCTCCTGTGTTGGTGTGTGCCCGTCACCCTTCTCCTTGTGCTTTTCCCTTAGGGTTGTCCGGCTGTACGGTCTCCTGCCTCTGTGCCCGAAGCAGACGCCGCCACCAACACATCTACATCTCGCAGACACACATCCATTCACTCCTGTTGTTAATAAACTGTTTGAACTACTCTGAGCCTGTGTGTGTGCGTCTCCTGAGCCGTGCGTTATGTCAGTACGGCTTCAGCAGAGCGGCTCGGCAGACGGCGGGCTCGCACACCGGCTTACCACCCTCGAGGCTCGGGTGGATCAGATAGCTTATCAGCAACAGGTGATCCTCAATCAATTAATAAATATTACTAACCGATTGGACCGCTTGGACCCCCAGCAGCCGTTCCCCCCGGCTCGTCAGGGTGGTGTGGCTCCTGCCGCTCCAGTGGCCGTCCAGCAGGCTCCTGCGGCACCGACACGGCTCACTCCCATTCCGACCCCCGCCCGCTTTAGCGGAAAGCTCGGCGGAGCGTGGGGGTTCATAATGCAATGTGAGTCCGTGTTCCATCGCGTGCCTGGAGACTTTCCCTCAGATCACAGCCGAATTGGTTATATCGGGAATCTCCTGGAGGGGCGAGCATTAACTTGGACCTACGCCATGATGGCGAGGCCCAGTTATGCCACCCTCACATATGACCAGTTCGTGAGACGCTTTCTGGAAGTCTTTGACCATTCGCATACCGAGACGGTCCAGGTCGACCGGCTTCTCGCCCTCCAGCAGGGAAGCCAGTTGGCAGCGGACTACGCGGTCGACTTCCGGGTAGCAGCGGAGGAATTAGGCTGGGAGGAACGCTCCCTCTGTGGCCTTTTCCTCCGCAGTCTAAATGATGATCTGAGGGATGAACTGGCTGGACGGGATATCCCTGAGACGCTAGAGGAGCTAACATCTCTTGCCATCAGTTTGGACAACAGGCTGCGCGAGCGCTCCTCGGGGCGGAAGTCGTCTTCTTCTCGCCCTCGTGGAGCCTTGTCGCGCCTGCTCCAAGCTCGCCCCCTGGCGACGCCGCCACCATCGCGCCCCGAGGAGTCGGAGCCGATGGTGACGGGCTGGACAAAGCTCTCTCCGGCGGAGAGACAACGCCGCCGTGAGTTTAATCTCTGTATGTATTGCGGAGATAGTCAACACACGGTAGAGCTTTGTCCACAGAAGCCAAACGGCGGGGTCCGCGAGTCACTGTAGGGGGCCTCGCGGACATCAATCGGTTAAATCCCCTCACACAATTGAAGCTGCCTGTCTGTTTCTGCCACAACCCCACTGGGCATCTCACCCACGCACTGGTGGATTCGGGCGCAGAAGGCAGCTTTATTTCACAAAGCCTGGCAACCTGATTGGGCATCCGCTGTCAGGCACTCAGGAACCCCATCTCCCTGGTCAATCTCTCTCGTGTCTCCCTTGGGAGAGTCACACACCAGACCATCCCCGTCCCGGTTATTGTCTCTGGAAACCACCGGGAGGAGATGACCTTTTACGTCCTGCCCAACTCTGTGTCGCCCATCATCCTGGGGTATCCCTGGCTACGCCTCCACAACCCTGTTCTGGATTGGAAGTCCGCCGGGGTGTCGGCATGGAGCACGTTCTGCATGGGCACCTGTCTTCAGTCCGCTGCCTGCTCTTCGTCCGCTTCTCCCCTTCCTACGGACGCTGCACCCCCGGACCTGTCCCTGGTGCCACTGGAATTTCACGACCTGGGTATGGTATTCAGCAAATCCAAGGCGATGTCTCTCCCTCCTCATCGGCCCTACGACTGCGCAATCAATCTCCGCCAGGGGGCGCCCTTACCTTCTGGACGGCTCTACAGTCTGTCGGCGCCGGAGAAGGAGACTATGAACACATACCTCAAGGAGTCGCTGAGTGCTGGGATAATCCGCCCATCGTCATCACCCGTGGGGGCAGGATACTTCTTCGTCGGCAAGAAGGACGGTTCCCTCCGTCCCTGCATTGACTACCGTGCGCTTAATGACATAACGGAGAAGGATCGTTACACCCTGCCCCTCATGGACACCGCTTTCCACTCCCTCCAGGGGGCGACTTGGTTCACCAAGCTGGATCTACGCAGCGCATACCACCTCGTCCGGATCCGGGAGGGAGATGAGTGGAAAACAGCCTTCCGCACCCCGAACGGCCACTTCGAATACCTGGTAATGCCGTTCGGGTTGACCAACGCGCCAGCCGTCTTTCAGCGCCTCATCAACGACGTCCTCCGGGATTTCATCGGCCTCTTTGTGTTCGTCTACCTGGATGATATACTCATCTTCTCCAAGTCCAGGGACGAGCACCAGGTCCACGTGAGGCGGGTCCTCCAAAGACTGCTGGAGAACCGGTTATACGTGAAGGCTGAAAAGTGTGAATTTTACGCTAAGACAACATCCTTCCTTGGGTTCATCATCTCACACGACCAGGTGCTTCCGGACCCAGAGAAGGTGAAGGCGGTGGTGGAATGCCCTACACCTGCATCAAGGAAGCAGGTGCAACAGTTCGTTGGGTTTGCGAACTTCTACCGCCGCTTTGTCCCAAACTTTGGCACCATCGTCGGCCCGCTGACCCGCCTCACGTCCCCTAAGGTCCCGTTCCGGTGGACCGAAGAGGCCGCGGCTGCTTTTCAGGCACTGAAGGCGGAGTTCTCCTCCTCCCGGGTCCTTAGCCAAGTCAACCCCGCGCTGCAGTGTATCGTGGAAGTGGACGCTTCGGACACAGGAGTGGGGGCGGTGCTATCCCAGCGGTCACCAGACGACGGTATCAAACGGCCCTGCACCTTCTTCTCCCGGCGCTTGTCCCCGGCGGAGAGAAATTACGACGTGGGGGACAGAGAGCTCCTCGCCATCAAGCTCGCGCTACAGGAGTGGCGTCACTGGCTAGAGGGGGCGGACCTGCCGTTCGTGGTCCTGACGGACCACAAGAACTTGGAATATCTTAGATCTGCCAAGCGCCTGAACACCTGCCAGGCGCGCTGGTCCTTGTTCTTCGCCAGGTTCCAATTTACCATCATCTTCAGGCCTGGCTCCAAGAACGGCCTGCCCGACGCCCTCTCTAGGCAATTCGCCCCTGAGGAGTCGGAGGACACGGTTCACACCATCCTACCCAGGTCGTGCGTCATGGGAGCCGTCACCTGGGACATCGAGAGCAAGATCCGGAAGGCGCAGGAAGTGGAACCTGACCCTGGCGGCGGACCGGAGGGGAGGCTGTTCGTGCCATCCACGGTTCGAGGGGAGGTCATCCACTGGTTGCACACGTCTAAGCTCAGCTGTCACCCTGGCTCCTCCCGGATGATTGACCTCCTCCAGCGGTCCTTTTGGTGGCCGGGCCTGCGGAGGGACGCTGCCCGCTACGCCCGGGCCTGTCCAGTTTGTGTCACCAACAAGTCGGGAAATGCCCCTCCAGCGGGTTTGCTCCAGCCTCTGCCCATCCTTGGCAGGCCCTGGTCGCATATCGCCCTGGATTTCGTCACCGGACTCCCAGTCTCGAACACCTATGACACCATCCTGACCATCGTGGACCGTTTCTCCAAGGCGGTACACTTCGTCCCCCTTCGAGGTCTCCCAACTGCCCTGGAGACGGCGGACCTCCTCATCCAACACGTGGTCAGGCTGCATGGGATTCCGGTGGACGTGGTCTCGGACCGGGGTCCCCAATTTTCCTCAGAGGTTTGGAGATCGTTCTGCAACGCCTTAGGAGCCAAGGTGAGCCTCTCCTCCGGCCATCACCCCCAATCCAACGGGCAGTGTGAGCGGACCAACCAGGAGCTGGAGGCTGCGCTCCGCTGTGTAACGGCATCCAAACCCACGTCCTGGAGTAACCACCTTGCCTGGGTTGAGTACGCCCATAACACCGCTCGCTCTTCTGCTACAGAGATGTCACCCTTTAAGGCGTCCCTGGGTTACGACCCCCCGCTGTTCCCGGCGCAGGAGAGTGAGATTACTGTCCCCTCAGTAAGGGCGCATCTCAGGCAGTTCCGCTCCATCTGGGCGTCAGCGCGTAATGCGCTTTTACGCACGGCGGAGTGCAACAGAGCCGTGGCAGACCGGCACAGAAGACCTGCCCCGGCGTACAGAGTTGGGCAACAAGTCTACGTGTCGACCCAGGACGTGACATTAAAGGGCGAGAGGAGGAAGCTGGCACAGCGCTTCATGGGACCTTACCCCATCACCAGGATCGTCAACCCGGTGGCTGTGCGTGTAGCTATTCCCCCCTCCCTCCGCATCCATCCCACCTTTCACGTGTCCAAGGTGAAGCTGGCAGTCTCCGATCCCCTTTGTCCTCCTCCTGCTGCGCAACCCGCACCCCGGATGATTGATGGCCATCCGGCCTGGTCCGTCGCCTCCATCCTGGACTCCCGGCACCGGGGTCGTGGGTTGCAGTACTTGGTGGACTGGGAGGGCTATGGGCCTGAACATCGACAGTGGGTACCCTCGTCGTTTGTGTTGGACCCGTCGCTCATCGCTGATTTCCACCGAGCGCACCCAGAGAAGCCATCGCCAGGAGGCGCTGCTAGAGGGGGGAGTACTGTCACGCCGCGCCGCTCATCAGCGGCGCCACCTGCTTGCACACCTGCTCGTCATCAGCGGCGAGGGATATAAGCCGCCTCGCCCTGAGCTTCGGCCTGAAGCCGTCAGACTTCTTCACACATCGCTGTGAGTCAAGCCTCAACTTCAGCTAAGCATTCTGGTAAGAAGACCTTACCTCCTTTTCCTCCCAGTCTTCTCCCCTGTGCACAGGTGGATTCCCTGGCGGCGGACAACGCCTCTCCATCGCCTGATCCTCGCTGCTGCACCGGGCTCTCCAGGTGGCTGTCTACCGGGCTTCGTCCCTTGCTGTGCCAGTCATCTGTCCTATTCAAGTAAGCTCCTCTCTCGCTCTCATATCTCCTGTGTTGGTGTGTGCCCGTCACCCTTCTCCTTGTGCTTTTCCCTTAGGGTTGTCCGGCTGTACGGTCTCCTGCCTCTGTGCCCGAAGCAGACGCCGCCACCAACACATCTACATCTCGCAGACACACATCCATTCACTCCTGTTGTTAATAAACTGTTTGAACTACTCTGAGCCTGTGTGTGTGCGTCTCCTGAGCCGTGCGTTATGTCAGTGGCTGGTATATCAGAAACACTGAAAGGAATTTTTGGACAACACAAGATACCAGTTTCCTTTAAACCCACCAACACCCCGAAACAAAGACTTGTTTGCCCCAAAGATCAGATTCCTAAACACAAGAGAAGTGGAGTAGTTTATGCTGTCCAGTGTGAGGGGGATCACTCAGATATTTACATCAGAGGATTACAGTTGTTTCAAGGTCAAGGTAAACTTTATTATCCCCAAGGGGCAATTTGCTCTACAGCAGCAACAGTTTAAAAACAAATAAAAACACACATCCAAGATTCACATACCACAAAGGCAAGAGTTACATATTGCTATTCAGGAAGCCAGTGGTAGCAGGGACAAATTAATTTTTAAATCTATTTGTTCTGCATTTAGGCAGAGCATACCGTCTACCTGAGGGCAGCATCTTGTACTCCACCCTTAAGGAGTGACTGCTGTCAGCCAAAGTAGCCTGAGCTTTCTTCATGGCTTTATCACTATAAGGGACCAAGTGTGAGTCAATTTGTGTCAGCAATTTTGTTCCACATTTTCACAATATGTTCAAACTTCTACTTGTTTTCAATGTAAGTAACCCAAATCTGTCATGAACCTGGGTTTGGCTTCCAAACCCAGTTCTGACCTTTATGTTTTGCCCTAGTTTCCACCTGGCACTTCAGGGAAGCTATTGGGCCTCCACTCCCTGACAGCTTGGGCACGCCCCCTCCTCCTGTCAAGTGCCATCAACTGTGCTGTCACGGGTGTTCACACACATACTCACATTCACACACACACACACACACACACACACATGCACACATTCCGTTCATTCCCATTCATACACTCATGCACGCGCTCTCACACACCAGGTCCAATCAAGTTCAGCCCACACTTTTGTTCACACGTGAACAAATACAAACCCCGTGGTGTGGTGCACGGGGGTTTGTGACAAAATCAGCTAATAAAAGAGAAGGTTAAAACAGATTCAATAAAACAAGAATAGAGCATTTTCATTAAAAAAATGCCAACATTAAAACTACTAAGTTTATGATAAAAATACATGCGCTGGTGGGCCTTTGCACAAATAGCATCAACATTATGGTCAAAAGAAAGTTTGTTGTCAGTTAATGTTGCCAGATATTTGTACTGATTCACCACTTCAACAATCTGAGCATGGATACTAACAGGGTGGACAGGTAATGCCACAAACCTCCGTGCGCCATAACACAGTGCACGAGAGAGAGAATAAAACCCAATTGCAGGAGTAGAGAGTGTCAGGTTTATTTCAGTTCACCAAAAATAGCAAGTCCAATAATCATTGATGCAGTTCAGTTACCACACAACATACGGAGGGATGCAATGACTGGATTTGGCCACCAAACTTACAGGGCGCCAGCCGAGTGTACAACAGCCCGGTCTACAATGGAGCCTCAAGCTACAGAGCTGTGTTAAGCACGGGAAAGGGAAATGCGAGCAGCCTAGTGCTGCAGGGCTGTAAAGCTCAGAAGGAAAGGCGAAGAAAGACTTACAAGGCTGGCACTGATCCGAGGCGCAACGTGCAGTCTGGTGGATGAAGAGGAGAAGCAGGGCCAGCCAAAACACCAACAGATGAAACAGGTAGCAGAGACGGGCTGGAGAATAGCCTAGGGAGTGAAACCATAAGCGGGGGAACAAGCTGCCACGTATGGTGGCAAATGCCTCGACAATCTCTTTCCTCTGACGCACTCAACAAATACTCCAGAAGCTAACAAGGAAAGAGATTGCTGGTGTGTGAATGCGTGGGCTGAACTGATTAACACCAGGTGTGTGCGAGTGTGTGAAATGAGAATGAATGGAGCGAGTGCATGTGTGTGTGCATGTGGGTGTGAGTATGTGTGAACACCAGACAGTGCAGCTGACGGAGCTTTGACAGGAGGAGGGGGCGTGCCCGAGCTGTCAGGAGGAAACTAGGTCAGAGCATAACGATGAGTCAGAATCGGGTTTGGCCTCCAAACCCGGATTCATGACAGGTAAAGGGTTTCTTTGAAAATCCATAATCATTTCTTTGGTTTTCGACACATTTGATCACAGTTTGATCCCTGGGTTTTATCTGATTTTCAAAAAAAAAAAAACAGTCCTTATTTATTGTGTTATATTTCTTTTTGATTTCTTCTAAGAATGGTGTTAATGAGATGATAGCATGATATAACAAAGCAGGAGACATTTGAAGCTACTGGTGTCAGTTATTGGTAAGTCTTCTAGCAGCATTGAAATGGTGATCAAAGGGAATCTCTAGGGTTACCCTGTGAATGCTTAATTTGTCTTTTTTTCTTGTTTTCTCATAGCAGGTCAATAAATCTACCTGTTATCATTTTCAAGGTGCTCTTGGCGTGCTTTGATCTGAATCAGTGCCTCAGATGCAATTGATTCACTGAATGGTTGTCTGGCACATATTTAAATAGTTTTTTTTAATCAAACAACAGAAAATTGGAAGATCTAGCTCTGCTCAGTCATGTAAAACAAAAACACTTCAAATGGAACCTTTTTATCTTAATTGCCAGTAGCCTATTTGTATTGGTGGAATACAGAGAAGCTTTACATAAATAAAAGTTAAAAGTAGTCCTAATTTATGTCAATACATTATATACAGTGGTGTGAAAAAGTGTTTGCCCTTTTCCTGACTTCTCATTTTTTTGTATGTTTATCACACTTAAATGTTTCAGATCATCAAACAAATTTAAATATTAGACAAAGATAACACAAGTAAACACAAAATGCAGTTTTTAAATGAAGGTGTTTATCATTAAGGGAAACAAAAAGTGATTGCCCCCTAAATCTAATAACTGGTTGGCCACCCTTAGCAGCAACACCTGCAATCAAGCGTTTGATAACTGGCAATGAGTCTTACAGCGCTGTGGAGGAATTTTGGCCCATTCATGTTTGCAGAATTGTTGTAATTCAGCCACATTGGAGGGTTTTCGAACATTTTAAGGTCATGCCACAGCATCTCAATCGGATTCAGGTCAGGACTTTGACTAGGCCACTCCAAAGTCTTCATTTAGTTTTTCTTAAGCCATTCAGAGGTGGACTTGCTGGTGTGTTTTGGATCATTGTCCTGCTGCAGAACCCAAGTGTGCTTCAGCTTGAGGTCACGAACAGATGGCCGCACATTCATCTTCACGATTTTTTGGTAGACAGCAGAATTCATGGCTCCATTTACCACAGCAAGTCTTCCAGGTCCTGAAGCAACAAAACAGCCCCAGACCATCACACTACCACCACCATACTTTAATGTTGGTCTTGGGGATAATCAAGATGTTTTCTGGCAAAACTGAGACAAGCCTTTATGTTCTTTTTGCTCAGTAGTGTTTTTCGTCTTGAAACTCTGCCATGCAGGCCATTTTTGCCCAGTCTCTTTCATATGGTGGAGTCATGAACACTGACCTTAACTGAGGCAAGTGAGGCCTGCAGTTCTTTGGATATTGCTGTGGGGTCTTTTGTGACCTCTTGGATGAGCTGTCACTGCGCTGTTGGGGTAATTTTGGTCGGCTGGCCACTCCTGGGAAGGTTCACCACTGTTCCATGTTTTTACCATTTGTGGATAATAGCTCTCACTGTGGTTCGCTGGAGTCCCAAACTAGAAATGGCTTTATAACCTTTTTCAGACTGATAGATCTCAATACATTTAATACAATAGATCTCAATTACATTGTTTCTCATTTGTTCCTTAATTTCTTTGGATCACAGCATGATGTCTAGCTTTTGTGGATCTTTTGGTCTGCTTCACTTTGTCAGACATGTCCTATTTAAGTGATTTCTTGATTGAGAACAAGTTTAGGAGTAATCAGGCCTGGGTGTGGCTAGAGAAATTGAACTCAGCTTTCCAAAGATGTGATAAACCACAGTTAATTTATGTTTTAACGGGGGCAATCACTTTTTCACACAGGGCCATGTAGGTTTGAATTTTTTTTCCCCATATAATAAACATCTTAATTTAAAAACTGCATTTTATGTTTACTTGTGTTATCTTTGTCTAATATTTAAATTTGTTTGATGATCTGAAACATAAAGTGTGACAAACATACAAAAAATGAGAAATCAGGAAGGGGGCAAACACTTTTTCACACCACTGTATTATATCTTATATCCTATACCTCTGGGGTTGGAAAGAGGGAGCAATTTTTTGCTTTAGCAGAATAAAACCTGGAGGCAGAAAATTAACAGATTAGATCACTTTTTTTTGCTCATGTTCATTATTTTAGACTTCAGTCACTTTTGGTTAGATTAGTCAAAATATTCAGGTACTTCCAATACCTACAGAATGTGATGCATTTGGTGGCACCTATTTGCCATTAATTAACCCAAGGTCACAAGTCTACTTTAAACTAGAGGGCACTCAGAGACCGCATACCGCTGCCAAGGCTCCGTCCCTCCCTCCCTCCCTTCGTCCGTGCATCTTTCTGTACCTTCATGTCTCCTTCCCTCCATCCATTCGTACGTAGAGGGATAGAGCCTTGGTGGAGTTATGCACTCATAGAGCACCTCCAAAATCTAATGGGTTTGTCTGGAGCCCAAAGGCCACCTCTGGTGAAAATTTGATCAAACTCTGTTCAGTAGTTTTTGCGTAATCCTGCTAAACCATTGCTAGGATGTTGGGCCTTGCAGGAAGAGAGTGCCTTTGCAGAGGTATGCACTCTTAGATCAACTCCAAAATCTAATAGGTTCCTCCATAGCCCAAGGTCCACCTCTGGTGAAAATTTCATCAAAATCCATCCAGGTAGTTTTGCATAATCCTGTAACAGACAAACAAACAAACAAATGCAAGCCGACAAAAACATTCCCTCCTTAGCAGAGGAAATTAACCACTATTGTGTCTTTTTATTAGTCATCTCAACTTTGCCTTTGGCAACCCTACTTGACATTTTTCTCAGTCATCTCTGTTACAGTCTATTCATGAAGGTGATCAGCCTACATTTAGGAAGAGTGACTATTATAGAGCTGAATAAAAGCTGGAAAGCACTGCACGGTGGCGCAGTGGTTAGCACTGCGGCAGCACAGTTTACCCTTGGCCCGGGGATCGTGGGATCGATCCCAGCCCCCGACCAACAGTGATCTGTGTGGAGTTTGCATGTTCTCCCCGTGTTTGCGTGGGTTTACTCCGGGATTTCTCCGGTTTCTTCCCACATGCCAAAAACATGCAGGTTAGGTTAATTGGAGACTCTAAAGTGGCCCTAGGTGTGAATGTGTGTGTGAATGGTTAAGGGATAGCGCCGTAGCGTGGCTGCTCATCCATCCAGGTGGTGGATACCCTCAATTTTCCCTCTGGGGATCAATAAAGTATTCTAAATCTAAAAAAAATACTAAAAAAAAATCTTGCTACCAGTAACTTGTAAGAACCTGGATGTCCTTCCTCTATCCATTTAGAACTCTTTGTCGGACCTCAATCCCAGCTGCTCCCTATGCCTGTGTACCTGTTTATCCAGGCTTTGGCCTTTGTCTAACCCGACTGCTATTTGTCTCTGTGTCCCTGCAGTACAAACAGGTGGAGCAGTATATGTCCTTCCACAAGCTGCCTGCAGACATGAGGCAGAGAATCCATGACTACTACGAGCACCGGTACCAGGGCAAGATGTTTGATGAGGAGAGCATCCTGGGAGAGCTGAACGAGCCGCTGCGAGAGGTGGGATGCATGCTTCTGTCTCGGTTTGATACAGCTGCACATGTGATGCATTCAAACACTCGCACACTGCTTGACACCCACTTTCAATTCAGTTCACATTCACTGACATTTTACCCTTACACAAGTGCACAGTGGGGAAAGAAAGTGGGAAAAAAAATCCACACAAGAGGACAATTGAGAGAGGCTCAGAAAAATTTCAGAAAAAGTGAATGTCTGCGCAGCTGACATTTTTTGTGTTGTTACTCTAATATCCCTCTTGTCTGAAATTGTGACAGGTCAATGCATTTTGTAAAGCCCCAGCTCTGTTCTGCTCTTGTGGCTAACTGCTGTTTTCAATCTCTCTCTCACTTTGTCTTTCCATTCAAACAGGAAATTATTAATTTTAACTGTCGAAAGCTGGTGGCATCCATGCCTCTATTTGCCAACGCCGACCCCAACTTTGTTACGTCTATGCTCACAAAGCTGAGGTTCGAGGTGTTCCAGCCAGGGGATTATATCATCAGGGAAGGCACCATTGGCAAGAAAATGTACTTCATACAACACGGAGTTGTCAGCGTACTCACTAAAGGCAATAAAGAGACCAAGCTTTCAGATGGATCCTACTTTGGGGGTAAGATGAGCTGCTTCTGGCAGTGGCAACCCAAATGCAAAGGTCACATGCACTCACACACATCACTCCGCAGAGCTTAAATCTGTGCTGTTTTAATATTAATAATGCTGTCCTTAAGCCCTCTAAGAGGTTGGTCTCTCTGTTTGAATTCTTAATTGTGATGCAGCAGCATTAGGATAAAGCTGTTCTGGCTCTGATATTAGCCACATCTCGAGTTTAAAATGGTATGTTGTGCACTGCTTGTCACCACATTTAAAAATTCACCTTCATGGTTTATGCAGGGTGTTATGAGTTGTCTCTTAAATGTAGGGCAAGTCCAAATTACTAAAACAGCACTTGCTGATGTGCAAATTAAGAAATATGCAACCAGTGTCAGAGGTCAGGAACATGTGAAATTACATACTATCAGCCATGAATGCTTGAGACTTGTGCAGTAATCCAGAGTGGTTATATACTTAACTCATGCTATGTTCTTAATCAGGGTTAGATAATGCATGGCCTTCTCTTAGTCCCTTAGAGCCTATGACACATGTAGGAGACAATGCTGCCATACTGCCCTCACCAAATACCAATTAATTTTCCCAGTGACAGCGTATCATTTAGACTACACTGTTAAGTAATTAGAAGTGGTGGCAAAGCATTAACAGCACATGACCTGACTGTGGAAGTTTAATTACGCCTTGCCTGCTCAAGTCCATCTTCATGCCCTCTCTCCGGGGAAGCTGCAGAGAAATAATGAAAAGATGGCAGGCAATCTATCTTTGCACATGCCAAAACTAATCAACATTTTCAATAACATGGCCCCAGCTCTCTCCAGGACCTGCTCTGTTGCAAATGTTGTCTAAAACAGTCCATCCTCTGGTCCCTCTTAAGCAAGATGAACTGCAAATTTGTAGAAGGGTTCAGTACAGTGCACTAGGGGGCTTGTTTCTAGCACCTACAGTATATCCTGGCATTGGCACTGTGTGTGTGGCAGCTTGGCCACTGTTTCCCTTGAAGATGTTCAGTCAAATGTACTCAAGATGATCATTTCATCAAAAGGCATTAGAATTAAGGCAACTGCCATTAACTTTCTTGTTCCTAGAGTTAACATGAGCAACACAAAGGCATGGATCCGGATACAGAAACTGGCTTGCTCATTTTAATCTGAAACCTTGGATCTGTAATTATTTCCCCTCTCGTGCAGTATGGGCAAAATGCTTTTGACTCGTTTATCCTGTGACTATTACTGGCAGTGCCAGTTCTCTGGGGGTTTATGGGTGGGGGCTAGTGAGGTAAGCCTCGAGCCACTGGGAGTTTGTTCCCAAACATGAGTTAGTCAGTCATGAAATTAATTGGTGCAGGATCAGCACAGGGAGAGTGTGGCACATGTGGATTTCAGTGTGGCTGTCAGAAGGATGTCGAAAGTAGCATTTTTGGGGTTCAAAGCAGTGTAGCTGTCCGAAACCCATTTCTTCTTCTTCTCCTAAAGTGCATGGATAGCAAAAACCGCAAGGTCCAGAAACATGAAATTTTCAGAAATACTCCCACTACCAAGAGACCCAAAAGCAAGGGACTGTGCCCATTGGTGGCACTATAATAATCATTTATGTTTTTGGAAATATCTCAAGAATGATCAAGAATATTCGCAATCCTTTCCTCATTGTAATCTGTAAAATTTTCCATAACTTTTCTTCATTGCTCTTATGCTAAAAAAAAAAGACATTTTCTGCAGCATAGTTTCAACCAGACTGTCAGTGACAGAGTAGCTCACTCCAGCCTGATTAAATGAGTGTGTTTAGATCTCCTGACTGTTGGGTTGACCTTAAGTGCCGCCTAGATGTAGACCCATGTAGGATGAGTTTAAAGTGAAGGTCAGTGGCCCGGGAGTAACATTTTTTGTGAAATCATATATGCCCAGACCTCCTGACCTTTGACAATGACCTTGACCTTGACCTGGATGCAGAACTACCTGAGGATCATTGTGAGTGAATTTGATGAGAATAGAGGTAATTGCCTAGGAGGAGGAGTGATTTTATTTAAATCATATAACTGGCCAGGTCTCCTGACCTTTGACCTTGAGCACAGGCTGGATGCAGACCCACCTGAAGATCACTGTAGGGGAATTTGGCGAGCATCAAAGCAATTTTTTAGGAGGAGTAGTGATTTTTCTGAAAACACATAAGTGCCAAGATTTCCTGACTTTAGACCTTGACCTTGAGCACAGCCTAGATGCAGAGCCACCTGAGGATCATTGTGAGTGAATTTTGGTGAGCATCCGGATAATTTCATAGGAGGAGTAGCGATTCCCATAAAATGTGTACAGATGGATGGACGGACAGATGGATGGTGTGTCATTGCATTGGCTCCTTTCAGTTTCTCTGGAATGAGCTAAAAATGTGCAAGTGAAGTAAAATGAACATATCCAAATTGTTTGAAATTAAGCACACATCATCTACAGGTATTGATAATGAAAATTTGTAAAAATCAAAAAGTATCAATGAAAATTTGTAAAAAAATCAAAAAATATCAATCTGCTTTGATTCTACAGGCCAGTGAAGTTGTACAGCTTCTGTTTGACCTGTCTTTTCTGATTTATTGATTCACATTTAATGATACTTCACATTCACAATCATATTATTCAGAAGTAAACAAGATATCATCCAATTCTGTTCATAATGTGTGCCACATATCTTTATGAAATGTCTTTTAGTCTGTGTATTGTCAATGAAAGAATTCATGTTGAGGAAGTAATACCGAGCAGTGATCTAGTAGGTTAAGATGCCATTGTGGTATGCTGGAGGTCCCTGGGTTGAAACTCACCAAAGTACTCTTCTGAGCCTTTTAAAACCTAAAGTGTAGGTTTTAAACAGTACATAATGTCAAAGTCTACAGCTGCTTGGAACCCAATGATCACCACCTGTGGCTACATTATTTTCTTTGTAATTGTAGAGGAATATGGAGATCTGCTCTGCATTGTATGAAACATTGTCTTTTTGTATTAGAGTGGCAAATTCTTAATATTCATTTTCAGCAGGGTGCTTGTTTCTGTGCAGGAAACTGCCATGCGTATCTGCACTTCTGCATCTCAGCAGGCTCAACGCACAGCAACTCATTCTTTTACGGACAACCTGAATTATTTACACAATTATAAACTCAGCAGTCTGCCCCAGTTTGTTAGTTGCTGGATTAGCTCAAGCCAGAGAGCCTAACGTCCAAAGTGGACACGACATGTCCTGGGTGGGAGCGTCGGCTGGGCACACAGCGATCCAGCGGAGAGGGGAGATGTAATGTGACTGCAGTACTAACGCCAAGGGACACATGGGCCGCTGCCAAGGCTGCTCTCTGGACGCTGCTCTGGGCTTGAAAAGAAAACACGCACCCTTCCCCCCCACCCCACCCCACCCTCCGCTTGCTTTTTTCTCTCCTTATAGTTTCGTATGGAAACACTTATCTCCTGAACTGCATCTCCGCTCCCCCCTCAGTCCCCAGACTGAAGTTATTGTGCTGGTTTTGTTCCTCCTTTGTTGCCCGCAGTAACTGATGTGTCGGCAGTGCAGATTGTGGCCCTCTCCTGGTTGGTGTAGAGATCAGTGACCTTGCGGTGGCCCTGAGTGCCAGTTAGAAGTGCTTATCAAACACAGCCTGTGATTGCACCCCTAAGATGGCTCACTTCGCCTCTCTGACAGAGAGGCTTGTAGTAGCTCTGAGTAGGCTGGGAAAAAAAATCAGTAGGACAGAAAAGAGGATGGGGTAGGATCAAGGGGGGTGAGTTGACTGCACAGTCTTCTATCTCCTATGTCATCTTTTTGGCTTTACTTACACTGAGTGGTTCTGTTTGAATGCTGCCCTTTAAATCTGCAGTCTTGTAAAATCCCAGGTTAGGAAACTAATACCCCTCCATCTATGCTCTTTTGCTTTATTTTTTTCAACCTCCCCCCACTTTTGTGCTCAGAGTTGCTGTGCTATAGAGTTGCTAAATGACCACCCTGACTGAGTGAGTCAGTGAAACAGGCTGGCAGTGGAAAAGACCCAAGTAATCCTCTCAGTCCTTAACCCAGTTAACACCTCCGCATGGCTTCCTCCGGAGAAGCTTCAGCTGACTGAGTGACAGAATGGGGGATAAGATGATATATAGTATGGGTTAAATAATATGACAGGTTGGATGTGATAGGGTGATATACAACAGAATGCTGTGTTTTGACATTGAGCATGATATGATAAAATGCAATACATTGTGAGACATTGCTTGGCTGTGTCATCCAGACACTAATGGTGCCATGTTGTCAACTTGGAGTAAGATGTAATGTGACACAAAGCAAAATAATATATATACAGCAATTACAGACTATAGGCATCTCCATACAATAAGACATACCTGCAGAACAAACACGTCCCCTCTTGGCAACAGAACTCTGAGAGCAGGACAGTGTGGACCACCAAACAGTCACAGGATGGGCTTTAGAACTCAAGGACTGCCTCCCCCCCCCCCCCTACAGTCCCCAAATCCCAAAACAATAGAACATTTACAGGCGGTGCAGAAATAGGTCGGTCCATGCATTACCCAGTGGATCTGATGCTAATGACCCAATGCCAGACACCCCAAGACATCCCAGGATGTCCCGCACTCAAGCCCCGAAAGGTCAGAGATATTTTGGCGGCATAAGTAGGGGTCTGCAAAATATTAGGCAGGTAGTTTTAATGTGCTCAAACTGTGTATACATTTTGTGCAAGTGGATGGTGATTTTGGGCAATGTGATGGCCAGTATGATTCTGCAGTTTGCCTTTTATGTCATGAACACAATACTCAGTCCCACCTCAGCTGAAGAAATGTAATCATCCACAATACTGCTGAAATAATAATTGAAAAAAAATATCCTGTTCTATACACGTTAGCAGAACAGAAGGCGTTTGCACAGCTATGTTAATGCTGTGAGGGAGTGAGCGCTGCTTATCGCACGGAATCAACTGCCCCACTACGGCTGTTTCAAAGGTTAGAGTGTCTGCGCTATAGGCTCGGGGCAGTGTTGCGTGGGGAGATGGGAGCTGACAGCAGGACTCAGAGTCCAGGTGAGCTTTGCCAGACCAGGCTGCAGGACACAGACCAAGGACTATGCTCATATTCATTAATTCATATCCATATACATTTGTAAGCATGGAGGAAGGCAGATGCAGCCCCACATGAATAAATACTCAGGGTGATGTACACCTAGATCTAAACACTGAGATCACATAAGCGTATCACTTCAAAAAAATGTTTCCTTTCTTTGTAAAGATGTACTATAAATGACTGTCAGAAACAAGAACTGTTACTATGCATTAGATCCGGTTCTCTGCTGCTCCCTTGACTTAATGAATTCATTCATTTTAACCCTGTGCCCCTCACACCTTCATGAATTACACATCTCTTGAGTATTAATAATTTCTAAAAATAATATTTTATAAATGCTTGAGTCTTTGTGCTTCTTGCACAAGTCTTACCCATTTGGTTTTTATCGACTCTGTTTCACTTAGCTTCATGCTCCTGGAGTGAATGTTGACAAGGGAAAAATCAATAAAACTTCACTGACAGCATAATTTACGATGCTGTTTTTAACTGAGCATCATGTCAGTGTGTTACTGAACAAAGGATATGTGGCAGTGGAAGGGTTAAGCCTTTGCAGCAACTAAATGTAAGGGAAATAAACGTCACTCCTTTTGAAAGTAAAGCTTTTCATGGTTTTCTCCTTAGTCTCATGTTGTTTTAGTTTCTTTAGTCAGAATAATTGCTCTGGTTTTGCTTTTTCTTCTCTCTGCATCTCACTGTGTGCCATTAGAATGTTCATTATCCAAAATCAATCTGATTTACAAACATAATTACAGTTGTCCCAAAAAAATTAGCTGATATGCTCATTTCGAGAATCCTACTGCATGCACATTTATTTTTTTCCACCATGTAACAATAGCCATGTTTACATGGACACAAGTAACCAGATTAAAAGCCTGATTGGAATAAAAATACTTCATGTAAACATGCCAATCTGAATATTCTGACCTGATCATGCTCCTTCGGATCAAAACGTCCTTCCGATTGATTTGGGTGGGTTATGCCAAATGCTAATCCGATTGGAATAAAGACTTATTCCAAAGTATGGGTAGAAAAGACGTTTACTGCGCATGTCTGTACGTCAGCCATACTGTATGTCGACGTGATGTATTTCCGCCTTTACAGCAGCTAGCAGAAGACATGGCGGGAGCAAAACAGAGCTGGACTGTATCGTCCTGCTGTCTCCCTCTGTTCGTCATATGCAGAAGTCTGTACTGCTGGGCTTGTAGCTTCATTACGGAGACCAGCAGAAGCAAAAGTACAGTCTGGATAACACAGTACAGGTCCATTTCAAAAAGAGAAAGACACGAAGTGGGGTTTGTTCACATCGGAAGTTGCTTCTTCTTCTACTATTTCCGGAATGTCAGACAATTCTGCGCATGTCAAAATTGATTTAGTCTGTTCAAATGTGCGACACATGGAAACGCAGGTCATAATCGGATCAACTTTTTCAGGGTCCATGTAAACAGTAAAGTTCTGATCTGAACTGTAATCAGATTGAAGACATTTTGCACATGAAACATGAAACATGAAACATGAAACATGAAACATGGCTAATGTGACTTGGATGAGGCTAACAGCATCATTGGTATTCATTGTTATCATTATACTCCTTCAAATGATTGCTATTGTAATAGCTTGCACAAGGGCAGTTTTGAGTAAAACAATCATTAGTTACGGTTACACAATATTTAAAGTGGTCTTCTCCTCACTTTAGAAATCTGCAGAAAAGATGATGGTGCTAGTGCAAAAAAGCAATAAACCAGAGAAATAAAGAGAACTTTTCTGAGTGTTTCAAGCTTGTTAAATATATAACAAGGAAACTGTGTTTGTGTGCGCGCGCGCGTGTGTGCATGGCTTGATCAAATGGACACATAATGGACACATAGACCTGCCGCTCTTTTAATATCCATAACACGAGTGGAGGAGTAGAGAGACGGAGGCAGCAAGTTAACCTGACACCTTTCGCGCTGTTACTGGCCAGAAGCCACACATCCACTGCCCGAAGGTCACTTATGCAGAGATATCTCAAGCACGCTAAAATACGGCAGGAAGAGCATAAAATGAAAACAGGCAGACAGCAGGCATTCTGAATCCATGTACTCTTCATTCTTTCAGTCTTTCATTTCTGAAATGGAAACAGAACAAGTGGAAATAGCCGTTAAATGTTTTTGGCCTTGTTAAAATAAAATAAAATTAAGCCAAAATTGCATAACAGACCTGATTCTGTTTGTTATTGTTTTAATGGTTTTGGTCACAATCAGAAGTGCATTTAACTCTTTTCTTTTTCATATTTAGACCTGTTGTCCTTTTTAGCTGTTGAGTTTACCAGTAATGCTTGTTTTAGACTAATTATCACAGTGACCCTGGTAGGGATGGGAACTGATAAGATTTTATCAATATCAATGGCATTGTCGAGTTTGCTTATCGATCCGATTCTTTATCGATTCCCTTATCATTTCTTGATCAGTTTTCCATGTGGGGAAAAAGCAGGCCTTCACAGGATTTCAGCATCAATGCAGGAGCTTTATTATTTTTGCCTAATTGCTTCTTCTCTTAAAAAGATATAATAAAATCAAATATGAAAGACTGCAAACATGTAAAAATGGGCATTTATATCTTTTAACATTTGTTATTGCTACGGGTCCCAAAGGTGGTGGTCCCACTGTAACAAATGAATTTGGGTTCAGTGTCCGTCCCTGAAAAACACCTGCAAGGCGTCGGCAGGTGAGAGACATGAACCACGCTCTTCTCTTCCCAATTCTACTATTTAATTACAAATCAATGAAACATGTTACAGCAACTTCCCTTATTTGTGTTTTGTTTAACTCCTGTTTCATCTCACATTTCATGTGCTTTATGCCAAAAACATCTTCCATACAGTTATGTTGCTCAAGACTCTTTAATGTTACATTATTTTAACCAAATAAACTTCACTTCACAGTCAAATAAACTATATACTGTGAAAGCAGTTAATTCAAGCTCATATGTTTTACAGTGCATACACTTTCACTATGGCAGTACAGTGTAACCGTTCAACTATACTCTCATGGCATTTGCTTAATGCTCCAAATCAGTAGCACTTCCTATGGAATTCATTTTATTGCATTCGACCATATTCATGGAAAACACACCACACTCAACACAAGGGAAGCGCCAAGTCCACAGCTACAGGGGCACCACCTCTGCCACCACCCAAGACCAGGCATTGGGTGGGCCAGGGCAGTCAGAGGCCAGTGCCCTGCAGCCAGAACCAGGCAACCCCCCGTGGGAGGCCTCCCCATGGGGAAACACTGGAGTTAGGACAGGATAATAAGATAAATAAAACCATCAATGATAAATAATAATAATCATAAGATACATAATTTGTTAATAAGAAGATAATCATAACCCCCCCCCCATTTAAACTCAAAATTTAAAATGTAATAGTATTTAATAACAATGTGAATAATTATAACAAGATCAACATAAAATAAGTTTAAAATCAGCAAGTTAGGTTAATTGGCATCAAACTGGGGGTTCTAAATTGTCCTTTGGTCTGACTGTGAGAGTGAATGATTGTCTGTCTCTCTGTGTTGGCCCTGCAATGGACTGGTGATCTGTCCAGGGTGTACCCTGCCTCTCGCCCAAAGATGCTGGGATAGGCTCCAGCCTCCCCGCGACCCGAAAAGGATTAAGCGGAAGAAGATGAATGAATGAATGAATGAATGAAAATAGGAAACTGTCACGATCTGAGCACGGGGAGATTCCGCCGTGCTCAGTCTCTTTGCCTTTTTTTCATATTTGTATAGTGTTGTATTTTTGAGTTCTAATTCCTGTTAATTTATCTTTGTTTGGTTTTCACATTTTCTGTATTGTTTCTTAGTGTGACTAATTTTCCTGTTTATGTTCCTTGTAGTTTTGTCATTTACATATTTGCGTTTACTTGTATCTTTATTTGTCATCGTATTATATTTGTGTCTTACCGGTTTTTTATCTCTCTCTCCGGGGTTGCAGCTGTCAGAGGCACGTCCGGGTTTTTCCCTGGTTGTGAGCGGTGCCCCTGTCAAGCTGTCAGCCCCGTCTTCTCTCCTCATGGCTCACAGCTGATTGTAATCATCTTCACCTCCTTCCCGCTCATGTGAGCCACACATGATATCATCTATGTTTACAGTTTGCATGCCCTAATTAAGGACTGTGGTTCCTGTCACTCATTGCTGGAGTCTTAAGATTCATTTTGCATCAGGACCCTGTTCCCGTTCTGACGTTTTGTTACCTGTGGATTCCTGTCTTCTTCTTTGCCATTTTTGTTCGTAAGTTTATATTTTGCACAGTGTGGATTTTGTACTTGCGCACTCTTTGGACTTTGTGTTTTGTTAATAAATATCACAAACTGCAGTTCAGCGTCTGGGTCTCTCTTCTCTGCCCTGAGGGGTAATTCATGACAGAAACTAGTCAAAAGCTAAGTTAAAATAGTAGGTCTTGAGCCTGTTTTTAAAAACATGAACACTCTCGGCAGCCCTGATAAATAAATAAATATACATATATACACAGTTATATACACAGTGCAGGAGCATTGCAGCTAGATGGTATTAACAGCATTACAGTTAGTTACATTACCGGCAATATAGAAATATAAATATAGACCCAGACAGTATATTTCACATTTGAATGAGCAGTGTTGTTGCCACCCTCAGTGATAATTGTAACTGTATAAGTTGTGTATTGGAGGGGACTATTGTGCAAAGTCGTGACGTTTAATACGGCCTCTATGCTAAGGAAACAACAGCAACCACACCATTTAATGACTGACCATCTTCCTCCTGCTTCTTGTCTCTCCATGATAGACAAACACTTGCTTCGCTATCCCAAGCTGTTATTGGGCGCCCAACGAGGGGCGTCGTCAGTCGATGTTTGTATAGAGAAATAATTAAACAGTCACTTACTGAAAGTCCTTAATGAGATAGAGTGTGTAGTGTTTATTGAGCAGTCTCTGGCTGTGAGTTCTGAGTGGGGTAAATGAGACTAGACATCCTGGCAGATAAACACATCTGTTGCAAGGTCTGTGGTGGACTTTTGCCAGTCGGTGCATCGTGACATGCACTACACAAAGAGCAGAGATAAACAAACCTATCATCTGGTCAGTCACTGCAACAGACACTGGAGTCAGTTTGTCTTGGCCTGTCCTTGCCACTGATAATACCTCTATCTGCCAAGAATGTGTCGCTAGTCCAGCAAAAGCTAGCGGTACTCAAATACTTTGCAAGCAGTTTCATGAAATGGTCAGTCAGAGAGCAACTCATACCAACTTGGATGTTGCCCAGGTTAACAAGGTCAGGAGTTCCTGGCAGCGGAGGGCGAAGGACAGAGCTGCGTGGAGGAATCTGATCAGACCTAAATGAAACAGTCATTGTCACCCCCGACAGACTGCTATGATGATGATGATAATGATGATGATGATGATGATGATGATGATGATGAGCAGCACCGGTTAGATTGTCGAGTCTGACAGCCGCAGGTAGGAAGGACCTTCGGAACCTCTCCTTTGAGCACCTAGGATGACACAGCCTACCGCTAAATGAGCTGATCAAAAGCTCAATCACTCATTTGTCATAACTGTGTTTTTCTGCTGTGAAAGTTGAGTTAAGCTCCTCCCCTTGGAAAAAGGCAAATTTAGAGGGAACATTTTTATTATGTCACTATAACAGTTGAGCCAATCAGGACTAAGCACTGGCTGTTCAAATTTGCCATCTTGCAGACTTCTGTGTGCCGTGGTCTTGGAGGAGAGGCCGTGCCTCAGCGTCTTCATGGGCAGGATGTGGGTGGGTCTAATTAGATCCTGGCATTTGAAGGAGGACGAAAAGGGTAAAAAAAAAAAAAATTCACACGCAGCTTTAAGACAATGAAAGGTTTTTATTTCTGGGAAAAATGGGCATAAGGTAGATATCATATTAGACAAAGTAGATTTGTTTATAAAGAGATTTACAGGTTCATCTCAATAAATCAGAATATCATTGAAAGTTAATTTATTTCAGTAATTCAATTCAAAAAGTGAAACTCATATATTGCAAAAACTAATATTGTAAATATAGCCATTGAGTTTTCAATAAATTAAGACAATGCAAATTATAAAGGTACATTTTTTTTCATAAACTCGAGCTCTTACTTCTGGCTGCAAACAAAACAATAAAATGAAAAAGTCAACTCAAAATCAGATCCGTTATCCCATTTTGTCTCAATTTTGATTTTATTTTGACAAGGCCAAAATGATATAATGGCTATTTCTGTTTATTATGGTTTCATTTCAAAAATGAGATATTGAAAGAATGAAGAGTACATGAATTATTCTGAAGATAAACAGTCATTTTGTACATCTGCAGCTGCATAAATTACAAATGTTTTTTTAATGCAGTTTAAAAAAGATAATTGTTTGCATATTCTATACTGATTACTTGTTAAGTGGAATTTTTTGTTTTCATTTTAATAATTATAATTTTTTTGAAATAAATGACAAATCTAAATATTATATTTTTTAGTCGCACCTGAATATGGATAGTTTCAAATTCTGTATACACTACCGTTCAAAAGTTTGGGGTTACCCAGACAATTATTTTATTTTCCATGAAAAGTCACACTTATTTACCACCATGAGTTGTAAAATGAATAGAAAATATAGTCAAGACATTGACAAGGTTAGAAATAAGGATTTGTATTTGAAAATAATAATTTTTTCCTTCAAACTTTGCTTTTGTCAAAGAATCCTCCATTTGCAGCAATTACAGCATTGCAGACCTAACATGATTGCACAAGGGTTTTCTAATCATCCATTAGCCTTCTGACGCAATGAGCAAACACATTGTACCATTAGAACACTGGAGTGGTAGTTGCTGGAAATGGGCCTCTATACACCTATGTAGATATTGCACCAAAAACCAGACATTTGCAGCTAGAATAGTCATTTACCACATTAACAATGTATAGAGTGTATTTCTGATTAGTTTTAAGTTATCTTCATTGAAAAAAGTGCTTTTCTTTCAAAAATAAGGAAATTTCTAAGTGACCCCAAACTTTTGAACGGTAGTGTACGTATGGACTGTTTTAGAGGAAATTCTGAATAGTATATAACTTAAATTTTGTCATTTGTTGCAAAACATTCAGATTCGATTTTTATAGGAAAATTAGAAAGTTATTCCTCAGAGGTTAATGCTTTTTTCGTTTACATTATTGTGTATTACATACCTAGCAACAGTTAAGGTATTTATTTTCACTCATTCAAGAAAAGGCAGCAGTGCAAAGAGGATGCCTCTTGTCCCTCCTTCAGTTTTTGAATTCTGTTTCTCACACAGAGACATCCAAACAAATGCCAGGCCAGAGACTCGAGGGAAACCTCTTTCCAGTAAGAGCTCGGGACACGTGAGCTGCAGCATCCAGCAGAAGACCATGTGCGCTCTGACCTTGGAGAGGGAGCACACGGTCTTCCCTTGGATGCTTTCTTGGTCCTCTTTTCCCAGAGCAACATCCAATTTTAATGAATGCATTGTCGCTTGATGTGAAAGTGAAATACACGGTGGCAATGGTTAAAACGTTGCACTGAGAGCACTCACTTGCCAAAGACATTTACAGGATAAATACACCTGCAGAGACTGAACAGAACAGAACAGCAGGAAGTCATAACGGGAGGGTTTTTAATTCTCTCCTTTTGAAATTTGCATTGTGGCACCAATGTACCTATTTTGTTTGTAGTTATGTTGGCAAATCAGAAGGTCTCATTAATAAATGTAGCTCACAGCAAGAGTGTTTTTCCCCATTGTGATATTATAGCTTTGTTCATTTGCGTAAGTGAAACCCACAATTTTGGGCTGATTAAGAATTGCGTGATTGTTTGAAAGGATCGCAGAGAAACTGTAAAAGCAGCAGTCACTTTGAGGAGAAAGTGCACGGCACACCCCTAACAAAATGCAGGC
Source organism: Pholidichthys leucotaenia (assembly GCA_020510985.1). Taxonomy (NCBI): domain Eukaryota; kingdom Metazoa; phylum Chordata; class Actinopteri; order Cichliformes; family Pholidichthyidae; genus Pholidichthys; species Pholidichthys leucotaenia. The sequence goes on from CM035837.1 coordinate 373,108,847, forward strand.
AGAGCGATACCAGCTAAGCGCTGTTCTGTGATTTCATGCAGGATTTGGGGAGTATTGCGATGAGTCAGAGAAGATGTGAGTAAGCAGCAGGAGAAGACAGTTCATAAATAAATTGAATGTAACACGCGAGCCATCCGCAAAAGCAGCCTCTAGTGTAAATGTTCACTTGTCATTCAGTAGTTTTAATTCAGGAGATTCAAAGGCTTTATTATCATGTGCACAGTTAAGAAATGCAACATTTCCTGAGCAATGAAATTCTTACTCTGCTCTCCGAACGAATGCCAAGGTAACAGATACACATCAATACTAATAAGGTAATAACACACTTAATACTAACGAATACTAATAACACACTAATAACACACATTAGGCAATTATGATGCCTTAAACACACCTTAATACTAAGAACTAATACTAATGAATACTAATAACATACATTAGGCAGTTAGGACAGTTAAAGTAGTTAAAGCAGTTAAACTAGAGAAAACAAGACCAATGAAAATTGAAAATTCACTGGATGACTATAATGGACAATGGTATATTAATATCAGAGATGATATGAACCTGAGATGGCATAAGCCTATGTACAGTGTGCAAATGAGCAATGTGCAAATGAGCAATGTACAAATTAGCACCTAGTGTGAGAATTCCTCTGTAATGATAATACCCAGTAGACTGTACAATGCTAATTTAGCAGCAGAGATGATATGGACATGAGACAGGGTGAGACTATGTACAATGTGCGTGACCAATGTGCAAATTTAGCAACCAGTGTGTGAATTCCTATTTGCAAAGCTGTGCCGAAGTTTGTTATTTATTCAGGAGTCTGATGGCAGTGGGAAAGAAGGAGTTTTTTAGTCTGGATGTCCTGCATTTCACACTTCTGTACCTCCAGCCTGAGGGTAGAAGTGTGAACATTCTGTGCTGGGGGTGGGTGGGGTCCTGGAGGATGGCAGCAGCTCTCCTTTGGACTCTGCAGTGGTAGATGCTCTGCAGAGAAGGGAGTGGAGTCCTGATGATCTTCTCCGCTGTCTTCACCACTCTCTGCAGGCGTTTTCAGTCCAGGGCAGTAGTGCTGCCGTACCACGCAGTGATGCAGTTGGTCAAGATGCTCTCGATGATACAGCTGTAGAAATTGTTGAGGATCTTGGGGGACATGCCAACCTTCTTCACTCTCCTCAGAAAGTACAGCTGCTGTTGAGTTCTCTTAAGCAGCTCTGTGGTATTGAGTGCCCATGTAAGGTCCTCGCTGATGTGGATGCCCAGGTATTTAAAGCTGCTCACCCTCTCCGCCTCAAGCTTCCGGATGAACAGCAGCCGATGGGGTCTCCTCCTTCCCTTCCTCATGTTCACTATTGTCTCCTTTGTCTTGTCTGTGTTGAGGGTGAGGTTGTTGTCCTCACAGACTTGGAACGAGACGGCTGTCAATCATCAATGGAGGCTTGGAGACGACTTGCAATCAGCAGTTTTTCATTTTATTCCAGAAACTTCACAGATAACAACCTCAGCGTACATACCAAATCTCCACACCGACACGACACACTGTTCCCAATAACCAACACCTGTTATACTGAGTGAGACAATTAGGGCTAATTAGCCCCTACCATAACCCCAGGTAAAACAATAAAACATTTTCCATTTCTCACACATACCCAATAACATCTAAAAGTCCATAACAATTTCCCACCTATTTACAAAATACATATAAATAACACAGCATAAATAAGACACCATAAATAATTCAATAAATAATTTAAACCCCTATTTACAAAATCTAAATCACCCCTAAACTTACCATCACATGCTCCCTTCCTGCTGGTATCCTTTAAAAAGCATTCAACCCCTAAAGAGTCTTTTGCCCGGACACCATCAGGGAGCATGCTGGCAAAGGTATGTGGATAATGATCACCACTTGTTTTACCCAAATAATTAAACATAACAATTATCTCACAAAGGCATTCCAATTAGTCAAAAGCAGATCTTAAAGTAATATGTGCAAACTTAACAATAATTAACATTTACAAATATTACCCAAACAATATAATTAAACATACAGTACAATAAACCATAACAATGGTGACACTCCGTCGTCACATTTCCTCCCCCCTTTTCCCAAGAGTACATGACTCTAAGAGTCATGTACTCTTGAGAGACCATCTGCCACAAGGTTAGTTTTCCCTGCCACATACCGAACAGTAAAGTTATATGGTTGAAGGGACACATACCACCCTGTGAGACGACTGTTCATGTCCTTCATCCTGTTCAGCCACTGTAGGGCCTGATGATCTGTTTCCAACATAAAATGATGCCCCAGTAAATAGTACTTCAGAGACCCTATTGCCCATTTCATGGCAAGACATTCCTTCTCTACCGTAGAGTATCTCGTCTCCCGCTCTAACAACTTACGGCTCAAGAACAGTACTGGGTGTCTCTCTCCCCTCTCCTCCTGGAGAAGTACTGTTCCAATGCCAACTCCTGAAGCATCTGTCTGTAAAATGAACGGGCGAGCAAAGTCTGGACTGTAGAGAACCTTCTCACCAGAAATAGCACTCTTCAGATCCTCAAAAGCTCTGTCACACTCCTCTGTCCATTTTACCCTATTAGGTGCTGAAGCCTTAGTGAGGTCAGTCAAAACTGCTGCTCTTTCAGCAAAGTGGGGAATAAACTTACTATACCATCCTACCATTCCCATGAATGATCGTACCTTCTTTTTAGTAGTGGGCACAGGATAGGTCCGGATGGCATCCACTTTACCTACTCGTGGTCTAATGACCCCCTGACCAACCATATGTCCCAAGTACTCCACCTGCTGCTGTCCAAACGCACATTTGTGTGGATTGATCGTCAGTCCTGCCCTCTTAATCAACTGAAGGACCTGCCCAAGGTGTACCAAATGCTCTTCCCAAGTCTGACTATAGATGACTACGTCATCCAAATAGGCAGCTGCAAAGTTCGATACCCTTCTCAATACTTGGTCCATGAGCCACTGAAAAGTTGCAGGTGCCCCCTGAAGGCCAAATGGCATAACCCTAAATTGGAAACTGCCATAAAGTGTTTTAAAGGCTGTAAGTTCTTTTGTTTCTGGTGCCAATCCCACCTGCCAATACCCCTTGCATAGGTCCAGTGTAGAAATAAACCTAGTCCTGCCCACTTTCTCTAATAATTCATCAATCTGTGGCATGGGATATGACTCAAACTTAGATACTGAGTTAAGGTATCTGAAGTCAATACAGAATCTCAAAGAGCCATCCTTTTTGGGTACCAGCACAATCGGGCTACACCACTCACTGACTGACTCCTCGATCACTCCCAGCTGCAACATCAAATCAATCTCCTGCTTCATCTTTGGAATCAATCGCTCCGGGATCCTGTAAGATTTCCTACGTGGAACAGCTTCTTCTTTCAAATAGACTTTATGATACACCAGTGTGGTGAAACCAGGTCTCTCCTGAAACAATTCTGGATCTAACAGTGCCTCTAATTCTCTCTGCTGATCAACCTGCAAATGAGACACTTGAAACAAACATGGCTCTGACACATTTGTGGGAAAAGACTGTTCTCTCTCCTCATCCACTTCCGTCGCACAAATGAAGAGCTGATGTGTCTCCTGAAGAACAGGCTGCTGCTGCTGATGACCAGGCTGCTGAAACTCTTTCAACAAGTTAATATGGAAGGTCTGATGTTTTACCTTCCTGTCAGGCATATATAGTTCATATGTCACTGCACTTAGTTTTTTAGAGATTTCATACGGCCCCTGCCATTGAGCCAACAGCTTACTGTCACACGAGGGCAGCAATAACAAAACCTGCTGACCTGGGTGAAAAACCCTTTTTCTGGCCTTCTTATCATACCAAGTTTTTTGTTTGGCCTGCGCCATCCTCATGTGCTCCTGAGCCAAAGCAGTCATTCGATCCAGTTTCTCTCTCATCTTAATGATATATGAGACCACATTGTCCTGATCACTTGGTGGACTCTCCCAGTGCTCCTTTAAAAAGTCCAGCGGCCCCCTCCCCTGACGACCATACAGTAGTTCAAAAGGTGAGAACCCTGTTGAAGCCTGGGGCACCTCCCGATAAGCAAATAATAAATATGGTACCCATTGGTCCCAATCCGAGCCCGTTTCAGAAACAAATTTCCGCAGCATATTTTTCAGAGTCTGATTAAATCGCTCAACTAGTCCATCAGTCTGAGGGTGATATGGGGTGGTCTTTCTCCAAGATGGCGCTCACAGTGGCCGCCATGGTGTTTCGCTGCGACCTTTGTATGTTTTTGTTTGTCAATTGTGTGTCTGCCTGCTCTTACACCCATGAAGAGCTTCTAAATATCAGGACTTTCACTCCCACGGACCTACTCCCAGTTTTTTTAGCTCCTGCCGCCAATCTGGTTCACTGTTTAGCTCAAAAAGTGAGACGGCGAAGGAGAGGAAGGCGAGCGGGCGCTCTCGTACGGCTTCTTAGGAGAGGCATGCGCACGGCTTTGCCTGGCATATTTCTCTCCAATGCCAATTCTCTCTCTAACAAGGTAGATGAACTGAGACTGCTGATGCGTTTTAAGGACCTCTCTTCCTCGTCTGCCGTCTGTTTTACTGAGACCTGGCTCAGGGAAAATACACCAGACAGCGCGCTGCTACTCGAGGGTTTTCAGCTGTTTCGTACTGATCGTGACACAGAGCTCTCCGGTAAGTCCTCAGGAGGAGGAGTCTGCTTTTACATTAACAGCAGCTGGTGCTCTGATGTAACGGTAATTTCCCAACACTGTTCTCCCGCCCTGGAATATCTTTTTTATTAACTGCAAGCCATTTTATTCCCCGCGGGAGTTTGCTTCATTCATCCTGGCCGCTGTTTACGTCCCGCCCGATGCGGACGCGTGCGAGGCTCAGCGCGCGCTCGCAGATCACATTCAACATACGGAGCGGACTTTTCCAGACTCTCTGGTTATTGTGGTTGGCGACTTTAACCAGAGCAATCTGAGCCACGATCTCCCCCGATACAAACAGTTTATTAAATGCCCCACCAGAGGAAAGAACACGCTGGATCACTGTTACACTACAGTGAAGGACGCGTATCGCGCTGTTCCCTGTGCTGCGCTCGGACTATCTGATCACGTGATGGTCCACCTCATTCCCACATACAGACAGAGACTGAAGCTCACTAAACCTGTTGTGAGCACTACGAAGAAATGGACCAGTGAAGCTGGGGAGAAGCTGAACACGTGCATGGAAATAACTGACTGGGGCATGTTTAAAGGAGCCACGCATGATCTAGATGAGTACATGGACACTGTGAACTCATATATCCACTTTTGTGAGGAGAGCATTCTTCCATCGCGCACCAGGGTGAGTTACTCCAACGACAAGCCCTGGTTCACAGCTAAGCTCAGACAGATCAGGAAGGAGAAGGAAGCAGCGTTGAAAAGTGGAGACAGGGACTGCTACAGGGAGGTTAAATATTGGTTTAACAGAGAGCTGAGGAGAGCTAAATCTGTGTATTCTGAGAGACTCCAGCAGCGGTTCACGGCTAACGACTCTGCTTCTGCGTGGAGAGGACTGAGGCAAATCACCAACTATCGGCCTCAGGCTTCTAAGGGTCAGGATGACAAAGCCCTTCCTCAAAGACTGTCTCAACACTATGCCCGTTTCGACACCTTGTCAGCTGTGTCCAACTCCCCCCTCCCCCCAGCTCCACTGCTTCCACGGTCCCTACTTCATCAAAGGCGGCCCCCCCTCCTCCCCCCTGCCCTTGTCATCAGTGAGCAGGACATGCACAGACAGTTCTCCAGACTGAACCCGCGCAAGGCCCCCGGTCCGGACGGCGTGTCTCCCTCCACCCTGAGACACTGTGCGAAAGAGCTGACTCCTGTCTTCACAGACATTTTTAACACCTCCCTTAAGCTATGCCACGTGCCGACCTGCCTCAAAACCTCCATCATCATCCCTGTCCCCAAGAAGCCACGGATCACTGGATTTAACGACTACAGACCTGTAGCGCTTACCTCTGTAGTCATGAAGTCCTTTGAGCGCCTGGTCCTGCCCCACCTCAAGTCCATCACCACTCCCCTCCTGGACCCGCTGCAGTTTGCCTACCGAGCCAACAGGTCTGTGGACGACGCAGTCAACCTGGCCCTCCACTCCATCCTGCAGCACCTGGACTCCCCGGGAACCTACGCCAGGATCCTGTTTGTGGACTTCAGCTCTGCATTCAACACCATCCGCCCCGCTTTGCTCCGGGACAAGCTGTCCTTGCTCAACGTGCCTGACTCCCTCTGCAGGTGGATCACCGACTTCCTGACGGACCAGAGGCAGCATGTGTGGCTGGGAAAGACTGTCTCAGACTCTGTTAGCATCAGCATCGGATCACCCCAGGGCTGTGTACTTTCCCCCCTACTCTTCTTCCTTTATACCAACTCCTGCACCTCCAGCCACCAGTCTGTCAAGCTGATCAAGTTTGCGGACGACACCACCCTCATCGGGCTCATCTCCAACGGCGACGAGTCCGTCTACAGGAGAGAGGTGGCCCAGCTGGCGTCCTGGTGCAGCCACAACAACCTGCAGCTGAACGCTCTGAAGACAGTGGAGATGATTGTGGACTTCAGGAAAGTCACAGCCCCTCTGCCCCCCCTCACCCTCACAGGCTCTCCCATCACCACTGCAGATTCCTTCCGCTTCCTAGGCACCACCATCACCAGGGACCTCAAGTGGGAGCCGACCATCAGCTCCCTCATCAAAAAGGCCCAGCAGAGGATGTTCTTCCTGCGGCAGCTGAGGAAGCTCAAGCTACCCACCAAGATGTTAGTGCAGTTCTACACAGCCATCATCGAGTCCATCCTCACCACCTCCATAACCGTGTGGTACGCAGGAGCCACTGCCAGGGACAGACTAAGGCTGCAGCGCGTCGTGCGCGCTGCTGAGAAGGTGATCGGCTGCAAGCTCCCATCTCTCCAGGACCTGTACATCTCCAGGACCCGGAGGCGTGCTGGCCGGATCATAGCCGATCCTTCACACCCTGGTCACGTACTGTTTGCCCCCCTCCCCTCAGGTAGAAGACTTCGGTCCATTCAGACTAAAACCTCCCGTCACATGAACAGCTTCTTCCCCTCTGCCATCAGACTGCTGAACACTAAGTGACTTATTGACTCTCGTGCACTATGTACAGCAGCTCAACCAGATTCATGTCAGTCATCACTGTTTTCTTTTTGCATTACCGACTGCACTATGTGGTACTCCACAATATCTACTGCTCGCTAATATATTTAAAAACTGCTTTGACTAGTATTAGTCAAAGTTGGTACTAGTACTAGTACTAGTTGGTCCTTCCTACCAACGGCTGTCAGACTGTACAACCTAAGCAGGGCTGCTCGCAGAGATAGCAAAAAGACGTAACAAACTAATAGTTTTTTGAATGCAAAAGATGCAATAGACTTACACAATGGTCCTCTCCGGCATACAACTAGGAACATACCGGTCGCTATGGAGGGTGAGAATATGTATGGGCACATAATCATACCATGTAGGATAACTAAGTAGACGGTTATGCTGTTTCATTCCATCTAGCAACAATGCTCTGCACTGTGTGTGTTTATATATTTACATATTTATTCCATCTAGCTACAATGCTCAGCACTGGGTGTGTTTATATATTTATATATCTACATATTATTCCATCTAGCTACATTGCTCCGCACTGTGTGTGTTTATATACTTGCATATTTATTCCACCTAGCTGCAATGCTCCGTACTGTGGGTGTTTATATATTTACATATTTATTCCATCTAGCTACAATGCTCTGCACTGTGTGTTCATATATTCATATATTTATTCCATCCAGCTACAATGCTCTGCACTGTGTGTCTGTGTGTGTGTGTATATATATATATTTTATAGTAATACGTACATATGTATATTAGCTGCTCTTGCTTGCTTGTTTTTTTCTTGCCTTCTGATTGTTGCTCTGAGTGTTGCTATCCCTGTGCTGTTGCAATCCTGGAATTTCCCCGTTGTGGGACTAATAAAGGCTTATCTTATCTTATCTTATCTTATTACTCATTCTTATTCTACACTTTATTGCATGTATAGTTTTTTATTTCTTTTATTTTATCATGTTTAATGTTGCAGCATTGCACCGAGACAAATTCCTAGTTTGTGTACTACATGAACAATGGCAATAAATCTGATTCTGATTCTGATTCTGATTCTTAATACCCAACAGCTTATATACCTGCTGCAACAGTTTTGACAAGAAATTTGTTCCACAGTCTGTTAGAATTTCTCTGGGTATGCCTACCCTTGAAAATAACTGGATAAGGCAGTTAGCAACCTGCCTAGCCTTGATAGATTTCAGGGGGAAGGCTTCTGGGTACCGAGTAGCATAGTCACAGATCACCAGAATGTATTTATTACCAGAGGAGCTTCTCTCTAGGGGGCCAACTACATCCATCCCTATTCTGTCGAATGGTGTTCCAATAATTGGTAATGGGTGCAGTTGGGCACGGGCTACTCCCCTAGGTGATGTAATCTGACATATTGGACACGATGTGCAAAACTCCTTTATCTGGGTATACATTCCCGGCCACACAAACCTTCTTGCAATTCTCTGCAAAGTTTTCTGAAAAGCTAGATGACCTGCCCAAGGGATAACATGTCCCAGTTCCACAATCTGTGGTGTGAGGTCCCGTGGCAAAGCTATGGCCATAACTTCACCTTGTTGCTGGTACAAAATGCCCTTTTTAATGACATATATGGCCTCAGTCAAACAATCCGTTCTACCCTGTTTCACACCCTCAATCTCCGAGACTTTATAAAACCATGGTCCAAGTGCTGGGTCAGCTTTCTGCAATGCAGCTATGTCAGGAGGGATGTCAAACTCTACTGACTGACTTAGCTGTGGTGTTTCTTCACCCAAGTTCTTTACTGAAGCTAACACCTTATCTCTTCTCCTCTGAGCCTTGGATTTAGACTGTTTAATACGGCCTGCCTCTATCTCAGAATCATAGAATGGCAACTCCTGAAGAACATTGGCAGCCCTCTGTGCCCTGGTTGTCACCATATTACAAATTTTCCCAACGGGTGCATCAAGCCTCTGCTCAATAGCACCACCTGCCTGTCCCTCAGTTTGTTCGTCTCTAACCTGTTGTATAATGTCCAACAAAGTTGGAACATCATTGCTAAGAATAACTGGATAAGGCAAATCAGGCACAAGAGCTACAGGAAGGAGATAAGTTTGACCCCCCACTGTTAAATAGACCTCAGCGGTCAGGTACAACTTCTTATCCCCATGAACACAACTAATATTCACTGTAGACTCACTCCATGAATCTCTAGGGACTAAGCTGGGCAAAACAACAGTCTGGAAACAACTGGAGTCTAACAAAGCCTCTTCACACTGACCATTAAGCAAAACGTTAGTTTTATATATTTCACCATAAATTGGTGCTGACAGAGTAGGTCTTGGAACTGAGCATAATAATGAAGGTTTCTCATTTTTTATGGCAGGACATGAATATTGGGTGTGACCGATTTTATTGCACTGATAACAGCGTATATCTTTATTTGAAACAACACGTGACTTTTTACTACTATTATATCTGCCATTTGTGATCTGACTGGAACTGGAAAACAGTCTATTTTGAGCTGGACCACCCCTTTCACCCTCATTAGACTTACTCCGTATGGTGAAAGAGCTGTCACGGCCGAGAGTAGGTCTCCTGCTCCCAGACCTTGCTGACAGAAAAACCTCCGCTAGACGAGCAGCGCCCTCTGCAGTCTTTGGGTCCCGCTGTTGTATCCAGATTCCCAGTTCCGGGTTCACCATCCGCAGAAACTGCTCCAAAATCAACAACTCCACGATGTCTTTCACCATTGAGGTCTCTGGTTTAATCCATTTAATACACAGGTCTTTTAAACGAACATACAGTTCACGGGGGGTTTCGTCCTGATAAATGTCCAGAGACCGAAACCTTCTCCTGTATGTGTCAGGTGTTATCTCATATTTGCTTAAAATAGCTTCCTTCACTTTTTTATAATTGTCCGTGTCAGCAATGTCCATCAGTACATACGCACTTCGTGCTTTACCTGTGAGTAAAGGAGCCAACTGGATAGCCCACTCTTCTTCACGCCAGCAGCAGACTGTAGCAATCCTCTCAAAGGTCGCCAGGTAGTGCTCGATGTCATCCTCGGGAGAGAGCGGATTCAGCCTGGGCTCATGGTGCATTCGCGTTCTCCTCGGCTGCACCTGCAGCGGTAAATCATCCTCCTGCGGGCTGACCCGACTGGCCATCACCCTGGGGTCTTCCTCCGAAGCGTCGTCGTCACCACTGCGTTCAGCTCAGCTCCCATACTCCTCTCTCAACTCCGCCACTTGCGACTGTACCCGACGAATTTGACTATCTACAGTCTGCCACCTTTGGTCTTGAAGAGCGGCTTCTTCTTCCCTCTGACAGTCAGCGAACGAACCAAGGACTTTACCAAGCATGTTAGCTCCTCGAGCTCGCCCAGTCCGCTGGCTCCCGGCTCCTCAGTTGCCATAGCTGCGTCAGAGTCGAACTGCTCCTCTTGCCTCATTATTTTCTTTCTGGACATCGTTTCGTCCTTTGTCGTCAACCACTTCCACCAAATGTTACCTCGTCTGCCACCAAATGTTACGTCTCATCCTGGGAACGGACCACTGCTGCCACCAAATGTAACGTAGCTAGCTGGACGAGGCGGCTGTCAATCATCATTGGAGGCTTGGAGACAACTTGCAATCAGCAATTTTTCATTTTATTCCAAAAACTTCACAGATAACAACCTCAGCGTACATACCAAATCTCCACACCGACACGACACACTGTTCCCAATAACCAACACCTGTTATACTGAGTGAGACAATTAGGGCTAATTAGCCCCTACCATAACCCCAGGTAAAACAATAAAACATTTTCCATTTTTCACACATACCCAATAACATCTAAAAGTCCATAACAATTTCCCACCTATTTACAAAATACATATAAATAACACAGCATAAATAAGACACCATAAATAATTCAATAAATAATTTAAACCCCTATTTACAAACTCTAAATCACCCCTAAACTTACCATCACATGCTCCCTTCCTGCTGGTATCCTTTAAAAAGCATTCAACCCCTAAAGAGTCTTTTGCCCGGACACCATCAGGGAGCATGCTGGCAAAGGTATGTGGATAATGATCACCACTTGTTTTACCCAAATAATTAAACATAACAATTATCTCACAAAGGCATTCCAATTAGTCAAAAGCAGATCTTAAAGTAATATGTGCAAACTTAACAATAATTAACATTTACAAATATTACCCAAACAATATAATTAAACATACAATAAACCATAACAGTGGTGACACTCCGTCGTCACACCATGACACCAGGCTGGCCACCTCCCTCCTGTAGGATGCTTCATAACCATCAGTGATGCGTCCTATCACTGCCGTGTCATCTGCAAACTTTAAGATGATATTGTCCTTGTGGGAGGCAACATAGCCATGGGTGAAGAGGCTGTAGAGGATGGGGCTGAGAACACAACCCTGTGGGACTCCTGTGTTCGTGATGATGCTGACTGAGGTCCTGTTACCCATCCTGACAGTCTGGGCCCTGCCTGTCAGAAAGTCCAGTAGCCAGTCACAGAGGGTGGAGTGCAGGCCAAGTGAAGACAGTTTGTTGGGGAGTTTGTGGGGGATGACTGTGTTGAAGGCGGAGCTTTAGTCAACAAAGAGCATCCTGATGTAGGAGTCTTTATCTTCCAGGTGGGAGAGAGAATAATGGAGTGCTGCAGCAATGTTATCTGAAGTAGACCTGTTGGGCCGGTAGGAATATTGCAGGGGGTCCAGGGTATCCGGTATGCTGTCCTGAATGAGGGGCAGTACCACTCTCTTGAAGCACTTCATGATGATTGGAGTGAGTGCTACCAGCCTGTAATCATTCAGACAGGTCGGCGGGCTGTTTTTGGGGAGGGGGACAATGGTTGTGGTTTTGAAGCAGGAGGGGACTATGTTCTGGTTGAGGAAGAGGTTGAAGATGAACCTGTGTTAATGCTATATACTGTATTTTAAAGAAGGCTTCCTTTAAGACTCACATACAGACGTGGATAAAATTGTTGGTACCCCTCTGTTAATGAAAGAAAAACCCACAATGGTCACAGAAATAACTTGAATCTGACAAAAGTGGTAATAAATAAAAATTCTATGAAAATTAACCAGTGAAACTCAGACAGTGCTTTTGAATTGTGGTTCAACAGAATTATTTTAAAAAACAAACTCATGAAACAGGCCTGGACAAAAATGATGGTACCCTTAACTTAATATTTTGTTGCACAACCTTTTGACACAATCACTGCAATCAAACGATTTCTGTAACTGTCAATGAGACTTCTGCACCTCTCAGCAGGTATTTTGGCCCACTCCTCATGAGCAAACTGCTCCAGTTGTCTCAGGTTTGAAGGGTGCCTTCTCCAGACGGCATGTTTCAGCTCCTTCCACAGATGTTCAATAGGATTTAGATCAGGGCTCATAGAAAGCCACTTAAGAATAGTCCAATATTTCGCTCTTAGCCATTCTTGGGTGTTTTTAGCTGTATGTTTTGGGTCATTATCCTGTTGCAAGACCCATGACCTGCAACTGAGACCAAGCTGTCTGACACTGGGCAGCACATTTCTCTAGAATACCTTGATAGTCTTGAGATTTTATTGTACCCTGCACAGATTCAAGACACCCTGTGCCAGATGCAGCAAAGCAGCCCCAGAACATAACAGAACCTCCTCCATGTTTCACAGTAGGGACAGTGTTCTTTTCTTGGTATGCTTCATTTTTGCATCTGTGAACATAGAGCTGATGTGCCTTGCCAAAAAGTTCCAGTTTTGTCTCGTCTGTCCATAGGACATTCTCCCAGAAGCTTTGTGGCTTGTCAACATGCAGTTTGGCAAATTCCAGTCTGGCTGTTTTATGATTTGTTTTCAACAGTGGTGTCCTCCTTGGTCGTCTCCCATGAAGTCCACTTTGGCTCAAACAACGACGGATGGTGCGATCTGACACTGATGTACCTTGACCTTGGAGTTCACCATGAATGTGTTTAGAGGTTGTTCTGGACTGTTTTGTTACCATTCATATTATCCGTCTGTTCCTGCGGCCACATCCAGGGAGGTTGGCTACAGTCCCGTGGATCTTAAATTTCTGAATAATATGTGCAACTGTAGTCACAGGAACATCAAGCTGCTTGGAGATGGTCTTATAGCCTTTACCTTTAACATGCTTGTCTATAATTTTTTTTCTAATCTCCTGAGACAACTCTCTCCTTTGCTTCCACTGGTCCATGTTTAGTGTGGTACACACCATGTCACCAAACAGCACAGTGACTACGTGTCACCCTTTAAATAGGCCAACTGACTGATTACAAGTTTGTAGACACCTGTGATGCTAATTAGAGGACGCATCTTGGTTGAACATGTCCCTATGGTCACATTATTTTCAATCTTTTCTAGGGGTACCATCATTTTTGTCCAGGCCTGTTTCATGAGTTTGTTTTTTTAAAATAATTTTGTTGAACCACAATTCAAAAGCATTGTCTGATTTTCATTGGTTAATTTTCATAGAATTTTTATTTATTACCACTTTTGTCAGATTCAAGTTATTTCTGTGACCGTTGTGGGTTTTTCTTTCATTAACAGAGGGGTACCAACAATCTTGTCCACGTCTGTAACTTATTTGTTACATTAAGTACTAACATGCAAATTAAATATTGAAACATACATTAATCTTAAAACAACACTATGACATAGTGTGAACAGTTTATAACCTTGATGGTTATAAACTGTTCACAAAGAACAGATGTGGCAGATCTGGTGGTGGTGTCTGTGTGTATATCTCTTGTAGACATGATTCCAGTGTTTATGATGATACTGTCATGGAAGACTGTCATATTGCCTCTCTTTTTGTTGAGATACATGTCAAAAATGGGAAAATTTAATTGTAGGTGTGATTTATCCCCCCCCCCGCCCCCCCGGACACCAACCTTAATATTTTCACAACCAAACTGGAAGAAATTTTATTCTCAATCAACAACAAAAATAAAAGTTGTATTCTTCTTGGAGACTTCAACATTGACCTCTCCAGGAATGATGCAGCTAAAAATGACTTTATGAATACACTACACTCCTCTTCCTTCTTCCCTACCATTAATACCTATACTAGAATCACTCACTCCACCAAGTCCATTATTGATAATATCATTACTAACATTTGCAATTCCACACTGGTATCTGGAGTCGTGCTCTCCAAGATTTCTGATCACTTCCCCATTGTTCTGTTTCTTGACCTTGCCGTTAGATCCTTAATCTCGCGACATAAAATAAAAATAAAAATACTTAATGAAGAAACCTTACAATGACTGAGTGAGGACTTGCATGTCAAGGAATGGGATAGAATCTACGATTGTAGTGATGCTGATGCTGCGTTTGACGTCTTGGCTAAGGAAATAACAGAATCCATCCAGAGGACAATTCCTGTCAAGACTATCGCATGTAATTGTACTATTCAACATCCATGGCTTTCTAAGGGCATACTAATATCTATTAAGTACAAAAATAAATTATACAAATGCTACATAAAAAATCCAAATATTAACAATAAAAATGTATATACTAATTATAGAAATAAATTAACATATTATTAGAAAGAGTAAGAGTAATTACTATGCAGAACTTATAAATGCATCACAGGGTGATTCCAAGAAATCCTGGAGAATACTAAATAAGGTTCTAAATAGGGACCAAAAAACCCACACACTTCCAAACAATAACGTGGTCAGTAATCTCACCAGTAATGCCACTCTCAGTGACAAATTTAATAATTATTTTGTCTCTATTGGAGAAAATTTATCTAATGAACTTAACCAACCCCCGGCTGCCTCTTTCAAACACTATCTATCAGGAAACTACCAGAATTCTTTCTTCCTGAAGCCAACTGATTGTGAGGAAGTCTGGAAAATCATCAAGGACATGAAGATCTCAAACTCTGCTGGAGCTGATGAAATTTCCAGCAAAATTTTGAGAAGTATCATTAATTTAATACTGGAACCACTTGCCTACTGCATTAATCTGTCTCTAATCTCCGGAGTAGTGCCACAAATAGCAAAAATTGCACAAATTATACCAATTTATAAATCAGGTGATAAGAATGATTTGACTAATTATCATCCAATATTCATTCTGCCTACTCTTTCAAAGGTTTTGGAAAGAGTAGTTTATAACAGACTTACCAGTTACCTTGATAAGTTCAACATTATTATCCCATCTCAGTATGGCTTCAGAAAGAAACACACTATATGGCAGTACTTGACCTAATTGAAAAAATCAGTGATGCAATTGAAAGAGGCAACTATGGTATTGGCATTTTTTTAGACCTGTTTAACGCATTTGATACCATTAACCGTGACATCCTAATTAATAAATTACAACATTACGGTATCAGAGGCCTTGCATTAGATTGGTTTATTAATTATCTGTCTGGAAGACTTCAGTATGCTTATATAAATAACCACAAGTCATCATATAAATTCATCGATCGTGGGGTTCCCCAGGGTTCCATTTTAGGACCAGTTCTATTCATTCTGTATATAAATGACATTGCTAACTCCTCATCTCTACTACATAAAGTACTCTTTGCTGATGACACTAATTTATTTTTTGCTCACCAGAATCCAAATGAACTTGAACAGATAACAAATAGTGAACTTATGAAAATAGACACCTGGCTTCAGTGTAACAAACTTTCACTTAATACTGTATCAGTAAAACTAATTGTATTGTATTCCGTTCCAATAAAAAGCCAGACACCAAGGAAATTTGCCCCAAAAATTAATGGACAGTATATTACAAGAGTTAGCTCTATAAAATTCTTGGGGGTCCTCATTGATGAATTTCTCAATTTCAAATGTCACATTGACGATCTAACCAAGAAACTAGCCAAATACGTTGCTCTGTTTTTTAAAGTGAGACATTTTCTACCACTTTCAGCACTTCTCATTCTATATGAAACTTTATTTGAGCCTCACTTACATTACTGCAATATCATATGGTGTAACACATTTTCAACTCACCTAAAAAAGTTAGAAATTCTCCAAAAGAAATTCGTACGTGCCTTATCATGGTCTGAATGTAATTCTCCTACTAGTCATCTTTTCCATCGTTATAATCTTCTAAGACTTGCTGAGCATAATTATTTCCAGAATGCCTGTATAATGTATCAGATTGTCCACAAACTCAACTATAAATTATGTGAACTCAATCCAACCTTCCTTCCCATGCACACTTATACCACTAGAAATAAAAACCAAATTACTGGGAAAAAATGAAGACTAAAATCCACCAGGTTTAGTATTGTGTGCAGAGAACTGCAGATTTGGAATGAGCTTGATGAGAATCTAAAAATGTCACCTTCCATCTCCATTTTCAAGAAAAAACTAAAAATGCAACTCCTATCATTATATAATTAATCTGCTGTTTGCTACACAAACTTGCTTACTGATGAGTTGTTACGACATTGTAATTTTGTTTTATATGTTGATTCACTCCAATAGTATTTAATAACTTGACTATATATCTTGAACTCAGCTACTATTTCAGTGTAATCAAATGCTGGGATTATGTGCTATGTCTGTCATATGTTTGTTTGTTCTTTCACACAAAGACATCAGACTGATTTCCGTCATCATTTCATTGTAGAATTGGGCTCCCTCCTAAAAGCTTTAAATAGCTTGTTTGGGATGACCCAGTCACACTCCAAAACAATGTAAAAAAAGCCTATTGTATACTGCTAATCATGCTGTTGATAATTCATATTGTAATTCATTCATGCTGTTGATAATGTGTAATGTGTGTGTGTGTGTGTGTGTGTGTGTGTGTGTGTGTGTGTGTGTGTGTGTGTGTGTGTGTGTGTGAATAAATTGAAACTGATACATACAGTGGGAAAAATAAGTATTGAACATGTCAACATTTTTCTCATTCAATATATTTCTGATGGAGCCACTGACCTGAGATTTTCACCAGATATCAGTAACAATCCAAGTAATCCATACATACAAATAAATTAAGGCAACTGTGTTCACAAAACAAGTTATATTTAATAAAGTGGAATGTCACAGGGAACAAGTATTGAACACATGAAGAAAAAGCGGTGCAAAAAGGCCAAGAAATCAGCTGAAATCCATCAGAATTGAATCCATCCCATCCCCCATCAGTGCAAATTAATTTTAGCTGGTCAAGTCCTGACTGATAGCCTTTAAAAAGGTCTATGAATATCAGATTGTCACACCACAAAGAACTCATGATGGGTAGAAGCAAAGTGCTCTCTCTAGACCTTCACAACCTTATTGTTGCAAAACGTAATGTCGTTGGCCTCCGTCGGTCTATGATGACCATGGAAGAGAATCCTAAATGTCTACTCTGCTGGAACAGTACCGCCTGTGGCTGAACAGGCCGATGCGCGAATGGCAGTCCCTGTCACACAGGTCGCACTTGTGGGTGATCTCCGTGCTGCTGGGTCTGTGGCGGTTCTTCCTGCTGGTCCTTTTTTTTCATCTGCTGCAGCAGTCAGTCTCTCTTCACCCGCCTTGAGCTGTCTGGTCAGGGTGCCTCTCCATTTGGAGCGGTCTGTTGCAAGGTCCTCCCAGCGCTCTGTGTTGATCTCCAGTGCCTTCATGTCTCTCTTGCAGACGTCTCTAAAGCGCAGCTGTGGGCAGCCAACGTCTCTCCTGCCAGTTGCCAGTTCTCCATAGAGGACGTCTTTGGGGATTCTGCCATCCTCCATATGGTGAACGTGGCCTAGCCAGCGGAGCCTGCGCTGCCTGAGTAGAGTGAACATGGAGGGAAGGCCGGCGCGGGACAGAACTTCTGTGTTGGGCACTTTGTCCTGCCAGGATATGTCCAGGATGTGGCGAATGCAGCGCAAGTGGAAGGAGTTCAATCTCTTTTCCTGCCGGGCGTATGTTATCCACGTCTCACTCCCATAGAGCAGTGTGCTGATGACGCAGGCGTTGTACACTGCCATCTTCGTCTTGACAGAGAGTTTGGGATTCTCCCACACTCGTGTGGTGAGGCGAGCGAGTGTGAAGGCTGATTTTCCAATCCTCTTGTTGATCTCTGTATCAAGGGAGAGGTTGTTGATAATCGTGGACCCCAGGTACGTGAACTGATTCACGACCTCCAGCTCGTAGTCGTCAATGGTGATGGTTGGTGGTGCTTCCGTGCCTTGCGCCAAGACGTTAGTCTTCTTCAGGCTGATGGTAAGCCCGAAGTCCTTGCATGCCTGGGAGAAGCGGTCCATCAGGGTCTGAATCTCCTGCTGTGTGTGGGTTGCGACTGCAGCGTCGTCTGCGAACAGCATGTCTCTGATTAGAGCCTTGCATACTTTGGTTCTGGCTTTCAGGTGGGCGAGGTTGAAAAGCCTGCCGTCAGATCTTGTGTGCAGGTAGATTCCCTCTGTTGCTGTGCTGAAGGCATGCCTCAGGAGCATAGCAAAGAAAATCCCAAAGAGGGTTGGCGCAAGTACACAGCCCTGTTTCACTCCGCTGCGTATGTTGAATGGCTCTGAGACGTTGCCATCGTGCTGCACTATCCCCTGCATGTTGGTGTGAAACAATTCAATGAGGCTTTGCAACTTTGGTGGGCATCCTGTCTTTGGCAGGATCTTGAAAAGGCCCTCTCTGCTGACCAGATCGAACGCTTTGGTGAGGTCGATGAAGGCGATGTACAGGGGCATGTTCTGTTCTCTGCATTTCTCCTGGAGTTGGCGGATGGAGAATATCATGTCTACCGTCGATCGCTCAGCGCGGAAGCCACACTGAGACTCGGGGTAGACACGTTCGGCAAGCTTCTGTAGACGAACGAGAACAACTCGTGCGTAGACTTTGCCAACAACGCTGAGGAGGGAGATGCCCCTGTAGTTGTTGCAGTCGCTTCTCTCCCCTTTGTTTTTGTAGAGGGTGATGATCTTGGCGTCCCTCATGTCCTGTGGTACGGCACCTTCCTTCCAACACTGGCAGAGGACGTCATGCAATGGCAGCAGTAGGGCGGTCTTGCAGTGCTTGATCAGGTCAGGGGGTATGCTGTCGTTGCCGGGTGCCTTGCCAGCGGCCAAGCTATCAATGGCCTTGCTGAGTTCGTCGATGGTTGGCTCGGCGTCAAGTTCGTCCATGGATGGCAGGCAGTCGATGGCATCAAGGGCTGACGGTGTCATGGTGTTCTGTCTGGAGTAGAGGTCGGAGTAGTGTTCCACCCATCTCTCCATCTGCTTGTTCTTTTCTGTGATCATCTCCCCAGTGGAGGATTTGAGGGGGGCCGTCTTGCTCTGAGCTGTACCAAGTGCTTTCTTGATGCCATCGTACATACCACGGATGTTCCCTGTTATGGCAGCGGTTTGAATGTCTTGGCTGAGCTGAGTCCAGTACTCGTTGGCACAGCGCCGAGCAGTCTGCTGAACTTTGCTTCTCGCAGCCCTGAGAATCTGGAGATTCTTCTCGTTTGGGCACTTCTTGTACTCAGCAAGTGCTGAGCGCTTGGCTTCAATGACGGGGGTCATCTCGGTCAACTTGGCATCAAACCAGTCCTGTGACTTCGAGGTCTTCCTCCCAAAGGTAGCCAAGGCTGTGCGGTGGATGGTGTTTCGCAGCTCTTCCCACTTCTGCTTTGCAGATTCTCCTTCTTGTGGTACACCAAGTTCCTTCTCAAAGGTGGAGGCAAACTGCTCAACAAGTTCTGGTTGAGCCATCTTGCTGGTGTCAATCCGTGCCTTTCCAGGCTGTCTAGCACGATGGAATTTCTTCAGCTGCAGCTTGACCTTGCAACACACCAATGAATGGTCTGTGTCGCAATCTGCACTCTGGAACGAATGGGTGATTAGCACGTTCTTCAGTGAGGTGCGCCTGGTCAGGATCAAGTCCAGCTGGTGCCAGTGCTTTGAGCGCGGATGTTGCCAGGAAACCTTGTGTTGGGGCTTGGTCTTGAAGAACGAGTTTGTGATGCACAGATCGTGATATGTGCAGAACTCGAGCAGCCGCTGTTCGTTGTCGTTCATTCTGCCCACGCCAAAAGGTCCAAGACAGGAGGGCCAGGAGTCATGGTCAGCACCCACTCTGGCATTGAAGTCTCCAAGGAGAATGAGTTGTTCAGAGTTGGGGATGATCCTGACAGTTGTTGCGAGATTCTCGTAGAACTCATCTTTTGCCTCTGGTGTGGCTGTCAGTGTTGGGGCATACACACTGACGAGGGTGACTGGGCCTTGAGTGGTGTTCAGGCGGAGGGTGAGGAGTCGTGCAGAGCCATTGCTGCCCGGTTCCACCATCTTCAGCAAGGTGTTCTTCACTGCAAAGCCCACTCCGTGTTCCCTGTGTTCGTCACTGCCCTTTCCCTGCCAGTAGAACGTGTAGTCCTTCTCTCTCATTGTGCCTGCGTCAGCCAACCGTGTTTCCTGGAAAGTGGCGATATCCACTCCCAGTCTCTTCAGCTCATTATTGATGATGGCAGTCTTCCTGGTGTCGTTGATGTCCTTGAGGTTAGCAGCGAGTCCTGTCATCATAGTGCAGACGTTCCAAGTTCCCAGTTTTAGAGTTGGTCTCTTTTGTTTTATTGTCTTGCCTGGTGCGAAGGTTCTCAGCCTGCTGTTCGTGTGGGTGACCCCCACAGCCTACGGGACAAGCAGAGCGCTCAGCTGGAGCAATTAGCAGAACAGTGAGATGTATGGACTGATATCAATAGGTAGAGAGGAATTCCGGTGCCAGTAATCCTGCTATTGATATGTGTGACTCTAATGCAAATGTCCATGCCTTCCTGCTGTTTACTGTGATGCTAATATGCCATGCATGCATTGTCTAGCTGGGTATATAAGTCAACTGCATATCGCTTGCTCTCTCACTCTCTTTTTGACCACTTGCATTCGCTGTTTGCTGACTAGAGACAGAGGGCTCGCTCCAGCACGCTCCCACAGCGCTGGGGTGAACCCTCGTGTTGGAGGATGAATAAAACACCCTTTTAAACTTCAGTTCACCGTGTCCGCCTGCACTTATTCCGTGCCTCCACACTCCATACCAGCAAAACGTAATGATGGCATTGGTTACAGGCGCATTTTTAAACTGCTGAATGTTCCAGTGAACACTGTTGGAGCCATCATTCAGAATAGGGGTGTGCCATATCGTATCGTTCACGATAATACCGTTATAAATTTTGATACCAGTGTAAAAATGAATATCGCAACATTTGGGGTCCATTACGCTGCTAACGGAAGTTACGTGTTACCATAGAAACGGGGAAAAAAAATGGCGTGGGAAAAGTAGCGCTCCGTGTTTGGACATCTTCGTCTGGATGTGAAAAAGTAATTTAGTTTTAAGCTCATTTCAGACTGCTGCCAGCTTTTAAATAAAATGGTGCAGCGATGCAGATAATCTGCCCACATTATTTTCTGCATGTCAACAATGCCACTTCGGGGAAAAGTTTTACTTTGCCCTGAAGCAGTGTTGCTGAGATCTGAAGTGTCCAGAGGTTTATTTTCGTTCCATTGTGGCTGCTTCAGCGTGATTTATTCAACCAACCGAAAGAAAAAAAAAATCTGTTAACAGCCCCAGGACTTGTCTGTGCAACGGAGATTTCTAACGTGGGTAAACTGAGAGAAAGCGAGAGAGACGGGAGGTCTTACCAGCAGAAGTGTCTTGGGAAACAACAGGTAGGCCAGCATATATTTAATACGATAAAAATGATGAAATAATAATAGTTTTAAATAAGCCCAGTCTCTTCCTGTTTTATTTAGACCCTCTTCCTGACCTGGTGAAATAACAGACTAGACTAAATTAATTTAATATGTTAAAAGCAGCAAAACCCCCTCATGTCCCAGAGCATAGAAATGAGATAAAGACAGAAGTAATGTGGTGAAAGCGTGTCTATGGTTATGCTGCTGTAGCTGCTTACTGCAGTTAAGGATTTATGTTTTTTAATGTAATAAATAGGTTGCATTAACCATAGCTAAATTGCTAGTGTTGTTACATTCATAAGGCAACGTTTTCATGACTATTCAGATGTTTTGAAAAAATCTGCAGAATTTTCAAAACTACAGGCTATATGTAGTCTGCAGTACCAACTTTACTCTCATCTGCTTGTTATTGTTCTCTCTTAAATTTGTTTTTTTCTCATTAAACATCTTTACATAAAGGTACATTTTTTCTAAATTTTGAACATTTTTGGTGACAAATTTGTGACCTTTTTCCATGCAGAATTGTAACTTTCTACCTAAAGCCTCTTACCTTGTGTTTTTACTCTGAAAAGGTGAAGAAATGAGAAGCAGCACCAGATTTAAATTAAGATTAGTCAATCAGTTGTTTTAATAATCAATAGATCAATTGACTATTACAATCCAAATTGGTAATTTTCATCCCACCCGAAGGTTATAATTACATTTATAACTAGCTTGATACCTGTTATTTTAAAATATTAACCTACTAAAACTGTGGTGGTTTGAGGTTTCCAACAACAGGGTGGCCTGGGATAATGTGAAATTCCCACCCTGAATTTTTGTCCCAGTCCATCCCTCAGTGTGCTTAAGATGTGGTGGTTTATAATATTTTCTGGTAATATTTGATACAGAATTTTAAAAAAGTTTTAAACGCATTCTAAAGTGCTCTTTATAAACTGGAGAAATAAGAGTTGTTGTTTTGTTTTTCCTGAATATGTTGAACATAACGCTGGCCTGTGAAACTGTCCTTTATAAATTTAAAAGAAAAACTGTATTTCTTGATATCATGAAGAATATCGTTATTGTGAAAATTTACAGAAATATCGTGATATCATTTAGGCCATATTTTAGGCCATATTGCCCACCCCTAATTTGGAAGTGGGCAAAACTAGCCATGACAAGGAGCAAGATTTCTGACAGAGGAGTCAAAAGAGTTATCAGAAGAATTATCCAAGAACCAAAGACCACTTGTGAGAGCTCCAGAAAGACCTGGAGTTAGCAGGTACTGCTGTTTCAAAGAAAAAAATAAGTAATGAACTCAACCAACATGGGCTCTACGTCTGCTCACTTTGCAAGACTTCATTACTGAAGAAAAAGCATGTTGAAGCTCATTTAAAGTTTGCTGCACAACGTTTGGGCAAGCCAGTAAAATACTGAGAGAATATAGTCTGGTCAGATGAGACCAAAATTGAACTTTTTGGATGCCATGACACACAGAATGTTTGGAGGAGAAATGGCACTGCACATCAGCCCCAAAACACCACACCAACAGTGAAGTTTGGAAGTGGGAGTATCATGGTGTGGGGGTGTTTTTTCAGCACATGGTACAGGCAAACTTCATATAATTGAAGGAAATATGAATCAACAAATGTACAGAGACATCCTTGATAAGGACCTGTTGCCATCTGCCAAGATGCTAAAGATGAAACAAGGGTGGACATTTCAGCAAGACAATGATACCAAACACACAGCCAAGAAAACTCTCAATTGGCTTCAGAGAAGGAAAATAAAGCTGCTAGAATGGCCCAGTTAGTTACCTTACCTGAATCCAATTGAAAATCTATGGAATGAACTGAAGATCAGAGTTCATAGAAGACACCCACAGAACCTTCAAGATTTGAAGACCGTTTATGTGGAAGAATGGGTTAAAATCGCTCCTGAGCAATGCCTTCACCTAGTTTCACAATACAGGAGGTTTCTGGAAGCTGTTATTACCAACAAAGGCTTTTAAATATTAAATGAATTTCAAGAAGCGTGTTCAATACTTATTCCCTGTGTCATTCCACTTCATTAAATATAACTTGTTTTCTGAGTACTGATATCTGTTGAAAATCTCAGGTCAATGGCTCCATCAGAAATATATTTAATGAGAAAAATGTTGATGTGTTCAGTACTTATTTTCCCTGCTGCATATGCAGTACTTAATGCCCAATTCATTCTTTTTTTTTTTAACACATTTCCCATGAGTATTGTAGGATCAGCTTTGCAATTGTAAACTGAGCTTTTCTTCTTCTCTTCAGAGTTGCATCTCATTCTTAAAAATAAGTATTGGTTTTTTTTTATACCACAGCCTCACTTGTAAATTCAAAAGTAAATTTTCATCCTTTGTTGTGAAGCTAGCACAACCTATCCATCATATAAAACAACTAAGGGACTCAAAATAACTTTTGACAGTATTTCCCAATCATTATATGAGATTACAGCAACAGAGTACAAAAAAAATCATGATAAATCCCTGCACCTCTTTGTCTTTGAGGCAGCTGAATGATAATGTGATGGTGGTTTTTTCCACTTTCCATTTATGTATTTATATTCTTAATTCATGTTTGTTCCATAAAGATTTGTATTTCCCATGAATTTCCATGAGCATGTTTTCCTTCTCTCTTTGTGCTGTGTATCTTTGTCAGCATGTTGCATACCTTTTTCCACTCACATCTTTTCAGTCTTGTTTGATTTTTTTTTAATTAGATGCTTACTTTGAGCTATCTGTTTCCAGTCTGTTTTGCTAGCCTGGATGTGTTCACAATATCCACATGTAATGGAACCAGTTAATAAGGGTGCCCCCCCCCCCGTCCTGTTTTTATCCTGGATGATATCCAAATGCTTGATATGCACCTTACCTGAACCTCCAACTATTAGCCACCAGTTTTACTGTCACTGAGGGCAGAATCAGCCTTTTTTCCTCCATATTCCTGCAATAAAACCTCCATCTTGGAGGTGATTTAGGTGGCAGCATGTCCTCACCTTTATTTGTGCCAGTGGGGTTCAGCTGCAAAGTTGTCTCTACAGGAAATAACCCCAATGCCCATTAACACTGTGTCAGTCAGTTTGGCTCCCGGCTGGGCATCATCAGTTTTTGATCCAGTTCTATGGTTGCTCAAAGTCCAGGCCCTTTCATTGCCAGTCAACACCAGGCCCAAGCCCCTTTTCATAGTGAACTGACATTAAGCGCTTGGCCTTTTTACAGTTGGTCAATATTTTCTTCAACATTGGTCCAGAGCTCCCCATTGTAATGCTTGTCCAAATCTCTGCTGACCCCTCAGTCAGGGTCTTGTCTCTTTAGGATTTCTTTTACTTACTTCATCAAAGGATTCTGATTTACTGTCAGATTCCTTCCTAAACTTTTGGACCTTCTTTTATCAACTAAATATATTTTAAAATCATATAATTTTCCATTTATCAAGGCAGTGTTGAACCTGCAGTTATTTATCACTTCAAAATATACATGCATCTGTTATAGTTTAGCTCTGAGCAGGTTGCTGTATAGTTCAGACGACACTTTGGCTGGACTTTAACTTGCTTACTGCCAAGAGAGTTAGAGGAGGCCAGCGGACTCACTACAGCTCACTACCTCATCGTCAGCATTGGCTTCATCCAGAAAGCCACGGGACAAGAGGATTTAATACAGAGCTGCGATGCTCCTCTCCAGAGGGGATTACTGGAGCACTGCTGTAGGAAATAGACCCCCAATGCTGTTATTGCCAGGGCTGCCCTGCCAACACACACCCACATCATATCACCGAACACACAAGTGTGTTTGCACATGTGCACATGCAGGAACATAATTCATATCTTTCGCTTCCATACACGACTTACTCCACCGACTTTGCCATTGTCCATTCGTGCTTGTTCACACAACCAACGGCACACTGCCCATTAGTTTGTTTTTTATGCACCACATACTGTATTTCATGTTTTCTATCCTGTCAGATCGTGAATTCTTCCCTTATCAGGTCATGAATTTAAATATTCAAAATACTGCTCACAGTCATAACCACAATGCACTTGGTGGCCAGAAGGACACAAAGCTCTGTTCAGTCTTATGCAATCCTCTGCAACTGCTCTGAAGCACTATGAAAAATGTGTAATTGTGACATTTATGGTGACTTTGTTACACTCGAAGGTGCAGTTTTTATCAGTGTTTTCAAGAATAAATTGTAAAATAATCGAGAGAAAACAGTTTACATTTAAATTTAACCGCTTACAATTATCAATTGCAGTATCATTTTTAAAATACACACTATTACCCTAAACGTTTTTGAACATCACCAGTGTTAGAACACAAATGTATGGGATCCCAACTAAAAGTCTTTCCTATGTACAGTTCTAAATATGAACATTTTGTAATGACAAATTTAGGAACAGGTTGTTGATAACCTTCTGTGCTAATGTCAAACATTACACTTTCACATACAGTATCTTTGTGTTTTCATATAAATTCTTTTACCCCCTCTACACAGGGTTGGAGATCGTTGAGGGATTGCTGAGTGATGACAAAATACCCAGATCTCCAAAAGATCTTTCAATGATCTCTCAGTGACTGCCAAGAGAGATCATTGACTGGCGCCTAGCGGCTGCCCCGGCCTTGGATGCGCTCTGCAGAGCGTGCCCAAATGCCAAGTCACGTTTCGTTATCTTGTATTCATACATGTGTAATGACAATAAAGTTGAATCTCAATCTCAATCTCAATCTCAATCTCAAGAGCTCTCAATGGTCTCTCAAGGATCTTAAGTGATCTCCATAGTCCTCAAAGTTCTGACTCATTCTAGAACAAATTGTTTTGGACTGAGCCAAAAAAATCTCTCAACAGTGGCAATTGTGGAGATCACTGGAAGATCATTGAGAGATTGTGGCAATCACTGAGTAATCATTGAATGATCATTGAAAGATCTGGACATTCTTTCATCAGTCAAAAATCTTTTAAGAATCTCCACCGTTGTGTAAAGGGAGTAGAAGAGCACTAGAAACTTTTCAAATATATATACAATGGGGAAAATAAGTATAGAACACGTCAACATTTTTCTCTTTAAACATATTTCTGATGGATCCATTGATCTGAGATTTTCATCATATCAGTAACAACCCAAGTAATCCATACATACAAAGAAATCAAGGCAAGTGTGTCCACAAAACAAGTTATATTTAATAAAGTGGAATGACACAGGGAATAAGTATTGAACATGCTTGGTGAAATTCATTGAATATTTAGTAGAAAAGCCGTTGTTGGTAATAACAGCTTCCAGACGCCTCCTGTACAGAGAAACTAGTCACAGGCATTGCTCAGGAGTGATTTTAGCCCATTTTTCCACACAAATTGTTTTCAAATCTTGAAGGTTCTGTGGGTGTCTTCTATGAACTCTGATCTTCAATTCGTTCCATGGATTTTCAGTTGGATTCAGGTCAGGTGACGACTGGGCCATTCTAGCAGCTTTATTTTCCTTCTCTGGAGCCAGTTGAGTATTTCCTTGGCTATGTGTTTGAGATCATGGTCTTGCTGAAATGTCCACCCTCATTTCATCTTCAGCATCTTGGCAGATGGCAACAGGTTCTTATCAAGGATGTCTCTGTACATTTGTCCATTCATCTTTCCTTCAGTTATATGAATTCTACCTGTGCCATGTGCTGAAAAACATCCCCACACTATGATGGGAAGTGCAGTGCCATTTCTCCTTCAAACATGCTGTGTGTTGTGGCATCCAAAAAGTTCAATTTTGGTCTCATCTGACCAGACTATATTCTCCCAGTCTTTTACTGGCTTGCCCAAATGTTGTGCAACAAACTTTAAATGAGCTTCAACATGCTTTTTCTTCAGCAATGGAGTCTTGTGAGGTGAGCGGGCATAGAGCCCATGCCAGTTGAGTGCATTACTTATTGTTTTCTTTGAAACAGCAGTACCTGCTAACTCCAGGTCTTTCTGGAGCTTCCCACGAGTGGTCTTTGGCTCTTGGATAACTCTTCTGGTAATTCTTTAACTCCTCTGTCAGAAATCTTGCAAGGAGCTCCTGGTTGTGGCTGGTTTATGGTAAAATGATGTTCTTTCTGCTTCTAAATGATGGCTCCAACAGAGCTCACTGGAACGTTCAGCAGTTTAGAAATGTGCCTGTAACCACTGCCATCATTATGTTTTGCAGCAATAAGGTTGTGAAGGTCTAGAGAGAGCGCTTTACTTCTACCCATCCTGAGTTCTTTGTGGTATGACAATCTGATATTCACATACCTTTTTAAAGGCTATCAGTCAGGACTTAACCAGCTGAAATTAATTTGCACTGATGGGGGAATGGATGGCTTCCTGAATTCTGATGGATTTCAGCTGGTTTCTTGACTTTCTATGCCTTTTTGAACCGCTTTTTTCCCATGTGTTCAATACTTATTCCCTGTGTGATACCACTTATTAAATATAACTTGTTTTGTGAACCCAGTTGCCTTGATTTCTTTGTATGTATGGATTACTTGGGTTGCTACTGATATCTGATGAAAATCTCAGGTCAATGGCTCCATCAGAAATATGTTTAATGAGAAAAATGTTGATGTGTTCAATACTTATTTTCTCTGCTGTATGTATACCTCTTTGGTCACCCCACAAACTCTCAATAATCCCTCAGAAATCTCTCCTGATCTCCCAATGATCTCTCAAGGTTCTTTCAAAGATCTGTATAGATTGCCATGAAAATCGTACAACAATCTCCCATGTGTTCATACAGAAACAGCTTTTTTGATCTCTCAATGTTCACCCAACAATCTCCGTCTGTGTAAGTTGGCCCTTAGTTTATGCAGTGACTGAACAGCTGATGGATGAAAAAGTTAATTTCAACATGTTGCTTTTTAAAGGAAGAGTGTGGATGACATGATTGATTGTTTTCATCCCTTCAGAAATCCTGGATCATTGACAATATTTTTATATAGTTCGCATACAGAGCTATTATTATAGCCACATGGAAAAACTTGCACAACAATACTACACATCATTTTTGCACAGCTTAATGCTTTGTTTCATACAGAAGGAGAAATAGGAGAAATAGGTGCAGCGGAGAGGACAAATGTGCATTCATTTTGTAATGATAAGCTGGAATGATTCTTTAAATAATGTAATTTGGTGTATGCTGATTTGGGAGGAAATTGCATTCTGTGGATGAATTCAGAGCCTGTGTTTGAGTGGGAATAAACTGGAAATTGGTTTATGAAATATGCAGGGTGTGATTGAGAACACAGAAAGGGAGGCCACAGCATGAGATGAATTTAAAGAGAAAAGACAAAAACACACCCGCAAATACTTAACTGTCAGTTAATCACTGTCTGTATAAGAGAAACAGACACACATACAATGTAATATTATGTAGAACCACATATCTGGGTCTGTCATCCGATCATGACTAAAGACTGACATAAATCCACATTCACACTGTACTTTATATTCATATTGTACGTTGCCTGTGTGCCAGAATGCTACGGCAGTCAAATTTGTTAAGAGGAGCATGATATACTCAGTAAGTGTTTTTAACAAGGGGGATGGTGGATGTGGGGATTATTGACAAATTTAGTTCCAAACATATAAATCTAAAATAAGTGCAATTTTTCATGAATAAAGGTGGAATAATATGACCAGAAAATGGTCATTTACAATTAACAAAAGTTGCATAAATTACCATAAGTGAGTCCCAAATTTATAAGAAAATGTTAAAAATTTGTGAGGAAAAATGGCGAAAAACATGAATGGATGGCGAAAAACAACAAATTTCCGAGAAAAAATGTATTTATGAGAAAAAGTCATAAATTTACAATTAATTAAAAATTTATTTAAAAAAAAATCACAAATGTATAAAAAATTGACAACAACAAAAGTCAAAAATGTATGAGAAAAAAATTGCAAATTTAAAAGAAAAATGTGTTTAATTATTATAAAAAAGTTGGAAATTTATAAGGGAAAAATAAAACAACAGCTGCAGATTTGTATCCATTTTTTATTTTTTTCCATGATAAATTTCACCTTTTTTAATCAATTTGTGAGGTTTTTCTTAAAAACTTGTAACAGTTTCCAAAGTAATGTACAACTTTTTTCTGATAAATTTTATAACTTTTTTCCTGGCAAATTTGTGACTTTTCTAATAAATTTTTTACCTTTTTTTTTTTTACTATGAATTTGCTACTTTTTGTGATAAATTCGTTACCCTTTTCCCACACAAATTTACATATATTTATATCTGTACCCTCATAATGTTTTTTTCAACTTTTTTTGTAGATTTGCAGCTATACTCTCACTGACATGTCCAGCTGTACCTATCCTTACGCTCTTTATAGTGATGGGGGACAGGTTAACAAAGGGAATGATTTTGGATCATTTTGCTAACATGTGGGATACCATCCCCCCTCATATTACCCACTAGATATACTAGTGTGTCCCAAAGATTAGAATATCATAATTCAGCAACTTATGTCACGGAGCTAAATTGTAATCATGTAAATTTAAAATAAAAAAGGCTTGAAATAGTTCACTGTATACAATATGTAATGAATATAAAAATTGTGAATGTTTAACGTTTTTGAAAAGAATTGTTTAAAAAAATATCGTCGGGCGGTGGAAGGAATACTTCGAGGATCTCCTCAATCCCACTGATACGCCTTCCACAGAGGAAGCAGGGTTTGGGGACGAGGGGGATGACTCGCCTATCACAGGGGCTGAGGTCGCCAAGGTGGTTAAAAATCTCCTTGGTGGCCGGGCCCCGGGGGTGGACGAGATTCGCCCCGAGTACCTCAAGGCCCTGGATGTTGTTGGGTTGTCATGGTTGACACGCCTCTGCAACATTGCGTGGAGGTCGGGGGCAGTGCCTTTGGCATGGCAAACCGGGGTGGTGGTTCCTCTCTTCAAAAAAGGGGACCGGAGGGTGTGCTCCAACTTTAGAGGGATCACACTCCTCAGCCTCCCTGGGAAGGTCTATGCCAAGGTATTGGAGAGGAGAGTCCGGCCGTTGGTCGAACCTCGGATTCAGGAGGAGCAATGTGGTTTTCGTCCTGGCCGTGGCACATCGGACCAGCTCTTTACCCTCTCGAGAATTCTTGAGGGTTCGTGGGAGTTTGCCCAACCAGTTTACATGTGTTTTGTGGACTTGGAGAAGGCATTTGACCGCGTCCCTTGTGGATTTTTGTGGGGGGTGCTTCGGGAGTATGGGGTATCGGGCTTGTTGTTACGAGCTATTCGGTCTCTGTACGACCGTTGTGAGAGTTTAGTTCGCATTGCCAACACTCGGTCGGAGTCATTCCCAGTGAGAGTTGGACTCCGCCAGGGCTGCCCTTTGTCACCGGTCCTGTTCATAATTTTTATGGACAGGATTTCTAGGCGCAGCCAGGGAATGGAGGGTGTCATGCTTGGTGACCACAGGATCTCATCTCTGTTGTTTGCAGATGATGTTGTCCTGTTGGCTTCATCCAGCAATGACCTACAGCTCTTGCTGGGACGGTTTGCCGCTGAGTGTGAAGCGGCTGGGATGAGAATCAGCACCTCCAAGTCCGAGTCCATGGTCCTCAGCCGGAAAAAGGTGGATTGTCCTCTCCGGGTTGGGGACAGGCTCCTGCCCCAAGTGGAGGAGTTTAAGTATCTTGGGGTCTTGTTCACGAGTGAGGGGAAAATGGAGCGAGAGATCGACAGACGGATTGGAGCAGCATCTGCAGTGATGCGGACGTTGTACCGGTCTGTTGTGGTGAAGAGGGAGCTTAGTTCTAAGGCAAAGCTGTCGATTTACCAGTCAATCTACGTTCCTACTCTCACCTATGGTCACGAGCTTTGGGTAATGACCGAAAGAACGAGATCGCGGATACAAGCGGCTGAAATGAGCTTTCTCCGTAGGATTGCTGGACTCACCCTCAGAGATAGGGTGAGGAGCTCAGTCATCCGGGAGAGGCTCAGAGTAGAACCGCTGCTCCTCCACATTGAAAGGAGTCAGTTGAGGTGGTATGGGCATCTGATTAGGATGCCTCCTGGACGCCTCCCACTTGAGGTGTTTCAGGCACGTCCCACTGGGAGGAGACCCCGGGGCAGACCCAGGACTCGGTGGAGAGACTATGTCTCCCAGCTAGTCTGGGAACGCCTTGGTATCCCCTCTGAAGAGCTGGAGCAGGTGGCTGGGGAGAGGGAAGTCTGGGCTTCTCTGCTTGAACTGCTGCCTCCGCGACCCGGACCTCCGGAAAAGCGGTAGAAGATGGATGGATGGATGGATGTTTAAAAAAAAACATTTTTGTAATATTCGAAATTTTTGTGATGCACCAGTACAAAATCATGTTTGTGCTTTGTGACATATTTTTAAGTTAATAATATATTGCATTCATTTTGCACTTTTAATGACAATCAAAACACTTTAGAGTGAGTCCATTGTTCACTCACTCCACAGACAGACACTAATAAGCTACCTCTGTAGCCACAGCTGCCCTGGTTCAGGCTGACAGAAATGTGGCTGCCAATTCATGCCAACAGCCTCTCCAACCACCACCATTCACTGAAGGCAAGGTGGGTAAAGTGTCTTGCCCAGGGACACAGCAGCAGGATGGCTAGAGAGAGTGGAGTTCAACCCGGCAACCTTTTGATTACTGGATGACCCACTCTATCTCCCGAGCCACTACTGCCCTGTTGTAGTGGTTAATTTGTTAAACTGAATAACAGGGAGGCAGGTGTAACAGTGAAGATGCAAGGAGTAGAGGCAGTGAAGGTAGACAAGTTTAAATACCTGGGGTAAACCATCCAACACAATGGAAAATACACAAGAGAGGTGAAGAAGAGAGTGCAGGCAGGGTGGAGTGGGTGTAGACAAGTGTCAGGGGTGATTTGTAACAGAAGGATTGCAACCAAAGTGAAAGGGAAGATTTACAAGACAGTAGTGAGGACTGCTATGATGTATGATTTGGAGACAGTGGCACTGACAAAAAGACAGGTGGTGGCAGAAAGATGGCCAGAGGATTAGAAACTAGAAAAGCACTCATAGAGCGCATACCTCCGCCAAGGCTCCTTCCGTTTGTCATGGATCACCTCCAAAATGTAATGGGTTTGTGTGTAGGCCTATAGCCACTTTTGGTGAAAATGGCATCAAAGTCTGTCCATCAGTTTTGGAGTATTGTTGCTAACACACTGTGAGAAGATAAGAGCCTTGGCTGAGGTATGCATTCTCAGATCATCACCAAAATATAATGGGTTCCTCTCTAGCCCAAGAACCACCTCTGGTGAAAATTTCATTCATCCAAATCCATCCAGTAGTTTTTGTGTAATCCTGCTGCACAAATACAAACAAAGCCCTTGGTGGAGATATGCACTCTCAGATCATCACCAAAATCTAATCATCTGTTCCCCGTGCCATTACACACCTTTCCTGAAAATTTCATCAAAATCCATTCATAACTTTTTGAGTTATGTTGGTAACAGACAGACAGACAGACAGACAGACAGACAGACAGACAGACAGACAAACCCCGGTAAAAACATTATCTCCACCAAGGAGGTAATGAATATATCAGAGGGACGGCTCAGGTTGAGCAGTTTGGAGACACAGTAAGAGAGTCAAGGCTGAGGTGGTTTGGGAATGTGCAGAGGAAGGATAATGGATATATTGGACAAAGGATGTTGAAGATGGAGCTGCCAGACAGGAGCAAAAGAGGAGGACTGCAGAGAAGATTCATGGATGTAGTGAAGGAGGACATGGAGAGGGTTGGTGTTACAGAGGAAGATGCAAGGGATAGGGTGAGATGGAGGCAGATGATCCGCTGTGGCGGACCCGAAAGGGAGCAGCTGGAAGAGGAGGGGGAAGAAGAAGAAGAAGAAGAAGAAGAAGAAGAAGAAGAAGAAGAAGAAGAAGAAGAAGAAGAAGAAGAAGAAGAAGAAGAAGAAGAAGAAGAAGAAGAAGAAGACATAAAAACTGCTTCAGAAATCTGAATGTGTGAATAGGAAGAGTCAACCAGGATATGCAGGCAAATGAGAAACTAAGGAACCTCCATGGACTATGCATTCTGCAACATAATATAGTTTAAAGACATGGACAGGCTTCATCCACCCAGAATCACTTTTCATTGATGAATAGAAGCTATACCAGTTTCTAATTGACGAGCCTATAACAGAAAAGAACATTTTTTGAACAAAAAGACAAGAGTTTCCCAAGTTTTAGTCCCTGCATATAACTTTGTCACATCTGCTGTTTTTCTGTTACAGAGATTTGTTTGCTGACACGGGGCAGAAGGACAGCAAGCGTACGTGCTGACACATACTGTCGTTTATATTCACTCTCTGTTGACAACTTCAATGAAGTACTGGAAGAGTATCCTATGATGAGACGGGCCTTTGAGACGGTAGCTCTGGACAGACTGGACCGTATCGGTAAGAAAATGTTTTCATACTCAGATCCAATCACATCTTCTTAAGCCAATCTGCAAACCAATGGAAAGTATTTCCAATTAGTGAGATTCAGTGACAGTTGCCGTCAAGAGGACTAATTATTTCAAAGCGGAGCTGAAGCTCTCAGGCAAAACGCAAGGGCTATAAAAATGTTCTCACTGGTACTCAGTGACTGCAATTACTTTCAAAGTCATCTGCATATAAACATGCAGATAGAGCTTTGGTTTTGAAATCCTTATTTGACTTCTCTTGTGCATAAAATTGATATTCTCTCCATATCCATGGCTGTTCCCAAGCTCAGCCTGGGCAGATGAAAAATTCACAATGAAAGGCACGCCTGTATCATCACTCAGCCATCACAGCATGCTCTGTTTTATCCTCTGCTATGTTTAGAGTGGAAGATAGAGAAATTGCTTTAGGGGGTCTCTTTGTAGAAAATGGCTGCTTTGAAAGAGATGAGGTAGACTGATTGTAATGCTTCTCTGAAATGGTCTCCTGCGTCCATCTTCTCTCCTGGGCTTGATGCTTATGTACACCATTGTTTCCTAACAAAGTAATTCGTACACCACTAATCCACAGAATAATTACCATTTTGATGGACTTTACAGCTTTTTTTAAGTTTGCTGTTGAAAAAGAGGGTCATGTGGTGCCAAGTCAGCATGGATGTGGATATAATAACTCACAAATACACCTCAGCTAATCTCTCACAAGTCTTAATAGAAAACTGAGAGATTCATCTGCGGCTTATTCCATTACAATATCAATGTATTTCATAGGCTTTTGTTACCACTGGTTTGACAGTGGTATTAATGCAAATTAACTCGGTCTCTACTAGTTTGCCCATTCAGCTGTGTCTAACAGACTTTTGGGTTGGAGCATTTTTTTAAGACTGTAGATGAGATCTGCTATAGTGGCGCAATTGCAACTTGTTATACTGACCATGTTTACGTGTCACATGTACTGCATATTCTAATACATTAGAAATTGCCAGAAAAGATTGAAAAGATTTAAGATCTTAGAGCAATAGTTCCTGGTTTATGACCTGTTCATTTAGAAATAACAGTATAAAATAAAGTCGTTGTTGGCTGTGTGCAGCATTCACAATCTCCCACGTTGAACTTACACTGTGTGGTACAGCATTTATTTTATGCATTGTCCCTGTTTCTTTGGGAATCACAGTAAGAGCTAGTCAAACATACACCTCCTACACTTTAGGCTGTCATGCACACCAAGCTTCTGTCTCTGGGTAGTTTTTTTCCCACCTATCTTTTATTGTTTCTTTTATTCTCTGTTCTTTATGCTTTGGTGTTTTGCTTCATGTCCTGTCATTTTCTTAAATTTTTTTCCTTTTCAGTTGTGGCTTTTAGATACATGTCTTTCTTCAGTGTTTTCTGAAGTTTCTGTCTTGTTCTATTGAAAGGTTTTGATGAAATATAAGGAGGTTCACAAGTACTGTAGACAATATTGTCAAACTGGTTCTAACTGCCTTGCAAGAACGATGCTCAGTTTCCTTCCTGGTCTCTCATTACTCACTTGTCTTTGTGTTTTTGTGTTTGTGCTTTCAAAGGCAAGAAAAACTCCATCCTACAGCACAAGGTGCAACACGACCTCAACTCTGGTGTTCTCAACTACCAGGAGAATGAGATCATCCAGCAGATTGTGCAGCATGACAGGGACATGGCCCACTGTGCCCACCTCATGCAAAACGCCCCACCCCAGTCGCCTCCATCACCCACCCCTGTTATCTGGGCCCCTCTCATCCAGGCTCCTCTCCAGGCAGCAGCGGCCACCACCTCAGTAGCCATTGCTCTCACACACCATCCCCACTTACCACCAACACTCTTCAGACCACCACTTTCTGTTCTGGGTTCTCTAAAGGACCCTCCCAGCAGACTGAAGAAATTCCCACCATTTGTGCCCTCATCTACATCACCTGGCTCCGCTGGGGATTCTCCCTCTAGCACACCATCTAGGTTACGCTCTGGAATGGACATGCCATTGCTGGCCTCTTTCCGAGCCCAGCACATGACAGCAGGTACAGGAGCTACAGGCTCTAACCAGCAGGTTCCAAGTAGTGGAGGCCAGCGGGGACCTTCTGGATCTGGGGCCGGGAACAGCGCAGGAGGAGCCTCCATCTTCCCCTTTGGCTCACCGTCCTCTAGCATGGCCCAGCTACACCCACAACCACAGCATCAACAGCCCTTTCGCTCCAACACCCCGCCTCTCTCTAACCTCTTCCACCAATCATCTATAGGTGGAAGTACTGGGTCAGGACTGAGTGGCGGGGCAGCTGGAGCCTGTGGTGGTGCTATAGGGTGGTCTTCAGGGGGTGCGGTTGGTGGTTCTGTAGAGGGAGCCACTGGAGGGGACACTACTTGGGCAGGAGAGGACTTCACAACTGGAGTGATGGAAGTGACTCCTGGGGGGAACTTTGGGTTGGGTGGAGCTACCATTGGATCAATAAGTGGGACCTCAGGGGAAACAGTGGGAGGAGTATGTGAGGGAAGGTTAGCAGGTGGGGCATCAGGTAGGTCAGCGGGCATTGCTTGTGGGTCAGTACCAGAAATAGCGAGGAGATCGGTAGGGGTGACTTCTAGAGGATCTATGGGAAGAGCTTCTGGGGGTTCAGTGGGAGGCAGTTCTGGAGAGTCACTGGTAATCACAACCACAGTAGGCTCATTGGGGATGACTACTGATGGATCAATGGGAGTGGTTTATAGTGCAGGCTCTGGGGGGACACTTGGAGGAGCTTCTAGTGACTCAACATTTGAGCATTCTGGAGGTTCGTTAGGAAGAGCCTCTGTTGGATCCACAACTAGCCATATAGGAGGAGGCTTAGGGGGCATCGGAGGATATACTGGCAGAGGATCAGCAGGCAGCCATATAGCGGGGCCATCATCTTGCCCAGGTGGAATTACAGCTGGACTAATTAGTTCCTCCCATTGCCAGAGTCCTGTATCTAATAGTTCTCTGCCTAGTCAGCTCCTCCATAACCAGCCACTTCCCAGGCCTCCGCAGGTGGCTCCTTTGCAGCAGTTTGCAGGAGGAGGCAGGACTAACAGTGGCTTAAATCTATTTCATTCCCCCCAACAAGCATCCCCATCTTCTAGCAGAAAACAGCACAATCAGCCACCTGCTGAGGGCTCCCCATCTTCCCTCAGCCATTTTAACCTAGCAGGCCTCCAGTCTGGTTGCTTACCTCACCAGATGTCATTGGAGAGGTCTGCCTTAGCTTCTCTAGCCCAGTACGGTTCAGCAAATGCATCCCCATGCCTTACCCCGGTGGCACCCAGTCCAACTATTCAAAGTCCAGTATCAGGCAGGACTTTTCTCTACAGCGAGCCTTCCAGTGCCACAGGATCCCACAGTTCTCTGCTCATGCCCCAGTCTTCTCTCCCTTCACAACTTCCCAGCCAGCAGCACACAACTGGGAGAGACTCTCCTCTAGGACGTTTTTCTGAGGACCTAAAGCTTTTATCCAGTTCACAACCATCTCTACCCCAGGAGGTGGCTCAAGCCTTAGGCCACCAAACACCCTGTTCCTCTATGGAAGCTGGATATTACCCTTCACCTTTTTCTTCACCAACTCTTGTGCCCAAACCGTGTAGCTCAGTGCCAGGGCACATGACTCCTCCAACCCAAACATCTCCAGGGCACCCTCACCAGACTTCGTCCCCTGGGGGCTCCCCGGCTTTGCCTGTACGGAGGGGCTCATCTGCCTACTCATCAGATCTAGAACCTCAAACTGTCCGCTCTAAACTCCCTTCCAATTTGTGAGGACTGATCACACCCTCCTCTGCTCCTCTGAACTGAAACACACAGACTATTTCCATTTGTGGCATTCTTTTTTGTCATCAGACTTCACTGTGTTGCACCTCATTTTAACAAGATTTTACATTTACTGTGATTTATAAGATACTTTACCAGAAAACTCAGATCTCTAGATTACTCTATATTTGTTTTATGCTTTGTCCTTTTTTATTCATGCATATTGTATATAGATAGAGATATATTTAACTGATAAGTTATATCAAGAGACTAGGAGGGTGTGAAAATAATCTCCATTCTCTTTATTTGTATAACTATGCCAAATTCATGTGGTGATGTTTGGGAGTCTAGTTCAGTGGACTACACAGTACTATTCTTTTTTTTTCCCTGCAGGAAACCTATGCACTAACACTTGCATGTAAAATCTTTTCTTTTGGGGGTTTTTCAAAAGAAATTATAATCATTTTAGCTACGCAACACGCATTAAGGCAGGCTAACTCTTGTACCATCTCATTTGGGATCACATATTGTTGATCCTTAAATGTATCTATTAGATTGTACTTATATATTCTCTGTATAATCTTTACAAATCCTTGAGAGATGGAAAAGAGATTTTAGGAAACCAAAAAGACTTTTCCTGCGGGATAGTACTTCACCTCTTCTAAGCGCATTGATCCTTATTTTGTACCATTTTTTCATGTTAATAATGTTCTTTGAAGCAGGGGGAGAGGGGATTCAGTGAGTTATCCTCCATCTCAATATTGAGACCCAACAGTACTTTGAGGGACTGGTTTCTGCAGTCCTCAACCACATCCTAACAAATTCACTTTGTCTTCCAAGCTCATGTTGCTAACGTGTGTAGAATGCCTGCGTTGTTTTTCTTCCTGACTGTGTGCAACTGTGAGAGTTAGTAAGAATAAGCATGACTCAGTAAAACAGTCAAATGCAAAGCCAGAGGGTTTTTTTTCAGACTTATAAAAAAAAAAAAAATGTCTGCTTCTTTACACTACTGAGTATAGAGATGGATGAGATGAGAGCTTTCTAGAAGTGAAGCCCGTGAATTCTGATTGTCCCCCAGTACCTGGCTTAAGTAAGACACTAAGCTCCGCCTCCCTATTGTGTGCAGTATTCAGACAAACCTAACACCAAAAATACCCCTTGAATACATTTTTCCAAAAGAGGGTTTCTGTGCTTATAGGTAGTTATTGTCACTGTGACTGTTTTTTTTTCTTAACATTTTGGTTTTAGTAAGTTATTTGATGCTATAAAATGGAGGAGTGGGGTGTGATTGAGGGGCCTAACCATGGGCTGCCGCATAAACTGTAGTTGTTGGCCGCACAGGTATATACTCAACACTGCGGCTGCAGACTCTGGCTGCAAATGACATCAGTTCATAATGGCGGCATCCATTGTGATGGCATGTCATCCATCTTTATTCATGACCGATGTTTTAAAAATTCATCTATCTTTTGCTGCAAATCCGGGCGTCTGGGTCTTGGAGGCAGCAGTTCAAGCAGAGCATATGATTCCCATGATCTCCCCTGCAGGTGGTGAACCCACTGGAGTTCGGACCCATGGGGCTCCTTGTGTACAATGGATCCTTGTCGCAAGTTTTTCATGGGGACTGTGCTCGGTTTGGCCCATCACCCAGGACCAATTTGCCATGGGAGTCCCTACCAGGGGCAAGTTGCCCACGACAACATAGCTCCTGGGATCATGAGGGCACGTAAAACCCTCCACCACTGTATGGTGGTGATCCATGGAGATGTTTTAAACACACACAAAAAGATCTTCCATTATTATGTGATACATTGCTTAGCACTCACACTGGTCAAGTCAAAAATGCATTACAGCACTCCCCAAACTTTAAACCATTTGCAGAAAAAACTAAAAACAGTACATTTAATATCCAAAAGCTCAAAATTACAAAAATATTTATTTGTGCATTACTTCTTTTAGTTTTGTTACGATATATGATCAGTGTCTTCTTATTGATGCCCAACACAAAGCTTGAGATGTTGAATGTATGTTTATGTATCAATACTTAAAGTAAGTAGTGTTGCTATGGCAGATTCTCTGAAGGCACAATGCCCCAGGGGGTAAACAGACTGTTCCATCACTGAAAAGGTCATTGGTTCAATATCTTTGACAGACTTTTTCCTAAGCAGCCATTTCTACTCCCAAAGTGTCCTTTAGCAAGACACAGAATTATTACTGACTGACTAAATTATATATGAAGAATCTGGGTCTATAAATCAGTAAATTCCCTAAAAGAACTCTCACCTTGTGAATTGTTATAGAAGATCACTGTCATAAAACCCAGAGAGAAAAATATTAATTTCCTATTCAAAAGGCAGAAATTTTGAAAAATATACAGTCTAAATATAAAATGCGTACAATGGTGTATTAAATTTGGATACACAAAGATATCACCAGATGTGGAAAAAGTAGTTAAATTCCTGAACATGGTATTGTACAGCAGAAATAACTTGCTAGGTTTCCCATTATGAACCATCCATCCATCCATCCATCCATCTTCTACCGCTTTTCCGGAGGTCCGGGTCGCGGAGGCAGCAGTTCAAGCAGAGAAGCCCAGACTTCCCTCTCCCCAGCCACCTGCTCCAGCTCTTCAGAGGGGATACCAAGGCGTTCCCAGACTAGCTGGGAGACATAGTCTCTCCACCGAGTCCTGGGTCTGCCCCGGGGTCTCCTCCCAGTGGGACGTGCCTGAAACACCTCAAGTGGGAGGCGTCCAGGAGGCATCCTAATCAGATGCCCATACCACCTCAACTGACTCCTTTCAATGTGGAGGAGCAGCGGTTCTACTCTGAGCCTCTCCCGGATGACTGAGCTCCTCACCCTATCTCTGAGGGTGAGTCCAGCAATCCTACGGAGAAAGCTCATTTCAGCCGCTTGTATCCGCGATCTCGTTCTTTCGGTCATTACCCAAAGCTCGTGACCATAGGTGAGAGTAGGAACGTAGATTGACTGGTAAATCGACAGCTTTGCCTTAGAACTAAGCTCCCTCTTCACCACAACAGACCGGTACAACGTCCGCATCACTGCAGATGCTGCTCCAATCCGTCTGTCGATCTCTCGCTCCATTTTCCCCTCACTCGTGAACAAGACCCCAAGATACTTAAACTCCTCCACTTGGGGCAGGAGCCTGTCCCCAACCCGGAGAGGACAATCCACCTTTTTCCGGCTGAGGACCATGGACTCGGACTTGGAGGTGCTGATTCTCATCCCAGCCGCTTCACACTCAGCGGCAAACCGTCCCAGCAAGAGCTGTAGGTCATTGCTGGATGAAGCCAACAGGACAACATCATCTGCAAACAACAGAGATGAGATCCTGTGGTCACCAAGCATGACACCCTCCATTCCCTGGCTGCGCCTAGAAATCCTGTCCATAAAAATTATGAACAGGACCGGTGACAAAGGGCAGCCCTGGCGGAGTCCAACTCTCACTGGGAATGACTCCGACCGAGTGTTGGCAATGCGAACTAAACTCTCACAACGGTCGTACAGAGACCGAATAGCTCGTAACAACAAGCCCGATACCCCATACTCCCGAAGCACCCCCCACAAAAATCCACGAGGGACGCGGTCAAATGCCTTCTCCAAGTCCACAAAACACATGTAAACTGGTTGGGCAAACTCCCACGAACCCTCAAGAATTCTCGAGAGGGTAAAGAGCTGGTCCGATGTGCCACGGCCAGGATGAAAACCACATTGCTCCTCCTGAATCCGAGGTTCGACCAACGGCCGGACTCTCCTCTCCAGTACCTTGGCATAGACCTTCCCAGGGAGGCTGAGGAGTGTGATCCCTCTAAAGTTGGAGCACACCCTCCGGTCCCCTTTTTTGAAGAGAGGAACCACCAC
Organism: Pholidichthys leucotaenia; assembly: GCA_020510985.1. Classification (NCBI taxonomy): domain Eukaryota; kingdom Metazoa; phylum Chordata; class Actinopteri; order Cichliformes; family Pholidichthyidae; genus Pholidichthys; species Pholidichthys leucotaenia. Next base: position 373,150,641 of record CM035837.1, read on the forward strand.
CCCGGTTTGCCATGCCAAAGGCACTGCCCCCGACCTCCACGCAATGTTGCAGAGGCGTGTCAACCATGACAACCCAACAACATCCAGGGCCTTGAGGTACTCGGGGCGAATCTCGTCCACCCCCGGGGCCCGGCCACCAAGGAGATTTTTAACCACCTTGGCGACCTCAGCCCCTGTGATAGGCGAGTCATCCCCCTCGTCCCCAAACCCTGCTTCCTCTGTGGAAGGCGTATCAGTGGGATTGAGGAGATCCTCGAAGTATTCCTTCCACCGCCCGACGATATCCCCAGTTGAAGTCAACAGTGTCCCATCCGCCCCATACACAGTGTGGACGGGGAGCTGCTTTCCCCTCCTGAGCCGCCGAACAGTTTGCCAGAATCTCTTTGAAGCCGACCGAAAGTCTTGTTCCATGGCCTCACCGAACTCCTCCCATACCCGGGTTTTTGCTTCAGCAACCACCCGAGCTGCACTCCGCTTGGCCTGCCGGTACACCTCAGCTGCTTCGGGAGTCCCACAAGCCAACCAAGCTTGATAGGACTCCTTCTTCAGCTTAATGGCCCCCCTCACCACTGGTGTCCACCACTTGGTTCGGGGGTTGCCACCACGAGATGCACCGACCACCTTGCGGCCGCAGCTCTGGGCTGCCGCTTCAACAACAGAGGTGGAGAACATGGCCCATTCAGACTCCATGTCTCCAGACTCCCTCGGAATGTGGTTGAAGTTCTTCCGGAGGTGGGAGTTGAAGACCTCCCGGACAGGGGCCTCAGCCAGACGCTCCCAGCACACCCTCACTATACGTTTGGGTCTACCAGGTCTGAATGGCTTCCTCCCCTGCCATCGGATCCAACTCACCACCAGGTGGTGATCAGTTGACAGCTCTGCACCTCTCTTTACTCGGGTGTCCAAGACATACGGTCGCAGGTCTGATGATACGATAACAAAATCGATCATCGACCTGCGGCCTAGGGTGTCCTGGTGCCAGGTGCACATATGGACACCCTTATGCTTGAACATGGTGTTCGTTATAGACAGACTGTGGTTAGCACAGAAGTCCAATAACTGAACACCACTCGGGTTCAGATCGGGCAGGCCGTTCCTCCCAATCACCCCCCTCCAGGTTTCACTGTCGTTGCCCACGTGCGCATTGAAGTCCCCCAGTAGGACAATGGAGTCTCCAGGAGGAGCACCCTCCAGCACCCCAGTCACAGACTCCAAAAAGGGTGGGTACTCTGAAACATCATTTGGTGCATAGGCACAAATGATGGTCAGGACCCGTTTCCCAACCCGAAGGCGCAGGGAAGCAACCCTTTCGTCCACCGGGGAAAACTCCAATATAGAGGCAGCAAGGTGGGGCGATACAAGAATACCTACCCCTGCTCGTCGCCTCTCGCCCGGGGCAACTCCAGAAAAGGCCAAGCTCCAGCCCCTCTCCAGGAGACTGGTTCCGGAACCGGAGCTGTGTGTTGAGGTGAGGCCGACTATATCTAGCCGGTATCGCTCAATCTCGTACACCAGCTCAGGCTCCTTCCCCACCAGAGAGGTGACATTCCACGTACCAAAAGCCAGTTTAGAAAGCTTGGGATCAGTCCGCCAAGGTCTCCGCCTTTGACTGCCACCTAATCCACATAGCACCGGACTTCCATGATCCCTCCTGCAGGTGGTGAACCTACTGGAGGGCGGACCCATGTAACTCCTTCGGGCTGAGCCCGGCCGGGTCCCATGGGTGGAAACCCGGCCACCAGACGCTAGCCTTCGAGCCCCTCCCCCAGGCCTGGCTCCAGGGTGGGGCCCCGGTAACCCCATACCGGGCGGGGTACACTGAATCCTTGATATACAATTTATCATGAGAGTCTGTTGGATCGTTCTTCGTCTGGCCCTTCACCCAGGACCAGTTTGTCTTGGGAGACCCTATCAGAGGCAAATTGCCCCAGACAACATAGCTCCTGGGATCACTGGGGCACGCAAACCCCCCCACCACGGTAAGGTGACGATCCATGAGGGGGCCATTATGAACCACTGGCTTAATTTTATTCTTTCCCCACTTTGATTTTTCATGCAAAATTCCTGCTGTTGTGAGAAGTATGAGCCCAAATCTGGGCCATTCCCATGCCATAAAACCCTATTTCTGCTTTTGGTGCTATTTTCTGATGGCTTTGCTAGAGGGCTCATATTATTTCAGAAAAATGAGCTTGAAATGAACTTTTAGCACTTCATGATAGGAGACTGAAATTATGTTTCAGTGACTATATACTGAAAAGCTTGGTCTTCTCCTTATGTCTGCTGGCATAACTGCACGAATATTCTTACCTGCAGATGGCTGATTTCTTGAAACACTTCTTTTCGCCTCAGCTGGGACTCATTTCGCTTGAGCAGCCAGTACTGGATATATTGGCTGTCATTGCCAGACTTGTAGACATCCACAACCCCTTTTTGGCCACAAAGCTGGTTAGATGTTGGCAAGATGACACCTCATACTCTTTAGGGAGTGAGGGGGTTGTGCCATTTCTTTTGGCAGAAGATCCTAAGCACTGAGCGTGTTTTTGTAGATTTAAGGGTGTGATATATTCATCTACAGCTGAAACCGTAAGTTTGCATATACTGTATAAAAAATGTAATTTGTAATAAAACATAACCTGTTTTTCAGTCTAAAATTAAATCAGACTAAACTTTTTTCCTATTTTAGGTGAGTTAAGATTACCTAAATTTTTTCGATGTGCTAAATTATATTAACTAAATAATTTTTGAGAGAATTTTTTATTATTTTCTTCAAAGTCAGAAGTTTACATACACTAATATCAGGAATATACTGTATACAATATCAGGTACCACATTCATCTGTTCAAACAATTACACACAAGTTTAAACTGGGAATGTCCAGCCATTATACCACTCAGGAAGGAGACTGGTTCTGTGTCCCAGAGATGAACGAGTTTTGGTGCAAAATATGCATATCAACCCCAGAACAAAAGCAAAAGACTTTGTGAAGATGCTGTCTGAAGCTGGTAAAAGAGTGTCATTATCCACAGTGAAACGAGTCCTGTACCAACATGGACTGAAAGGCCACTCAGCAAGGAAGAAGCCATCTATCTATAAATGCACGGAATCTCTGTCTGTGTCTGTTCCACGCATATGTGTTGAACCGTTCGTCAGACTGACCGAACATTTTATACGTGTTTTGCTGAGGTTACGAGGGTGTGCATCCCTGAGTATGGAGTTGTTCAGTCAAAATATGTCATTTTTATCAATAAAAGTTTAGCCATCACTCTCTCCTCATGCTTTGGCTTCTAGAGGTGTGGGCAGGGTTTTGCATTGACTCCGTACTGACTGGATAATACGTGACATCACAGCATCAGTAATCACAGCATCAGTAACCACAGCGTGAGCAGAACAAGGAAGCGAAAAGTGACAAATTTGACTAGAAAAAGATAACACTGAAGATTTAATGCTTAAAAAATTATACCATAAAGTTGCCGTGATTGTGTAGATCTACAGGATAATTCGGCATATGTGGAGAACACGAGACGTGTGAGCAGACTGGGTGGAGCGTCAGCGGGGACCCGGGTCTGACAAAGAACACCGGTTTATCCAACACAGGACATGCCGGGAGAAGCAGCAGCCTGACCGGGACGACCACGGTCCTTCACGTGGAGGCACGCCCAGTCTGCCTGGTCAGTAGTTGACGGGAGTCCCTGCTTCTGCTTCACCTTTATGGTACCACTGTACTTTGCAGGACGGCGAGTCCCCCCTCTCGCATGAGTATCTAAAAATTAAAAACTTAATAATAATACCACCATGATTGTGGAGCGGAATGGCCGGAATGACTTAATGACCAAATGCAAGACACAAAAACGCCCAAATAATAAAATAAGTCATTTTTAGTTAAATATTTACTAACAACTGGGCAACACTGATGCAACGGATGCAGTCAAATGGGTCCTTCTGCTGTGTATAATAATGTTGGGTGTTTTGTAGTTAATTTGGTTGATTACAGTTTTTTTTAAAAAAACTTTTAAACACAAAATATTGCTAAAATATAAAATGATGCACTAAAATGGGTCTCAAATATTTGTAAACGTGTCCTGTTATAGTACTGAATGAGTTTACTGACGATACACAGAAGAAATTCAATATTACACTTAACTCCATCACTGAACAGCAGTGGCGTGGTGTAAGGAAAATTTTTGAGGAAGCTGAGTGACACGAAATGAAACCACTGCTTGCTACCGGGGTGGGGGCCACGAACGTAACACTACATACATCAGCTAATTTCACTATTTGGACCACAATTCGATGCAACTCGTACGCTTTCTCACTCATTCACTCTCTCACTCTTTACTATCGGGCGCATGCGTGCTAAACAACACATGACTGACAAAGTTTAATTACTATACCGAAAACACTAATTACGCAATTCCACACCTGATGAGGTTACACACAAACACAGCGATGCAGTTTTTTTTCTGCATGTCATTAACCACAATAAAATAACCAACACAACTGACTGAGAAACACATGCAGCTAAAGCAAAAGCAAAGATAAACATTCAATAACCATATTACAATTGCACAGGTAATTATTTAGGCAGTTCAGTTAACAGTGAAAGACTATAAAGAGGAGTAAACATTGCACTAACCCTATTTGAAGAGGAAGGCAATTCTCCTCTTCAATGGTGGCAAAATGTTCTATCACCATGTCATAGGATTTCCCACTGGCCTTTAGCTCCTCCACGACAGCAGAGTCAATGGATATTTTGGCAAGGTTTACAAGTCTTTCTTGTCCACATGTGTTCCACGAATGCCCCGTTTTCTCTCCATGCGCAGATCTAGTTTTGGCTTTGGCCTGCCGTCAGATTTAATTTTGAGTTGCTGCTCCTGTGGTATCTTGGTAAAGGAATTTTTTTTATTAAAAATTCCAAATCCTGGCCCTTCATAATGGTACTTGCAAATATTGCTAACAACACCACTGTGCTGTGTTGGTATTAGGCCATGTTATGGTGTGACATGGGTGGTGACGTCACCCAGAGTATAAGAGGGCCGTGAGGAAGAGGGCGGTCTCTTCGACCACCTCTCAGCCTAGTGAGAGCGTCTGTACTTATACTGTGAGTCATTAATAAAGTCCTGTGTAGTTCATCACTCGCCTCATCATTGTTCCACATTTTATGGACATAACATTTGGCGACAAGGGTAAAGCTATGGATAATGGCGTGCCTTCTATTCAGCCATTTTTGGAGTCTCTGGGAGAGCCTCTGGTCCCTTGGGTGAGGTGGTTCGCCGCATTTCAGAACTATTTGGTGGCACTAAACCTTGGTGAACTAAAGAAGGTATGGGCACGGGCAATTTTGGTCCACAATTTAGGTATGGAAGGACAGCGTATCCTTGCTACCTTGGGTGCTAGCGATAGCTTCGACGACGTGGTTGAGCTAATAGCGCGATATTTTCACGTACCTGCAAACATCATCGTCAGGAGGATATAGTTTCGACAGCGCCTCCAGCGGGTCGGCGAGTCAGTGCAACATTATGTTGCGGACCTGCGGCAGCTGGCTGGAGACTGCCAGTTTGGTGAATTAGAGGAAGAGATGGTCCGTGACCAGTTGGCGGATCACATGCTGTGCTCGTCAGTGTGGTCGAGACTTCTTACATACTCCGGCGAATTGACATTAGCCACGGCTGTGGACATAAGTCAACAATGTGAAGCGGCAGACACATTTTCATGCGACCTCAGTGAGAGAGCTGTGCTACACCGCTCAGACTCACAATCAGCGGCACAGGCTGTGGGCCCGGACAGTGAAGACACTGGACAGGAGGAATGCGCTACAGCTGTGAAGATGAGGTCCTCCCCGGGATCGCCCAGATGTTCGGGTTGTGGGTCAACTAAGCACTGGTATAAGGCTAGAGAGTGTCTGGTGAGAGGTAAACGCTGTGGCAAATGCGGACTCCTGCATCACTTCGCCAGGGCCTGTAGCAGATTCGAGCGAGGGGAACGGTGACAAAAAACGGACACCCCTGCTCCAACTCCCACGGTTATCCACACCGTTTCCCCAGACACCGACAACCGAACATACTGTATGGTGAAATTGGACAGAGTGGAGATAGCATTGTTGACTGGCACGGCCGCAGTGAGGTCTGTGTTGAGTTGGCACACCGTGAGGAGTTTCTTCCCATACTATCAAGATTCGACGCCATTGAGTGGTTATGGAGGAAATAGGCTGTCCATTGTGGGTTCGGTGGAGCTGACGGCACAATACAAGTCAGCGGTGGTCGCCAACCTGAAGTTTATAGTGACTGCCAGTGGTGAGAATGTGATGGGCTGTGACCTCTTTTATGGACTGGGTTTCACCATCACCAGCGGCGTCGGAGAGGAGTGGTTGGGCCGTGGTTTGTGGGATCAACCGGTGACGCATGTGGTGGATGATGCTGTATGGGACGACTCTTGGCCTAGTATTCTGGGAGGTGAACAGGACCAACCCCACCCAAGGCCATCGCGGGAGGGTTCCTGCGCCAGAACCCAAGTTACCCTAGCTGAGGGAACTGGGCGGCGCGATGGGACGCCCATGACGGCGTGTGGAGCTGAGTGGCTGGCCCACCCAGTTTCCGGAGTTCGGCTGGGAGGTACTGCGAAACGGGGTCACAACGGCTTCACCAGCATCACAAATAAAAGAGAGCAGGGCAGGACCGGCTGGCACGGTGAAACGACTTGCCACTCAGGAACACTGGAAGCCGAGTCGGGCTCCTCTGGGGGTCGCTGGTGTGGTCAGGCCCAGGGAGGAGGCCTGGTCGAGAGGAGTTCGCAAGAAGCGGAAACTACAGGAGGACCAGGGGCGGCTGTAGGTGGTGGCTGCTCGGGAGGACGGCTACCTTCAGCTATCTGATGGTACATGGAGACACCCCAATGAGCTGCGGCGCGTCTATGAGGAGAGAGAGATGTCTCGGCACCGACGTGGGTCGTCTCCAGGTGCCAAAAGAAGAAGATGCTCTGGTCGGGACCCGCCTGACGAGTGTCGGGGGGGGTAGCCTCTCCACTGTGGCTGACTTGTAATGGGGGTAATGTGTTTAAAGGGCCTATATCATGCTATTTTAAGCCTTTCAGAGTAAACTATATGCATGTATGTGATAATATATTACCTTTGGTACACTGGAGAATGAATTTCTTATGAAATACGAGTTATTTTCTCGAGCTACTTTTCCAACCCGGAAGTAAGATGCCTCGATCTCTGAGGCTCCGCCTCTCCTTCTTGTGGCTGCCGCCCTTTTCATGACGATAATAAACTCCAACCATTTCTGATGAGTAGGCTCTTCTTTAGGAAGGCTGAACAAACTCCTAAATCTCTCACAGCCAAAGACACATTTACACCACTTAGAAGACATTGTCTTACATAAAAAAGAAAACAGTTGTTGTCACTGAGCAGATTAGGTGCGAGAGGAACTACTTCTTCACAGCGTCAATGCTAAAGTGAAAGAATTTTACCGATCACCGCTCCGTTAGCTGCGCGGAGAAAGTGGGTGTGTGCATTAGCCTGGGGGTGGTGCTGGCAGCACAGGGACTTCCTGGAGTGGGCGGCTCACCCACGTTCATACGTGTGAACGTGGGGACCCAATCATTATCAGGGACAGGGCGGAGCAGCAGCTCAGAGAGCAGGGTTGAGGAGGAATACTCAGAGATGCGTGAATGGAGCAAAATACCACTTTGGGGGTGTTTTTGGTGAGGAATTAACATTATAACATGCTTAAAAGCTCAAAAAAGTCGATTTTGCATGATATAGGCCCATTAATATATGTTGGTGGTGTAAATTGCCCAGATTTCAGTTCTTATGCATGGTGTTGAAATGAAAATTATTCTGATGGTTTATTGGGTGTGTTTATAAGAGTATAGTTTGTTTGTATATATTTTCATTATGATAACGGGATTTTTTTCTGCCTTATATTAGGAACACGGCAGGTTTTATTTTATGGACTATATGGTAGCAGAGACGGCAGAATAATCTGTCTAGCCATGTGGGGGTGGGATAGTAGTCCACCTGTTTCCTCCTAGCCTTAGTTGTTTTGTGTGAATGCTATAGGCTTTCAAAATTTTCTGTTTAATCTTAGTGCGTGATTCAGGTTCCAAATTGGGAGGGTCTCGATTGTGTGTTTTGGACCATTTTTTTTTTTGAAGGGGGCAGGGGGATGTTGTGTTGGTATTATGACATGTTATGGTGTGACATGGGTGATGACGTCACCCGGAGTATAAGAGGGCCGTGAGGAAGAGAGGCAGTCTCTTCGACCACCTCTCAGCCTAGCGGGAGCGTCTGTACTTAGTATACTGTGAGTCAATAAAGTCCTGTGTAGTTCACCACTCGCCTCATCATTAGCCACGGTTACATGGGCAAAATTTCTTCAATCTCATTACAGTTCAGATCAGAACTTTACTGTTTACATGGATCCTGAAAAAGCTGATCCGATTAGGATGTGCGTTTCTATGTGTCACACGTTTGAACGGAATAAATCATTTTGACATGTGCACGTCGACATTTCGACATTCCGAAAATAGTAGAAGAAGAAGCAACTTCCGGTGTTAGCAAGCCCCACTTTGTGTCTTTCTCTTTTTGAAATGGACCTGTATTGTGTTCTTCAGACTGTACTTTTGCTTTTGCTGGTCTCCGTAATGAAGCTACAAGTACATACTTCTGCATATGACGAACAGAGGGAGACATTAGGATGATACAGACCAGTTTTGTTTTACTCCTGTCATGTCTTCCGCTTGCTGCTGTAAAGGCGGAAATACGTCACGTCGACATGTGGCTGACGTACAGACATGCACAGTAAACATATTTTCTGCCCAACCTTCAGAATAAGTGTTTATATGCACACCATTCAGATTAACAATTGGCATAACCCACCCGTCTCAAACACAGTGAAATTTTGATCCGAATGAGCGTGATCGGGTCAGAATATTCAGATTGGCGTGTTTACATGAAGCATTTTTATTCTGATCAGGCTTTTAATCCAGTTACTTGTGTCCATGTAAACATGGTCATTGTTGAATGAATGAATGAATGAATGAATCTTTATTTCGGATAGATTAAAAGTACAGATTAAAAGAAACTGAATAATATAACAAAGGGGGAAAGAAAATCCAACAAGGTCAAATTAGACAATAACTCCTCTGATTATACAGTTCAACATAAGTTATCCGAAATGGGTGATGGCTGAAGCCGCAGCTTATATTGCCCACCCATATATTGTTCCATGTTTTAGAGACATAACATACTGGCGTCCCACCAACACTGACATTAATGACCCCCTATGATCTGATTGGTCTGATGTTGGCTCAGCAAACTTATGCTGACTGGCTTTTGCACAGAACTGACTAATCTCACCCTGGGAGTGGCGTGTCTATGGCCTCATTTGATTGGTCAATTTTTGTAGTTTTTTTTTTCCCACAAAACTAAGCAACTTCATCCTCGCTGGCTCTCAAATCCTCCCCTAGTAGTGCAATACCACATCTCACCATGTATTTCCGTACGTGTAACAGAGGTTCTGTTTCCCCCATTCTAAGATACTCTGGGAAATGAGAAGGGACCTCTCTCTGGCAAGTCAGTGACAATCAAAACCATTAAATACCGTAAATATGCATTTTGATAGTTCACTGTTTTTCCATATTATCAGATACCATTTCTATTAAATATATATAATATATATTTTATATGTAATATATACTTAATAAAAATGACAGTCAGAGGCTGAAAAATGGGGGAAGCTTAGCTTCCCTTGGCTTCTTGGAGAAAACACCACTGCTGAACAGTGATATAAACTAAAATAATTATAATGATGACTGAACAACCCCCATTCCCCAAAGTGCAAGATACACTATTAGCTTGAATATAAGTGATAAAAGATCACACAAATACGTGATCTGATAAACAAATAAACAAGGGATCTCAAACAGTCGCTAATACTGGATGTCCCATTCATTTTCAATATTTAGGTATTCTGTAATTAATATTCACATAATCAAATAAATCTTAGTACCATTTACTCCCTTTTATATTTAAAGTCTAACTCCCTTTTATATTTATAGTCTAACATGTGATTGCCGACATATAGCCTACACCTCTTTGTATTCCACTTTCAAACATAGCCTACATTTGGGCCTGTAAAGCCTAATTGGGATACCGGTTTCAGACAAGAATACTTGCGTTCTATGGCCAATGCACTAATTACTCCAAAAGCAACATAAAGCAAAGCCAGATTACTGTTTGTAAACGCACACAGGGTCAAAGACCTTAATTTTTGGAGACATGTTCTGTGGTCTGATGAAACTAAAATTGAACTGTTTGGCCATAATGACCATCATTACATTTTGGAGAAAAAGTGGGGAAGCCTGCAAGCCTGACAACACCATCCCAACTGTGAAGTACAGGGGTGGCAGCATCATGTTGTGGGGGTGTTTTTCTGCATGAGGGACTGGTGCACTTCACCAAATAGATGGCATCATGAGGAAAGAACATTATGTGGAAATACTGAAGCAACATCTCAAGACATCAGCCAGGAAGTTAAAGCTTGGGTGCCAATGGAGTTTTCCAAATAGACAATGACCCTAAGCATACCATCAAATTAGTTATGAAGGGGCTTAAGGACAACAAAGTCAATGTTTTGGAGTGGCCGTCACAAAGCCCTGATCTCAATCCCACAGAAAATTTGTGAGCAGAGCTGAGAAAGCGTCCTACAAACCTGACTCCGTTACATCAGTTCTGTCAGGAGGAATGGGACAAGTGGACCAAATGGACCAAGTCATACAGTCTCAAGGCAATGCTACCAAATACTAAGGAAATGTGTGTAAACTTCTGACTTTGGAGAAAGCAATAAAAAATTATCTAAAAAATTATTTTGCAAATATAAAATGATTTAGCAAATAGAAATAATTTTGGTAATCTTAACTGACGTAAAACGGGAAACATTTAGTCTGATTCAATGTCAGACAGTGAGAAAAAAAAGGTGATGTGTCTTTTTATATAGTGTATGTGCTAAACTTCTGGCTTCAACTGTAAATAATGCATTTACTTTTTTCAAAAATAATTTCATTAGTAATTTAAAATATGACAAAAATAGTCCATTTTTGACATTATTCTATTGCACAGATTAACTTTTTAGATATTTGGCTTGAAAGAGTACTTATTAAAAATGAAAAGTGTAAAGAAAATGCTCTGTCAAAAGATATAACAATTTCACAGAGCCTTGTAGTGGTTTAAAAAAGCAGTAAACACCAGAGAGGAATCTATCACTAAACTCCCAAAGGAGATGAGCAACGATATGCTTCTACATGTTGTTTGTAGCTCATCATGAAGACAGACCCGGATTCTGCTCAGACAGCTGAGTCCCCAAACTATAAGTCATACCACTCAGCCGCAGTACCCTAATTTAACAAGACATCTCAGCGGTCCCTTGACCCTCACAAGCTATCATGCACTCAAACACTGAGGTGCATGGTGACCATGAATGCCCCTCATTACAGTTCCCAGAAGTCCCCATGTTAAGGTATAGCAATACACAGAGACCTGACACTCCGATGTTCACATATATATTTACAAACATGCACACAATAGAAAGATGATGCACTGACTGCTGCTTAAAATAAAAACTAGCAAACAATCACACTTCTGTCTGAAGGAAGCAAATCTGGGACCAGTCTATGAGGCTGATTTAATTAGTTCTTGCCACTTGATTTTGGATTTAACATGTGATTTTTGTTGTGAATGGATTATTTGAACCCTAAGCATACTTCTATTACAACTTTTTTTCAGAATTGAAATTGTTATTGTATTAATATCTGCAATATACAATTATTAACACATATGTAAAAAATATATCAGCAACTGACACAGCAATAAATAAAGGAGATTTATGGAAAATCAGTGCAAAATACAGCACCTAAACCAGAAAAATGCAGATTTTTGCAGTTCTGGTTCTCTTATCTCAAAGTCAGTGGGTTTCTGAATGTTTTATTCTGTTTAAATGCCCATTTTAGACAATTGTAGTGATTTATTTAAACTTCCAAAATGATCAAGTTTGCAGTAATTTGTTAGCAGTTTCATGTTTGGCTCTCCCAGTTTTAACACCTCTACATTTGTAGGAATCTGAAAGGCTGTGAAACATTTTTGTTGACCCTGCTCCTCATGGTAGGTCTCTTTAGACCACTATTGAGACCAGCAAAGGGTTGAAAGGTGTAGAAACCTGTGATGGAAATGCCAAAGTAAACAGCTGGAACTGTTTCACATTTGGAATATTGATTGTCTGCACAAAGTCCAGGCAGTAAAACTTTAGTCATGCTGTACCTGCTTCTCTGCTCGACAGCAGACAGGCTGCTGTGCTTCCCACATCAGAAAAAAAGTCCCTCTTTCTCCTCACGATATGACATTTTTAAAGCATAGAGAAGGGGAAGAGTTGAAGCTGGTCTGCAAGACAAAGGTGCAGATATAAGGAGACATTGATGCACTGAGAGAATGATACAGATGGACAAAAAGACAGGCATGGACCCCAAAGGATACTCATAGTAATAGGCTTGCTGGAGCTTTCTTTATGATTGCTGCCGAGCATCAGTGGATGTTTTTTCTCCATTATCGATGAGGAGACTATGAGGGAAAGCTTCAGGCATTATGTAGCTAACAACTAGTGTGTTGTGTGTGTCACGGTTTGCTGCAGAACCTGGCAGCAATGATGGGTTAGGCTGGATGCTGTCATAGCACATAGGACTGGAATAAAGTTCAGAGCAGTAGATTGATTCATTAGCTGATCTGAACATATGACCAATTATTAGAGACAGATGGGGTCAGTCATAAAGGGTCAGTTTGAGTACAACAGATGAATCTCATTGTCCCAGTTCACCTGAGCTATCTTTCCTTTATTATTTAGATTTTTTTTTTTATCTCCACTGGTCTTTATTTGCTAATTTTATGAGCTCTAAAAACAGTTTTTGACTGAAGATCTTGCAGCACTGAAAATATATATTAAAAACAAGGTATTTGTAGAGTACAAACCTCTGTCCAGGTAGTTACTGTAATTTTCTCCCCCATATTATATTTTTTCCTAAAGCCCATGTCTCATGGAGTTGCGAATGCTGATGAACATTCACAAACATAGCAATTTTAGGGTTTCGTCGGGGTTCATGAAAGGTTTGAAAGCAGTTCGCAAACAGTTTCTCTTGTTGCAAAGAAATTTTGAACTTGTTCAAAAATATATGTACATTTTGCTGCAAACAGTTCCAAAATCCTTTCCAAGCAATTATAACATGTTTAGAAACGGTTGTAATGCATGTCACTGAAGTAATGAGCACTAACAACTATTGAAGAACTTTTACAATAAAATTGATTGCACTGGTTGTACCCTGACGAAACCCAACAGTCATAACGTTCGTGAATGTTCTTCAGCATTCACTGTTCCGTGAGACACTTGTTTGATTTTCACCATTTGTCAAAAAAGTTGGTGAATCCAAAAACTGCTACGTTAATCAGCATTCGCCACTCAGTAACATACTATCCCAACAGCTTCCAGCACAGTGTACTCTGCTGGTGGCCATGGCAACCCCAGACAAGCATGGATTTCCCTCTTAGCAATCTTTAAGAAAATCCTGAACCCTGATAGTGATTCTGATCGTTAACAAAATCTATCCAATTGCACTCTAGTCTATTTTCAAGTTTTCCAGAAATGTTCATTAAAATCAGTTGATATTTTTTTTCCAGTTATGCTGTTAACACACACAAACACATGAACAAATGAACAACTGAACACAGAAAAAAAAACATAACCTACTTGGTCTAGGATAATAAAATGAAAAAGGTGTTTATATTCCTGAGAGTTATGATATATTTTCAATTTACAGTAGAAAACCATGTAAGCCTTCAGTCTAAGTAACATTAGATGAAATTGGAGAAACAAGCTTTTCACCAGACGGTGCTGTTTATTCTTCAAGGGGACTTTTCCATTTGCAACCTCCCAGTCTATTTGCTCCAGCTGCATCTGTAGCATAATGTATTACAGAGAGTATTTTTTTCCAGAGGAATCAGCTGGGAATTAGACAAGGAGGCTTTGAAACGTTGCACCTTTTGAGAACAGTGAAGAAAGAAAAACAATTGTGAGTCACTCACTCAGTCAGAGAACTATTTTCATTATTTCTTTCTGTGTCAACCATCTTCAGGTTGGAAGAAAACTGCTGTTTCAGAACTACACAGGTAACAGATAAAGGGCAGCTGAGATTACAATTGCTTATTTTGTCCAAACTCTTTGGAAGTGTTTTTTGAGAATCAGTATAAAGGAACATAATGTTATTTCACTTTAATTTCAAGAGATAACTAAAATTTCTTGCTGTAATAAAACAGAAATCAATTTAGGTCAAGGACATCTAGTCTTAGCTGAATCATTTGTCAGGTATTATGAACAAAGAAATTACAGAAGTGGAAGTTACTAGCTAATTTCTATCCATAGCCAGTCTGCAGACAGGAACAGTTGCAATAAACATGACATACAGTACAAATGATAATCTTTTCCCTTAACTCACTCTGATATTGCATTTGATCATGGCTAGTTTGATGGATTCCTGTTTGTAACAAGCCTCCCCCGTGTCCTCAGTCACAGAGCTTTGCTTCCACATGGCACTTCAGCACCATTTACAATTCATGGTTTCTTCTGTAACACAGCAGTCCCAGATTATGTCTGGTGCATTTCCAATTTTACTGGTCAATACTATCCTTCCTCTTCCTTTTGTACTGCCCTACTCATCCATGAATATGGGTGGGTGAATCAGCGATGCACGCTAATGAAATCATTTGCTGTGATTGAGGATTAGATGTAGCGGTGGCGTAATCGAACCAGCAATTTCTCACAAGAGAGAAAAGGCCCATGCAATTTCTTCATTATTTATTCACAACCTCAGATTCCTCCTTCCTCTTATTTGGCGTTCATCTTTGCTCATATACAAGCAAAGGAATCAGGTGTTTGAGGATGATGGTGTACCACAGATATATTGGATCTGATATGAAGATGGTTATATGTGGCAAAAGATTATTTACTGTATTAAAAGCAAATAAAAACATCCTATTTTGCTGCTGTTTCAGTGTCATAATGTAGCATATGACAATAATGTTTTTTGACCATAAAGTGGACAGTGTAACCTGGATATGACCCAGTACAGGTATATCAAAGAACAGCAGGGCACATATACAGTAGATTCATGCCTAAAGATTACCTGAATATAATGCCGTTGTGCAGGAGTCTCTTCTGTTGCTGTCACAAAAAAGCTGTGCTGTTACAAAGGTTGCTCATGAACAAATTAAAAGCATAGATATGGAAATTATTGTTTGTAGATTATCAAAATGTGTGTGTTGAAGCCAAATGTGAAACCACTATCTTCTGGATTTGTATGGGGCAAAAACTGAAAAGAACATATCTTTTTTTTTTTTTCTATGTGGAGTGATAGAACAAAACTGTATTTCATTTGCAGAAGTACAAACAATAATTCCACCTCATTCTAGGTTGGCATGACATGTTAAATGCTATATTTCCATAGGACCTATTTCTATTTCTGTATTTATTTTAGATTTTATTGTTGAGTGATATCAACACCATACCAGTTAATGATAAGCAATGTTCACCAAAGTGTGTGTATGTACAGAGTTCATATCATGATTTTTAAGGAACTATCATTTGCATTGTATAATCTCTATAGATTGATACGGCATCAGAGCGGGATATATATATATTTTTTTTTGTTATATGATGTTACAGATGATCAAGACTTCCTTTCTGAAGGCACCTTTTTTGCTTCATGAAGGCAGTGACTGGATTAACACTTCTTATGAGGACTAACAACCTTTTGAGGAGGACAGTATTTTGACCGCTTTACTATTAATCAATGGATATCTATTTTTTTCTGCATTTAACACGGGGACTTAAGGGAAAAAGCAATAAAGGGACTGTACAGGTATGGTGTGAGTTGACGGTTACCCAGGGGACATTGCGCTGACCCACACAACAAGCACACACAACAGTAGCCGTGGCTTGTGTTTGGTGTGGGCGGTGAAAGGAGAGAACTGTTGATAAGCACATATACTGGACGAAATAAAACGGTATAGAATAAAATACAAGGTACACCTGCATGGAGTGTTTTTTTTCCCCCTCTCTTATTACATACAGCATGCTCTGAATTTCACTTCATGAAACCTCAAAGAAGCAGTAGATACCCCCCCCCACATACACACACACACACCCAAGCCTGTGTGATGCGTCAGTAAGCATAGGGCTTTTTCACACACGCTCAGTCACTCAGATGCACAAAAGAGCAGTCAAGAGACAGGTGAAGCTCCTCAGCATTTGCAAAATGTTGGCAGACTGTAAAAAGGAGGACAGTCCGCGTCTGGCCCCTGTGAGCTCTCAGCCATCTGCTTCATTAGAATTCCCCCTTGAGGTAACCTTCCCTTCACCAAGAGGAACTCATTGAAAGCGAAGGGCTTTGTTTCAGATTGTCTGTTGTAATTACGCATTATTCTCCTCCTCTGATGCCTGCCTGCTGAGAGGAGAGGAGCTGGCTAACAGGCGCCGCCTGCTTGGCATCTGACAGTGATGAAAATGCGCACATGAGCGAGGTGTGAACGCGGCGCGGCCACTGCTGCCGCGTGAGTCGCCTGTGTGGCGTCCTTTATGGGGGGGGGGGGGCTTGTGCGGCAGCCTAGATCGCTGGGGTCATGGTGGCACCCGAGCAGCTGAGGTGACTGCCTCTGCGCTGCCATGAAGGGACCAGACAGCACTAAAATCTTCCTCTGCAGCATCTGGGATAATCTGCTCTAGTTCTCCTTGGGTCAAACTCAAAAGTAATTAATCCTGCCATCACCCCTGCAAATCTCAGGGTTGAAGCAATGTGCACAAATGTGTCTCAAGGTTGTCCCTCTTTCTCCATGCAGCTCCGTTTAATAGGGGAAAAGGTTTGACTTTTGTGCAAATTAAAATATTTCTACTGGTGACACCAGAGTGTGACATGGGATTAGGCTGAATTTCAGCTGACCCGAGAGATTAAACTTGAATGTCCCAAACATCTAAAATCTCAATTATACTGTAAATTAGTAAATCTAGAGTAGTTTTTGACAAGAAAAATGGCTCTGCTTTAAATATCTTGTCATACTCACAGCCTCACACGACAGTTTTTTTGGCAGTGCAGACCCCAGAGCACTCAGAAGCACACACAGTAACTACAGCACATCCGTATTAGGGCTTTCTCTCCCCCCCCCACCCCAAAACCCTGCCTTCAAAGCCTTTTGACATCAGCCAGTTTGTTCGCAAATATTGTCCAAATGCCAAATTTGCAATGCTCCAGCTTTTCATAGGCATGGCTGAAAGTTTTCTTTTTGTGTCCGTGTGTACGTGTAAGCCTAGCATGCACGTGGGTGACTGTGTGTTTGTGTGCTTCGTGGGATTAATTTTATGAAAGCATATGCATGGATGACATGAGAAAGTTGGCCACGGACTGCCAACCTGATGTCCACTCTATGCTTCTCATTCTGCCAATTACAGTATTGTGACGTTGCAAGGGTTCACACAATAAGGAGAGACGACTTTGACGAAACAGGCTTTATTTATACACACACACAACACGGAACGGAGGGGAGGTCATTTACACAGATCCTCATTAAGCTCATGGTGACACAGACACATGATTTGGCACATATAGGGGAAACAACGCGATCACAACTGCTCTTATTACACAGTTATAATGGCACACATGAATAACGCTTAGAACATGCAGATACAGTATTTGAATCCTCCGCAGCGCAAGCACGTCAGGAGACTCCCGTCCCTTTATCACAGCCCTGACGTTACAGCATGTTGCTGTCCTCCACTGCAAACCTGATCCTCACTAATAAATAAATAACCTTAAAGTGACACTTTGCCAAAAATCAAGATTTTTTTTCCTTGTTAACATGTCTGTAACATGTTTGTTATGAGTTACAAGAAATATCAAGAGTGAAATCACTCAGATGTCTCAGGTGTCTGGTTTTTTGCAGTTTCACTTAAGCCCCGCCCCCTGAAAAAAACGCAGTTTAAATGGAATGTTTTTGGTGATATAGCTATGTAGGCCACTGGCACATGAGTCGTGTTGAGCCAATCAGTACTTTCTGGCCTAACTGAAGCTAGCCTTTGGCCACTTAGCATTTTTGGACAGCTGCTTTGAAAACTTGACCCAAAGTAAGATGGGTTTTATCATTAAACTACTTTTAAGGACTGATGCAGTTTCAGTCATTATCCCGGGCCACTGTGCATACAACTGGGCATGTCCTTCAACTGGTAAGTCTTTATGCTGTTTATGGATGGATGAAGAAAAGATGATGAACAAAGAATTCTCAAGGATTAGCAAGGCAGAAGTGAGGGTAGCGTTAAAGAGGGTGAAGAATGGAAAGGCGGTTGGTCCAGATGACATACCTGTGGGGGTATGGCGATGTTTAGGAGAGATGGCACTGGACTTTTTAACCAGATTGTTTAACACAATCTTGCCGCTGCCAATGGTGCACATGCCTTGTCTGGGTGCAGCGGCTTGCATGCCTCAGCAACCCCCGGAGCTATGTCGACCGGAGCCTAGTGCTCCCAGAAGGTTCAACCATGTCGAACAGGTTCGCGTGGGGTAGAGGCCAGACTAAAGAGTGCACCCTGGTCCTCCAGGTTGGGGGTTGTGCAGCATGTAACAAATCACTCACGGAAAACACAAGTTTTGTTACAGCAACAAATGTCCCAACGGCGGAACAGGCGGAGAGGAGAGCGAACTCCCAATGGCTGTGAAGGCGGAGGAGGACAGACAGTTGCATGGGAAGAAGGGTCTCGGAAAGCCTTGGCAGGCAACCTTTCTACAGGGTGGACCAAGCTCTCGACAGCCCAGCCATGGAAGGCAGTTGGTCTAGGGGAGGGACCCCCAACAAACGTCCATGGCTGAAGACGGAGATGCAGGACCCCTGTGGTGCCACAAACCTCTGCATCACACATATCCGCTTCATGATGAGTCACACTGATGATGAACACAATCTTGGAGAGTGAGCGGATGCCTGAGGAGTAGAGAAGAAATGTTTTGGTACCAATTTTCAAGAACAAAGGTGATGTTCAGAGCTGTAGTAACTATAGAGGCATAAAGTTGATCAGCCACACTATGAAGATATGGGGAAAAAAATTATTGAAGCTAGGTTAAGAGGAGAGATGACAATCAGTGAGCAGCAGTATGGTTTCATGCCAAGAAAGAGTACTACAGATGCAATGTTTGCTCTAAGAGTGCTGATGGAGAAGAATAGAGAAGGTCAGAAGGAGTTGCACAGTGTCTTTGTGGATCTAGAGAAAGCATATGATAGGGTGCCAAGACAGCAAGTGTGGTACTGTATGAGGAAGTCAGGAGTGGAAGAGAAGTATGTGAGGGTGGTGCAGGACATGTATGAGGACAATGAGACGGTGGTGAGGTGTGCTGTAGGAGTGACAGATGGGTGCAAGGTGGGGTTGGGGTTACATCAGAGATTGGCTCTGAGCCCCTTCTGGCTTGCCATGGTGATGGCAAGGCTGACAGACAAGGTCAGGCAGGAGTCGCCGGACCATGATGTTTGCAGACAACATTGTGCTCTGTAGTGAGAGTAGGGAGCAGGTGGAAGAGAACCTGGAGAGGTGGAGTTATGCTCTGGAAAGAAGAGGAATGAAAGTCAGAATAGGGATAGGGTGAGATGGAGGTAGATGATCCACTGTGGTGACCCCTAAAGGAAGCAGCCGAAAGCTGTAGAAGAAGAAGAATGTAGTGTTAGCCACTATTAGCCTTGTAGTACAGTATATGTGTTGGGCCTAGTCACTGATACTGTCATTTGGGGTGAGGGGGTGAAAACATTTTCACACAAAACTGTAAGACAATGAAAGGTTTTGTCTGTAGAAAATAGGGCATACGATACCATTTTAGACAATGTAGATTTGTTTTTGTAGGGCATTTATAGCCACTGGAGTGCATCTTTAATTCCCAGCTTGGTCCTTTCCTATTAAGTGCAAGTCATACACCTGCGTTGACGTAACACAGCTGCGACGGCATTGACACAGCGTCGACGCAGCAGCAATGTGCATTTCTACAGTGCATCTTGTTATGTTACAGCCTTATTCCAAAATGAATTAAATTCATTTTTTTCCTCAAAATTCTACACACAATACTCCATAATGACTGTGTGAATTTTTTTTTTTGAGATTTTAACAAATTTATTAGAAATAAAAAAACAAAGAAATCACATGTACGTAAGTATTCACAGCCTTTGCCATGAAGCTCAAAATTGAGCTCAGGTGCATCCTGTTTCCACTGATCATCCTTGAGATGTTTCTACAGCTTTACTGGAGTCCACCTGGGGTAAATTCAGTTGATTGGATATGATTTGGAATGGCACACACCTGTCTATATAAGACAGTTGACAGTGCATGTCAGAGCATAAACCAAGCATGAAGTCAAAGGAATTGTCTGTAGACCTCCGAGACAGGATTGTCTTGAGGCACAAATCTGGGGAAGGGTACGGAAAAATTTCTGCTGCTTTGAAGGTCCCAATGAGCACAATGGCCTCCATCATCCATAAATGGAAGAAGTTCGGAACCACCAGGACTCTTCCTATAGCTGGCCGGTGGATGGTCACTCTGTCAGAGCTCCAGCATTCCTCTGTGGAGAGAGGAGAGCCTTCCAGAAGGACAACCATCCTTGCAGCAATCCACCAATCAGGCCTGTATGACAGAGTGGCCAGACAGAAGCCACTTCTTCATAAAAGGAAGATGGCAGCCCGCCTGGAGTTTGCCAAAAGGCACCTGAAGGACCCTCAGACCATGGGAAACAAAATTCTCTGGTCTGATGAGACAAAGATTGAACTCTTTGGCGTGAACGCCAGGCGTCATTTTTGGAGGAAACCAGGCACCGCTCATCACCAGGCCAATACCATCCCTACAGTGAAGCATAGTGGTGGCACGCTGTAGGGATGTTTTTCAGTGGCAGGAACTGGGAGGCTAGTGAAGGCAGCAATGTACAGAGTCATCCTGGATGAAAACCTGTTCCAGAGCGCTCTTGACCTCAGACTGGGGTGACGGTTCATCTTTCAGCAGGACAACAACCCTAAGCACACAGCCAAGATATCGAAGGAGTGGCTTCAGGACAACTCTGTGAAAGTCCTTGAGTGGCCCACCCAGAGCCCAGACTTGAATCCAAATGAACATCTCTGGAGAGATCTGAAAATCTCATGTACGCGCCTCTATGAGGCGCAAAGGAAGAGTAATGAGCCCACTCGCTGGATGAAGCTGTTCATTTTTAATGATGAAAAGCAAACAGTTCAAAAGTGTCCAATACAGAATGCCAAATGATAAATGACCATGCAGTGCCTCAGAGCGAAACCCGGCTCTGGAAAAACAAAACTGTACTACAGGTGAAAACAGTTCCAGACTAAATACATAATGCCTCAAAGCCGGATAGGGCTTCTGGAGGGGAGAACAACATTACCTGAACATGGACAGGAGAATAAGAGGAAACTTACATTTCATGCCTCAGAGGTAGGCAGAGCTCTGGAGGGGAAACAGCACAAACGTAGTCTTAGGAGGATAGTGCCTAATGGAGCAGCGAGGACAGACTGAATAAACTGAGTTTAAATACTGAATGGACTGACAGCCTGAGTGGAGACAGGTGTGGAAGCTGAGCTGCAGGTGAACTGATTATAAGCTCAGGGATGGCAACAGGAAATTCTGATTTCAGCTGAAATCTAATTTGGTCGATTGACTTATGGGGGGCCGGGGGGGGGGCGCAGCCCCCCTGAAGCTGGGAGGTTTTCAGTAAAACAGAAGTAATTTAGACTGAAAAAAATGATAAAAAAAAATGAAATACTAGACTTAGATAAATCATTAAATTTTAATGAAAAGTTAACTTACTTCTTCTTCAATGTTGTCTCACTGTCTTTAGTCCAACATATTTAACAGTTCTATAAGAGTTTATTACAATATTTACACTGGTCACCAAGTCACTTCTAATGTGAAACTTTCTTCTTTTTGGCAGCAAGCTGTGTCAGTCTCTGAACTTTGAACTTCATCTCCTTTTCTGGTTTCTTCAGAAATTGTCCGAGTGTTTCTGTTACCTCGTCAAACTTTGAGCCAGTTTTCACCTTTACTGTCACTTTTCTCTCAAGCCAATTCCATCGGAAGTTATTTTTGACACTTTTGTCTATTTCTAGCACTGATGACTCCTGATCCTTCGATAAAAATCTCATAATTCCGCTGAAAACAATACCGAAAGCTCAGAATTCCAACACGAACCAGTGATGTGATTTGGGGTTGGGGAAATTATCTGAAAATTTAGCAGGGGGTCTGGGGGACACAGTCCCCCAGTGGGGTCCGGGGCAAAGCCCTAGTGGGGGGGCAAGGGGGGCAAAGCCCCCCGAAGCTCCTGGGTTTTTATGATTTTTAAGTACCAGAACTGTGCTTAAATGACATAAAACAAACAGCTGAATGCCACTTATTACTGTATAATATTGACTTATGTTCCAAGAAGATAGCATTCCTAAAATATTCCAACAAACATTATCCATCACATGCTTTAACACTTGATCAAATCAAAATCAGTTAATTTTATCTATGCCAAAGTCCCCCAGTGTGTGACATCTTTGACTGCTTTACCTACTGTGGAAGATTGTTTCAAAAACACTGATCCCAAAGAATAGTTGCTCCGCTGAATGGCAAGGTAGTGGGCATGGTTTTTCACTTTTGATGCGTGGTCTGACAGCGCCACACATCCACGCGATCCATAGTTAATCAACTCTTTACAATACACACAAAAAGCTTTTCCTGCCACGTCTGGTTTCTTCAAAAATTGTCCGAGTGTTTCTGTTACCTCGTCAAACTTTGAGCCAATTTTCACTTTTACCGTCACTTTTCTCTCAAGCAAATTCCATCGGAACTTTTTGACACTTCTATTTCTGCCACTGATGACTCCTGATCCTTCGATAAAAATTTCATAATTCCGCTGAAAATATTACCGAAAGCTCAAAATTCCAACGCCAACACACCGATGACAAAGCATACAACGAGCCATTTCATTGGTCCAAATTTGCAACTATCCAATCGCAGGGCTGTTTACACATAACATCCGGGTTTATCGCGGGAAACTCACCCGGGAAAACGCCGAGCGCTAATGTATTGTGTTGATTTTCGCTAAAATCGGTGACAATAAGGTACCTTACAAATCCATCTTCCATCTTCTACCGCTTTTCCGGAGGTCCGGGTCGCGGAGGCAGCAGTTCAAGCAGAGAAGCCCAGACTTCCCTCTCCCCAGCCACCTGCTCCAGCAGCCATGACTTTTTTTGACAAAGCAACAACGAGCCATTTGATTGGTCTAATCATTTCCAACTATCCAATCGCAGGGCCGTTTACAGCAGTAGCATGAGTACATAACATCCGGGTTATCGCGGGAGACTGTCACTCAGGGAAGCGCCGAGCGCTTTTGTAATCATATTAATTTTTGCTAAAATCATAAATCGGCGGAAATCCGTGGATCGGCGGAAAATTGCCATCCCTGTAAGCTGCTCACAGCTGAGGCCGGAAAGCTGTGAACAGCAAGTGGGGAGTGTCTGGAGAGAGAGAGGGGCAAAAACAGGAACAAAGATCCAACCAAGACATATGAGCAGACAAAAACAAGGGATACAAAACACAACAATAAACTGTGTCTGAGGTCTGGGATGACATTGGACCTCAGATACATGACAGAAAATGGCTGTGTATCGATGCTTCCCATCCAACCTGATGGAGCTTGAGAGGTGCTGCAAAGAGGAATGGGCTAAACTGCCCAAAGATAGGAGTGCCAAGTTTGTGGCATCATATTCAAAAAGACTTGAGGCTGTAATTGCTGCCAAAGATGCATCAACAAAGTATTGAGCAAAGGCTGTGAATACTTATGTACATGTGATTTCTTAGTTTTTTTATTTTTAATAAATTTACAAAAATCTCAAAAAACTTTGTTCACATTGTCATTATGGGGTATTGTGTGTAGAATTTTGAGGAAAAAATGAATTTAATCCATTTTGGAATAAGGCTGTAACATAACAAAATATGAAAAAAGTGAAGTTCTGTGAATACTTTCTGGATGCATAGTATTGTAAGAGGTAAGAAGTAAGAGGTAAGAGGTGTGATTGGTCCACTTTGTCGCCTCCTTCTCATTTCATGGATCTCGCCGCTGGTTCACTCTGCCTGTTCATGAAGGCACAATTCCAAAGTGAATCGGTTAAACAATGGACCAAATTCAAAATAATATGGAGGAAGTAAGCACGTACAGAACATTTTGTGGCTCGTCATAACCCCAGTAATTACACAGATTGTCCACTTTGACTCCTCCTTCACATTTCCTAGTTTTCATTGCTGCTCCGCTCTGCCTGTTCCCAGTGGCACAACTTTCAAGGCGAGTTGGTTAAACAGTGGTCCAAATTCAAAAGAATATTAAGGAAGTAAGCACATACAGAGTATTTTGTGACTCGTCATAACCCCAGTAATTACGCAGATTGTCAAATAATGGCAGCGGTGGTGGTTGCACGCACCGTTTTCTCAGACTTTTTCTCTTTTTCTCTGTGCAATGATTGTGTTAAAAGTTGCTTTTTCTTAACATTTTTTTTAGCTCCAACTCCATCACAATCTACTCTTGTCCATCCCTATTTCGTAAACAAAAACACACAACAAACATAAATCATCACACACATCGGCTGAAACCCGTTTTGGCAACAGAACAAAGCATTTCACCCAACACACAAGAAAAAATTGCTAATCATTGCGTCTTCGACGGACGTCGGTAATGGCATCGATGCAATGCAGGTGCATAAATCCTGCTTTACACTACAAAATTGTTGTGGTCAGACATGCGCTATTAAGATGAAGTGAACTCTTGGCGGGTTACTATTAAATAAATACGAAGGGTGCTTTCATACCTGACCCGTTCATCAGTGCTTAATTTGTAAAGTCGGAGGTCCCAGAATACAGAGGCCAACATTCCTGACACTCAGTAGGAGAGGTAAAGGTACCAGAACCGCCCCCCCCCCCCAAAAAAAAAAAAATATGAACAGAATACCAATACAAAAATGATTACACACACTAAGAAAAACACAAAAAAGAAACAAATAAATCGGGCTGCCTAAATGTTAAATTTTACAGCTAAATAAGCCTAAACAATGCCCTTTTCTCAACCAGAGCAATATGTATATGAAGGTATTAACTGGAGTTGTTTGCAGCAAATCCATATACTCCGCATCCACACACTCACTTGCTGTTAAATAAACTTTTAAACCTATTCTGAGCCTGCGTGTGTGTCTCCTGAGCCGTGCATTATGTCAGTACGGCTTCAGCAGAGCAGCTTGGCGGACAGCGGGCTCACACGCCGTTTTACCATCTTAGAGGCTCAAGTAGATTTGATAGTTTATCAACAACAGGTGATGTTGAATCAATTAATTAAGATTACTGACCGGTTAGACCGCCTGGACCCCCGTCAGCCATTCCCCCCGGCTCGTCAGGGAGGCGCAGCTCCAGCTGCTCCAGCAGCCATCCAGCCTGCTCCGGGTGGCCCAGCCCGACTCACTCCTATCCCGACCCCCGCCCGCTTTAGCGGTAAGCTTGGTGGAGCGCGGGGGTTCATTATGCAGTGTGAGTCGGTGTTCCTGCGTGTCCCCGGAGATTTTCCCTCAGACCACAGCCGAATTGGCTACATAGGAAATCTCCTGGAGGGTCGTGCGCTCACCTGGGCTTACGCCGTAATGGCGAAGCCCAGCTACGCCACCCTCACCTATGGCCAGTTCATTAACCTATTCCTGGAAGTCTTTGATCACTCTCGTTTTGAGAGTGTCCAGGTCGATCGCCTCCTCAGCCTTCAGCAGGGGAGCCGATCGGCCGCCGATTACGCCATCGACTTCCGGGTTACAGCGGAGGAGGTTGGCTGGGAGGAACGCGCCCTCTGTGGCATCTTCCTCCGCAGTTTGAACTCTGGTCTGAGGGATGAACTGGCTGGTCGGGATCTCCCTGGAACATTTGCGGAGCTAATCTCTCTCACCATCAGCTTGGATAACCGGCTGCGCGAGCGCGCCTCGGAGCGGAAGTTGCCTTCTCGCTCGCGGGGTGCCTTGTCACGCCTGTCCCAAGCTCACCCCCTGGCGTTACCGCCATCGGAGGTTTCCGAGGAGTCGGAACCTATGGTGACGGGCCGGGCAAAGCTCCCCCTTGCGGAGAAACAACGCCGCCGTGAGTTGGGTCTCTGCATGTATTGCGGAGACAACCAGCACACTGTGGAGCATTGCCCGGAGAAGCCCAAACGGGGAGGTCCACGAGTCACCTTAGGGGCCCTCGCGCACGCTAATCAGTCAGTTCCTCTCACTCATTTGTCGCTGCCCATCCGTTTCTGCCACAACATCACAGGGCATCTCACTCATGCACTGGTGGACTCAGGCGCGGAAGGCAGCTTCATTTCACAAAGCCTGGCAACCCGATTGGGCATCCGTTGCCAGTCCCTTAAAACTCCTCTCACCCTCATCAACCTCTCCCGTGCATCTCTGGGGAAAGTGACCCATCGGACAAACCCCGTCTCTGTCATCGTCTCTGGAAATCACCGGGAGGAGATCTCCTTTTTCATCTTGCCATCCTCTGTGTCTCCGGTGATCCTGGGTTATCCGTGGCTTCGTCTACATAACCCCGTCCTGGATTGGAAGACCGGAAGGGTGACAGCCTGGAGTACCTTTTGTATGAGCACGTGCCTCCAATCCGCTGCCTGTTCTCCATCCTCTCCTCCCATGGTCAAGGATGCCGCGCCCCCGGACCTCTCCCTGGTGCCCGCGGAGTTTCACGACCTGGGCGCAGCCTTTAGTAAGTCCAAGGCGATGTCTCTTCCTCCACACAGGCCTTACGACTGTGCCATAAATCTACGCCAGGGGGCGCCTCTTCCCTCGGGACGTCTCTACAGCCTGTCAGCGCCGGAGAAGGAGGCCATGAACTCTTACCTTAAGGAATCTCTCAATTCAGGTATTATTCGCCCATCATCGTCTCCATTAGGTGCAGGGTTCTTCTTCGTGGGCAAGAAGGATGGCTCTCTTCGTCCATGCATCAACTTCCGTGCCCTCAATGACATCATGGAGAAGGACCGTTACACCCTGCCCCTGATGGACACTGCCTTCCACTCCCTCCAGGGGGCGACCTGGTTTACTAAGCTGGATCTCTGCAGCGCGTACCACCTTGTCCGGATCCGGGAGGGAGATGAATGGAAAACAGCCTTCCGTACCCTGAACAGCCACTTTGAATACCTGGTCATGCCGTTCGGGTTAACCAACGCTCCAGCCGTCTTTCAGCGCCTGATAAATGACGTTCTCCGGGACTTCATCGGCTTGTTTGTGTTCGTTTACCTGGATGATATTCTCATCTTCTCCAAGTCCAGGGATGAGCACCAGGTGCATGTGAGACGGGTCCTTCAGAGGTTACTGGAGAATCGGTTGTATGTGAAGGCAGAGAAGTGCGAGTTCTATGCCAAGAAGACGTCATTTCTCGGGTTTGTCATCTCCCATGACCAGGTGCTCCCAGACCCAGCTAAAATTAAAGCGGTGGTAGATTGGCCGACTCCCACATCTAGGAAGCAGGTGCAACAATTCGTCGGCTTTGCCAACTTCTACCGCCGCTTTGTGCCCAACTTTGGAGCCATCGTCGGCCCTCTGACCCGTCTCACCTCCCCTAAAACCCGGTTCCAGTGGACTGAAGAGGCCGCGGCGGCCTTCCAGGCGCTGAAGGCGGAGTTTTCATCCTCCCGGGTCCTCAGCCAGGTCGATCCCTCTTTGCAGTGCATCGTGGAGGTCGACGCTTCGGCTACGGGGGTGGGGGCGGTGCTGTCTCAGCGGTCACCTGCTGATGGGGTCAAACGGCCTTGCGCCTTCTTCTCCCGGCGCCTTGTCCCCGGCGGAACGCAACTACAACGTGGGGGACAGGGAGCTTCTTGCCATCAAGCTCGCGCTCCAAGAGTGGCGTCACTGGCTGGAGGGAGCCGTCCTGCCCTTCGTGGTGTTAACGGATCACAAAAACCTGGAATATTTAAGAACTGCCAAGCGTCTGAACGCCCGCCAGGCCCGTTGGTCCCTGTTTTTTGCAAGATTCCGTTTCACCATCACATTCAGGCTGGGCTCCAAGAACGGACTCCCTGACGCCCTCTCCAGGCAATTCGCCCCTGAAGACTCGGGGGGCGCGGTTCACACCATCCTGCCCGGGTCGTGCATCGTGGGGGCCGTTACCTGGGAGATCGAGGATAAGATCCGGAAGGCGCAGGAATCGGAGCCGGACCCGGGTGGCGGACCGGAGGGGAGGCTCTTCGTTCCATCTTCCGTTCGGGGGGAGGTCATCCATTGACTTCACACGTCCAAGCTAGCCTGCCATCCTGGGACCTCCCGAATGATTGACCTGCTCCAACGCTCCTTCTGGTGGCCGGGACTGCGCAAGGACGGTGCCCGCTACGCCCAGGCCTGCCCCATCTGTGCCACCAGTAAAACCGGCAACTCCCCCCCTGCGGGTTTGCTCGAGCCCCTGCCCATTCCTGGTAGGCCCTGGTCGCACATCGCTTTGGACTTCGTCACCGGTCTCCCCGTCTCTAACAACTTCGACACTGTCCTGACCATCGTCGACCGCTTCTCCAAGGCTGCCCATTTCGTGCCATTACGGGGGCTTCCCTCCGCCTTGGAGACGGCAGATCTCCTCATCCAACACGTGGTCAGGCTGCACGGGATACCAGCTGACGTGGTCTCCGACCGGGGTCCCCAATTCACCTCGGATGTCTGGCGGGGTTTTTGTAAGGCATTAGGAGCCCAGGTAAGCCTCTCCTCCGGCCATCACCCCCAATCTAACGGGCAGTGTGAACGGACCAACCAGGAGCTGGAGGCTGCTCTCCGCTGCATCACCGCCTCAAAGCCTGCGTCATGGAGCAAACACCTTGCCTGGGTGGAATACGCCCACAACACCGCTCGCTCCTCAGCCACAGGGATGTCCCCCTTCAAGGTGTCCCTGGGTTACGACCCCCCTCTGTTTCCCTCGCTGGAGAATGAGTCGGTAGTCCCCACGGTTCAGGCTCACCTCAGGCGGTGTCGCTCCATCTGGACAGCTGCGCGTAATGCGCTTTTACACACGGCAGAGCGCAATAAGGCCACGGCGGATCGACGTAGAAGACCTGCTCCTGCCTACCAGGTTGGCCAACCGGTCTGGGTATCCACGCAAGATGTTAACCTGAAGGGTGAGAGGAGGAAGTTGGCTAAACGTTTCATGGGTCCATACCCCGTCATCAAGATTATCAACCCGGTGGCTGTGCGTGTCGCTACTCCCCGCTCCCTCCACATCCATCCCACCTTCCACGTCTCCAAGGTGAAACCGGTGGTGTCTGATCCCATCTGCCCTCCTCCTGCTGCGCCGCCTGCGCCTCGGATGATTGATGGCCATCCGGCTTGGACTGTCTCTACCATCTTGGACTCCCAATGCCGGGGTCGCGGGCTACAGTATTTGGTGGACTGGGAGGGCTATGGTCCAGAATGGAGGCAGTGGGTTCGCCCCTCGTTCGTGTTGGATCGCTCTCTCATCACCGAGTTTCACCGGAACCATCCCGATAAACCATCGCCAGGAGGCGCTGCTAGAGGGGGGAGTACTGTTACAACTCGCCGCTCATTAGCGGCGCCAGCTGAGCGCACACCTGCACCTCGTCAGCAGCGTGGCATACAAGCCACTCTGCCCTGGGCCTCGGCCTGAAGCCGTCTGTTCCCTTCGGCTACTTGCTTCAGAGGAACCCCCTCGCCTACCAGCAAGATTACCCGCGTAAGCATACCTCCTCTTGTGTTCCAGTTTCTCCCCTGTGCACAGGTGGATCTTCCCCGGTGGCGGACTCCGCCTCTGCATTACCATCTCGTTGCTGCTGTCAGGTGCATCGTCAGGTTGCTGTCTCCTGGACTCGCCCTTGTGCACGCCTGCCACCTTCCCTGCCAAGTAAGCCAACAAATCCCTTGTTACCTGTTGTACTGGTTTGGTGCCCGTCACCTTCTCCCTGTGCTCTCTCCCCAGGGTTGTCTGGCTGTACGGTTTCCTGTCTCCGTGCCTGACACTGACGTCCGCCATCAGTACATCCACATACCACAGACACGCATCCACACACTCACTTGCTGTTAAATAAACTGTTAAACCTATTCTGAGCCTGCGTGTGTGTCTCCTGAGCCGTGCATTATGTCAGAAACAAACACAGACCAACCAGCAATAGCTGTCATATCGTTTTGGCCTTGTTAAAATAAAATCAGAATTGAGCCAAAACGGAATAAGGAATCTGGTTTTGTTATTGCTTTTGTTTTTTTTTTCTTTTTCATTTTACTGTTTTGTTAACTGCTACCTGTCCTCCTGTCTCTGCCAGACTGTTCACACCCACCAAAAGGTTTTCCCCCTTAGAGTCCGAGTGTTCTGCTGGTTTAAGGAAATTCAGTAAAGTTGTCTGTCTTTTTGACAATTCCTTTCCTTTCCTCCTTGATGCTGAGAACTTACGTATTCAAACCCCACCTGGGTGTCCGATGGCGCCCACCCCCCACCCCTTACTAAAATCCAATTCAAAATGCAGATAAAATAGGAGAGGGATTTTTTTGTGCAACAAATAAATAAAGACTAAGGAAACATTAAATAATAGACAAAAAATTACATATTTTCATTGTGAAATAAGAGGTGTGGGATCCCACTGAAGAGGTTCTGGTTGGAACTTGGGAAGTGCCAGATCTTGTTCCAGCAAGATCTGGCTCAAATTAAGCTGTTTGGTCCAAATTTTCAGACTTTTCAGTTTGATTCAGATCGAAATTTTAGATGTGAAACATTCGAACCACAATCCAGACCAAACAGTCAAAATTTGTTCCACCAAAAAGAGATGGTCTCAGTCCAGATCAAACTGATCCTTGGTCTTGTTTGTTTAGAGTGTGAAAATAATTTTCAGAAAAGTCCAGAGTTTCTGACCAAATACAGGAACTTAAAGCAGATGATAAGAGGCAAAATGAGCCATGGTAGCATTTGGACTGTTGTGGCATAAATACTTGAAATAATCATTAAAAACGCAGAAACTTATCAAACATTTTCAGAGAGAATATAACAGAGTTTATGAAAAAAATGGATGAACAGTGCCACCTGAAAATCATCATGGCTGATGAGAAGGACAAACATCCTTTTTTTTTTTCCCACAATATCTTTATTGAACCTTTTTTTTTTTTTTAACAAACATGATACAAACAATCAAACACTAACACTAAAGTACTACAAAAAAAAAAAAAAAAAATGCACTAAAAACACCAACAACCACCAACAAAATCAAGTCTTCAACAATGCTCCTCTGTTTAGTCTAGACAATCCAATACATAAGTATACATATTATGTTCACCAGTTTGGAATTTACAAGGTCCACACACATCATTCACCTTCTTCTTCAAGAGTTATGTTTAAATTTTTTACATAATCAATAAAAGGTCTCCATATATTCTCAAACACAATTTCCTTTGATTTCAGTATATATGTTATTCTTTCTAATGGAAGGTTTGTTAACATCTGTCTTAACCACTGAGTCACATCTGGTCTATGAGTCTTTTTCCATAATAGTGCAATACATTTTTTGGCATTAAGCAAACTGAGGTCTATGAATGTTCTTTCACTTTTATTAAAATTATGCTTTTCTGGGTACAGACCCAACAAAAACAGTTTAGGATTCAATATGATTTGTTTTGAGATTATTTTTTCAATTGTTACCCTCACCTCTTCCCAAAACATTCTTATTAATCTACATTCCCATAAACAATGAAATAGGGTTCCTTTACTTTCCATGCATTTTGTGCATGTATCTGGTATATTTTTGTTATATCTATTTAACTCCTCCGGTGTAACATACATCCGCATTAACCATTTGAAATCAATTTAAGGCGTGCATTTATTGATTTGGTTTGAGCTTCTGTACAAGCCAATTCCCATTGTTCCTCTGAAATTTCAATTTGCAGATCTTCTTTCCAGTAGTTTAATCTTTTCAGTGAATTTTCACTTGAAGATAGTGTCAATGAGTTATAAAACTCTGAAATAATACCCTTTCTTTTACTATCTTTCATCATCATTTTTTCCAAGGATGAATAAATAGGTCGAGTGAGAGCTTTATTTTGATTTGATCGAATAAAGTTTCTAAGTTGAAGATATTTAAAAAAATGTGTTCTATTGAGATTAAATTTGATCCTCAGCTCTTCAAAAGACATTATGTTATCTGCACATGGCAAATATAAATCCTGAATCTTTTGTATCCCTTTTAAATTCCATACTTTAAATACAGCGTCCGCTCTCCCTGGTTTAAAATATTGATTACCCCATATTGGACTAAATTGTGACAATAACTGTGGTTCTTTTAAATAGTTTTTAGCTTCACACCATATTTTGATCATATGCTTTACAAATGGATTTTTAACTTGTTTTTGTAATTTTTTTGCCGAATCTGAGTATATGAATATGGGAAGAGGTAAAGGTAAATTGTATGATTCCATTTCAGTCCAGTGAGGGAGATCATTTGATGAAAAATAATATGTCATAGACCTCAGTTGTGCCGACCAATAATACAACATAAAATTTGGACATTTCAGACCTCCACGATCAAATGGTAAATATAATAAAGACAAACGTAATCTAGCCCTCCTGTTGTTCCATATAAATTCCACTAACTTTTTTTTATTCTTGAGAATAGATGTAAAGGTGGTGATAAGGGAATGTATTGAAATAAATAAAGTATTTTAGGTAAAATATTACTTTTAAGTATATTGATTCTCCCGATCATCGACATTGGTAGTGACATCCATCTCTGAGTTAACTCATTGATATCTGACATTAAGGCTTCATAGTTGACACTGGCGACTGATTCTAGCTTAGGCACAATTTGGATTCCTAAATATTTAAACTGATTTACAACATTGAATTGATTTACCTCAGGGGCTGGGTAATTTCTCTGGGTCTCATTTAGCATTAATATTGAAGATTTAGTTTTATTTATTTTATATCCTGATATTTCCCCAAAATTCTTTATTAAATTCAACAAGGTTGGAATTGATTTTTTTAGATTCGACATAAACAAAATTATATCATCGGCGTACAGGGAGATTTTATGTTCTGTTGGTCCAACTTTAATTCCATATATTTGTGAATGTAAACGTATCGCTATCGCTAAAGGTTCAATTGCCATAGTAAACAGTAAAGGTGAAAGTGGACAGCCTTGTCGACATCCTCTATTGATTTTTATTGGTTTTGAAATATTGTTATTTGTTAGGATTTCTGCTGTAGCATTATTGTATATTATTTGAACCCATTTTATGAAATTATTTCCAAGTCCAAACCTTTGTAGGACTTCAAAAAGAAAGGGCCATTCAACTCTATCAAAGGCCTTTTCGGCGTCCAATGATAGGAGAGCTGTATCCGGTGCTTCTTTATTAAAATAGATAATATTAAATAGTCTTCTTACATTATGGAAGCCTTGTCTACCCTTTATAAAGCCATTCTGATCTCGATTAATAATATTTGGTAAAATTTCTTGTATTCGTCTTGCTAAAATTTTACAGATTATCTTAAGGTCGGCGTTTAATAGGCTTATTGGTCTCATATTTTCACATTTATTAGAGGGCTTACCTGGTTTTGGCAGCAGTATAATTAAGGCATTATTTATGTATGATGGTAAATTATTATTTTGAAATGCTTCTAAAACCATTTCCAAAAAAGGTTTTATTAATTTATTCTTAAATTTTTTATAAAGGTCAACTGGGAGACCATCTGGTCCTGCACTTTTTCCTGATTTCATATTATCAATGGCTAGCCCTACTTCTTCTTGACTAATTTTAGACTCCAATATCTCCCTGTTTTCATTTGGAATACACAGTATAGATAGTTCGTTCAAAAACCCATTTAGTTTTGTTAAATCAGGTTCATTTTTGGTATCATATAATTTTTCATAGTAATCTCTAAAGGCTCTATTAATTTCTAAAGGATCTATAACTACCTGTCCGTTACTTATAATACTGGTAATTGGTGTTTTAATTTCTAATTGTTTAATCTGCCATGCTAATAATTTTCCTGATTTTTCACCTTGTTCATAAAAAGATTGTTTCAATCTTAGAAGACTCGAGGCAGCTCTATTCGCTGATTTTTTGTCGTATTCAGCTCTCAAAATCAGTAATTCATTCTCCAACCTTGGGTCACTTCCTGCATACACTTTTTCCTGAAGACTTTTTATTTTATGTTCCAATTGGGCTCTCTCCTCTCGAGTCTTCTTAGATTTTGATCCTGTATAACTAATAATATGTCCCCTAATAAAAGCTTTGAAAGCCTCCCACTTTACACATGCTGATGTTTGTGTAGTATTGATGTCAAAGAACTCGTCTATCTGTTTTTCTATATACTTGACAAATTCCTCATCCTGAAGCCATTTATGCTGAAATTGCCATCTACCTGATTCCTTTGTCAATTTTTTATCTACATATATTAGACAACAGGGTGCATGATCAGAGATCACGATGTTATCATAAAAGCAGTTTTGAATCTTGGACCTTAATTCTGTGGAAATCAAAAAATAATCAATACGTGAGAATGTCTTGTAGGTACTGGAATAACAAGAATAGGCTTTAACTTGTGGTTTCATTTCTCTCCATATATCTAACAATCTCAATTCTTTCATAAAATGATTAATAGTCATCCTACATCCAATGTGCGTACAATCCAGTCCTGTTGATCTATCTATACCTGGATTCAATGTACAATTAAAATCCCCTGCTATTATATGTTGCCCTGTAAGTGATGATAAGATGAGAAATAAATTAGCAAAGAACTTCTGATCATCTATATTGGGACCATATAAGTTCACAAGATTTATATTTTCTAATAGCAAAGAACCTTGAATGATTACATATCTTCCAAATTTGTCTCCAATTACATTTTTCACTTGAAAAGGAACTGATTTATGTATGAGAGTCATAACTCCCCTGGCTCGGGATGAAAATGAAGAGGTGAATACACTTCCTTGCCATCTACTCCTAATTCTTTTAACATCCTCCTCTATTAGATGAGTTTCTTGTAAAAACACAATTTTTGAACCCATGTCTTTTATTTTATTCATAACTTGTTTAAGTTTTTTTAAATTTTGTAGACCTCTGCAATTCCATGAAGTTAAATTAAGATTAACACTTTGGTTTATGATCAATAGAGAGTTTGGGATTACCTTGCAGTGTAAACATGCTCATACAGAGAAGCAAAAACATGAGTGGTTGAACATTCATCCTACAAACTACACACAAACAAATTTCCCCTTCCCACACTTGTGGCAAACCCCCCAAAATCAAAAAAAAAATTCTGTCTCCCGATATAGCCATCGACCGTTCCACACCCACGGGGAACAGCCTAAGCCACTCCTTCTTCATCCTCCCAATCACCCTAACTCTACTGCTTTTAATGACGTAACATTAACTCTCCTCTGTAGTTTTCCAACTTAACTCCAAAATTTTTAACAACTTTGTACATCATAGTTTTTTTTTTTTGTTTGTTTTGTTTTTGTTTTGTTTTTTTAATATATAATACAATCTATATTTTGTAAACTTACTATTTACTTCAAGTCAGTCAGATGCCTGTGCAAATGCTTAATTATTCTACCTTATATTTTGTTCATGCTTAGCTCCCACCAGTCTCTTCTTCTTCTTTGATCTTCTTGATGAACTCCTGCGCCTCCTCTGGGGTCTTGAAGATGTGGGTTCTGCCCTCATACGTGGTCAGCAGTCTCGCAGGATAGATTACACCATGACGAATCCCAAGGTTGCGCAGCTCCTTACGTACGGGATCAAACTGCTTCCTCAATTGCTGGATTCCTGTGGCCAAATCTGGGTAGAACCGCACCTGCTGGTCCTGGTGTTTAATCTCTCCTTTAGCTCGTGCAGCGTTGAAGATCTTCATCCTGTCTCTGTTGCTAAGAAACTTCATAATTAAGGTCCTCGGCGGTCCCTTATCTCTCCGTGGGCCAATACGATGTGCTT
Organism: Pholidichthys leucotaenia; assembly: GCA_020510985.1. Classification (NCBI taxonomy): domain Eukaryota; kingdom Metazoa; phylum Chordata; class Actinopteri; order Cichliformes; family Pholidichthyidae; genus Pholidichthys; species Pholidichthys leucotaenia. Next base: position 373,186,714 of record CM035837.1, read on the forward strand.
TTTCCAGAACCACTGCTGATTGCAACTCCTCGCTGCCCAGCACCTCCGGAATCCACTTTTCCAGAAAGGAACATACGTCCCGACCTTCTGATTCCTCTGGAAGACCCACCAGCCTCAAGTTATTCTGTCTCGACCGAGATTCCAAATCCAAAATATTATCTTCCAGAGATTTATTTTTTTTTTCCAAAGTGCGCACCTTTAATTGAAGACGGGTGACGTCATCTTCAGCACTAGCGAGACGGAGCTCCATCTGCGCCGTTCGTTCTACACAGTCACCCAATTCCTTTCTTATTCCTTCCAACGCTGTCATAATCCCATCAAATCTAGAGGAAAAGTCCGCTCTCATTGAACTCATGGCAGCCATCAGCGCATCTGCGCCTCCCCCCGCAGACATCGCACCGTTGCCAGCCTCCTCCGCCATATATGGAGTTTTATTTGCTGCGTCACAGACCTGAAAGTCCGTTAATTTGGACTGTTTCGGCGGCTCGCTTTTTCCTTTTCCTGGTTTTCCAGCCTTAGGGTTCGCCGACATATCCTCACCCAAACGCTGGGATACATTCTGTCCCAAATGAGAGAGTTATTTGCCGATTTTTTTTCTCCAGGAGCAGAGCAGAGCGAGACACGTCCGTCCTACGTGGCAGCCATAACCGGAAGTCTGACAAACATCCTTTTTAATGAAGACTTGGATAATATTCTAGCCTCATGAAACTAGTTAACCTCATCATATGATGGAGTCTTCCCCAGCTTCAACGTAAAGTGCGGTTACCGATGTGTTCAGAGGTGTGGAAAACACCTCAGAGAATGAGTAGCATTTGCGAACTAGTAGTCTGCGCTAACAACACAAATATTATCACAAGATGTAGGTGCCGTCAAGTCAAGTTGTTTAGTTGGCTTGGAAAAGGAGCAGTGTGAAACCAAACACAGCGGGAGGAAATGTAGACAATGAAATAAAAGCACAAACCATGGTCCAGACTTTGGTTGGACTTTCAGGTGTGAAAATGCCCCGAATGTCTAGGTTTTATAGTGTACTTAAGTGTCATGTATCAACTTATTTTTTCTTGACATATTTTTGTCAAATAAAAACACAGACCTGACCAAATAATGAGGTCAATGTGTACAATTTAATCAGAATAAATGTGTTTCAAGGGAGTATGACCTTAAGCTAGGTGTACACTGAACAATTTTATGTTAAAAATTTTGTGACCAAAGCTAACATTAGGTGTGGGGATAAAAGATTGTAATACTTGGCACTGGCGACAATGCATCGATCCATATACGCACGGATCAATCTTTTATTAACAAAACACACACACATACACTTTTGGGTTAACAGCAAATCAATGGCATTTTCAGTCCACTAGATGGTGCAAAGCAAACATCCAGTCAAGTGAAGATATAGCTTGTCTTGGTGATTTGCAGCCAGCTGTGAAAGTTAAGAAGCAGCTCAAAGTTAGCTCAAATGTCGGGCCTTTTTTGGATTGTATAACAAAGATGGAAGGAAAGACCTTGACATGACACATAATCCGCAAGAAGTGCCACATGAAAAAAAGAAAAAAACACTATAGCAAGATGGTGGCACGCGCTGGTGCTGCGGCTGTATGCTCTCTGTTTTGGTGCTACGCTCTATGTTTGTGGAGCATAATGGTATGCATGAGTGTCGCGAACTATGTCTATGATCTCAGTGATATTGGATTATGGTACAGTTCGACTGTTTCGACGGAATTTTTGCCGACTCACGACATTCCGAAAGACATCGCACGTCCACCGGGCTCTTCCTGGTTTGTTCCCAGTTTTTCCAGGCAGTGGAGACAGCGGAAGGAGTGGAGGCAAAAGAGAGGATGCTGGTCAGGCCTTCTGGCTAGGCTAAGGAAGCTACAACACCGGACTCCACTTCCAAGCATTTTCCTCACCAATGCCAGATCAGTCATGAAAAAAACTGGATGAGCTGGAGGTAACCTTTGCCACTAACAGTTACGTCAGGAATAGTAGTATAATGATTATCGCCGAAACTTGGTTACATTCACTCATCCCAGATGAAACAGAGCAGCTAACAGGCTGCACTAGCCACCAACAGGACAGGAATGAGGATTCTGGTAAGACAAAAGGCGGAGGACTGTGCATATATTTAAACAACAACTGGTGCACTAATAGCAGGATTATTGCTAACCACTGCTCCCCTGACTCAGAAGTCTTGTTAGTCCTCTGCAGTCCATTTTATCTCCCTCATGAAATATCTTCAGTGTTGATTACAGCTGTTTACATTTCCCCCAGTGCTAACGTTAGCAGGGCTCTATCTCAACTGCTAATCATGATAAATAAACAACAATGCAGTCACCCGGAGGAAATTCACATTGTTGCAGGGGACTTTAACCAGACATGTTGAAGAAGTGTGCTGCCAAGTTTTGTGTAGTATGTGAACTGTGCTACCAGGGGTAATAACATTTTAGACCGGGTGTATTCAAACATGAAGGACGCTTATAAATCGGTTCCTTTCCCCCATCTTGATCAATCGGATCATCTGTCTTTGCTTCTGGTTCCAGCATACATTCCTCTTCAGAGGAAAATAAGACCATGCACCAGGATTGTTACAACTTTGCCGCATAATGCTCTCTCCCAACTACAGGATTGTTTTGACTGTACTGATTGGGATTTATTCGAACATCCTGATGTGGGGGATTATGCAGAGACTGTACTGGCATACATTAAGCACTGTCTGGATAGTGTAACTGTCAAGAGACACATTAGGTCTTTTTCTAACCAGAAACCATGGATGACTGCAGAGGTTAAAAGACTGCTGAAGAAGCACTTTTCTGCTTTCCGATCAGAGGACAAGAAGGAATACAGCTTGGCGGGAGCAGAACTGAAGAGAGGCATCAAGAAAGCAAAGGCAGTCTATAAGAGAAGAGTGGCGGGTCATGTCACAAACAACAATATACGTAGAATGTAGCAGGGGATAAAACAGATTACCAACTACAAAGGCAGCTCTAATAGCAACACCTTCAACACAGATGCCTCACTTGCAGAGAAGCTGAATAACTTTTTTGCATGGTTTGAGGTTAAGAGAACTGCTATAACCCCGCCTCCTCCACCTCAATCTCCATCTTGATCTCCCTCTAATATCCTATCTCTTATTGTACAAGAACATGAGTTGAGGCATGTACTGAGATCAGTTAACCCAAGAAAAGCTGCTGGCCCTGACAGGATACCAAGCAAGGTACTTGAGTCTTGTGCTAGTCAGTTAGCTGGGGTTTTAACAAAAAGTTTCAATGCTTCTCTGTCCCAGAACATTGTGCCATCTTGCCTCAAATCTGCCATCATTGTTCCTATGCCTAAGAAGATAGCCCCAGCAGATGTCTTAGATAACTACAGACCTGTGGCCTTAACATCTGTAATCATGAAGTGTTTTGAGAGGCTGGTCTCTCTCTCATTTCATCAAATCTTGTGTTCCATCCTCCTTTGATTCCAATCAGTTTGTTTAACAAACAAACAGGTCCACAGAGGATGTAGTCTCCATGACAACACATGTGGCACTGAGTCACCTAGAGCAACAGGACACGTACGTGAGGATGCTGTTCGTTGATTACAGCTCCACTTTCAATACCATCCTCCCAGATATTTTGGTAGAAACGCTGCTTCATCTGGGTTTCCCCTCTTCCATCTGCATGTGGATTACTGACTTCCTCACCAACTGGACACAAGTTGTTAGACTCCATTGCTTTATTCATTGTACACACATGACTGCATTCTAGCACACCTGACTAACATCATCATCATGTTTGCAGAGGATACGGTTGTGATTGGACTTATAACAAAGGGAGATGAATCCAACTACAGAGATGTAGATGGTGGTGGTTCCAAACCCAGTTCTGATTTATGGTTATTTTGCCCTATTTTGCATCAGGCACTTCAGGGAGCTATTGGGCATTCGCTTCTTGACAGCTTGGGCATGCCCCCTCCTCCTGTCAAGTGCCATCAGCTGTGCTTCGTTATTGGGTGTTTCACACACATACACACACTCCATTCATGCCCATTCACACGCTCTGACACTCACTCATGCACACCTGGGATTCATTATGTTGAGTCCACGTTTCCTCACACCGACGGTCTCTTCCCTCGTTAGTATCATTATTACATAAATGCTGCATTAGTGGGAAGAGATCGTCGGAGCACTCAGCTCCATACATGACAGCGTGTTCCTTCATGTATGTGTGTTCGCCACCTACGTGTTTATTCAGCCTGACATTTCAAGACGGTTAATCCCTTGGTGTTAGCGGCTGACCCTGCCTCACTCCCTCATCCACCAGACTGCACGGACAGCATTGGACAGCATTGGATCGTTCCAGCCGTAAGTAAATGTTTGCCTTTCTCTTTGTGCCCACCGTTACGGCGGCACTAGGCATTCCCCCTTCCAGGCTGTGGAACATCTGGGTGGCATCCCTGTATGTCTGGTGGCCTTTAAGTCATCATTCCAATCCCCTGTATTAGCGTGGCCAATACTGGACTTGTTATTTTTGTGGTTTATGTTAATAAAGTGCACATTCTACTCCAGCGAATGGGTTTTTCATTCCTTCCCTCGTGCGCCGCATAATGGCGCACAGGGATTCATAACAGAATGTTCCGACCAGTCAGAAAAAAATCCAGCGGAGTAGACGTGCGTTTTTCCTTTTTCTTTCCACCCTCTTTTCCCTTCCTCCCCAAGTATCAACATGGTTTGGACGGAGTGGGAGCTTGAGAGGGAGCTGCGCTCACTGTGCTTCCTGGAGGAGGACACAGAAGCCCTGTTCCTCCCAGACTGTTTGACAGGCTCGGAACACAGCGAGGAGGATGATGGAGTGTGGCAGCCTCTGGGATCATACCGAAGCATTGGAATGCGAGAAGTCAGATCAGGATCTCCCAGTGCTTGAGCTCCTCGTGGCCACGCCGCTTTCTTTCCGGGATAATGCGGAGCTTCTTAGCATGGGTGAGTCGCTGCTCAGCACGGTGCTTCGCATTCCGAATTATCTGGTTCCTGAGCCATCCGTGAAAAAGAAGAGGAGAAACCCCTGCCGGAAGAAGCCTCCAGCCTCGCCTACGACAGCCCTGCCTCCTCGCTTCGAGCCATGTCCCGTTCTGTCCCTGGAGGAACTGAAGGAATGTAGGCTGGCTCTTCTAGCAGAAAAGGACCTCATCTTGGAGGTGAAGCCGTGGCTCCTCCTGGAGATGGACGGGAGATTGAAGTAACTTTCCTGGAGAAAGGGGGAGCCACAGCTCGATAAGGAATGCCAGGAGAGGAGAGGAGATGCCTCGGAGGCCACTGGGGACGCCCTGTGCCAGGAGATCAGGCAAGTTTTTCCTCATTTAACTTTTCCTGTTAATGAACAATGTTGCCTGCCTCCTGGCGAGGAGACTCGGGATGTGCAGTCCCCCCAGTGCTCCGCCCCAGCAGCGGATAGTGCTCCCATACCCGACCTCATCAAATCCTTTTTGTGTGCCCCCATGAGCTCACCGGTCCTGGAACCAGGTCACTCGGGGGGAGAGGAAACGGAGGCCCAGGAGGGTCCAGCTCATGGGCCAGTGGTGAGTCCGTCCTCGGCCGCCATGCTAGAGGAGCAGGTGGCGTGGAAGACGACGCACGGGAGCACCAAGACTGCAACCACCATCACGTCTGCTGTGGGGGCCGCTGCGGCAGAGTCATCCCCCAGACCAGACCTCCAGCCGACGGGACCCCGTACATCGTTGTCTGCATCGCTGGAGTCCTGGACAGCGGTAGAGCTCAAGCACAGGAAAGTAATCTCTCCTGCAGTTCATTTGTTAGTTATTGAGAGATCTTGTCTGCCTCTTGGGGAGGAGAGTTGGGTGCAGCCCCCAGCTGCATCTGGACTACCCTCGCTGGGCTCTGCCGCTGCCGGTGACCCTAACCGTTCTTCCTCTCCTATCTCCTTTGAGCTCGTTCCTAGGGTCGCCGGAGAGGAGCTGCCACAACCTGAGTTGCCCACGGATGATGACGTGGGACTAGTTGTCCCAACGGTACCCACGCACCCCAAGTCGTCGGAGTCCTGGACAACAGTGGAGCCCGAATGCAGGCAAGTGTGCTCCATAATGGCTGTCATGTCTTTGTCAATGTCACACTGCCTAACTCATGGTGAGGGGGGCCCATGGCAGCGCGCAGTAGCCCTCGGGACCACCCCACCAGGCTTCGCCACTGCCAGCGACCCTGACCCGGTCTCTTTTTCTCTCCCTTCAGGTTCGGAACCCCCTGCCAGGGTTGCCGGAGAGCATCTGATCCCGCCAGAGGCCGCTGAGGATCTGGGTCCAGCACCAGGGGTCGTGAAGAGCCTTACCTCCCTCGCTGGGGAGGCCACCGTGGGAGCAATGAGGCCCCTGATTGGGACCACCGCAGGTGCAACGGTGCTCCAGCCAGAGTCCACTGCAGGGGCAGCAGAGCTCCAGCCAGGGTCCACCGCAGGGGCAGCAGAGCTCCAGCCGGTGTCCACCGCCAGTGCAGCAGAGCTCCAGCTAGGGTCCACTGCCGGTGCAGCAGAGCTCCAGCCGGGGTCCACCGCCAGTGCATTAGAGCTCCAGCTAGGGTCCACCACCGGTGCAGCAGAGCTCCAGCCGGGGTCCACCGCCAGTGCAGCAGAGCTCCAACCAGGGTCCACCACCAGTGCAGCAGAGCTCCAGCCGGGGTCCACCGCCAGTGCATTAGAGCTCCAGCTAGGGTCCACCGTCAGTGCAGCCACGTCCCAGACCGAGACCATCGCGGGTGCAGCCACGTCCCAGACCGGGACCATTGCGGGTGCAGCCACGACCATTGTGGGTGCTACGATCCCCCTGCTCCAAGCCTCGGACAGCAGGGGGGCTCCTGTCCCTCGGTTTGGCCACCGAGGTTCCCGGATGGGTAGGCTGCCTCTCCGCCTTCTCCTCTGGTTCTGGTGGCTCCATCATGTTCGCTGGTCGGCCACCCGAAAGACTTGGCCTTCGGGTGGTGTGGCCCATTGGCCCGGGCAGGCCACCAGACATTATTCTGCGGGCCGCCTGCTGGACGTGGGACTTGGGCAGGCCACCCGATCAGTCACCCCTCACCATGCTGAGGGCCTGGGACTCTGGTCAATCCCCTGAACTTTGGACTGCTGGGAAGGGGGGTTAGTGTCCTAGGTGGGGGCTGTTAGGAGGGGACTCTGGTCGACCCCCTAAACTTTGGACTGCTGGGAAGGGGGGTTAGTGTCTTAGGTGGGGGCTGTTAGGAGGGGCACTGCTCTTTATTTGCATATTATTTGTTGTATTTTTCACTGGTTGCTTCCCTCGTAACCGGTTTTCCCCCACCTCCCACCCTGGGTATGAGGGTGGGAGGTGGTAAACACACCTTGAAGTGTGTTTTTGTTTTTGGCTGATGGTACCGGGGTTTCTTTAATCCACCCCTGGGGGGGGGGGGGGGGGCTGTCATGAACCTGGGCTTGGAACCACCAAACCCAGGTTCTGACTTATGGTTATTTTGCCCTATTTTCCATCAGGCGCTTCAGGGAGCTATTGGGCCTTTGCTGCCTGACAGCTCGGGCACACCCTCTCCTCCTGTCAAGTGCCATCAGCTGTGCTTCGTTATTGGTTGTTTCACACACACACACACACACACACACACACTCCATTCATGCCCATTCACACACTCTGACACTCACTTATGCACACCTGGGATTCATTATGTTCAGTCCATGTTTCCTCACATCAGCGGTCTCTTCCCTCGTTAGTATCTAGATAGATAGATAGATAGATAGATAGATAGATAGATAGATAGATAGATGGATGGATGGATGGATGGATGGATGGACTTTATTGATCCCAAACTGGGAAATTACAGTGTAACAGCAGTAGACCGTTTAGACGACCAAACAACAGAAACACACACATGCCAGACAAAGGGATTACCCATGGAAAGTAAAACTAACAGCACTATAAAAGCTACTGTATATACATCATAGCTTAATATGTGATGACCCGTATAAACACATGAATCATCCCATTGCACAAAGAAGGACTATCAGGAGCAGAGTGAAATGTGTATACCAGTTAGTCTGTAAGGTGCAGTGTGGCAGCATTGTTATGACCAGAATACAACATCATAGCGAGTTATTGTACAGTGAAATTGCATGTGGCAGGAAAGATTTCCTGTACCTGGCCATTTGACAGCGAAGCTGTAGTAGTTTACTGGAGAAAGTACTTTGCTATCTATCTAGTGTGTGGTGGAGGGGGTGATCAGGATTGTCCATGATGGATCGCAGTTTGTTTAGTGTTCTCCTCTCCATCACTGTCTCAAAGGTCTCTGGTCTGAGACCAATTACAGAGCCAGCCCTCTTGATAATCTTGTCAAGTTTGTTGGTGTCTCTGGCCCTGATACTGCTACCCCAACAGACAGCAGCAAAGAAGATGGCTCTGGCGACAACGGTCTGGTAGAAAAGCTCCAGCATCCTGCTGCACACGTTGAAGGATCTCAGCTTCCTCAGGAAGTAGAGTCTGCTCATCCCCTTCTTGTGCGCAGCATCGGTGTTGGATCTCCAGTACAACCCGCTGCTGATCCTGACACCCAGATAGTATTTGTGGTCCTCAACCACTCCCACATCCTCCCCCCTAATCTGCAGTGGCTGAGAAGGCGTCTTCCTCTTCCTGAAGTCAATCACCATCTCTCTGGTCTTGCTGACATTCAACCTCAGGTGATTCTGCTCTGTCCACTCCACAAATCTGTCTACCAGTGCCCTGTACTCCCCCTCCTCTCCTCCTCTTATACACCCCACAACAGCTGTGTCGTCAGAGAATTTCTGCAGGTGGCATGACTCTGTGTTGTACTGAAAGTAAGTGGTGTATAAGGTAAAGTGAAAAGGAGAGAGCACAGTCCCCTGTGGAGCTCCTGTATCACTAGCCACCACTCCAGACAAGACATTGCCCAGCCGGACAAACTGTGGTCTGCCTGTCAGGTAGTCAGTAATCCAGGAGATCACAGAGCTGTCAACCCCCATCACCCGCAGCTTCTCACCCAGCAGCAGTGGCTGGATGGTGTTAAAGGCACTGGAGAAATCAAAAAAAGTGATTCTCACAGTATCTCCTCCACTGTCCAGGTGTATATGGGCTCGTTGCAGCAGGAAGATGACAGCATCTTCAACTCCTAAATGGGGCTGATATGCAAACTGCAGAGGGTCCAGCCACGTCTTCACCTGCGGCCTCAGGCGGGCTAAGACCAGTCTCTCCAGGACCTTCATCACATGAGATGTGAGGGCAACTGGTTGATAGTTGTTCAGGTCCGATGGAGATGACTTCTTGGGGACAGGAACCAGGCAGGATGTCTTCCACAGCACCGGTGCTCTCTCCAGACTGAGGCTCAGGTTGTACAGGTGTTTCAGTACCGGCGCTAGTTGGTTGGCACAGGTCCTCAGGGTCCTGGCGGAGATGCCATCAGGGCCCGCTGCCTTCTGCTGACGGAGTCTCTCCAGCTGTTTCTCCACCTGGTCTGTAGTCACCATGAAGTGAGGGAGGGTCCTGGTGCCCCCTGAGGAGGAGGAGGGGGGTGAGGGGGGAGATGGAGAGAGGTGCTGCACAGGAGGGGTGTGTGGGGGTCTGGTTGTGTTGCTGGGGTGACAGACTGTGAGTTGAACCTATTAAAAATCAGATTCAGTTCCTCAGCTCTCTCCTGGCTCCCAGATGGCTGCCTGACTCTCCCCTTGCACCCAGTTATTTGTTTCATTCCCTCCCACACATCTTTAGCGTTGTTTTGCCTGAGTTTATCTTCCAACTTCCTCCTATAATTGTCCTTGCACCTCCTCAGCATCTCTCTCAGCTCATGCTGCACTCCCCTCAGCTTCTCTGTCACGAGCCCGAGCGGTCAAGGCACACCAGAGAAGGAGGAGACTTCCAAACATTTGCCACAAGCAATTTTCCATTTATTCCAAAATATTTCACAGGCAACAACTTTTGTGAACATCCGACACCCACCCCAAACCAAATGAAAAGCACCTGTTAATATACTTCGTGAGATAATCAGACTAATTAGAACATACCCAAAATCCCAGGAAAGACAAATATTTCATATTCCCACATATACCCAAAAACATCTAAAAGAGACTGACATAACGTTCGGCTCAGGAGACGCACACACACACAGGCTCAGAGTAGTTCAAACTGTTTATTAACAACAGGGATGTTTGGGTGCGTGTCTGCGGAATGTTAATGTGTTGGTGGTGGCGTCTGCTTCGGACCCAGAGGCAGGAGACCGTTCAGCCGGCAACCCTATGGGAGAAATCAGACACAGGGTGATGAGCACACACCAACACAAGAGGAGAATAGGCGAGGGAGAGAAGCTTACTTGTTAGGACAGATGACTGGCGCTTCAAGGATGGAAGCCCGGGAGACAGCCACCTGCAGGGCTCGGTGCAGCAGCGAGGAGAGACGAGGGACGGGATTGTCCGCCGCCGAGGAATCCACCTGTGCACAGGGGAGCAGACTGGAGAGATGAGGTAAGTGATTTTCTTACCGGTGACGAGGATGCTGAAGAGAATGTGGTAGAAGCCCATGGAAGGGAAATGAAGTCTACGGCTTCAGACCGAAGCTCAGGGCGAGGCGGCTTATATCCCTCGCCGCTGATGACTGACAGGTGTGTGAGCAGGTGGCGCCGTTGATGAGCGGCGCGGCGTGACAGTACTCCCCCCTCTAGCAGCGCCTCCTGGCGATGGCTTATCCGGGTGCGCTCGGTGGAAGTCCGCGATGAGCGATGGGTCCAACACAAACGACGGGGGCACCCACTGTCGATGCTCGGGCCCATAGCCCTCCCAGTCCACCAAGTATTGCAACCCACGACCCCGGCGCCGGGAGTCCAGGATGGAGGAGACGGACCAGGCCGGATGGCCACCAACCATCCGGGGTGCGGGTTGCGCTGCAGGAGGAGGGCAAAGGGGGTCGGTAACTGCCAGCTTCACCTTCGACACGTGGAAAGTGGGATGGATGCGGAGGGAGGGGGGAATAGCCACGCGCACAGCCACCGGGTTGATGATCCGGGTGATGGGAAAGGGACCCATGAAGCGCTGTGCCAGCTTTCTCCTCTCGCCTTTTAGGGTGACGTCCTGGGTGGAAACGTAGACAAATTGCCCAACTCTGTACGCCGGGGCAGGTCTTCTACGCCGGTCCGCCACGGTCCTGTTGCGCTCCGCTGTGCGTAAAAGCGCATGATGCGCGGTGGCCCAGGTGGAGCGGAACTGCCTCACGTGCGCCCTAACTGACGGGACAGTTACCTCGCTCTCCTGCGCTGGAAGCAGCGGGGGGTCGTAACCCAGGGACGCCTTGAAGGGGGACATCCCCGTTGCAGAAGAGCGGGCGGTGTTGTGGGCGTACTCCACCCAGGCGAGATGGTTGCTCCATGACGTCGGCTTGGATCTTGCAACACAGCGGAGCGCAGCCTCCAGCTCCTGATTGGTCCTCTCACACTGCCCATTAGACTGGGGGTGATGGCCGGAGGAGAGGCTCACCTTGGCTCCGATGGCGTTGCAAAAGGACCTCCAAACCTCGGACGAAAATTGGGGACCCCGGTCCGAGACCACGTCCACCGGAATCCCGTGCAGCCTGACCACGTGTTGGATGAGGAGGCCCGCCGTCTCCAGGGCGGTAGGGAGACCTCGCAGGGGGACGAAGTGTGCCGCCTTGGAGAAACGGTCCACGATGGTCAGGATGGTGTTAAAGGAGCTGGAAACGGGGAGTCCGGTGACGAAATCCAGTGCGATATGCGACCAGGGCCTGCCGGGGACGGGCAGAGGCTGGAGCAGACCCGCTGGAGGGGCATTTCCTGACTTGCTGGTGGCACAGACTGGGCAAGCCCGGGCGTAGCGGGCTGCATCCCTCCGCAGGCCTGGCCACCAAAAAGACCGTTGGAGGAGGCTGATCATCCGGGAGGTGCCGGGATGACAGGTGAGCTGGGAGGTGTGGAGCCAGTGGATGACCTCTCCTCGGACCGCAGATGGGACGAACAGTCTTCCCTCCGGTCCGCCGCCAGGATCAGGTTCCACCTCCTGTGCCTTCCGGATCTTTGCCTCGATATCCCACGAGATGGCTCCCATGACGCACGACCTGGGCAGGATGGAGTGGGGCGTCTCCTCCGATTCCACGGGAGTGAACTGCCTAGAGAGGGTGTCAGGCAGGCCGTTCTTAGAGCCAGGCCTGAAGGTGATAGAAAATTGGAACCTGGCGAAGAACAGAGACCAGCGCACCTGGCGGGCGTTCAGGCGCTTGGCAGATCGTAAATACTCCAAGTTCTTGTGGTCCGTAAGGACCACAAACGGCAGGTTCGCCCCCTCTAGCCAGTGGCGCCACTCCTGCAGGGCGAGCTTGATGGCCAAGAGCTCTCTGTCCCCCACATCGTAGTTCCTCTCCGCCGGGGACAAGCGCCGGGAGAAGAAGGCGCACGGTCGTTTGGCGCCATCGTCCGGTGACCGCTGGGACAGCACTGCTCCCACTCCCGTGTCCGAAGCGTCTACCTCGACGATGCACTGCAGCGCGGGGTCGACCTGGCAAAGGACCCGGGAGGAGGAGAATTCCGCCTTCAGCGCCTCAAAGGCGGCAGCGACCTCTTCGGTCCACCGGAACGGGACCTTCGGGGACGTAAGGCGGGTCAGTGGTCCAACGATGGTACTGAAGTTGGGGACAAAGCGGCGGTAGAAATTGGCGAAGCCAACAAATTGCTGCACCTGCTTCCGGGATGCAGGTGTAGGCCATTCCACCACCGCCTTTACCTTCTCTGGGTCAGGGAGCACCTTATCGTGGGCGATGATGAACCCCAGGAAGGACGTACTCCTGGCGTAAAATTCACACTTTTCTGCCTTTACGTACAGACGATTCTCCAGCAGCCTTTGGAGGACCCACCTCACGTGGACCTGGTGCTCATCCCTGGACTTGGAGAAGATGAGAATATCGTCCAGGTAGACGAACACGAAAAGGCCAATGAAGTCCCGGAGGACGTCATTAATGAGGCGCTGGAAGACTGCAGGAGCGTTGGTCAACCCGAATGGCATCACCAGGTATTCAAAGTGGCCGTTCGGGGTACGGAAGGCCGTTTTCCACTCATCTCCCTCCCGGATCCGGACGAGGTGGTAAGCGCTGCGTAGGTCCAGCTTGGTGAACCAGGTCGCCCCCTGGAGGGAGTGGAAAGCAGTGTCCATGAGAGGCAGGGTGTAACGGTCCTTCTCCGTGATATTATTGAGGGCCCGGTAGTCGATACAAGGGCGGAGGGACCCATCCTTTTTTCCCACGAAGAAGAACCCTGCCCCCACGGGTGACGATGATGGGCGGATTATCCCGCCGTTTAATGACTCCTTCAGATATGTGTTCATTGTCTCCTTCTCCGGCGCTGACAGGCTGTAGAGCCGACCAGAAGGTAACGGCGCCCCCTGGCGGAGGTTGATGGCACAGTCGTAGGGCCGATGAGGGGGAAGAGACATAGCTTTCGCTTTACTGAACACCATACCCAGGTCGTGAAACTCCAGAGGCACCAGGGACAGGTCCGGGGGTGCAGCGTCCGTCGCGGGGGGAGGAGCGGACGGCGAGCAGGCAGCGGACTGGAGGCAGGTGCCCAGGCAAAATGTACTCCATGCCGATACCCCAGCTGATCTCCAATCCAGGACCGGATTGTGAAGGCGGAGCCAGGGATACCCCAGGATGACGGGCGACACAGAGTTGGGAAGGACGTAAAAGGTCATCTCCTCCCGGTGGTTTCCCGAGATGATGACCGGTAGGGGGACAGTTTGATGTGTCACTCTCCCAAGGGTGGCACGGGAGAGGTGGACTAGGGAGATGGGAGTGTTGAGTGCCTGGCAGCGGATGCCCAATCGGGTTGCCAGGCTTTGTGAAATGAAGCTGCCTTCTGCGCCCGAATCCACCAGTGCGTGGGTGAGGTGCCCAGTGGGGTTATGGCAGAAACGGATGGGCAGCTTCAATTGGGTGAGTGATCCTAACCGATTGACGTCCGCGAGGCTTCCAACAGTGACTCGCGGACCCCACCGACTGGCTTTCCGTGGACAACGCTCCACGGTGTGTTGGTCACCTCCGCAATACATGCAGAGGCCCAACTCACGGCGGCGTTGTTTCTCCACAGGGGAAAGTTTAGTCCAGCCCGTCACCATCGGCTCCGACTCCTCGGGGCACGATGCTGGCGGCGCCGCCAGGGGGCGAGCTTGGAACAGGTGCGGCGAGGCTCCACGAGGGCGAGAAGAAGAAGACTTCCGCCCCGAGGAGCGCTCGCGCAGCCTGTTATCCAAACTTACCGCTAAGGACGTCAGCTCCGCTAGCGTCCCAGGGATATCCCGACCAGCCAGTTCATCCCTCAGATCACTATTGAGGCTGTGGAGGAACAGGCCACAGAGGGAGCGTTCCTCCCAGCCCAATTCCTCCGCCGCTACCCGGAAGTCGACCGAGTGGTCCGCTGCCGACCGGCTTCCCTGCTGGAGAGCGAGAAGCCGATCGACCTGGACCGTTTCGGTTTGAGAATGGTCAAAGACCTCCAGAAAGCGCCTCACGAATTGATCATAGGTGAGGGTGGCATAACTGGGCCTCGCCATTACGGCGTAGGTCCAAGTTAACACACGCCCCTCCAGAAGATTCCCTATGTAACCAATTCGGCTGTGATCCGAGGGAAAATCTCCGGGCACACGGTGGAACACGGACTCACACTGCATAATGAACCCCCGCGCTCCGCCAAGCTTACCGCTAAAGCGGGCGGGGGTCGGAATCGGTGTGAGCCGAACCGGTGCCACTGGAGCCGGCTGGACGGCCGCTGGGACAGCAGGAGCCGCGCCACCCTGGCAAGTCGGGAGGAACGGCTGTTGGGGGTCCAAGCGGTTCAATCGGTTAGTTAATTCTAATAATTGATTAAGAACCACCTGTTGCTGATAAACAATCTGATCCACCCGAGCCTCGAGGATGGTAAACCGGTGTGTGAGCCCGCTGTCTGGCGAGCCGCTCTGCTGAAGCCGTACTGACATAACGTTCGGCTCAGGAGACGCACACACACAGGCTCAGAGTAGTTCAAACTGTTTATTAACAACAGGGATGTTTGGGTGCGTGTCTGCGGAATGTTAATGTGTTGGTGGTGGCGTCTGCTTCGGACCCAGAGGCAGGAGACCGTTCAGCCGGCAACCCTATGGGAGAAATCAGACACAGGGTGATGAGCACACACCAACACAGGAGGAGAATAGGCGAGGGAGAGAAGCTTACTTGTTAGGACAGATGACTGGCGCTTCAAGGATGGAAGCCCGGGAGACAGCCACCTGCAGGGCTCGGTGCAGCAGCGAGGAGAGACGAGGGACGGGATTGTCCGCCGCCGAGGAATCCACCTGTGCACAGGGGAGCAGACTGGAGAGATGAGGTAAGTGATTTTCTTACCGGTGACGAGGATGCTGAAGAGAATGTGGTAGAAGCCCATGGAAGGGAAATGAAGTCTACGGCTTCAGACCGAAGCTCAGGGCGAGGCGGCTTATATCCCTCGCCGCTGATGACTAACAGGTGTGTGAGCAGGTGGCGCCGTTGATGAGCGGCGCGGCGTGACAGAGACATAAATACATAAATAATTTCCCACTTATTTACAGAATAAATACACACCATAAATACACCATAAATAATACAATAAATAATTTAAACCCCTAGTTACATATTAAATCCCCCTTTACTCATCATATACTTCCTCCTGCTGGTATCCTTTAAAAGGCCCTCAAATCCCTGAGGAGTCTTTTGCCCGGACACCACCAGGAAGCATGCTGGCAAAGGTACGTGGTTTTAAGATTAATCAATTGCCTCACCCAATTAACATAATTAACATTAACAATTATCTCACAAATGGAACTCAGTTCGCTCAAACAGATCTGAAATTATATGTGCATTTTATCCAATACAATACATGTTGATATTTGCAAACATAAATCCTTTTTACACATATAATATAATATTCCATTACAAAGACCATAACAGTGGCGACACTCCATCATCACATTCTCCTTGTCTCCAGCCCTAAAAGCTCTCTTCTTTTTGTTCAGAAGTGCTTTCAGGTCGCTCGTGACCCATGGTCTGTAGCTGGAAAAGCAGTGTACAGTCTATGCTGGCATGGTCGTGTCTTCACAGAATCTAATGTATTCTGTGATGCAGTCGGTCATATTGTCTACATCCACCCCATGTGGTTCACAGAGTATGCTCCAGTCTGTCGTCTCGTAGCAGTCCTGTAGTGCATCAGCAGCCTCCTGTGTCCACCTCCTCACAGTCCGTGTATAAGCAGGTTGCCTTTGCACAAGGGGAACGTACTTGGGTGTTAACATGACTATGCAGTGATCTGATTTGCCAATGGGGGGTAGAGCTGTGGCACTATATGCATCTCTGACATTGGCATACAGTAAATCCAGTGTTTTGTTTTCTCTGGTGGGACAGTCAACAAACTGGTGAAAGTATGGTAATGTTTTTCCCACTGAGATATGATTAAAATCACCCGTGATGGTCATAAATGCATCTGGGTGCTTCTTCAGTAATGTGGCCGCAGTGGAGCTGATGACGTCACAGGCCACTGCTGCATCAGCTGACGGAGGGACGTAGACAATAATAATTAAGGCACACCTCATTTCTCGCGGCATATAATAAGGTCTCATACTCACAGCCAGCAGTTCAATGTCCGGGCTGCAGCACTTTTCCTTCACATGAATATGTCCAGAATGACACCACCGTTCATTAACAAGAAGTGCCACTCCTCTGCTTTTTCCTGCTGCTTTTCACGTCTCTGTCCCCCCGTATAGTCTTGAAGCTAGGTATCACTTCGTTTACATCCGGGATCTGTGAGTGTAACCACGTCTCCATAAAACACATGATACTACACTCACGATACTCCTTTTGCATCCTGACCAGCACTGTAAGCTCATCTGTTTTATTTCCCAGCAATCGCACGTTCCCAGTGATGACCATCGGTACAACCGGCTTATGTTTCCTCCTCCTCCTCCTCACCTTTGCTCCAGCCCTTCGCCCGTGGCGTCTCCTCTTCAGCTCAACCGGGATGAGGGGCTTCACTGTCGGCCGCAGCGCTCCAGGCGCCGGCCTCCTCAGCGCAATCAGCTGTTTGCGTGTGTAAACAATGCATCCGCCCCCACCTCTGTTGATCTCCATTACCCGAGAAAGAGAAAAGAAAAGAAAAACTAGAGAAAGACCGGGCTAAAATAGAGAAAAAGTTGGTCCAGTCTTAATCCGAGTATTCCTACAGAGCCCTGGTTAATAAGAGACACACTATATACAGGAATAAACAGATAGAAACACAAAAACACAACAGCGTTGCTGCTGGTACGATCGCCCTGTCTCCGGCGGCATTAAAAAAAAAATTACATAAATGCTGCATTAGTGGGAAGAGATCGTCGAAGCATTCAGCCCCATACATGACAGCATGTTCCTTCATGTATGTGTGTTCGCCTCCTACATGTTTATTCAGCCTGACATTTCAAGACGGTTAATCCCTTGGTGTTAGCGGCTGACCCTGCCTCACTCCCTCATCCACCAGACTGCACGGACAGCCCTGGATCGTTCCAGCCATAAGTAAATGTTTGCCTTTCTCTTTGTGCCCACCATTACGGTAACACTAGGCATTCCCCCTTCCAGGCTGTGGAACATCCGGGTGGCATCCCTGTATGTCTGGTGGCCTTTAACTCATCATTCCAATCCCCTGTATTAGCGTGGTCAATACTGGACTTGTTATTTTTGTGGTTTATGTTAATAAAGTGCACATTCTACTCCAGCGATTGGGTTTTTCATTCCTTCCCTCGTGCGCCACGAAATGGTGCATGAGGATTCATAACAAGAACTCATCCTGGATTTTAGAAGGAAAAACAAGGAAGATCCAACATCGCCGTGGCTAAATGGAGCTTGTGTGGAACAGGTTCACTCTTTCAAGTACCTGGGGCTTCACATATCCAATAATATCACCTGGACTATCAACACTGTAGAAATCATTTAAAAAAAAGGCACAGCTGCATCTCTATTTCCTCAGGTTGCTGAGGAGAAACAAACTGGAGGAGAGGCTGCTTGTGACTTTTTTATCCTTCGGCTATTGAAAGCATTATAACTTACAACATTACAGTGTGGTATGCAGGCAGCACAACTGCAGAGAAGAAATCACTGCAGCAGATCATTTGTACAGCAGAAAAGGTCATCAGCTGCTCATTTCCCTCTTTACAGGACGTTGCCACTGCTTGCTACCTCTACACACCCTGGAAATAGACTGTTTCAACTGATGCCATCAGGCAGATGTTATCGGTCCATCAAAGCTCATACATCCAGATTTAGGAACAGTTTCTTCCCTCAGGTTATTGTTGCACTAAACTCTCATCCATCTTCTTCCACTTAATCCTTTTCGGGTTGCGGGGGGGCTGGAGCCTATCCCAGCATCTTTGGGCGAGAGGCAGGGTACACCCTGGACAGATCGCCAGTCCATTGCAGGGCCAACACAGAGAGACAGACAACCATTCACTCTCGCAGTCATACCTAATGACAATTTAGAATCCCCAGTTTGATGCCAATTAACCTAACTTGCATGTTTTTGGCATGTGGGAGGAAACCGGAGAAATCCTGGAGTAAACCCACGCAGACACGGGGAGAACATACAAACTCCACACAGATCACTGTTGGTCGGGGGCTGGGATCGAACCTGGGATCCCCCGGCCAAGGGTGAGTTGCTGTGCTGCCGCAGTGCTAACCACTCAATAATCATTATTTATGCTCATCTTGCATCATTTGTATCATGTCATTCTAACCTTTATTTTTATTGCAGGTTATTTCTAGGGTTTTTAACTATTATGAATTGTATGTGGCTGGGATTTATTATGCTCATCTTGCTTTATTTGTATCATATTATTCTAACTTTTAATTTATTTGCTGGTTGGCAGGTTAAATTTTTTTTAGGGTTTTAACTATTACAGATTGTGTGTGACTTTCATTTATTATTTATCGTGCGCTATGTTGATGTGCACCTCAGGAGTAGCATCTCCAATTTCGTTGTATTGAATACAATGACAATAAAAGGCTTGACTTTGACATCATGGGGAACGTGAGGTCACTGGGGAACAAGGCAAATGAGCTCTCAGCGCTGGCCAGGACACAAAGGGAATATTGTGAGTGTAGTATCATGTGTTTTACAGAAACGTGGTTACACTCACACATCCCGGACAACAACGTACCAACACCTGGCTTGTAGAGAATGTGGAAGGACGAGGCTGAGTTTATTTCACAAGTCAGGTTTATTCACATTCTCCAACATCATCCAAAAAACAGAAAGAGAGAGAGAATCCCCCAACATCTGTCCCCTTTATACCAGGACATCAAAACACACAGTCACATGGCACTTAATCCCCAGTAACAATGTAACTTCTTCCCAATCTTAACACCCCCCACCTTCAGTCTCTGGCCGCTGGGCGAAATCCCCCCCGGCTGTCTCCTTGCATGCCAAAGACTAAACTTTCACATCCTCGTGTTATCTCCAGAGCGGCTCAGTCCTTTGTTCCGTCTCAGATGTGAAGCCTAAGGTGGTATACGTATGAATCATACAATGATATACATATGTGCATATGTGAGTCCCACATGACCCCCCCAAACGTCTAAGATGGAACAACGTAATAACAGTCTGCAAGTCATGGTAAAATTATTACACATCAGTCCACGTGTCGCTTGGGCCTCAGTCTCCTCCCATACCTGCTGTAAGCGGGCTTTACCACTTTCGCGGCGCCCTCCTGCTGGGGAGCTGCTGTCTGGGGATGAGAACTGTTAGTCAATCCCTGTGGGTGTTCTGGTGAATGCTTCTTAGGGGGTCTGCTGCGCCGAGGAGCCGTAGCCAACAGCACATCCTCGTCGGCCAACACAAAGGCGGGTTTGAGTCTGTTTATGCCAATCTTTTCTTTTCTGCCCCCCAAATCTAGCAAAAAATGCTTATCCCCTGTTTCCAGCACTCTAAATGGTCCATCGTAAGGCGGTCGCAACGGCGGGCGACGCGTATTGTGTCTGACAAAAACAAACTCCACATTTTTTAGAGCCTGAGGCACAAAAACGTGCGGAAAACTGTGGTGAACGGGGCCTGGCAGCATGCCCGCTTCCGTGCCACCCTGCAACCGCTGAGCCGGGAAACATTCTGGCGCAGGATTATCTGGGAGAAATTCCCCGGGTAACCAAAGTGGCTGCGCAAAAACTAACTCAGCTGGGGAGGCTTCTAAGTCCTCTTTAGGTGCAGCAAGCAACCCCAGTAAAACCCATGGTAGCCTGTCCACCCAATTTGCACCCGTAAGCGACGCTCTGAAGGCCGCCTTCAATGACCTATGGAAACGTTCGCATAACCCATTAGCCTGCGGGTTGTACGCGGTAGTACGGTGGATCGTTACCCCCAGGCTGCGGGCCATCGCTGACCAAAGCTCGGAAACAAATTGAGGACCTCTGTTGGACGTAATGTCCGACGGAACTCCAAAGCGCGCTACCCATGCCGTTAAAAACGTGCATGCCACCTCCTCGGCTGTGGTTGATGACAGTGGGACCACTTCAGGCCAGCGCGTGGTGCGGTCTACCATTGTCAGAAGGTGTGTGCACCCCTGCGACGGCGGGAGGGGGCCTACGAGGTCCACGTGAACGTGGTCGAACCTCTTAGCTGGAATGTGAAACGGCTCCAAGGTAGCTCTCGTGTGTTTGTGCACCTTGGCTCGTTGACAAGCCAAGCAGGCTGCAGCCCACTCTCTAACTTGCTTGCGCAGGCTCGGCCATACAAATTTCTCTCCTACCATTTTGACCGACGCGCGCACCCCCGGGTGCGCCAGAGAATGAATCGAGTCAAAAACGCGGCGGCGCCACGCGGTCGGCACCACCGGGCGCGGTCGTCCTGTGGAGACATCGCAGATTAGGGGGGGCATACCATCTTGCAGCACCCTGTTCTCCAGCCTTAACCCTGTTGGTCCAGACTGGAGCGCGCGCACGTCCGCGTCGCTAACTTGATCCGCGGCCATGGC
Organism: Pholidichthys leucotaenia; assembly: GCA_020510985.1. NCBI lineage: Eukaryota > Metazoa > Chordata > Actinopteri > Cichliformes > Pholidichthyidae > Pholidichthys > Pholidichthys leucotaenia. The sequence goes on from CM035837.1 coordinate 373,207,713, forward strand.
TGCGTAATCTATCCCTACGCGGACTGGGGCCGCGTGGACTTCCGCGCCGCTAGCGTGCTCCGCAGCCATGGCTGCATAATCTATCCCTACGCGGACTGGAGTCGCTACGGCGCGCGAGAGGCAGTCTGCCACTACATTTAGTTTACCCGCTACATGCTGAATATCTGTAGTAAACTCTGAGATTGCAGCCAGCTGCCTCTGCTGCCGGCCTGACCACGGTTCTGAAACCTTGGCCATCGCGAAAGTCAGCGGCTTGTGATCGACGAACGCGGTGAAACGGCGTCCCTCCAACCAGAACTGGAAGTGTCGAATGGCCAAGTGGAGAGCTAACAACTCCCTGTCGAATGCGCTGTATTTTCGCTCGCTATCGCGCAAGGTCCTGCTGAAAAAGGCAAGCGGCTGCCAAGCCCCGGCTACATGCTGCTCCACGACCGCCCCTATGGCCAAATTTGACGCGTCAATAGTGAGCGCTATGCAGGCTGTTGGGTCTGGATGTGCCAACAACGCAGCGTTTGCCAGGGCTGTTTTGACCTCCGAGAATGCTCGCTCTCGCTCCGGAGACCATTCGATTTTATTCGTGGGTTTTTGTTTTTTTAGCGCGGCATACAATGGTTGCATGAGCTGCGCTGCGCGGGGGAGGAAACGGTTATAAAAATTCACCATTCCCAAAAACTCCTGTAACGCTTTAACCGTTTGTGGCTGGGGAAAATTTGTTACTGCGCGCACTTTGTCAGGCAGAGGAACCGCTCCTTCTGGAGAGACGCGGTGCCCCAAAAAATCAATCTGCGTCACCCCGAACTGACACTTCGCTGGGTTGATTATTAACCCGTGCTCTCCCAACCTCCGGAAAACTGCCGTGAGGTGATTTTCATGTTCGTCTTCGGACGCGCTGGCTACCAATATGTCGTCCAGGTAGACGAACACGAAGGGGAGATCGCGCAACACCGCGTCCATCATGCGTTGGAACGTCTGCGCCGCGCCTTTAAGCCCAAACGGCATGCGCAAAAACTCGAATAGGCCAAACGGAGTTATTACCGCTGTTTTGGGTATGTCCTCAGCGCACACTGGGACTTGGTGGTACCCGCGGACTAAGTCTATCTTAGAAAAAACGCGCGTCCCAGCCAAATGGACGGAAAAATCTTGGATATGCGGGATTGGGTAGCGGTCGTGCGCTGTAGCGTTATTCAACCTGCGGAAATCCCCGCAAGGTCGCCACGAGCCGTCAGCTTTAGGGACCATGTGCAGCGGGGAAGCCCATGGGCTTTTCGAACGCCTGATGATGCCCAACTTTTCCAGGTTGGCGAACTCCTCACGCGCTATGGTCAGTTTAGCTGCATCCAAGCGCTGAGCTTTTGCAAAAACGGGCGGTCTGGTGGTAGTAATAAAATGCTCCACCCCGTGTTTAGCGACTGCTGCTGAAAATGTGGGAACCGTGAGTGCTGGGAACTGAGTGAGCAGTGTGTGGAACTTACCGCTTGCCGTTGCGACTTTGGCTTGTGCTGTGGGCGGGGTCACTCGGGCTGCACAGGGAATAGAATAAAAAGAGAGTGCATTAACCAGGCGCCTATTAGCAAGATCAACCAACAAACCATGTGAGCACAGAAAATCAGCCCCTAACATATTGAAGCTCACTTCAGCTATAACAAAAGTCCACTCAAATGTACGGCCGTGTAGGGACAGAAGCAGAGTCCTCTCACCGAAGGTCTTAATCCTCGAGCCGTTCGCTGCTGATGCTCCGTGACTTCCGGGGCCCGCCAGCCGGTCAGCGTAGGTAGGTGTGATGAAACTCACTTGGGAGCCTGTGTCCATGAGGAATTGCTTCCCCGAACGCGCATCCGTCAAGTAGAGCAGCTTGTTCTCTTCCCTGAGGGCCGTGGCTGCTACCGACCCCTGGCTTTGGCGTTTCCCGAGCTCTTGAACTGGCACAGTGGTATACATTTGCGCGCCTTCTCTGCGAAGCGGCGATGGTAGAAACAGAGGTTGTCTCGTCCGCGATCCTTAGCCCTCGCCGCCGCTGTTGTCGGTGGGTCTGCTACTGCCGCCTCTGGCCCCCTGCCATCTCCGGCCGTCGTGCCGAGTTCCATCGCTGCTGCGGTGGCCGCACACTGTCTGCTGGCGTTGAGAATCCGCTGTGCCTCCTGGGCCAGTGCGCGGAAGTCCCGCTGGGCCAACAACGGTGAACCGGCCAGGGTCGCTCTCATGGCCGACGGTAGGGTTCTCAGGAAAATGTGGGTGAAAAGGAAGTCGTCATCGTCTGAGCCCCTCAGCCTCAGCATGTCCTCCATCAGGTCGACGGGCGTGCTATCTCCCAAGTCGTTCAGAGCCAGGAGCCTCTCAGCTCTCTCCTGGACTGAGGGAGTGAAACGCCGGATGAGCGCAGCCTTCAACCCGCTGTATTTGTCGTCGGCCGGTGGGCGCTCCAACAGGCTCTGCACATGTTGAGCCGTGCGGTTGTCGAGCTTGGCAATGACGTGGTAGAATTTCGTGTCATCTGCCGTTATCCCCCGGAGGGCGAACTGTGCTTCGGCCAAGTGGAACCAGGAGCACAGGTTATCTTGCCAGAAGTCTGGTAGCTTGACTGTGGCTGCGTTCGCCTGGCTGGATCCTGACGAGCCCGGCTCGGGGGAATCTCCTCCGCTCACGATACGTCTTAGGGTCACCAGTGTAGAGAATGTGGAAGGACGAGGCTGAGTTTATTTCACAAGTCAGGCTTATTCACATTCTCCAACATCATCCAAAAAACAGAAAGAGAGAGAGAATCCCCCAACATCTGTCCCCTTTATACCAGGACATCAAAACACACAGTCACATGGCACTTAATCCCCAGTAACAATGTAACTTCCTCCCGATCTTAACACCCCCCACCTTCAGTCTCTGGCCGCTGGGCGAAATCCCTGCCGGCTGTCTCCTTGCATGCCAAAGACTAAACTTTCACATCCTCGTGTTATCTCCAGAGCGGCTCAGTCCTTTGTTCCGTCTCAGATGTGAAGCCTAAGATGGTATACGTATGAATCATACAATGATATACATATGTGCATATGTGAGTCCCACAGGCTTTAAATTAAAATTAAATTAAATTAAATTACCCTTATTGTCATTCAACCGTACAACCAATCATGTACAGCAGAACAAGATTGTGCTTTACCTATCTACAGTGTAAATGACACACACCCCAAGTGCAGAATCAGAGGGCCGCTGCTATGCAAGGCGCCGCCACAGAGTTCCCTCCTCCATTCCATTTATTGCTGAGCACCAAGCTGGATGGCAGGAAGTTCCACTTTTATATGGTCTTCGGCATGACCCGGCCGGGATTTGAACCCCTGCCTCCCGGGTATGGGGAGGATGCTCTACCAACTGAGCCACCACTCCGGTGGTTTAAGACTATCCAGTCAGACAGGGATGATATAAGTAGCAGTAAAAGGAGGGGAGGAGGATTGGCACTTTTTGGAAATGAGTGGTGGTGTAATCCCAGACACATTTATGTAAAGGAACGTCTCTGCAGCCCGGCCATTGAACTGCTTGCTGTGAATATGCAACCTTATTATATGTCACGAGAGTTCACGTGTGCCATTGTGATTACTGTTTATGTCTCTCCGTCAGCTGATGCAGCTGTGGTCTGTGACATCATCAGCTGCACTACTGCCACTTTACTGGCGCAGCACCCTGACACATTTATAGCCATCACAGGTCATTTTACAGTAACCACGTCTCACTGGGCAAAACACTACCAAACTTCCACCAGTTTGTTTACTGTCCCACCAGAGAAAAATAAAACACTGGATCTACTGTATGCCAATGCCAGAGATGCATACAGTGCCACAGATCTGCCCCCACTTGGCAGGTCCGATCACAACCTGATTCTGTTAACCCCCAAGTACACTCCCCTTGTGCAAAGGTGGTCTGCTTACACACGGACTGTGAGGAGGTGGACACAGGACGCTGCTGATGCACTACAGGACTGCTTCGAGATGACGAACTGGGATGTACTCTACTCGGTTTGTAGGGTTTTCTACTCATTCCTGGTACCTGGTACCAGGTACTTTTTTGGGACCCAGTTCAGTGATGTTCCAACCGTGCTGAGTCGAGCTGAAAATATGATGTCAACAGATTGCAGGCCACTGATTGGCCAGGGCATAACATCAGTCAAAACTGCCATTTGTAAATTCGGCCATGAGTATTTATTACCTCCGCCAAGGACGTAATGTTTTTGCCAGGGTTTGTCTGTTTGTCTGTCTGTCTGTTTGTCTGTTTGTCTGTCTGTTGGTTAGCAAGATAACTCAAAAAGTTTTGGACGGATTTCAATGAAACTTTCAGGCGTTGTTGGAAATGGTACAAGGAAGAACTGATTAAATTTTGGTCGTGATCCGGATCACCGTCCAGAAGAAAACCGCCATTACGGAAAATGCCATTTTCGTGAATAACTACTGAACCACTAATCCTATCATTGTCAATCCAATTGCTAGTCATATGTTCTCATGATCAAGGAATCTGAAAACGTACACACAACTGTAGCCGCCATTACGGAAAATGCCATTTCCCTGAATAACTACTGAACCACTAATCCTATCATTGTCAATCCAATTGCTAGTCATATGTTCTCATGGTCAAGGAATCTGAAAACATACACACAAACACTGTATGGGGGGAACTGTGGCCGCCATTACGGAAAATACCATTTTCCTGAATAACTACTGAAACACTAATCCTATCATTGTCAATCCAATTGCTAGTCATATGTTTTCATGGTCAAGGAATCTGAAAACGTACACACAAACACTGTATGGGGGAACTGTGGCCGCCATTACGGAAAATGCCATTTTTCTGAATAACTACTGAAACACTAATCCTATCATTGTCAATCCAATATGCTAGTCATATGTTTTCGTGGTCAAGGAATCTGAAAACGTACACACAAACACTGTATGGGGGGGAACTGTGGCTGCCATTACGGAAAATGTCATTTTCGTGAATAACTACTGAACCACTAATCATATCATTGTCAATCAAATTGCTAGTCATATGTTTTCATGGTCAAGGAATCTGAAAACGTACACAAAAACACTGTATGGGGGGAACTGTGGCGCTTGGCGGAGGTCTGCGCTCTCCGAGTGCTTTTCTAGTTATTTCTGTGATAATCAACGAAATAAATGGCTACACACAAACCTACGCCATCACAAAACACTCGCCATCTTCCCCGTGAGCGGCCATCAGCTTGGAGACTTCCTGGTATACTTTTTTTCATTTCGGCTCGCTCTGCTGCAACAGGGCCGACAGGGCTGAAAAGTTCATATATCATGGTCAAATTTGGCCAAATATGGTTATTTTTCAACAGCCTCCAAGCTGATGGCTGCTCACGGGGAAGATGGTGAGTGTTTTATGATTTTAAGCATCTTTTATGTTATTTATCAGTGAAAATGTCAGCATGAAAATGACGTAACGGGATAATGGGCTGCCTTCCTGTAATGACCCCAACCCCACCCACTTGAGGTGGTACTCTGTTGAAATGGAAAACTAATCACACCGTGTTGAGCTGAGTAGAGCCGAGTAGAGTCAAGGCGAGTCAGGCTAAGTAGGTACTAGTGGAAAAGGGGCTTTAGGAGAGTGCAGCATGAACTGAGAAAGATGCTGAGGATGTATAAAGACAATTACAGGAGGAAGTTGGAGAATAAACTCTAGCAAAGCAATGTGAAGGATATCTGGATGGGAATGAAACACATCACTGGGTGTACGGGGAGAGACATCGGGAAGCCTTGAGAGAGCTGATGAGCTGAACCTGTTTTTTAATAGGTTCAACTCACAGTCTGCCACCCCCACAACACAACCAGACCCCCACACACACCCTCCCCCCTCACCCTCCTGTGCAGCACCACTCTGTCTCTCCCCCTCCCCCCTCCCCCTCCTCTCTCCTCTAAGGACATCAGCACCAACCCCCACATCACTGTGACTACAGACCAGGTTAAGAAACAGCTGTGACAGACTCCATCAGTGGAAGGCTGCGGGCCCTGATGGCATCTCCACCAAGATCCTGAAGACCTGTGCCAACCAGCTATCTCCGGTACTGAAACACCTGTACAACCTGAAACTGAGTTTGTAGAGAGTACCGGTGCTGTGGAAGACGTCCTGCCTGGTTCCTGTCCCCAAGAAGCCATCTCCATTGGACCTGAATGACAATCGACCAGTTGCCCTCACACCTCATGTAATGAAAGTCCTGGAGAGACTTGTCTTAGCCCACTTGAGGCCACAGGTGAAGACGTGGCTGGACCCTCTGCAGTTTGCATATCAGCCCCATTTAGGAGTTGAAGACGCTGTCATCTACCTGCTGTGATGAGCCCATTTGCACCTGGATGACGGAAGAGACACTATGAGAATCACGTTCTTTGATTTCTCCAGTGCCTTTAATGCCATTCATCCACTGCTGCCAGGTTGACAAGTTGTAGGTAATTGGGGTCAACAGCTCTGTGATCTCCTGGATTACTGACTACCTGACAGGCAGGCCACAGTTTGTCCGGCTGAGCAGTGTCTTGTCTGATGTGGTGGTTAGTTATATGGAAGTGCCACAGGGGACTGTGCTTTCTCCTCTCCTCTTCACCTTATACACCACCAACTTTCAGTACAACACAGAGTCATGCCACCTGCAGAAATTCTCTTGATGACTCGGCTGCTGTTAGGTGCATAAGAGGGAGAGAGGAGGGGGAGTACAGGGCACTGGTAGACAGATTTGTGGAGTGGACAGAGCAGAATCACCTGAGGTTGAACGTCAGCAAAACCAGAGAGATGGTGATTAACTTCAGGAAGAAGAGGATGCCTTCAGTGGGCCTGAAACTCTGATTGTTGTTGACTCTGCTGTGAACAATGTAAGAAATGTATGTGGTAAATGCACAGAAATAATGTGGTTTCCCAAGGAGCTGCACGGTGGCTCAGTGGTTAGCACTGCGGCAGCACAGTTTACCCTCAGCCGGGGGATCGCGGGGATCATGAGATCGTGGGTTCGATCCCTGCCCCTGGCCAACAGTGATCTATGTGGAGTTTGCATGTTCTCCCCGTGTTGCGTGGGTTTACTCCAGGATTTCTCCGGTTTCCTTCCACATGCCAAAAACATGCAGGTTAGGGATACAGGGCGCTTGCGCACGCAGCGACTGGCAGCTGGTGGCTTGTCACCAGACTGCAAAACAAATCTACCTACGGGTACAAAATAAGTACAAAAAAAAAAAAAAAAAGGATATGGTGTCTGATGTGAGAGACAAAGTCTTGCAAATCATGGCTGATCATCCCACAGTGAAGAGTCTCATATTACATGTAGGCTCAAATTATATTGTGAAACACCAGTCTGAGGTACTAAAACAGGACTTTAAGGAACAACTAGATTTAGCCAGCTGTCTGAATGCTGAAGTGTTTATTAGTGGCCCACTATCATCGGTCAGAGAAGGAGTTGAAAGATTCAGCAGACTGTTCAATTTAAATGGATGGCTATTAGAAGCTTGTACAAACAAATCACTTCATTTTATTGACAATTTCAACTTTTTCTGGGACCGCAGACACTTTATAAGGAAGATGGACTTAGCCTCAGCAGGTCAGGTGTGAAGCTGTTTACCTCCATTCTGTTCTATTTTCTGCATTGCCATTCTGTTCCCCAGGACAAGGACAAGAGACAAGAGGAACCAAAACAACAGGATAAACTACAGCCGAACAGAAACTGTGGGATAAAGCCGCCTCAGCCCCCGCCTGTGCAGACTCCTCCTTCACCAAAAGCCACCAGTGAGGACCCACCTCCTCTACCACCGCATATCCCCTCCAGGTTATTGTCCTCTTCAGCTTCCTCTTCCCCATCTTCCCACTCCTCGAGTTCACTGACCAGATGAAGGAGCTGATCACTATGGCCACAAAACTGACCCCATGCCCTAGTCCAATTTTCTCACCCCGAAACCTCCCACTTCATCCTCCCCCCATCTCCCCCTCCAGCAATTCCACAGCAAGCTCTGACACAACTGCCAAAGCCACAGTGTCCACCACCACCACCACCCTCACAGCTGAACCAAAATCCACAGCCTGATAACAACGCAAGCTGGGTATGATATGTACTAGGTCCAGGCTGTGATACCACTGGTACTCATGGCTCTTTCAAAGACAAGCCAGGGCCCAGTATGGAAGTAGTTTCCTAAATTCCTGTTTTAATACGTAGCAGAAAAAGGTTGGTAAATTTACAGAAAAACAAGATCCATCCTACACACCCTGTAAATTTATCAAATCTAGTGTTCATTCCTCACCAGTCACATCTTAAACACAATAAAAATCTGGCAGATAATGCTCTTTACCCACTGAAACTAGCTTTATTAAATATTAGGTCTTTGGCAGGAAAAAACATTTTTAATTAATGATCTCATTATAAAACACAAACTGGATTTTGTGTTTTTAACAGAGACCTGGTTAGATGATAATGGTGGACCTCTTCTTATCGAAGCAGCCCCTCCCAACTACAACTTTATAAGTGAACCCAGGCTGAATAAAAAAGGAGGAGTAGCTGTTTTGTTTAATGATTCCCTCCAATGCAAGCAGATGTCTAATGATATGTTTACTTCATTTGAATATGTGGCTTTTCAGCTGAATTCCTCCTCCTGTATGTTGTTTTAATGTTTACAGACCACCTAAACACCATAAACTTTTTTTGATGATTTTACAAAGCTGCTGTCTATTATCTGTGTTGGCTCTGACTGTGTAGTTATTATTGGTGATTTTAACATCCATGTTGCTAATCCTCAGGGCAGAAGGACCAAAGAATTGTGTTGTGTCCTTGATAACTTTGGACTGACTCAGCATATAATATATGTATATATGTATATAATATATAATACAATACTCATTGGCGCACCGGCAGGCAATCTGCTGGTCCTTGCTCCTTGCTGCTCGAAGGGTATCACGTGTGCCAGGGCAAGGGTTTTGCTTGTAAAACAGCTGTGCTTTTCTTCTGGCCTCTGTGACTGGTTGCATTTTGTCCCAGTGAGCCTCGAACCAGTCAGCATTCATGCGTTCTTTCTTTCTGAATGTGGTCATGGCTGAGTCGTAGATGGCATTGCGAAGGTGGTTCCATCTGGCGTCCATGTCACCTGGGATATCAGACGGGAGGTGAACTTCAACTTTCCTCTGAAAGCAGTCAGCGAAGGTCTGAGCTTTGATCGGATTGGAAATTCCGCAAGTGTTGATGCGGGGGCGACCCTTAGTCTTGGCATGGTGGATCTCCCTTGGCTTCAGTCTGACCTTACTGGCAACATGGGAATGATCTGTATCACAGTCAGCACTGCGATAGCTTCTCGTGTGAAGAACATTGCTGAGATACGCTCTTCTGGTGATGACAAGATCTAGCTGGTGCCAGTGACGGGACCGGGGGTGTCTGCAAGACACTTTCTGCAGCTCTTTACACTTGAAGTAGGAGTTTGTAATACAGAGGCCGTGATGACAGCAAAATTCCAACAGCCTCTGTCCGCTCTTGTTCATCCTGCCTATGCCAAAGTGGCCAAGACAGGATGGCCACGCTTGCCAGTCTGCTCCGATGTGAGCGTTGAAGTCGCCTAGTAAAAATAAGCCTCCACAGTGGGGGATTTTAGATAGCACTTCCTCTAGAGCCTCGTAGAACTGATCTTTGGCTTCTGTGGTAGTCGTGAGGGTCGGGGCATATACAGAAAGGATGTTCACAAAGCCCAATGATGTCTTCATGCGGAAGGTGAGGATTCTTTCGGACCCTCCTGTAGGGGTTTCTGTGATGGTGATCAGCGAGTTCCTTACTGCAAAACCAACACCATGCTGCCTGGAGTCATCCTGGGACAGGCCCTGCCGATAAAAGGTGTAGTCTTAGCGGCTCTAAGAGAGCCGCTGTCGGCCAGGCGGGTTTCCTGAAGGTAGGCAACATCGATGTTAAGTCATGCCAGTTTCTTATTGATGATGGCGGTCTTGCGAGAGTCATCCATTTGTTGGAGATCAGCGGTAAGTCCGGGGCACATGGTGCGAATGTTCCAGCTTGCAAATCGAAGAGCTGTAGTCTTCGTATGTTTCTCCTTTTGACTGCCTGGTACAGATTGACACTTGCTTGTCGGGAGAGACCCCTAAGCTCTACGCATCCAGTAGAGCAGGCAAGCCATGGCGGGGCAGCACCTTACTGGCTGGGGGCTGCCCAGCTTGAGGCAGGCGGTAGCTGCCCAATGTAACTGCGAAGGCTTCTCCCACCGTCGGACGAGACCCCTGGCGCTCCTCCCTATGCCAATTGGTTGGAGCTTATAACCGGTAATTGCCTCGTCCCATGTTGTACCAGAATCTTGCAACACCGCTGGAGTGGCCTCTCCAGTTTGCGCTAAAAAGCCTGAGTAGGGTAGTATGGAGACACTGGGCTGCCCATATGTCAGTGTCCCCCTCTCGGTGTCACTGGCTGAGTCCAAGGGAAAGGATGATCCAATACAGTTTGGGACCAGTTCCACTGCAGGAGTTGCTGGAAAGTAGTGCTGAGCATCTGCCAACCGCCTTAGGGCTCCACTCCAACCACCAGGAGACTATGGTCCAATTAAAACCCTGATCAAACGCATTGGTCAAATTAAAGAGTGGATGTGCCAGAATTTTCTTCAGTTAAACAAAGACAAAACCAAAATAAAACTTTTTGGAGCCAAAGAAGAAAAACTCAAAGTTAGTACTCAGCTTCAATCAATGCTAAAAACCAACAGCCAAACCAGAAATCTGGGTGTGGTTCTGGACTCAGACCTGAATTTTAACAGCCACATTAAGACAGTATTGAAGTTAGCCCATTATAACTTAAAGAACATAGCAAGGATTAAAGGTCTGATGATTCAGCAGGATCAAGAAAAACTTGTCCATGCATTTATCTTCACTAAACTGGACTACTGTAATGCTGTCCTCACAGGTCTCCCTAAAAACTCCATCAGACAGTTGTAGCTGGTTCAGAATGCTGTCGCTTGAGTCCTCACTAAGACCAAGAAAGTACATCATATACATGTAACTCCAGTTCTCAGATCTTTACACTGGCTTCCTGTCTGTCAAAGAATAGATTTCAAATTGCTGCTGTTGGTTTATAAAGCTTTGAATGGTTTAGGGCCAAAATACATTTCAGATCTGCTAATCCATTATAAACCACCCAGAGCCCTCAGGTCATCAGGGTCAGGGCTACTATCTGTGCCCAGGGTTAGAACCAAACATGGAGAGGCAGCATTTAGTTTTTACACCCTTCACATATGGAACAAACTCCCAGAAAGCATCAGGGCTGCTGAAACTCTCAGCTGCTTTAAATCGAGGTTAAAAGCTCTCCTATTTGCCGTGGCCTTTCAGTAGCCTACAATGTACTGTAACTTTTATTTGTGTCATATTCTATTTTAGCTTGTTTTTGTTTCTCTTTAATTTACTTTTTAGTTTGCTTTTAAATTCTTATGTATTCATTTTGCAACTCGCTGTAATGCATTATGTAAAGCACTTTGAATTGTCTTGTACACGAAATGTGCTATACAAATAAACTTGTCTTGCCTTGCCTTCACAGCCATTGTGGATTACAGGGAAGATGTGGAGGTAATGGAGGACTACAAATGCCTGGGTGTCGGGATCAGCAATAGAGTGGACAGGAAATCTAACACCGATGCTGTGTACAAGAAGGGGATGAGCAGACTGTACTTTCTGAAGAAGCTGAGATCCTTCAGCACATGCAACAAGATGTTACAGCTTTTCTGCCACGCCGTTGTCGTCAGCACCATCTTCTTTGCTGCTGTCTGTGGGGGTAGCAGTATCAGAGCCAGTGATACCAACAGATGTGACAAGATTATCAAGAAGGCTGGCTCTGTAATTGGTCTCAGACTGGAGACTTTGAGAATGTGGTGGAGAGGAGGACACTGAACAAACTGTTATCCATCATGGACAATCCTGATCACCCCCTCCACCACACACTGGACAGACAGAGGAGCACTTTCTTCAGCAGACTGCTACAGCTCCGCTGCCAAACAATCAGGTACAGGAAATCTTTCCTGCCACATGCCATTTCACTAAACAACAACTCACTCTAATGTTGAATCTTGGTCATAACAATGCTGCCATACTGCACCTTACAGTCTAATTGGTACCTCACATTTCACCCTGCGCCCGATAGTCCTGCATTGTACAGCTAGTACGATCCATGTATCTATACGGGTCGTCATCTATTCATCTGTGATGTATATAAAGTTATCTAGGCAATTTTGCTTTCCCTGGGTAATTCCCTTTTCTATTATGCTGTGTGTTTCTGTCATTTTGGTCGTCTACTGTGTCATGCTGCTGTTACACTATAATTTCCCAGTGTGGGATCAATAAAGTCTATCTATCTATCTATCTATCTATCTATCTATCTATCTATCTATCTACAGTATCTCACAAAAGCGAGTACACCCCTCACATTTTTGTAAATATTTTATTATATGTTTTCATGGGACAACACTGAAGATATGACACTTTGATGCAATGTGAAATAGTCAGTGTACAGCTTGTATAATGTGTAAATTTGCTGTCCCCTCAAAATAGCTCAACACACAACCATTAATGTCTAAACCTCTGGCAACAAAAATGAGTAAACCCCTAGTGAAAATGTCCAAATTGTGCCCAATTAGCCATTTTCTCTCCCCCGTGTCATGTGACTGGTTAGTGTTACAAGGTCTTAGGTGTGAATGGGGAGCAGGCGTGTTAAATTTGGTGTTATCGCTCTCACACTCTCTCATACTGGATGCTGGAAGTTCAACATGGCACCTCATGGCAAAGAACTCTCTGAGGATCTGAAAAAAAGAATTGTTGCTCTTCATAAAGATGGCCTAGGCTATAAGAAGACTGCTGACACCCTGAAACTGAGCTGCAGCATGGTGGCCAAGACCATACAGCGGTTTAACAGGATAGGTTCCACTCAGGGCAGGCCTCGTTATGGTCGACCAAAGAAGTTGAGTGCATATGCTCAGTATCATATCCAGAGGATGTCTTTTGAAAATAGACGTATGAGTGCTGCTAGCATTGCTGTAGAGGTTGAAGGGGTGGGGGGGTCAGCCTGTCAGTGCTCAGACCATATGCCGCACGCTGCATCAAATTGGTCTGCATGGCTGTCATCCCAGAAGGAAGCCCCTTTTAAAGATGATGCACAAGAAAGCCTGCAAACAGTTTGCTGAAGACAAGCAGACTAAGGACATGGATCACTGGAACCATGTCCTGTGGTCTGATGAGACCAAGGTAAATTTATTTGATTTAGATGGTGTCAAGCGTGTGTGGTGGCAACCAGGTGAGGAGTACAAAGACAAGTGTATCTTGCCTACAGTCAAGCATGGTTGTGGGATTGTCATGGTTTGGGGCTGCATGAGTGCTGCTGGCACTGGGGAGCTACAGTTCATTGAGGGAATCATGAATGCCAACATGTACTGTGACATACTGAAGCAGAGCATGATCAGAAACTGGGCTGCAGGGCAGTATTCCAACATGATAACGACCCCAAACACACTCCATGATGACCACTGCCTTGCTAAAGAAACTGAGGGTAAAGGTGATGGACTGGCCAAGCATGCCTCCAGACCTAAACCCTATTGAGCATCTGTGGGGCATCCTCAAATGGAAGGTGGAGGAGCGCAAGGTCTTTAACACCATGATATCATCATGGAGGAGTGGAAGAGGATTCCACTGGCACTCTGTGAAGCTCTAGCAAACTCCATGCCCAACAGAGTTGAGGCAGTGCTGGAAAATAATGGTGGCCACACAAAATTTTGACACTTTGGGCACAATTTGGACATTTTCACTAGGGGTGTACTCACTTTTGTTGCCAGCAGTTTAGACATTAATGGCTGTGTGGTGAGTTATTTTGAGGGGACAGCAAATTTACACTGTTATACAAGCTGTACATTGACTACTTTACATTGTATCAAAGTGTCATATCTTCAGTGTTGTCCTATGAAAAGATATAAAATATTTAGAAAAATGTGAGGAGTGTATTCACTTTTGTGAGACACTGTACCTATCTAGCTGCTGTGTCCTTGGGTAAGTCACTTTTCCCACCTTGCCTCCAGTGTGTTCATGGTTCATGAGACTGATGTATGAATGTGAATAAATGTTCGGTGGTGGTCAGGGAGGCCGTTGGCATGGATTGGCAGTCATGTTTCCATCAGTCTGCCACAGGGCAGCTGTGGCTACAGAGGTAGCTTACCACTATCATTGTCTGTGGAGTGAATGAATAATGGACTCATTGTAAAATGTATTTGGGTGTCATGAAAAGTGCTATATAAATGCAATCCATTATTAAAAACATAGCTATTACACATTTTTAAATTGAGATTCTTTATTCTGTAAAATCTGAAATTTCTAGGTATGCAGTGTGGTATTTTCTTTCCTTGTAGTATTAAACATGACATTGAATATTAGTTTTTTTTAAGGTATTATCAAGATAAAAAATCCCAGTATTATGACAACACTAATGTCCACAACATCGTGGCACTAAGCAATGGTTAAAACCCTCTGTCCCTTTTTTGGCTGTGAGAAAGATGACAACCCTAGGTAGAACAGGCTTAATAAACATCAGTAATAACAATTTCAAACAACATAATTTGATAGTAAAAGACGGCTTTAACTCATGAATAATTTCTACACTTTATTATTGCCAGTACTGGAGTTACTGTATTACGTATATAGGACTCGTGAGCAAATAACATTTTATTAATTCCTTTTTAAATGCTTTCTAGCCATTTCCAGGTCATCTGGTGAGTGTTAATTGAACCTGAGAGAGAGACTTCGATGTGAAACCTTGAGCTGTGACCCCACTATGATATGTCAACAGAAGAACCATTAGCTCAAGCTGTCATCCTGCCATCTGTTACCAGTCCATCCTGAATGTCCGTTTCTTAGCATGGCCAATCTTCTGTCCAGACAGATTCTCAGAGCCTGATGCAGTTAGCTGCCTATTTCTGTCTAGGGAGGCTTAACTCCATCTTGCAATGTTCGTAAAATGTTTAAATGGCATTTATTGAATCTATCCTCTAGATTGAATTGCAGACTTTAATTCCTAAATGTGATATCGGCTGTTCCAAAATATGACCCTTACTCTGCTTAACTGATTGCTGTCATGACAGTAAAATATTACAGTGGGTATTTTGGGGGTTTAATTTAAAGAAGGGTGATACTTAGCGGTACTGTTTGAAATGCTGAACAGTAAGCTGACATTCCCCCACACACACAGCAAACATGGGATTTAAAAAAAACAAAAACAAAAACAAAAAACAAATAAAAACACATCTAAATATACTATTGTGCTTATATAGTTCAGTGGATGATTCTTGCATATTTCATAAAAATTCTTTTTTCTTCTAAAAAGAATAGTACCAACAGAAACCCAGAATAACTGTCATGTTCAGGTGAGCGCGCGTCCCCTCCTTCCTGTTAAAGATTCCCCGACTCCGCAGGCAATCGTTACACTTGCGTGCGTGGACGCATCTGCCGCTTCTGCCTTGCCAGCGCATAAAAGGACCATGAAGCGAAGGCTTCAGCGCTGGCTCGTTGGGTATACTGCCTGTGTAACTAGCAAGCAAATTAAAATTATATTTGAAGGATTTTTGCCTAATTCCTCTCCTCTCTCTTCTTCCCAGGTTGCTGCCATCGGTGCGATGCGTCTCCAGGGATCGTTGTGCGCTCACCTGCTCCATCATCCTCACCCCACCTCAACTACCTGTTTCCACCCAGTCAGACATCACCCAGCTCCTTCCCTTTCCTACTCTCTACCAGCTCCATCCTGCTGGTTCGTCTATTCCTGCTGGGTCTCTCTGTCAGGCTCTCTGCTCAGGACATGTAAGTGACAGATTTGTCTTCACCACTTCCCTACCTCCCACCTCTTATTAATCAGCTCTCGTCTCTCCCCACAGGCTGAGTTGTCCTCTGGCGAGTGACGTTTTCCATAACAGTGCTCCTTATTTTGAAATTAATAAATTGTTTAAACGTAGCTTCTCTGTGTTGTGTGAGTTTTCTCTGGTGTGGCACCCTGCACATGAGCTGACCTTTCTATCATTATGACAGGAACTCATTTAAAAAAGAGGGAAAATATAATTTTCTTTTATTTAGCAATTACAATCCTCCATGAGTGGTTATCCCTAAAACACCATCCGCTTCCACTTCCTTCTCTTCCCAAACATATTTTCCCCCAGTGAGATATGATGGGGAAAAAAAACACCCCTCCTCCCCGCATCCCTCATCCTCCTTTTTCCTCCACATCCTTTATATCACCATTGCTCTCTTTTTACAGGGTGAGGGTAAAAGAACCAGAAGGCCCAACCCCCAAGCCTACAGCCACTCTTCCCTGTTTATCATATTAGCATGTGTCCTTGAACATTTTGCAGCCAGACTCTGGCATGGAGCTATAGGAGACAAAGCAGACCAAGAAAACCACACCATAAATCATATGGCTTTGCATGGCCTGGTACTAAAACATCAGCGGACTTCAAAATGGAGCTGGATTGACTATTTGTTAGGCATGTGCTCCTCCTATCATGTTTCATTTTAAGATCAGAAAAAACATTGTCCTTAAAGGTTTACTATGGCTATGAAAACCAAGTAGAGTTTACCATAGCAATATATAATGTGATTAAAACATGGCGACATGAGCATAAGAAATGAACAGTTGGTGAGTCAAATTATCCACCTCCATATGTATGTCAAAAGGCTTAATTACACCACTGAAAGTCAAGCCATTGTTCAGAATAATTAAGATGGTTTGAAGTGTCATTATTGACTACTATAATTATAACTTCACAAAAGAGTCAGCCAGTCGAGTCGCTTCTGGGAAAGGGAACACAGAAGAGGAGCAATTTTGAGCCAGTCGGTGCTCTGAATGTCACGCTGGTCTGACCGACCTCCATGCTTCATCTCACCTGCAAATGAATGTCTGAGCTACAGGTGTGGTGGGGAGTTCAACTATTCATGTACAGATTTAGTACTCAAACCTTAATTCAATTTAATAGCGCCATTTCACACCAAAGAGAACCCCAATAATCGGATAATCCCATATGGACAAGCACTTGGCAACGGCGAAGAGGAGAAACAGGAAGAAACCTTTAGCAGAGCTAGGCTCAGGGAGGGACTAACCATCTGCCATGTCAGATTGGGGGTGAGATCATCCTCAACCTGATTAGTGTGACTGCAGCAGTATAAAAGATAACCAGATAATTCTCCAAGGTGAGTGAAGCCATATTAAGTTTGCACTCAACAGTATAACTGACTGTATTACAAGGATGCAGTCCATAATCAGTTGGCTCAGCAGATGCAGGGCAGGTTTATGGGCATTTCCATGTTCATTTTGTTACTTAAGTTAAAGCTGATTCCTTTCCACAGCATGTGGGGCACCATGTGGTGTATAGGGGCAGCACTCCATTTCTCTGACCCTAGGCCACACAGCTACAGTAAGTAGTGAAAGCTACAGTGGGAGGTCAGTCCTTTGGTAGTTTTATGCGTTGCACTCAACAATATAATAGGCTATATTACAAGGATGCAGTCCATGATCAGTTGTCTCAGGTGTAGGCAGGTTTATGGGCATTTCCATGTTCATTTTGTTATTACAGCAATGCAAAAAATGAATTTTCTACCATTACTCAGAAGTGTGTTTTGGATAATCTAATCCACAGCACTCCTGCCCATCCCATTAATGCATAGAGAGGTATTATCTAAAGTGAACTCTGATCATGACTGCATGTTTAAGACAGGGTTTGCGCTGGTCAAAAGGTGTGCGTGTGAGCGAAAATGCACGTGATATTAAGGCTGCTTGGTATTAAGGAAAACATCAGTCACTGTTGACAAACAGGGAAGATATAATACTGGGTTGAAAAATCATCTGAATGGTTTAACATAGTGCACACGGATGCAACACACAGACATGAATGGGTTTGAAACATCAGGAAAAATAATGATGCCTGAACATATTTTCATCAACTTTCACAAAATGGAAGGGGAGCCGGAGGGCTTCCTCTCCTGTTGCTTTTGCCGATTGGGGGTCTCCCCCGTCTAGTTCAGGCTCTCCCAAGGTTTGTAGTTGTTATGAGGTTTGTTGTGAGGGAGGAGAGCCAGCGCGGTATCCTGTCCACTGCTGACCCCCGCCATGAAGCAAGCCCACTCTCAGTGGCCCATACTGGGGGATAACGGGTCGGGGTGCTTGCTGGGGGCCGCCTGACCAGGGTGCCCGCCACTTGAGAACCCCAACTGTAAGCGCGGTGCAGGTGAACTCACTCTAGCCATCACACTGTGCTCCCCCGGGTACCCAACTCTCATCCATCCTTGTAAATTTCCCACTTGTGGGACTAATAAAGGATTATCAGTGGGAAGGACAAGGGGCGTAGGAGTGATAATGTATGCCAATAACAACTGGTGTAGACCAGGACACATCACTGTTAAAGAGCAACACTGCAGCAAAGACATTGAGTTGCTAGCTGTTAGCATGCAGCCTGCTTATCTCCCGAGGGAATACTCACACGTGATCTGCATTGTTATTTATGCAAATCCGATGGCGAACGCTGGGACAGCGCGTGACGCCATTCACTCAGTAACTGGCAGGCTGCTGACACAACACCCAGATGCTCTTCTCCTCATCTCCGGTGATTTCAACCATATTTCACTGTCCCCCATTCTGCCCACGTTCACCCAGTTTGTCACATGCCACACTAGAAACAATAAAGCACTGGAAATATTCTATACAAATACTAAGGAGGCGTACACCTCATCACCACTCCCCCCACCCAGGAGATCGGATCACAACTTGGTTCATCTCCGGCCAGTGTACAAAACCCTAGTACACAGACAACCTCTGGTTATGCGCATGGTGAAGATATGGTCTGAGGAGGCAATGGACACGCTAAAGGATTGTTTTGAAATCACTGCCTGGGAGCAGCTCTGCGATCCACATGGTGAGGACATTGACGGCTTCACTCACACCATCACGGACTACATCAACTTCTGTGTGGACAACACCGTACCTACCAAGATCATATGGTGTTGCTCGAACAACAAACCCTGGATCAACCCTGAGATAAAAACATTTCAGAGAGGGAAGAAGAGGATCTTCAGGTCGGGGAACAGGGAGATGCTGAAGTCCATACAGAGGGAGCTAAGGAGGAAGATAAGAGAAGGCAAGGTCAGCTTCAGGAAGAAAATGGAGGACAAGCTGCAACAGAGCGACATTGGCGGGGTCTGGAGAAACCTTAAAACCATCTCTGGGCTCCAGAATACCTCCTCCCAGGCCACAGGGGGCAGGGAGTGGATGAACAATCTGAATCTGTTTTTAATAGGTTTGACCAACCGCCCTCCCCCCGCCTGCACACCAACCACTGCTGCCTCTACAGTCATCGAGACCTGCTGTCCACACCCCACTCTGCCAACACCCCCCCCCCAACTCCCAGCACACAGCCCCCCAACCTGACCCTCACTAAGACCCAGGTGAGGACAGAGCTGAGGAAGATCAAGGCGAGGAAGGCCTCGGGACCGGACGGCATCAGCGCGAAGCTCCTCAAGTCCTGCACAGACCAGCTGTGTGGGATTGTGGAGCACATCTTCAACTTGAGCCTGAAACTGGGGAGGTTATCACAGTTGTGGAAAACATCTTGTGTGGTACCCGTACCAAAGACTTCCCACCCCAGAAACCTGAACAGCTACAGGCCAGTAGCCCTGACATCTCACCTGATGAAGACCCTGGAGAGACTGCTCCTTGCTCACCTCCGCCCCCTGGTGAGACCAGCGATGGATCCACTTCAGTTCGCCTACCAGCATGGCATCGGGGTGGAGGATGCAGTGATTTTCCTTCTTCACCGTTCCCTGTCCCACCTGGAGAAGCCTGGGAATGCGGTGAGGATCATGTTCTTTGACTTCTCCAGTGCTTTCAACACCATCTAACCAATGATCCTGAGGGACAAGCTGCTGTGTGCAGGGGTGGACCAGCACCAGTCATCATGGATCCTGGACTACCTCACAAACCGGCCACAGTTTGTGAGAACCCGGGATTGTGTGTCTGACACGATCATCGGCAGCACGGAGGCCCCCCCAGGGAACAGTTTTGGCTCCCGTCCTGTTCACCCTTTATTCTGCGGACTTCTCACACAACACAACACACTGCCATCTGCAGAAGTTTTCTGACGACTCTGCGATTGTCGGTCTCATCTCCAATGGAGATGAAGCTGAGTACAGAGGATTTATCCAGGACTTCGTGGACTGGTGCCATCGGAACTGCCTCCAGATCAATGCGAGGAAAACCAAGGACCTGGTGATGGACTGCCGCAGGCAAGGACAACCCCTCACAGCACCAGTAAACATCCAGGGAACAGACATTGAGAGTGTGACATCCTACAATTGCCTGGGTGTTCATTTGAATAATAAACTAGACTGGTCACACAATACTGATGCACTCTACAAGAAGGGACAACGCAGGCTGTTCCTACTGAGGAGGCTCAGGTCTTTTGGCGTACAAGGGGTGCTCCTGAAGACATTCTACAATTGGCATCAGCCATCGCTTTTGGAGTGGTCTGCTGGGGCAGTGGCATCACAGCAGCCGATAGGAAAAGACTGACCAAACTGATCAAGAAAGCTAGCTCTGTCTTGGGGCAGCGCCTTGACCCAGTGGAGGAGATAGGAGAGAGAAGGATGGTGGCTAAGCTGTCATCTCTGCTGGAGTCCGAGTCCAACCCTATGCAGGACATACTGAACGCAATGAGGAGCTCATTTAGCAGTAGACTACATCATCCTAGGTGCGCGACCGAGAGGTTTCACAGGTCCTTCCTACCTGCAGCTGTCAGACTTTATAACCTAAGCAGGGCTGCACGCAGAGATAGCAAAAAAATGTGACAACCTAATAGTATTGACTGCAAAAGACGCAACAGACTTACACAAAATGGTCCCCCTCCAGTATACAACTAGGACAATATCAATCGCTATGGAGGGTGACAATATGTATGGGTTCATATTCATACTATGTGGGGTAACTAAATAGACAGTTATGCTGTTTATTCCATCTAGCTACAATGCTCCGTACTGTGTATATATATATATATATATATATATATATATATATATATATATATATATATATATTTATGTGTACATATATATATATATTCACTGCTCTTATTTTCTTGACACTTTACCTATAAAAGCAAAGGATTTCAGTACGTTCCACAGTGGCGAGGTCCGTTGTGGGGTGGCTTCTTTCCTCCTGCCTAGATGAACGACAGAAATGGATGGTGGTTAGGTTCAAGCAAGTTAAACACATATACAGGCACATCTCAAAAATTGGAATACCATGAAGAAGTTCAATGTTTTTGTCGCTCATTTCAGAAAGTGAAACCCATATGTGGATTCATTGCAGGGACAGTGATATATTGAAAGTGTTTATTTTGATATTGATGATTACGGCTACAGCCCATATTAACCAACACCTCAGCGGCCAACATTTATATTTAAAAACTATTTTTTTAAAGTTAATTTTATGTAATATTCTAATGTTTTGCCAAATTGAATTTGGGATTTTCAGGGGCTGTAAGCCGTAATCATCAAAATTAAAGTAAACGCTTGAAATGGATCGCTGTCTGTGTAATGAATCTATATAATATACGGATTTCTCTTTCTGAAATGAGTGACAAAAAATATTGAAGTTTTTCATGACATTCTAATTTTTGGAGATGTACCTGTATTAGGGTAATACACTTGTGAAAGTCAGTGGTGGGATGTGACAAAAATGCTTCATTTCCCTGACAAGCACTGCAGGATCCACAGAATCAGGTGTGTGGGTCTATTCTGACGCTTTAGAAAATTATATGAATGACTTTATAAATCACTGGTTTGAAAAAGCACTTTTAGTATGTCGAGATTTCAGCTCCTGTGGTCCATTTCGGGTAGATGGTGGCTCGTCAACCTGGGAAGGTAGCCCATCTAGGGGAAGGTAAACCCTGATTTCAAACCTCTGCTGCCTTGCGGCATACCCGGTCACGGGAAAGGCTTCGGGAGTCAACCCTGAGGAAAAATCCGGAGTCGGAGCCCCTAAGGCAGTTCTATGTTGTGCTCAACATCGTTCTGGCAGCTCCTGCAACGGCGCTGGTGCCAAACTGTAGCAGCCCTGCTGTTCCTTTGGATTCATCAGTGACGTGGAGAGGGGGGACATGCTGCATGGGCAACATCTTGTCCTCCATATCTTCCTGCCCAGGCTTGAATCCTACCAACGCCCAACGCTGAAAGGTAGAACACCGGATCACTGGAGAGGACACTCCAGCTTCGCCTTTGGCGTAGACAAAACACGGGGAATGACAGTTACCGGTTATAAGCCACTGCTCAATTGGCGTAGAGCGTGGCGCCAGGGGTTGTTCCCAACGGTGGGAGGGATCATCAGATCTCACTGGACAGCTACCGCCCGCCTCAAGCTGGGCAGCCCCCAGCCAATAAGGTGTTGTCCCGCCACAGCTTGCTTTCCTCATTGGGTGCATGGGGATAAGGAGAAATCCAAACAGCAGGCTGAGAACCTTCGCACCAGGCAAGACAATAAAACAAAAGAGACCAACTCTAAAACTGGGAACTTGGAACGTCCGCACTATGATGACAGGACTCGCTGCTAACCTAAAGGACATCAACGACACCAGGAAGACTGCCATCATCAATAATGAGCTGAAGAGACTGGGAGTGGATATCGCCACTCTCCAGGAAACACGGTTAGCTGATGCAGGCACACTGAGAGAGAAGGACTACACGTTCTACTGGCAGGGAAAGGGCAGTGACGAACACAGGGAACACGGAGTGGGCTTCGCAGTGAAGAACACTTTGCTGAAGATGGTGGAACTGGGCAGCACTGGCTCTGCACGACTCCTCACCCTCCGCCTGAACACCACTGAAGGCCCAGTCACCCTCGTCAGTGTGGATGTCCCAACACAGACAGCCACACCAGAGGCAAAAGACGAGTTCTACGAGAATCTCGCAACAACTGTCAGGATCATCCCCAACTCTGAACAACTCATTCTTCTTGGAGACTTCAATGCCAGAGTGGGTGCTGACCACGACTCCTGGCCCTCCTGTCTTGGACCTTTTGGCGTGGGCAGAATGAACGACAATGGACAGCGGCTGCTCGAGTTCTGCACATATCACGATCTGTGCATCACAAACTCGTTCTTCAAGACCAAGCCCCAACACGAGGTTTCCTGGCAACATCCGCGCTCAAAGCACTGGCACCAGCTAGACTTGATCCTGACCAGGCGCACCTCACTGAAGAACGTGCTAATCACCCGTTCGTTCCAGAGTGCAGATTGCGACACAGACCATTCATTGGTGTGTTGTAAGGTCAAGCTGCAGCTGAAGAAATTCCATCGTGCTAGACAACCTGGAAAGGCACGGATTGACACCAGCAAGATGGCCCAACCAGATCTTGTTGAGCAGTTTGCCTCCACCTTTGAGAAGGAACTTGGTGTACCACAAGGAGGAGAATCTGCAAAGCAGAAGTGGGAAGAGCTGCGAAACACCATCTACCGCACAGCCTTGGCTACCTTTGGAAGGAAGACCTCGAAGTCACAGGACTGGTTTGATGCCAAGTTGACCGAGATGACCCCCGTCATTGAAGCCAAGCGCTCAGCACTTGCTGAGTACAAGAAGTACCCAAACGAGAAGAATCTCCAGATTCTCAGGGCTGCGAGAAGCAAAGTTCAGCAGACTGCTCGGCGCTGTGCCAACGAGTACTGGACTCAGCTCAGCCAAGACATTCAAACCGCTGCCATAACAGGGAACATCCGTGGTATGTACGATGGCATCAAGAAAGCACTTGGTCCGGCTCAGAGCAAGACGGCCCCCCTCAAATTCTCCACTGGGGAGATGATCACAGAGAAGAACAAGCAGATGGAGAGATGGGTGGAACACTACTCCAACCTCTACTCTAGACAGAACACCGTGACACCGTCAGCCCTTGATGCCATCGACTGCCTGCCATCCATGGACGAACTTGACGCCGAACCAACCATCGACGAACTCAGTAAGGCCATTGATGGCTTGGCCGCTGGCAAGGCACCCGGCAACGACGGCATACCCCCTGACCTGATCAAGCACTGCAAGATCGCCCTACTGCTGCCATTGCATGACGTCCTCTGCCAGTGCTGGAAGGAAGGTGCCGTACCACAGGACATGAGGGACACCAAGATCATCACCCTCTACAAAAACAAAGGGGAGAGAAGTGACTGCAACAACTATAGGGGCATTTCCCTCCTCAGCGTTGTTGGCAAAGTCTACGCACGAGTTGTTCTCGTTCGTCTACAGAAGCTTGCCGAACGTGTCTACCCCGAGTCTCAGTGTGGCTTCCGCGCTGAGCGATCGACGGTAGACATGATATTCTCCATCCGCCAACTCCAGGAGAAATGCAGAGAACAGAACATGCCTCTGTACGTCACCTTCATCGACCTCACCAAAGCGTTCGATCTGGTCAGCAGAGAGGGCCTTTTCAAGATCCTGCCAAAGATAGGATGCCCACCAAAGTTGCAAAGCCTCATCGAATCGTTTCACACCAACATGCAGGGGATAGTGCAGCACGATGGCAACATCTCAGAGCCATTCAACATACGCAGCGGAGTGAAACAGGGCTGTGTACTTGCGCCAACCCTCTTTGGGATTTTCTTTGCTATGCTCCTGAGGCATGCCTTCAGCACAACAACAGAGGGAATCTACCTGCACACAAGATCTGACGGCAGGCTTTTCAACCTCGCCCGCCTGAAAGCCAGAACCAAAGTACGCGAGGCTCTAATCAGAGACATGCTGTTCGCAGACGACGCTGCAGTCGCAACCCACACACAGCAGGAGCTTCAGACCCTGATGGACCGCTTCTCCCAGGCATGCAAGGACTTCGGGCTTACCATCAGCCTGAAGAAGACTAACGTCTTGGCGCAAGGCACGGAAGCACCACCAACCATCACCATTGATGACTACAAGCTGGAGGTCGTGAATCAGTTCACGTACCTGGGGTCCACGATCAGCAACAACCTCTCCCTTGATACAGAGATCAACAAGAGGATTGGAAAATCAGCCTTCACACTCGCTCGCCTCATCACACGAGTGTGGGAGAATCCCAAACTCTCTGTCAAGACGAAGATGGCAGTGTACAACGCCTGCGTCATCAGCACACTGCTCTATGGGAGTGAGACGTGGACAGCATACGCCCGGCAGGAAAAGAGACTGAACTCCTTCCACTTGCGCTGCATTCGCCACATCTTGGACATATCCTGGCAGGACAAAGTGCCCAACACAGAAGTTCTGTCCCGCGCCGGCCTTCCCTCCATGTTCACTCTACTAAGGCAGCGCAGGCTCCGCTGGCTAGGCCACGTTCACCGTATGGAGGATGGCAGAATCCTCAAAGACGTCCTCTATGGAGAACTGGCAACTGGCAGGAGAGACGTTGGCCGCCCACAGCTGCGCTTTAGAGATGTCTGCAAGAGAGACATGAACCTTTTCATTTTCTCTAGCACATGTCTGATTTTTCCCCATCAATATGATGCCTTGTGATACTGTAGGTACTGAGAGCAGTGTATGTTAGCATTTACATAGACCAAACAAGAAGAGGGATGGTCTGTGTGCTGAAATGAGGAAGCAGGAGCTTCTGCAATGATTTTATCAGAAAAGAGGGAAAGAAAACATTTTCATGGCTTAACGTTGGCAACTGAGTCTCAGAAGAACATTGTCTTTATGTCAATCATTGTTGCTCAGCAAAAGGGAAAACCAGAGCTGTACAATGGTACAGCCAAGGGTGTTGGAGCATGAAAAATTGACTCAAACACCTCTAAAAGCTTTCCATTTGGAAAAACACACAGGGAAAACAACAATTCCTTCTGTAGTCAACTGGATTCTTTCATACCTAACCAGTTTGGTCTGGACCTTTGAACATTTCTGTTTGATCTGGACCAAAATTTTAGGTGTCAAACTTCCGCCAAACCAAGGTCTGCATCATCCATACATCCATCCCTCCATCCATCCATCTTCTACTGCTTCTCCAGGGGTCTGGATCAAGGAAGCAGGAGTCTAAGTAGAGAGGGCCAGACTTACTTCTCCCTAGTCACCTCCTCTAGCTCTTCGAAAAGGAAACCAAGGCATTCCCAGTCCGTTTTTTTTTCCTTATAGGTCCAGACCAAAGAACTGGAATTTGGTCAGGCAAAAAGACGTGGTCTTCATCCAGATCAAACTGAACCTTGATCCAGTCTGTTTAAGATGTGAAAGCAATTTTCAGAACGATTTGGACTTTGGACCAAATACATGAAATTATGGCAGCAAAAAAGATACATAGTTTTTACTTAAAATACTGCATGGCCTGTTAATGGCATACATAGTCAATTTTAAAAAATCCTAAACATGTAGAATTTTACCAGATATTTTCAGAAGTGATGTCCGATACTGCAAGATTTGGTATCGATCCGATACCAAGTAAATACAGGGCCAGTATCGCAGATATCGATACTTTTAAATAATTAAGGTGGATGTGTCATCAAATTACTAAATGTGAATGAATTTTCATGACCTTTAAGTGTTTTGTGATTTTTCCTCTGGATTATTAATTAGTTAAAACCCAGGACAGAATTTGGACAAAGTTTATAGGTAAATAGAAAATACTTTATTATCATAATAAAACTTATTGTTCAGAAACAACAGAACAGTAACAAAACAGTTTTTCCCCGTACATTGTCCTGTCTGGATTTTTTTGCTTAAATAAGCAAACTGCACAAAATTATCACTCAAGAACAAATTAAAACAAATTCTTTTTTGAGGTACAGTGTTCAGAAACTACAATAAAAAAATAAATAAAATGTCTTCTTTCATTTGAAAATATAGCCACAGGGCACTCCTCGTCCTCTCTGCTATTCTTCTGGTCCACCTCTGCTGTAGCGTTAACCTGGAGTTCCAATTTTTAAAATCATTCTTTGCTGAAGAAAACTGTTTCAACTCAAAAGTCTGGTCATGAACTGCTTCTCTCATCCCAGGGACCAGAGCTGTAACACTATCCATCGGCCATAAAGTGGAAGTTAATCCCTTCTCCAAGATTTAGTCATACCCCCTTTTCTGCTCTTTGGCAAAGAAATGTTTCCACTTGACAGATTTATGGGTGACATGATCCACACGTGTGGGGAATCAAGACTCTCCAGTGAACAGCCAGACAGTTTCACAGTACCATCTGGTGGATGAATCAGGAATATTTAACATTTTTCTCTTTGCAGTGGATTCTATGCATTATGGACTAATGAATTAATTCATATCTTTTCTCTCAAGACAGTATCGGCAACTGAGTACCTGGTTGAACTCTGGGGATGGACAATGGGTTTTAAATGCTTTTATCGATATGATTGGATATGTGTTGCTTTGTTTTCAGGAAGAAATTAATCCTTGCATGCTTACTATTACAAATTAATTACAGTTACAATGTAGAGGCATTGTATGTCCTTTATTATCAATCAGAATATCTTAGTCACTGAAGTTTAAGGAATTTATGCTTTATTCAGCACACATACTTTAATGAGGGTTTCACTCTTCATCTCAAATGTCTCTATCTCTGCTCTGGGGGAGATCCCCACCATAGCTGCACTTTAACTGACCAATAGAACTCCAGGCTTTACTTTTGTTGAACGAAGCTCAAATGTAATTGGTTCAGCTCAGGTTTCATGAAGTTTAGAACCATCCTGCCACACTAGAGAAAAAACTGACTTTTAATTTTCCTTTGTTTCAGTTTGGGGTGGTGGTCAAGCTGTAAGGAGCCTCTTCTGCTCTTCCATTCCCCCCCCCCCCATCTTTAAGTAGGCCCAGAGCCTGTCATGCTCTGTGAAAATCCTGTTTCTTGTCTTTAAAATTATTTTTTCTTATTTTAATCTTCTTTTTCTTTAGCTCATTGTGCAAGATGATTTTGTTTGATTTTTGCCTAAGCTTAAACCAACTCATTTAAACCACCAACATCAGAAGAAATGAATTTGTGACATGTTTTGCCTCCATTTTGGATTTCTGATCAGACTTTGCACAATAAACTAATTCCTTCTTCAGTGCATAAGAGAGGACCTCGCCCAGCTTGCTGACGAACAGCCTTTGTGATCTCGGGAGCACAGCCTTGTGGGAGAGTCTGTCTACCAGCCTCTCTATCAACAGAACCCATGCGGGTCCAGTTGAACAGAAAAGTGGACTGCCTGCTACCCACTGGGATGCAACAACTCTGTGGCTGACAGTCTGTTGTTTAACCTTAATTCTACAGAATATTCCTGGTATAAGTTCTTTAAACTTAATTTCATGCTAACCCCCATGAGAATTTCAAAATGCATGTTGTCCTTTCATTAATTTATGTTCTTTTTCAGAGTAGCACCAATTTTCCAATTTTATATATAGTTAATCATCATTTTCTTCATAAAATTGCATCCACTTTTCTTAACCAATGCTATTTTGTGGTTTTCCAATTTCCATTATACTGACAAATTAAACTGTGTTTTATATGGTTCCACAAATGCTTGATTCATAAGTAACTCAGTAATAGACTATAATGCCCATAATACATGTTGAATTCTCTGTTTTAAAGTTATCTATATATGCTAACCTATTCTGACATTTCTTATTAAACCATTGAAAGACATATGGGAGTTAATGTTTATTTTCATGTCCATCTTCTTGATCATCAGAAGTCAAGAACTCACAAGGGTTTTTTTGAGACTAATTCATAACTGGTACAAATAAAGAGTTGTTAATAAAATTGTCCATGATCTGGACAGGTGCCCTATAAGGATGACCGTAATGAAACTAAATCTTCATTCCCACTCACATTCATATTTACATTAATACTTGTACCAACATTAATATATCTATAAACCCATAAATCCGCTACACTGCACTGCTCATGTGTGTATGCGCACTGCAGCCGGTGGCTGCTGCTTGCAAGCTTGTTTACCTGGTGCTGCTGAGTCACGTGATGGTACAACATAAAAACACAAGAGGGAGGAGGAGGAAGTAAGGAGTAGGTGTAATGCACCTAAATGCTGGTTGCCAACTGTCGTAAAACCACAAGAAGAAGAAGAGGAGCAAAGTGTGCCTGCTCTGTGCTGTGACAAACACCGATACAGAGAATCAATCTCATTACACTGGTATTGATCAATATCAATACCAACGTTGGTATCGATATTATCAATATTTGATCGATCTGCGTACCACTAATTTTCAGAGAGGATGCAACAAAAAATATAAGAAAGATTTGATGAGCATTGCCACCTGAAAATCATCACAGTTGATCAGAAGGGCAATCATCCTTTATAATAAGGAGGATAAGAGCCTCACTAAACTAATTCAACTCTTAATGTGATAGAGTCTTCCCCAGTTTCAGCTTAAACCAGCTACCAATATGCCCAGAGCTGCAGAAAACTCCTCAGAGTATGAGCAGCATGTTTGATAACTAGCACGGCTGTGCTAACTACATAAACGTCATCATGACAACAGAACGTAGGGTCATTGTTGTCAGGTTCTGGGCACAGTCTGGGACCAGGTCCACGCCTCTTGTTCATTTTTTGTTCCTCTGTGATTATTAGTATTATGAATATTTATTATAGTTATTGTCTCCTGTGTCTTCCCGGGTCTGTTATGTCACCCCTTGTTTGTCTTTAAGTGTTTTTATCATTGTCTTGTGGTATATTTGTCTACCTATTGTCTCCAGTCCCTCATGTTTCCGTATCCATAGCCACTCCCTCATGTGTGCTCCTGTTCTGCCCTTGATTGCTGCCCCAGCTGTGTTATGTTTGTAATTATTAGTTACCCTATTTATGTTAGCTTGTGCTTGTGATCTGTCTGGTGTCATCGTCTTTCATTGTCATTGCTGGTCCTGTCTAGCTTCCAGTCATGTAGCTCTTATTATTTGGTTTTGTTTGCCGCCCCCGAGCTGCTGGATATGTTCCGTAGTTTTCTGTTAATAAATATCATTGCACCCTCGTTCTGCCTGTGCCCATGAGTCCTCTCCCTCAAACTTTACATCTGCCTGGAGGCAGATAGTATGACAATAAAACACCAGCAAATTTAGACTCAGCAGGCAACCCGGCGGCTGGTGGTCCTGACGTGGGCAAGCAGTGGACAGTCCGTACCTTCACATCTCTGGTAGTGAACGCTCACGCCGTCCGCACATCAGAGGAGGCTCTCAGGCTCCTGGAGGTGGTAATGAAGGTGGTGGAGATGTAAATACTGGGGGTGGAAATATCTATTAAACTTTTCCTATGGTATGATTTAACTAATGGCGCACTTTTGACCACGTGGCTAGAACAAAGCCGAGTATGTGTTTTTTCACAATGGTTTGTGAACAATAGGCTCCGGAGCCATCTTGTGCGCTCAGAGGCAGCCATCTTGCATTCAGTGCACATATGCATGAGAATGCCATCTTGAACCGCCTTCAAGCTGCGGCACAGTGCCTCCATCATGTGGCCGAATATAGGAAGTGCACTCTTTCACAAAATTACTGCCAATCAGAGCCTTAAATCTTAATAATAAATTTGGAACCTTATCTCTCTGGCTGAAAGGAAAGCTTTAAGTCCTTGCACGGCAAAATAAAGTCCTCCCGCGCCTGGCTATGTGGGTTTGTTTGTCCTTCATGCCATTGGCAACCCCCTCCTCCCTCCGCAACAACAGTACAAAGGGACATCGAAAGAATGGTTAAAGAGGAACAATTGAGCACATGTAAGTACAGTATTGTTGCTCTCCACATCAGAGACATGCCAAGACCACATACTGAGCAAACCCAATACATGACCAATCTTCAAAAAAGCCATACCCATGCCCCACCTAATTTGCCGGGGGGCAATGGATCAGCGTTCTCGTCGCGCCCTCCGCCAGTACCCGGGCTCGCCTGGGGAAGCTAATGATCCTACCAGCAGACTAAATTCGAAGAGACGACGTCTCTGTGCCAAGCCAAAGAAGAATCCTAGTCACAGTCCTAAAGCTGAAAGCAAACAGCCCCAAGAGCACTTTGTGGTAGGATCTGCCCTTCGCATATTACAACTAAACGTTGAAGGCCTATCTGCAGCCAAGCGAAGCCTTATCGAAGTCCTCGCTTTCCAACATTCGATTGATGTAATCTGCCTCCAAGAGACTCATATTGGCACAGAGGAAGCTGGCCGCTTCACCATCAAAGGCTTTGACCTCCTGTGCTATGTTCTACATGCTAAACATGGACGTGCCACCTATGTGCGTCCTGACATAGTTGAAGCAAATCACCTGATAACAACACATTTCTCAGACACCATAATCATTGGTGGCTTCCATATTGTCAATGTGTACAAGCCCCCTAATGCCAACTGGGATCTGCAGGTCTTACCCACCCTACCCCACCCTGCCATCTATGTGGGGGACTTTAACAGCCATCACCCTGACTGGGGGTACCCAGCAGTGGACAGTGATGGGGAGGCACTTTCAGACTGGGCATCCAGAAATGACCTCGCTTTGATATACGACCCCAAACAAAGAGGAACCTTCCACTCTGCTAGGTGGAAGAAGGACTATTCTCCTGACCTGTGTTGGGTCAGCTCTTTGAATGGGGAGCCATATCCTACACAGATCCTCATTCTTGATGATTTTCCACACAGCCAACACCGGCCCCTGCTTATACACATTGGCCTACAACTTCCAGTCATATACAGCCCAAGGAAGATGCACTGGAACTTCCGCAAAGCCAACTGGAAGAAATTCAGTGAAACTCTGGACCGGAGCGTTGTTACCATCCCACTCCACACCATCACTGTAGATGAAGCATACAACCGCTTCTGCAGCGCAATCTTCAAGGCTGCCCGTACTGCAATCCCACGAGGCTACCGGCCCCTCTATGTCCCATGTTTGGACGGAGAAAGTAATGCCCTCCTACAATCCTATCAAACATCAGGGGACCCAGAGATAGCAGACCATCTCATTGAATCGCTAAATACAGCCCGGCGAAAGAAATGGGAGGAGACAGTTCCTGACCGGAGCTTTACCCACTCTAGCAGGAAATGTTGGAGCCTCATCCGTCGCCTAGGAGCTGCACAGAAGCCCCCTAGCCAAAGCCGAGCATCTGTCACACCCAACCAAGTTGCATCCCACCTACTGACTATCGCCAAAGCACCCCAAGACAAAGACACCAGAAGAGCAGTTACAACTGAGCTAAAAAAACACCAAAAAATGCCTGTAGAGGAAACGAACCCTGAACCCTTCGAGGCTGCTGAACTGGAGAAAGTCCTACAGGGCCTGAAATGTGGAAAGGCAGCAGGATACGATAACATCTTCCCAGAATTCATGAAAAATCTTGGCCCCCGAGCCCCAACCTGGTTGACACAATTCTACACAAGGATCACACAAACAAACTCGATCCCAAAGAAATGGCGGACAGCAAAGGTCATTGCCATCCCAAAACCTGGCAAAGACCACAAACTACCAGCAAGCTACCGCCCAATCTCCCTACTCAGCATTCCTTACAAAATCATGGAGCGCCTAATATTGCAACGCATCTCCCCAGAAATAGAGGATATTCTAAGTGTGGATCAAGCAGGTTTCCGCAAGGACCGCAGTACAGGAGAACAAGTACTGGCCCTAACCACCTTCATCGAAAATGGCTTCGAGAGCAGACTGAAGACAGGGGCTGTGTTTCTCGATCTTACAGCCGCCTATGATACGGTCTGGCACAAAGGCCTCCTCCTGAAACTTATAAAGGCGATCCCTTCTTGGGCAACAGCAATTATAAAAACCCTGCTGACCAACCGAAGGTTCAGAGTCCACCTCAGTCGGAACACAAGTGCATGGAGAATGCAGAAAAACGGACTCCCACAAGGTTCAGTTCTAGCTCCAACTCTGTTCAACCTCTACATAAATGACCTGCCTACTACAAAATCCCGCAAATTCATCTATGCAGACGACATCTGTTTGGCATTCCAAGCACCAGACTTTGAACCACTGGAACGGGTGCTCACGGAAGATCTTGCCAAACTGGACCAGTTCTGCAAAATCTGGCGCCTAAAACCAAGCCCAGCAAAAACCGTCTCCAGTGTATTCCATCTCCACAATGCAAAAGCTGCCAGAGAACTAAACATCCACCTGAGCGGACTCAAGCTTAAGCATGCCCCAAATCCAACTTATCTTGGAGTGACCCTTGATAGGACCTTATCCTTCAAGGAACATCTAAAGGGGACGGCTGCTAAGGGGAAGGTACGAAACAACCTCCTCTGCAAGCTCGCTGGTGCAAAATGGGGGGCGGCAGTCTCCACCCTGTGCACCTCAGCACTGGCCCTTTCATACTCTGTAGCAGAATATTGTGCCCCTGTCTGGTCCAGGTCATCTTACACACACCATGTAGACACCCAGCTCAACTCAACCATGAGAACTATAACTGGAACAATCCGCTCAACACCACTCCCCTGGCTCTCCGTACTGTCAAACATAGCCCCTCCACACATCCGGCGAGCAGCATTAACTCAAAGGATGCTCCAAAAAGTTAAAGATTTTCCTCACTTACCAATCCATGCAGATATCTACACCCCACCCACTGCCCGACTTTCATCCAGACGGCCGATTTGGAAAAACCCTCCCCCAGCTGACTTTACCATCCAGACAGCTTGGCAAGAGGAATGGGAGACCAAGGAGGTCCCAAACAAACAGCTGGTGATAAACCCCAACCAACAGGTCCCAGGCACCAACCTTCCAAGGAGACAGTGGTCTACACTCAATCGCTTCAGGACTGGACATGGCCCCTGCTTGGCCAGCCTTCACAGATGGGGCAGTAGCTCTAGCCCACTGTGCGCATGTGGAGAGGAGCAAACAATGGAACACATCATTGAGGTTTGCCCGCTCCAAAGACTGGAAGGAGGATTACACACCCTCCATACAGCAAACCAGGAGGCAACTGCTTGGCTTAAGGACTTTGCATTCGCTAAATAAATAAACCTAATTTGCCCTATCAGTATCAGCTGCAGGGCCACAGGAGGTCAGAGTTTTAATAATAGAGTCAGATACTTACTTCCTATGCCAGCAATTTGGCCACTGGGCTCAAACACCCACAATGGCACCCAGGTGGGTCCCCCAATTAGCAACATTATGTTTATCCTCCCCTACAGGATGTTGAAAAAGAACAGCTTTGATATTAAGCCGTTCTGTTTCAAAGGGGGAGAGTGAGACAGGAGTGGATAGAAAAGTTACTAAGTCATTAAGGTTTACTGTCTTGAAGTCTGAAGTTAGGCATTTTGCAAGTTGGTATCCTCTTTAACAAACAGGGAGTGAATCTAACAGTAAAACTAAGATAACTGATCACAATGTTCTCAACCTTATAGCTGAGAGGTTGGTGTGCTTTCTCATCTAAAATGCTACCATGTATGCAAACTATTGAGTAGCTATAGAAAGAGCGTATAAATATGAATGAATCTTTATTTTTTTGGACAGATTAGATTAAAAGATTAAAAGAAAGGAACAGAACAATATATCAAGGAAAAATCCAACAAGGCTGAATTAAACATTAAACTCCCTTGATTGTACAATTCAACATACAGTAAGTTATCCAAAAAGGGTGATGGCTGAAGCCGCAGCTTATATTGCCCACCCATGTTCCACCTAAGAAACATCTAATAAAAAGAAGGCTTGCAATTAAGACCAAAATCTGGAAAATTCTTGACGCTTGAAAGGTGTTT
Source organism: Pholidichthys leucotaenia (assembly GCA_020510985.1). Taxonomy (NCBI): domain Eukaryota; kingdom Metazoa; phylum Chordata; class Actinopteri; order Cichliformes; family Pholidichthyidae; genus Pholidichthys; species Pholidichthys leucotaenia. The sequence continues at coordinate 373,242,359 of CM035837.1, forward strand.
CCACAGAATATCAGGCAGTCTGACCTTTTACTACAAGAAAACTAGCCACCTGCTGGCCAAGGGAAAGGATGCAGTTTAGGGCTCCTTTATACTCAAGGGTCAATACATATTTGGAGAGTCCCAGACCCTCCTATCTGTAGTTTTTGCACATTTCCCAAAACTTTATGTATATGAACTAAACTTATTAGTGCTTTTTTGGTCTCAAGGACCACCACTGGTGCTAGCCCTCTATTCTAAGGGCCTATAGGAGAAAGAGGTCTGGGGACAATTTGGAACAACCAATTAACCAAACATGTGAGGGCAGTGCAGCCAAGCGCTCAAGAAAAGCTAAAGAAAAGTATTGCTTATGCTTTACAAATTTGTTGAAATCTAATCACATTGTTAAAGTAAGATATTTGCAGTAGGCATTTTTTAACTTGACATAAGGTATGAACATGTGAAGGTAAATCAAGTACAAATTTGTAGGATGGAGGTGCAAAATATGATAAAAATGCTGATTTACAATCACAACTTCTTCTTCGTCGATCGCTAGATGGTCACACTTGCTGCCCTGATGAATGCTGCCGTCCTGCGGAGGTCCCCGAGGTCCCCGTGCAGCTTTTGGTTCAGCAATCACAACTTAAGACAAAGGTTGAAAATTTGTGCAAAAAGGTATAAAGGTAAACTGTGCAAGTTTCAGAGAAAATTGCACAATTGAGGAAAAGTTGCAAATTTACAAAAATATTTTGGAAAGAGTCACAAATTTCTGAAAAAAAAAAAAAAACCTTGCAAATTTACAAAGAAAAAAATCCAAAATTTGTTAGGAGAAAAATGACAATTTAGAGAAAAGCTGTAAGTTTACATGAAAGTCACATTCTTTACACATTTCCTTACACTTTGTATGGGGATGGGGGATAGCAGCGTAACAACGGTGATGGTTTTTGATCATCCAGTGATGAGTAAAAAGTGTTACAGAAGAAGATGAATTAAAACAAACATGACTAGAGTAGACTAGAGAAACAAGAAGATAATTTGAGGTAAAAGCAGCAAACACTCGGCCGAGTGGACTCAAGAATGAAGCATATACAGTATATACACATATAACTGTGTGTGCAGCGGCCTTATCCAAAGGGTATAGTTTTGTAGGCATGGTGTTAGCTCGTCTGGAGGCTATCTGTTCAGAAGAAAAAGACAGAAGACTCCACCACACCAAGATACAGATGACTCTGTTATACTTTAGTTTTCACAGCAATCAGCAGACATGTTATTTTTATACATTCCTCGAAAGGCAGATGTTCAAACCCAGAGGCATTATTTAATACCAAAACAAATGGAAAGGTCAGTAGTATGAACAACGGGACAGTGAATCATGAAAAAGACAAGCAGGTGGTAACAGAATGTTGATGAAGGCTGAGGAGAACCGAGACCAGATGAATGAAAGGAAGTTTTAATACTGAAAGAGATTATAGATGTGAAATGTGCAGCTTCATCAGCTAGTCCAGGGAAAGGTGAAGTCTTGTACACAGATGGATAGTGGATGGAAAAGATTGAGTGAATGTTTCTGATGGAAAAAGTACATCGGTGAAGAGAGAACAGTGGATTTAGCAAGTGTAGAAAATATTTTTGATGTTGAGATGGAAATGGAGCACACACCCTCCGGTCCCCTTTTTTGAAGAGAGGAACCACCACCCCGGTTTGCCATGCCAAAGGCACTGCCCCCGACCTCCACGCAATGTTGCAGAGGCGTGTCAACCATGACAGCCCAACAACATCCAGGGCCTTGAGGTACTCGGGGCGAATCTCGTCCACCCCCGGGGCCCGGCCACCAAGGAGATTTTTAACCACCTTGGCGACCTCAGCCCCTGTGATAGGCGAGTCATCCCCCTTGTCCCCAAACCCTGCTTCCTCTGTGGAAGGCGTATCAGTGGGATTGAGGAGATCCTCGAAGTATTCCTTCCACCGCCCGACGATATCCCCAGTTGAAGTCAACAGTGTCCCATCCGCACCATACACAGTGTGGACGGGGAGCTGCTTTCCCCTCCTGAGCCGCCGAACAGTTTGCCAGAATCTCTTTGAAGCCGACCGAAAGTCTTGTTCCATGGCCTCACCGAACTCCTCCCATACCCGGGTTTTTGCTTCAGCAACCACCCGAGCTGCACTCCGCTTGGCCTGCCGGTACACCTCAGCTGCTTCGGGAGTCCCACAAGCCAACCAAGCTTGATAGGACTCCTTCTTCAGCTTAATGGCCCCCCTCACCACTGGTGTCCACCACTTGGTTCGGGGGTTGCCACCACGAGATGCACCGACCACCTTGCGGCCGCAGCTCTGGGCCGCCGCTTCAACAACAGAGGTGGAGAACATGGCCCATTCAGACTCCATGTCTCCAGACTCCCTCGGAATGTGGTTGAAGTTCTTCCGGAGGTGGGAGTTGAAGACCTCCCGGACAGGGGCCTCAGCCAGACGCTCCCAGCACACCCTCACTATACGTTTGGGTCTACCAGGTCTGAATGGCTTCCTCCCCTGCCATCGGATCCAACTCACCACCAGGTGGTGATCAGTTGACAGCTCTGCACCTCTCTTTACTCGGGTGTCCAAGACATACGGTCGCAGGTCTGATGATACGATAACAAAATCGATCATCGACCTGCGGCCTAGGGTGTCCTGGTGCCAGGTGCACATATGGACACCCTTATGCTTGAACATGGTGTTCGTTATGGACAGACTGTGGTTAGCACAGAAGTCCAATAACTGAACACCACTCGGGTTCAGATCGGGCAGGCCGTTCCTCCCAATCACCCCCCTCCAGGTTTCACTGTCGTTGCCCACGTGCGCATTGAAGTCCCCCAGTAGGACAATGGAGTCTCCAGGAGGAGCACCCTCCAGCACCCCAGTCACAGACTCCAAAAAGGGTGGGTACTCTGAAACATCACTTGGTGCATAGGCACAAATGATGGTCAGGACCCGTTTCCCAACCCGAAGGCGCAGGGAAGCAACCCTTTCGTCCACCGGGGAAAACTCCAATATAGAGGCAGCAAGGTGGGGCGATACAAGAATACCTACCCCTGCTCGTCGCCTCTCGCCCGCCTCCCTGGGAAGGTCTATGCCAAGGTACTGGAGAGGAGAGTCCGGCCGTTGGTCGAACCTCGGATTCAGGAGGAGCAATGTGGTTTTCGTCCTGGCCGTGGCACATCGGACCAGCTCTTTACCCTCTCGAGAATTCTTGAGGGTTCGTGGGAGTTTGCCCAACCAGTTTACATGTGTTTTGTGGACTTGGAGAAGGCATTTGACCGCGTCCCTCGTGGATTTTTGTGGGGGGTGCTTCGGGAGTATGGGGTATCGGGCTTGTTGTTACGAGCTATTCGGTCTCTGTACGACCGTTGTGAGAGTTTAGTTCGTATTGCCAACACTCGGTCGGAGTCATTCCCAGTGAGAGTTGGACTCCGCCAGGGCTGCCCTTTGTCACCGGTCCTGTTCATAATTTTTATGGACAGGATTTCTAGGCGCAGCCAGGGAATGGAGGGTGTCATACTTGGTGACCACAGGATCTCATCTCTGTTGTTTGCAGATGATGTTGTCCTGTTGGCTTCATCCAGCAATGACCTACAGCTCTTGCTGGGACGGTTTGCCGCTGAGTGTGAAGCGGCTGGGATGAGAATCAGCACCTCCAAGTCCGAGTCCATGGTCCTCAGCCGGAAAAAGGTGGATTGTCCTCTCCGGGTTGGGGACAGGCTCCTGCCCCAAGTGGAGGAGTTTAAGTATCTTGGGATCTTGTTCACGAGTGAGGGGAAAATGGAGCGAGAGATCGACAGACGGATTGGAGCAGCATCTGCAGTGATGCGGACGTTGTACCGGTCTGTTGTGGTGAAGAGGGAGCTTAGTTCTAAGGCAAAGCTGTCGATTTACCAGTCAATCTACGTTCCTACTCTCACCTATGGTCACGAGCTTTGGGTAATGACCGAAAGAACGAGATCGCGGATACAAGCGGCTGAAATGAGCTTTCTCCGTAGGATTGCTGGACTCACCCTCAGAGATAGGGTGAGGAGCTCAGTCATCCGGGAGAGGCTCAGAGTAGAACCGCTGCTCCTCCACATTGAAAGGAGTCAGTTGAGGTGGTATGGGCATCTGATTAGGATGCCTCCTGGACGTCTCCCACTTGAGGTGTTTCAGGCACGTCCCACTGGGAGGAGACCCCGGGGCAGACCCAGGACTCGGTGGAGAGACTATGTCTCCCAGCTAGTCTGGGAACGCCTTGGTATCCCCTCTGAAGAGCTGGAGCAGGTGGCTGGGGAGAGGGAAGTCTGGGCTTCTCTGCTTGAACTGCTGCCTCCGCGACCCGGACCTCCGGAAAAGCGGTAGAAGATGGATGGATGGATGGATGGAGATGGAAATGGAAAAAGAAATGAAGGCAGAGTATGTTACAAAGAAAAATAAAAATCCATGTAAGATTTGCAGCTGTAGCTTTAAAAACCAAACAGAAAACCAACAATAAATAAATTAAATTTTGCTTAAGAGTGTCAGGAAGAAGGCACAAATGCAGGCAGTCATCTTAAATGTTTCCAAGTACTTAAAGCAGCAGTGAGGCATTAGGTGTCCAATCTTACAATGCATTTCTTTTAGTTGTGAATATTAACATTCAGTAATGAGCAAACATTCACAGCAAAGATTATAGCCTTTCTATAATATGCAGTCATTTAAAGTCAGTCTAACACTCCAGTTATGCTCCTTCCCAGTAGAGGGTATGTATAGGATGCCACCGAACAGAACTCTTGGAAGATAAAAACACTGAGTGGCAAAAATGAATAGCAACATTAAGGTGTATGCAGTACAAAAACAAAAATCCACACAGCATTCAGTTACAGTAGTACAAATAATATCTCTTGGCATGGTGGAGAGTTAATCTTATTATCCCATGTTGTATTAATTAGCAAAATTAAATAAAGGCTTTGAAGCAGTTCTTTTCTTGACTCAAGGTTGGAAATCTAAATAAGAAGGGGAAAATAAAATTTGAAGGAAAAACAAACACTTATTTATGGAATGGCTGACACAAGGGGAGCCTGAGGCTCCCCATGAATGTTTCTCTTATAAAAGGAGGCCAAAAGGAGGAGGGGAAGACAGCAAGGAGGAGGAGGAGGGAGCACGCCCCACAATAGAAACGGAGTGATGTTCAGGGCACTGCTTGTGGGAGGGAGGTGCCCACATCCACCACGGAAAAACTGGACTGCATACTTAAAGACTAGAACAGATAAGTGGACCCACTTCTACACATATACAGAAAATTAGCAAAAGTTAAATTATTGCATGTAAAGTAGGAACTCCGGGTAATGATATACAGGACTTTTCAAGGTCAGAAAAGTAACGATCAAATTCTGCAAATGGCAAGCTACCAGTAGAACACTTATTAACATCTGTAAAAGTAGCATTGTACAACCATGTACTATAGGTGATTGAACAGATCTGATCCAAATTATTAACAACCGTTATTTGCAAATCTATCCTCCAGATTGGTGATAAAATTGGACTGATAAACAAAGAAATGTGTGGAAGCATCCATTGTCCTAATTGAAGAGGATAAGAGACATTTCAACCTATGGGAAGGAGGGGGGGGGGGTCCACACATCCCGCTGGTTAAACCCAAACACATGGATTGGAAAATGTTGGACATTTTGTCACCTCTACTGTGGAATTGAGCCATCTATGGAAAATCAATACCTGACCTTAACATAGAATATTCTCCCAAATTAAAACCAAAAGCATTGTCTCTTAACTGGGTAGCCACAGCACAAAAGGCGGTACACACTGACGCCCAGAAATCTCCTATATGACCAATCTTAACATTAACAAATGAGGGGATGAGGAAAATTTGAAGCAAATTCCAAATTGGTTATGGTAAAAGGATAACCAGATGTAGATCTAATAAAAGGAGCAGAGTATGACACTATAGGCCATATATTCAGAAGCCCAGAAAGGCATTAACAAATGCAATTTTCCACAGTGGGAGTCATCAGCAAGTTTTAGACCAATTGCTGGGTCGAGAGGAAGAGCTGAGGACCCCAAGACGGAGGATGATGATGAGGAAGACCATTCTGCCATCACAGATTATTTGTAAACACAGTGTGCTACTGATAATACATAAATCATACATAGCTCACCACACATAGGTACGGGTGTGAGACTTATAGTACTCCTGCGTGTTTATTTCCATTACGCTAATTACGGTTAGGCAGTCTGAGTAAGAGTGAAGGTTAGAAGCTCTGAAAGCCTGAATACAACAAGCATGGATAAGAATATCTCCTAATGTTGAACGATGTTGTCTACTACCTACCCACTGCTGAACATATAGGTCCCATCACCCAACACACTCATCACAACACAACCACCGCTTGCAGAGTTCATATAGTCAACAATCACACACTCAAGGCTACTGGGAGATAACTTACAACAGCACATAGATAACTACAGATGTAGTGAATAAGGATAAAATGGTACAAGCTCCAGCCATTGTGATGGCAACCCCTCAGGCCATTGTTGGTCCTGCCCCAGCTGAGCCCTTTGTATCGGCACTTGAGCAAAGGTGTAGGGTACAGGGAAGATGCATGCTGGAGGGCACCAGACCATCACGACGTGTGCCTGTGACATGGAAAAAGGTCGTAGGGCAAGTGACTGTACAACTTCAGTCCCTAGAAGAAGAATGGACTGGTACCCGAGCTCATCTACCGCACCTCCAGCATCCGGGGTGGAGCCAGGAGCTCAAGCCTTACCAACACCAGCATCTCTACCTCTGTCCAGCGACACGCGGGTGGCATCCCTAGGACAGCATCACTTGAACTGTTCACTGGCTGGAGTGGATGTTATCTATCCTCTGCTGCACCCACCAGACTGTCCTATAGACCTCATGGGATGAGGTGTGCCTCTGAGAGCGTGGGTACACAGTTGTTTCGAATGGTACTGGTGTGTAAACGAGATGGGACTGTGCTCTACAGCTGCGGATACAGGAAGCAGACACAGAGGAAGGTCAAACCTCTGTTGCAACCATGTGATGACTGCAGCTGAATGATGCGAGCCCTGGCAAGGGTCAACCGGTGGACAAAGTTTTTGTGGGCATCGTGGATTGACAGTTCATCTGGATAAGGCCCTCTTAGACATTGCTGCACCGCGCTAGGGGCGTCCACAGGGGGGAGGCAAGGGTAGCAGATCCAATGGTGCAAGCCTCTTGGGTTGACACACAATGTAGGGACCTGCCTTATTCACCATCTGTTAATTGCTAGTGTCTCTCACACCATGCATGGTTGACATGATAAAATCATGTCAAAGGGGGGAGTGAAAGGGTTAATGGAAAGTTAGAGCCAAAATAATAATTCTGTAGGTAATCTCCCATTATGCTCTACATAGATTCCATACATATTCTGTTTGCATGCTTATGAACAAATATGTGGTGCTAAACTCTGGTAAACTGGAATTAGGCAGCGCTACAGAGCTCTCTCTCTCTCTCTCTTTAAAACTCAAACTCTCTCTCTCTCTCTCTCTGGGGAGGAGGATGGCGACCTTGAAAATGCCACCTCCATCTATCTGCCAGGGGGTGTGGATCGTTCCCCCGGACACCACTGTTACTGTGAAGGGGGTCCTTATGGCTGTGGGTGACCAGGTGGGCCATGATGCGATCTGCTATGCGTCCAGGATAAATAGAGCTGTAGTTGTGTTTCTGGCTGCTGAGGATTCAGAATGTCCACGCTCTGGTTGCGAGCGGTATTGTAATCGGGGACATGTCTGTACAGGTGTCCCCCTTATCAGTTCCATCAACGCTTATCACCGTCTCGGGTGTTCCACCTTTCATCACTGATGAGCAGTTGGCGACGGAGGTCCGCAGATTCGGGAAGTTTGCAGGCCCGTTTAGACACGTGAGTTTGGGATTCAGGGAAGCCCAGTTAAAACATGTGAAATCACTCAGGCGACAGGTGTTCATGTTTCTGGACTCGCCCACACAAACTCTGGAAGTGTCCTTCCAGGTCAAACACGGGGACGGCTACTATATGGTGTATGCGAGCTCAGGACAGATGAAGTGTTTTGAATGTGGAGACGTGGGCCCTAAACGTTTCGCTTGCCCGCACAGGCAGCGGGCGGGGGGCTCTGATGGAGCCGCGGCTGGAGCCGGCGGTGCGGCTTCTGCACCTGCCTCTGCTGTGGACGGCGTTGTGGGGGCTTCCGCCTCGGCGGAGCCCGGCGGGGGCACACAGCCCGGCAGCGAGGCCTCCGCACCCGCCGCTGCTGAGGACAACGTTGCGGGGCCTTCCGCCACTCCTGCTCCGGAGCCTGCCGCTGTGTCTGTGGACAGCTTGCCTGTGGCGCCCGCAGCGTGGCCTGCAGCTGGGGGCGTCGCTGGTGATGGCGCCCAAACAGTCAATGACGTTGAGTCAGAATCACGCTGTGTGACATCAGCGGCTGTGCTTCCGCAGCCTGCTGCCACTTCAGACCAGCAGGCGGAACAACGCCGGTTGGCTGATGTAGGCGCCGCCCCGGAAAAGGTGGCTGATGATGGATCAGCTGCGCCAGCTGACGTGCCAGCTGAATCCAACAGTCAGCAGAGTTGTGCTGACGAGGAAATGGAGTGTGTTTCTGACGCTGTGTCTGCTAAAAATGAGTCTATTGGGGCAACTTGCAGTACAAACGCGGGTTTGTATTCACTGGAAGAAATAAATGCTTTCCTGGATGAAACTTATAATAACAGAGCCGTTAACGTCGCTGATTACTTCAGTGACACTGACAAATTCATTCGGTCTGTTAATGTACTGAAGAGGCAGGTTGGTGTTGACCTCCTGGATGAAAGAAAACGCTTCCGCCTGAAGAAGCACCTCACAGCCCTGCGTAAATCAGCAGGGGGACAAAAGGCCAAGCGCGCGAAGATGGAATGATTTCCATGGCAACAGCACGGTGTTCCTCACATCTATCACCTAATGCATAAAATAAAATTAGGGTCCTTAAACATCAATGGTGGGAGGGGCAATCATAAGAGGGGATTCATTAGTGATCTGTTCCGACGAAAAAGTCTCAACATGTTGTTTTTGCAGGAAACTCATACCACTTCGGCAGATGAAGTGGACTGGGGCTTGTGGTGGAAAGGCCCTTTTTCACTCAGTCACGGTACCAATCTTAATGCGGGGGTGGCCATTTTGTTTGGGGAATCAGCAAATGCACAAGTTTTATCGGTGGTGGAGATAGTGAGGGGCAGGCTGCTTCTTGTTAGGGCCCAAATAGGGGATTCCGTGTTTTGCCTGGTAAACGTTTACGCGCTGAACCACGGTGCTGAAAGGGTTGCCTTTTTCAATATACTGACTACTGAATTGCAGCGCTATCACCAAGAACAACTTGTTGTTGCTGGTGATTTCAACTGTACCTTGGACTTCACGGTGGATCGCACTAACGCAGAACCCCATCTGCAGTCTTCTCGAATCTTCTTCTCGAATCTTCTTTCACTGTGCAGTTCGACTTAGTGGACACATGGAGGTCTAAAAATGCAAACGCGAGACAGTATACCAGGGTCAGGGTCACTGACGGTGTTGTCAGTGCTGCTAGATTAGACAGGATATATGTTTCTAGAACCTTTGGCCCCGGAATCCTTCACAGTAACATAAGTCCCATCGGTTTTACGGATCATCACCTGGCCACTGCGGTGTTACTTAACTCACCAGGGAAACTGACAAAATTTTATTGGCATTTCAATAACAAGCTCCTTCAGGACAACGCCTTTTGTCAGTATTTTGTGTGCTTCTGGGAACACTGGAGGACCACAAAGGCTCGTTTTAGTTCCCTGGAACAGTGGTGGGACGTTGGCAAAGTGCAAATTCGCCTTTTTTGTCAATGGTACACTGCGAACTCAACTGCCATCATCAAGGCCAAGGTCAGTGAACTTGAGGACGCTGTCAAGAGGCTGGAGGACAGCTTGGTTACGGGTCAGGATTCTACCACTGGTCCTTTGCTGCAGGAGAAGAGATCGGCCCTGCGCACATTCATGCAGGAAAGGGTGAAGGGGGCACTAGTGAGGTCACGCTTCACTCGCCTGCAGGACATGGATGCCCCAACGTCCTTCTTCTTCAATTTGGAGAAGTCTGCTGCGAAAAAGAGGTTGATGGCTTGCTTGACGCTCCCAGATGGTCGACTGACTACAAATCCATCCGAGATGCAGCGCCATGCAGTGGATTACTACGGGGCCCTGTTTGCTGCGGGAACGGGTTGCAAAGAATCTCAAAATCAGCTCTTTGAAGGCCTTCCGGTGCTCAGCCCGGATGACAGGGCTGCTCTGGACTGTGCCCTGACTTTGGATGAGTTAACTGTGGCTGTTAATCAGATGGCTCTGGGACGCGCACCTGGACTTGATGGTCTGCTGAATTCTTTAAGCATTTTTGGAATGTTATTGGATCAGACTTCTATGACGTTCTAACTGCCTGTTACAGAAAGGGAACATTACCTGTCTCCTGCCGCCATGCAGTGCTGTCTCTGTTGCCTAAGCAGGGGGACTTGGCCCTGCTGAAAAACTGGAGGCCCGTGGCTCTTCTTTGCACAGACTACAAGGTGCTTTCTAAAGCCCTGGCAAACAGACTGAACAATGTCTTGGGTTTGATCGTACATAAGGACCAAACATATTGTATTCCTGAACGAACCATTATGGACAATGTTTTTCTCATACGTGACGTTCTCCAGCTCAGTAAATGTCATGACTTACAGTTCGGGATTGTGTCTTTGGACCAGGAAAAGGCTTTTGATAGAGTTGACCATTCCTATTTGTTTTCCACACTGAGGGGGTTTGGTTTTGGCAATATGTTTTTGAGGTGGGTCAATCTGCTGAACTCATATATCTGGTGAACTCATATATCCACTTTTGTGAGGAGAGCATTCTTCCATCGCGCACCAGGGTGAGGTACTCTAATGATAAGCCCTGGTTCACTGCTAAGCTCAGACAGATCAGGAAGGAGAAGGAAGCAGCGTTGAAAAGTGGAGACAGAGACTGCTACAGGGAGGTTAAATATCGGTTTAACAGAGAGCTGAGGAGAGCTAAGTCTGTGTATTCTGAGAGACTCCAGCAGCAGTTCACTGCTAACGACTCGGCTTCTGTGTGGAGAGGACTGAGGCAAATCACCAATTATCGGCCTCAGGCTTCTAAAGGTCAGGATGACAAAGCCCTTTGTCAAAGACTGTCCCAACATTACGCCCGTTTTGACACCTCGTCAGCTGTGTCCAACTCCCCCCCTCCCCCCAGCTCCACTGCCTCCTCGGTCCCTACTTCATCAAAAGCGGTTCCCCCCTCCTCCCCCCCTGCCCTTGTCATCAGCGAGCAGGACGTGCACAGACAGTTCTCCAGACTGAACCCGCGCAAGGCCCCCGGTCTGGACGGTGTGTCTCCCTCCACCCTGAGACACTGTGCGAAAGAGCTGGCTCCTGTCTTCACAGACATTTTTAACACCTCCCTTAAGCTATGCCACGTGCCGACCTGCCTCAAATCCTCCACCATCATCCCTATCCCCAAGAAGCCACGGATCACCGGACTTAATGACTACAGACCTGTAGCGCTCACCTCTGTAGTCATGAAGTCCTTTGAGCGCCTGGTCCTGCCCCACCTCAAGTCCATCACCACTCCCCTCCTGGACCCGCTGCAGTTTGCCTACCGAGCCAACAGGTCTGTGGACGACGCAGTCAACCTGGCCCTCCACTCCATCCTGCAGCACCTGGACTCCCCGGGAACCTACGCCAGGATCCTGTTTGTGGACTTCAGCTCTGCATTCAACACCATCCGCCCCGCTCTGCTCCAGGACAAGCTGTCCCTGCTGGGCGTGCCTGACTCCCTCTGCAGGTGGATCACCGACTTCCTGACGGACCGGAGGCAGCATGTGCGGCTGGGGAAGACTGTCTCTGACTCTGTCAGCATCAGCACCGGATCACCCCAGGGCTGTGTACTTTCCCCCCTACTCTTCTCCCTTTATACCAACTCCTGCACCTCCAGCCACCAGTCTGTTAAGCTGATCAAATTTGCAGACGACACCACCCTCATCGGGCTCATCTCCAACGGCGATGAGTCCATCTACAGGAGAGAGGTGGCCCAGCTGGCGTCCTGGTGCAGCCACAACAACCTGCAGCTGAACGCTCTGAAGACAGTGGAGATGATCGTGGACTTCAGGAAAGTCACAACCCCTCTGCCCCCCCCTCACCCTCACAGGCTCTCCCATCACCACTGCAGATTCCTTCCGCTTCTTGGGCACCACCATCACCAGGGACCTCAAATGGGAGCCGACCATCAGCTCCCTCATCAAAAAGGCCCAGCAGAGGATGTTCTTCCTGCGGCAGCTGAGGAAGCTCAAGCTACCCACCAAGATGTTAGTGCAGTTCTACACAGCCATCATCGAGTCCATCCTCACCACCTCCATCACCGTGTGGTACGCAGGAGCCACTGCCAGGGACAGACTAAGGCTGCAGTGCGTCGTGCGCACTGCTGAGAAGGTGATCGGCTGCAAGCTCCCATCTCTCCAGGACCTGTACATCTCCAGGACCCGGAGGCGTGCAGGCTGGATCATAGCCGATCCTTCCCACCCTGGTCACGTACTGTTTGCCCCCCTCCCCTCAGGTAGAAGACTTCGGTCCATTCAGACTAAAACCTCCCGGCACATGAACAGCTTCTTCCCCTCTGCCATCAGACTGCTGAACACTAAGTGACTTATTGACTCTCGTGCACTAAGTACAGCAGCTCAACCAGACTCATGTCAATCATCACTGTTTCTGTTGCATTACCGTCTGCACTATGTGGTACTCCACAATATCTGCTGCTCGCTAATATATTTAAAAACTGCTTTGACTAGTATTACTCATTCTTATTCTACACTTATTGCATGTATAGTTTTTTTATTTCTTTTATCTTATCATGTTTAATGTTGCAGCATTGCACCGAGACAAATTCCTAGTTTGTGTACTACATGAACAATGGCAATAAATCTGATTCTGATTCTGATTCTGCTATATACTGGAGCTGAGCGTTTGGTAAAGATGGGGGCAGGGCTGAGTTGGCCAATCCCTGTACACCGGGGAATACGCCAGAGATGTCCACTCTCGGGTCAGCTGTACAGCTTGGCTATTGAGCCTTTGCTGTGCAGGTTGCGCACTCGGCTGGGTGGTCTGGTTCTGCTGGGGCCATCAAGCTGTTGCCACCCGATCGTCTTGTCTGCTTACGCTGATGACGTCAGCGTTTTCATCACGTCCAACGGGGATGTGCAGCGTCTGGTGGACACTTTGTCAGTTTATGAAAGGGCATCTTCTGCTCGGGTGAATTGGGCCAAGAGTGAGGGTGTATTGGTGGGCTAGTGGTCGCGTCAAGACGTCCCTCGGCTACCCGGCGGTCTTCAGTGGGGGACGGCCGGTCTCAAAGTGTTGGGGGGTTTTCTGGGTTCGGAGGCGTTTGAACGAAAGAACTGGGAGGGTGTTAGGGACAAGGTGTGTGTTCGCTTTTCAAAATGGAAATGGTTGCTACCACAGCTGTCATATAAGGGCAGGGTTCTGGTCGCCAATAATCTGGTCGCCTCGGCTCTTTGGCATAGGCTTGTTGCTTTGACACCGCCCAGGAGCCTCGTGGAGGAGGTTCAGAAGATCATCGTGGACTTCTTTTGGTCTGGTCACCACTGGGTCCGTGCGCCTGTTCTCTACCTGCCTGTGGCTGAGGGGGGACAGGGCCTGGTGGACATACACTCCAAGATCGCCTGCTTCAGGCTTCGAACTGCACAACGCCTCCTTTACGGATGCGGACCCTGCTGGATGGACACTGCTAAACTGCTCCTGAGGAGAGTTGGTCGCTTGGGCTATGATAAGCAGCTCTTCCTCGTGACATCTGGGGAGGTGGACCTTACTGGACTTTCTGCTTTTTACACGTCCGTCTTGCATGCATGGCGAGTCATCACCATAGCCTGCTTCCATGAAGAGACACCGGGCATGTGGCTGTTCGAGGAACCACTGTTTTTCAATCGACTCATAGACGCTAAGGTGCTGCAGTCGGTCAGCCTGCGGACTTGTTTGCGAGAGACACGCTGTACCAAGCTTGGTCATCTTATGAAGATGTCGACCACATCGATGGAAACGCTGAGGCGGAGTGCCAACATTACATCTGTCAGACTGCTGCAAAGGGTGGTAGGGGAAGTGTGTGCCGCCCTGCCACAACCGCTATGAGTGTTTGCAACAAACCGCACTCTTTCAAGTCAATGGGATGACGACACTGTGTCCAACTTTCCTGCCATTTCCATAAGTCCAGCTGTGGGGGAGTGGCAGGGAGGGGAGGATCACCTGCTGACCTTCGGAAATCCTCGCCTGGGCAGGTTCCAGTTTGTCGAGACGAGGACGGTGTATCACATCTGTGTGAAGGTTCTGAATCTGCACTCTCTGATGGACGTGACAGAGTCGAGGTGGGCGGGGTTTTTGGGGCCAGAGGTCTCCCCGAAAGGTAGCTGGCGGTGCATGTACAAGCTCGCTATTGAGAAACGGACAGCAGATCTCCAGTGGAGGATTGTGCATGGGGCAATAGCTACAAATGAATACAGAGCACGCCTGGATCCAAATGTGGGGGGGGGGGGCTGTTTGTTTTGTTCCCAAGTTGAGACCCTGGAGCATTTGTTTGTTCAATGTTTCCATTTATCTGGCCTTTTTGATCTTTTGCGGGAGTGGTTTCAGGCTTTGGGTGAACGTTTCTCTTTTGGCTTGTTCATTTACGGTCCAAAGTATAAAGTGGCAAGGAAGTCTGCCCACACTTTGCTGAACTTCCTATCTGGTACTGCTAAACTTGCCATCTGGCTGACAAGGAAAACTCGGACTACCAACGCTGGCAATGTGGATCCTGTGTCTGCTTTCAAGGCCTTGTTGAAAGTCAGACTCCAGGTGGAGTTCTCTTACTACCAAATGGTGGACAATTTGGAGGCATTCACCAATAGATGGACTGTAGGGAACGTTTTGCGTTCTGTGGGTCAGGGGGATGAGTTATGTTTGCACTTTTGAGATGTGACACACTTGGGGCCGTGATATTGGCGTTCTTGCATTTTTGAATTGTACAATAAAGCCTTTTTTGAAAAGTCAAAGTCTCTCTCTCTCTCTCTCTCTCTCTCTCTCTCTCTCTCTCTCTCCAGGTGGAGTACTCTTACTATAAAATGGTGGACAATTTGGAGGTATTCACCAATAGATGGACTGTAGGGAATATTTTGTGTTCTGTGGGAGAGGGGGATGAGTTATGTTTGCACTTTTGAAATGTGAGACACTTGGTGGAATGATGGTATTGGTGATCTTACAATTTTGAATTGTACAATTAAGGGATTTTTAAAAACTCAATCTCTCTCTCTCTCTCTCTCTCTCTCTCTCTCTCTCTCTCTCTCTCTCTCTGTCTGTCTGTCTGTCTGTCTCTCTCTCTCAATATAGTCAGGTCTATCACATTAGTACACACCCAAACCAACATTCTCACACACACTTTTGATAGTACATTTTAGGAGATCGGTAACGTGAATAGCGGATGGCCTGTTTACGTCAGAGTTAAAACTGGCCAATCAGACGGTCGAGTACAAGCCCATCCTATTGTACTGGGTTGGTCCGACCCACCAACCTGAGAAGATAAATGTATATCGCACCCGGAAGTCGTGGCCAGTGTGGCGACACTCCAGAGGGAGCTGCGTCATGCTGCACCCAGCGCTGCTTGCTTTACTTGTGACTTCTAAATAAATGTTCCATCTTTAAATTGAAGAAATCTCTGGCTTGTTCTTGGATCTTTCAATCACAGAATCGGGTATTTTTCTAACACTCCTGTGTCTTCCCGGATCTGTTATGTCACCCCTTGTTAGTCTTTATTGTTTTTATCATGGTCTTGTGGTATATTTGTCTACCTATTGTCTCCAGTCTCTCATGTCTCCATATCCATAGCCACTCCCTCATGTGTGCTCCTGTTCTGCCCTTGATTGCTGCCCCAGCTGTGTTATGTTTGTAATTATTAGTTACCCAATTTATGTTAGTTTGTGCTTGTGATCTGTCTGGTGTCATCGTCTTTCATCGTCATTGTTGGGCTTGTCTAGCTTCCAGTCATGTAGCTCTTATTATTTGGTTTTGTTTGCCGCCCCCGAGCTGCTGGATATGTTCCTTAGTTTTCTGTTAATAAATATCATTGCACCCTCATTCTGCCTGCGACCATGAGTCCTTTCCCTCAAACTCTACATCTGCCTGGAGGCAGATAGTATGACAATAAAACACCAGCAAATTTAGACTCAGCAGGCAGCCCGGCGGCTGGTGGTCCTGACATGGGCGAGCAGTGGACAGTCCGTACCTTCACATCTCTGGTAGTGAACGCTCACACCGTCCGCACATCAGAGGAGGCTCTCAGGCTCCTGGAGGTGGTAATAAAGGTGGTGGAGATGTTCTCCAGCCAGCAGAGCTGTCCCGAGGTAAAGGAGCAGTTTGCCTCCGCCTGCAGCCACATCAGCCAGACTTTTCAGGTGCTGATGCCGCACCCTCCAGTCCCGGAACTCTTCCCAGCTTTGCAGCCACTTCTCAGGCTGGAGGAGAGCTCTCTGCCAATGCCACAGCCTGTGTCAATGAAGAAGAATCCCCTGGCTCCGGCACCCCGGCTTCCCACTTGTCCTCACTCCGCTTCAACCCCATGGAACTCATTAACACCGGCTCCCACGGCAGCTACAGTGCCAGCTCTCACATTTTGCTGCACGGGTGCCGAGGCCCGCTGCCCTGTCAGCAGTAGCTGCTTCAACTTTGGGCTCATCTCCAGCTGCGACAGCAGAACTGCGCAATAGGCAAGTGCATTTCCCTTTACAAAGTAATGATATGTCTTGTCTCGTTCTGGTTGAGGGGTCTCAGCAGCAGCCCCCCTCTACTGTTGAGCCCCCACCAACTGTTTTTGCTGTCACCCCTGTGTTGGTGCTGTCTTCATCCCTGGTCTCCCAGTTTTTCCCTGAGGTGCACAAGCCTGCTCTAGCTGCCCCTGAGGTGCACATCCCAGCTCCAGTCCTCCCCGAGGTGCACGCCACAGCTCTGACAGACTCCGAGGTGCACGAGCCTGCTCCAGCTGCCCCCGAGGTGCACATCCAAGCGCCAGTCCTCCCCAAGGTGCACGCAGCAGCTCCAGCAGTCTTGAAGGTGCATGATCCTGTCCCAGCTGCCCCAAAGGTGCACATCCCTGCTCCAGTTCTCCCCGAGGTGCACGCAGCAGCTCCGGTTGTCTCTGGGGTGCACATGCCTGCTCCAGCTTTCCCTGAGGTGCACATCCCAGCTCCAATCCTCGCGGAGGATTGGAGGATTTTTTTTAACTTTTATAACATCAGTACTAGTTAAGACTTGCCTAGCTCCTGAAGATTTCGGTGATACCTCACCTTGCCTTTTTTCCCTCATCTGAAGTGACTGCAGTGGGGGTGGTTCTCCAGGCATCGGGGCTGGAGGCTTCTGCACCATCCATTCCAGAGGTTGGGGGACCTCAACCCTGAGGCCCAGAGGTCAAGGGACCTCTACCTGTCGCTCCAGAGGTTGGGAGACCTCCACCCATCACTCCAGAGGTAAGGGGACCTCCACCTATTGCTCCAGAGGACAAGGGACCTCCACCTGTCACTCCAGAGGTCAGGGGCCCTCCACCTGCTGTTTCTGAGGTCAGCACACTACAGTCACTGGGTTTGGAGCAAAAGGCTCCTCAGTTTGTGCTAACCAAGTCCCATGCTGCGGTCTGGGGGCCCATGAACTTTGGTAGGCCGCCTGACCCACTTCATCCCATGATCTGGTGGCCCAGGGACAGTGGAAGGCCTCCGCACCCACCATGTTCTCTGGGTTGGGGTCCTTTGGACTTTGGTAGGCTCCCTGATCAACCTCATCCCATGATCTGGTGGCTCAAGGACAGTGGTAGGCCACCCAACCTATCCTGCATTCTGGTCTGGTGGTCTAGGGACTCTGAAGGACTACCAGCCCCATCATGTTCTCTGGTCCGGGGGCTTCTAGATGCTGATTGGTCCCCAGACTCATCGTGTTCCCCAGGTCGGTGGTCTATGGACTTTAGGAGGCCACTCAATTGACATTTTTGGTTTTGTTTCTTTTTTGTAAGATTCCTATGTTTGTTTTTCTTACCATGCCTTGTCCCCCTCCTCCCGCCCGTTTTGGTGTTATGTTTTTTTTTTTGTTTTTGTTTAGGGGTATCTGGAATCCACCCCTTAAAGGGGAGATTATGTCAAGTTCTGGGCACAGTCTGGGATGATATCCACACCGCTTGTTCATTTTTTGTTCCTCTGTGATTATTATTATTTATTATAGTTATTGTCTCCTCTGTCTTCCTGGGTCTGTTGTGTCACCCCCTGTTTGTCTTTAGTGTTTTTATCATGGTCTTGTGGTATATTTGTCTACCTATTGTCTGCAGTCCCTCATGTTTCCGTATCCATAGCCACTCCCTCATGTGTACTCCTGTTCTGCCCTTGATTGCTGCCCCAGCTGTCTTACGTTTGTAATTATTAGTTACCCTATTTATATTAGTTTGTGCTTGTGCTCTATCTGGTGTCATCATCTTTCATCCTCGTCATTGGTCCTGTCTAGCTTCCAGTCATGTACAGTGGGGCAAAAAAGTATTTAGTCAGCCACCAATTGTGCAAGTTCTCCCACTTAAAAGATGAGAGAGGCCTCCAATTTTCATCATAGGTATACCTTAACTATGAGAGACAAAATGAGAAAAAAAAAATCCAGAAAATCACAGTCTGATTTTTAAAGAATTTATTTGCAAATTATGGTGGAAAATAAGTATTTGGTCACCTACAAACAAGCAAGATTTCTGGCTCTCACAGACCTGTAACTTCTTCTTTAAGAGGCTCCTCTGTCCTCCACTCGTTACCTGTATTAATGGCACCTGTTTGAACTCGTTATCAGTATGAAAGACACCTGTCCACAACCTCAAACAGTCAGACTCCAAACTCCACTATGACCAAGACCAAAGAGCTGTCAAAGGACACCAGAAACAAAATTGTAGACCTGCACCAGGGTGGGAAGACTGAATCTGCAATAGGTAAGCAGCTTGGTGTGAAGAAATCAGCTGTGGGGGCAATTATTAGAAAATGGAAGACATACAAGACCACTGATAATCTCCCTCGATCTGGGGCTTCACGCAAGATCTCACCCCGTGGGGTCAAAATAATCACGAGAACGGTGAGCAAAAATTCCAGAACCACACGGGGGGACCTAGTGAATGACCTGCAGAGAGCTGGGACCAGAGTAACAAAGGCTACCATCAGTAACACACTACGCCGCCAGGGACTCAAATCCTGCAGTGCCAGATGTGTCCCCCTGCTTAACCCAGTACATGTCCAGGCCCGTCTGAAGTTTGCTAGAGAGCCTCTGGATGATCCAGAAGAGGATTGGGAGAATGTCATATGGTCAGATGAAACCAAAATAGAACTTTTTGGTAAAAACTCAACTTGTCATGTTTGGAGGAGAAAGAACACCATACCTATTGTGAAGCATAGGGGTGGAAACATCATGCTTTGGGGCTGTTTTTCGGCAAAGGGACCAGGATGACTGATCCAAGTAAAGGAAAGAATGAATAGGGCCATGTATCGTGAGATTTTGAGTGAAAACCTCCTTCCATCAGCAAGGGCATTGAAGATGAAACGTGGCTGGGTCTTTCAGCATGACAATGATCCCAAACACACCACCCGGGCAACGAAGGAGTGGCTTCATGAGAAGCATTTCAAGGTCCTGGAGTGGCCTAGCCAGTCTCCAGATCTCAACCCCATAAAAAATCTTTGGAGGGAGTTGAAAGTCCATGTTGCCCAGTGACAGCCCCAAAACATCACTGCTCTAGAGGAGATCTGCATGGAGGAATGGGCTAAAATACCAGCAACAGTGTGAAAACCTTGTGAAGACTTAC
The DNA here is from genome assembly GCA_020510985.1 of Pholidichthys leucotaenia. Lineage (NCBI taxonomy): Eukaryota > Metazoa > Chordata > Actinopteri > Cichliformes > Pholidichthyidae > Pholidichthys > Pholidichthys leucotaenia. The sequence goes on from CM035837.1 coordinate 373,262,235, forward strand.
AGAAAACGTTTGACCTCTGTCATTGCCAACAAAGGGTATATAACAAAGTATTGAGATAAACTTTTGTTATTAACCAAATACTTATTTACCACCATAATTTGCAAATAAATTCTTTAAAAATCAGACAATGTGATTTTCTGGATTTTTTTTTCTCATTTTGTCTCTCATAGTTGAGGTATACCTATGATAAAAATTGGAGACCTCTCTCATCTTTTAAGTGGGACAACTTGCACAATTGTTGGCTGACTAAATATTTTTTTGCCCCACTGTAGCTCTTGTTATTTGGTTTTGTTTGCAGCCCCCGAGCTGCCGGTTATGTTCCTTAGTTTTCTGTTAATAAATATCATTGCACCCTCATTCTGCCTGCGCCCATGAGTCCTCTCCCTCAAACTCTACATCTGCCTGGAAGCAGACAGTATGGCAATTGTGTAATGTTGTTTGGTTTGCATGGATCGTGTGCAGCATGATACCAAACCTAACCAGACCAATTGTACACAATGTAATAAAAACACAAATCTTGACATTGCTGTGAGGGGGCCGATGCTGTGATCGCGAGATGTTCTGAGACTGTTGCACAATAACCCAAAACGGCAGCACCCGCCGACCGAGCATAGACAAACTTTTCAACGAGTATTTTTTTTCCTGCTTTTTGTAATTAATCCATTAACTGACTGTCTGTTTCTAGCTTTCTTTTTTTTTGTACGGAGCTGGAGGAACTAGAGAACTATTGGCACTAGAGGACCTGTTGGCATGCCTTGGACATTGTGTCCCATCCTCACCCACACTTTGCATATTAGGTGATTTAAGTGAAATAAATACAGAGGCAAGGATGTCACACATGGTTCTCACTGCCTTATGCATCGCAAAGAAAACTATCCTAATGAATTGGAAGTCAAGAAAAAACTTATGGATGACTCACTATAATAACTTACTATTAGATTATATTAGCCTGGAGAGAATGTCTGCCTCCTCAAATAATCAACTATCTGAATTCAGTTCTCTCTGGTCCTCGTTTATTAATTCTATAACCTGAGGGGTGGCGGGTGGTGGCTCGCTCTTCTTGGCACTTCTGGTGGCTGGCTGCACCCCGACCACGAGGAGCCAGTATCCGGGTGGCCTGTTCTGGGGTGGCTGTGTCTGGCCTGGAGGGGGTGGTTGGGGGGGGGGGGGGGCTGTGGCCCCCGTCCGGCTGGCCTTGCCTCCCGGGGGGGCTGGGTCTGGCCCTGGGCCCCTGGTGCTGGGGGGGACGTTGCCCCCTGGGCTGGGGTCGGGTGTGCGCCGGTGGTGCGGGCTGGCCCCGGTGCATCCTTGCGCACTGGGGTCATGTCCTCCCTGGGGCCCTGGTGGCACCCTGGGGCAGGTGCCTGCTTCCTTGGGTGTTGCCCTCCCCGTCCTCTGGGGCCTGTGTGTGTGTGTCTGCATGTGTGTGTGTATGTGTGTGTATGTGTGTGAGAGTGGGGGCGTGTGTGTGAGCGGGTGCGGAAGTGGGTGTGTGTGTTGTGTGTGGGCACGTGGGGCTGTGTGTGGGTGTAGGTGGGCATGTGTGATGGTGAGTGTGTGTATGTGTGCACATGAAGGTGGGCGGGGGTGTGTATGTGTATGGGTGCGGTTACCTGTGGGTGGATGTGTGGGGGTGGAGGATGTGTGTATGGGTAGGAGAACTTGGTTGAGTGGTGGGGGGGGGGCAGTCCATCTAGTGGCATGGGGGTTGCCAATTCGGGGCCTGCTTGTCCCGGCCGCCCTGCTGTTGTGTCGTGGGGCAACCCACTTTGTCGCATTGCCCCTGGTGTCATTGGTGGCTAGTGTGTGTGGGTGCTCGGGGGTGGTTGGGGGTGCCATTGGCACGGGTTGGTGGCCATGTTGCCATTGGGCTGCTCCAGGGTGGCTTTGGCTGTGGGACGGCCTGCTGCTGTTGGTGTGCATCTGGGGTGAGTGGTTGGTGAGCGCTCGGGGGTGTCGATTGGCGTGTGGAGCGCCATGTAGGTCCGGCCCATTGTTCACTATTGTGACTATTGTTGTGCATGTTTGTGTGTGCAAGATGAGTGGGAATGGGTGTGGCTGTTCCATCATGTTTGTGGTGCTGGGAGCACCAGGGCACAACACTGGTGGGTCCTGGGCAGCTTGGCCTGGCAACCCTCGCCCTGAGTTGAGATTTGGGGGCAGTGGGTGGCCTCATGAACCAGTTTGCGAGCTGGCTTCTGGGTGGGGTGGGGGGAGCACCTCGCTTTTGGACTGCCTCCTTCCCAGTCTTATTTCCACCCCCCATCCCCCTGATTCTAGGTGGAATATACATCTTCTTGGATACATTTACGGCTTTGCGGCGGGGATGTGCCGCACTGTGTCAGTGAAGGGGAATCCGCTGCTGCACGGTGGGGCTGCCCTCACCTCAATTTTAATTGCATTTTAGACACTGAGGGCTTGGGGGATAGGGGCCCCGCTTCCTATCGCAGTGGCTAGTGGTGCTCCAACCACTATCCCCCCAATTTTAACCGCACTATGGTAGTCCACACATTTACACACAATCACATCATACAACTGACATACACCTACCATGTTTTGTGGAAGGGGGAGGGAGACTGGGGGTCTTCCCTCACCCCTGTTGCCTTCCTCCTGTTGGGGGCCTGGCAGGGGGCCTTGGACCTGTCATGCTGTCAAAATCCCTGGGTGCTGCTGAATGTATAGATACAAGCAAGGGAGTGAGAGAGGGACTGAATAAAAGAGTAAGTGAGAGTGAGGGAGTGATGAACAGAGATGGTGATGATGGGTCGGTTTTGTGTGGTGCTTTGCATGTCCAGTGGCATCTCGGGGCTCCTGCGGTGATCTGCTGAGCAGTCGCTCGGGTGGGCGGTGGGGGTGGGGGTCTGCTTCTGTGGCCGCAGCCGCCCTGGGGTGGGTTGTGGGGGGGTGGCCGCTGGCCTGCGTCGGCAGTCTCCCCAACCGCTGCCAGGTGCTGGTGGGCATTCAGATTCACTGCAGCTGCATCGCAGTCACCCTAAGAAATAAGGGTGGATGAGGGTGGGTGAGTGTGAGGGGAAGAGCACGAATGGATGTGAGTAGGTTGGAGTGTGAGTGAGAGTGTGTGTGTGGGTGAATGTGAGTGGGTGTGTGTGACCCTGAGGGTGAGTGTAGTGAGAGTGAACAGGTACAGGAGTGAGAGAGAATGGGTGGATCCGGGAGTGTGACAGTAGGTGCGTGAGAGTGAGGGAGTGCATGTGGGTGCGTATGATAGCATGAGGGTGTGAAGGTGTGGGAATGAGTGTGTCTGTGATTCGGAAGGTGCTGGATTGAGGGGGGTTGTGCCTCTCGGCTATGTGGGCTCCCCTGGGCAGGGGGGACTTCTTAGGGGTCCCCGGGTTGTGTGGCGCTGGTACTGGGGGGAGGGCGGACCTGCTGTGGGGGTGCCTGGAGGGGGGGGACTTGCGCCAGTGGGCATGGGCCGGTCTCTGGCCAGGGGGGTGGGGGTGCTGGCCTCCTGGCACCTGGGGCCCAGGGACTGGCGTTGGCCCTACTGGGGGGGGGGGGGGGGGGGTTGGCTGTGCCGGCCGCCTGGCAATCTAACCTCCTTTGATCGTCCCTCCAGGGGCAGATGCCTGGCTTTCCTGGGGCTTGCTGACCTTGGGCATTTGTGCCCTGTGGGGGTCAGTGGCGCTGTCTTGCCTGCTCGGGGTTCCCAGGAAGGAGGGGGGTTGCTGCCACCAGATCCCCTCTTTGTATGTTTCCTGACAAACCACTCACACACACGCACTTATTTTGCACACGCTCTCATATATGCGCACGCGGATGCACACACAAAAATGTCTCTCCTTTAACAGGTGTGGATACCAGACTCGTGTTGACATCTTCAGTGGAAGAAGCAGTTTGTTTTCTGTTTGTTTTAGATGTTGGTTTGTTTATCTTTTTGTCTGTTCCCCTCCCTTTTCTTTCCCCCACACACTTTCTTTCCCTATTCCCCATCCTGTCGGGTCCTCCATGGGTAAAATAATTTAAATAAAGTATTAAAAGTTATGGGAGGCGCGGTGGCGGAGTGGTTAGCACTGCGGCAGCACAGCAACTCACCCTTGGCCAGGGGATCCTGAGTTCGATCCCAGCCCCCGACCAACAGTGATCTGTGTGGAGTTTGCATGTTCTCCCTGTGTCTACGTGGGTTTACTCCGGGATTTCTCCGGTTTCCTCCCACATGCCAAAAACATGCAAGTTAGGTTAATTGGCATCAAAACTGGGGATTCTAAATTGTCCTTAGGTATGGATGTGAGAGTGAATGGTTGTCTGTCTCTCTGTGTTGGCCCTGCGATGGACTGGAGATCTGTCCAGGGTGTACCCTGCCTCTCGCCCAAAAGATGCTGGGATAGGCTCCACCCCCCCACCCCCCGCGACCCGAAAAGGATTAAGTGGAAGAAGATGAATGAATGAATGAATTAAAAGTTATTGCAGGAGGCGTTTACAACAATATACAGTACATAGTTAGGAACTGTATAAAGCTCCTTTTGGCAAAGTAAATCTATTTTGGCACAATAATGGTAACAGATCTCTGTTCTGCTTACCTAGCTGCCTTCCGGGGGGGGGGGGGGCACAAACCTTGCTGAAGACTGAGATTTGTGAAAATGCTCATGATGTGCCATAAATCCTTTCTTTTAAGTGTAGTAACCATGCAACCGATGGACATAGTGACAAAACCAACATTGTAATCATCTTCCTATGTCAAGAGGACTGTATTTTGTCCTAAAAGCCCAGGAGAGCTGTTACAGTAGGTATACTGAAATCATACAATCAGTTTCATTATTATTTGAACAGTCTAACCCAAGCCAAAGGCCTCTCACTGATATTTTTAAATAATTGAAAATTTCTTGTCACTGGCCAGCTCTGCTGTGCTCGAGATTCAGAAATAAATCTCACAGTAAGACTGCTGAACAATCAGCTGCACAATCACAAAATTGAGGGCTGTAGTGGGAGGAGAAAAGGGATGGTTACGAAAAGAACATGAAAGAAAAGGCAAAATAATGTGAAGTGGTAGACCTTGTGCTAAATTAACACCATTGAATACATTATACAGACTGTGAAATACCTCTGTATTGATTCACTATTTCTTGACCAGGTCTGGTCCATTTTTGGCTGCTGTCTGCAAAGGGCACTTTGACATGATTTTCGCACTTTTGCCAGTACAATTTCAGAACGAATCAAGTCACAGAGTGCTTTAGGAAATGTGAAGATCATTCAGGCATTTAGTGATTTTCTCCTTCTGCCTGTCAGTACGGCACCATTTATGTCAGTCTCTTGTCAGGAGAAAGAGTTACACATGCTAAAAGTGACAAATGGAAGGAGGAAAATCCCAAAAACCTTTTATTCAGTAAAAATAAAGTGTGAATTTCAGGCTTCCATTAGCATGTGTATGTGTGTAGTGTGTCTTCTACATCTAATTCACTGCATACTATACACTGTAAGTTACATGCCTGTTGAAAACTTGATGGGTTAACATCTCAATCAAAATCATATTGTGCACTTACTGTAAATGATGATGCAGAGCTTAAGCTGTTGGCCGACATTTGCTAATTTGCATAAATGTAAGCACCTGCCAGCTGTGTCACTCACTGCAAAATGAGCTTGTGTCCTCTGTTTGAGCTGAAGATGAAATTACGTTTCCAAAGACAAGCTGCATTTCCAACAAGGTCTCATTCCGGACACTTAATATATAAGGCCACTTGGTCACAACCATCTGCGCCAAGGACATAAGCGGAGAGCTCCCATCAGAGCAGGACCTGTGACACTTGGAGTCTGCAATATCAATCCAATCCAATGCAAACCCAGACCGTCAATATTGGAAGACGTGAGCAATGGTGCAAAGGGGGTAATACCCAATTTTAAAAGACCAGCAAAATCCAAAGGAAGATGGAGGGGAGGTGGTGTCATAAATCAGTGGTCTGTCAAGCAGGAAATGTGAGTGTGCAACCTGTAATTTTTGCTTTTTTTTTGTGTGTGTGTGTGTGTGTGTGAGGGGGGTCCTTTTTTTGAATTGTGAATTAGATTTTTACTTTTACTTGCTCATTTTTAGCATTGAACACCTTCTTACAATTAGGCACTAAAACTACTTGGTTAGGAAAAGCTTGTGGGTTTGCTTTAAACACACCCTTCAACAGCAGTAACCCTCCTCATTTTAAGTGTTGCATTTGGAATAAGGTGCTAATACTATCCACCACTGCATCAGTATGTGGAGCCAATGGGCATCTTTTGCTTTGTATAGTGATGTCAAAGGCTCTGACTGAATGAAAATATATTACACATCCAGCATGAGACTTAGCTGCACAGGCTAACCAAAAAACATGTGGGTATGATGATATTTATCATTATTATTACTGAAAGGCTTGAGAATTGGATTGTGGCCTTCTTCCACTAAGTTGTAAATATGGCAAGCATAAAGTAATATCCCCTTTACACTGGGGTGGAGATCACTGAGAGATCGTTGAGCACCCTGGCTAATTTCTTCACAGTCGCCATGGTCTCCTCAACGTTTTGACTCAGTCCAAAACAAATTGGCACAACCTCTCAACAATCTCCAAGCTGTGTAAATGGGCCCTTAGAAAAGTGTCCAGAGATCCACACGTAACTTTTAGCTAATAGGTAGAGGTGGGATTATATCCACTCCACAATTCAATTCAATGATGATTCAAAGGGTGCAATGCAATGATAAAATGATTATCACTGCAGCTTGATGCCTCCTTTTTTCTATTCAGGATTTCTTTATGATCATGAACTTACTTACAATACCTTTAATTAATAAAACAAACGGAAGACAAGTCAAATGGACCGCTACATTTAATCAGCATATATCCTGCTACAGGTACTACAGTATCTGGTTACCTCCTCTTCGGCTCTGGTATAGACAGACATGGGTTGATGCTGAACTCTGGACATTTAAAAATGATTTTGCTGACATTTGTACATCGATTCAGATCTTAGATAATGAGATGCATCTAAAACAGGAGCACTGAACATGGTACATTATACAGTAGATGTAAAAAGTCTACACACCCCTGTTCAAATGTCAGGTTTTTGTGATGTAAAAAATGAGACCAAGATAAATCATCTCAAAAACTTTTTCCACCATTAATGTGACCTATAACCTGTACAAGCCAATTGAAAAACAAACTGAAATCTTCTAAGGGGAAAAATAAAAAACTTACAATAACCTGTTTGCATAAATATGCACACCCTTAAACTAATTCTTTGTTGCAGCACCTTTGGCTTTTATTACAGCACTCAGTCTTTTTGGGTAGGAGTCTATCAGAGTGGCACATCTTGATGTGGCAATATTTGCCCACTCTTCTTTGCAAAAATGCTCCAAATCTGTCAAATTGCGAGGGCATCTCCTGTGCACAGCCTTCTTCAACTCACCTCACAGATGTTCAATCGGATTCAGGTCTGGACTCTGGCTGGGCCATTCCAAAACCTTAATTTTCTTCTGGTTAAGCCATTCTTTTGTTGATTTGGATGTGTGCTTTGGGTTATTGTTGTGCTGAAAGATGAAGTTCCTCTTCATCTTCAGCTTTCTAGCAGAAGCCTGGTTTTGTGCCAACACTGACTGGTATTTGGAACTGTTCATAATTCCCTCCACCTTGACTAAGGCCCCAGTTCCAGCTGAAGAAAAACAGCCCCAAAGCATGACGCTGCCACCACCATGCTTCACTGTAGGTATGGTGTTCTTTTGGTGATGAGCAGTGTTGTGTTTGCATCAAATATACCTTTTGGAATTATGGCCAAAAAGTTCAACCTTGGTTTCATCAGACCATAACACATTGTCCCACATGCATTTGGGAAATTTCAAATGCGTTTTTGCAAAATGTAGCTGGGCTTGGATGTTTTTCTTCGTAAGATAAGGCTTCCGTCTTGCCACCCTAGATGGGAGATTGTTGTCACCTGTACTAAACAGCCAGTACTTGCCAGAAATTCCTGCAGCTCCTTCAATGTTGCTGTTGGTCTCTTGGCAGCCTCCCTGACCAGTTTCCTTCTTGTCTTTTCATCAATTTTGGAGGGACGTCCAGTTCTTGGTAATGTCACTATTGTGCCATATTTTCTCCACTTGATGATGACTGTCTTCACTGTGTTCAAATCAAATCAAATCAAATCAACCTTTATTGTCATGTTGCTGTACATACAACTGTAGTGCAGGCAAGATGAAATTATGTTTCTCTAGGCATCCATATAAGTAAAAAGAACATAATTTAAGACACACTCACACTCACACACACCCTCACCCCCCACCCCAACACAATCATTCACACATCCCTGAGACATACTTGAAACTAACTAGAACTATATACATATGATATACATAATGTCCATAAGGTGCAGTAGTATGTATGAAAGATTCCGGATCAACTGTTCAGCATCCGGATCAACTGTTCAGCATCCTAACAGCTTGTGGAAGGAAGCTGTTAATCAGTCTGGTGGTTCTGCCTCTGATGCTCCGGAATCGTTTGCAAGATGGCAGAAGTTCAAAGTGTTTATGCAGAGGGTGAGAGTTATCCTTGACAATGTTCAGTGCCCTGCTCCTACAACGGTTCTGAAAAAGTTCTTGGACAGAGGGGAGGGAAACTCCAATTACCCTCCCAGCTCCCTTAACTATCCTCTGCAGGGCTTTTTTGTCTGACATACTGCAGCTGGAGTACCATGTTGCAATGCAGTACATCAGAATACTCTCCACACCTCTGTAGAAGGTCCTGAGGATACAGATGGGGAGAGAGGCCTGTTTGAGTTTCCTCAAGAAGTGCAGTCTCTGCTGGGCCCGCTTCCTGATCCCCCAGGAATTCTTGCTCCAGATCAGGTCCTGCAAGATCTGCACTCCGAGGAACTCGATGTTCTCCACTCTCTCCACCAAACGGCCGCTGATGCTGAGAGGGACGTGTTCAGGCTGTGTCCGCCTGAAGTCGATAATCATCTCTTTTGTTTTGTCCACATTGAGCACCAGATTGTTCTCCCTGCACCAGCCCTCCAGGTCTCTAACTTCTTCCCTGTACATTGATTCCTCATCCCTCTGAAAAAGTCCCACCACTGTGGTGTCATCCACAAACTTAATAATCTGGTTCCCCTCGTGTCTGGATACACAGTCATGTGTTAGAAGTGTAAACAACAGTGGACTGAGTACGCAGCCTTGAGGGGATCCGGTGCTCAGAGTGATAGAGTTGGAGATGTTGTTTCCAACACGGACAGACTGAAGTATCTCGGTCAGGAAGTCCAGGATCCAGAGACATGTGGCAGTGTTCAGACCAAGAAGGAGTAATTTCTCCATCAGTCTCTGGGGAATAATAGTGTTGAATGCTGAACTGAAATCAATGTACAGGAGTCTGGCGTAGGTGTCTTTCTGATCCAGGTGGGTGATGACAGAGTGCAGGGTGCTGACTACAGCATCCTCCATGGAGCGATTTGAACGATACACAAACTGGAGCGGGTCATGTGATGCAGGGAGGCAGGCTGTGATGTGTGGTTTGACAAGCCATTCAAAACACTTCATCACAATTGGTGTCAGTGCAACAGGACAGTCATTCAGACAGGACACAACTGGTTTCTTTGCCACTGGTCCTATGGTAGAGGTTTTAAAGCATCTGGGAACGATGGCCTGACTCAGGGAGATGTTATAAATGTCAGTCAGGACATCCGCCAACTCGCTCGCGCAAACTCGGAGCACACGTCCCGGGATGTTGTCCGGACCTGCAGCTTTATGTGGGTTGACCCTAATTAGGGTCCTCCGTGTGTCCGCTGCGGTGACGATGATAGCTGGCTCAACAGATGATGGAGATGGGCCAGCCCTCCCTCTGATTGTTGGGTTTGATGCTTCAAAATGTGCAAAGAAGTTGTTGAGCCTGTCTGGAAGCGAAGCATCATCATCATCGACCCCCTCCCTAGACTTATAGTCCATCAGCACCCGAACTCCCTGCCACATCCGTTTGGTGTTCCTTGTGTCACAGAGGTGTCCCTGGATTTTCTCCGCATAGGCGCATTTCGCCGTCTTAATTCCCTTTGTGAGCGCAGACCTGACTGAGCGGGGGGCGATCCTATCCTTCGCTCTGAAGGCTGCATCTCTGGCTTTGAGCAGCAAGCGCACCTCTGCAGTCATCCAGGGTTTATAGTTGCGCCGTGCAGTGAAAGTCTTCACTATAGTGACATCCTCTGTACACTTTGCGATGTAGCTGGTGACCGTTTCAGCGTACTCCTCCACATCTGTCCTGTCTCCCTGGGAGGCTGCTATTTTGAAAACCTCTCAGTCTGTGTGCAGAAAACAGTCCTGAAGTGCCGAGGCTGCACCCTCTGGACAAGTCCTGATTTGTTTCTCTACTGGCCTGCTGCACTTCAGTAAAGGTTTGTAGGCAGGCACCAGCATCACACATAGGTGGTCAGAATGACCGAGGTGGGGGCGAGATGTTGCCTTATATGCATCTGGGAAGTTTGTATACACCAAGTCCAACATATTCTCTCCTCTGGTCTTAAAGTCCACACATTGTTTGAACTTGGGGAGCACAGTCTTTAAACTGGTGTGATTAAAATCCCCTGCAACCACCACAAAACTGTCTGGGTGTGAAGTTTGAAATTCACTGATAGCGTCGTGCAGCTCTCCGAGTGCCTCGTTAGCATTAGCTTTAACATTAGCGCTAGGAGCTATGTAAACAGCAGCTACAAACACGTTGGTGAATTCCCTCGGCAGGTAGAATGGCCGGCAATTCACGATAAGGAACTCCGCCAGTGGAGAGCAGTGTTTAGTTGCTAACGTGGCGTTAACACACCAGTTCTTGTTAATATAGATACATAGCCCCCACCACCACCACCACCCCCCTCGGCTCTTACCGGAGCTAGCAGTCTCTCTGTCCGCCCGGAACGATGCCATCCCTTCCAGCTGAATGGCCGCTTCAGGGATGTTGTCGTGGAGCCATGTCTCCATAAATGCAAACACACAGCAGTCCCTCCACTCTCTCTGGGTTTCTCTCAGCAGACGCAGCTCGTCCAGTTTGCTGTCAAGGGAGCAGACATTGGAAAGTAGGAGCAACAGTACTGCTGGTCTGGAGGGGTTAGCCTTTAGCCTAGCATGAATCCCGGCTCTCTTTCCTTTCCTTTGTTTGTGTTTGCGCCGCTTATGCTTCCTCCTCTCCCGGGTAGTTGCCAGCGAAACCTCCGATAGTATTCCATGCTGGCGTAGAATGTCCAAGTCACACCCGAGAGCCGCAATTCTTGCAGCGTACATTACCTTGACGTTTAATACGGTTTCACGGTTGTAAGTTTTACAGAATGTACGTCTGGGATGATTAAAACACTCAAAACTCTCACGTTCACTGACGCCTAGAGGGGCCGCAGCGTCCATGCGCGCCGCCATCGCCTCAGTTCCATGGTATATGTAATGCCTTGGAAATTCTTTTGTACCCTTCTCCTAACTGATACCTTTGAACAATGAGAGCCCTCTGATGTTTTGGAAGCTCTCTGCGGACCATGGCTTGTGCTGTAAGATGTGACTACAAAAATGTCAAGAAAAGCCTACTAGAACAGCTGAACTTTATTTGGGGTTAATCAGAGGCACTTTAAATGGTGGCACATGTGTGCTGACTCTCATTTAACATGAGTTTGAATGTGATTGGTTAATTCTTAACACAGTCACATCCCCAGTTATAAGAGGGTGTGCATATTTACACAAACAGGTTATTGTAAGTTTTTTATTTTTCCCCTTAAAAGATTTCAGTTTGTTTTTCAATTGGGTTGTACAGGTTATAGGTCACATTAATGGTGGAAAAAGTTTTGAAATGATTTATCTTGGTCTCATTTTTTTGAATCACAAAAACCTGACATTTGAACAGGGGTGTGTAGATTTTTTATATCCACTGTATGCCCATCCATAGCCATTATCGACAGTGCACAGCTAGTACACCAAAAAAAAAAAAAATCAATTTCAAATTCAGGATGCAATATACTGTAGATTTTTAATGGTCAAGATGTGGGTTGAAGCCTTCTTGTATTATAATTGTGTGTTTTCTTTTGTTTGTTTTTAGGATGGACATCCATTGACTGGAAGCCTCTAGCTCGCAGCCACACATTGGAGGCAGATCTAAGATGATCGCCTTCCAATGAACTCTGCGGTGACATTGGATTTCGGTAGCTGGATCCGCGACTGGGCTGGCCTATTTAGGACTCCTGCAGCCCAACCCATATGGGAAGGCCCCTAGAAAAGGTGGGACAAACATCGGACACTCCAGACTTATCTTGCTAGCATGCCGCGGCTGGCAGATTACCCATCATAGCGGTCGACCTACATATCAAAACCATAAAAACTCAAACTCAACCGTTCTCGACCACCGCCTGGATTCTCAACCACTGATTGGATCTCTCATTACAAAACCCTTCATCCTGGGTGCTTGGAACATCCACACACTGCAGGACACGAGGAGCAGCGAGCGCCCAAAACGTTGTACAGCTCTGGTATGTAAAGAACTTGCACCCTTTAACATCGACATAGCAGCTCTAAGTGAGACTAGACTTGCTGAGGAAGGCAACATCAAGGAAACTGGATCAAACTACACCATTTTCTGGAAGGGAAAGGATACAGAAGATCCACGTATCCATGGTGTAGGCTTTGCCATCCGATCCCAGCTTGTGGACCAACACAACCTTGTCCCAACTGCAATCAATGAGCGAATAATGACCATCCCGCTCACCCAAAAACGTTTCCTCACTCTGATCTCAGTGTATGCGCCTACACTAACATCTGAAGATGAAAGCAAGACCTCCTTCTATGAACAGCTCACACATACCATTCTGACAGTCCCAGAATCCGACAAGCTTGTTATTCTGGGTGACTTCAATGCCAGAGTTGGCAGTGACCACCAGCCGTGGAAAGGCATCATAGGCCACCATGGTATGGGAAAATGCAATGCAAATGGAGAACTTTTTTTTTTTCCACAATATCTTTATTGAACCTTTTTTTTTTTTTTAACAAACATGATACAAACAATCAAACACTAACGCTAAAGTACTACAAAAAAAAAAAAAATGCACTAAAAACACCAACAACCACCAACAAAATCAAGTCTTCAACAATGCTCCTCTGTTTAGTCTAGACAATCCAATACATAAGTATACATATTATGTTCACCAGTTTGGAATTTACAAGGTCCACACTCATCATTCACCTTCTTCTTCAAGAGTTATGTTTAAATTTTTTACATAATCAATAAAAGGTCTCCATATATTCTCAAACACAATTTCCTTTGATTTCAGTATATATGTTATTCTTTCTAATGGAAGGTTTGTTAACATCTGTCTTAACCACTGAGTCACATCTGGTCTATGAGTCTTTTTCCATAATAGTGCAATACATTTTTTGGCATTAAGCAAACTGAGGTCTATGAATGTTCTTTCACTTTTATTAAAATTATGCTTTTCTGGGTACAGACCCAACAAAAACAGTTTAGGATTCAGTATGATTTGTTTTGAGATTATTTTTTCAATTGTTACCCTCACCTCTTCCCAAAACATTCTTATTAATCTACATTCCCATAAACAATGAAATAGGGTTCCTTTACTTTCCATGCATTTTGTGCATGTATCTGGTATATTTTTGTTATATCTATTTAACTCCTCCGGTGTAACATACATCCGCATTAACCATTTGAAATGTATCAATTTAAGGCGTGCATTTATTGATTTGGTTTGAGCTTCTGTACAAGCCAATTCCCATTGTTCCTCCGAAATTTCAATTTGCAGATCTTCTTTCCAGTAGTTTAATCTTTTCAGTGAATTTTCACTTGAAGATAGTGTCAATGAGTTATAAAACTCTGAAATAATACCCTTTCTTTTACTATCTTTCATCATCATTTTTTCCAAGGATGAATAAATAGGTCGAGTGAGAGCTTTATTTTGATTTGATCGAATAAAGTTTCTAAGTTGAAGATAGCAAATGGAGAACTTTTACTGGGCCTTTGTGCCGAACACAGTCTTATTGTAACAAACACCCTTTTCCAACTCCCCCATCTGTCACCACTCGCCATTCTCGGGCATCCACCTCAGCTGCGCGCACACCTGCACTTCGTTAGCGCTCAACTATTTATTCCACCTCGCCCTGAGCATCGGCCTGGAGCCGTCTGTCTTTCTACGTGCTCAATCCCTCAGCGGAATCCTTTCTCCAGGCCTGCTGATCGTCTCTACGACACCTAAGCTGTCTCTTTACTCACCTGTCCTCTCAGCCTTCCCCTGTGCACAGGTGGATTCCCTGGCGGCGGACATCCTCTCCTTCGCCATCATCGTTCCCCTGCATCTCCTCTCCTCGTTGGACGCACAGCAGGGCGCTGTCTCCCAGGCTTGGAATCTTTGCCAACGCCAGCCACCTCTACCGCTGCAAGTAAGCACATTACTTTATTACTCTCCCGTGTGGGTTGCCCAGCTAATTCCCTGCTCTCGTCTCTTCCATAGGGTTGCCTGGCTGCACGGCATGCTGCTCTGTCCCTGTCTTCATCTTCCATCCACAACACATTAACATATCACATACACGCATCCAAACACGTTTTATTGGTTGAATAAAGCTTTCAAATCTACCTGAGCCTGCGTGCGTGTTTCCTGGGCCGAGAAATATGTCAGTACGGCTCCAGCAAAACGGCCCAGCGGACAGCGGGCTCGCATGCCATTTTTCCACCCTCGAGGCTCGGGTGGATATGATTGCGCACCAACAACAAGTAATTTTCAACCAATTAACTATAATCACTCACCGGTTAGACCGCCTTGACCCCCAGCAGGCGTTCCCCCCGGTTCCTCAGGGCGGCTCGGCTCCGGCCGCTTCCACGGCTGGCCAACCTAGCTCGGGGACGCCGACCCGGCTCACACCTGTTCCGACCCCCGCTCGCTTCAACGGGAAGCTCGGTGAAGCACGGGGGTTTATTTTGCAATGCGAGTCGGTGTTCCTGCGCGTTCCTGGGGATTTCTCCTCAGACCATAGCCGAATCGGTTACATGGCTAATCTCTTGGAAGGGCGAGCACTAGCTTGGGCTTACGCCGTTATGTCGAAGCCCAGCTACACAACTCTCTCCTATGACCGGTTCGTGCAAGACTTCCTAAAGGTGTTTGACCACTTGCGTTGTGACAGCGTCCTCGCTGATCGGCTCCTTAGTCTCCAATAGGGAAGCCGGTCGGCGGCGGATCACGCTGTTGACTTCCGGGTGGTAGCGGAGGAGGTTGGCTGGGGAGAGGCTTCTCTCTGCAGCATCTTCCTCCGTAGCCTCAATTCTGGTCTGAGGGACGACCTAGCCAGTCGGGATCTCCCAGGGCGGCTGTCCGAGCTGATCTCCCTCACGATTAGCTTGGACAATAGGCTGCGAGACCGGGCCGCGGAGCGGAAGTCAGTCAGCCGCTCGTGCGGAGCTTCCGCCCGCTCTCCTCAGTCTCGGCCCCTGGCGTTACCCGCTCTGGAGTCCGCCGAGGAGCCAGAGGCCATGGTGATCGGGCGCACCAGGCTCCCTCTTGCGGAGAGACAACACCGGCAGGAACTGGGTCTCTGCATGTATTGCGGAGACGACCAGCATACTGTGGAGCTGTGCCCGGTTAAGCCAAACGGGGGGGTCCGCGAGTCACTGTAGGGGGCCTCGCGGACTCTAACCGGTCAAATCCCCTATCTTGTTGCACACTGCCCATTAGATTCTGCCATAATTCCATCGGGCATCTCACGCACGCACTGGTGGATTCGGGGGCAGAGCAAAGCTTTATTTCCAAGAGCCTGGCAACCCGTTTGGGCATATCCTGTCAGCCATTGTCTACTCCCCTTAACCTGGTCACCCTCTCTCGCTCTCCCCTGGGGGTAGTGACGCATCGCACCAAGCCGGTCCCCATTATAATCTCTGGCAACCACCGTGAGGACCTGACTCTATTTGTCCTGCCCTCCTCTTCGGACTGTGTCATCCTGGGCTACCCATGGCTGTGCCTGCACAACTCCGTCCTCGATTGGAGGTCTGGCAGTGTCCTTTCGTGGAGCTCCTTCTGCCTGGGCACCTGCCTCCAGTCTGCGGCTTGTGCTCCGTCCTCCCCTCCGCCTGCACCAGTCTCCGAGCCTCCGGACCTCACCCTGGTGCCACAGGAGTTCCACGACTTGGGAGTAGCATTCAGTAAGTCCAAAGCTATGTCTCTTCCCCCTCACCGGCCGTATGACTGCGCCATAAACCTCCGTCCAGGGGCCCCCTTGCCATCTGGCCGCCTGTACAGCCTCTCTGCTCCTGAACGCGAGGCGATGGATGCTTACATCAAGGAGTCGCTCAGCGCCGGGATCATCCGCCCCTCCTCGTCTCTGCTCGGCGCGGGCTTCTTCTTCGTGTCCAAGAAGGATGGGTCCCTTCGCCCCTGCATTGACTTCAGAGCGCTGAATGACATTACAATTAAGGATCGCTACACCTTGCCGCTGATGGACACTGCCTTCCACTCCCTCCAGGGGGTGACCTGGTTCACGAAACTAGATCTCCGCAGCGCTTACCATCTCTTTCGGATCCGGGAGGGCGATGAGTGGAAAACGGCTTTCAGGACGCCCAGCGGTCACTTCGAGTACCTTGTGATGCCGTTTGGGCTCACCAACGCACCTGCCATTTTCCAGCGGCTCATAAACGACGTCCTACGAGATTTCCTGGGGGTCTTTGTCTTCGTTTACTTGGACGATATACTCATCTTCTCCAGGTCACGGGAGGAGCACCAGGCTCATGTGAGGCGGGTCCTGCAACGGCTGCTGGAAAACAGACTCTACATCAAGGCGGAGAAGTGCAAATTCTACGCCCGGACCACCTCCTTCCTGGGGTTTGTCATCTCGCACAATCAGATCCTCCCCGACCCCACTAAGGTGAAAGCAGTGGTCAAGTGGCCCACGCCTACCTCCAGGAAGCAGGTACAACAGTTCATCGGCTTCGCTAATTTCTACCGTCGTTTTGTCCCCAACTTCGGCGCCATTGTCACCCCCCTGACTCGCCTCACTTCATCGAAGGTGCCCTTCCAGTGGTCCGAGGAGGCAGCCGCCGCCTTCAAGACCCTCAAGGCGGAGTTCTCGTCCTCCCGGGTCCTGACCCAGGTCGACCCCGCGCTGCAGTGCTTGGTGGGGGTCGATGCATCTGACACGGGGGTGGGGGTGGCGCTCTCTCAGCGCTCACCAGTGGACGGAGTCAAGCGGCCCTGCGCCTTCTTCTCCCGATGGTTATCTGCAGCCGAACGTAATTATGACGTCGGTGACAGGGAACTCCTCGCTGTCAAGCTTGCACTGCAGGAGTGGCGTCACTGGCTGGAGGGGGTAGCTCAGCCTTTTGTGGTCTGGACGGACCACAAGAATCTTGAGTATTTGAGGTCAGCACGGTGCCTGAATGCCCGCCAGGCGCGCTGGTCTCTATTCTTTGCTCGATTTCAGTTTACCATCACTTACCGTCCAGGCTCGAAGAATGGGTTGCCCGATGCCTTGTCCAGACAGTTCGCTCCTGAGGATCCGGAGGAGTCGGACCACACCATCCTTCCCAGCTCATGCGTTGTGGGGGCGGTTTCCTGGTCCATCAGGGACAAGATCCGAAGGGCACAGGAGACGGAACCGCACCCTGGCGGTGGTCCGGAGGGCAGGCTCTTCGTTCCTTCAACTGTTCGAGGGGAAGTTATTCACTGGGTCCACACCTCCAAGCTCGCCTGCCACCCAGGCGTCTCCCGACTGGTGGATCTTCTGCAACGCTCGTTCTGGTGGCCGGGTCTCCAGAAGGACATCACCAACTACGTCCGGGCTTGCCCCCAGTGCGCTACCGGCAAGTCTCAAAACTCTCCACCTGCGGGTCTGCTCCAGCCCCTGCCGGTCCCGGGCAGGCCCTGGTCGCACATCGCCCTTGACTTCGTCACTGGCCTCCCAGTCTCTAACACCTATGACACAGTTCTGACGATTGTGGATCGGTTCTCTAAGGCTGCCCATTTTGTGCCTCTTCGGGGTCTCCCTTCGGCGCGTGAGACGGCTGACCTCCTCGTCCAACATGTGGTCAGACTGCACAGAATTACACTGGACGTTGTATCAGATCAGGGCCCTCAGTTTGTCTCCCGTATGGAGGTGCTTCTGTAACGCCTTGGGGGCCACAGTTAGCCTCTCCTCTGGTCACCACCCCCAGTCCAACGGACAGTGTGAGCATACTAATCAGGAGCTGGAGGCTGCTCTGCGCTGTGTGACCTCCTCTAATCCGTCCTCCTGGAGCTCCTACTTGGCCTGGGTGGAGTATGCCCACAACACGACGCGGTCTTCGGCTACTGGTGTGTCCCCCTTCAAGGCGTCCTTGGGGTACGATCCTCCCTTGTTTCCCGAGCAGGAGGGTGAGTTGGCTGTTCCCTCCGTCCAGGCACACATGAGACGCTGCCGGAGTTTGTGGACCAAGACAAGAGAAGCGCTTTTACGCACGGCGGCACGCAACAGCTCCGCCGCCAATCGCCACAGGAGGCCGGCTCCTAATTACCAGGTGGGTCACGGGTTTGGCTCTCTTCTCAAGACATCAACCTCAAGGCCGAGAAGAGGAAGCTGGCTCCACGGTTTCTCGGTCCCTTCGTGATCACCAAGATTGTCAACCCGGTGGCTATGCGTTTGGCCCTCCCTCCCTCCCTACATGTGTGTCCCACCTTCCATGTTTCTAAAGTTAAGCCTGTTCTCTCCAATCTACTCTGCCCTCCTCCTAGGTCGCCACCCGCTCCCATGATGATCGACGGTGAACCAGCATGGGGTGTTGCTTCCATCCTGGATTCCCGGTGCCAAGGTCGTGGGCTACAATACCTGGTGGATTGGGAGGGTTATGGCCCGGAGTGGAGGTCCTGGGTGCGCTCTTCGTGGGTGCTGGATCAAGATCTCATTGCGGAGTTCCACCGGGCGCACCCAGGTAAGCCAGCGCCAGGAGGCGCTGTTAGGGGGGGGAGTACTGTCACCACTCGCTGCCCTTGGGCATCTACCTCAGCTGCGTGCACACCTGCACTTCGTTAGCGCTCAACTATTTATTCCACCTCGCCCTGAGCATTGGCCTGGAGCCGTCTGTCTTTCTACGTGCTCAATCCCTCAGCGGAATCCTTCCTCCAGGCCTGCTGATCGTCTCTACGACACATAAGCTGTCCCTTTACTCACCTGTCCTCTCAGCCTTCCCCTGTGCACAGGTGGATTCCCTGGCGGCGAACATCCTCTCCTTCGCCATCATCGTTCCCCTGCATCTCCTGTCCTCGTTGGACGCACAGCAGGGCGCTGTCTCCCAGGCTTGGAATCTTTGCCAACACCAGCCACCTCTATCGCTGCAAGTAAGCACATTACTTTATTACTCTCCCGTGTGGGTTGCCCAGCTAATTCCCTGCTCTCATCTCTTCCATAGGGTTGCCTGGCTGCACGGCATGCTGCTCTGTCCCTGTCTTCATCTTCCACCCACAGCACATTAACATATCACATACACGCATCCAAACACATTTTATTGGTTGAATAAAGCTTTCAAATCTACCTGAGCCTGCGTGCGTGTTTCCTGGGCCGAGAAATATGTCGCCATCGCCAGAAGATGACCTGGAAACACCCTCGCTCCAAAAAGTGGCACACCCTTGACTATGTCCTCACAAAAACAAGAGACCGAAATGATGTCCGCATCACGCGATCCATGCCTGGAGCAGATGACTGCTGGACAGATCACCGCCTCCTGATCTCCTGACTCAATATTACGATCCGGCGACCACCAAAGCGCATTTTGGCACCATCGCTTTGACTGTGACAAGCTCCGCAATCCCCAAATGTTGCAGTCCCTTAGAGAGGCCATTGGTAGAAACATGAATGAACTGAGCCTTCCAGACAATGCCTCAATTAAAGACCGATGGACCACTCTCCGTGATGCATTGACTGCTGCCGCCAAAGAAACGATTGGTCAGAAACACAAGAAAAACCAAGACTGGTTCAACGAGAATGATGAAACAATCACCAACCTCATAGAGGCTAAACGCCATGCAAGTCTTGCGTTTGAAAATGATCCGTCTGCAAAGAATCAACAGAAACACCAGCAAGCAAAAGCGGCATGCCAGAGAGGGATTCGTAAAGCCCAAAACACTTGGTGGCAGCAAAAAGCAGAAGATTTGCAAAAATATGCCGACCAATGGGATATGTGCCGTTTTTATGCTGCAACGAAGGAGATCTTTGGCCCCACCAGATCATCTGTGGGCAGCCTAAAAGATGCAAATGGCTCCACCATTATCACAGATACCAAGGGGATCCTTGACCGTTGGAAGTCCCACTTTGAGAGTCTATTAAATAGTCACTTTTTCGCCCCTAGTGATCTCCTCTGCAAGACCCCACAACACCCCACTCACGAGTGGATGTCTACACCACCTTCACTACATGAGCTAAATAAAGCTATAAAGCACATGAAGACAGGCAAAGCACCAGGACCAGATAACATCCCGCTGGAGTTCTATCTTCATGGAGGTCCCAAGGTGAAAAACTATTTAATGCAGCTTCTACTTAAAATATGGGAAACCAAGACGTTACCAAGTGACTTTAAAAATGCAAATATAGTCACCATTTTCAAGAAGGGAGATAGAGAGAACTGCAGTAACTACCGCGGCATCTCACTACTGAGCATTGCAAGCAAGATCTTTGCTCGTATCCTTCTTAACCGTCTTTTTGTATTAGCCGAGGATGTACTTCCTGAGTCCTAATGTGGCTTTAGACCCTCTCGTGGTACAGTAGATATGATATTCTATGCTCGACAACTCCAGGAAAAGAGCCAAGAACAACAACAACCACTTATGTTCATCTTCTGGGACCTCAAGAAGGCCTTTGATCAAGTTCCTCGCCCTGCTATGTGGGTTGTTCTTGCTCATTTTGGATGTCCAAATTATTTCATCGCTCTCGTTCGCGCTCTCCACAATGGCATGGTTGGTAGGGTTTGCCACCAGAATACCCTCTCAGACCCTTTTCCCATCACTAGTGGTCTCAAGCAAGGATGTGTGCTTGCTCCAACCTGCTTTTCGTTGTATATGGCTGCAATGCTAAATGAAATACCAACAACAACCCCTGGTATCAATCTGCGATACCGCTTGGATGGGGGGCTTTTTAATCTTGCTCGCTTTCGCGAGAAATCCAAAACCTCAGTCACCAGTGTTCATGAATTGCAGTTTGCAGACAATAATGCCACACCAGCTCAGACTGTTGATGACCTCCAGAGGATAGCTACCATTTATAATGACTCTTATGAGCATTTTGGAATGGAAGTTAACACTGACAAAACCAAAATCCTCAACCAACCAGCACCTGGTCAAACTTCCTCAAGAGTCAACCTTAAGATTAACGGAAATTCTGTCGATGAAGTGGAGCATTTCTCTTACCTTGGTAGCATCCTCTCAAAAATACCAGCTTGTGCAAAGGACATCAAAAACCACATAAAAGCTGCACATTCCGCATATGGACGCCTTTGTCATCGAGTCTTCAATAATCATGCAATAACCATCCGCACCAAAATCATGGTTTTTCGGGCCGTTGTTCTTTCCACCCTTCTTTACGCCTGTGAAGCCTGGACCTTGTATCATCACGATATCAAGCACCTTGAGAACTTCCAACAGGGAAAGCTCAGACAAATACTTGGCATTTGTTGGGAGGATCGACTTTCAAACAATGAGATTCTCAAGCGTGCTCTGCTGCCTAGTGTGGAAGCTACCATCTTGCAGCACCGCCTTCGATGGACAGGACATGTCGTACGGATGGACCCCACCAGACTACCACGAATCATGCTCCAGGGGGAGCTTGAGACAGGAAAAAGACCACATGGTAGGCCAAAACTGTGCTACAAGGACCAGCTAAAATGTTCCCTGAAGCAAGCCAACATAGACAAAAGATCTTGGGAACAACTTGCCACCGACAGAGCAGCCTGGAGAAGAAGAACTTGGGAAGGCACAGACTCATTTGAGATGCACAGAAAGCAACAGGATGATGATAAACACAAACGAAGACAAGAAAAACAAAACCAACCACGTCCCCCACCCACAATAAAATGTGACTTCTGCCCACGACAGTTCTATCATAGGCTGGGCCTTCAGAGCCACATCCACCATCGACATCGATCACAGATGGCAACGTCCTGAAAACTAAGACGAAACCAATGGTCAGACACGAGCTGGAGCCGACGACGTTTATAGGATGTGTCTCCAACCCACATCCTTGCTTTAAGTTTATTTTTTCTGGTTGTTTGTATTTATTATTATTATTATCTTGGTCCTGTTTGTCATTTTGATTTCTATATTCATGTTTCTATTTTGGTTGTATTTATGTGTGCTTACTGTCACCATAGTCTGGTCTGATTTGAGTCTTGATTATTCACAGCTGTTTTGTGTTTGGTTAAAATTTGCTCACCAGCTATTTAAAGTGTCTGTGACACGATGTAGGAAGTATGACTCAATATTCAGTATGAATTTATCTTCAATAGTCCACATAATTGGTTCTGTTGACTTAGAACACTAAATAAGTGGAAAAATATTTATAAGTGAATTTAAATTTAGCGCCGTGTTGCAGTAACTATATCCGGAGACTCGCCTCGTTTCCGGAAATGACATCATGAGAGGAGTTTAATCTCGGCTGATCTGTGCGCTATCAATGTAAACAAGCTGTTTAGCTTCTGTATCAGCGAAGAAATGCCGAAACGTTGCATGGCGGCTGGGTGTTCTAATTGCTCAGTGAACATATAAGCCTGTTCTCATTCCCAAAAGATCCAGATCTTCTTAAAAAATGGGCAAAGCAAGTACAGAGAACAAGGGACAAATGGCAACCAACACCATCTTCTGTACTCTGTAGCGATCAGTTCACTGCAGACAGTTTTGAGGAGGCGCCTGCTATACAGGAATCTTTAGGCATGGAAGTTCATTAGAGTTTTAAAACCAACTGCCATACCTACGGTTTTCAGACGAAAACCCACAGCTCAAGATGATATCAACATATCAACAGTGCAGAGAAGCAACAGTGTCAAAACTCGCCCAGAAAAGAGTTTGTGTAATTGATTTTTTTCCCCACATAAGGCAATCGTGATTTTATTATATTTTTTCTGCCTAAAGTAAAATCCTCTCCTATGAATTCTGAAGCCGTGTCGAGTTTACTCCAAATGGAGCGACTTTGTGTTAAAAAAAAACATTATATTACTTTTTTCAGTTTTCATTTTTATAAATCTCATTGCCTACCGAAACTGAATAGCTGAGCTTTTTTTTTTTTTTTAATTTCCCGACGACCTCATTGTTGAAATAAAAAAAAAAAAAATTGAAGCCAAAATTTCTGTAAACCAAACGATTAAATAACGATCGCCTTATGTGGAAAAAAAATCAACTACACAAACTCTTTTCCAGGCGAGTTTTGACACTGTTGCTTCTCTGCGCTGTTTTGATATGGGCGATCGTCCATATCAAAACAGCGCAGAGATATGGACAATTGTTGCGCAGAGATACGGACGATTGCCCATATCAAAAGAGCGCAGAGAAGCAACAGCGTCAAAACTCGCCTGGAAAAGAGTTTGTGTAATTGATTACCTCCGCCAAGGAGGTAACATTTTTGCCGGGGTTTGTCTGTTTGTCTGTCTGTCTGTCTGTTGGTTAGCAAGATAACTCAAAAAGTTTTGGACGGATTTCGATGAAACTTTCAGGCACTGATTAAATTTTGGTGGTGATCCGGATCACCGTCCAGAAGAAAACCGCCATTACGGAAAATGCCATTTTCGTGAATAACTACTGAACCACTAATCCTATCATTGTCAATCCAATTGCTAGTCATATGTTTTCATGGTCAAGGAATCTGAAAACGTACACACAAACACTGTATGGGGGGAACTGTGGCCGCCATTACGGAAAATGCCATTTTCCTGAATAACTACTGAACCACTAATCCTATCATTGTCAATCCAATTGCTAGTCATATGTTTTCCTGGTCAAGGAATCTGAAAACGTACACACAAACACTGTATGGGGGGAACTGTGGCCGCCATTACGGAAAATGCCATTTTCCTGAATAACTACTGAACCACTAATCGTATCATTGTCAATCCAAATGCTAGTCATATGTTTTCATGGTCAAGGAATCTGAAAACGTACACACAAACACTGTATGGGGGGAACTGTGGCGCTTGGCGGAGGTCTGCGCTCTCCGAGTGCTTTTCTAGTTTTTTTTTTTTTTTCCACATAAGGCAATCCTGATTTTATTATATTTTTTCCACCGAAAGTAAAATCCTCCCCTTGTGGAGGAATAAATTCAGGCGAGGTACGACAAGCTGGAAGGTTGCAGAGTTTTATTTCCTCCATCAAAATGAGAAGCACTTGTAGCACTGTGCGCTACTGTGCTGCTGTGCTGTGCTGTGCAGTGCTGTGTTTGCTGTGTCGTGTTGCTGAGGCATGTATCGTCAGCTCTTTTATATGTTATACAAACAGAGAGAATGCATGGTACATTAGCATATTGATATACATATCAGTCAATACATATGATTAGCCTGTCCAACTGGCACCCGAACGTCTTCTCCTTAATCCGGGGATGTATAAACAATAGTCCATTGTTCTGGTTGTCCCCCCAGGGGCTCTCTGTCCGTATGTGAATGGTCCTCTGCTTCTTCCGGACCTTCTGAGTGTGAGGATGAACGTCCCTGTGGATTGTGGTGGGTCACCACAGGGCCCCCCCAAAAAACACTCAGAAGGGGCTGTGACCCCCCCACCCCCTCCCCGTCGTTTGGGCTCCAGCTCCAGTAGAACTGTCGGAGGACATGTCAGTCCATGGGGGGGACGAGGGAGGGGTGGAAAAAAACAGTGTGCTCCGCTCCGGGTTCCAGCACGTCGAACGGCTGTGGATCGTGGGCGCACGGGCCGGTGCGCTTCGTGCGTAATGGAACAAGACAGCGATCGGCCGGCTTTAGGGACTGGGGTGCAGGAAGAGCGCTGTGGAGGAGGAGGGGGAGGGGGGTGGGAGTAAGGGAGTGCCGGCCCGGGACGTCAAAGGTGTCTGGGCCGCGCAAAAATTGCGTGTGGATCCGCGATGGTGAGGGACTTTCCCAGTAAACCTGGCGGAGATCCATAGCGGCTGTGAAAAAAACTTAAGTCTCTGACTCTTCTCACGGCTCGATCCAGCGAGGATGTGGGGAAGGCGAGTGGCCAAAGTCCCCGAGGATGCGTAGCAGCTGTGAAACAACTGCAGCTGTGTGAGGGACTTGGTGATTTGGCTTTTTGGTGCGGAAGCAGCCCTAAAGCCATCGGGGACAGCAATCAGCTAAATTCCCCTTGTGCACCATGGCTGAGAAACCAATACAAAGTCCTGTGTGCGGGCTGCATGTCTGCTTCAGGTGCGTGAGCTGCCCTGAAGGTTCCGAGGGTGGCGATCAGCCGTGTTTCTCGGGCATGTGCAGCGGCGGAGGATGATGTATCAGTCTGTGGAGCCGGTTCGTCTCTGTGCGTGGCGCGTGCTTGGCGCAGTGACCACATAGCTGGCAGTTGCGCTGTCCTCGTAATCCTGCGGTGTGCATGCAGGGCTTTTGTACATGGGAGGTCCGCTGTCGTGAAGTTAGTCAGGTTCGCGGAGCTTGGTGGAAATCAATGCAGCCGGCGCCGATGTCCTTCCCCGTTCAGGCTGCTTCCTTTGGCTCGCTCGTGTTGCCATTCATGGTGCGTGTCGGTCCCAGTGCTGTGCTCCGGAGCGCGTGCTCCGGTGAGGATGAAGAGGTTGCAGGTGTTCTCTGGTCCTCTGTGTCCCAGCGCGGTGAGAGGGAGCAGCTGGTCATTCTCTCTCGTCAGGTCACCAGTGTGGAGGGACAAGATCAGGCGAGGGGCGCACCATGACACGTCTAGGGTCACCAGTGTGGAGGAATAAATTCAGGCGAGGTACGACGAGCTGGAAGGTTGCAGAGTTTTATTTCCTCCATCAAAATGAGATGCACTTGTAGCGCTGTGCGCTACTGTGCTGCTGTGCTGTGTTGTGCTGTGCTGTGCTGTGTTTGCTGTGTTGTGTTGCTGAGGCATGTATCGTCAGCTCTTTTATATGTTACACAAACAGAGAGAATGCATGGTACATTAGCATATTGATATACATATCAGTCAATACATATGATTAGCCTGACCAACTGGCGCCCGGACGTCTTCTCCTTAATCCGGGGATGTATAAACAATAGTCCATTGCTCTGGTTGTCCCCCCAGGGGCTCTCTGTCCGTATGTGAATGGTCCTCTGCTTCTTCCGGACCTTCTGAGTGTGAGGATGAATGTCCCTGTAGATTGTGGTGGGTCACCACACCCTATGAATTTTGAAGCCAAGTGTTGACTTTACTCCAAATGGAACGAATTTGTGTTAAAAAAAACATAATATTACTTTTTTCAGTTTTCATTTTTATAAATCTCATTGCTTACTGAAACTGAATATCTGAGCATTTTTTTGATTTCCCAACCACCCTATGGAGGAAATAAAAAAAATAAATTGAAGCCAAAATTTCTTTAAACCAAACGATTAAACAACGATCACCTTATGTGGAAAAAAAATATACCTAAATGCATGATTGTTACCTATAATTTTTTTTATTTTTAATTTTTAGATTAGGGGTAAAAGAATAACCACTGAAATAAAACCAAATTAGTAAGAGAGCGGCTCTCGGATGTCTAGCCACTTCGATTTATAACATAGCAAAGGTACATGACCAAAGCTGCATATCCAGTTCTTTTAGATCTATCTGTATATTACCATTCAGTGTTTTGGAGGCAACCGATGTCCATCTCTAACCCTTGACCGTTGGACCCTTCATCCTCTGAAAGGTGGGAGTCATCGTCGCTTCCTGAACGATCATCATCATCATAGCAGTCTGTCGGGGGCAACAATGACTGTTTCATTTACAGTAGGTCTGATCAGATTCCTCCATGCAGCTCTGTCCTTCGCCTTCTGCTGCCAGGAACTCCTGACCTTGTTAAGCCGAGCGACGTCCAAGCCGGTATGAGTTGCTCTCTGACTGACCATTTCATGAGACTGCTTGCAAAGTATTTGAGTACCACTAGCTTTTGCTGGACTTGCGACACATTCTTGGCAGATAGAGGTATTATCAGTGGCAAGGACAGGCCAAGACAAACTGACTCCTGAACGATATGGCTCAAATAAATAGGGTTGCAGTCCTTCATTAGAACCAACTCACTCTTCTTCATCACTCGGTCCTGCTTCTTCCTCAAAAACTATCAACAAATCGCTCAAATCTTCGCTGAAATTGCCCACAACTTCCTCCGCTTCAGTGTACTCAGCCAGGCTTGTTTACACATTGGGTTCCTCTCATGACGTCACAATATGGTGGTGCCGTTTGACCCAATTTTGACAAACGAACATCGCACTCTACTGCATCACCATGTAATTTATGGTAGTATATGGAGAAAAAAAAAATATTGATTCTTTTTTTTTGTCTACATAGAATAAAAACACAGTTGTTCTTCTCTCTAGTGATGTCTTGGTTGAATTATGTCACAGACTCTTTAAGGGACGCAGCTCCTCACCTGGGTGTGGCGTCATTATTTTCTGTGCATTTGACACACTGTTGTATCCCAGTCTGATCTGTTATTGAAGCAAGTCTTGTTAATAAATCATCTTTTCTGCACCGAACACCTGCCTGCACTTGAGTCTGAGAAACCCACCGTGATAGAATGATGCCGCCAACGAAGAACTCAGTAGGCAAGTTTGGCAAGAAGAGGAAGGGCTCTGGTCAGAAGAATTCGGTGGGGGTTTCAGCCCAGGATGCCCGTGTTATGGAGGGTTTGGGCGCTCGCCACCTGGGTCCTTCACTTGAGGCTTCTCCAAGGGATTTTGCTGCTGCAGCTCCGCCCTCCTTGAGTGCTCCATCTGTGGCAGCTTCAGCAGCTGGAGAGTGGGACGTCAGCGCACCTCTGCCATTTGTACCAGAAAGACACACCTCTGCTCCACTCCCACGGGCAGAGATTTTCAGTCAAGCGGGTTCCAGCAGTTCATGGGAGGACTCGCCTGACGCTTCAGCAGCAACAGAGCAGGAACATGGGCAAGTATCTTTTCATTAGTCTCCATCTACAAATAAAAGGTCTTGTCCTGTTCCTGTGGAGGGGGCTCAGCATCAGCTGCTTACCACCACTGAGCTCTCTTTCCCTGTCTCTGTTGCTGCTCCTGTTTCCCCACCTGCTCCCTTGTTTCCCTCTCTCCCGAGCTCTACGTCTGGAGTCCCTCCAGCTCCTGCGTTTATGCCTGAGAACACTGGCCACTACGAGAAGCTGCAATGCTTCATCAAGCAACTGGGGGAATGCTTCAAGCTGTGTCATCGGAGGGATGAGTGGCAGGACTTGGCTTGGAGAAGGGCTCGTCGGATTACAGCTGCAAATCTTCCCCTGTGGGAGGATATTCCGCCGCTCTTCAGAGACTTTGTGCGCTCCAGTGAATTTCCCTGCACGCTGGAGGTGGATGAGCCATTTGTTTTCACTGAACCAGAGGTCAGAGAACCCCTATCAGTCGAGTCTGAGGTCGTCACCACTACAGCAGGAGATCAGGAGCCGAGGCAAATACTTTTCCATTAATTTCCACAACTATTTTAGAAAAGTCTTGCCTTACTTCTGGTGATGGGACCCAAGCGCAGAGCCCACCAGCTCTTGGGCCCTCCCCACCAGTCTCAGCTGCTAACAACCGTGGTGTCACCTCATTGACCGCCTGTTCTCCTCCCTCATCCGATGTAGATCCTGTAGATGTAGCTGCAGGAGGACCACAGTCCGGCCATTGGCTGCAGGAGGACCACAGTCTGGCCATCGGCCAAGAGGTCAGGAAACCTCCACCCATCGCAGTTCCAGAGGGCGAGCAGTCCACTCCACCCGTCGTTGTTTCAGAGAGTGAGCAGTCCGCTCTACCTATCGCAGTTCTAGGGGGCGAGCAGTCCACTCTATCCGTCGCAGTTCTAGAGGGTGAGCAGTCCGCTCCACCCGTCACAGTTCCAGAGGGTGAGTGGTCCTCTCCACCCATCGCAGTTCAAGAGGGTGAGTCCGCTGTGCCCCCATCATTGGTTCCTATGACCGTCGAGCTCCTGTCTGCGGTCACTGAGGTCGGCATGCGCCCGTCGGCATCTGTCTCAGAGCTGGGGCATCTCCAACAACTGGTTGCTGAACTTGAACTTGCTGAACTGACTCATGTGATGCAGGTGGTGGAACTAGAGCCCCCTCCATTGTTATCTGTTCCAGAATCCAGCGCTTTGCTGTTGGTTGTTTCTGAGGGCTGTGTGCCTCAGCCATCAGCAAAGGAACTAGAAGCACTTTCATAACCGGTCACTGAACTAACTGCTCAACTGTCATCTGTTTGTGACTTAGATATTTCTGCATTTGTAGGTCTTGAGTCAGAGGTTTCTACACCTATGTCCCCTGGACCAGAAATCTCTGCATCTGTGAGTTCTGTGGCAGAAATTTCTGCATCTGTGAGTTCTGAGGGTTGTGAATATGAAATATCTGTATCTGTGAGTTCTGAGGGTTGTGAACATGAAATGTCTGCATCTGTGAGTTCTGAGGGTTGTGAACCCGAAATGTCTGTATCTGTGAATTCTGAGGGTTGTGAACCCAAAATGTCTGCATCTGTGTCCCCAGAGCCAAGAACCCCAGCATCTGAGTCTCCAAAACTGCAAATTTGTGCATTTATTTCTCCTAAGCCAGAAATTTCTGCTTTTGTACCCACAGAGCCAGGAATGCCTCTGTTTCCCGTGTCTGATTTAAGGTTTTCTGGGTTGTTCCCTAAGCTTGGAGTCTCTGTACTGTTTCCAATGCATGGGGTTTCTGTGTTGCTGTCTGAGCCGGAAGCTCTTATGTGGGTTAAAACTCCCATGTTGTTGTCTCCGGGGTAAAGGGTTCCTTTGTGGTCTCCTAAGCAAAGGGCCCCAATGTTGCCATCTGGATTTGAGGTTCCCATGTTTTCTTTTGAGTGGACAGCTCCAACGTTATCTCTTGGGTTTAAAGGTGTTTTACTTACACTTCCTGAACTCAACAGGGTTTTGTTGTCACCCTTTGGGGTTCAGGGTTCTGGAAGTAGAATTTTCATGTCACCTTCCCCTGGGTATTGTGCCCCTGTGTTGGCTTTTGAGCAGACAGCTCCTGTGTTACCTGTAGAGCAGGGAGCTCCGGAGTTTTTTTGTTTTGTTTTTTTTTTTTGGTAGGTAGAGCGTCTTTGACGTCTCCTGAGTTTGTGTTTTCTCTATCATCTCTTGAGTTTGGGGTTTCCATATTATCATTTGATCTAGAAAATCCTGTGTTTTGTTTTGAGCAGAGGGCTTATGTGTTGTTGTTTTTTTTCCTGTCTAGTGTCCTAGGGACTTTGGTAGGTCGTCCGACCTGTTATGGTCACCCCTCAGTTGGCTCATGGACTCAGGTAGACCCCCTGACCTGTGATGTGGTGGCTCTGGGATGCTGGGGGCCCGCCAGATCCACCTTGCCTTTTTGGTTTGGGTGTCAATAGATTGGGGTAGACCACCTGACCTGGGGGGGTTGTTTTTTTCGTTCTTGGAGTGGGGTATCAGGGGGGACGTTTGATTGTGGACTCTGCGGGTGGGGGGGGAGTTTACTTTGGCCCATCTGACCTTGGACCCCCACCGCCTGCCATGAGGGGTGGCTTTTCTGTTTTGTTCTTGATGTTAGTTGAGAGGTATGTACTGTCAGGATGTGGGTTGGAGCCTGGTTCTCTTCTTGTATTATAATTGTGTTTTTGTTGTTGTTGTTGTTGTTTTTAGGATGTGTCTCTAACCCACATCCTCATTTTAAGTTTATCTTTTCTGGATCTTTGTATTCATTATTATTATTATTATTATTATTATTATTATTATTATTATTATCTTGGTCCTATTTGTCATTTTGATTTCTATATTCATGTTTCTATTTTGTTTGTATTTATGTGTTTATTTTCAATTTAGTCTAGTCTGATTTGAGTCTTCATTATTCACAGCTGTTTTGTGTTTGGTTAAATTTGCTCACCGTCTGTTTATGACATAATGTCTGGCCCAGGAGACACGCACGCAGACTCAGGATAGATTTAACAGCTTTATTCAACAAGCAGGTGTGTCTGAATGGATGTATGTGGTATGTGTATGTGTTGAGGGTGAATGCCGATGCGCAGGAAGCAGAGCAGCGCGCCGTACAGCCAGACAACCTTGTGGGTACAGGTGACTGGCGTTGGCAAGGGAGAAGCCCGGAAGACAGCGTCCTGCTGAGCCTGCACTGATGGTGGGGATTGGTTGGCGATGACGGGGAAATCTGCCGCCGAGGAATCCACCTGTGCACAGGGGTGAAGACTTGGAGAAAGGTAAGGTATGCTTACGTTGGGCTGAAGTCTTGCTGGTGATCAGAGGTTGATACACGAGCTACAAAGTGCCGATGTGAACAGACGGCTCCAGACCGCAGCGCTGGGCCGAGTGGGCTAAATAGCCCGCTGCTGACGAGGCGCAGGTGTGCGCGCAGCTGAGGCCGCTGATGAGCGGTGAGTCGTGACAGTACTCCCGCCCCCCAGCAGCGCCTCCTGGCGCTGGTTTGTCCGGGTGCGCCCGGTGGAACTCCGTGATGAGACTCCTGTCCAACACCAAAGAAGAGCGCACCCAGGACCTCCACTCAGGACCGAATCCCTCCCAGTCCACCAAGTACTGCAGCCCGCGACCTCGGCGCCGGGAGTCCATGATGGAGGCGACTCTCCAGGCCGGGTGGCTGTCAATCATCATAGGCGCGGGCGGCGCTGCGGGCGGGGGGCAGAGAGGATTGGAGACACAGGGCTTAATTTTGGACACATGGAAGGTGGGACAAATGCGGAGGGAGGGGGGAGGGCCAGACGCACAGCCACCGGGCTAACAATTTTAGAAATGGTATAGGGGCCAGTGAAGCGTGGGGCCAACTTCCTCCTTTCAGCCTTAAGGTGGATATCTTGAGCGGCCAACAAGACCTGTTGACCCACCTGGTAGGCAGGAGCCGGCCTCCTGTGGCGATTCGCCGTGGTGCTGTTGCGCGCCGCTGTGCGTAAGAGCGCGTCGCGCGTCTTGGTCCACAGGGCCCAACACCGTCTCAGGTGCGCTTGGATGGAAGGGACCGCCAGCTCCGCCTCCTGCTCCGGGAACAAAGGTGGATCATAACCCAAGGATGCCTTGAAGGGGGACATCCCTGTGGCGGAAGACCGAGCCGTGTTGTGGGCGTACTCTACCCGAGCCAGGTGCGTGCTCCAGGAGGACGGGTTGGAGGAAGTGACGCAGCGCAGGGCAGTTTCCAGCTCCTGGTTGGCCCGTTCGCACTGCCCGTTGGATTGCGGGTGGTGACCGGAGGAGAGGCTAACTGTGGCCCCCAGGGCGTTGCAGAAACACTTCCACACCTCTGAGACAAACAGGGGCCCCCGATCTGAGACGATGTCCACCGGTATCCCGTGCAGCCTGACCACGTGCTGAACCAGAAGGTCCGCTGTCTCCAGCGCCGTTGGAAGACCCCAAATTGGCACAAAGTGGGCGGCCTTGGAGAATCGATCCATGATGGTCAAGACGGTGTCATAGGTGTTAGAGGTCGGGAGACCGGTGATGAAGTCGAGGGCTATGTGGGACCAGGGCCTGCCAGGGGTCGGCAGGGGCTGGAGCAGACCTGCGGGGGGAGAATTTCCTGACTTGGCGGTGGCACACACAGGGCACGCCCGGACGTAGTTGGCGGCGTCCTTCTGCAGACCTGGCCACCAGAAGGAACGCTGGAGGAGATCCACTAGCCGGGATACGCCAGGGTGGCAGGCGAGTTTGGAGGTGTGAACCCAATGGATGACCTCCCCCTGGACAGAAGATGGAACGAACAGCCTTCCCTCCAGTCCGCCGCCAGGATCCGGTTCGGTCTCCTGCGCCCTCCGGATCTTGTCCCTGATGGTCCAGGAAATTGCCCCTACCACACACGAGCTGGGCAGGATGGTATGACCTGGCTCCTCTGACGTCTCAGGGGCAAACTGCCTGGAGAGGGCGTCGGGTAGGCCGTTCTTAGAGCCAGGGCGATAGGTAATGGTGAAACGGAACCGGGCGAAGAACAAGGACCAGCGCACCTGGCGGGCATTCAGACGTCTAGCAGATCGAAGATACTCCAAGTTCTTATGGTCCGTCAGCACCACGAATGGTAATGCAGCCCCCTCCAGCCAGTGGCGCCACTCCTGCAGGGCGAGCTTGATGGCGAGAAGCTCCCTGTCCCCGACATCGTAATTCCGCTTGGCCGGGGACAGACGCAGTGAGAAGAAGGCGCAGGGTCGCTTGACCCCATCGGTGGGTGATCGCTGGGACAGCACCGCCCCCACTCCCGTATCAGACGCGTTGACTTCCACCAGGCACTGCAGAGCGGGGTCGACCTGGGTCAGGACCCGGGAGGAGGAGAACTCCGTCTTCAACGCCTGGAATGCCGCAGCGACCTCTTTGGTCCAGCGGAAGGTGTTCTTGGGGGAAGTGAGACGGGTCAGCGGGGCAACGATGGCACCGAAGTTAGGCACAAAACGGCAGTAGAAATTGGCAAACCCAATAAATTGCTGGACCTGCTTCCTGGAGGTCGGTGTGGGCCATTCAACCACCGCTTTAACCTTCGCGGGGTCAGGTAGGACCTGGTTGTGTGAGATAACAAACCCTAAGAAGGAGGTGGTCTTGGCGTAAAACTCACACTTCTCGGCTTTGACGTATAACCTGTTCTCCAGCAGCCGCTGCAAGACCCGCCTCACATGCACCTGATGTTCCTCCCGTGACCTGGAGAAGATGAGGATATCATCCAGGTATACGAACACGAAGAGGCCGAGGAAATCACGCAGGACGTCATTGATTAGGCATTGAAATACAGCAGGGGCGTTGGTCAGTCCAAAGGGCATCACCAGGTACTCGAAGTGCCCACTAGGCGTTCTAAAGGCTGTCTTCCACTCATCCCCCTCCCTGATCCGGACAACATGGTATGCACTGCGAAGATCCAATTTGGTGAACCAGGTCGCCCCCTGCAGGGAGTGGAAGGCAGTGTCCATTAGTGGCAGGGCGTAACGGTCCTTCTCCGTGATGTCATTCAAGGCCCGGAAGTCGATACATGGGTGAAGTGACCCATCCTTCTTTGACACGAAGAAGAACCCTGCGCCGAGCGGAGATAAGGAGGGACGGATGATTCCTGCGTTGAGTGACTCCTTGATATAACTATCCATCGCTTCCCGTTCCGGCGCTGACAAGCTGTAGAGGCGTCCGGAAGGCAGGGGTGCCCCCGGGCGGAGGTTGATGGCGTAGTCGTAGGGCCGGTGAGGGGGAAGAGACATCGCCCTGGACTTGCTGAATACGAGGCCCAGGTCATGGAACTCCGAGGGCACCAGAGTGAGATCCGGAGGCGCGGCGTCTTTAGCCGGGGGAGGAGAAGACGGGGCGCAGGCTGCGGATTGTAAACAAGTGCCCATGCAGAAGGAACTCCAGGAGGCGACTCTTCCCGTCTGCCATCCAGCACGGGGTTGTGCAGACACAACCAGGGATACCCAAGGATGACAGGCGTCACAGAGGAGGACAGGACGTACAGGGTGAGATCCTCTCGGTGGTTACCAGAGATAATGACAGGGACTGGTTGCGTGCGATGAGTCACTTGTCCGAGGGGCGCACGGGAAAGGGTGATCAGGCTGATCTCCTCCGCAATACATGCAGAGGCCCAACTTCCAGCGGTGTTGTTTCTCCGCTAGGGGGAGCTTTGACCGACCAACCACCATCGCCTCCGATTCCTCGGAAGACTCCGGTGGAGGTAACGCCAGGGGGCGGTCTTAAGGCGTGCGGACGGAGCCTCCACGCGAGCGGCTGCTAGACTTCAGCTCGGTGGACCGTTCACGCAGCCTGTTGTCTAAACTAATGGTTGTGGAGATCAGCTCCGCAAGCGTCTCCGGAAGATCTCGACCGGCCAGCTCATCCCTCTGAGCCCCCCTGAGTTGAGGCTGCGGAGGAAGATGCCACAGAGTGCGGCCTCACCCCAGCCAACCTCCTCCGCTGCGACCCGGAAGTCGATAGCATAATCCGCCGCTGACCGGCTTCCCTGTTGGAGACCAAGGAGCCGGTCAGTGAGGATGCTATCGCGCCAGGAATGATCAAATACCTCGAGAAAGCTCTGCACGAACTAGCTATAGGAGAGGTTTGCGTAACTGGGCTTCGCCATAACGGCGTAAGCCCAAGTTAGCGCTCGCCCCTCCAGAAGATTACCGATGTAGCCAATTCGGCTGTGGTCCGAGGGAAAATCCCCGGGAATGCGCAGAAACACCGACTCACACTGCATAATGAACCCCGTGCTCCGCCGAGCTTCCCGCTGAAGCGGGCAGGGGTTGGAATCGGTGTGAGTCGAGTAGGCGTCCCCGTGGCAGACTGACCGGGCACCGGAGCGGCAGGAGCTAACCCTCCCTGGCGAGCCGAGGGGAACGCCTGCTGGGGGTCCAAGCGGTCTAACCGGTGAGTTATGTTAACCAACTGGTTCAAAATCACCTGCTGTTGATGGGCTATTAAATCTACCCGAGCCTCGAGGGTGGAAAGACGGCGTGCGAGCCCGCTGTCTGCTGAGCCGCTCTGCCGGAGCCGTACTGACATAATGTCTGGCCCAGGAGACACGCACGCAGACTCAGGATAGATTTAACAGCTTTATTCAACAAGCAGGTGTGTCTGAATGGATGTATGTGGTATGTGTATGTGTTGAGGGTGAACGCCGATGCGCAGGAAGCAGAGCAGCGCGCCATACAGCCGGACAACCTTGTGGGTACAGGTGGCTGGCGTTGGCAAGGGAGAAGCCCGGAAGACAGCGTCCTGCTGAGCCTGCGCTGATGGTGGGGATTGGTTGGCGATGACGGGGAAATCCGCCACCGAGGAATCCACCTGTGCACAGGGGTGAAGACTTGGAGAAAGGTAAGGTATGCTTATGTTGGGTTGAAGTCTTGCTGGTGATCAGAGGTTGATACACGAGCTACAAAGTGCCAATGTGAACAGACAGCTCCAGACCGCAGCGCTGGGCCGAGTGGGCTAAATAGCCCGCTGCTGACGAGGCGCAGGTGTGTGCGCAGCTGAGGCCGCTGATGAGCGGCGAGTCGTGACAATTTAAGGTACGCAGCTCTCCATCTGGGTGTGGAGTCATTACTTTTTGTGCATCTGACACACTGTTGTATCCTGATCTGATCTGTTATTGAAGTAAGTTTAGTTAATAAATCATCTTTTCTCCACCGAACAACTGCCTGCACTTGAGTCTGAGAAACCCACCGTGATATTAATAAGAAGAATAATTGCAATTTATTTAAGCAAACAATCTACAATTCAAAGTAGAACAAACTTAGAGAAAATGAGAAAATTATTTAACCCCCTACAATATGCACATCATCAATACATGTACAAATACTGTGTGAAATGAAAATGTCCTACTACTACCTTGAAAACTGTAGGAGTTAGCCAGACAAACCATGTACCCTCTATTGAAATGTCATTCAAAAAATGACAAAGCTGTAAACCCTATAATTTTCACAAAAATTATCCAAAATCAAAATCCTTGTAATATGCACATCTCCGATATATGCGCAAACACTGTGTGAAATAAAATAGTTTTAAAACTTTGGGAGGAGTTAGCCACACAATTTGATTGGATGAAAGGATGGACAGACATCATCATACCATAATACCTCTCATCTTTAGAGATGGGGATATAAAAATGATTATTTCTCCCACCCCTAATATAAGTACAACTTTACTTTTATTATATTTCACGTAGCAGTACTTATCAGTGTGAACACGCTAGTGCAGTGTTTTTCAACTGGGGTGCCCTGGTATAGGTATTCAGGTTTCTGTTGGAAATTGTCTAATTTCACTTAATTGGTAAAACAAAGAAAAAATGCAAATAATTTGCTGGAGCATGGGTGCCTACAGAACCATTGCACAACAATGGCAAGTTATTATTTGATTCTCTGCAGGAATAATTCATGCGTCTGAAGGCTTTTTTCAAAGAAGTATAAAAACGTGTTGGGGGGTGTTGAAATTATAATGCTGACATTTTTTTTTTTTAACGCTACTGACAATCAGGTTTTACCTTCAAAACAATTACCTACAGCTGTCTAAGAAACAGGATCAACAGGGGTCGTCTTCACACAGTAAGCAAATAGCAATTAAATAAAGAATGACTCACTTTCATTAGCAAAAGCAGATCTTCCTTTGATGTTTCCTTCTCGAGTGTTTCACCGGGGATCGTTTCATTTGCAAACTGTGCAAGATTCACACACTGTGTAATTGTCTGCGAGTGTGTAACCACATAGTTTACAGCAGTGGCTTCAATAGACACTGACAGTCTGATGCCAACTTTCCCTAGAGCAACCCAGTGAAAAAAACAACAAGGGGGAAGAGTGGGGAAAACGTGTGTGAGTGTGTAAATACTGTATGTCTAGTTGTACCTTGTTGGCTACGGCTGTCACTGCGCGTACTGTATGTGGCCACAAATGCCGTATGTCAGTTTGCACGAAAGTGAGAGTTTTGAGTGTGATAAGAGGGTTGGAGGAGGGGATGAAGGAGGGAACCCAGGGCAAAAATACAAAACATAAGGTGGAAGTGAAGGACATGGAGGGAAGGGAAAAGACATGGTGAGGTGAAAGGTGATAAATGGAGAGTGTCTGTGCACAGGGTATTCTGGGTTTTGTGCTATATACAGGGTGAGGTGAAAAGTGATGTGAAGGGTGGGACTTAATTTTCAACAGCCTTCACATTATAATTCACTAAGATAACTGTAAACCCGCACCCTAAATTTGCTAACACGACTACCTAGGAAACAGGCACCATTTCTTCATTTTACTGACATTTTTGTGATCAGCTCAGCAGGACTTGAAGCCCATAAAAATGTCACACTTCTCAGAACTATGCTGACTGACTAAACAGTTGTTGAAACCGACAAAAAAACAAGCCCATTAATATATTTGCTAATACACTAAACATCAAGAAAATGCTGCAGCATGATTAAGTGATTCAGCTGATATTTTTTAACAGACCCTCCTTTTGACATCTGTCCTGCTACAATGTTAATTTATGACATTATTGTTGGACAATGGAATTCAATTCAACTTAATTTATAGGGTCTATAGGGCCAACTCACAACAAGTCATCTCAATGTGCCAAAAATTCCAAGCAGAGTCCAAAGCACCACTTCAGTGTTATTAAAAAACTGAAGTAGCACAGAGCTGCCCGACAATCAAACTGGCCAAAACAGTTCTGCTGTTAAGACAGAAAAAAAAAGGATCTGGGGACTGGTGTGGTATTAAAGTCAGTCTCAGTTGGTCACTTCCAGGAGCTAAAACTGTTTGGCTCTTTATTGTGAACTTTATTTTTAGGTTTTGAACGTTACCTCTTTTAGGTCCCTAGAAGCCCCTTAGCCACGGACATATAGCCATGTGGAAAAAAAAAAAGAAAAAAAAAAGGACACCCTATGAAATCCTCTGTGTGTGTGTGTGTGTGTGTGTGTGTGTGTGTGTGTGTGTGTGTGTGTGTGTGTGTGTGTGAGTTTACATTTTCGGACATATGGATATTTAATATCAATTTTAATAATACTGGTAGATTCAAGTAATATAACTAAACAATTAAAACTGAAGAAAAGACTTTTAAAAATTTTCTGTAAAACGTAATTCTAAAAGGATGCAATTACTGGTGAGGAATAAATTAGGACACCCCCACATTAATTCCCACTTAAAATGGCTAAAATCACACATAGGTGTATCACATCAGGTGCACATGACTAGAACATCGTTACTCAGCATTTTGAAGGAGACTTATCCTATTTAAACCTCCGACGTTTAGTTTGGTGTGCTCCTGACTGTTGACGTGAGAGTGAACACCATGGTGGATCGAAAGAGCTATCTGAAGCCTTCAGAAAGAAGATTGTAGCAGCTTATAAGTCAGCCATTCCACTGTCCGGAAAATAGTCTACAAGTGGAGGACATTCAAAACAACTGCCAACATGCCCAGGTCTGGCTGTCCAAGCAAGTTCACCCCAAGAGCAGACCACAAGATGCTAAAAGAAGTCTCCAAAACTCTAAAATGTCATCACAGGACCTACAGCAGGCTCTTGCTACTGTTGATGTGAAAGTGCATGCATCTACAATCAGAAACAGACTGCACAAATTTAACTTGCATGAGAAGCGTGCAAAGAGGAAACCTTTGCTTTCTAAGAGAAACATGAAGGGTAGACTGAAGTTTGCCAGAGAACGTAGACAAAGACCTCTGTATTTTTGCTGGTTGACATTGTGCTTGTTTATATTCGAGTTTCTCTCCCTCCTAGTCTGTTTCCCCCTCCGCCCACCCGAGGTCAGTCTGATTAGCTTTCTGGTTGGGGCGTGGGGGCTCCCTGGGTGTCACTATGGGCGCCTGGAATGCACCCTTTGAACGGGGGATACTGTTGTGATCTAAGCTGTAGCATCATCTTGCTTTGGCTCATCAATAAAATTATTCTTCATCTTAAAGACATTGTTTCACCCAGGAAAAGACCAGTCAAGAACTGCTTTTTCATCTCAGGACCACAGCTGAACCAACATTCCTTTGTTGAGCAAAGCTAAGGAATGCTCTCAATCTATTAACTCACATCATAAATAACTTGGGGACTTCCTCAAATAAGACAAGTTTATATTCAACAGGCAAACCATAAAAGGCATTCACTAAGGCCTTGGATTGGCCACAGCTCGACACTACCCCTGGTGGACGTCTATGGAGTAGACGCTCACTTTGACTGTACAAATTTTGAACTGAATTTAACTCTTGAAGTTTCATTTCTCAGGACAATTCTAAGGACACCATTTGTTGAAGATCACTGCCTCGGTGGGACTTTGATATTCTGTGGACAATCAATGGGTTTGAAATATATATTAATCCTTGATTTTGAATATGTGCATGTTAAAATGTTAAATGAATGTTTATTCTTGCATGTTAATGTAAAAGCACTAGTTAAAAAGTTGCATGAATCACTGAAGTAGTTTAGATTTTATACATAAGTATATTGATGAATCCTCAGTATTGAAGTGTGTCATCCTGTGAGGACCAGTATCAGCCAATCACCACCCAGCTTATGCTGGGCTCCAGCTCTTTCATTCCATTGGTTCCTTACAGACAAAAGCCTGTTCATTGGACTAAAGTTCATAAAACCCGCCCACGAAGGAAGACTATTGGCTGGGGCTCCTGCCAATCCCTGGAAGCCTGCAAAAGTTGTCCGCAGATAAAGAAGAGACATCCTCTTTTCAAGCTCTTTTCTTCTTTTTCTCCTTCTCTTCACTTCACGGCTAAGCACCACAGGAGAACAAAGAGATCACTTCACTGCCACAGAACAAAGGAGACTTCTTGCACATGTTTTTTCTACGATCACCTCAGAACAGAGAACATAAAATATTGTGTTTGTGTAAACTTCTGTGTATTTTAATGTTTTTATTTAAATGTCTAGGAATTAATTCTTTTCTTTCCTGAGCTCAAATCCTAATTCGGAGTCAAACACCCGCTCCTAGATGTCTATTTTTTATAACTTCCTCCTGTTAAACTTTCTTTAAAGTCACCTTTTTTAGTTTTCACTTTAATTTTAATTATATATATTTTCTTTAAAAGGACTGAGTGACCATCTCCATAATAGATGCCAATTTCAACTCCACGAAGTCGGAAAAATCTTTTAATTTTGCTATTGGATCAGATTTTGCAATTATTCTCAAATTCCCTTGGGAAGCAGCTGACTCATGAAAGCTTCAATGTCGCCACGGAGAAGCGGATACACCACCATCATCTTGGTTGTACCTTAGCCCAACTGTGATCAGCACATCCAAAATCTCATCTTGTGACAATAAGACTGGAAAGCTGTCGTACCTTGTCCAAATATCTGCTGGCAAGATATTCTGGTTTTGGTGCCATCTACCAACTAAAACTTCAAGAAGATTACGACGAAGGATCTCCACCAACATGGGTCATGTGAGCTGCATTCTTTATTCATCTGCTGAATAAAATGTCTGAGATTTGAGAATAATTCTGTATCTGATCAGATACAAAATTAAAGAACAATTAATATAACTCTTCTTTTCATTAAAAGTCCATTTTCATTTTCTTAAGAGTAATCCAGAATTTTCCATATAATCAGTTTAACCTCTTGCACTCCGGTGTACCACGGGCGGACACGTCTCTGCGTCCTAGAGCACACGAGGGCGCATGAGGGCGCACGAGGGCGCTGCGTCCTAGAGCGCACTGAAAAAAATAAGCTGCATTTCCGTTCTTCCACTACAGACACAGCCGCGAACAGAAAGCCAAAGGAGTGCTTTGATTGGTTTAGATGTGATTGATCTCTCATTCGACTAATAAGAGCCTTGAATTGGGTTTCTGAAACCTTGAAGAACCAATGACTGAAAACCTAGCAAGAAGGACCCGCCTACCAACGGCTGCGAATACAGCCAGCCAATTGAAGCACAGAAGTTCGAAAGCTGTTTTGTGTAAGGCTGGGTGACACACAGGCGTTCGCCAGTCTTTTTTTCTTACTACTGTTCTTATTTGTTTTGAAAAATTGTTCGCCAAAACCGCAATCATGGAAGCACAAAACCGCAATAATGGAATTATGGTTTGACCGGGTCGCGTGACCAGAACCACGAGACTGTAACAAGCGGACCAGCGTCATGTTTGTCTGACAATGAGGTAGAGAAGTTCGCCAGCGACACTGCTGTTGTGGACAGGTAAGTGTTATAAGCTAAATTATTCTTTATCCCTGAAAATTGTAATCCAAATGACTTTTGACCGATCGGTAAATTACAACTGTGCGTTATCGCAACATGACGGCTCCGGTCCGGTCCGGACGGCGCACGGACCGTGTCCAGTCCGTGCGCCTCGTCCGGACCCCCCCGCCCCCACGAACGCCCCCCCCCCCCCGCTACTCTTCTGTAGTGGATTGTAGATATTATTGCAGATATTTTAGTACAACTGTGCGTAGTAGACCGTGGCGCCTGTCATGTGTCGATGGACGATGTCCGTCCTCTGTAGCGGGGACGGGGGGGGAGTTGTTATCTTCTACAATATAGATATTTTAGTATAATTTTTATTGCACTGTAGGTTATTTTTTCTTGTAAAAAAAAGCCACACATTTTTTACGTGGCATGCTTCTTTGTGTGTGGGGGCTTGTTTGTTCATTCATTCATTCATGA
Organism: Pholidichthys leucotaenia; assembly: GCA_020510985.1. Lineage (NCBI taxonomy): Eukaryota > Metazoa > Chordata > Actinopteri > Cichliformes > Pholidichthyidae > Pholidichthys > Pholidichthys leucotaenia. Next base: position 373,304,357 of record CM035837.1, read on the forward strand.
ATGAATAAATAACCCCCCCCCAAACACACACACACACACACAGCCCTTCACCTTTCATTAGAGCCCAAGATGAAGCTTCTATATTGAATCATTCAAAATTTACAGACATTTTTCCAAACTGTGCCATTTGGCACGATTTGGCACAGTTCAAAAACGCCTGAGAACAACCTAAGAAAAAAGTTGTGTAATATATTCATTTTTTGTGGTATTGCTACAAAATTTTGACCTCACCTGGATAACACTTGGTTCTACATTTCTGTTGCATTTTCCAGCCAGTATCTGACAGCTGTGTGTTATTTGCAAGCATTTGTATCCAAAAAAACACCCAGGTGAAATTTATTTTCTTCAAGTTCAGTATGTTCAGATGACTGTTACGCGCGCGTCTCGAAAAGCCTCTGACAACTAAGTCCAACTCCTAGCCTGCCCGTGTGGTTTAGTCTCTAAGCCCGGAAGAACTACTCTTACTAACAGGAGAAGGGGCGAGGGCGGATCTCTGGCGCCTTAAAACCAGATGCTTCGGGTAGATGGTGGCTCGTCAACCTGGGAAGGTAGCCCATCTAGGGGAAGGTAAACCCTGATTTCAAACCTCCGCTGCCTTGCGGCATACCCGGTCACGGGAAAGGCTTCGGGAGTCAACCCTGAGGAAAAATTCGGAGTCGGAGCCCCTAAGGCAGTTCTATGTTGTGCTCAACATCGTTCTGGCAGCTCCTGCAACGGCGCTGGTGCCAAACTGTAGCAGCCCTGCTGTTCCTTTGGATTCATCAGTGACGTGGAGAGGGGGGACATGCTGCATGGGCAACATCTTGTCCTCCATATCTTCCTGCCCAGGCTTGAATCCTACCAACGCCCAACGCTGGAAGGTAGAACACCGGATCACTGGAGAGGACACTCCAGCTTCGCCTTTGGCGTAGACAAAACACGGGGAATGACAGTTACCGGTTATAAGCCACCGCTCAATTGGCGTAGAGCGCGGCGCCAGGGGTTGTTCCCGACGGTGGGAGGGATCATCGGATCTCACTGGACAGCTACCACCCGCCTCAAGCTGGGCAGCCCCCAGCCAATAAGGTGTTGTCCCGCCACAGCTTGCTTTCCTCATTGGGTGCATGGGGATGAGGAGAAGTCCGAACAGCAGGCTGAGAACCTTCGCACCAGGCAAGACAATAAAACAAAAGAGACCAACTCTAAAACTGGGAACTTGGAACGTCTGCACTATGATGACAGGACTCGCTGCTAACCTCAAGGACATCAACGACACCAGGAAGACTGCCATCATCAATAATGAGCTGAAGAGACTGGGAGTGGATATCGCCACTCTCCAGGAAACACGATTGGCTGACGCAGGCACACTGAGAGAGAAGGACTACACGTTCTACTGGCAGGGAAAGGGCAGTGACAAACACAGGGAACACGGAGTGGGCTTCGCAGTGAAGAACACCTTGCTGAAGATGGTGGAACCGGGCAGCACTGGCTCTGCACGACTCCTCACCCTCCGCCTGAACACCACTCAAGGCCCAGTCACCCTCATCAGTGTGTATGCCACAACACTGACAGCCACACCAGAGGCAAAAGACGAGTTCTACGAGAATCTCACAACAACTGTCAGGATCATCCCCAACTCTGAACAACTCATTCTCCTTGGAGACTTCAATGTCAGAGTGGGTGCTGACCACGACTCCTGGCCCTCCTGTCTTGGACCTTTTGGCGTGGGCAGAATGAATGACAACGGACAGCGGCTGCTCAAGTTCTGCACATATCACGATCTGTGCATCACAAACTTGTTCTTCAAGACCAAGCACCTACACAAGGTTTCCTGGCAACATCCGCGCTCAAAGCACTGGCACCAGCTGGACTTGATCCTGACCAGGCGCACCTCACTGAAGAACGTGCTAATCACCCATTCGTTCCAGAGTGCAGATTGCGACACAGACCATTCATTGGTGTGTTGCAAGGTCAAGCTGCAGCTGAAGAAATTCTATCGTGCTAGACAGCCTGGAAAGGCACGGATTGACACCAGCAAGATGGCCCAACCAGAACTTATTGAGCAGTTTGCCTCCACCTTTGAGAAGGAACTTGGTGTACCACAAGAAGGAGAATCCGCAAAGCAGAAGTGGGAAGAGCTGCGAAACACCATCCACCGCACAGTCTTGGCTACCTTTGGGAGGAAGACCTCGAAGTCACAGGACTGGTTTGATGCCAAGTTGACCGAGATGACCCCCGTCATTGAAGCCAAGTGCTCAGCACTCGCTGAGTACAAGAAGTACCCAAACGAGAAGAATCTCCAGATTCTCGGGGCTGCGAGAAGCAAAGTTCAGCAGACTGCTCGGCGCTGTGCCAACGAGTACTGGACTCAGCTTAGCCAAGACATTCAAACCGCTGCCATAACAGGGAACATACGTGGTATGTACGATGGCATCAAGAAAGCACTTGGTCCGGCTCAGAGCAAGACGGCCCCCCTCAAATCCTCCACTGGGGAGATGATCACAGAAAAGAACAAGCAGATGGAGAGATGGGTGGAACACTACTCCGACCTCTACTCCAGACAGAACACCGTGACACCGTCAGCCCTTGATGCCATCGACTGCCTGCCATCCATGGACGAACTTGACGCCGAGCCAACCATCGACGAACTCAGCAAGGCCATTGATAGCTTGGCCGCTGGCATGGCACCCGGCAACGACGGCATACCCCCTGACCTGATCAAGCACTGCAAGATCGCCCTACTGCTGCCATTGTATGACGTCCTCTGCCAGTGTTGGAAGGAAGGTGCCGTACCACAGGACATGAGGGACGCCAAGATCATCACCCTCTACAAAAACAAAGGGGAGAGAAGCGACTGCAACAACTGCAGGGGCATCTCCCTCCTCAGCGTTGTTGGCAAAGTCTACGCACGAGTTGTTCTCGTTCGTCTACAGAAGCTTGCCGAACGTATCTACCCCGAGTCTCAGTGTGGCTTCCGCGCTGAGCGATCGACGGTTGACATGATATTCTCCATCCGCCAACTCCAGGAGAAATGCAGAGAACAGAACATGCCCCTGTACGTCGCCTTCATCGACCTCACCAAAGCGTTCGATCTGGTCAGCAGAGAGGGTCTTTTCAAGATCCTGCCAAAGATAGGATGCCCACCAAAGTTGCAAAGCCTCATCGAATCGTTTCACACCAACATGCAGGGGATAGTGCAGCACGATGGCAACATCTCAGAGCCATTCAACATATGCAGTGGAGTGAAACAGGGCTGTGTACTTGCACCAACCCTCTTTGGGATTTTCTTTGCTATGCTCCTGAGGCATGCCTTCAGCACAGCAACAGAGGGAATCTACCTGCACACAAGATCTGACGGCAGGCTTTTCAACCTCGCCCGCCTGAAAGCCAGAACCAAAGTACGCAAGGCTCTAATCAGAGACATGCTGTTCGCAGACGACGCTGCAGTCGCAACTCACACACAGCAGGAGCTTCAGACCCTGATGGACCGCTTCTCCCAGGCATGCAAGGACTTCGGGCTTACCATCAGCCTGAAGAAGACTAACGTCTTGGCGCAAGGCACGGACGCACCACCAACCATCACCATCGACGACTACGAGCTGGAGGTCATGAATCAGTTCACGTACCTGGGGTCCACGATCAGCAACAACCTCTCCCTTGATACAGAGATCAACAAGAGGATTGGAAAATCAGCCTTCACACTCGCTTGCCTCACCACACGAGTGTGGGAGAATCCCAAACTCTCTGTCAAGACGAAGATGGCAGTGTACAACGCCTGCATCATCAGCACACTGCTCTATGGGAGTGAGACGTGGACAACATACGCCCGGCAGGAAAAGAGACTGAACTCCTTCCACTTGCGCTGCATTCCCCACATCCTGGACATATCCTGGCAGGACAAAGTGCCCAACACAGAAGTTCTGTCCCGCGCTGGCCTTCCCTCCATGTTCACTCTACTCAGGCAGCGCAGGCTCCGCTGGCTAGGCCACGTTCACCGTATGGAGGATGGCAGAATCCCCAAAGACGTCCTCTACGGAGAACTGGCAACTGGCAGGAGAGACGTTGGCCGCCAACAGCTGCGCTTTAGAGACGTCTGCAAGAGAGACATGAAGACCCTGGAGATCAACACAGAGCGCTGGGAGGACCTTGCAACGGACTGCTCCAAATGGAGAGGCACCCTGACCAGACAGCTCAAGGCAGGTGAAGAGAGACTGACTGCTACAGCAGATGAAAAAAGGACCCGCAGGAAGAACCGCCACAGACCCAGCAGCACAGAGACCACCCACAAGTGCGACCTGTGTGACAGGGACTGCCATTCGCGCATCGGCCTGTTCAGCCACAGGCAGCGATGTTCCAGCAGAGTAGACGTTTAGGATTCTCTTCCATGGTCATCATAGACCGACGGAGGCTGACGACTCAGTGGCAGGAGCACTTAGAGAGATTATGAGTGTTTTGCCAAAAAATTCAAAGTGTTTTCTTTTAAATGAGACCAACCCCATGAAAATGCTGCAAAGGGTTGAAGAACAGCTTTTGATTTACTTTGGGTACGTTATTTTTTGGCGTTTTTAGGGAAATTGACCAGAGTGCAAGGGGTTAATTTTCCCCATAAATTTGCACTCAGTTTTCCATAATCCATTAACTTCAGAGTGATGTAAATTCAGCTTACATTTTTACCCTGGTTCTGCAAATGTTCACATTGTTACTCTGTCATTTACAAGTTTAATTTAATGGTTAATGCAAATCATTTCAATGTCCTTTAATCATAATTTCATTTCATAAATATGTGAAATTGAGAGACGTTGTTGGGAATTAATTTCATTCTGAGTCTGGTTTCAAAGCCTCAGTATCGAATTCACTAAAATTTTGAGACTGATTGTTAATTAATTTATTGAGTGATTAAACGGGTATAAAGTGAAATTAATGACTAAAAGTGTTCGCTAAAAGAGGTGAGCCGGTGCCCCGACGAGTGTTTACTATAAACTTTTCCTGCGTGTGGACCCGGAGTAAATCTCAGGTCCCGGTACTTTAATACAAATTAAATAATCTTTATACCTGATCATAATTATAAATCACTTATCGCTACAGACTCTACTCTACTCTGCGCTACTCAGTATTTTCTCTTTTCCTCCCAGATTATTTGGGGTTGGTTATTATTGTTCTTTCAGGGCTTTTATTGTGACAGCACCACGGCCGAATTTCTGACTGTCAAAGCCGAGTCGGGGCTGTCACAGCTGATCTTTATTTCGGTAATTACGTTCCCCCTTTCCTGTTTGGTTCTGTTACTTTGGGTTTCAGTATTTAAGGAAGCAGTGGAGGCTCACTCCTCGCTGCGACCTACATCTGTGTACCAGGGTTGGAGTCCCTTACCCCGGCTCCAGTCTTTTCTCCATATTTGATCGGTCTTCGCTCCAGCATTTGTAAGTGTGAATTCTTTAGTGTCAGGTTCCGTCTTCGCTACATTCTTACATGTGATGTCAGAGTTCTTTATTTTGTATTCTAGTTTAATGTATGTGTTTGCCCCATTTGGCTCTTTACTTTGTTCCTTTGTTCCTTCTTTAATAAACAAAGCAAACTCTCGATTGGCATCTGGTTAATGCCCTGAAAGGGGCATACATGACACTTTCCAACAACAGATTAGAAAATTTTTTAAATAAACATGATCTGCTTAATCAGAATCAATATGGATTTAGAGCAAAGAGCACACCATCATTAGCAACAATGGAAGCAACAGAGGAAATAATAAATGCATTAGATCAAGGAAAATATGCAATTGGTGTATTTATAGATTTTAGAAAAGCATTTGATACAATAAATCATTCAATACTTCTTGATAAACTGCAATTGTATGGTATTAGGGGAGTGGCACTGAATTGCGTTACAAGTTATTTATCTGAGAGACAACAGTTTGTGAAGATGGGAGAATATCTGTCTGGATGTACACTACCGTTCAAAAGTTTGGGGTCACCCAGACAATTATTTTGTGTTTTCCATGAAAAGTCACACTTATTTACCACCATGAGTTGTAAAATGAATAGAAAATATAGTCAAGACATTGACAATGTTAGAAATAATGATTTGTATTTGAAATAATAATTTTTTCCTTCAAACTTTGCTTTTGTCAAAGAATCCTCCATTTGCAGCAATTACAGCATTGCAGACCTAACATGATTGCACAAGGGTTTTCTAATCATCCATTAGCCTTCTGACACAATGAGCAAACACATTGTACCATTAGAACACCGGAGTGATAGTTGCTGGAAATGGGCCTCTATACACCTATGTAGATATTGCACCAAAATCCAGACATTTGCAGCTATAATAGTCATTTACCACATTAGCAATGTATAGAGTGTATTTCTGATTAGTTTAAAGTTATCTTCATTGGAAAAAAAAGTGCTTTTCTTTCAAAAATAAGGAAATTTCTAAGTGACCCCAAACTTTTGAACGGTAGTGTATGGGAATTGCCTGTGGGGTCGCCCAGGGGTCAGTATTGGGCACCAAATTATTTAAGATATAAAATAAATAATATATTCCAAGTTTCTAAATTATTAACAATAATATCATTTGCTGATGATACCAATATATCTTATTCTGGAAATAATTATAAGGAACTAATCCATACTTTAAATAATGAATTAAATAAGCTTAAAAAATGGATGGATAGTAACAAATTATCACTAAATATAGATAAAACTAAGGTAATGATATTTGGTAATTGTAAAAATAAAGAAGATATACACATTCATATAGATAATGTAATTATTGAAAACATTAAGGAGATCAAATTTTTGGGTGTAATACTAGATGATAAAATTAGTTGGAAACCACACATCAGATACATGCAAAACATCCATCCATCCATCCATCTTCTACCGCTTTTCCGGAGGTCCGGGTCGCGGAGGCAGCAGTTCAAGCAGAGAAGCCCAGACTTCCCTCTCCCCAGCCACCTGCTCCAGCTCTTCAGAGGGGATACCAAGGCGTTCCCAGACCAGCTGGGAGACATAGTCTCTCCACCGAGTCCTGGGTCTGCCCCGGGGTCTCCTCCCAGTGGGACGTGTCTGAAACACCTCAAGTGGGAGGCGTCCAGGAGGCAACCTAATCAGATACCCATACCACCTCAACTGACTCCTTTCAATGTGGAGGAGCAGCGGTTCTACTCTGAGCCTCTCCCGGATGACTGAGCTCCTCACCCTATCTCTGAGGGTGAGTCCAGCAATCCTACGGAGAAAGCTCATTTCAGCCGCTTGTATCCGTGATCTCGTTCTTTCGGTCATTACCCAAAGCTCGTGACCATAGGTGAGAGTAGGAACGTAGATTGACTGATAAATTGACAGCTTTGCCTTAGAACTAAGCTCCCTCTTCACCACAACAGACCGGTACAACGTCCGCATCACTGCAGATGCTGCTCCAATCCGTCTGTCGATCTCTCGCTCCATTTTCCCCTCACTCGTGAACAAGACCCCAAAGATACTTAAACTCCTCCACTTGGGGCAGGAGCCTGTCCCCAACCCGGAGAGGACAATCCACCTTTTTCCGGCTGAGGACCATGGACTCGGACTTGGAGGTGCTGATTCTCATCCCAGCCGCTTCACACTCAGCGGCAAACCGTCCCAGCAAGAGCTGTAGGTCATTGCTGGATGAAGCCAACAGGACAACATCATCTGCAAACAACAGAGATGAGATCCTGTGGTCACCAAGCATGACACCCTCCATTCCCTGGCTGCGCCTAGAAATCCTGTCCATAAAAATTATGAACAGAATCGGTGACAAAGGGCAGCCCTGGCGGAGTCCAACTCTCACTGGGAATGACTCCGACCGAGTGTTGGCAATACGAACCAAACTCTCACAACGGTCGTACAGAGACTGAATAGCTCGTAACAACAAGCCCGATACCCCATACTCCCGAAGCACCCCCCCACAAAAATCCACGAGGGACGCAGTCAAATGCCTTCTCCAAGTCCACAAAACACATGTAAACTGTTTGGGCAAACTCCCACGAACCCTCAAGAATTCTCGAGAGGGTAAAGAGCTGGTCCGATGTGCCACGGCCAGGACGAAAACCACATTGCTCCTCCTAAATCCGAGGTTCGACCAACGGCCGGACTCTCCTCTCCAGTACCTTGGCATAGACCTTCCCAGGGAGGCTGAGGAGTGTGATCCCTCTAAAGTTGGAGCACACCCTCCGGTCCCCTTTTTTGAAGAGAGGAACCACCACCCCGGTTTGCCATGCCAAAGGCACTGCCCCCGACCTCCACGCAATGTTGCAGAGGCGTGTCAACCATGACAACCCAACAACATCCAGGGCCTTGAGGTACTCAGGGCGAATCTCGTCCACCCCCGGGGCCCGGCCACCAAGGAGATTTTTAACCACCTTGGCGACCTCAGCCCCTGTGATAGGCGAGTCATCCCCTTCGTCACTTTGTTTTTTTTTTTGACACATGCAAAACAAAGTGGCAAAAAATAATGCAAATTATAAATAAAATTAAGCAAGTCCTAGATTACAAATCGCTTCATATCTTGTATTGCTCATTAGTACTTCCATACTTGACCTATTGTACAGAGGTCTGGGGTAACAGTTATAAAAGTAAACTTAATTCATTGCTAATATTACAAAAAAGGGCAGTCTGTGTTATACACAAAGTTGGGTATCATGAACATACTAATTTCTTGCTTTTACATTCAAAGTTATTGAAATTACAGGATCTTGTTGATTATTATACAGCACAGTTAATGTTTAAAGTCAGTAAAAACTTTTTGCGACACACTATACAAAATCTTTTCAGTGAGAGAGAAGGGAAATACAATTTACGAGGGAATACAAAATTTAAAATGCACCTAGTAAGATCTACTAGGAAAACTTTTTATGTGTCTGTGTGTGGGGTAAAATTGTGGAATGGGTTGGGGAGAAACACAGGCAATGTCCAAACATCCATATATTTAAATCAAGGTATAAAGAAATGATTTTTGAACAATATAAAAATAAAAGACAGTAATATTACAATGTGTCTTCAGTGAAGAAAATTTGTTATTGTTGTTATTGTTGAATATATATATATATATATATATACTGTATATATATATACTGTATATATATATATATATATATATATATATATATATATATATATATATACACACACACACACACACACACACATATATATATATATACTGTATATGCTGAGTTATTGTTGAATATATATGCTGAGTACTACTATTACTGATATCATTATTACTAGAATATTACAACGGTATTATAGTATTATGATTGTTGTTTAGGATGGAATTTTTGAAAGTATTATATAGGCCAGGTGGTATTATTATTATTGTCGTTATTGTCACTACTATATGGCTACCTATTATTATTAATAATTTAATATATATAAATATATATATATATTATTTTTTTTTTTATTATTATTATTATTTTTTTCTTGCCTTCTGATTGTTGCTCTGAGTGTTGCTATCCCTGTGCTGTTGCAATCCTGGAATTTCCCCGTTGTGGGACTAATAAAGGCTTATCTTATCTTATCTTATCTTATTACTATGGTTATTATTATATGGTTACTTATTGTGCCTAGGTATTGTAAGCCATGTGGGGGTATATGGTGGTATATATGGTGATTATGATGATGATAATATTGTCTATAATTATATTAAACATACCAGAAGTATTTAGTTATTATTATTACAATTATTATTAGATGTTGGTATTACTGTCATTATAAACGATCATTGTTGTATTATTTGTATTGCATAATTTAATTATAAGATGCATTATATATTATGGTATTGTATAATGAATTTAATTATGGGATGGATAATGACTAGAGTGATATTATAATTTATTGGGTATGGAAAAGGGGTGGGACTATATAAGCAATGGCTTCTTCCCACTCCTTTTGAACAAGGCATTTTTTTTGGTGATGTTTACTTTTTTGGTTTTGATTCCTTGTTTTGATTTTTTTTTTTGTCTTGATGTTCAAATAAATAAATAAATAAAATAAAATCAAAAGATACAACATACATTTAAAAACAATGGCATGACACAAGAAAGTGCGCAGACTCATTTCCATTGCGGTCCCTAAAAAAGGTCACAGATGATCTCATACCTGAAACATTCTGCTTTGAAACCTGGCCCTTAACCACTGAGCTATACACGCTCCAAATCACAACGATCAGCTGATGCTTCTGAGGACGACTGCAGACGAACCATGTCAAAGTTAAATAAACTTCTCCTTCTCATCCCTGTCTGAAAGAAACAAACTAATCTCATAGGGCTGTGAGCAGGCTACTTGATTACCTATATCCGGCGCTAATGCTGGAGGACAGCGTGCCAAACGAAATGTTTAGGTGCCTCTATCTCATTCAGAAGCACTTCCAACTCACAGTTTGTGAAATTCAATTAAATCCATTATTTTTGATCGTGGATACAAGAGAATCAAACATGTAACGCTTGTATGTATCTATTTGCATACATATTTGCATCTAATTGCATATTCAAATAGATGCGTGTCAAAGGAAGAGTCCGGTATTTCCTCACGTGTGTTCAATTTCAAGCAGATTAGTATGTACAAAGGAAAAGTGCTTGGATTCCCGCATATGAACAGTTTCATACATCTGGAATTTTTTTTTTGCTTATGGCATTTTCTTGATTTAAACATACGCCATCTTTCAGTAGGAAATCCACGCAACTCTTTATACATGAGGCCCCAGGACTTCTGGAATAATGTTTTTTGGACAGATGAGTCTAAAATTGTAAATAAGTAACTATCCATCCATCCATCCATCCATCCATCCATCTTCTTCCGCTTAATCCTTTTCGGGTCGCGGAGAGATGGAGCCTATCCCAGCATCTTTGGGCGAGAGGCAGGGTACACCCAGGACAGATCGCCAGTCCAGCACAGGGCCAACACAGAGAGACAGACAGCCATTCACTCTCACAGTCATACCTAAGGACAATTTAAAATCCTCAGTTTGATGCCAATTAACCTAACTTGCATGTTTTTGGCATGTGGGAGGAAACCAGAGAAATCCCGGAGTAAACCCATGCAGACACGGTGAGAACATGCAAACTCCACACAGATCACTGTTGGTCGGGGGCTGGGATCAAACCCAGGATCCCCCAGCCAAAGGGGAGTTGCTGTGCTGCCGCAGTGCTAACCACTCCACCACCGCACTGCCCAGTAAAATTTATTTATACAGTGGTACCTCTACTTACGAACGTCTCTACATACGAAATTTTCAGGTTACGAGACGCCTCAACGGGAAAATATTGCCTCTAGTTACGAGCAAAATTTCAGGATACGAAAGGCAAAAAAAGTACGCGCTCCTCGCAGCTCCCGTATTTTACCGAACGTAAACATACCTGTAGCTGCTCTGCCATTGGCTATCGCCTAGCATCTTCCTGGTATCCCATTGGCCACGAATGGGTGCGTTTGGTTGATCTCGCTTTATCTTATTATTATTTACTATTCTTACTACTTTATTTTATCCTTCTTACCTCTTGTAAGACTATTGACTGAACTACACAATTTAGAGAAAAAAAAATTGTTAACTGCCATGTTTATCACCATCTACGTTATAACTCTGTACTTTCACCTTGTTCTTAATAAAGTTTTGGGAAAAAAAAACAAAACAACATCAACGATCAGCACGGTATTAAAACAAAAGGAAGCCCTTACAAGCCGATAAAAGCAAACATCCTTGAATCGTTTCATCACAAAACGTCAGGCAAAAACCACTGATGAGACAGAACATGAACCAAAGAAGGCAAAAGGTGACGCTGACGCCGACGCAGACGATCGCAGTTAAAAGGTAAATGAACATAATTTTTATTATTCTTTCTCTTTTATTATTCTTTCTCTCATTTTAAACTCTCATTTTATGTTTATTGTGCAGTAATCTAATTGTAACATGTATTTGTTACATGTTTTGATGCGTTTTTACGATTTATAAAAAATTTATGCCTGAATTTTGGGGGCTTGGAACGGATTACGGCATTTACATGTAAAATGCGCCTCTACTTACGAATTTTTCACGTTACGAGAATTCTTCTGGAACGAATTAAATTCGTAAGTAGAGGTACCACTGTATAGCACTTCTCACAGAAAGAATCACAAAGTGCTTCACAATAAAATAAAACACACATTCACAAATACAATGATAAAAACATTAAAACAAAACATTAACATTAAAAACATAAAAACCATAACGCATAACCAAACTAAAAAGCCTGTTTAAACAGCAGTGTCTTCAGCTGCTTTTTAAAAGCGTCAACAGAGTCTACTGAGCTCAAAGACAGTGGTAGAGCATTCCACAGTTTTGGTGCTACTGCCTGAAAGGCTCTATCACCTCGAGTTTTGAAATGGGTTCCAGGGACAGCCAGTAAAAGCTGATCCGAGGACCTCAGAGGCCATGAGGGGTTATACACTTTAAGCAGTTCAGTGATATATTTGGGGGCGTGATCATGGATGGCTCTAAAAGCAAGAACTAAAATTTTAAATGGAATCCTAAAACCAACTGTGAGCCAGTGAAGTGCTGCTAAAACCGGTGTAATGTGTGCCCTTTTCTTAATGTGGGTTAAAAGTCTAGCAGCCAAATTTTGGACAACCTGGAGGCGTTGAAGATGCTTTTGACTCAGACAAGTAAAGAGACTTTACTAAGTCTAAGCGAGAAGAAATAAAAGCATGAATAATCATCTCAAGTTCCACCTTTGACACCAGGGTTCTCAACTTAGAAATATTCTTCATATGGAAGAAACAGTTTTTAATTAATTGACTAATGTGGTGCTCAAGAGACATAGCTGAGTCAAAACTAACACCAAGATTCCGAAGACTCACCTGGACAGAGGAGCCTAGGGTACCCATGTGGTGCTTAATAAGTGTGATCTTGTTTTCAGGAGTGACAATTAATGCCTCTGTCTTGTCTGAGTTAAGCTGTAGAAAGTTTGCACTTAACCACTGTTTGAAGTTAGACAAGCAGCTAGTTAAAGATGACAGCATGTGAAACTCAGACTCCTTAAAAGAGCAATACAACTGAATATCATCGGCATAACAATGATAAAGAATATCTGTGAACTGACTAATCATCCATCCCAGTGGCACAATATAAAGTAAAAATAAAATGGGTCTTAGAACTGAGCCTTGTGGTACCCCACACGAATACTGTGCTGTTTCAGAAAAAATCTGATTCACGAACACATTAAAGGTTCTGTCGGTGAGGTACAATGAAAACCATTTTAAAACAGAACTAGACAACCCTAGCTCTTTGAGTCTGTTGACCATTATACAGTGATCAACAGTATCAAAGGCAGAAGAAAGATCCAATAAGACCAGAACTGTGTATTTACCAGTGTCAGCCGCCATCATGTCACTGGAGACTCTGACTAAAGCTGTTTCAGTAGAATGATTTTTTTGAAAGCCCAACTGAAATTTATTCATGATCTTACAATTTGCCAAAAATGACATAAGCCGCTCGGCCATGACCTTTTCCAGAATTTTTGATATGAAAGGAAGTTTAGAAATTGGCCTATAATTATTTGGCTGTGATGGATCCAAACTCTGCTTCTTAAATGTTGGTTCAACCACTGCATGTTTGAAGGTGCTGGGAACCACACCAGCTGAAAGTGAAATGTTTATCAGTTCAACAACTGAAGGACCAATTGACTCAAAAACTGCTTAAACAGCTTAGTAGGGAGAACATCAGCAGGGGAAGAGGAGGGTTTCATTTTCTGCAGCAGATCCGTGATGTCCTGAAAGGTCACTGGATTAAAAGTGGACCAAGTACAAGGTGAGGACATAACACTGGCACAGTTAAAAGAAGATGATGGTGAAAAAACTTCCCTGGTATCTCTGATCTTATCAACCAAAAAATTAAGAACTTTGTTACTGTCTGCTTTACAGAACACAGGAATTAGAGGGGCAGCAGGTGAGACAAGAGTGTTAATTGTGTCAAATAAGACTCTGGGATTTTTCTTATTTGTGAAAATTATTTTTGTGAAAAATACTGATTCCTGGCATCCCTCAGTATATCATTTAAAGAGCTTCTAAGCTCCCTTAGATGGAGTCTGTGAACTTCCAATTAGGTTGATTTCCATAGGCGTTCTACCTTACGACAATTTCTCCTAAAGGACTGAATGGAGTCATTGAATTATTTGGACACCAGAACAGAGGACGTGTTTGGCGTAGACCAAATACAGCAATCCAGGAAAAAAAAAAACTCACACCAACTGTGAAGCATGGAGGTAGAAGTGTCATGGTTTGGGGATGCTTTGCTGTAGCAGGACCTGACCAGTTTCCATCATAGAATCCACCACGAATTCTATCATGCATCAGAGGGTGGGTGCTTGAGGATCACGTGAGACCATCTGTAAAAAAAAAAAAAAAAAACCAAAACATTAAAGCTGAAGCGGAACTGGACCCTGCAACATGACAATGACCCAGGACATACCAGTAAATCCACCAAGAACTGGCTAAAAACTAAGAAATGGAGCTCTGGAATGGCTGAATCAAAGCCCAGATCGTAATCCCATTGAGATGATGTGGGGTGACTTGAAATGGGCTGTACATGCACGAAACCCCTCAAACATCTCACAGCTGAAAGAATTCTGCATTGAGGAGTAGGGCAAACTTTCCTCAGACTGATGTCAGAGACTGGTAGATGGCTACAAGTGTTTCACTGAAGTTATTTTAGCCAAAGGGGGTAACCTAGCTATTAGGTGGTAGGGTGTTCTAACTTTTTCTTCAGTTAGAATACACATTTTTGTTTATCTCTTTTGCTTAATGAGTAAAACCAGGTTATTTTTCGTTATTTACCTGTAATTAAATCACCTTCTTTTCCAGAGATAAATAAAAACAAGATTAGACATCAATATGTGAACATTTCTAAATAAAGAACTGCATATTTAATGGGGTGTCCTAATTTTCTCACATGACTATGCAGGGGATGTCTATTGAAATAGGACTTGCAATCTATGATGGACCCCAGCAAAAGCTTGCCACGATAATATTTGAAGCTGAGAGTGATGAAGTTGAGGGGTAACCAGTCTACGTAAGGAGAGTGTGTAAATTTGTCAGGCAGGATATATAAATTTGCAATCCCGTTGTTTGCCTTTTTTTTTCTTTTTTTAAATTGCAGATTTCATACTTACTTTCACTTTCAGTCACTAAACACTCTCCTTGGCTATGCTTAGGAAAAGCTCATGGATTTCCATTCTGCATGCCTGTTTGCAGCAGTGTCCGTGCTTGTTGATATGCGATGGATTTAGACCATGTTGCTAATCCTACAGTCCAGTGCATCACTGTGTGAAGCCACAGAGCAGCCTTTCTTTATTACTATAGTGATGCCAACAGTCCTCACTGAATGGTGATACTGTATGTTACATTCAAGGAGTGAGAGCTGGCTGGATTATCCTAAGATACTGTACATTATCTAACAATTGACATTGATTAAATTAATAGTTTGTATTTTAATAATTAATAATAAACCAGAGCAGATTTTTTTTCCTTAAGAAAACATATTTGAATGTTGGTGGATCAAAGTGCTAAAGCTATGATAGATTTAAGTAATGCCTGATTCAGACTACATAAATTTAGCCAGATAGTGACCTGATTAAGTTTCAGTCGACCATTGCACAGACTTGGATGCAATTATGCATCTGGCATTTAGTGTCCAGCGCCATAACATGAAAACCATGAATTAGCAAGACTAGTGCATCATAAGTTTTTATACTTTACTGCTTATTGTGACAGCCCCCAATTATCAGATTGACCATGTTTTCCTGGCATTGACCAATAAGGTGACAGCTGTATGCACATTTATCCCCTCTTGTTGAAATTCTGTTTACACAGGGAGAACCTATAACGTTAGCTAGTAAGTTAACATAACAGCTAAGTTTAAACTACATGCAGACTAATTTTCTTGACAACTTAGACTACCTCAAATTTTCTTTGGGGAAATAACAGTCCATACTTATCTCTGAGAAACTATCGATGTGTCCAGTCATTTTTTTCTTGATTTCTTTTCTGAGCACAAGACCAGGAGCATCACACACACACTGCACTTAATAGTTACAGTATAACATGACTTCTTGTTTATGGTGGTTGATTGACACTTTCTTGACTCTCCTCCTCAGTACCTGTCAAGTTTTAAGTGATCTTGCTGACAGAGATGATTGGTAATGATCAAATGTGTAGTGTTCCACTCTCCCGGTCAAGACAAGGCAAGGATTTATCTTGCCTTTGACAGTTTTGAAATCATAGTAAGCATTATTACTATATTACTATAGTTTGCTTGGAGCTGATAATAGTTTCTAGAAATGCTTCTGTCATCTCTTCTATACCTTACATGAAAGAAATTATTTTTGCTTAAGACACACGTGAACATAAATTGCTACAAATTGTGCATGCCGGTACTTGAAGTATTATCAGAATAACTTAGGCAATTATTTGAACCGTTATAAAACTGTTGATTTAAAATAGGAAAACTATAACAAATGTAAATTAAATGAATTAAAATGTGGTTGTTTCTTTTTTACTTTTATTTATGCATGGGTTCATAGAGACAATGTGCTTGCTTTGTGAGACAGCGTGACTAACTGGCTATATCAAATTATTATGAAGTGACCACACTGAGACGCCTCAACCACCATGGAGGGAGTTGCAGAGCAAATTCAATAATTCTCACCTAAGACCGAGCTTGAACTCAAATAGATCCCAGCAAGTTGAAATCCACCTCCTAATCCCCCTCCAAAAACTCAGCAGGTGCAACCTGGTCTGTAGTTAGTAGACTCTGAAACCCCAGTCAGGATTCTGTGCTGTATGTCTCCCTCTCTCTTTGGCTCCCCTACTGACATGTCTTTACTCCCTCCTAAGCCTTAAATCACTCTGAATGTGGAAAAGCATATAGTTAATAAACCCAGCAGCTGGCAATGAAGTGCACGCTGTATATGTCTGTGTACTGTATGTGAGAAAAGGCAATTGTGACATCTTGTATTTATCAGCAGGGACATCCACAGACATTTTAAGGAGCTGTTGCTCTAATCTGAAATGAAGCCAAAAATAACAAGAAAAATAATGCCAATTTATAATACAGAAGTCTTAAAACGAGCCACATAAGTAGAATAAAAATCATTGTAAATATACAAGAAAACAGGAAACGTATTAAAAAGATGCACTAAATTTTGCCTGAAAAAAGTTATCAATTTTTGAAAAAACGTCACAAAATTACAAGTGAAAAGTAACACATTCAAAAGAAATCAGACTGTCAATGATGGCGTGGCTCATTCCAGTCTGACAAAATCACTCTGTGCTCAGATCTCCTGACCAATATACACACCCTAGATCAGGGCTCACCAACTAAAACTGCACAAGGTCCGATAAGTCGGTCCTCCTCCCCAGCCGAGGTCCGAACAAGGTCTGGAAATCTTTAGGCACCTCATGATTCAGAACTCTGATTTATTTCTAAAGCCATTTTCAATGCATCTTGATGCATTTTTTTTATATTCAAGATTTTTCCCTCCCACTGGAAAGCGAAGGAATTGCAATGACCCATGAATTTACTACCAACATCTTTTATTAAAACAAATGGAAGAGAAATCTGGCACATGGACAAATTTATCTCAAAATGTGCTTTTAAACGCTGGCATCATTTCATGGGCATTCTTTCAGAAGACCACAGCTGTCTACAGACAGGTCAGTATCATTTAACTTGCTTTCACGCATTATTTAATTAAGCTCATGTTTTAGCTGCTTTTAGCTCTATATTAATTTTTAAACAAAATTTTTTTTAAATGAATTCTATGTTCAATTTCAAACAAAATGTAATTTAAAATTTTGTAATACAGGAGAACACTAAATGTGTTTGTTGACTCCAGACAAATAGATCTAAAATTCTAAAATCTACAACTAAAATCCTAAAAATGTTTTACAGGAGAATACAAATTAAATTGTATTGCATTTGAAAAAAGATTAATATCTAAAAAAATTAATTTCACAAGAAGTCCACCTCTATACAATATTTTCAGCGCAGAAAAAAACTGTTTCAAACTGTAAGACAAAAAATGGACACAAAATATAATTCCACCCAGAAGCGGTAGAAGATGGATGGATGGATGGATGGATGGATGGATGGATGGATGGATGGATTCCTCCAACATTTTTTTTAATCTCAACCGTAAACTCTGTTACAGCATGGATGGAACTGTAACTCCATGATTATAGGGAGAGAGGACGTGGAATTTTTCATGCTCATTAATACACAGAGCTTTTACTAAGTTTTTACATGATATCGAAGGCCACGAAAAGGGCCTTCATACCAGCAACCTCACCTATGCATTCCAGCCAGATTATTCTCAGCAGAAGAGAGGAAGATGCACCCCGGTAAATGGATTCAGTTTCACAACAACACTTCATTTTGTGGGTACAGACCTGATAGCGAAGAGGGGAGTCTGCAGTAGGAGGAGAGTGCCCGAGGACTTGTGCCATAATCTGTTCAGGCGGTTGCCGATGCAGCAGTTCAGTTCCATTTTTTTCTGCTTTTTTCCTGCCAAAATAAAATGGTCTCCCTTTTTTCCAAATTGTATCAAAAGACTTCGGGGGCTGGACGGAGGACTCTCAGGGTCCAGATCTGGACTGGAGTCCGCCAGTTGGTGACCCCTGGCCTAGATGAAAACCTATCTGACCATGCTGACCTAACCAGGCAGTGAGCATTTAGCGCCATCTAGTGGACTAAAAAAACACTGGCTTTTTAATACTTTGGTGCCTAAATAAGCAAATTTGCAACACTGGCTGAGTCAAGCTACAACTGACCCAGGTTGAACGAGTGGACAGGAACCACTGGAGTGGGACTCTGAAAAGTGCAGTCAAGCAGGACCCACCCCAACTGAGGGATTAATTGTGTCTATTTTCTGTCAAAAATAAATACAGATGATTATGATGATATTAATATTTAAAATATCACAATACTCATGTCTCTGCATCAATAGCGTAACACCACTACAAAGTATTACAACATTATGCTGTATCTATTTTTCCCCACACTTGGGTTCCAATAATTTCCAAAGCTGTTAGTATGTGATTGTCTGTCCACGCTGTCTGCCCGGTATCTTTCATATGGATAAGCAAGTCATTGGATGGATGGATGGAACCATATCAGGAGCACTCATACAACAACCTCAAATGCTTAAAACAAAATCTATTTATCCTGCGCAATAAAAGTCAGTGCAAAATTTAGGTATCTTCTGTACCATGTCACAGCTGAAAAGCTGGGTCACATATTTTGATATGCAGGTGCACAGGAGTACAGGGTTTCCTGCAGCAAGCAGGCCACTCTCTTGTCAGAGGTGTACCGAGGCATGACACGTAAAGACTGGCACACACACGCACACACACACACACACACACACATCCCCCCTCTTGGCAGCCAGCCGCCGCAGGATGGCTGATAAAAATATCACAGCCCCTATCAGGCAATTAAACAGGGAGATGCAGCGGAGTGTGTTGGCTGTTTAATGGCTTCGGCCTTCCTGCAGAGAAGTCACTGTGACCGGCCGACAGGCGGGATACAGACCACTGATGGAGTGGGAAATCAAAAAGTAGGAGACGCAGCTACATTGGTCACAGTGAACAGTTTCTCTGTCATGCAGTGGAAGACGATGTACTGAATCACTGTGCCCGAGAGGGAAAACTATTTAAATATGTACTTAAGTTGGTTGAAAATCATAGTAGTTTAGAAATGGCTTGGGGACAGTAGTAGATTTTAAATAAATGCAGTTTGAACACATTTATTTTAACCTGAAGACATTGTAAGAAAAAAGCAAGGAAAAAAAAATAGCTTTTAGCCTTGTAGCAAGTCATTAGAAATGTAATGGTTTACACATTATTTGGTCATTATTCAGTGGTAAAGATGAATAATTTAGTTGTTAAAAATGTTTTTGATGATCCTCAAATCTTTGTGTTTTAGCTTCATTAGGGGTGTTTTAATTGTATATTAAAACTAAATACTTTAGAAGTCATTTGTCTGCATATTGTACTGAGCAAATTTTCCATTCTCTACTGAATTACTAACTTTCTGAAGAAGAAAGATTCATATTGACATATGATTTTTATAGAAAAACTAAATTTTTATTTAGTTTTTTCAATATAATATTATTATGTAATAATATTGTAATATTATTACTGTGCAATATTATTCAAATGATGGCTAAGTAAATGTGTCCCTATTAGTGAATCAACTGGTCGTGGTAGTTTTTTGTGTGTACACACAGTGTTTCTACCATGCATACCTGTTCCTAAATTCTGCAACGGTTTTTGCATGACATGCTTTTTCTGATGGTTAAGCTGCTGCATGCAAACTGCTGTAAAATTTACACTTGAGTTTTAGCCCATTTATGGAAAAGGCTGCCACACTGCTCCTCGTTGGATCGCCACAGTGTTGAGGGGTTTGCGTGCCCTAAGGACACCGGGAGCTATGTTGTTGGGGGCAACTTGTTCTTAGTAGGGTCTCCCAAGACAAACTGGTCCTATGAGTGAAGAGCCAGACCAAGAGCAGTCCAGCAGATCCCCTAAAGAAGTTACAACAGTGTACCAAACCAATTTGGGGGTTACCAGAGCTCGAGGGCAAGCGTCTGGTGACCAGGCCTGGAGACCATAGAGCCCAGCTGGTCTCAGCCCAAACAAGCTACATGGGTCTGCCCTTCAGTGGGCTCACCACCTGCAAGAGGGATCATGGGGATCATGGCGCTACGTGAACTGGACAACAGTCTGGGCTATTCTGCTTGGACTGCTGCCCCGCAAGCAGGACCCCAGGATAAGTAGTAGAAGATGGATGGATGGATGGAAATTAATTTGACATTGTGTCAGTTTGTTTGCTTTTCTTTGAGGGAAATTTCAACAAATTAAATGGTAATTACTCTTGCAGATACTATTCCACAGTTGGGCTTGTACACAGCTGTGACAATACAGAGGTTTTCCACAGGTATTCTGTTCCTATTTATAGAACATCCTGAACAGCTTTTGATCCTTTTCCCAATGAGAATTGAGTTGGATGAGAGGGTGTAGATAAAACAATGTGTCAGATGGCAAAGAACAATTGTGCTTACGGCTGCACAGGTTTCTTCGTTTTTGCTCAGGTGGTATATGCTCCGTTTGTGAAAACATTTCAGTCACCAGCTTTGATGATTCTGTTCTGCATCCACTAACACGGATTGACTGTTGGGGGGGGGGGGGGGGGGGATCAGCAGCTGGGAGAAAGAACTCTTCAAATCTGAGAGACCTGGAGCAGCTGACAAAAGAAGACTTGTCCAAAATTGCAGCAGAGTGGTGTCAGAAACTTGAAAGTGACTGATTTCAGATATTTCTTCCAGGGTATGCTACCAAACATGGACTGTGGAACCAGTAGGGCAGTAGGGCTTGGGCCTGACCTACTTTTTAGCAATAAACAGGGCTTGACATTAACTTCTTTGCTCACCAGCCACTGTGGCAAGTGATTTTCCAAAGTTACTAGTCACTCAGCCTTTCCACTAGCCACAATTTTGTGGTTGCAGAATTATGCTTAATAGGATCAAATTGGACTACTGCACACTAAAATTTACTTGGAACTAAATTTACAACTTTTTTCAATGTAAATTACCCTTATACATACATAAAAATAGCAAGAAAAACACTGTCTTTTAATTATTTATGAAGAGCAGTAAATACTGTAAAACAGTAAAGAAAAATATTTGCCATATGAGAGTGAAGTGCAGGCAGATTTGGTCTGTCCCAGTTCTCATGTGTAGCCCTACCCCTTTGCCTACCCCTATGATTTGGGACGCCCCTTCATGGCTGCACAAAGTCATTAGTAGTTGCTGATGGATTTAATCTAAATGGACACTACCCATTTTCACCAGAAATAAAGAGAAAGAAAAAGAAAATTGATTAGAAAAAAAGAGTACTTATGGAAGTTGTAGTTTTGTAGTCTCACATTGCAATATGTTTATTATTTCAGATGCCGTTTGAGAAAACTACAACTGGCCAAAGTGGCTAGTGGGTGTGGCTGTCTTACCAGCCACTGCTGAAATCCACCAACCACTGGCCAGTTGGCCGGTGTTAATGTCAAGCCCTGGCAATAAATGCAAAAAAGAGTGAAAAATAGAGAGAGAGTGTCGACTACTAATTGTGCATTTACTGGTTAATTTTGAGAGCTGGATTTTCATATAGACTGCTGTTGCTCCCCTACTGCTTGGTATTTGAAATCAGATTACAAGGAGAAGTTGTTGAAAACTCCTCCGAAGGCGTGGGGCACCCCTTGATGGCTGCTACATAGTCCCTGGTGGCCTTAAGGTAAATAGGCCACCTTTCACCCAAAAAATAGAAGAGAAAGAAAAAAGAAAGTCAATTAGAAAAAAAGTCTCAAAATTATGAAAAAAGTTTCAAATTTACATGGAAACGTATAATCAATAAGTGGAAAAAGTCAGAAATTTAGTAGAAAGAACCTGCAAATTTGTGGGGGGGGGGCGGAATTAAAATAGGGTGGAAAAACATATTCACAAGAAAAAAAATACAAGACAGCTACAGTTACTTCTTTCTTTGTCCTATCAAAACTCATATTTGTACAACTGCGGTGAAAAAACTTCTGGCTCTAAAAAATAATCACATTTAACCACAGAGGTTTTCCCCCCAGTTTTCCAGGAGAGTTGCAGGGGGTGGAGCTGATGTGAGGGAAAGCTCACATATAATGAGCTTGAGTGAATTATGAAATATCAAAAAATAATTGCAACAGACTTCATTAGACACAATGAAGGCAGTTTTTTGGCAGCAGTGGTAAGTTTGAATCCCTTTAAATTTCTTCCTAATATTATTAAGTATTGGTGTCACAGCCTGTAGTGGTCATCTGTTTATGTCTTTGTGTGCACTTGTATAACGTGTGAACGAGCGCAGGGTGGGGGTGAGGTGTCAGGTCCTCATCTGGCCCGATCAATGTCAAAGTGTTCCATGGTCCCTGCTACCAAATATTAATAAGCCCATGGTTCCATGAGGTGTTCCTTGCCTCCTTGACCTTATTGGACACGGTGCAAGATTCATTGGGCTCAAGGGATCCAGTTGAGAGTTCCAACAATTTTGTCCAGTCTCTTTATTAAGCTGTGTGGGGAATGTCTCAGGTTTGGCTTTTTTCTCTGCTCTTTTTTTTTAATGTTGTTCCAATGCAAATAAAAGAAGTAAACATGAGCATAGCAAAACATTTGAAACTGCAAGTTTTCTGAGAACAGTGATGTGTTATCTGACAAAACACAATGGTGCCACTATTTTTAGCCATGACGGTAGTCCAAGGGTTAGATTGGGTGTTGTTATAATTACTAAACCTGGATTCACACCAAGGAATGACTCTCTAATCTCAGTGTAATCACAGGGGGCTTTTACGTCAGCACCATTCTTTCTGCACCTACACCATGATCCAGAGGCTACTTCACTGTTGGACATAACATCATGGAACTACAGTCCATGATGGACATTCTTCAAGCCTACTTTAGCAGCTGGGTGACAGAAGTCAATATCAGCTCCTTGTCATGGGGTCCTGCCACGTCTACCACTGTCACCTCAGTCCATCACAGAGTCCTTCCCCTGTGATAGACTCCAGAATGACTACAGACAATCTCAGCGACTCAGTGGCACCACCCTGGACCAAGGTAGAGATATGACTTCAGTGTGTTTTTATGAGTGTGAGTGTGTGTCTGAGTGTGAGCGAGCCAGATAAAAGGAAGAAAAAAAAGAGAGTGATAGTAAGTTCTTGTTTCAGGCCAGACTTAATGAAGACAAATAGTACTGGTTGCAGTGGAATGACAATGATGACTCAAGTAGAGAGAGAGAGAGAGAGAGAGAGAGAGAGATGAGAATCCACCACAGGAGTAACGCTCAAAGGGTTGCTTACAAAAACTTATTCTAGCTGCAAGCATACCAGAAAAATAAGACACATGTACTCACTTTGATCACTCACTCATATCTATGAAGCTATAGAGGACATAGCAATAAAGGGAGAAATAAAAATCCATGCAAGAAAACTTTTGCTACAGTATCACATTATGGGGATTGATTCGATATGGGAGCTAGCCTCAAATTGCCATTCCAGGATCTGCAGTTTTTAGGCACTCCGGCTCTGGCATAATTTTATGGCCCAGGAGGTTGCTGCTTGGCCTCACCAAGTCAATGCGGGTTTGCATGAAACAGGGCAAATAAAACACTCAGAGGATGGTTCAAAATGAAAGAACATGAGGTTATAGCACAATGTGTGACTGTACCTACATCTAACTCTCTCTACCAACAGTAACGTCCAGATGAAGGGCTGCTAAGTCAGCTCTAGTCCAGCCTGCTCACTGCTCAGCCTCCCTCGTGTGTGTGCTGCAGACAAAGATAGGACTCTCCCAGGGCCAGCACAATGCTGGGCGGCTCAAAAGGCTCCCATTTCTGCTCGCTCCTCTCACTTCTTCTAATGGGGGAAAAAGCCAAGCCCACACATCAGAAGATGCTGTAGCATTGACAAAATGACTTATTACCCCTGGCTGCACACTTCCCTCTCCCTCCCTGGATTCATCAAACTCCAGACTCCCTTCAAAATGGCTGGCACTTCATGGCACACACCGAGCCTGTCACCCGTCCTCTGCAGTGACCTTGAGGGAGAGAGATGGAGTGATGGTGATACCGTAAATGCTGCAACACACCCTCCCCTGACTCCCCCTCTAGAAAAAAACATACACATCACCAAGATAGCTTTCACTTTCACTGCTGTGTGTGTGTGTGTGTGTGGGGGGGGGGTGCTGTCTCTATCTACATCAATCAAAATGGGATTAGATTGCCTCTCTCTGGTCCTTTCCTCCCTTTAGTTAAACTTGCTGATGAAATATGGAGCAGTTAAATGGTGATTGGGTTTGCAGTGCTACAGTACCGCTTTTACTATGACTTTCCTAACATTCTGGCTTTTTCCTAAAGCTTTATCGATGCTCTTATTGTGCAAGTTCTGAATGTCTCAGTTGCAACCCTTTTATGTGCGCATTTCCAGAATCACTTCTTTTAGCACTTATACATTGTCACTGCCAAAGACAAAGGATGGCGGAGTCTTTCTGACAGCAAGATACACAGATGAAATGACATGACAATGTGTGAAATAAAACTGTCTGCTGTGATCAAACACCTTCACAGGCAAAATGATCCGCCCCCTCCAATGAAACTTGCAGCCAGTCACATGACCCACTGACCACCACTCTTTCGTGTCCTGGCAGAAAATGGGATGCAGACGATATTTGATGCATGAATTCTTAATCAAATAAAGACAGTGCAAAGTGATATGAGTGGAAGGCAATCGTCCCAGCTATGTTGAATTAATGAGGCGCCGGCTTCCGCCCGCATGCCAAGTTTCTGAATGACTCGGCCCATCAGCTGTCTGTACCGTCTGCCTTCATCCAGGCTGGGCTCAGCAGGCTCAGAAACCCAATCTCCACCCTATGTGGCCAAAGGCCACTCATCAGTCACTCTTCATTAAAGTGGGAAAGTCTCATCAGTTCTCTGCCCTCTTTTCATCTTGACCTTGAGCTTGCGGAGGAGGGCAGTCTTTAACTGGAAATTCTGATTTTTCAGTAACAGGTGGGGTGGGGAGAGGGGTGATGTTACTAAGGGTGAGTCTGGGAAATGCAGTAAAGCACACCTGTCCAGATCTTGCCCAGAACACCCTTGTCTGACCACCTGAGCCTCTGCGTTGGGTGGCACTCGAGTCAGACAGCATGGAACCAATTCATTGCTTCACACCAATTCAAAATCTAGTTGCACTTGCCCTCGCAGGTTACACCTCCTCTCTCACACATCTGCCTTTTTTTCCCTCCCTAACACCTGTGGTGATGTAACAGATTAGTCCTGCCAAAGAAATGCTCCTGTTTTGGATGAAAAAAAAAAGGTTTAAAAAAATTACTAAAGAAGTAGTTGGGCATTCCCATGGCAACCAGGTCCTGGGTGGTATAAGCAGTGATATCAGGCCATGCCCAATGCTATTTGCATACAAATTGCCCAGCTGGTACCTTGTTGTTATGACAACGGCACACAGCTCCCAGAATTCATTTGGAAGTGAAATACAAAGGGGGAACAGCCATCTAGGCGAGTCATTGATAATAATATATACATTTTATAATGAGGATGTTGTTGACCCCATGTTGACATGTGGATTCAGTCAGAATACAGTACCTGCAAGGAATTAAATAATATACTCAAGACTGGAATAAGTGTAAAAGATAACAGTAGTAGGTGCTATCTTTGTCTCTTTCCAGTGGATCTTGATGATGTTCCAGTTCTTCACTGAATTTCTTCATGAATTACTTTTCCCCATTGTCGCTGCATTTTAGGATGAATGAATTAGGTGTGAGATTCCAATTCCTCTCTTTGCTCCTGTGTCCAAAGTGCAACCGAATATCTCACCTCATGCGTTAAACTCCCTGCTATGCCTACATTCAGCGTTCCTGTTTTAAGATGTGCTGGTCTTTAGGTGACATCAGGTTGTAGTGTGGTGTCCTATCATTCCACGCCCTTCCAATCTTCAACGCCTTCGAAGACATTATTAGCTGGTGTGATTTCTGGGGGCCGCATTAAATTCTGTAAATGGCTAGCCAGGGGCTCCTTGATAAAACGGTTTATACTAGCCCAAAGTCCAAACTAACTGAGTGTGCCTTTACTTGTCCAGCTGGATACATAAAGCTATCTGATTAAGCTCAGCTGGATTTAAGGCCAAACTGTATTTTTTTTAGCTAAGTTTGAAAATCCAACGTTCATGTACTTTGCTTATGATGTTAGCTTCATTTTTGCTCTTTTCCAATTTGCTGATTTCCTTCTTCTTACTCTCAGCTGATGGCCATTCATGGAAGGTGGGTAGAGATAGAATTTGTACTTAAGTAAAACTAGCATTACATTATTATATTATTTATTCAAGTATAAGTAAGAGTAGTCACCAAAAAATTGAGTATCTACTAAAAAATACTTGAGTAGCCAGTAATAACTTTACTCTTAACAAATTGCAAAAAAAAAATTCTTAAATTTGCAGTACTTATGAGTAAATTACTTTATGTAAACGTTTTCTGGTACATTTGACACTTTATTCTCATAAGTGTGAAGTTTTTCCCATCACTTTGAGACATTGTTCTTGTAAATTTGTGACTTAAAAAATAAATTAGCAACTTTTTTCTCATCTAATAAATTATGTGTTACAACTTCAGTATCTACCTTCTCCTTGAATCACCAGGCATCGGTAAACCTATGTACTGTATACGCTAATTCCTTACAATGAGCCATGCTAAAACCACAGAGCTTGACAGAGAAACTAAAAATCTGCTGACAGCACAGTGTCCTCGACCAGCAGTGTGTGACAAAGAGTTCACACAACTGCCTGTCTGGCAAAATAGATAATATTTAACTCAAGGTCAGGTGAGCTGATGCATTTCTGTAGTCATCCTTTGTCAGATTCTGGGCCAGTTATGCACTGGGCTCAATAAGCAGTGATTCCAACAGCCCTCATGAGACTCCCGTTTAACCACTGCACTCTGTGCGTCTGTCAAACCATTACAGGGTAATCACTATGTCCCCCAGTGGAAAACAAAGCAGGTTCTGGTTCAAACACTTGATCTGCAGTAATACTGGAGAGTGCTGATCTGTAAAGAAGATGAACCCTCAACCTCGCTTGTACACATTAAACTCTGCACTTCTTAATGATGATTAAGAGGCCTAATACTCCCCCAGTTATAGATTGTTGGAGAAAACTGGTTCAAACAACTCAGGGCTGGATTTAGAAATCCTTATCATCAAAAACGTGTGTGTGTGTTACAACTTCTACCTATGGGTGGAGGCACATTGAAGGTGACACATTGTGCCTCTCCAGCATATAAATGCAGCAGCCTTCTTGCAACGCATGACTGTCCACTAGCTTCCTTCCAAGGTTATCTTGCCGGTAGCATTTGTCACTTGCCATCCATTTCAACATGGCAACTCGTTGGGGCCTTTGTGGAGCGGGAAAGATCTGCCATGACTTCAGCGTGGCCATGAAGACACTGCTCCCTGAAGATCATCAGGTATTCAGTCACTGATACAGAGTGTCTCCTCGGCACTGAATAAAGGCTCATTGTGTGTGCTTGCTCTTGTGTACAGATAACAGTTGTCGCATCAAGGAGTCTGGAGCGTGCCAAAGACTTTGCCAAGAAACATAATATCCCTAAAGCTTATGGCAGCTATGAGGAACTAGCCAATGACCCAGACATTGGTGAGTTTCTGATCTGACTGGCAGAGACAAACGAGAGTTGCTTTTACTGTTGAAACCTAAGAATGAGAAATCTGTGTTCTTACAGATATTGTGTACCTGGGAGTGCTGCACACCGAGCATTGGCGAGTTGGTCTGCTGTTCCTCAAGGCTGGGAAGAATATGCTGTGTGAGAAGCCCTTTGCCATGAATGCCAGACAGGTGAAAGACCTTGTCTCTGCAGCCAAGAAAAACAACGTCTTCTTAATGGAGGTAAGGTTGAAGGAATTCAGAGGTTTCATTTATCAAGGGGCCAGTTGGCAGCAGAGATCAGTTAGTTTCTTCTTTAAAATCTATGCACTGGGCCTTTTTTTTTTTATCTATGCACGCTCTTTTTTATGCAAACAAGTAACAGGGAATATTATGGTGTTGTTTCTACTGTAAATATTTAACTGCGGCTGGCAGTTGTTACAAGAAAGTCTGCAAACATGGAGAAATTGGCTTGCTTAGCATTATAGTTAGTATTTAGTTGTTTAACTGTAGCACATAAGCAAAGGAAGACTTGCAATTTTACCCCTGACTGCTATGAATGTACACATGCAAACCAGGGGTGCCATATTTAAGCTAAGATTGTAGTCAAAAAGTGTCTGCTCAGGTTAAACTAAAGTATAAATTGTTTAATGACCGAATTTTGTGCTCTCTCCCTCCCAGGGTGTCTGGTCCCGCTGTTTCCCCGTGTATGCTGAGGTGCGCAGACTGCTGGCTGAGGAGGCAATAGGTGAGGTGAAGCTGGTGAAGGCCTACTTTTGTTCCCCACAGCTTGACATCCCTCGCTTGGTAAAGAAAGAGCTGGGCGGAGGATCTCTGCTGGATATTGGAATATACTGCCTGCAGTTCGTGCTGATGGTGTTCAATGGCGAGAGACCTGAATGCATCCAAGCCACCGGAGTGCTGCTTGACTCAGGTATGATTCAGCAAACACTGTCATTGGGCACAGATTAGTATCATGAACCGTGCAGCACACCCCAGTGACCACAAACTGGCTGTGAGCCTTACCAGAGAAATAAGCAAGAGGAAGATGAAGAATTCCTTGTGTGACACTGAAGAAATAAAAATGTAAACACCCCAGGACAGAATTTCCCCACACAGAAAATCCAATACTTCTCATTAAAATGTCAGCCTAATCCAAATCCCCACAGAAAATACAGTAATACAGTAAAACTGGCAGGGGGATATGTACAGCCATGTGAAAAAATTAGGACACCCTGTATAAGCCTGCGTGCTTTTTTAACATATTTGGACATATGGATATTTAATATCAATGTTAAAAATACTAGGCGAGTCATGTAATACAACTAAACAATTAAAAATGAATTAAAGACTTTTTTCAAATTTTCTGTAAAATGTAATTCTAAACAAATAGTGAAGAATAAATTAGGACACCCCCACATTCATTCCCATTTAAAATGGCTAAAATAAATGTTAAAAAAATGCAAATAAAAACAAAAACAAGGTTATATATAGATATGTGAACATTTATTAATAAAGAACTGAACATTTAATAGGGTGTCCTAATTTTTTCACATGACTGTAACTGCATGTCTCACTGGAAGATAACCTTCAGTGTATTATACTGAAAAAATCAGAAATGTATATTTTCCTGTCTGTATTTTGACCTTTGGTTTTTAATTTGAAAAACAGCTATTAAACCGATTATAACTGAGCTGGTAAGTTTTACTCCAAAGACTTAAAGTGGTAAGTGGTCAGAGGCAGTTAGTATTCACTCATTTGCTGCTTTTCTGATTAACAATGATTTTATTTTTCTTATGAATGTTTAAATAGGAGTGGATGAGTCAGTGGTTGTGGCAATGAAATTCTCCAGGAGCAGGATGGCCTTGTGCGTCTTTTCAATCGCCAGTCGCCTTCCAAATGATGCTGTCATTGCCGGAACTAAGGGGTGCATTCAAGTAAGCCTTGCTACTGCTGTACAGGAATAGTTTGCTAAATCAAGAAATGCTAGCAATATAGAAAAACTATGGTGATTGATAGTTACTTTCACATTTTACTGAATAAGAGGTATGCATACAAAGATTCATGGTGGGTAAATTTAAAGTTAAAGCTGTACAAGACAGTAATTTTATGAAAACAAACATTTAAAAAAATGCATCAACAAAATGTTTAGAAGGGTGTGGCATTAAAGTGTTAGGATGTGGGCATTTTCCTCTGACCATGCCCACACTTTGTCATTTTTGATATCCTTGTGTTTTCCCTTATTATTTGCACTTATTGTTTCCTGTGTTTGGTTATTATTATCTTGACCACTACTATGTTTGGGTTTAATTTATATTCTTGTCTTAGTCTCAAATTTTGTTCCTAGTCTCCCTGTTTATGAGTAGTATTAGTATCATTTTGATGTCTTTGTGCTTTCCCCGCTTAGATTATTATTATTTGCCCCCTGTGTATTATTATTATGATTATTATAGTTCTTGCCTTCAGTGCCTTCCTGGTATGTTATGTCATCCTGTTTGTCCTCTGTCTGGTTTTTGGTCTTGTGTGTATATTGGTATACCCATTGTTTCCAGCTCCTCATGTTTTCCATACCTGTAGACACCTCCCCTCATGTGTGCTCCTGTTTAACTCCTGATTGTCATCCCAGCTGTCTCATGTTCCCCTGATTAGGTTTCACCCTATACATGTTGCCTTTAGCTTTCAGTTGGTGGTTGGGTCATTAATGATGATTGATTGTTGTGTGTGTCATTTTCTCCTGTCGTGCGCCAGTGTTTCCTAGAGTTTCCTGTGAGTTTTATTTGCTGTATGTTTGGTAGTTATTTCCAGCCCCATGCTGTGCCTTTATTTTGTTCCTTTTAGTTTTTTGTTAATAAACAATCTTTCGCCCCAAGGTCCTGCCTGCACCTTGGGTCCATTCAGTCCACCTACATCTGCCTTCCAAAGCAGATTCATAACATAAAGTCTTCATATTTTTTCAAAATCAACAATATATTGCTGAAAATATACAATTTTATGGGCCCATAACAATCACAATAATTCCATTTGAACAACTGGATAAGACTACGGTGGCTGGTAAAGATGTCACACCCAATAACATAAGGTTGATGTCGCATTTCATAGCCTCATATTGAAGGGGTCATTGACTGAAAGATTGTGCATCTGTAGGTTTTAACCTTCTGAAATGCGTCTATTGATCATGTGATTATTGAAAAAAATATCATGTTACACCGAACCATTACCAATTTTTTTTCCAACCAAGACCCAGGGTGGCTAGCTGAAGCTAGCAGTTTAGCCAGTCATTCACAAGTGTTTTTGTGATTATTATACTCCAGGGACCAGTCATATCCTATCAACCACTGAAGCCACACACCTCTGTCCACCAGTGATGCATATTTCTTTCATTCTTTAAGACAAATTTACGTTATTTGGCTCAGGCTCGCTATCTGAGCTAGGAACTAGCCAGCTAACATTAGCAATAGTGACATAAGAGGGAGGGAGGAGTTAACTGCAGTTCAAGAGCATTTAAAGAGATGTGAACTGTGCACTGAAATGAACCATTCTGAGAAAAGCCGCAAAAGGTGATTCACAATGATGCTGCGATAAATAATTTTAAAAACAATGATCAAAATACAGTATGTCACAAACATTTCCTTATGACCTGTGGGAGTTGTCAAAATGTGGAAAAAGTGCAGTCAATGACCCCTTTAAGTTCATACCACAAACGAGTGTTCACTTGGTATGCCTTATTTGACTTGTAGTCACCAAAGAACTGAGATTGTAGCTCAGACTGCGATGCAGGTTGATGTTTGTCTCTACCAGAAAGGACAATATTATAGTGGGGCAAGAGTAAGTGGTGACAGAATTGTCACCATGATGACAAAACTGAGTGTACGTTCTTGTAAGAGCCCATGAATGAAATGGCTTAAACTGGTTTGCCTTAGCCTATGATCCAGACCTTGCCATGTCAGCTGATCGAAAAATAGTCGAAGACTACTGAAGTCTTCCGGCTGACGACCAGTCATATTCATCTCTCGTGGAAGTCTGTAACAAAGTGGGAGCAGGCCTTCTACCTAGAAAACAACAAAAGGATTCCCCACTATCAGCTTGCCCTGTTGTTGAGGAGGCTTGCCATGCCACTATTGAGGTCAGTGTTTAATCATCTCAAGCTGCCCAGGATCCTCTGAGTTCTGTTTATAAAAACCAAGAGGAACTCTGAGTTCAAACCATTCTTTAGCAGTTTGAGGGCAATAACTCCTGGACAGACACAAAAGGTGTGTGGAGACTCGTAAAAAAGCTATCCAACAAATCATCCCAGATGGTGTTCATTCAAGGCGAAGACTGTCTGTCACTATGGAAGACCCATTTTCAAAGGCTCCTTTCCCCCGACAGCTCTCCGCTAGAAGGTCCAGTTGAGATCCTCCAACTCTTCGAAATAAACCAGCAAATCGAAACCGGACCATTCAGTCAAGCTGAGATTGATGTTGTTGACCAAATGAAAAATGGCCGTGCACCAGGGATGGATGGCCTTCCTATTGAGCTATGGAAGCTTCCAAACATGAGGGAACTACTCTGAATGTTCTGTAACGACACTGTATCAGGCAATAGACCAAAGGAATAGGGTATTTTATGCATTGTTTCGATTCCTAGGAAAGGAAACTTGATGCTGATTGACAACTACAGAGGAATCAGTCTATCCCAAGTTGCATCTAAAGCCTACAACAGATTGTCACTTAATAGGTTGAGACCTCTAATGGATAAATTCCTGCGACCAAACTAAAATGGCTTCCGTCAGCTCCGTTCTACTGCCGCCCAGATCCTAACACTCCGGCTTATCACTGAAGAGGTCATAAACCATTATAAAGAACGAGTGATAGTCTTCATAGACTACAAGAAGGCATTTGATTCTATCAGACGGGACACAATGTTTTCCATCCTCCAGGCCTATGGCATTCCACCTGCTATGGTTGCAGCAATCAAAACAATGTATGTCGGTAATACGGCCATTGTTGTAACACCTGCGGCATAACTAAGGAATTCTCTATCAACTCTGGTGTCCTCCAAGGAGACCCACTAGCACCCCTTCTCTTCATCATTGTCTTAGACTATGCCCTCCGCATAGCCCTTCATACAAATGATGGAGCGCTGACGTAGCTCACGCCATCTTGCTATCCATTTAGTGGATCTCGATTTTACTGATGATATTGCTCTTCATGAGGACACCATCACCTCTGCTGATGCCCTTCTACTGCCAAGTCAGTCGGCCTTCACTTGAACGCAAGCAAAATGAAATGGATGCACTTAAACCCGATATCTGTCCAGGACTTGCATACACGTGATAGCTCTGTTATCGAGAGAGTAGATGACTTCCAATATCTTGATAGCTGGACGAATACTGCACATGACACTGAATGCAGAAAGGCTAAGGACTGGGGAGCTCTCAATGCCCTTTCCAAAATCTGGGCTGCTCCCCTGTCCAGAGACAAAAATAAAGGTGTTTAAAGCATCAGTTGAATCCGTCCTTATCTATGGATCAGAGTCTTGGTCATTGACCAAAACGCAAGCGCAGTCCTTGAAGAGCATGTATACCAGAATGCTAAGAAGGGTTCTTAATGTCAGCTGGCAGAACCGTTGGTCAAATAATCTACTTTACGGCTTCCTCCCAAGGCTCTCGAACATCATAGCCAAGCATCAGATGGTGCTGTGCGGTTATGTCCTCCACCACGACCAGCCAACTACCCAAGTATTACTCTGGGAACCTGAGGCGAGACATAAAGTTGGGAGACCCTGTACCACCTGTAGGGCGACCATGCTAGACTGGCAGGCCTGTAAACAGATATCATTTCAAGTCACTGCCTTGCCAAAAGACTGACTGACTGAAGAGTAAGTGTGACACCTACTGGCCAGGAGGTCACAGTGTTGTGACCCACGTTAAATATGCAATAGCGCAACCTGCATATTTTACTCTGTATATCAGCATTGTGAATTACACACATATTTATATACAGTCAGCTGCATTAACTAATTCTGAAGAAATTATTCTGGACCTGAGGAGGTAGAATAATGGTATTTCAGTGGTATTCTTATTAAATGGTATTTTATTGTATTTGTAGCTGATGCTGCTAGATTTCTATTTATGTTTATTTAATATGCTGAGTGGTGGCATCTTAGGTTTGCTCTTAACAACATCTTGTTGTTCTTTTGTGCAATGACAATAAAGTTATTCAATTCAATTGTCTCTGTCACCTTTAAGGTACTAGACGCAACCAGGAGCAAATATGCGACTTTGTTTTTGCCCCACAGGTCCTTGGCCCCATGCACTGCCCCACAACACTGGTGGTGAACAACAAGAAAACAGAGTACCCTGTGCCTGAGCCTTGTCTACCTCTGAATTTCATCAACAGCACTGGGCTTCGCTATGAGGCAGAAGAAGTGAGACAGTGCCTGCTTCAAGGTAGGTTATGATAAAAAGGAAGGTTGTGTATTTGTTTTCAAATAGATGGGATTACTTAAAATGTCCAAGCCACTGTTTCAAAGGTAAGGTGAGTGAAAGAAAGACACTGCAACTTGGTGAAACATCTGCATTTCCTGGGCTTCTAATAAAAATTTTGATGAATAGTCAGACACAAATGCATTCATCAGATGGTGTCAGAATTGATTCTTTCATCAGTCCTTGGAATGTCCTCTAGCTGATAGGCCTGTAATACTCTATCTCTTTTGCCTCTTCAATTAATTTACATAATCTTTACATCCTTGCTTTAGCCTAATTTAGGATTCATTATGAATATGTGCATGATTTAATGTAGTTATAAATAGCTGTCTGTTCCTCAGTCTGATTTTTGACTCTATCTGCAGGACTTAAGGAAAGCCCACGGATGCCTCTGGCGGAATCTGTCTTACTGACAGAAACCATGGATGAAATCAGGAAGCAAGTGGGAGTTGTCTTTAGCCAGGATAACCAATGATGTCACTACAAAGCAGAGTTGTTTCACCTGATCCAAACCTACTCGGATGGAACAGAGGGAGCCGCTCAAGGCAGGCTTTGGATCTCTGGAATAATCACTCACGGCACCGTGTGACAGAGCCTTAGCTGTGACCCAGATTTGTCTCCGAGTTAAAGAATCAATAAAATATTTTAACATCCATCTCTGGCTGTGTTATTAGGGAGTTTGCTCTCTGTGTAGTCTTTTTAGCATCTAGATGTATCCATGATAGCTCCAAACATGGTTATCCTATCCCAGATCCACCATGTAAATACTGCAAAATACAGTACATGAAAAACACTGCCAAATTTTGTATTACACAGATTAAAAGGAGAGATTGGAAACATGCATTAAAGCAGATAAATCTCAATGTAAACAGATAGAGAGGCTGTGTTGTGTGTGTTGCTGCTCTGTAATGAAGTCCTAGACCTTTAAAGATAAACTTGGCTGTCACTGTAAGATGTGTGATTGATGAATCCAATAACAGACTGATTGTGGAAGCCATGTTTCATTTCAAATATCATCTGCCGGAGAGAAGAAGAGACTTGGAGTGGCACATTCGAATCAAAAGTGTTCTGTCATGTCTGACCCTGGTAGTGCTGTACAAATAGATTCAGAAATAGGTTACACTGTCTGATTCTCAGGACTGGTACTGAGAAAAGGCTTTATGAGTCAGTAAAGGGCATGGCTCATTTAATACTTGCTCTAAACCTTTTGGGCTTCTTGTACTGTGAAAAAGACGGTTTGTTATTGGCAGATCATGCATCAGATTAAAGCAAAAACAAACAACCCCCCAAAACAAAACAAAACATTAATATAGCTTAAAAATGCTGGAGCAAACAATAATCACAGTATATATGTGTATTTCATAACAGTTGTGTTTTTGTGCTACTTTATCCAGGTGTTTTTATGGTAATGTATTTAAATAAATGGAAAGTTGTGCTTTATAAAGTACAGTACCAGGAATTCATACAATTATAAGATTGCAGTTTAATAGATAACTTAATTGTACACCTGTAATAAATTTGAGTTATATAAATATGATGAAAAATATAGTTATTACTAATGTATATTTTATTTCAGAGAGAGTTAGGAGTGCCAGCGCAAAAAGAGAACACTTTTATTCTACAGTAGTTAGACACTATAACCTACAAAGTTTAAAGGTGAAAAAGAAGAATTATGAATTACAGGCAGAGAGCTCCCCTTAGTGGAGAAAGTGGAAATAAACATTTGCTGTAGGTTTCTTTCTTTCTTTCTTTCCCCTTCCTTCCTTCCTTCTTTCCTTTATCACGAATAGCCGACTCCTGCTTTTTTGCTCTGCTTGAACACATCATTAGCCCCAAAATTTAAAACTGCACTGTGTAAGATTTTCACCTTAAAATAATCTTGACAAAATTATTTTGATGGTACATCAACCTTTTGACTGGGTGAATGTTACTTCCCCCATAGCCTGAGTGGGCCCAAATTCCCTGAAACAGCTTTTTTTTTTTTTTTTATTAGGATCACTGAAAAGATTACAATTATGGTGACTATGACCTCAGTTCCAGCAGAGAATCACAGGGCACAGCACCCTACAAACCGAGTAGAGTCAAGGCGAGTAGGGCTGAGTAGTACGGTATTATGTCCACAAACCTGGTGAATAAGGAGGCTGACAGAGATGTAGCACTGAACAAAGCTTTATTGTAGCTAGAGAACAAACAGCATACGAGACACTGTAGCGGAGTCATCCAGGACAAGAGGAAGCCCTCATGGCGGATGCCCCTTAATATAGGGCGGTGTGATGACGCAACAGGAAGGCGGCATCATCACACCGCACTTCACAGTAAAACCCCACATAACATCCTCCCCCCTTTACAAAGTACAAAAACACATGCCAAATTAAACCCATCCTAATTTGGAAACACAAACACACAAAAAAAAGCACACCAAAATAAAAGAGTATAAAACACGAAAAACTAAAATAGGACCGGTGGACTTCCGGTTATGGTGGCCACGTAGGAAGACGTGTTTCACACTGCTCTGCTCTTGAAAATAAAAAAAAAATTACTAAAACTCTCTTAATTGGAACAAAAACCCATCCTAGCGTTTTGGCGCGGATATGGTAAAGACTAAGGTTGGAAAATTAGGTGGAGGAAAAGGTAACTCGACAAAGCAACCCAAGCTGACAGACTTCCACGCTTGAGGCAAAACAGAGAAAACTCCAGAGGCAATGGCGGAGGAGGGAGCCAGCGGTGGAGCGGGAACAGTTGAAGAGGGGACAAACGTAGTGCTCACTGCCGTCAACTCCATGAGAACAGAGTTTTTGTCTAAATTCGACGGGATTATAGCAGCGAAGGAAGGTATGAGAAGAGAAAAAAACGACTGCATGGAGCGAGTGTCGCAGGCGGAACTCCGAATTTCAAGCGCTGAAGATGATGTCACCAGCCTGCAAACTAAACTGCAAACACTGGAATTAAAATGCAAACGTCTGGAAGATAACGTCCTAGACTTGGAATCCCGCTCGCGACGGAATAATTTGAGGCTGGTGGGCCTCCCAGAGGGAACAGAGGGACGGAACCCATGTTCCTTTTTGGAAAAGTGGATTCCAGAAGTGCTGAATAACGCGGATCTGCAGTCATCGGTCGTTTTAGAGAGAGAGCTCACCGAATCGGCCCACCGAGAGATAATAAGACACCACCGAGGACGCTGATTATGAAGTTCCTCAACTACAGAGACAAGATGACAGTCACCAATGCGGTGCGAGCTAAAGGGGAAATTAAATACCAGGACCAACAGGTGCGGTTCTATCCGGACTTGGCTGCAGGAATACAACAATTGAGAAAACAGTTCGACCCCGCCCGCAAAGAGCTGTGCAACCTAGGGATTCGTCACAGAGTAATTCATCCGGCAAGACTGCGGGTCACATATAAGGGGAGAACCCACACCTTCAAGACCCCTCAAGAGGCGCAGGAGCTCATCAAGCAGATCCAAAAGGAGACTGGTGGGAGCTAAGCATGAACATGACAAAGGTAGAACATTTAAGCATATGTACAGACATCTGATTGATCTGAAACATAAACATGTCTACAAAATACAGACTGTATTAAAAAAAAAGTTATGATGTACAACGTTGCTATAAAACTATGAAGTTATGTTGAATAAACTACAGAAGAGAGTTAATGTCATAAGAATAGTAGTAGAGTCAGGGTGATTGAGAGGAGAAAGAGAGAGTGGTTTGACTGATCCTCGCAGGTGTGGAACAGTCACTAGCTATAACGGGAGACGGAATTTTTTTGATTTTGGGGGGATAACCACGAATGTGGGGAAAGGGAATCTGTTTTTGTTTAGTCTGTAGGATGAATGTTCTATCATCCATGTTTTTGCTTCTCTGTAAGAGTATGTTCATATTGCAAGGTAATCTCAAACTCCTTATTGATTATAGATCAAAGCGTTAATCTTAATTTAACTTCATGGAATTGCAGAGGTCAATAAAATCTTAAAAAACTTAAACAAGTCATGAATAAAATAAAAGACATAGATTCAAAAATTGTATTTTTACAAGAAACTCATCTATTAGAGGAGGATGTAAAAAGAATTAGGAGAAGATGGCAAGGTAACGTGTTCACCTCATCATTTTCATCCCGAGCTAGGGGAGTTACAATTCTCATACATAAAACAGTCCCATTTCGAACGAAAAATGTAATTAGAGACAAATTTGGAAGATATCTAATTATCCAAGGATCTTTGTTATTAGAAAATATAAATCTGGTGAACTTATACGGCCCCAATATTGATGATCAAAACTTCTTTGTTAATTTATTCCTCACTTTATCATCACTTACAGGGCAACATATAATAGCAGGGGATTTTAATTGTACATTGAATCCCAGTATAGACAGATCAACAGGACTGGACTGTACACACAATGGATGTAGGATGACCATTAATCATTTTATGAAAGAATTGAGATTGCTAGATATATGGAAAGAAATGAAACCACAAGTCAAAACCTATTCTTGTTATTCTAATACCTATAAGACATTCTCACGTACTGACTACTTTCTGATCTCTACAGAATTAAGGTCCAAGATTCAAAACTGTTTCTATGATAACATTGTGATCTCTGATCATGCACCCTGCTGTCTAGTATATGTAGATAAGAAATTGACAAAGGGCCCAGTTAGGTGGCATTTTCAACATAAATGGCTTCAGGATGAGGAATTTGTTAAGTACATAGAAAACCAGATAGATGAGTTCTTTGATATCAATACTACACAAACAACGGCATGTATAAAGTGGGAGGCTTTCAAAGCTTTTATTAGGGGGCATATTATTAGTTATACAGGTTCAAAATCTAAGAAGACCCGAGAGGAGAGAGTCCAATTGGAACGTAAAATAAAAATTCTTCAAGAAAAGGTGTATGCAGGAAGTAACCCACAGTTAGAGAACGAATTACTGATTCTGAGAGCTGAATATGACAAAAAATCAGCGAATAGAGCTGCCTCGAGTCTTTTAAGATTGAAGCAAACATTTTATGAACAAGGTGAAAAATCAGGAAAATTATTGGCATGGCAGATTAAACAATTAGAATCTAAAACACCAATTACCAGTATTATAAGTAACGGACAGGTAGTTATAGATCCTTTAGAAATTAATAGTG
Organism: Pholidichthys leucotaenia; assembly: GCA_020510985.1. Classification (NCBI taxonomy): domain Eukaryota; kingdom Metazoa; phylum Chordata; class Actinopteri; order Cichliformes; family Pholidichthyidae; genus Pholidichthys; species Pholidichthys leucotaenia. The sequence continues at coordinate 373,344,203 of CM035837.1, forward strand.
CCTTTAGAGATTATTATGAAAAACTATATGATACAAAAAATGAAACTGACTTAACAAAACTAAATGGGTTTGTGGGTGGATTATCCATACCAGGTATTCCAAATGAAAACAGGGAGATACTGGAGTCTAAAATTAGTCAAGAAGAAGTTGGGCTAGCCATTGATAATATGAAATCAGGAAAAAGAGCAGGACCAGATGGTCTTCCAGTTGACCTCTATAAAAAATTTAAGAATAAATTAAAAAAAAACACTTTTGGAAATGGTTTTAGAAGCATTTCAAAATGGTAATTTACCATCATATAGGAATAATGCCTTAATTGTATGTAAATATGTAAATATGAATAATGCCTTAATTATACTGTTGCCAAAACCAGGTAAACCCTCTAATAAATGTGAAAACATGAGACCAATAAGCCTATTAAATGCTGATCTTAAAATAATCTGTAAAATTTTAGCAAAATGACTACAAGAAATATTACCAAATATTATTAACCGAGATCAGAATGGCTTTATAATGGGAAGACAAGGCTTCCATAATGTAAGAAGACTATTTAATATTATTTATTCCAATAAAGAAGCACCGGATACAGCTCTCCTATCATTGGACGCCGAAAAGGCCTTTGAGTCCTACAAAGGTTTGGACTTGGAAATAATTTCATAAAATGGGTCCAGATAATATACAATAATGCTACAGCAGAAATCCTAACAAACAGCAGTATCTCAAAATCAATAAAAATCAATAGAGGATGTCGACAAGGCTGTCCACTTTCACCTTTATTGTTTACTATGGCAATTGAACCTTTAGCGATGGCAGTATGTTTACATCCACAAATATATGGAATTAAAGTAGGAACAACAGAACATAAAATCTCCCTGTATGCTGATGACATAATTTTGTTTATGTCGAATTTTAAAAAATCAATTCCGACCTTGTTAAATTTAATAAAGAACTTTGGGGAAATATCAGGATATAAAATAAACAAAACAAAATCTTCAATATTAATGTTAAATGAGACCCAGAGAAATCATCCATCTCCTGAGGTAAACCAATTCAATGTTGTAGATCAGTTTAAATATTTAGGAATTCAAATTTTGCCTAAGCTAGAATCAGTCGCCAGTGCCAACTATAAAGCCTTAATGACAAATATTAATGAGTTGCTTCAGAGATGGATGCCACTACCAATGTCGATGATCGGGAGAATTAATATACTTAAAAGTAATATCTTACCCAAAATACTTTATTTCAAAACATTCCTTTACCACCACCTTCAGATCTATTCTCAAGAATTAAAAAAAGTTAGTGGAATTTATATGGAACAATAGGAAGGCTAGATTATGTTTGTCCTTACTATATTTACCATTTGATCGTGGAGGTCTGAAATGTCCAAACTTAATGTTGTATTACTGGTCAGCACAACTGAGGTCTATGACATATTATTTTTCATCAAATGATCTCCCTCACTGGACTGAAATGGAATCATACAATTTACCTTTACCTCTTCCCTTATTCATATACTCAGACTCGGCTAAAAAATTACAGAAACAAGTTAAAAATCCAATTGTAAAGCATATGATCAAAATATGGTGTGAAACCAAAAAATATTTAAAAGAACCACACTCACTGTCACAATTTAGCCCAATATGGGGTAATCAATATTTTACACCAGGGAGAGCGGATATTGTATTTAAAGTATGGAATTTAAAAGGGATTCAAAAGATTCAAGACTTATATTTGTCACGCTCAGATAACATGTCTTTTGAAGAACTGAGGATTAAATTCAATCTTAATAGAACACACTTTTTTAAATATCTTCAGCTTAGAAATTTTATTCGTTCAAATTCAATTCAATTCAATTCAACTTTATTTATATAGCGCCATTTCACAACAACAGTCATCTCATAGCACTATCAACTGTAGGGAGGACCCCCACAGTTGCAGAAAGACCCCAGCAATCAGGCGATCCCCTGTGAGCAAGCACTTGGCGACGGTGGAGAGGAAAAACTCCCTTTTAACAGGAAGAAACCTCCAGCAGAACCAGGCTCAGGGAGGGGCAGTCATCTGCTGCGACTGGCTGGGGGGTGAGGGGATAGAGAAGAAGAAAAGAACAGACATGTAGAGAGCAAACAGCACGATGGGGACTCAATCTATGGGAGAGAACAAACAAATGTTAATGACCAGCAAAAAAAAAAATATTTCATAGAGAGTGAGGAAAGGAGTGAGGCCCAGTGCATTACTGGAGGTCCCCCGGCTGACTAAACCTATTAGCAGCATAACTAAGGGAGGGTTCAGAAAACACATGATCCCTCCCTAATTGTAGGCTATATCAAAAAGGTAGGTTTTAGCCCTATTCTTAAAAACAGAGATCGAGTCTGACTCCCGAATCCAGATTGGCAGCTGATTCCACAGGAGAGGAGCTTGATAACTGAAGGCTCTGCCTCCCATTGTACTTTTGGAGATTCTAGGTATTACAAGTAAACCTGCATTTTGGGAGCGTAGTGCTCTGTTAGGATGATACGGTAGTATCAGATCTTTTAAATAAAAAGGAGCCTGATTGTTTAGAGCTTTGTAAGTAAGAAGAAGGATTTTAAACTTAATTCTAAACTCTATGGGAAGCCAATGAAGGGAGGCCAGAACCGGAGAGATATGATCTCTCTTTCTAGTACCTGTTAAAACTCTTGCTGCAGCATTTTGGATCAGCTGAAGACTTTTTAAAGATGTTTTAGGACAACCTGATAATAAAGAATTACAATAATCTAATCTCGAGCTAACAAAAGCGTGGATCAGCTTCTCAGCATCACTCTGAGACAAGATGCTCCTAATCTTGGCAATATTACGCAAATGATAGAAGGCAGTCTTAGAAACAAATTTAATATGTGAGTTGAAGGACAAATCCTGATCAAAAATAACTCCAAGGTTCCTCACAGAGCTATTAAGAGAAAGAGTAACTGCATCCAAACTGAAAGTTTGATTTGGAAAGGAATTTCTAAGGTTTTTTGGACCAACAAGAATGACTTCAGTCTTATCTGAATTTAATAGCAGGAAATTACAAGTCATCCAAACTTTGATTTGGATGAAATCAAAATAATGCTCTCACCCGACCTACTTATTCAACTTTGGAAAAAATTTTGATGAAAGATAGTAAGAGAAAGGGTATTATTTCAGAGTTTTATAACTCATTGACACTATTCTCAAGTGAAAACTCACAGAAAAGACTGAATGACTGGAAAGAAGACCTGCAAATTGAAATTTCAGAGGAACAATGGGAAATGGCTTGTGCAGGAGCTCAAACCAAATCAATAAATGTACGTCTTAAACTGATACATTTTAAATGGTTAATGCGGATGTATGTTACACCAGTGGAGTTAAATAGATATAACAAAAACATACCAGATACATGCACAAAATGTATGGAAAGTAAAGGAACCCTATTTCACCGTTTATGGGAATGTAGAAAAATCAGAATGTTTTGGGAAGAGGTGAGGGTAACAATTGAAAAAATAATTTCAAAACAATTCACATTGAACCCTAAACTGTTTTTGTTGGGTCTGTATCCAGAAAAACAACTTTAATAAGAGTGAAAGAGCATTCATAGACCTCAGTTTGCTTAATGCCAAAAAATGTATTGCACTACTCTGGAAAAAGACTCATAGACCAGATGTGACTCAGTGGTTAAGACAGATGTTAACACACCTTCCACTAGAAAGAATAACATACATACTGAAATCAAAGGAAAATGTGTTTGAGAATATATGGAGACCTTTCATTGATTATGTAAAGAAATTAAACATAACTTCTGAAGAAGAAGGTGAATGATATGTGTGGACCTTGCAAATTCCAAGCTGGTGAATGTATATTATGCACTCTTGTGTAATAAATTACCTAGACTAAACAGAGGAGCATTGTTGTTGACTTGTTTTTGTTAATGGCTGTTGTTGTTTTTATTACACTTTTTTTTTGTTATTTTGTTATTGTTCTTTTTAATTTTTAAATTACTTTTGTGTTAGTGTCTGACTGTGTGTGCTATGTTTGTAAAAAAAAAAAAAGTTCAATAAAAAATATTGTGGAAAAAAAAATACAGTGATCCCTCGCTACTTCGCGCTTCACCTTTCGCGCCCTCAGTGCGTCGCGGATTTTTCAAAAATATTCATCAAAAATTCAAAGTTGAGAAAAAATGGGCAGGCGCTAGCAGAAGGCAGGGAGACTACATCAGAACATCAGGTATCAACACGGAGAGCCCGCACAACTCAAAATCCACCTCTCTGTTCGCTGTTCTCGTGTTGGCTCGGCTCGGGAATCTCGCAAGCTGATTGGCCGAGACGTTTTTTTTTTCCAAAACTTTATTGAGAACAAAGTGAAAGTACAGAATTATGACATAGAAAGTGCCCATATCCAGTGAAGGAAGACCGCATTCATTGTTCTTTATCGCTCGTGTTGCTTAGTCTCGCCGCGTGGAACTTTTCGCTGTTCTCTTGTGCCTTTTTGTGTGAAATAGTCTTCCCGTCGATCCACTACGCCGCCTCCTGCAGCTTCTCCAGCTGCCCTCGACAATCCTGCGCCTCTAGCACCCGACGATGAGGCGTCACCTGAGGAGCAGTAAAGCTCTCATTAACCTGTGCAGTAAATCATCTTCATCTTGAGTTACGTATCTTGTTATAAGAATAAAAGAGTTCTAAAAACATATTTATGTACACTTTATTTACATCTACGTATGTATGTACACTTACACACACACACACGCACGTATCATATGAGAGAGAGAGTGAGAGAATGAACGTACGTATTATTTATGGGTGACGTCATTAGGGGTGACGCTACTTCGCGGTTTTTCACTTTTCGCGGTCGGTTCTGGAACCCATTAACCGCGATAAGTGAGGGATCACTGTAGGACCGGTGGGTTGACTACTACACGGTCCGCATGGCACAGTAGATTATTCTGCCACTGTTTTTTTTTTTTCTGAACGAACTAAAAATAGCCGTGCTCCTAACTAACACACAAAAAAACAGGAACTATTAAGCAACATCAAGTCTTTTCAGCACAGTCCTCCAAGTAAATGGTAGGTTAGGTGGGGGGCCCCACAGCAGATGCATTCCTGGAGGTGGCAGGCCCCCAGGGCAAGGACCGATCTTTGAGATGCAGGAGCCTGGATCCCAAACCACCTTCACCAACTCCTGCCCAGTCTTGCCACCTGGAGCGTCCCCCTGGACATACCACAGCTGGTTAGCATGCCTCATTGAACCATCTGAAAGCCGGAAACACGCCGCTCCTAACTTTGCCACTATTCTTAGGTGCGCTCGATGTTTCGCCAGCTGCCGTCTGGTCCAACTTCGCCTTGGTCTTTCATCAACCCAAACCCGAACCCAGTCCATGACCTGAAATGGGACCTTACTCGGCCTGATATGCTGCTGAGCAAGCAGTAACACCATGCTCCTATGTGGTCTTGCCCCATCTTCTTCTGCTAGCGATGCAACGGTCACCGTCGTGGCAGCAGACCACTCACCCAACTGCGGCCGAGTACTGAAGGTGTCCAGTGCCGCCTTGGTGTCGCTCGTCGGAATGGGCGTCACACCCTCAGGCTCGGCCCCCTTTTCTACTTCCTGTCGAGCATGGGCACTGAAACTTTCCCGTTCCAACACTGAGCAGGGACTGGGCAACATGATGGCAGGGCTGCTCGTCAGTTCTTCATCCCAAACCACGTCATCGTCAATCACCAGAGCCCGTGAGCCCCAGCAACCACAACTGGACCATTTGTTCCCAGTGCTGTCTCTGATGGCGAAACCCAGTCTGTAGAATAGGTCACACCCCATGATGTTATCCTTGTGCGCTGCCACTTGGAATATGAAGTTGTGCACTGCTTCAGACTTGTAGCGAACGGTCAACTCCACAGTCCTGACATTGCATAGTCTGCCACCGCCGTACTTGTACAATGGCGGTGGGTTACTCCTAATCCTGTGGTAGGGGAAAAACTTCTTCACCGTGGCTCAATTCCACATCGACTGCACTGCGGCTGCGTCAAGCAGTAATGGCACCTCAACACCATCCAATTACACTGTACAATATGAATACCCATTTTTTTTTTTTGTTACTTATTTGTACCCGTAGGTAGATTTGGTTTGCAGTCTGGTGACAAGCCACCGGCTGCCGGTCGCTGCGTGCGTGAGCGCCCTAAACCTACATGTTTTTGGTATGCGGGAGGAAACCGGAGAAATCTCGGAGTAAACCCACGCAACACGGGGAGAACATGCAAACTCCACACAGCTCACTGTTGGTCGGGGGCTGGAATCGAACCCACGATCTCATGATCCCCGCGATCCCCCGGCCGAGGGTAAAACTGTGCTGCCACAGTGCTAAACCACTGCGCCACCGTGCAGCCCATTGGTGGTGGGACTCACCGAGTGGATGGTTGCTGCAGGTGGGCGGGGGGATTTCTTCAGCAGACTCCCTGGCTCGGATAAACGACACACCCTGGCGTAATGATTCAAGCGCCCAAACTTCCTGCATCGTTTACCTCTTTCCGGGTACACTCTCGCTTTGAAACAGTACATTGAGGACCCACAAGCCCTGCAAACAGGATTTTCTGGGGCAGACCTTTGGCTAGTAGCATTAGCCTCATATCTTCGTCCATGCTATCTTCATCCTCAGGGTCCATAACATTTGCTGACGGGGCCGGCTTCGGCAGCTTCTGTGACTGGCACCAGTTTAGCGCCGAAGCTAGCTTATCGGCGGCCTCCAATTGGAGAGCTAGCTCGACAACCCTAGCTAACGTCAAGTCACTAGGTACCGTTAATAGCCTAGCACGCAGTCCAACATTGCACGTGTGCTCAGCCAATTGGTCCTGCACCATCTCATCTTCCAGCGGCCCAAAATGGCACTCGCTAGCTAGCTGTCTAAGGTCAATGATGCATTGATGAATTGGCTCACCGGCTCTTTGGCATCTCTGGCGAAAGTGAATTCTCCGTACTGTCAAGCTGTCCGGGGTGGTAAAATGGTTAGCCAGCAGCTCCACGATGTCCTTGTACAAGTTGGTCGTGCCGAGCGTCTGCAGAATCCTCTGGCCCTCAATACCCAGGTTGTGGACAAGGAGCACATGTGCCCTCACCTTATCAAGTTTCCCGAAGTCCAGCACCGGAATATACATTTGGAAAGCCTCCAACCAGTGAGGCCATGGCACCGGCTGCTCGCCGGGAAGCTCTAGGAAGGACCGGAGTGGTGTTTCAGTTTCAGTTTCAGTTTAGTTTATTCACACACACACATCACACATTATCAACAGCATGAATGAATTACAGTATGAGTTATCAACAGCATGATTAGCAGTATACAATAGGCTTTTTTTTACATTGTTTTGGAGTGTGAATGGGTCATCACAAATAAGCTATTTAAAGCTCTTAGGAGGAAGCCCAATTCTTCAATGAAATAATGACAGAAGTCAGTCTAATGTCTTTGTGTGAAAGAACAAACAAACAATCCCAGCATTTGTTTACAATGAAATAGTAGGTGAGTTCAAGATATATAGTCATGTTATTAAATACTATTGGAGTGAATCAACATATAAAACAAAATTACAATGACGTAACAATTCATCAGTAAGCAAGTTCGTGTAACAAATAGCAGATTAATTATATAATGATAGGAGTTGCGTTTTTATTTTTTTCTTGAAGATGGAGATGGAAGTTGACATTTTAACTTCTCATCAAGCTCATTCCAAATCGACGGTCCTCTGCACACAATACTAAACCTGGTGGATTTTAGTCTTCATTTTTTCCCAGTAATTTGGTTTTTATTTCTAGTGGTGTCATTGTCGCCCACGACAGACTGCTATGATGATGATGATGGTATAGGTGTGCATGGGAAGGAAGGTTGGATTGAGTTCACATAATTTATAGTTGAGTTTGTGGACAATCTGATATATTATACAGGCATTCTGGAAGTAATTATGCTCAGCAAGTCTTAGAAGATTATAACGATGGAAAAGATGACTAGTAGGACAATTATATTCAGACCATAATAAGGCACGTATGACTTTCTTTTGGAGAATTTCTAGCTTTTTTAGGTGAGCTGGAAATGTGTTACCCCATATGATATTGCAGTAATGTAAGTGAGGCTCAAATAAAGTTTTATATAGAGTGAGAAGTGCTGAAAGTGGTAGAAAACATCTCACTTTAAAAAACAGAGCAGCATATTTGGCCAGTTTCCTGGTTAGATCGTCAATGTGACATTTGAAATTGAGAAAGGACCCCCAAGAATTTTATAGAGCTAACTCTTGTAATATTCTGTCCATTAATTTTGGGGCAAAGTTCCTTGGTGTCTGGCTTTTTATTGGAACGGAATACAATATAATTAGTTTTACTGATATTAAGTGAAAGTTTGTTACACTGAAACCAGGTGTCTGTTTTCATAAGTTCACTATTTGTTATCTGTTCAAGATCATTTGGATTCTGGTGAGCAAAAAATAAATTAGTGTCATCAGCAAACAGTACTTTATGTAGTAGAGACGAGGAGTTATCAATGTCATTTATATACAAAATGAATAGAACTGGTCCTAAAATGGAACCCTGGGGAACCCCATGATCGATGAATTTATATGATGACTTGTGGTTATTTATATAAACATACTGAAGTCTTCCAGACAGATAATTAATAAACCAATCTAATACAAGGCCTCTGATACCGTAATGTTGTAATTTATTAATTAGGATGTCATGGTTAATGGTATCAAATGCTTTAGACAGGTCTAAAAAAATGCCAATACCATAGTTGCCTCTTTCAATTGCATCATTGATTTTTTCAATTAGGTCAAGTATTGCCATATAGGTAGTGTGTTTCTACCTATATGGCAATGGTAGAAACTGTCATTATCTTTTGATCCCGACTGAATTTTGCCATGAGTTACACATATGATGTCTGTCAATTTAAAAGACAATTTTCCACAAAATTAAAGTTGTCGGCTGTCGTATAATAACAGAGTAATATTTAGTTTTTGTGAAAACATTTAGTGGACTACGTCTCCCATCATTCCACATCACCAAACACAATCATGGTGGCTTCCCTCTCAGAGCTCACCTCCTGCTCCCTGACCAATGAAAGAAAGATCCAAAGAGGAGAAAAACAACACAAAGGCATTGTTTTGTAGTTTGAGAGCTGGTGCTGATCCAGAGGACTGTTAATTACGTCACCCTGGGTGCGTATTGAACACGTGACGTAACGTACGTGCCTTTATGTTTATAGTCTTTTCCTTTACGTATTTTCACAACCTTATACCTTAACAGTCAGACAACAACCTACACCATTTATAATTCCTCCAGGTACTGACAGACACAAGTGGATTCCTCAGCAGATGAATTTATTCAGTCCATCTTGGTATAGACTTACAGGGTTCCCACTGAAAATTGAAAACTAAATTCCAGGACTTTTCCAGGATATTCCAGGATAAAAATCATCCAATTTCCAGGACTTTGAACAGTGTTTCTGAAACAATTTTCTAGTACAAACTGATCTTTCTGGCCTCCTCCACCCCTTACAGCCAGCCGATTCCACCCACTTTATTACACTATACAGTCTACCTGTGTTAGATTACAATATCAAAGTGTCAGGTATAATACCAACTACAAAAATTCAGCAAAATTATTGTGCACACTACTAGGCTATAGGCGCTATTTCAGCAGAACAGAAAGCAGACCACCACCTGAAGGGAACGTTTCTCTAACTACAATGCAACAAATCTTTCTAGAGTCATGGCCACATAAAATTGTACATGCTACTATATATAATACAAAGTGAAGAACGGGACATTCATAATCAGTAACTGCACATAGAATTCACCTTTTGCTCTTGAAAATAGTCACTCTAGTGATTTCAGTTTCTGCTTGAGGTCTTCTAGTTTCTTTTCCAGTTTCAGATTTTCATCTGCCTTCTCAGACACTTTCTGCCTGAAAGCATTGGACTTAGCCAGCAAAGTGAAGTCGTGCTTTGTTTCCGCTTTCTTTGCCAGCTGGTCTGCTTCCTTGGTCATTGACTCGATACTATCTTTCAAGAGCTTCCTCTTCTTCTCTGCTGACTGGATATCATCGTGTAGTGCCTTTCTCTTTGTGGATTTCTGATCATCTGTCTGTGACTTCTTCTGATCCTCGAGATACTGATGGTATCTCATCCTTGATGCCCTGACATGCCATTTCAGTCTAGGAGTGAAGGGTGAGTCAGTGAAGTGCTGGCCTGTAGCTAGGAGACTGTCATAAACTGTACACAGAGCTACAACGGTCTTCTCCTGCATGTTCTCAACTAGGAGGTCTTTGTTCACAGAGTAGCCCCTTTCAACTGATGCCTGACCATGGGAGATTGTGAGAAGCATCTTGAAAACAGATCAGAGCTTGCTGTACTTTTGGTCTTTGAAGTACTGGCCCAGAAATATGTCCAATCTCTCACTGTCTGGGGTGAAGTTCTTGAAGTCGGCTGCATGTTCCTGTCTCATTTCAGTGCCAAACGCCTTGTACTGACCAAGGACCTCATCACACTCTTCCCCAGACAGCCTTTTGGCATTTAGAAGCACCTGAAGGATTTTCTGGAACTTTGCCGCTGCATCTGTAGAGGGAGCAACTAGTTTCTCAGGAGCCAGTGCAGAGAGATATTGTACCAGGGACAGCTTCAAGGGGCTCTTCTCCAACATCTTGAATGTAAGCTCTGATAGTAGTGTCACACATTCATTCTTGAATGCGAGGATCTTCAAATCACTGACAGCTTTCTTGTCAGCAGCTTTCTTGACAGACTCTCAGGAAGCAAACCCCAGATCGACAAGTTTTGGCAGCAATTGGTTCTTCTTGTCCTTGGGGTCCAAGTCGGCCAGCTTCTGCATCGTGTCCGCTTTGTCCAGGACTTCCTTTTTGATGAAACGTCCCATAAGCCCCACAACTACTTCCTTCAGCTTCTGGCCCAAGAAAGGTGCCATGGGGGCATCTGTTTGAAACTTCTGAAGGAATGGCTGGAGTTGCTTAGCTACGGAAATGAAGAATTGTAGCGTTGCAATGGTAAGCGGGTCCTCACAGGCAGCTTTCACTGTTGCAAATGAGGCAGTGCTTGGGGCCTTCTTGGGGTCTTTGAAGGACGCCACATCTGTACAGCACGCTCTGCAACCTTTGCATCCTCAACCCATCTGTGCTGGCAAAACTGCAATGGGTACAGCTTGCTCCCTGTTGTAGTGGTGAAGTCCTCTCTTCTTGCAGGGGTATCATGAAAGATCTGCCATAGGGATCTCAGCAAGTTTCCTATCTTCCATCCAGACTCTTTGGCTCCTTTCTGCAAGTTTCCATGGACAGTATGGAGTCCACAGCTTCCGATGTTCAGAAGTTCTGGCAGATCATCCTGTGTTTTGCGCTCCTGTTGCAGATCATTGAAAAATTTCCAATTGACGTTTGGTCCATCCATTGACACCTGCAACAGACGCTTGGGATCCAGTTGTTGTGTCCCTTCCTTGAAGTTTTTGAGAAGGTCGTTTGCTTGAGCATGCCCTAAGAACTGTGACCCAAAGTACCTTACAGTGACTTGACCAGGTTCATCGTCCCAGTAAAGGACAATGAAGTCCATCTGTTCATTTTATGAAACTGGATTCATGCACTCATCAAAGGATATGGTATAGCACTCAGCACTTCTCACTTTTTCCACCAGCAGATCTTGGAAATATGGAGACAAGCCAAAACAAACTAGATAAGCACACTTTGTAGCACCACATGAGAAAGTTTTTGCAATTTGGCTGTCTGGAAACATTCTTGGGAACAACATGCCCACATCAGATGATGAATTGAATGAATAGTGGCTCATAACCAGCTTCAGAGCCCAGAGAACCTCTGCGTGGAGTGCAGCATCTGACACAACAACTGCAACCTCTGATCTTTGTGGAGCTGTACTTGTACTAGCAACTGGTGCATTGGAGGTGATACTGGCTGCAGCATCATCTGCCTGTTCGTCTTGTTTCTTTCCAAAGAAGTTGGTGATTGCTGATGGGTTTTGCCTTGACTGGCTCATCCTATTATGCAGGTTGCTTTTCATGTGACTTCTCAGAGCGGAAACTCCCATGTTTGCTATGTCAAAACGCTTCTTGCAAAGTTTGCAGTATGCTTTGGTGTCATCCTTGGGGGTCTTCCTCGACCCATGCTGAAAACAGTGGATCCTCCACCCAGAGTGAATTGAAGTGACATTTCTTGGATGCCATACTACTGCAAAGGAAATTCATGTTAAAACCCAGACATGCATCTACAACGCTATAAGGCGAGACATAATTGCTTTTCAACTCCATAGATCTGGCGCCTATAAGTACAAATAAGGCCACGGTTTTTTGATTCCTTGTTGCACAGAACTCTCTCAGAGCCTTCTGAAGCAGTCGGTCGGTCGGCAATTAAAATAAAAAATCCTTTCATTTGAGCATCGGTAAAAAAAATAGTGATCAGGCTAGTTTCTGCCCCTGCCACTAGGAGCGCCACAGGAAAAACGACACGTAGCCCCCTAGCGGCGGTCGGAAAAAATAAAACTGAATGGCAAATTTATTTCTTGAGCGGCAGTTGCAACCTGGAGCGGCGGTTCTGTGCAACAAGGAATCAAGAAACTGTGGCCTAACTTGTAATAAAACAATGACATTGCAGTTTGCTTCACACAAGAAGGCTTATTGCAATTTTAGTTTAACATACATATTTCTAATTCTAACTTCAGGATGAAAACTTTGCCAATCATTTGCTTGTTTTCTTTTTTGTTTAAATCACTCATCTCAGAAAAAGCCTGGGAAGTTCAGGCAAGCTAAAAATCAATCATGTCTCGCCTGATATATGTACCACCACCACCACCACCACCACAGACAGTACAGTGGGGTGACAAGCAGCCACTGTATTGCCTATAGATGTGTGACAAATAGCTCTGGAGGCAAGGGATGCCAAACCCTTTCAGCATTCCAGCTTTTCTAAACCTACATACTACACTAAACCAAAGACCCAAACAAGGTTACATGTACAAGTATGGCAAGAAGTGCACTACATAGGAGAGTCCACTGCATAATGTAATACAAAGATTAGAAACTGGAAGGCTGCCATAGCCATGTGATAGGTGCAGACACTACACACTGTAGAATATTGAGCACAACCAACATCCATACAACACTGAATTCAAGGACTTTCAATGACTTTTTTAGCTGGTAATCCTATTTCCAAGACCACCTGATTTTTGGCAGTATTTCAGGACTTTTCCATGACTTTCCAGGATCACTTTTTTTTCCAGGACTTTCCAGAATTTTCAAGGACCGTGTGTTTTAGTTTTCACGGTGTGTTTATAAGTCACTTATAAACACACCGTGAAAACTAAAAGACAGACAAGACGATAATTAGCTTAAAGGAAAAATAACAATAATTGGATAAATCAATAAAGACAACAAAATAAAACAGACAAAAAATACCTTGTTGGCTGAGTACCAAGAGAGGAATTAGCCTTGGTTTTCTTCTTATTTCCTTTAATCTTCTTTATCTTCTTAAACTTTTAGCTTAGTGTTCATACTTTAATTATGCTTCCCTTTTCTCACTAGAGATCACTTCTTCTGATGCAATGAACCTCAACTCTGCATACAAAAGCCTACTCTTGCGCCACAGCGCCCTCTGGTGGCACTCAACCATAATAACAAAATACACAAAATGGAAATGAAAATGTGGCAGTTATGTGGTCTATATTAATCATATATCCCATAACCTACATATGTATAAGCATGTGAGATGTTTGGTGATTATATATGTAAAGCGACTTCACACCTCAGAACAGGACAAAAGGTCTCAACCGCCAGTGAAGATCAAAGAGCATCCGAGGCGCTGCGGTGGAGACCAGATAGGTCGCCCTGACCCCCCAGGGCCAGGTGGAGGGGTACGAAGACAAAAGGGGGGATTAAGATAGTGAGGGATGTCAGCTTTTGATATGCATGTCTTTTGTTATGTGCGAGTATAAGTTCGTAGAGCCGAAGGTGTTCGCTCTCTCACTTCTTCTGCTGCTGCACCTAGATGAGACTTGTTAGAGGAGCTGATAATAAACTTTGGTTTATAAATCACATCGCCTCGTTATTTCAAGCTCTTCTACAAGTTACACCATTATTTACGTGGAAAATTATCTTTTAAATTGTCAAACATCATACTGTATGTGTAACTCGTGGCAAAATTCGATCGCGACCTAAAGATAATTTTGCTCTTGCCATTCTTTTCAATGCAGAATTTTTCTGATTTAAGGTCCGATATGCGGATGTAGAGGGGGTGTGACTAAGGTTGCATTCACACCAGGATAGTCCAGGGGTCTCAGTTCGATTGGGCGGGGAATGCCGAGAATTTTCACACCTTCGTTTGGTTTGGTTCGCATTCACACTGCACTTTACTCAAGTGGACCAAACTGCCTGGACAACATTATGCAGTTACAACAACTGCTCGTTTGGGGAGCCGTAGTCGAGACCACCACTGACCAGGAAGAAAAAATCTTGGTGAAGAAGAAAAATCCGGCTCATCGATTGGCCAGGACCGAAAATGGAAATCTGTTCCTTTCAGCTGGGTAGTTTGTCTCCCACAAAAGAGATATATTTTAACTTTTCTCCTCGGCTTTCTCCAGTAAAAGGATTTCTTGGATTTGCATGGTTGTGTTTATTGTTATTTTATACCCAAAATGCACTACAGTAAACACCACTTCCTCTTCTGAGATTACGTATTGCTATGGTTACACAAATGTCGAGGGGCACTTCCGCCCTTTGGTCCGCTGGATAGTCCATTTGCATTCACACTGCAAGCAAAGCGCACCAGGGTTCACTTGCAAGGGAACTGAGACCCTCAGTTTTCAAGCTGACCAGAGTTAGCTTGTTTGGTGCACACCAGAGTTTGATTGTGCATTCAGGGTGCTTTCACACCTACAGGCTTTAGTTCATTTCACTCACACTTGAGTTTGTTTTCTCCATTAGTGCGGTTTGTTTTGTCTGGTGAGAACACAGCAGTCGCACTCAGGTGCACACCAAACCAACCATGCCAAGACCGTCTGAAAGAGGTGGTCTCGATTTGAATCAACTGGTGAACTCTGGTGCGGTCCTGCAGGTGAGAAAGCGACCGCACTAAAACAGGACCAGCAGCAAACGATGAAACATTTTATGCCACTGTACATACCTGATGGATCTTCGAACATAACTGTGGCTGAGCATGTCACAGTTCTGGAGGATTAATGAACTTTAACATGTTATTTTTCCTCCGTAGCCACGCTTCATTTTCAAACTGTATGATTTGCCGAAAGTGGTATATGCATGTAATGTAATAAATGATAACCAAGGCAATGAAAACCCCCGCAGATTACGCTACGATTTGTATTATTTTCTCCTCAGAAATGCATAAATGCACAGTAGTCATCCTACTTCCTGTATTTACCTTTCCTGTTCTCACGGCAAAAAAATCTGACCAATAACAACAGAGAACGTTCTGATGTAAGTCTCGCAGGATTTAACGTGACAGAATTTGGTCCGCTTGAATTTTTGTCTGTGTGAAAGGGGACTGAACCAAGGAGAAAATGATACAAAGTAACAAACTTATCAACTGATTCGGACCAAAGTAAACAAATTTAGGTGTGAAAGCACCCTAAGACTGCAGCAAACAAACCAAACGATCTGCAGAAGTGGACTAGAGTTCCTTTGGTCCGGACCAAACAGTAGCAGTGTGAACGCGCCCTTAGGCTCTCCACACAGAACCCAAACATGTCCTGGTGTGGAGTGGTCATTCAGGCCACTTTAGGCGCTTTTCCATTTGGAACTGTTTGGCCTCGTTTGGCCTCCTTTAGCACGGTTCGGCCTCCTTTGTCCGCTTTTCCTTTTGGCACCCAATGGCCTCACAGTTCGTTATTTCGGAACTGTTCCACTTTTATTGACACTTTTATCGGCACCGTTAAAAGTAGGTCCGAAGGGTACCGGCACAGTTTCGTCACGCCACTGCTGGCCATTCATTGGTCTGGGCGTAGCGTCATGAGAGTGGGCGTTACGCTGACTTTCGAGAATCGCTTGCTGGTCGCCATTTGCAATTTTTCGTCAGTGAGCCCGCGAACAAGTGATATTATAAACCACAACGATAGAATGGCTTAACAGAAATCAGCAGAAATCTAACACCGCGGTCCAGCAGAGTTTCCTGTGTGTTTCGGCTGATGAGAGAATGCAGAGGGAAGCAGACTGAGCTTGCAGTGGGGCGCACAAGCAGAAGCACCAGAAAATACACGGAGACGCACAGGGAATTAGACCTAGCCACCCGAATTGAATTGAATGTACAGCCGCGACGCACCCAACTTCAGCAGTTGAAGCCGTGATATTGTGATATACAGGACAGTGAGTGATGTGATATTCATGCTTTATATTATTTTTTCCAACAGTGGAAAGTTCACTTAGGACAGACGAAAACTTAATCATGTTTAAATGATGACCTAACTTAATGCTATGTCCGTCCTTGTATGTTGCTTTTTTGTGTTGACAATATCTGATGAAATAAGCTAGTTGTAATCCTGGTTAAAAAGTTTATTTTATTTATTTTTTTTTTTATTTTTTTTTACATGTTGCACTTTCGTGTTGTGCATGTACCTTGTTTGTGTGTATTTCATTGTAGAGTCCAAACAGGATCTGCTCGGAATGGCGACGTTTTGACACCAATGTATTGTGACAGGTAAACAACACATCATATTTATAGTCAAATCTTTTGCTTTTTAAAGCGAGGTAGTCGGATACGCAAAAGCCGATGGTGTATAGAACACGTATATTAGGATGTGAAATGTCGGCATCAAAACTGCTCCCATTTAGCTGTAATTAATATTCAAAAATGATATTTTCGGGAGGAAAGAATTCAATTTAAACAGCCACAGACCAAAAAACGTACATTTGCTCATGGAAGAGGTCATTGACACTTGCAGACAATCGCGCTATATGCGTCTGTAGGATTTTCTTTCCATGCACGCAAAAAAAGCATTTTTTTCCCGGATCCGACTACCTCACTTTAAGTTAAAGTTTAGGTAAAGTGCCAAATTTAAAGTAGCACAATTTCCACTTAATATGAATGGGACTGAATTGAGATTTATTTGTGTGAATATTAATTACAGAGTAATTGAAAATGAATGGCACATCCAATAATAGCCACCATAAAATAAACCGCTTGTTTATTTATTTTTATCAGATCATTTCTGTGATCCTTTATGAGTTATAGTCATAATAGAGTATCTTGCACCTTGGGGAATGGGAGATGTTCAGTCACCATTAGAATTTAGTTTATATGTGTATAGTATTTCATCTTTAAACTCATTCAGTAATAGAACACATTACAAATATTTGAGAGCCATTGTAGTGCTTCCTTTTATATTTTAGCAATACAAGCACAAAACACCACCCACACTTGAAACCAGGGCGACACAGCTGTGGCTAAATTTTATTGATAACGTTATTTCACACCATCACAACAACTCAGTATTTAAACTCAGTATAAATGGTGTAGAGATTGAAAGGGTATCCAAAATTAAAATCCTTGGTGTAATAATTGATAATAAACTGTGTTGGAAGTCACATATTAGTTATATTAAAGGTAAAATATGCAAATCAGTCACAATACTGCGCAGAGTGAAATATTTGCTGAATCCAACCCACACTATAGACTTTGTATCATTCATTAATACTCCCATACATGACATCCATCCATCCATCTTCTACCACTTTTCCAGAGGTCCAGGTCGCAGAGGCAGCAGTTTAAGCAGAGAAGCCCAGACTTCCCTCTCCTCAGCCACCTGCTCCAGATCTTCAGAGAGGATACCAAGGTGTTCCCAGACCAACTGGGAGACGTTGTCTCTCCAGTGAGTTCTGGGTCTGCCCTGGGGTCTGAGAACTACTACCAAGCAACACTGTGTTTCAGTGCAAGGAGTCAGACTGTGGAACGCTTTTGGACCTGAATTAAAATCATGTACAAAGCTTGGACAATTTAAACAAAAACTAAAGGAATAAATACTCCAAACACACACACTTGGACAAAATTGTTGGTACCCCTCTGTTAATGAAAGAAAAACCCACAATGGTCACAGCACAGTGACTACTTGTCACCCTTTAAATAGGCCGATTGATTACAAGTTTGTAGACACCTGTGATGTTAATTAGAGGACACATCTTGGTTGAACATGTCCCTATGGTCATGTTCATGTCCCTATGGCCTATTTTCAATCTTTTCTAGGGGTACCATCATTTTTGTACAGGTCTGTTTCATGAGTTTGTTTTTTTAAAATAATTCTGTTGAACCACAATTCAAAAGCATTGTCTGATTTTCTTTGGTTAATTTTCATAGAATTTTTATTTATTACCACTTTTGTCAGATTCAAGTTATTTCTGTGACCACTGTGGATTTGTCTTCGATTAACAGAGGGGTACCAACAATTTTGTCCATGGCTGTATATACAAAACGACATGTAAAATCACACAAGGATTATCATATCCAGTCTGTGTTGTGCTGTTGCTTAGTTTTTGTCACGTTTTGTCTTGGCTTTGTTCTGATTTGTAATCACTCTTATTTTATTTTATTTTTGAATTCTTAGCTGGAACCTGGGTGGGCAATATAAGCTGCGGCTTCAGCCATCACCCATTTCTGATAAGTTATGTTGAACTGTATAATCCGAGGAGTTCCTGTTTAATTTGACCTTATTGGATTTTTTCCCCCTTTGTTTTATTATTCTGTTCCTTTCTTTTAATCTAATTATCCAAAATAAAGATTCATTCATTTCTCAAATATGTTTTAAACTTTCTTTAATTATCCACCACCCATTTCTGTCTTTAATCTAGGCAAGGGGAAAACAATCCACCCAAACCGGACCTTGCCTCACTATTTAGAGGTGCAGGCTGAAGATCTGCTGAACCAGGACCAGTACGAGGGGCTGACCAGTTGCTTCTCAGTGAGGCAGCGTGACTGGCGTGTGTGACTCATCCCAGTTTTTTGTTTTTTTTTGCAGTTTGAATTTTGCACATTCTATATAATCTGTAATTTGCTGCTGATTGGAATAAACAATTTAGTGATTTATGTGTTTGCATCATGATTTTCTATTTTGTCTGTTCAGACACCGGTGGGAAAAGAGTCAACAGTACGAACCATTCATCAGTGACTTTGAAAATAATGGCTCATTTTTAAGAAAAGTAACCAAAACAATTATTTGCTGAAGACTGTAAAACAAAATAGAGACATCTGCAAAAGTACAAAGGTTTATTGTCAAAATTCCCAGGGCAATACTACATGAATCCATGTATAGTTCACTGTTGATGCAGAGAATATATATTTATACGGTATCTACATGTAGTCAGCAATACTCAATACGATATATTTCCAGTTAATCCACGTATTTCTCCATGTAACCTTGGGACTGCTTTATTTTAATTACTTCTAATCCTAGATCCATTTGTTTTGGCTTAAAATGCATCATAATTGCTAAATATATCTTATGCCTAACTCAGTACTGTTTACCTGTTGAAATATACGTATATTTAACGGTTCATATGGCACCTGATCCATGTTTTGCCACGACACCACTGGCTGGAGCAGGTAAATTCCATGACGTCTCAACAGTCTCTCCATGATTATGACACAGATCAGATCAATTTATTTCACAGGAAGCTAAACATTTCTACAGACATTATAGCCACTTCGGGTTCGTGAACTTGGGGTCACATCACTGTGATGAACATTAACGCCGACCGTTCGAAGCGATATTTTTGCCAGAAGAGAGCCATCTGAAACACACACACAGAATACAGATTTTAGGACCTAATATCGATAACTTGCCGACTTTACAATGTTGTACGGTGGACTTAAAAGCAAAGTAGCATCAGCAATCATTAGCTTACCGTCATACATAATGTAGTTCGCATCCTCATGGCTTCTAAATGCTCCAGTACCTTTCCAGAGTGTGTCGTATTGCGGGTTTGCCTTCTGTTCTCCTTTTTTGCCTTTATTCTGGCAAAAACAGCCAGAGAAGGCAGACGCCTCGTATCCTGCCAACTTGTGTTTTGCGTAACGTTACACTTGATTTACGCCAGTTACGCTTGTTTTA
Organism: Pholidichthys leucotaenia; assembly: GCA_020510985.1. Classification (NCBI taxonomy): domain Eukaryota; kingdom Metazoa; phylum Chordata; class Actinopteri; order Cichliformes; family Pholidichthyidae; genus Pholidichthys; species Pholidichthys leucotaenia. The sequence goes on from CM035837.1 coordinate 373,364,280, forward strand.
CGTAGCGGGAGGGAGAGGGTTGCGTCGCCTCCCTTTTAACTATTTCCCACCCACTTCAAATGACACCTAGTGCAGTAGAAAAACATGCGTGCCGAACTGTACCGAACTGTACTGTCCCGTTCCGGGCCAAACGAGGCCAAACAGTTCCAAATGGAAAAGCGCCTTTTGACTCCTGATAGACCAGTCCACCGGGAATTGTCCTGCCCTTCCAGACGGTCAGTCCACACCTGGGTACATGTGAATAGTTTCTATTCAGTTTACATTTGCTATTTAGTTTATTATTTGGCTTGTTAACATTAATTGTTTATTTTATTAATTACACACCTAAGAGAAAGACCTGGCAAGAGTAAAGCCACAAATTCACATGATAATAGTTGCAGATTATGTGAAGAAAGTCACAAATTTGTCGCAAGAAGTTGCAAATTAAAAATAAAAACAATGTTTTAGGAAAACATCACTAAATAGTGAGAAATATATATATAAAAAAACCAATCTCAAATTCATGAATAAAATTGGTAAATATAAAAGGAAAATGTCACAAATTTATGAGAAAAGCCTCACAAACTGCTGAGAGAAAAATCATTACTACTTTATACGTTTTACTCTTACTCATGTTATTTTTTTGGTGAGAAAAGATAAAACTACTTTATATTATAAAACGTGTGTGTGTGTGTGTGTGTGTGTATGTGTGTGCAAGCTGATGGTGCTACAGAGAAAAGTAAGTTAAAAAACAACTCATAAAACTATCCATTTTGTTTATTAAAAAATAACAAAAAATGAGCCAATAGTTTATGAGCCTTGAATATAAAGTAGATTTAATGTGATTTTAAACAGTCCTTTCTACACATAAGCCTACATACTGAGATTGGTGGGACAAAATAAATGACACTGAAGAGCTTATCATGTGGTAGGTTTCAGTATGATAGGCTGCGTTAACTCACCTGCTGCTGTACTGACAGGTTGTAGCTGAGGCCGCTCGGAAACTGGAGGATGCTCAGGAGTTTGCCAACAAACACAGCACAGCATCCCTCGAGCATATGGCAGCTATGAGGAGCTGGCCAGCGATCCTGACATTTGTCAGTTTCTGTCAACGGTTTGTGGGCCAGATTTGCTTGACTGATGTTCCCCGTGTCTGCGTGGGTTTACTCCGGGATTTCTCCGGTTTCCTCCCACATGCCAAAAACATGCAAGTTAGGTTAACTGGCATCAAACTGGGGATTCTAAATTGTCCTTAGGTATGACTGTGAGAGTGAATGGTTGTCTGTCTCTCTGTGTTGGCCCTGTGATGGACTGGCGAACTGTCCAGGGTGTACCCTGCCTCTCGCCCAAAGATGCTGGGATAGGCTCCAGCACCCCCGCGACCCGAAAAGGATTAAGCGGAAGAAGATGGATGGATGTTTTGCAGTGTTTGTGCAGTAGTTGTAGAGTTTGCTGGTGTTTTCTGGACACATAGAGCTGAAACAGCAAAAGATCATTTCCTCATCATCTGAAAAAAATGTTAATTTCCATCATAACAGTAATCATACTGATATGTTTACTTTTGGATGCTTTAAACAGACTGTGTGTACTGTATGTGTCTGTAGATGTGGTATATACTGTATTGGTGTAATCCACCCCTACCACTTGAAGACTTGTCTGCTTTTTACAAACGCCAAGATGAACATGCTGCGTGAGAAACCACTGGCTATGAACACCAAGGAGGTGCAGGAGATTCTGGCCTCTGCCAAGAGGAACGTCTTCCTTATGGAAGATGCAAGAGAATGATGATGCAAGAGATGCAAGATGCAAGAGAATGCAAGAGAATGAAAAATAACTGATTTTGTTCCTTTTTCCCCGTTTTTTTTATCAACATGACACAGTTTATTGTTGATCAACTACAATATAGTCTTGCAATAAAATGAAATATGTTCTCTTCCAGGCTGTAAGGACCCATTTTTTTTCCCCAGCTTCTGTGGAGATCAGACGGCTTCTGTCCCAGGGGGATTTGGGTCTGGTGAAGATGGTTAGATCAGAATTTGGGGTCCCACTGATGAATGTACCAAGATCGGTGCAGAAGGATCTGGGTGGAGGAGCATTATTGGATATCGGCATCTACTGCTTGCAGTTTATATGCATGGTGTACAATGGAGAGAAGCCAGAAAGCATCCAAGCTAGTGGGATCTGTACAGAGACAGGTAATTAATTAACCATGTTCAGTGCAAATACTGTGTGTGTGCTGAGAGTTTATAGTGTTCCTGGTTGGTTGAAATAACAGCCCTAATTTAAGCACAATTTTTTTCAGGTATATAATGGTTTTATTTCAGTGTGCTTTTTCCCAGGGAAGATTGGATTATATATAGAGGTGTGTGTATACGTGAGTGAGAGAGAAAGAGAAACTGTGTGTTATCAGTGTTGAACAGTGCTGTAAACAAAGAATTGTAAAAGGAGATTGAACCACCAGAGTTAAGAATTTAGAAAATAATTGACCTGCAGGTGCACCAAATCTCTAATGCACTAATAAGAAAGTGGCCTACTGCAGCCTCAGTCATCCTACAGCAGGGAACTCTATGCAGCTAGAGTACAGCAGACATTTTCAGTTTTCTGATGGCTGGACCTTTTTGATCACTTTTGTACAAAAAAAGGAGCATTTCTTAGCATTTGCTATTATTTTAGTCAATTTGGGTAATTTTAGCTACTTCCAGTGAAGCCAAAAAGAGCTAATGCAGTGGCACAGCGTATGTCTAGCTGTTTGTCTGTCCGTCCATCCACAGCCTTTAAGTCACACTAACTAACAATTTTCCACAGAATTTGTTAAATATTCATCTTAATTGATCTTAATTATCAAAAAATAACCCTGCACAGTAGTTACAGGGATAGTCAAGCAGGACAAACAGAACCACACTTGCTATATTTAATTTTTTATTGTACTTTAAAATGTAAACTGTAAGTAAATCTAGTAAAAAGTGTTACAAAAACTGCTGTAAAACCAATTGGGATACTTTCATACTGAAGTATATTTAATCTCGCTTCAAAATTATTATTTTTTTCTTATATCTGCCTCATTTTGTATTGGGATGTTATTCCAGGAGTGGATGAGACTGTGGTTGTGACTCTGAAGTTCTCCAATAACAGGATGGCCGTGTTCACTTGCTCCAGTGGTGTTCAACTGCCTAATGATGCCATTATTGTGGGCACAAAGGGCACAATTAAGGTACGTCATGCATGTGAAGGTCTGCAAGGAGCTATAATATTTGAACTGGCTCTTTTTAATAACTATTTTTATGATCAACTCAACTATGATCATGAATTTCATACTTTTTCCCTATAAAGTTGCAACTGTTCTCTCAAATTTCTCTCAAAAAATTCTTATAGCCATTTTTTCTCATAAATTTGCATTTTTCTCATGAACTATTCTGTCAGTATTCTCTGATTTAACTTTTAATTTAATTTTTTTAATTCTTTAAGTTATAACTTTTTTCATTAATGTGTGAATTCTGGACACGTGTTCAGTGCAGTTTGTCTGTTAGCAGAATTACACAAAAACTGCTTGAAAGTTTTTGATGAAACTTTCATCAAGCTGAAAAGTATCCTCCCCAAAGCTACAGCCTAATAATGGTAACTCCAATGCCTTGCAAAAGTATTCACCCCCCACCCCCCACCCCCGGATTTTTTGCCCATTCTTCACGGCAAAACTGCTCCAGCTCTTTCAACTTCAAGGGGTTCCACTTGTGTACAGCAATCTTTAATTATACCACAGATACTAAATTGGATTGAGGTGTGCGCCATTCTAAGACATTGAACCGTTTCTCCTTAAACCACTGGAATGTTGCTATAGCAATGTGTTTAGGGTCATTGTTTTACATCATAATCTCAAATCTCTAAAAGACTCAAACAGTTTCCCCTCAAGAATTTGTGTTTAGCACCATCCATCTTTCCTTCAATTTTGACCAGTTTTCCAGTCCCCACCGATGCAAAAACATCCCCACAGCATGATGCTGCCACCATTATGCTTCATTATGGGGATGGTGTTCTCATTGTGATGACGGGTGTTGGGTTTGAGCCAGACATAATGCTGTCCTTGATGGTGAAAAAGTTCAATTTTATTTTCATCTGACCAGAGTACCTTCTTCCATATGGTTGGGGTAATCCAAGCGATCTGCCTTTTTAAAGCAATGTTTTTTCCTGGCCACTTTTCCTTAAGAATGTATGGCTTATAGTGGTCCTATGGACAGATAATCCAGTCTCAGCAGCAGAGCTGCCCAACTACTTCAGAGTTATCATTGCTCTCTTGGTTGCTTCTGTGATAACGGTACCCCTTATGAGCTGCATGTGACTCCAGAATTGCAGTTTTCATATTCAGCAGGGTATTGTCATTATAAGTTATCAGTTGTGAAATGTTCATATTTTGAATATAAAATTCCATTTTGTAGGTAAATCATGCTTGTTGCGAGAAGGAATTGTTGAAAAAAACCCTCTCTCCACATTTCCTGGACATACTTTTATTGATGCCTGTCCATATTTTGTAGGTTTCTGTTCCTATGTGGTCTCCCACATCTTTAGTGTTGAATGAAAAGGAGACTCAGTACCCACTGCCAGAACCTTATTTGTTTCTCAACTTCATTAACAGTACAGGGATGCATTATGAAGCAGAGGAGGTTCGACAGTGTTTGCTCAGAGGTACTGTGCATATTATAATCTGCATGCACCTTACTCAAGACATTAATAAATGCAGTTGGTATGTATAGTTTTAGACATGCAGTGACCATATAAGCTGGAATGTGAAACTGTGAAGTCTTGACTGTATCATTGTAAGCAGACTTTCTTATGTTTTTCCAATGTAGGACTGAAGGAAAGTCCAGTTATGTCTCACGCCGACTCTCTTCTGCTCGCCAAGTTGGAGGACGAGACCCGCAGGCAGGTGGGGGTGGTGTACAGCCAGGACGCTGAGTAAATATTTGACCCAGACTGGGATCATGAAGCTTTTAAATTTCTCAGCATTTGTATCATATCTGTGTTGGCACCAGTGAATCAGGTGTGGTCTAGTACTGTTGATTGATATGAATAAGCTCATTTAGGAAATCCCTCAGGTGACTGCTGTAAAGCTGAAACTGTATCCCTCTCAGTCAAAGCGGGGCAGCAGGTAGAATCCCTCGGTTTGTCTTTTTATGTTGGTCCCAGTTTACAAGAAAAAGTAACAAATTTACCATAAACAAGTAGTTAGAAAATATTCCAAATCTGTAAGGAAAGACCATCTCAAACTTATCAAAAGTGTAGCAAATATACAATTGAAAAAGCTGTACATTTATGATAAGAAGCTTCAAAGTTACAATAAAAAGGGTTGCAGATTTTTTTTTAAAAGACATGCAAAAAATTTACAAGAATAAAGTTATAAGTTTACATAATAAAAAACACTAATATGCTAGAATAAGTTTGCAGATTTGTGAGAAATAAAAAAAATGCAAATGTACAAGTATCTCTTGGCTAGTGAAGGGGCTGAGCGGCTGGTAAATGGGGAAGACTACTAGGTTGTGAAGCCCATTGGCAACCATCTCTAACTGTCTTCATGTGTGTAACATATTTTTGATTATAATGCTTGTAAAGAACTAATAGGGTAAAGGCATAATCTGTATAGTTGTTGTACTGAGCTTCCCTGCAAGACTGGAGTTCTGGCAATAAAAGATGAGCAAATATCTGAACTGTCCCACTAATTATTTATATGATGAATAATCAAAAATGTGTCAGTGAAAGACAGCTTTCAGTTAACCTCTGATTCCACCATAGCCTGAGCACCACCTGCAACAGTGCTATGTAACTTTGCTGTCTGGGTAGGAACACTGAAAAGACAACTAGAATGTGTAACACCATCCAAACATAGGGTGGTGCTAATCAGCCGCTAACAATAAAATGAAGCTGTCAAGCTCCACTCCCATTTCCTCACTTAGAGGTGCATTTCAATAAATTAGAATGTCACTGAAAAGTTGATTTCAGTAATTCAGTTCAAAAAATGAAACTCCTATATTATATAGATTCATTACTCACAGAGTGATATATTACAAGTGTTTATTTCTTTTAATTTTAATGGTTATGGCTTATAGCTCATGAAAACCCCAAATTCAGTTTCTCAAAAAATTTGAATATTATATCAAATTAATTTTTAAAAATGGATTTTTAATAGAAATGTTGGCCAACTGAAAAATTTGTCCATGTACACACTCAATACTTGGTCAGGACTCCTTTTGCATGAATTACTGCATCATTGGGGTTTAACATGAAGGTGATCAGCCTGTGACACTGCTGAGGTGTTATGAAGGCCCAGGTTGCTTTGATAGCAGCCTTCAGCTCATATGAATTGTTGGGTCTGGTTTCTCTTATCTTTCTCTTGACAATACCCCATAGATTCTCTGGCGGCATGGTGCCGGGCTTGCGCTCCTCTGGCCACATCCAACCAGTCCGTATCCCACATCTCCTCCTCTTTCTGGATCCGGTGGTGGGGGAACAGTCTCTTCACTGTGTCCAAATTTAACACAGAGATTGCCGCTCCCGTATCCAATAAGGGCGGAACCTCAACGCCATCTAAGTCAATCATGCAGCCAATCTGGCTTGTGGTCTCTGGGGAGACCATGTGAACAATGGTGGGAGCCTTCTGTGGGGAATCCGCTCCGCGCTGTCGATCCCACCGCTTGAAGTTACCGCATGCCCTGGCGAAGTGATTTAATAACCCACACTTCCCACAACACTTGCCCATCGCCGGCCACAACCTGGATTTATAGCAGTGTTGGGGGGACCCACAGCCACAACATCTTGGCGTACCCGGGGTGGACCTGATTTTCACAACGGAGACAAACTCTTCTTCTCCGCTGTCCTCATCCTCAGGGTCCAACTGCAGTGCCATCACACGAGGCTCGCCTTGGGTCAGAGGTGAGCACTTCTCGAGGCCCCTCGCTATCGTTTCAGCTGCTTCGAATTGCTGTGCTAGCTCGATAGTGTTGTTCAACGTCAATTCACTTGGGTAGGTTAGGAGCCTTGACCGAGCCGCAGGGCACCGGACATGCTCCGCCAGTTGGTCTCGGATCATCTCATCCTCCAGGTTTCCAAACTTGCAATCCCTTGCCAGCTCCCGGAGGTCCGCAATAAATCTTCTCACAGACTCACCCGTCCGCTGGTGGCGCCGTCTAAAACGGATGCGCCGGACAGTGACGTTTTCAGGGGCACGGAAGTAGCGCGTCATTAACTCCACGACTTTGTCAAAACTATCGGCTCCACCGAGATTCTCCAACATTCCTTGCCCCTCCATGCCTAAATTATGCACTAACACTGTTCTGGCACGAAGTTTTTCGAGCTCACCGAGGTTTAAGACTACCATATAGTTGGTGAAGGCGGCGAACCATCTAGGCCATGCCACAGGAGGCTTGCCCGGTGACTCCAGAAATGGCTGAAAGTTGGCAACTGACCTTTCCATGACCGTTTTTACCTCGTCGCCAAATGTTGTGTCCATAATTAGACCCAAAGAAGATGGGGCGTTATGTCCAAACAGAGAATCTTTATTAAACACAATACAACAAGACCCTACAGGCTTTCGGTGCTCCCTGCCGACCAGGTTGTCCACAACAAAAGAGGACTAGCCCCTTCTGTCTCCACCTCTTCTCTCTGGGTGGCGCCACTACCAGAAACCGGTAGTCTGCCACCTCTGCCCATTCCCCCAGCCAACCCGGCCGCCATCTTACTAATACCACAATTTACATACATAACAAACACCTGAAATATCACCTGTGTGTAATGAATCTACATAATATAGGAGTTTAATTTTTTTGAATTGAATTACTGAAATAAATCAACGTTTCGATGGTATTCTAATTTATTGAGATGCACCTGTAAAGATGCAAATATGCAGCTTTTCAGAGGTGCTGCTTTATAAAGTTTACCATCTGTGTCACATCATCCAACATAGGAGCCAGGTCTGGTGGTAAAGTCTTGACAATGATGCAAAAGACAGTGTGTATCCACAACGTCTGGGTGTCTCTTTTTCACTTTGCTAACAAAGCCTTTTGTGCATCCAACCATGGCTGCTGCTACATCAGTACAGGGCCCAGTTCAGAGTCTGAATCTTTCCTCTTCACATATTTATACATCGCTCTTTTTCATTGAATCACCTCGACCTCTAGCATGTTTTAACAAGGTCATTAACCTCCGTAAAACACATGAAGAAGAAAAAGAAGACGTTGTGGAGGAACAAATAAGTTCAGGCGAGATGCGACGAGCTGGAAGGTTTCAGAGTTTTATTTCCTCCATCATCAAAAGAGACATACTGCAGCGCTGCGCGCTGTGTTGTGCTGTGTGTCTGTGCTGTGTGTCATGTGTGTTTTCGAGGCATGTATAGTAAGCTCTTTTATACAGACAAGAGAGAATGCATGGCACATTTGCATATTGATATACGTATCAGTCAATACATATCAATCGCATGACCAACTGGCGCCCAGACTTCCTCTCCTTAATCTGGGGATGTATAACAATAGTCCATTGTTCCGATTGTCTCCTAGGGGCTCTCTGTCCATATGCAAATTGTTCTGCTTCCTGCCGCCTAACTGAGTGTGAAGGTTGAATGTCCGTGTAGATTGTGGTGGGTCACCACAGGGCTCCCCCCAGAGCACTCAGCAGGGGTTGTGACCCCCCCCCCCCCACCGCATCATTTGGCTCCAGCTCCGGTACAACTGTCGGGAGGGCATGTCAGTCCATGGAGGGGATGGGGGAGGGGTGGGAAAAAAAAGCAGTGTGCTCCACTCCGGGTTCCAGCACATTGAACGGCCGTGGATCGTAGGCGCACGGGCCGGTGTGTTTCGCGCGTAATGGCACAAGATGGCGATCGGCCGGCTTTAGGGAGTGAGGTGCGGGAAAAGCTAAGCGATTGCCGGTCCAGGACGTCAAAGGTGTCTGGGCCGCACAAAAATTGCGTGTGGATCTGCGATGGTGAGGGACTTTCCTGTTAAACGTGGCGATGAACCACAGCGGCTGTGAAAAAAACATTTTATCTGACTCCTCCCACGGCTCAATCCAGCGAGGATGTGGGGAAGGCGAGCGACCAAATTCCCCAAGGATGCATAGTGGCTGTGAAACAACTGCAGCTGTGTGAGGGTGTGAGGCGATTTGGCTTTAGGTGCGGGAAGCAGCCCTAAAGTCATCAGGGAAAGCAATCGGCTGAATTCCCCTTGTGCGCCGTGGCTGAGAAACCCATACAAAGTCCTGTGTGCAGGCTGCACGTCTGCTCCAGGTGCGTGAGCAGCCCTGAAGGTTCCAAAGGTGGTGATCGGCTGTTTTTCTCGGGCATGTGCAGCGGCGGAGGACGATGTATCAGTCTGTGGAGCCGGTTTGTCTCTGTGCGTGGTGCGCGCTTGGTGCCGTGACCACATAACTGGCAGTTGCGCTGTCCTCGTAATCCTGCGGTGTGCGTGCGGGGCTTCTGTGCGGGGGAGGTCCGCTGTCCAGAGTTTAGTCAGAGTCGGGGAGCTTGGTGGCAATCAGCGCAGTCGGCGTCGATGATTGTCCCCGTTCAGGCTGCTTCCTTCATTCGCTCATGTCGTTCATGGTGCGTTTTGGTCCCAGCGCTGCGCTCCAGAGCGCGTGCTCTGGTGAGGATGAAGAAGTTGCAGGCGTTCTCTGGTCCTCTGGGATCCACAGCGTGGTGAGAGGGAGCAGATGGTCATTCTCCCTCGTCAGGTCATCAGTGTGGAGGTAAAAGATCAGGCGAGGGTCGCACCATGACGCGTGCTGGGGCTTTCCCAGTCGGGGTCATCTCCGGGGTGTTCGCCTCGTGTTCCATTCTTCGTCAAGGGTCACCAGTGTGGAGGAACAAATAAGTTCAGGCGAGATGCGACGAGCTAGAAGGTTTCAGAGTTTTATTTCCTCCATCATCAAAAGAGACACACTGCAGCACTGTGCACTGTGTTGTGCTGTGTGTCTGTGCTTGTGTGTCGTGTGTGTATAACAATAGTCCATTGCTCTGATTGTCTCCTAGGGGCTCTCTGTCCATATGCAAATTGTTGTGCTTCCTGCTGCCTAGCTGAGTGTGAAGGTTGAATGTCCATGTAGATTGTGGTGGGTCACCACAACATAGCCATTATTATTGCTTTCACACTGTTAACTACTGGCATGAAAGAGCCACTACAGGCACCCATGCAGAACAAAGGCAAATTATTTGCAATTTTTGGACCAATTAATATGTCAAATTAGACAGTTTCCCAAGGAGCCCTGAATACTATCTCAAGGACCCCCTTGGATCCTAGGACCTCTGTTTTGAACAACAAGGATTTGGTAGCATAATTTGTGGGACTCCAAGAGCAATTCTTCCATAGTGTTCCTTTAAATTACACGTCAAACAAATGCCAATGCATGAACTTTCTTTTTTTTTACTGTTTTTTTTAATAAATAAGTAAAGGTTGCCTTTACTTTATTAAATACTGTAGAATTCCAGAGAGCCTTTTACAATAAATAGCATTTTATTATTCCCTACCTTAAAGTCTTTAAAGTTCTTTTCTTCATCATAAACATTCATCTTAAATATATGCAGAAAATGTTGGAATTTTTGTTTTAATATTTATAAGAACATTAAAACAAAGTAAAAAGTAAATCTACCCTCATTTCCAAATTTAAAAAAAAAATAGATTTAGACTACAAAAGTCATCCACGACAAATCTGTCAATGAAAAATATGTATATTTATGGGATCAAAATTCTGATTTGTATTCATAAAACTACACTCAATAAAATCTCAGAATAGTTTCTTTTTTTTTTTTTCCTTTCTATCCCATTGCTGGTCTTCTGGGCTGAAGCCATAAAGCTTTTCTCAGTCTGGACCTTGGAAGTTTAATAATCCATACAGCAGTATGGATCACATGGTAGAGGAGCAGCCCACTCAGTCCAACATGGCAACCAAGTGGGGAATCTGCAGCACTGGGAGGATCAGTCATGACTTTACTGTAGCTCTGAAAACTCTTCCTGTTGAAGACCACCAGGTATGTATACCAGATGATGTAAACATTAACCTAAAAAAAACCCCCAAAAAACTAACCTCCACCCTGTCATTCTGTTTCTAAATAATCGAGACACGCAGCTCTGAAAACTCCGTGACTGTCGTGTTCTTTTTACTTTCTAGCAGTACTGCTCTAGTTTGATGGTGTTGAAGTAGTCTGTGTGTACATCTGTTCCCTGCAACTTTTCCTGGAAACATGCAGCTGGTCGTAAACTTGTGAAAACTAAACTGGTTTACGATTTTTAAAAGCGGACTTTAGTCCTCTGGTATTTATCATCTCCACTGCAGCTGAACGGGCTGACGTCATGAATGAACGCACACCCGGGTGCATGCTGACAGCTGACTGAAGTAACATTAAATCATGAAGATGTTATTTTTAATATCGCCAAGTATATTCACGTCATTTGGACAGCCTATACTGCACCTGAAGTTGTATAGCCTGCATGTATTTGGTTCTTTTTTTTTTTTGTAATTCTGGGATAGTAAGTTATTTTTCCTTTCACTGTGTTTGGAGGACAGCACTTTTATACAAAATACAAAGTGCTTTTTGACTCATTGTGGTGAAAAGCACCATACAGTCGATTAAAGTATATTTTTCTTCAATCTTCTAAACAGCATAACATCGGAGAGAATCATCGTCTTACTCTGTCCAAATTGATCGCAAACACATACTGTTATGTCGGTAGTAGGAGCCAAGGACGAGGCCAGGTGTTGAACTGGACACACGTTTTTTGGTAGACACTCCACAGTATACAGGCGTACCCGCCAGGCAGAGAGGTGGCCAAGAGACCGCCCCTTCCGCTCACTGCTCTCTTATACTCTGGGTGGTGGCTCCACCTTTCTGGTTCCACCACCACCCCGTCACACAAATAAGGGTCCAAATCCCAACACAACATCACCCCCCCCCCCCCATAAAAACCATAAGGCCACACACACAATTCAAACCCACCCTGATTTGGAACCTGAAACCCACCCTAAAAAAATGGTAACATAATATAAGTGGCCTAACACAGTCATACTAAAAGGACTACACTACGGGAGATTGGTAGACTGCCATCTCACCCCACACGGCGAAGCAGATTATTCTGTTGCTTATATTCACAATAAACAATTCAACACAAAATACCACTGTGTCTTAGCCTAAACATTACAATAAATTAATCCCTACGAACACAGACAACCAGTAGAGTAAAGAAAGAGTTTTTAACAATTTAGAACATCACAAATGAACCAAACAATAAGAACATAATCATTGCCCACCCCCCTTTACTTTTCCCCAAGCAAACTGTCCAACCATCAGTCCGCCCCATTGGAAAACCAACCCCCGGGTTACCGCTGGCTGAGTCGACCCCGGTGCGCCTCCTCTTCACCACCACCGGGGATGTCCCTTGTTCAGGCCCAAGCCCACTAATCTCCTCCGGGGCGCACCGCAGCTCATTTGGATGCCTCCCTGAGCCATCTGACAGCTGGAGATAGGCATCCTCCCGTACTGCCACCACCTGCAGCTGCCCTTGGTGTTCTTCCATCCAACGCTTGGCCCGAATCCTCCGTGACCGTGCCTCCTCCCGGGCCCGGACCACATTCGCGACCCCCAGAGGGGCCATACTCGGCTTACAGTGTTTCTGTTTGGCACGTAGTTTTACCGTGCCACCCAGTTCTGCTCTGACTGCTTTTGTCTCCGCTGGCGCCCTCGCCGTTGTGACTCCATGTTCTCCGGCCCCTTCCAGCCGAAATCCGGGAACAGATGGAGCCAGCCACTTGGTGCCACCTGCCGTCACAGGCGTCCCACCGTGCCGCCCAGTTCCCTCATCCAGGGCCACTTGGGCTCTGGCACAAGAACCTTCCTGCAATGGCCCTGGGTGGGGTTGGTCCTGCTCACTCTCCAGGGTGCCAGGCAAGTTGTTGTCCCACACAGCTCTGTCCACCGTTCTTGGGACCGGCCGGTCCCACAAGCCGCAGCCCGACCACTCTTCTCCAGTACTGCTCGTGCTCGTGATGGTGAAGCTCAGGCCATAAAACAAATCACTTCACATTATATTCTGTCCATGAGCAGTCATGGTGAACTTCAGGTTGCACACCTCCGCCAACTTGTAGCGAGCCCTCAGTCTCACCGTTCCCACTGTGGTCAATCTCCCTCTAGTATAACCACAAAGCGGCACCGGATCACCTCCAATCCTATAATGTGGGAAAAAATTCCTCACGGTTGCCCAATTCAACATGGAGCCCACTGCTCCCATGTCAATCAGCAATGGCACTGTCACCCCGTCCAGTTCCACCATACAGTAGGAACGTCCGTTGGTACTCGGGGACACAGCGTGAACAACCGTGGGGGTGGGAGAGTCCTCCTTGTGTCTTGGACTCCCTCGCTTGAACTTGTGGCATGCCCTGGCAAAATGATGCAAGAGTCCACACTTGCCGCAGCGCTTCCCTCTCGCCAGACACTCCCTGGCCTTATACAGTGGGGCAAAAAAGTATTTAGTCAGCCACCAATTGTGCAAGTTCTCCTACTTAAAAGATGAGAGAGGTCTCCAATTTTCATCATAGGTATACCTCAACTATGAGAGACAAAATGAGAAAAAAAAAATCCAGAAAATCACACTGAAAGATTTTTAATGAATTAATTGGTAAATTCCTAAGTAAAATAAGTATTTGGTCACCTACAAACAAACAAGATTTCTTGCTCTCACAGACCTGTAACTTCTTCTTTAAGAGGCTCCTCTGTCCTCCACTCGTTACCTGTATTAATGACACCTGTTTGAACTCGTTATCAGTATAAAAGACACCTGTCCACAACCTCAAACAGTCAGACTCCAAACTCCACTATGGCCAAGACCAAAGAGCTGTCAAAGGACACCAGAAACAAAATTGCAGACCTGCACCAGGCTGGGAAGACTGAACCTGCAATAGGTAAGCAGCTTGGTGTGACGAAAACAACTGTGGGAGCAATTATTAGAAAATGGAAGACATACAAGACCACTGATAATCTCCCTCGATCTGGGGCTCCACGCAAGATCTCACCCCGTGGGGTCAAAATTATCACGTGAACGGAGAGCAAAAATCCCAGAACCACATGGGGGGACCTAGTGAATGACCTGCAGAGAGCTGGGACCAAAGTAACAAAGGCTACATCAGAAACACACTACGCCGCCAGGGACTCAAATCCTGCAGTGCCAGACGTGTCCCCCTGCTTAAGCCAGTACATGTCCAGGCCTGTCTGAAGTTTGCTAGAGAGCATTTGGATAATCCAGAAGAGGATTGGGAGAATGTCATATGGTCAAATGAAACCAAAATAGAACTTTTTGGTAAAAACTCAACTTGTCGTGCTTGGAGGAGAAAGAACACCATACCTACTGTGAAGCATGGGGGTGGAAACATCATACTTTGGGGCTGTTTTTCTGCAAAGGGACCAGGACGACTGATCCGTGTAAAGGAAAGAATGAATGGGGCCATGTATCGTGAGATTTTGAGTGAAAACCTCCTTCCACCAGCAAGGGCATTGAAGATGAAACGTGGCTGGGTCTTTCAGCATGACAGTGATCCCAAACACACCGCCCGGGCAACGAAGGAGTGGCTTCGTAAGAAGCATTTCAAGGTCCTGGAGTGGCCTAGCCAGTCTCCATATCTCAACCCCATAGAAAATCTTTGGAGGGAGTTGAAAGTCTGTGTTGCCCAGCGACAGCCCCAAAACATCACTGCTCTAGAGAAGATCTGCATGGAGGAATGGGCCAAAATACCAGCAACAGTGTGTGAAAACCTTGTGAAAACTTACAGAAAACGTTTGACCTCTGTCATTGCCAACAAAGGGTATATAACAAAGTATTGAGATGAACTTTTGTTATTGACCAAATACTTATTTTACCGAGGAATTTACCAATTAATTCATTAAAAATCCTTCAATGTGATTTTCTGGATTTTTTTTTCTTATTTTGTCTCTCATAGTTGAGGTATACCTATGATGAAAATTGGAGACCTCTCTCATCTTTCAAGTGGGAGAACTTGCACAATTGGTGGCTGACTAAATACTTTTTTATCCCACTGTAGCAGTGCTTCATGGACCCACAACCCAAACACATGGGCGTTCCCAGGGCGGACCTCATTTTTACAGCATTAGTGTAACTTCCATCACCCTCCGTGCTATCGTTGCTGTCCGGGCCCACTGCTTGCACCGTCAACTGTGGTTCAGGCTGTCGGTGTAATACACTCCCACTGAGCTCCCGTGATAGCTTGTCTGCCCCCTCCAACTGCTGAGCTAAATCAGTGGTCGTGGATAGCGTCAGTTCACCCGAGAACGTAAGTAGCGTCGACCTTGTAGCAGGGCAAATAGCATGTTCCACCAACTGGTCACGCACCATCTCCTCCTCTAATGATCCAAACTGACAGTCCCTGGCTGGTTGTTGCAGGTCTGCCACAAACCGTTGCACCAACTCCCCAACCCGCTGGTGGCGCTGTCGAAACTGAATCCTGCAGACGATGACGTTTTCTGTGGCGCGAAAATGTCACGCCATTAGCTCCACCACTTCTTCAAAGCTATCACATTCGCCCAAAGTACTCAAAATACGCTGTCCTTCCATTCCCAAATTATGAACCAACAGTGCACGTGCCCTCAACTTCTCCAGCCTCCCAAGGTCCAGCGCCACCAAGTATGTATGAAACGCGGTGAACTATCTTGCCCAAGGGATGGGCGGCTCACCGGGAAGCTCCAGAAATGGCCAAATAGATGTCACACACTCGCCCATACCTTTTATCCTCTTTGCCAAATGTTATGTCGGTAGTAGGAGCCAAGGATGAAACCAGGTGTTGAACTGGACACACGTTTATTGGTAGACACTCCACAGTATACAAGCATACCCGCCAGGCAGAGAGATGGCCAAAAGACTGCCCCTCCCGCTCGCTGCTCTCTTATACCCTGGGTGGTGGCAGAACTGGAAAGGTGGAGCCACCACCCGTGTCACACAAATAAGGGTCTAAATCCCAACACAACACATACCTCTGCCAAGGCTCCGTCCATCCTTCCCTTCCTTCAACCGTCAATCCGTCCTTCCATGCATTGTGAGATAGGGCCTTGGCGGACGTATGCGCTCATGGATCACCTCCAAAATCTAATGGGTTCATCTTCTGGCCAAGGGACCATACCTGGTGAAAATTTCATCAAAATCCACTTAGTAGTTTCTGTGTAATCCTGCTAAAACTATGAGAGAAGATAGGGTCTTGCTGGAAGTATACACTCTCAGATCACCACCAAAATCGAATGGGTTCATCTGTAGCTCAAGTGCCACCTCTGGTGAAAATTTCATCAAAATCTATCCTGTAGTTTTTGTGTAATCCTGGGCACACAAGCAAACGAGGGCCTTGTACTTTTGGATTACCTTCAAATTCTAGTGGTTTCATCTTTGGGCTAAATTGCCACCTCTGGTGAAAATTTCATCAGAATCTGTGGAGTAGTTTTTGTGTAATCCTGCTAACTGTCAGACAAACCGCCCAAATGACATGACTTCCTTGGTGGAGGTTAAAAAAACAACAAATTCATGTAACACAAAGAGATAATGGTTCTACTTCCGTTTATTCCCATTGTTGTAAAATTTCACATCTATTACAGAATGAAGTAATCTGCATAATACTGTACATTTGTATAATTCTGTAAATTTGTAAAGTCAAAGTCTGAAACAATTATGAATAAAGAAATTATCTTCAAAGCCAGGTGGTTGAACATATACTACAGTTGCACACCTGCATTTTTATGAATGAAGTGTTGAAACGGTGCCACCCCCCCTCAAAGGGTCAACAACAGATGGGTCTAATTTCATGAAGGAGTCAGAATTTGCAGTAAGCTTCAGTTTACTGCTGAACAAAAAAATGTCAAATTAACTATAACCGAGCAAATGTTTCCAACAAAAGACAATTAGTGGGTCAGCCAAAAACAAAACAAACAACAACAAAAAAGCATAGGGAAGCTAGTCACGTCTCTGAATTGATGCAAGAGTCTAAAGAGGTAGAGGAAGTATCTAGGCCAAGGGTCAGTCAGGGCAAGATAGGAGGACACACATAACATGCAGTATTGACAAAGTAAGACATTTTAGTCACACATTTTTTAGAGTAAAATTATGGTTTATTTCTATCAACTTAGTGCCGTTGTATGGTAAACAGAAGACCACTAATACATGAAGTGTTTCTATTACGTTATGTGCAATAAGATTGTAGTTACTGAATATTTATGCAAACTTGTTTCTGTACTCTGTAGACAGGTGTGCACCATTCCAACACCCAACTGCACATAGAGAGCAGTATTTGTCCAGACCAGAGGACAAAAAAGAGAGTTTAGGAGTGGCAGAGAAGTATGTGAGGGTGGTGCAGGGCATGTATGAGGACAGCAAGATGGTGGTGAGGTGTGCTGTAGCAGTGCCAGATGAATTTAAGGTTGGGGTGGGATTACATTAGGGATCGGCTCTGAGCCCCTTTTCGTTTGCTATGGTGATGGACAGGCTGACAGATGAGGTCAGGCAGAAGTTTCCGTGGACCATGATGTTCATAGCAAGAACAGGGTGTGTGAGGTATGAAATCTAAAACGTGACAAATTTATTAGAAGACAGACATTCTCGAGCCTTGAATATAGATAACCAAACTTGTGTATTAAACAAGCCTTCCTGTAAGGTGGGATGGGTGTAACTTGTCTCTGTATCCACAGGTTGTCGCTGTGACCGCTCGGAAGCTGGAGGATGCTCAGGAGTTTGCCAACAAACACAGCATCCCTCGAGCATACGGCAGCTATGAGGAGCTGGCCAGAGATCCTGAAATAGGTCAGCTTCTGTCAAAATTTTGTGGGGAAACAAGTCAGAGCTCGCTGAGCAATTGTTCCTGTTTTGTGCAACAGTGGTAAGAAGTTTACTGCTGTGTTATTGGATTTTCTATCATTTTGAAACTTTAAAGCAAAGTCACTTATCTTCTCAGTAAAAACATACAGCGGGGAAAATAAGTACAGACGTGGACAAAATTATTGGTACCCCTCTGTTAATGAAAGAAAAACCCACAATGGTCACAGAAATAACTTGAATCTGACAAAAGTGGTAATAAATAAAAATTCTGTGAAAACTAACCAATGAAAATCAGACAGTGCTTTTGAATTGTGGTTCAACAGAATTATTTTAAAAAACAAACTCATGAAACAGGCCTGGACAAAAATGATGATACCCCTAGAAAAGATTGAAAATAATGTGACCATAGGGACATGTTCAACCAAGATGTGTCCTCTAATTAACATCACAGGTGTCTACAAACTTGTAATCAGTCAGTCGGCCTATTTAAAGGGTGACAAGTAGTCACTGTGCTGTTTGGTGACATGGTGTGTACCACGCTAAACATGGACCAGAGCAAGAAAAGGAGAGAGTTGTCTCAGGAGATTAGAAAGAAAATTATAGACAAGCATGTTAAAGGTAAAGGCTGTAAGACCATCTCCAAGCAGCTTGATGTTCCTGTGACTACAGTTGTATATATTATTCAGAAATTTAAGATCCACGGGACTGTAGCCAACCTCCCTGGATGTGGCCGCAGGAGGAGACGGATAATACGAATGGTAACAAAAGAGCCCAGAACAACCTCTAAACACATTCATGGTGAACTCCAAGGTCAAGGTACATCAGTGTCAGATCGCACCATCCGTCGTTGTTTGAGCCAAAGTGGACTTCATGGGAGACGACCAAGGAGGACACCACTGTTGAAAACAAATCATATAAAAGCCAGACTGGAATTTGCCAAACTGCATGTTGACAAGCCACAAAGCTTCTGGGAGAATGACCTATGGACAGACGAGACAAAACTAGAACTTTTTGGCAGGGCACATCAGCTCTATGTTCACAGACGCAAAAATGAAGCATACCAAGAAAAGAACACTATCCCTACTGTGAA
This sequence comes from Pholidichthys leucotaenia, assembly GCA_020510985.1. Taxonomy (NCBI): domain Eukaryota; kingdom Metazoa; phylum Chordata; class Actinopteri; order Cichliformes; family Pholidichthyidae; genus Pholidichthys; species Pholidichthys leucotaenia. The sequence goes on from CM035837.1 coordinate 373,383,180, forward strand.
ACATGGAGGAGGTTCTGTTATGTTCTGGGGCTGCTTTGCTGCATCTGGCACAGAGTGTCTTGAATCTGTGCAGGGTACAATGAAATCTCAAGACTATCAAGGTATTCTAGAGAGAAATGTGTTGCCCAGTGTCAGACAGCTTGGTCTCAGTCGCAGGTCATGGGTCTTGCAACAGGATAATGACCCAAAACACACAGCTAAAAACACCCAAGAATGGCTAAGAGCGAAACATTGGACTATTCTAAAGTGGCCTTCTATGAACCCTGATCTAAATCCTGTTGAACATCTGTGGAAGGAGCTGAAACATGCCGTCTGGAGAAGGCACCCTTCAAACCTGAGACAACTGGAGCAGTTTGCTCATGAGGAGTGGGCCAAAATACCTGCTGAGAGGTGCAGACGTCTCATTGACAGTTACAGAAATTGTTTGATTGCAGTGATTGCGTCAAAAGGTTGTGCAACAAAATATAAAGTTAAGGGTACCATCATTTTTGTCCAGGCCTGTTTCATGAGTTTGTTTTTTAAAATAATTCTGTTGAACCACACTTCTAAAGCATTGTCTGATTTTCATTGGGTAATTTTCATAGAATTTTTTTTTATTACCACTTTTGTCAGATTCAAGTTATTTCTATGATCATTGTGGGTTTTTCTTTCATTAACAGAGGGGTACCAACAATTTTGTCCATGTCTGTATTGAACACATCAACATTTCTCTCATTAAACATATTTCTGATGGAACCATTGACCTGAGATTTTCACCAAATATCAGTAACAACCCAAGTAATCCATACATACAAAGAAATCAAGGCAACTGTGTTTACAAAACAAGTTATATTTAATAAATTAAATTAAAAATCACCCTTATTGTCATTCAACCGTACAACCAATCATGTACAGTAGAACGAGATTGTGCTTTACCTATCTACTGTGTTAATCACACACACCCCAGTGCAGAATCAGAGGGCCGCTGCCATGCAAGGCGCCGCCACAGATTTCCCTCCTCCATTCCATTATTGCTGAGCACCAAGCTGGATGGCAGGAAGTTCCACTTTTATATGGTCTTCGGCATGACCCGGCCGGGATTTGAACCCCTGCCTCCCGGGTGTGGGGCGGGTGCTCTACCAACTGAGCCACCACTCCGGTAAAGTGGAATGACACAGGGAATGACTATTGAACACGCTTGGTGAAATTCATGTAATATTTAGTAGAAAAGCCTTTGTTGGTAATAAGAGCTTCCAGACAACTCCTGTATGGAAAAACTAGGCACAGGCATTGCCCAGGAGTGATTTTAGGCCATTCTTTCACGCAAATTGTCAAATCTTGAAGGTTCTGTGGGTGTCTTCTATGAACTTTGATCTTCAGTTCGTTTCATAGATTTTCAATTGGTTTCAGGTCAGGTGACTGACTGGGCCATTCTAGCAGCTTTATTTTCCTTCTCTGAAGCCAGTTGAGAGTTTCCTTGGCTGTGTTTTTGGGATCATTGTCTTGCTGAAATGTCCACCGTTGTTTCATTTTCAGCATCTTGGCAGGTGGTAACAGGTTCTTATCAATGATGTCTCTGTACATTTGTCCATTCATCTTTCTTTCAATTATATGAAGTCTCCTTGTACCATGTGCTGAAAAACACCCCCACACCATGGTGGGATGTGCTGTGTCATTTCTCCTCCAAACATGTTGTGTGTTGTGGCATCCAAAAAGTTCAATTTTGGTCTCGACTATATTCTCCCAGTATTTTACTGGCTTGCCCAAATGTTGTGCAGTAAACCTTAAATGAGCTTCAACATGCTTTTTCTTCAGCAACAAAGTCTTGTGAGGTGAGCAGGCATAGAGCCCATGTCGGTTGAGTGCATTACTTATTGTTTTTTTTTGAAACAGCAGTACCTGCTAACTCCAGGTCTTTCTGTAGCTCTCCAAGAGTGGTCTTTGGCTCTTGGAAAACTCTTCTGATAATTCTTTTGACTCCTCTGTCAGAAATCTTGTGAGGAGCTCCTGGTCGTGCCCAGTTTATGGTAAAATGATGTTCTTTCCACTTCAAAATGATGGCTCCTACAGTGCTCACTGGAACATTTAGCAGTTTAGAAATGCACCTGTAACCAATGCCATCATTATGTTTTGCAACAATAAGGTTACAAAGGTCTAGAGAGCTCTTTGCTTCTACCTATCATGAGTTCTTTGTGGTGTGATAATCTGATATTCACAGACCTTTTTAAAGGCTATCAGTCAGGATTTAACCAGCTGAAATTAATTTGCACTGATGGGGGATGGGATGGCTTCCTAAATTCTGATGGATTTTAGCTGGTTTCTTGGCTTTCTATGCCTTTTTGCACCTCTTTTTCATCATATGTTCAATACTTATTCCCTGTGATATTCCACTTTATTAAATATAACTTGTTTGATAAACATAGTTGCCTTGATTTCTTTTTATGTTTGGATTACTTGGGTTTTTACTGATATCTGGTGAAAATCGCAGGTGAGTGACCCCCATTAGAAATATGTTTGAGAAAAATGTTGACGTGTTCAATACTTATTCTCCTCACTGTATCTTTCAGTTTAGTGTGGCCCCCAACCATTTTTTTAAAAATTTAATTTAGATATTTTTTTCTTTTATATTTTGGCAGACTGAATAGTACAGCAGGGCCATTTAGCTTTGTTGGGACCCAAATAAAAGATTGGGGTTTTTTTGGGGGGGGGATCTCCCCTCCCAGCTAAAACATTGAAAAATAAACTTGGGTAGTTGTCTAGCCTCGAGATGAACAGAAAATAATTAAATCATTACATAAAGGTTGAACCAACATCCATACAAATATTGCAAAAAATAGTAAAGTTACAAATTTATGAGGAAAATACAATTTTACAAAAGTTGCAAAATTTCAAGAAAAATGTCACAAATTTATGAAAAGTTGCTAATTTACAAAAAAGTCACAAATTTACAAAAAAGTAACAAATTCACAAGAAAATTTTTCCAGTTTAAGAAAAAAAAGCACAACTTTATAAGAAAAAGTTGCAAATTAATGAGGAAACGGGAGCAAATGTAGGACAAAAAAGCATCAACTCTAAGAGGAAAAGTAAGAAATTTGCAAGAAAAAGTCACAAATTTATGGGAAAAAAGTAGCATATTTACAAGAAAGTAGCAAGTTTAGAAGGAAAACATTGCAAATTTACTTGGAAACACAAATTTATGAGGAAAAAGGTCACAAAATTATGAGAAAGTTGCAAATTGATGAGGAAAAAACCCTCACAAATTTCCAAGAAAAAATTACGACAAAAAAGCTGAAATTTACGTGGAAAAAATTAACAAATTTATCAGAAAATGGTCCTGACCATCATTTGTACCTATGCACTAAATGATGGTTCAGAGTACGCACCCTTTTTGGAGTCTCTGACTAGGGTGCTGGAGGGTCCTCCTCTTGGAGACTCCATTGGGGACTTCAATGTGCACGTGGGCAACGACAGTGAAACCTGGAGGGGGGTGATTGGGAGGAACGGCCTGCCCGATCTGAACCCGAGTGGTGTTCAATTATTGGACATCTGTGCTAACCACAGTTTGTCCATAACAAACACCATGTTCAAGCATAAGGGTGTCCATATGTGCACCCGGCACCAGGACACCCTAGGACGCAAGTCGATTTTGTTATTGTGTCATCAGACCTGCGACTGTATGTTTTGGGCACTCGGGTAAAGAGAGGTGCAGAGCTGTCAACTGATCACCACCTGGTGGTGAGTTGGATCCGATGGCAGGGGAGGATGCCATTCAGACCTGGTAGACCCAAACATATAGTGAGGGTGTGCTGGGAACGTCTGGCTGAGGTCCCTGTCCGGGAGGTCTTCAACTCCCACCTCCGGAAGAACTTCAATCACATTCCGAGGGAGTCTGGAGACATGGAGTCTGAATGGGCCATGTTCTCCACCTCCATTGTTGAAGCGGCTGCCCAGAGCTGCGGCCGCAAGGTCATTGGGGCATCTCGTGGTGGCAACCCCCGAACCAAGTGGTGGACACCAGTGGCGAGGGGGGCCATTAAGCTGAAGAAGGAGTCCTATCAAACTTGGTTGGCTTGTGGGACTCCCGAAGCAGCTGAGGTGTACCGGCAGGCTAAGTGGAGTGCGGCTCGGGTGTTTGCTGAAGCAAAAACTTGGGTAAGGGAGGAGTTTGGTAAGGCCATGGGACAAGACTTTCGGTCAGCCTTGAAGAGATTCTGGCAAACTGTCCAGCGGCTCAGGAGGGGAAAACAGCTCCCTGTCCACACTGTGTATGGTGCGGATGGGGCACTGCTGACTTCGACTGGGGATATCGTTGGGCGGTGGAAGGAATACTTCGAGGATCTCCTCAATCCCACTGACACGCCTTCGACAGATGAAGCAGGTGGGCAAGGGGGACGACTCGCCTATCACAGGGGCTGAAGTCGCCAAGGTGGTTAAAAATCTCTTTGGTGGCCAGGCCCCAGGGGTGGACGAGATTCTCCCTGAGTACCTCAAGGCCCTGGATGTTGTCGGGCTGTCATGGTTGACACGCCTCTGCAACATTGTGTGGAGGTTGGGGGCAGTGCCTTTGGCATGGCAAACCAGGGTGGTGATTCCTCTCTTCAAAAAAGGGGACTGGAGGGTGTAATCCAACTTTAGAGGGATCACACTCCTCAGTTTCCCTGGGAAGGTCTACGCCAAGGTACTGGAGAGAAGAGTCCGGCCGTTGGTCAAACCTCGGATTCAGGAGGAGCAATGTGGTTTTCGTCCTGGCCAAGGCACATCGGACCAGCTCTTTACCCTCTTGAGAATCCTCGAAGGTTCGTGGGAGTTTGCCCAACCAGTTTACATGTGTTTTGTGGACTTGGAGAAGGCATTCAACTACATCCCTCGTGGTTTTTTGTGGGGGGTGCTTCGGGAGTATGGGGTATCGGGCTTGTTGTTACGAGCTATTCGGTCTCTGTACGACCGTTGTGAGAGTGTGGTTCGTATTGCCAACACTCGGTTGGACTCATTCCAAATGAGAGTTGGACTCCGCCAGGGCTGCCCTTTGTCACCGATCTTGTTCATAATTTTTATGGACAGGATTTCTAGGCACAGCCACGGAATGGAGGGTGTCATGCTTGGTGACCACAGGATCTCATCTCTGTTGTTTGCAGATGATGTTGTCCTGCTGGCTTCATCCAGCAATGACCTACAGGTCTTACTGGGACAGTTTGCCAGTGAGAGTGAAATGGCTGGGATGAGAATCAGTACCTTCAAGTCCGAGTCCATAGTCCTTAGCCGGAAAAAGGTGGATTGTCCTCTCCGGGTTGGGGACAAGCTCCTACCCCAAGTGGAGGAGTTTAAGTATCTTGGGCTCTTATTCATGAGTGAGGGAACAATGGAGTGAGAGATTGACAGACGGATCGGAGCAGCATCTGCAGTGATGCGGACGTTGTACTGGTCTGTTGTGGTGAAGAGGGAGCTAAGCTCTAAGGCAAAGCTGTCGATTTACCAGTCAATATACGTTTCTACCCTCATCTATGGTCATGAGCTTTGGGTAATGACCGAAGGAACGAGATTGCAGATACGAGCGGCTGAAATGAGCTTTCTTCATAGGATTGCTGGACTCCCCCTCAGAGATAAGGTGAAGAGCTCAGTCATCCAGGAGAGGCTCAGAGTAGAACCGCTGCTCCTCCACATTGAAAGGAGCCAGTTGAGGTGGCTTGGGCATCTGATCAGGATGCCTCCTGGACGCCTCCCACTTGAGATGTTTTGGGCATGTCCCTCTGGGAGGAGACCCCGGGGCAGACCCAGGACTCGCTGGAGAGACTATGTCTCCCAGCTGGTCTGGGAACGCCTTGGTATCCTCTCTGAAGAGCTGGAGCAGGTGGCTGGGGAGAGGGAAGTCTGGGTTTCTCTGCTTGAACTTCTGCCTCTGCGACCCGGACCTCCGGAAAAGCGGTAAAGATAAATGGATGTATCAGAAAAAAATTGCAAGTTTAAGAGAAGAAAATCGCAAATTTTCAACAAGAAAAAAATATGTAATTTTCTCCCCCCAAAATTTTAAAGGTGAACTTATAGCTCGGGCCTCCCTAGTGACTGAGGGGGCCATTCTATTGATCTGTGTGTACTTCTTTGTGTAGATGTGGTATATGTTGGAGTTATCAACCCCTACCACATGAAGACTTGTTTGCTCTTCACAAACGCCAAGAAGAACGTGCTGTGTGAGAAACCGCTGGCCATGAACACCAAGGAGGTCCAGGAGATCCTGGCCTCTGCCAAGAAGAATGACGTCTTCCTCATGGAGGTACGTCTAGACATTTTTAATATCAAAAATCTAAGTTTACTTAAAGCTTATTTAAAAATTGAATGTCACAGTATTAAACTGCTTTTGTCCTGTTCCAGGCTGTATGGACCCGCTTTTTCCCGGCATCTGTGGAGATCAGACGTCTTCTGTCCCACGGGGAGTTGGGCGAGTTGCAGATGGCTATGACGGCATTTGGGGTGCCCCTCATGCAAAATCCAAGCGCAAAGCAGAAGGAGCTTGGTCGAGGAGCGTTACTGGACATCGGCATCTACTGCTTGCAGTTTATATGCATGGTGTATGGCGGAGAGAAGCCAGAGAGCGTCCAAGCCAGCGGAGTCTGTGTGGAGACGGGTGAGGAATGAATTCACCATGTTTACTGCAACTGTTGTGTGTGAACTGACCCTTTTCACCTCTCAAACCTGCCATCTGTATGGCGCAAGAAAAGTTTAAGCTTGTTTGCAATTTGTTATGATGACTGAAGTTGTGAAAACAAGATATAAAATATTTCACATTTCTTTTAGTCATAAAAGTTTTTGTACATTTGACAAAATTACTGCACACATTTTTGTTAGTTATTACAGTGTTTATGAATTTACAATATTTTTCCTTAATTGGGTTAATTGTTCTCTTCAAAATTCCAAAATATTATCGCAGTGCCTTCATGCCACATAGTACTTTGTAAAGGATTAAAGGTTGCAAAGCTTGAAATTTTCTTTTTTCCTTTTTATTTGCAAATTTTCATTTTCTTTAGTTTTCTATATTACACTGTGTTTCTCCCATTTAAGACAAATTTAAAAAATAAGACCTTTTTGCTTGAGAAAATACATTTTCTTTTCAAAATCAGCATCTTTAGGTTATCTGTAGCAATGCATCAACTTAAAAATGTTGCAAAATTCAATAAAACCAATTCAGTTAAAGAAAAAAAAATCATATTACTGTTGGTTTGCCCAGAAGATTAAAAAAAAAAAAATTGTACAATATGTTCACAACTTGAAATCATATATCTAAATAGATGTATTTATTTGAATACCTCTTTATCAAATGTGTCTCACATATTGGTTTGATATTCCAGAAGTCGATGAGACTGTAGTCGTGACTCTAAAATTCTCCAAAAAAAGGATGGCTGTGGTCACCTTCTCTACAGGTATGGAGCTGCCCAATGATGCTCTTGTTGTGGGCACAAAAGGCACAATTCAGGTGGGTTATTAAAGGAGAAGTGCATCAGCAAACCGTGGTGTTTTTATTGTAGCTGATGGTGAAATGTTGTTCGTGGACACTCTTTATTTGTAGAACAAATGATATGTTCTCTTGTAATAGGATTAAATCTGTTATATTTGTAGTGTCTTTAAATCCCTTTACACAGGTCCCAACAAACATGTGGTCTCCCACGTCTTTAGTGGTGAATGGGAAGGAGACCCAGTACCCGCTGCCAGAACCGTATTTGCCTCTCAACTTCCCCAACAGTACAGGGATGCGTTATGAAGCAGAGGAGGTTCGACAGTGTTTGCTCAAAGGTGCTTTGACACTAAGCCTCATTTATGTTGCATGGGAAAATCAGGACTAATAATACTAGCAATTCAAAAGATAAATACAGTATATGTACAGTATATATACTGTATATTTTTAGTGATGGAATAACTTATCCTCACATTTAACACAAGGTGGCATTAGAAGCACCAAAGTCAAAGTAATGACCCTTGACTGTGCCAGTGTGAGCAGACTTGTGTTTTCCCCTATATAGGGCTGAAGGAGAGTCCAGTAATGTCTCACACTGATTCTCTTCTGCTGGCTGAGTTGGAGGACGAGGTCCGCAGACAGGTGGGGGTGGTGTACAGCCAGGATGTCCAGTAACCACCGGAGCCAGACATATGAGGAATCACTTTGGAATAAGGGCCTTGATCTGATTGCTGTAGAAGTTTCCACTTACAGTATATATGTTTCAAAAGGGACATTATGTCTAGATGAAAAACTTAAGCGAAACTTCCAAGTGTAGCAGATGCTCAGTATCTTAATGTTCTGGATATTTTTCCTTTTAAGTTTAAAAAATAAAAACGGCCGATGACTTTGATAAGTTAATGAGAGGATGAAAACTTTCAGCCAAGTAAATCCACTGCAATATATACCTTAAAATCTCTGAACATTTATTGCAAAAAAAGATCCAATGGCAAAATTTTCTGTATTTCGATGTAAACTTGAACGTAAAAAGATTTTCTGTTTAAAGCATTGCTGAAAGTTTGCGTAAAAGGGAAAGTGCAAAACATTAGGATTGAATGATAGTTCAATTTAAATGCTAAATTTAATGCTATTAAACATATAGAGGGTTGAGAATTCTGCATTACTTTGTAAAATTTACGCTCCTGTGTATTGCCTTTTCTTTTCTGACAGCTGCATTAAACATTCAGGCTTCTGTGTTTGGAGGAAGTCTGTTGCTCATGTTCATGTGATACTGCTAAATGCTTTTGTCAAAACGCCACGTTTCAGGATACAGTTTACAGGTACATCTCAAATTAGAATGTCATCAAAAAGTTGATTTCTTTCAGTAATTCATTTAAAAAATGAACCTTGTATATTCTAAAAATTCATTACACATAGTGATATATTTCAAGTGTTTATTTAATTTTGATGGTTATGGTTTAAAGCTCATGAAAATCCCAAATTCAGTTTCTCAAAAAACTTAGAATATTATAAAAAAATTGATTTTTAATATAAATGTTGGCCAACTGAAAGGTATGTCCATGTGCACACTCAATACTTAGTTGGGGCTCCTTTTGCGTGAATTACTGCATCATGAAGGTGAACAGCCTGTGGTATTGCTGAGGTGTTATGGGAGCCCAGGTTGCTTTGATAGCAGCCTTCAGCTTGTCTGCATTGTTGGGTCTGGTGTCTCATCTTCCTATTGACAGTACTCCACACATTCTCTATGGGGTTTGGGTCAGGCGAGTTTGCTGGCCAATAAAGTACAGTGATACCATGGTCATGAAACCAGGTATTGATACTTTTGGCAGTATGGGCTGGTGCCAAGTCCTGCTGGAAAATGAAATCAGCATCTCCACAAAGCTTGTCAGCAGAGGCAAGCATGAAGTGCTCTAAAAATTTCCTGGTAGATGACTGTGCTGACCTTGGACTCGATAAAACACAGTGGACCAACACCAGCAGATGACATGGCTCCCCAAATCATCACTGACTGTGGAAACTTCACACTGGACCTCAAGCAACTTGGATTCTGTGCCTCTCCACTCCTTCTCCAGACCTTAATTTCCAAATGAAATGCAAAATTTACTTTCATGTGAAAAGAGGTCATCTGCAGGTGTTGGTCCGTGTTTTATCAAGTCCAAAGTTAGTGCAGTCATCTACCATGAAATTTACACCATGAAATGCTCTTATGGACTGTGGCAGTCCATAAAGAAGCAAACAACATTACCACTAGTTCACAGGTACTATGTGCCATCACATTCTCTTTATTTTTGCTACAATTTCCACATGAAATCGAGGTTACAAATCAACAAAAATACTGGCAGCTTTGAGTGGTACCCCTCAGCCTGCTGGCATTAAGAGCACTGGCTGGCTGAATTTTTGTTCAAAGTCACTAGAAATCAAAACTGCCCAGGAGTTTTCATAGATACAGCTATGATATCAATATGAAAAGCCTACATCATTTCATTCACAAGTTATCACATTTACAAGGTTTTTGAGTTGACCTCTGACCTCAAGGTCACCAAAATTCAAACTCATCCCAGATTTTTCAAAGATAGAACTATGTTATCATTGTGAAACACATGCTTCATTTTCCTTCTGAGTTATGTTTACAGTGTTTTAGGAAAATCGCCAAATTCAAACTAAGAAACAACTATGGTATCAATATCAAAAGCCCTTATTTCCCTCTCGAGTTATCAGGTTTACAAGATTTAGGGAAAAACTGACCTCTGATCATGACCTCAAGGTTAAGGTCACCCAGATTCAAACTCCTCCAAGATTTTTCTTAGATACAACTACATCATCTCTTTCTCCAGTTATTACTTTTACAAGACAGGTGTTGATGCTGCTGTCCACTCACCCAGCGGGATGACAGTATCTCATTAGCCTTTTAGAGGCTGAGGGGTTAACACAGCTCTCTTTAAAATACCATCGCAAACCGATTTTAACAGTACTTGACAATACAGAGGTTGCACAAACACAAAGTTCAAGAAACACATCCAGTGGTGATTTCAAGTTTCATATTTGAGTGACTGGCTGAATTTGTGTCTGTGCCTTTGCTTTGAGGAAATACCTGCTGGTCTTCAGCATGAATAGTTTTCAGAGCCACTGTAAAGTCTGTGACTGACCTTCCCAGTGCTGCAGAGTCCCACTGGATTGCCATGTTGACTACCACAGGCTTGTTGTTGCACCAGGGGGAGACACTTAATGGTCTGAACTACCTCAAGGTTAGGACCGAGACAAGCCGATAAGATATATGACTGATTAAATGCTTGCACTTGAGCTTCTGGACTCCCAGGGGGACAACTGGCAAATCTACAGTGGTGTGGAAAACTGTTTGCCCCCTTCCTGATTTCTTATTTTTTGTGTGTTTGTCACACTTAAATGTTTCAGATCAAACAAATTTAAATATTAGACAAAGACAACACAAGTAAACATAAAATGCAGTTTTTAAACGAAGGTGTTTATTATTAAGGGTAAACAAAAATCCAAACTTACACGGCCCTGTGTGAAAAACTGATTGCCCTTCTGTTAAAACATAAATTAACTGGGGTTTATCATATCTTTGGAAAGCTGAGTTCAATTTCTCTAGCCACAACCAGGCATGATTACTGCCACACCTGTTCTCAATCAAGAAATCACTTAAATAGGACCTGCCTGACAAAGTGAAGTAGACCAAAAGATCCTCAAAAGCTAGACATCATGCTGCGATCCAAAGAAATTCAGGAACAAATGAGAAACAAAATAATTAAGATCTATCAGTCTGAAAAAGGTTATAAAGCCATTTCTAAAGCTTTGGGACTCAAGCAAACCACAGTGAGAGCCATTATCCATAAATGGCAAAAACATGGAACAGTGGTGAACTTTCCTAGGAGTGGCTGGCCGACCAAAATTACCACAAGAGCGCAGTGATGACTCATCCAAGAGGTCACAAAAGGCCCCACAACAACATTCAAAGAACTGCAGGCCTCACTTGCCTCAGTTCAGGTCAGTGTTCATGACTCCACCATAAGAGACTGGGCAAAAATGGCTCGCATGGCAGAGTTCCAAGATGAAAAACACTGCTGAGCAAAAAGGACATAAAGGCTTGTTTTAGTTTTGTCAGAAAACATCATTATAATCCCCAAGACTTTTGGGAAAATACTCTGCGAACTGATGAGACAAAAGTTGAACTTTATGGAAGATGCATCATAGGAACATCATGCCAACAGTAAAATATGGTAATGGTAGTGTGATGGTCTGGGGCTGTTTTGCTGCTTCAGGACCTGGAAGACTTTGTGTGGTAAATGGAACCACAAATTCTGCTGTCTACCAACAAATCCTGAAGGAGAATGTCCGGCCATCTGTTCGTGACCTCAAGCTGAAGCACACTTGGGTTCTGCAGCAGGACAATGATCCAAAACACACCAGCAAGTCCACCTCTGAATGGCTTAAGAAAAACAAAATGAAGACTTTGGAGTGGCCTAGTCAAAGTGCTGACCTGAATCCCATCGAGGTGCTGTGGCATGACCTTTAAAAGGCAGTTCATGCTTGAAAACCCTCCAATGTGGCTGAATTACAATTCTGCAAAGATGAGTGGGCCAAAATTCCTCCACAGCGCTGTAAGACTCATTGCCAGTTATTGCAAACGGTTGATTGCAGTTGTTACTGCTAATGGTGGCCCAACCAATTAGGTTTAGGGGGCAATCACTTTTTCACACAGGTCCATGTAGGTTTGGATTTTTTTCCCTTAATAATAAACACATTTAAAAACTGCATTTTGTGTTTACTTGTGTTATCTTTGTCTAATATTTAAATTTATTTGATGATCTGAAACATTTAAGTGTGACATACAAAAAATGAGAAATCAGTAAGGGGCAAACACTTTTTCACACCACTGTATTATCATGCATTCCCTGAATGCAAAATAGTAAAATTGAATTTTGAAACAGTTAATCATGGGTGAAATAAATTCGCTTAAGACAGCTTTACCCCACCCTTATTCTTTGTTCATGGGCTTAGATTTTGCTTGACAATCCTATACAATAAAAAAAATAAAGACCCGGCATTTAGGTGATTTTTTTTACATTTCTACTTATATTTATGGTAAACTTTCATCAAATTTAAAATTAATTTCTCAGGTTTAACAATTTTGTGAAATTAATGAATCTGTCTGAAAAAGTTATGTGCAGCTACATATTGTATCAAGTTAAAAAAAAAAAAAAAGATCTCTTTTCATTTTGGCTTCTTAGGTGCCGTTAACACCACCTGTGTGAGTACAAACCTAGACTATGAAAATGCTGGTACAGTCACCATAATGTCTCACTTTCATACTCATCGTGAAAGTCTTTATTGAAGTCAGAAGTATCTCAAAAAGTATCTCAGAAGTGTCTCATATACAGCTCAACAATCTGACTCATTTTCTCCACCAGTGTGGAATCCCCTCTGACTATTCATAGGATTCCGCTGGATTCTCTAAATCAGAGTCTATTCACCATCTAAGGGCACAATGTTAGTAATGTGAAGTTCTCTTTTTCAGCCATGTTGTTTGGGGATGACAATAGAATATGTGGTATCTCTCACCTGTATGCATACAGTAGAATAAAAAATTACCTTCCATTAATTAAAGAAAACAGTGATACAGTTCATATAGGTGCTCATCTCTTTTATTGGTGGAACTCCAGTCTTGTAGGGCAACTCAGTACGCCATCTACACACATTATCTCTTTATATCGCATTAGATCTTAAACTCTAGCGTTACAATCAAAAGCATGTTACACACATGAAGATAGTTACAGTGGGTCACCATCAGAAAGACAAGCAGAGCGATTCTCCCCATCACTCACTCAGACTGAAAGGGACTGGGTTTCATCTTTATAATGATTCCATTCAACACTACTGAACCATACGATTCAGAGGTGCCAACTCAGTTATGATCCAATGAAATGTAAAGGCTTCATGACCTCTAATAATACAAACACAGTAACTAGTTCAAACACACCTGAAGTGGACATCCAATACTAACCTTTTTCCTATGGACAGACAAATGTAAGCAGTGTTGATGTCCCAAAACAAAACATCACCATTCACAAAAGTCAAGTATAATATAGAATGTAACATTGTCTGGAGTAGATTAGGAGTGCAACACTTGCAGAGACATAAAACACTGAAAGCCGGCAAAAAAGAGGACACTTTCATAAAGGCAGCACTACAGCAACTGATCTGTTTGGGTGGAGTCGAGTCTGCAGTGTGTGTGTGTGGGGGGACTTTTTGTTTGTTTAAATGGCTGAGAAGTGTTATTCGTGAAGTTTACGGACCCAAGATGCTTTGTTTAATTCAGTCAACCCCACCACTAACTTCACCTAAACAGAGTCGGTATGCACATGCACACAGACCAGGAAGCATTCGTTCATAGACTTTCACTTTTAATAATATAACTCTGAGTGAATAAATACAGCAGTTTCTGGTCGGGGTGTCTTAATCTGAGCCCCTGAAGACTGGTTTAATTTGGAAAGGTGCTGTGAAAGGAATGCCAGTTATTTAGTGGAATTATATGAAATAGGAAAGTGCTTCCATCCAAAACAGCCCTTGGGCCCTGAAGGCTATACTCTATTTCTTAAATCATTTTTAAGTATTGCTGCCTAAATGCTATGACTACAACAGGTAGAGTCTGAGAGCCCAGGTGTTGTACATGAATGGCTGAGAGCAAGGAGTGATGTGAGGGGAGGAGAACTATGAAAGATGGATGAGAAGGGAAAGTAGAGCAGTCCCGTTGGCTGTTCATGCCACCAGAACCACACGCATGGTGTTGGTGTAACCAGAGCCTGGACGCCAGCCGGTCAGGACAATGACAAAGTCGCCCTCTTTGAAGAAGCCTCTGGCCTTACCTAAAAAAAATTAAACAAAACATTATACTAAGTACTGTTGTGTCGGTGACAGTTCAACCTCAAAATCAAATATATGTTGTTTTTTTTTCAGCTTGCCATAACAGTCATCCATCTAGATTGTTTTGGGGTTAGCTGCCCAGTTTTTGACACACTGTAGACTCCTGTTCTTCTGAACCATCCATTTATCTTGCTGTACAGGATGCCAAAGATGATATGGCTACATACCCACTTCCATGGCGAAGTTAACACGCATGTCAACATCCTCTGCCCATACTTCGTGTGCAGGCTTGGTGTAGAGGACAGGGAAGATGCCACGATACAGGTGGGCCTGGCGAGCAGTCTGGCCGTTACGGGTCACTGAGATGATTGGGGCGCGGGGCCTGTACCTAGATACCAGGTGGGCAGACCTGCACACAGAGATGCAGTTAAGCATAAAGGAATACCCCAAATCATGATTTGTGTAATGATTTAATCTGTCTAAATTAATGGAGAAGAAGAGGATTGCAACAACTACATAGCTAGACAGACTGAGCAGCCATGCATTTAGAATGTGTTGATGTTTCTGCATGGACAAGAACAATGTGATGAGTTTTCCGGAATAATTTAAACAAGCTGTGCAGGATATTTTTTATGAATTCTTTAAATATTATGCAAATGTTTGAAATAGTTTTAAAACAGACGATGCAGCAGCCCATTCGGGCCTGACGAAATCACCCCAGGAGTGGGCAGATCTCCTGACTGTTGAACTTAAGCGCAACCTAGATGCAGATCCATCTAGATGTGCTTAAAGTCAAGGTCAGTGGCCTAGGAGGACCAACTTTTTCTCGTGAAATCAAAGGCCTCATGATTCCCATGAAATGTGGATGGACGGACAGATGTGACGTCATTGCATTTGCTCCTATAAAATGAAATACAGTACCAGTCAAAAGTTTGGACACACCTAAACATTAATTTTCAATGTGTAGATGTGTCCTAACCTTTGGCTGGTACTGTATGTCCATACTGTAGACTGCCACAATGATTAACATGCACAATTCCAAGATAAATACTTAACAATCCCATTATAGGTTTGTCTTTCTTATTTCAGACAAGGATGAAAAGGAGATGTTTTAACTTTACCTTGATATGTTTCGAGTGGCGTCAGAAGCGCTTCTGAGGAAGACTACAGATGCCAGTTGAAACATGTCAAGGTAAAGTTAAAACATCTCATTTTCATCCTTATCTGAAATAAGAAAAACAAAAAACCTATAATTGAAAAAGAAGACAGCATGAACCTACTTGAACCACTTAATCCCAAAATTTGGATAACAGTTTAATAGAGTTTGTAATTGACCTAAAGACTTAAAATGTATAAATTGACTCCATGCAGATTCATTCTTGGAATAAGTAAGGCACAGAGACTAAACAATCCTGACCTTCTCATGTCAAACAGAACACATGTATGCAGTGCTGTGAGTAACAGATTATCAAATAAGCAGCCCCACTTTATCAAAGGTAAAAAAAAAAAAAAAAAGAAAAATTTAAATACGGTTGACTCCACAATAGTGTGAAAAAACATTGCCCCCCTTGACAGATTGCATATTTTAGTGATGATTATGAGTGTGTAGGGTGCCCAGACCTCTGCACATGCCACAACTGTGTATTTAATCATTAAAAAAATCTATAACTATGCAGTAATGTTTGCTAGCAATATTATATTTTTTTCATATTATACAAAGACTGTGTTTGTGTCTTTCCAGTTAAAAATATGCTATTAGTCAAGAGGTAGCCACATTTTTTGCAAACCACAGTATATGCCAATACATTACCGAGACGTCAAACCAACTAAAATACGTAGCAAGAACTGAGTTGCAACATGAGTTTTCAGAAGCTAGGTATTTGTTAGTAGCCTAATAGATGTCCCTTCAAAAAACTAAGGCTTGACGAGTCAAGGCTCATATCCAAAGTACAGTGAAGTCAATTTTTTATTCTCTTTATAGCTGCTGATTTGTCTGAACAGGATGCTTTACATTTATAACCAAGACTTCCAATATTCCCATAAATTGTAGCTTAATATAAAAATTTGATGAAGTAAAAACTTCTACCTCATAGAACATCAGCAATTATGCAAGAGGGACATCTCAATTGGGCTAATGACATTCTCCATCCTTCATAAGTTATCCTAGCTCACCACACACACACACACACACACACACACAAAATGATAATCTCTTACCCCCTTTCCACCAAAAAAAGAGCCTGTGCTAGTTCGGTTCTGGTGCCTGTGCCAGTGCTTAACCAGTTCAACTGTCGTGCCTTGTAAGAACCAGCTGGTTTTCGACCGACACATTGCCAGTCAGGGATATGTCATTACATAGTGTAAAGCGTATTTACGCAACCCACAGTATCGCACAGAAGAAGAAGGTAAAGGAGGAGAAGAAGAAGCACTACACTCAAGATCTCTTTTATGCTCTCTGAATTCTTTCTTCAGCTTCTTGACTTTATCAGCTGGTTGAGGGTCCGGTTGTAACCCGTGGCAGCCATCTTCCTCTGTATTTGCTAAAAAAAAAATGGGCTATGTCCAACTGGCCCCCTCCAATTTATCTTGTACTTCAGCAGATGATCATAGAGCCAGGAAACACTGGGTCGCCTCTTCGCTCCAACTCTGCTTTGTTTTGGAATCTATGTTTGCTCTGCTGTTCGGAATGGAAAATGGCAGTCAGTAGTGTTTTGAGGCACTTTCAGCTGGTCAGATAACTCTGCCCATGGCAGTGGACGTAACCAACATCAAGTGGTCAGCAGCTCTGGCCCAGCAAAGAGTTGGAGCCAGCTTAGCACCAATTTTGAGAGCCTAGAGCTAGTACTTAGGCGGTCGAAAAACAAACAACTGCTGCCAAGTCAGGCTCTGGCTCCAGTTAAGCACGGGAACCAGCTTGGTGGAAAAGGGGTATCTATGAGCTACCAAAATCATCAGCAGGTGTATGACAGCACCTTATCTTCAAGGCCAGGACCATTCCATCTTACCTTCCGGTTTTAGTGAGAACAATGATCGCACTAGCCAAGCATTTGAATGACGACTCAACAGCTCCAACAGCCGCAGTCTCTGTAGGGTCTCTGCTCAGATTGGCGTGTCTCTTCAGGTTTTCAAAGACCTGTCTGTGGAAGGTGGCTGCCTCGGCCTCTCGTGCTATCTGAGGCCCAGTGGGAGGGTTGTGGGTTACGCTCAATCATACACACACACCACACAGGAACTCACCACTGGGACTAACTGGCAAACATGCAGCTAGACTCTTAGGATCGTTAATGGAATAAAACCAACCTGAACAGCAAATACTCCAGGCTAAGGGAAATTCATGTTTATATGTGCATTTTTTTTTTTCAAATTTGCATCCAATCATGTCGAACATAATCACCGAGTAGTAGTCTAATATGTTTGCCAGCTTTCCCCATCAGTACTCTGTTGGTCCCTGGTCTGGCCCTGCTCTCCCTCTTTCAGACATACCGAGGTATCGGTGACCTCTACGATCTGCCAGGATCTAATGACCTGCCTACCTTCCAGAGCCTGTGAGCACAATGATCGCTGAGGCTAAGCTCTTAAAAGAAGCCTCCACAGCACCAATTGCAATGGCCTCGGCAGGGTCTTTGCAGTATCCCGTGGAACGACGCAGGTCCTCAAAGATCTGCCGGTGGAACATGGCAGCTTCGGCCTCACGGGCAATCTGGCATAAGTGAGAGCAAGATGCATCGAGCAAGAACATTCACACACCAGGCATATGCAGAATATTATAAGGAAGAAAGATGACAAAAAGTAGGGGAAAAAACAGTAAAAAGTGGCAAAAATTTTCAAGCAACAATAACCAAGTTAAAGAAGAGGAAAAGATGAGAGAAAGAATGAATTTAAGTGCACAGTGGGGGGGGGGGGGGAGACAACAATTCTTATATTAAGTTCAAAATATTGCAGGACAGCTTTTGCTTTTTTCTAATTAAGACAACTGTGAAACACACAGGGCCATTTAATCTTGACACACAATCATTCAGTTCTCAAAACTCAACTTTAAAATACAAACGCCAATTCCAATGACGTTGGGACATTGTGTAAAACGTAATTAAAAAACAAGAGTTCAATGATTTGCAAATCCTTTCAAACCTACGGTATATTCAATTGAATACACTCCAAAGACAAGATATTTAACGTTCAAACTGAAATTCTGTTTTTTTGCAAATATTTACTCATTTTGAATTTGATGCCTGCAACACGTTCCAAAAAAAGTTGGGACAGGGGCCAAGAACAGCCTGGGAAAGATGAGCAATGCTCAAAAAAACCCAAAACACATTTTTGGAACATTCCACATGTGAACAGGTTAACTGGAAACAGGCAAGTGTCATGACTGAGTTAAAAAGAAGCATCCCCAAAAGGCTCAGTCATTCACAAGCAAGGATGGGGCGAGGTTCACCACTTTGTGAACAACTGTGTGGGTATATACAGTAGTTCAATAGTTTAAGAACAACATTTCTCAACATACTACAGAGCAAGGAATTTAGGGATTTTATCATCTCCAGTCCATAATATTGTCAAAAGAATGAGAACATCTGGAGAAAATTTCTGCACGCAAGGCCGAAAACCAACAATGAATACTGTGACCTTTGATCCCTCAGACAGCACTGCATTAAAAATCAACATCATTCTGTAAAGGATATTACCATGCGGTCTCAGGAAACTCTTCGAAAAACCACAATCAGGTAACACAGTTCCTTACCTACATCTACAAGTGCAAGTTAAAACTCTACTGTGCAAAGCAAAAACCATATACATAGCAACGGCGCCCAGAAATGCTGCTGGTTGCTCTGGGCCCAAGCTCATCTAAGATGGACCGACAAAGTGGAAAAGTGTGCAGTGGTCTGACAATTCCACATTTTAAATTGTTTTTGGAAATCATGGACATCGTGTCCTCTGGGCTAAAAAGGAAAAGGACCATCCAGATTCTTATCATCACAAAGTTCAAAAGCCAATATCTGTGATGGTATGGGAGTGTGTTAGTGCCCATGGCATGAGTAACTTGCACATCTGTGAATGCATCATTAATGTTGAACGGTACATACAGGTTTAGGAGCAACATATGCTGCCATCCATATGCATCTCCCATTAATAATGTGTTGCACAGTATGAAGCGCCAATACGTCAATGGAGACCCCAGCAACTGAAGTCCTACAAGTAAGAACGGGAAAGTATTCCACCTTCAAAGCTTCAACAATTAGTGACCTCCATTCTTACACGCTTATTGAGTGTTGCTAAAAGGCAAACTGATGTAACACAGTGGTAAACATGTCACTGTACCATCTTTTTTTGAATGTGTTGCAGGCATCATATTCAAAATGAGTCAATATTTGCAAAACAAAAACCCAACAAAGTTTATCAGTTTGAGCATTAAATACATTGTCTTTGTAGTGTGTTTAATTAAATACAGGTTGAAAAGGATTTTTAAATCATGGTATTCTGTTTTTATTTATGCCTTACACAACATCCTAACTTCACTGGAATTTGCATTTGTGTTTAGATTCATGTTAACTGGGAGTTGAACTACCAGAATGAATAGAAGTGGTGCACTAACAACAGTTAAATGAAAATAATTTGAAAAAGAATGAAAAATGAAGGAGTTTTAGAAGGATGTTTATGTGAATTTCTATTTCTGAATTAGTATGTAGCTCAAGATAAAGGTTAGGCTTTAGCAGATATTGAGCCAAAGCATGCAAGCTCAGCATAGGTGCAGCAAGTTTAAAAGAAGGAGCTGTAGGACTGCTGAGTCACTACTGCATCTGTACTGCAAGTGCAGCGTTAGTGAAAAATGAAAGGTAGACAGGGATACACTATCCATCCATGTAGTTAATACTAACAGATGGATAATGATATCAATATACACACATTTACAGAATTGGGTCTGAAACTTCAGAAGTGGCCCTTTTCTGGAGGTTCAGTCCATTTCTGGCAATCTGTCCCTGACTGAAAGAAATAACACGGGCCACATATCTGGGTAATACATGAACCATCAATAATTCTTCATAAAGAAGTTCCACATCCCATTAAATTAAAAAGTACTAGCAGCAAAAGAGAACATGTTAGAGAAGTTGGCAATATGCTCTGTGTGCTTAAATTCATACAAAGGTCCAGCTATTTAAACATTTTATATAGCTACAGGGATTTATTTGGGGGATAACATTGTCCAATTTATTTATTATATACCTCAGAAGAATTATTTCATGGCATAAATAACCATCAAAATTACAGCCACATTTTAGTCAATTAGTAATAAAAGGTTCTACCAACAAGGATTCTAATGATAAGAAAAAGGTGTGAAATAGAACAAGAAACAGACAAGAAAAAGTTCAATCTCCCAGTTTTATGCAACTTAATGACTAGGATTAAAAATTATGCACTCATGTTGACATAATTTTTTAATAAAAGCACAAATATTTGTCTGATTTCATACACACGTTTCTATAATCCTGTTAACAAATATAACTCACCATGTGCTGTGTTCGTACTGCCTCCAGAGGGTAATCACCCTTGGCAGTTTCTCCACTCAGCATGATGCAGTCAGCTCCATCCAGCACAGCATTGGCTACGTCACTGCCCTCAGCACGTGTGGGTCTAGGCTTCTTGATCATGCTCTCCAACATCTAAGTGGTTTAATAAATGCATATAGTTAAAACATATACTTGTATCTAAAAGTTTAATAGTTCTTGCATATTAAAATCATAATTTAAAAAAAACCCATAGGATTTCCTTTAACCTGAGTGGCACATGTAATTGGTTTGCCAGCTCTGTTGCAGCGACCGATCATCATTTTTTGGGCAAGGAAGACTTTTTCTGTAGGGATTTCAATACCCAGGTCTCCACGTGCAACCATGATACCATCACTGGCCTCCATGATTTCATCAAATCTGTTAAGAAAAATAAGAGTTTACCAAGGGATATGCATTCTATAAAAAAAAAAAACAACAAAAGCTTCATTTCAGTTATATACAGACTGCCACTATTCCTCACCCAATGCACTACTAACTAAAGTCAACTAAAATAAAACATCCAACATATCACAAAAGTACTCATGTAAACAAAAGATAAGATAAGATAAGCCTTTATTAGTCCCACAACGGGAAAATTCCAGGACTGCAACAGCACAGGGATAGCAACACTCAGAGCAACAATCAGAAGGCAAGAAAAAACAAAAAAAACAAGAGCAGCGAGTATACATATGTACATATAAACATAAATATATAGACACACGATGCGGAGCATTGCAGCTAGATGGAATAAATATATAGATATATAAACACAGTGCGGAGCACTGTAGCTAGATGGAATAAATATGTGAATATATAAACACACACACAGCGTGGAGCGTTGTAGCAAGATGGAATAAATATATGAATATACAGTATAAACACACACAGTGCGGAGCATTATAGCTAGATGGAACAAATATGCAAAGACATAAACACACACAGTGCGGAGCACCGTAGCTAGATGGAATAAACATGTAAATGGGTGATTCCATTTATTTGGGGTCCAGTGCACTATATCAGGGGTATCCGACTTTCAAGCGCTCTCTCTTTTTCTGTAATTTGCAGATGTCGGTTTCGTTTTTATAACATGCAAGGGAACATAAAAGAGTTTCAGACTTGCATTGCAATTTTAAAAAAAAATAATTGATTTTGCCGTTACCATCGAAACTATTGGTCGTGTCCCCTCATTTTTCGCAGTTTTTGTGTGACATGACAATCGCATCAATTTCAAAGTACCTGAAAGGGATCTCTGAGTAACTCTTTCTACTCATTTATGCAAGAGATAACAGAGTTGTAATGCAAATTCAAAATAAAACATTCCCCAATGTGATCATATCTATGGTTTTTGTACGGCGACCCCTGCAAATTTACTCGTACGACGTAAATTTTCGTGTCCCAGAATTTACGCATCAACATGCATGTTATTCGGTAAAGTAACAAGAAAAAAAGAAGTGCTGATGCTTTTCACTTTGCACCTTTCAAATCCCAAACCATGCACGTAAAAAGGAGATCAGTCTTTGTGAAGCTCAGATGTAGAATGTTTCAATAAAATCTCAAACATTTATGACACATCGAATATGGTGTCCCTTAAAAAATTTACGTCTTCGGTCTTGGTCGGCCGCGCGCAGCCCCATCTGGCGAGGTGACCACCCTGGGAAAGCACTTGATTTTCTCTATCCCGGATGTGCTCAACCCATGTGGAGAGGATTTACCGTGGCCATTTGGGATCAGAAGTTATCGAAGGTCCAAACTTCCGTGTCCCACATTTACGCATTTTGTGATTTTATGTCTTATCCAACAAACAGGGAGAATTTGAAGGTATACACGTTATCACATCTTAATATGAAAATGTAGCTGTTGATGAGTTTTGATGCGTTAAAAATACCGTAAGTGTTGAAGTTGTTTCGTGTAAAACGTGTGCCATTGCAAAGTGCATTCAACTCCATACCGGGAAACAAAAGCCCGAGTGTCCCATTTACGCCTTAACTTACAAGTAGTTAAAGTGAGCTCTCATCCTCAAGAGTTTTGGACATTTGAATTATATACTTGTTTCTGGTGCTTCTTTATCCTCATAAAATACCTATTGGAGTTGTCGCTTATAAAGTATAATCTAAAAACGAGGGAAATGCCATAGACGTAAAGCAAATTAAAGGGAAACCAAAACAATAGCGTCTCCATTTACGTCGCCTGCACCAGGTCGTTTTCTGGAAATCAAGTCAATGTCATGGTTTATTTCGCATTATATTTGTTACCGTAGATCATTTTGCAAGTACCTGTATAAGTTTTAAGGTAAAAAATTAGAAATATGTGTTGAAATGAGTGGCTGTACCTTGAGTGAGATCAAGACGTAAACAAGGACTCAAACAAGTCTATAAAGAGACTCAAAATTTCATTTTCATGAAAAGAGGCTTTAAATAGGTCATGCTATTTGGGAAAGTAGTCAGACTAGAGTACCTAACACATGCCAACTTTCAAAGAATGAAAGTGTTCTTGGCTTTTATGTACAAAACCATTTTTAGGTTTGGTGTCCCCTTTACACCAGAAAATGGACACGTGTGTGCACACTTGCATGCTATCTGTTCCTGAACGCGAATGCCGTTACGAAAATAGTTTCATAAACCTGACACAATTGGATAGTGATTAGTCAATTTCATGTGCAGATTTGATCAATTTTAAATTTTGCCACCAATGTCACACATTGTACCCCTAATAAATGGAATCACCCAAATATATAAACACACACACAGTGCGGAGCACTGTAGCTAGATGGAATAAATATGTAAATATATAAACACACAGTGTGGAGCATTGTCGCTAGATGGAATAAATATATAAATATACAAACAAATATATAAATATACAAACAAACACACACAGTGCGGAGCATTGCAGCTAGATGGAATGGAACAGCATAACCATCTACTTAGTTATCCTACATGGTATGATTATGTACCCATACATATTGTCACCCTCCGTAGCTACCGGTATTTTCCTAGTTGTATACCGGAGGGGACCATTGTGTAAGTCTATTGCGTCTTTTGCATTCAATACTATTAGGTTGTCACGTCTTTTTGCTATCTCTGCGAGCAGCCCTGCTTAGGTTATACAGTCTGACAGCCGTTGGTAGGAAGGACCTGCGAAACCTCTCGGTTGTGCACCTAGGATGATGTAGTCTGCTGCTAAATGAGCTCCTCAGCGCATTCAGTGTGTCCTGCATAGGGTGGAACTCGGACTCCAGCAGAGGTGACAGTTTAGCCACCATCCTTCTCTCTCCCATCTCCTCCACTGGGTCAAGGCGCTGCCCCAGGACAGAGCTAGCTTTCTTGATCAGTTTGTTCAGTCTCTTCCTATCGGCTGCTGTAATGCCACTGCCCCAGCAGACCACTCCAAAAGTGATGGCTGATGCCACCACCGTGTCATAGAATGTCTTCAGCAGCGCCCCTTGTACACCAAAAGACCTGAGTCTCCTCAGTAGGAACAGCCTGCGCTGTCCCTTCTTGTAGAGTGCGTCAATATTGTGTGACCAGTCTAGTTTATTGTTCAGATGAACACCCAGGTACTTGTAGGATGTCACCATCTCAATGTCTGTTCCCTGGATGTTTACTGGTGCTGTGAGGGGTTGTCCTTGCCTGCGGCAGTCCACCACCAGCTCCTTAGTTTTCCTCGCGTTGATCTGGAGGCAGTTCCGATGGCCCCAGTCCACAAAGTCCTGGATAAATCCTCTGTACTCAGCTTCATCTCCGTTGGAGATGAGGCCAACGATCGCAGAGTCGTCAGAGAACTTCTGTAGATGGCAGTGTGTTGTGTTGTGTGAGAAGTCCGCAGTATAAAGGGTGAACAGGAAGGGAGCCAAAACCATTCCTTGTGGGGCCCCCGTGCTACCGATGATCGTGTCGGACACACAGTCCCGGGTTCTCACAAACTGTGGCCGGTTTGTGAGGTAGTCCAGGAACCATGATGACAGGTGCTGGTCCACCCCTGCGCACAGCAACTTGTCCTTCAGGATCATCGGTTGGATGGTGTTGAAAGCACTGGAGAAGTCAAAGAACATGATCCTCACTGTATTCCTGGGCTTCTCCAGGTGGGACAGAGGATGGTGAAGGAGGAAGATGACCGCATCCTCCACCCCAATACCATGCTGGTAGGCGAACTGGAGTGGATCCATCACTGGACCCACCAGGGGGCGGAGGTGAGCAAGGAGCAGTCTCTCCAGGGTCTTCATCATGTGGGACGTCAGGGCCACTGGTCTGTAGCTGTTCAGATCTTTGGGGTGGGAAGTCTTTGGTACAGGTACCACACAAGATGTTTTCCACAACTGTGGTACCCTCCCCAGCTTCAGGCTCATCTAGAATGAGCATCATTCATCATTCATCAACATCTAGAATGACCCAACCCTCTCATATAAAAGTGACGTATGCGCACGCACGCACACACACACACACACACACACACACACACCTGAGTACACCTTCGTGATTTTCAAGTTTGCTGATGATCTTGATGTTTTTGCCCTTCTCTCCCAGTACTGCTCTGACAGCATGTACATCAGATGCTTTGCGAATGAAAGACGCAAAGACCATGTCGACTCCCTGCTCCACACCAAACTGAAGGTCCTGGACATCTTTATCTGACACAGCAGGCAGGTCAACAGCGGCACCGGGAAGGTTGACTCCTTTCTTACTGCCCAGCGTGCCTCCATTCTCAATCTCGCACATAAGAAAATCGGAGCCTGAGGAGGTAAAAAAACAAGTAAACTTTAGTGTTCTTTTAAAACATTATAATAGTTTGAAAATTTTAATCACCCTTATGACCTTCAATACTTCTTAATAAACTGCAAATGTATGGTATTAGGGGAGTGGCACTGAATTGGGCTACAAGTTACTTATTTGAGAGACAACAGTTTGTGAAGATGGGAGCATATCTATCTGGATGTATGGGAACTGCCTGTAGAGTTCCCCAGGAGTCAGTATTGGGCCCCAAATTATTTAACATCTATATAAATGATATATTCCAAGTTTCTAAATTATTAAAAATAATATTATTGACTGATGATACTAATATATTTTATTCTGGAAATAATAAGGAACTAATCCATACTCTAAATAATGAATTAAATAAGCTTAAAAATGGATGGACAGTAATAAATTGTCACTAAATATAGACAAAAATAAGGTAACGATATTTGGTAATTGTAAAAATAAAGAAGATATACATATTCATATAGATAATGTAATTATTGAAAATGTTACGGAGATCAAATTTTTGGGTGTAATACTAGATGATAAAATTAGTTGGAAACCACACGTCAGATACATACAAAACAAAGTGGCGAAAATATTGCAATTATAAATAAAATTAAGCAAGTCCTAGATTACAAATCGCTTCATATCTTGTATTGCTCATTAGTACTTCCATACTTGACCTATTGTATAGAGGTCTGGGGTAACAATTATAAAAGTAAACTTAATTCATTGTTAATATTACAAAAAAATAACCATGTGTCTCTAAAGAAGACACTTAAAAACTTTTATCAGTATGTCTCCTGCCCAACCAGGCGAAAAAAGA
Organism: Pholidichthys leucotaenia; assembly: GCA_020510985.1. NCBI lineage: Eukaryota > Metazoa > Chordata > Actinopteri > Cichliformes > Pholidichthyidae > Pholidichthys > Pholidichthys leucotaenia. The sequence continues at coordinate 373,409,592 of CM035837.1, forward strand.
CATTGGACCTGTGCTATGGTTCCATAGAGAAGGCCTTTAAATCTCTTCCCCTTCCTCCTTTAGGATCCTCAGATCACAACTGTGTACATTTGCTGCCCACATATAAAACTGCTCTCAAAAGAGGCAAGGCGAAGACCAGAGACACAGACGTGTAGACAGAGGATTCAGTGCACTGCCTCCAGGAATGCTTTAACTGTACGGACTGGGAGGTGTTCACACTCGCCTGCGGAGAAGATTTGGACTCTTTAGTGGACGTGACATGCTCATACATGGCTTTCTGCAGAGACATGATCGTTCCACGTAAACGTGTCAAAATATATCTCAACAACAAGCCATGGATTACAAAATCAGTTAACTCCTGCTTACAGAGGAAAGCACTTGCCTTTAAACGGTGTTGCTTCTGAGCTGCAGGTTGCCACAAAAGAGCTGAAGGCCGAAATTTTATGAGCAAAACAATTATAATTCTGAGTTGGAAAGTCTGGTAATATTCTCTTAGTACATAATCATGCATTTAACAAATGTTGATAAATGACATTTCTCTTGACCTTTTCCCTCAGCAAATGTGAAATTTTCACCCTTTCTTGAGCGAATAATAATTCCTGAAAATGCTTTGGAGTATTCTTCACGAAAAGACTGTAATTTTCGTTTGGGTTTCACGCTCATTTGTGATTTTTCTTCGGCAGATTCCATGATGAAAACGTATACAATAAAAAATGTATAAAAAATGAAAACGTATACCTAAATCCTTCGCGACTCCGCCGAGCCCCGCCACTGTAACTGGGCTCCGATTCCGGCTCTTATCCGGCTGGGGCCCCGGTGGTCCTCCACTGGTCCCCGTCTTCTACCACCGCTGTACTTGAACTCTGATCCGGCTCCCGTCCAACTGTTGCCTCGGTTAGTTCCTCCGGCGAGCCCCAATCACCGGGGACAGAGTCACTTCTTTGTGTCGGTGTTAGATGCTACGACTAGCTATGGCGTTAACTATTCGGGGTATTGATGTATCCCATAATCCCTTGCGCATCAGAGAGGCGAAGATATCAAAACAACACGGAGAACCCACCAAACAAACTGGTAAGTAGGCTTAATTTGTGCTATCATAACTCTATCCCATTGCTACAAATTCACAGTATATTGTTGTCCAAGGTTTTATCAGTGTTTTAGGCATATCGGCTGCAATATTTAAGTGTAAAATTTATTTCTGCAAGCTTGCTATCCACCTGATTACAATTGGGTATCAGACAACAGTGTCAATAGACAATACATGTGTATTGCAATGTGTTGATTCCATGTTTCTTATATATATATATATATATATATGCGCATATTCCTGGTATAATCAGCTATTTAAATATGTAAATTAATATTATAGCTGTACTTTCTTGGATTTCATACAGCTGAATGCGGTATAGACAGTTCTAAGCATAACTTAGTTTTGTCCCCAATCAGTCTGATGTTGAAGTTGAACCCTCTCCAAAACTAGTAAAATTGTAATTTCACAAATAACAGCCAGCAAAAACAATTTCACAGAGTGAATGTATTGTGTTAGTCAATTACAATTAAGTGATGGCCTGTATGCCATGGATTGCAATCAACTATCTTGTCATTAAATTTGTATTCAAAAGACTATCTTAACACTGCATAGAACTTAGAATAGGCCAGATGTGATGTATTATGAATACTAGAAGACTAGAAATATCAGCAGGGTATACTAGCACTGTATAATAGACACGTGTGTAAATGACGGCAAAATCGCTCTGATATTTTATGTGTTTACATGATACACCAAGCATGACAAGGCTTGCAATTACACAGCACATGTTCTTCAGAATCTTAGGCATTATATAAAATGTATTCTCCCTTTAGATGTCGAATCCATGGTCCATTTGCCAGGGTTGAAGTGCAGTCTTGTGAACGTCTGCAGCAGTTTACATCGTGTTTACATCTCGCGATGTATAGAAACCTCAATACCCTCAACAGCGATAGCGTTAGCTTAGCAAACGCTTCAGGTAAAGCGTAGCAGCGAACCACGAAAAGAAACACTACTCAGTTTACACAGAGCCCGGTCAAAGGCGAATAAAAGGGTATTTCTACTTCAAAAGCTGGTTCAACCAAGGTGGAAATTCAGCCTGTGCGTGTGCGTCACAAATGTTGATCCGATATTCGCTGTTTGTTAGTTATTTTAGTGGCAAAATCAGCAACTTTGACTCAGCACTGAAAAAGTGTGACCATCCCGGCCGCCATCACGTGTTGCTATGTTCTAAATTTAGATACAATTCCTAGCGATCTCTTGTTTGGAATTGCTTTTGTGTTTATTTTCCGATTTAAAAATTTTTGACTGAATTTTTAGTGAAAAACCGTAATTTTGATTAATAAAGCCGTAACCCGGAGTGGGGTCTTGAAAACCGTAACCATTACGGCAAAACCGAAGCAGTTGGCAGGTATGCTAAACTGACCAAACCATAATGACGATGTTTTATCGGGCTTTTATTGAATCTATTTTATCCTTTTCTTTAGTGTCGTGGTTTGGTCAGATAAAACTGAAACAGAGGAAATCCTTGGATCAGGTTGTTAGATGGTCCAGTCGTTTGCTTGGTGAGTCACAGCTGAGCCTGACATCCCTGTACACCAGACAGGTACAGAGGATTGCTACCTCCATTTTAAATGATGACTCCCACCCTTTGCACTGCAACTTTCAGCTTCTTCCCTCCAGACGGAGGTTTGCTGTCCCAAAAAGTAAAACCCAGCGCTACAAAAACAGCTTTGTTCCTGCTGCTGTTAAAGAGTTTGACAAGATGTAACAATATATTGCACATAATTACCTCCGCCAGGCCGAAAAGGCCAGGAGGAGGTAATGTTTTTGCCAGGGTTTGTGTGTTTGTCTGTCTGTCTGTTGGTTAGCAAGATAACTCAAAAAGTCTTGGACGGATTTCCATGAAACTTTCAGGCGTTGTTGGAAATGGTACAAGGAAGAACTGATTAAATTTTGGGGATGATCCACATCACCGTCTGCATACAGGAATTTTTTAAAGCATTTTTCCACACTGTGACATATAGCCATTTTCAACATGTGCGCAGGCGCAATGGACGGCGCTGGGCGTCGTGTCTGACCAACACAAACTCCGCCTTCTTCAACGTTTTAGCCACAAAAGCATGCGGAAAACACTGGTGGCCTGGGCCCGCCAGCCATAGGCGTTGCGCACATTGCGCTGGTCGTCGTGTCTGACCAACACAAACTCCGCGTTCTTCAACGTTTTAGGCACAAAAGCACGCGGAAAACGCTGCTGGCCTGGCCCCGCCAGCGTGCGTGTTTTTGCGCCACGCTGCAAAACCTGACACGGCCACCTGTCCGCCGCCCGATTATTTGCCACAAATTCCCCGCCCAGCTATAGGCGCTGCGTAAAAACGACCTCTCTGCCGGGGAAAATTCTAAATTCTGTTTTGCCGCCGAGCGCAACCCCAATATAATATAAAACCCACGGCAACCTGTCTAACCAATCTGCATCCGTCAGTGGAGGAGATGGACACACCAACACTTCACTTTATTACCTCCGCCAAGGAGGCAATGCTTTTACAACCGTAAAACGGGGCTATAAGGGATGGCGGGGTAATATGGGACACTTTTCTAAATGTAATTCTGCTTTTTTAATTTTGCTTCCGCCTAGATTTGATGAAGGATTCATGGATATTTGACAATAACAACACAACTCAGCGTCCTGCTCAAAATAAAAAAAGCAGAATTACATTTAAAACATTTCCCACAAAAGTGTCCCTTATCAACCCGCCGTCCCTTATAGCCCCGTTTTACACTACTGAACCACTAATCCTATCACTATCACATTGATTGTCATTCATTAATTGTCTGTTTATTGCACTGTCCATGTCAAATAAACAAATAATCATTGTGAATCCAATTGCTAGTCATATCTCTTCATGCTCAGGGAATCTGAAAACGTACACACAAACACTGTATGGGGGGAACTGTGCCGCTTGGTGGAGGTCTGCGCTCTCCGAGTGCTTTTCTAGTTTAGTTACCTATTTATTAATTTTATTTTATATTTATTTATTACCTCCGCCAGGCCGAAAAGGCCAGGAGGAGGTTATGTTTTTGCTGGGGTTTGTCTGTTTGTTTGTCTGTCTGTCTGTTGGTTAGCAAGATAACTCAAAAAATCTTGGACGGATTTCCATGAAACTTTCAGGCGTTGTTGGAAATGCTACAAGGAAGAACTGATTAAATTTTGGGGGTGATCCGGTTCACCGTCTGGATACAGGAATTTTTTAAAGCATTTTTCATTCAACACTGTCACATACAGCCATTTTCAACATGTGCGCAGGCGCAATGGAGGGCGCTGGTCGTCGTGTCTGCAACACAAACTCTGCGTTCTTCAACGTTTTAGGCACAAAAGGACGCGGAAAACACTGCTGGCCTGGGCCTGCCAGCGTGCAACTGCAAAACCTCACACGGGCAGCTGTCCGCCGACGGATTCTTTGGCAGAAATTCCCCGGCCAGCCATAGGAGCTGCGCATTTGGCAGAAATTCACCGGCCAGCCATAGGCGCTGCGCAAAAACGAGCTCTCTGCCGGCGAAGCTTATAAATTCTCGTTTACCGCGGAGCGCAACCCCCAAAAAAATAATATTGTAGCGAACTCAATATGAGCACCCTACTTGGCTTGCCAAGTGGGTTGACCCTATTGGTGACACAGGTAGAGTGCGGGACTCCGGAGCGGGAGGCATGAGTTCGAACCTCCCGGTGGGACGTCGCCATGTCGCGCAGCACGTTACAATATAATATAAAACCCACGGCAACCTGTCTACCCAATTTGCATCCGTCAGTGGAGGAGATGGACACAACAGCAACACTTTAGTTTATTACCTCCGCCAAGGAGGCAATGCTTTTACTACTGAACCACTAATCCTATCACTATCAGATTGATTGTCATTGATTAATTGTGTGTTTATTGCACTGTCCCTGTCAAATAAACAAATAATCATTGTGAATCCAATTGCTAGTCATATGTTTACATGCTCAAGGAATCTCAAAACGTACACACAAACACTGTATGGGGGGAATTGTGGCGCTTGGCGGAGGTCTGCGCTCTCCGAGTGCTTTTCTAGTTTTTGTAGGTTTTTTATTTGGGTTCTAAATCTTTTATTGAGTTTTAGACTTTTGAGTTTTTAACCTCTTTGACTAGTCTTTAACTTTTTAATATGACCCTTCTCTCTTATCTCTTTGTTTTTTCTCTCATCTCTTTGTCCTATGTCCTGATTGGTGGAGCCTTGAGGACGTTTATCATGTTTATAGTCAGCTTCATATGTGCCTGTGTTTGTGTTCATGTTGAATGTAATTGTGGTTTGTAAATATGGATGTCACCTGACTGCAAAACAAATCTACCTACGGGTACAAATAAAGTAACCTGAACCTGAAAAAGGGCAGTCCGTGTTATACACAAAGTCGGGTATCTTGAACATACTAATTTATTGTTTTTACATTCAAAATTATTTAAATTACAGGATCTGGTTGACTATTATACAGCACAGTTAATGTTTAAAGTCAGTATAAACTTTTTGCCACACAATATACAAAATCGTCAGAGAGAAGGGAAATACAATTTACGAGGGAATACAAAATGTAAAATGCACCTAGTAAGATCTACTAGGAAAAGTTTTTGTGTGTCTGTGTGTGGGGTAAAATTTTGGAATGGGTTGGGGAGAAACACAGGCAATGTCCAAACATCCATATATTTAAATCAACATATAAAGAAATGATTTTTGAACAATATAAAAATAACGGACAGTAATATTATAATGAGTCTTTAATGAAGAAAGGTTATTGTTGTATATGCTGAGTACTATTATCATCGATATCATTATTACTAGAATATAACAATGGTATTATAGTATTATGATTGTTGTCTAGGATGGAATTATTTAAAGTATTATATAGGCCAGGTGATATTATTATTATTATTGTAACTACTATATGGCTACTTATTATTATGGTTATTATATGGTTACTTATTGTGCCTAGGTATTGTAAGCCATGTGGGGGTATATGGTGGTATTTATATAAATATATAAATAAATATATATATATATATATATATATATATATATATATATATATAGTAATATTGTCTACAATTATATTAAACACACCGGAAGTATGTACTTATTATTATTACAATTATTATTAGATGCTGGTATTATTGTCGTTATAAACTCTCATTGTTGTATTTTTACTATTGTATAATTTAATTGTATAATTATTGTAAAAATTATTGTATAATTTAATTATAAGATGCATTATATATTATAGTATTGTGAATGTAATTATGGGATAAATAGTGACTAGAATGATATTATAATTTATTGGGTATGGAGAAGGGGTGGGACTATATAAGCGTTGGCTCCTTTCCACTCCTGTCCTCCTCCTCCTAACAAGGACATTTTTTGTTATGTTTATTTTTTTGGTTTTGATCCCTTGTTTTTATTTTTTTTGTCTTGATGTTCAAATCAATCAATCAATCAATAAATTAAAAATCACTCTTCCTCTTACCAATCTCCTTGACCTGTAGAGACATAAGTCCGTCATCAATGTAGATCTTGCTGCCAATCTCTACCACTTTGGTAATGTTCTTGTAGTCAAGCCAGAGAATCTGGTCACTGCAGTTGTCCTGGTAAGCATCATCCAAGGTAATCTTGATCATGTTTCCCTTCTTCAGCTCCACCTCAGCTGTACCACTCTGTACAAAACAAATTACCATCAAAAATCTGCCACTGCTGACATTGGCACAAAGTTTCTTTTGCTTTTTGGTTTGGCCAATTATTAAGAGCAACAGAAATAAGTGACGCTAAACTCACCCCCTGAATGAGTCCTGTCCTGATCTCTGGGCCCTTGGTGTCCAGGGCAATACCAATGGGCCTGTAATGGATGCTGCCAGGCTCAAAGCTTTCACATGCCTCACGTACGTTCTTGATGGTCTGTGCATGGTACTACATGAAGAAACAATTTTACATGTTAAAAATATTTCTGGAGAACCCACAAGGGAAGATCAATCAGTGGCAGCTAGCATGGCTTTCTATTCACTATTCCTGTAGAAATACAGGAACAGATATTTTCATTAAGCACCCATAGAATTAAGGCCAGAGCAGATAAAAGATAAAGTGGCTCTGACAACTCCCACAACCATAAACATGAATCGTACTGAAAAAGCATCTCCTTGGGGTCATAAAGTTCTTTTTTGCTACCCTATGAAATATGGGTGAACCAAGCAGAACAAGGTTTTTATTAAGGAATGCATAAAAATGTTTTGCAAGTTTTGTTTATCATTAACAAGAATTACATTGCATTTTATAAGTCTCCCTGGGCAATAATGTAAATAGGATCATATAGTTGTTCGAGAGCTAGTGATGCCATCCTCACAATAAGGCTGCGTATCCACCAAACACGTTTTCTGTTGTCGGACTGCCCTGAACCTTTTTTACAATGCTTGTGCACTGCATTCTGGGAAAAAAAAAGTCTGTGCCCTGTATCCTAGCACTCAGCACTTTCACTTTTCCCATGGAGACTTTCTGTTTATTTTTTTTTTTTAATAGCAATCTCTAAGTAAAAATGGACAGGAAACGCGTTCTGGCATTGGCAGCAGCTCTGGATACAAAATATGATGACACAAAAAAGAAAAGAGTCTGGGTACATGACATAAACCGGTTGAGGAAACAGCTGGGAGAGCACCACTGACTTGTACAGGAGTTGCACCTTGACTGTGCCCATTTCAAGGAGTTTTTTTTTTTTTTTACACTGACCAGGAGTCAGTTTGAACTGTTTTCGGAGAAGATTGGCCCATCAATTTCTCTGATGCAGACTAATTACAGAGAGCCCATCTGCCCTTCTGAGGTGAGTAGAATAGTCTATGATCAAAATTTTGTTTATTTTTACATCCATTTTCATAAAATCAGTTGAGATATGCTCAACGCAGAGTTTTTTAACTTATAAATGACTATCGGTATATGATCACAGTGGAGCTATTTCCAGTTTTTTGCAATCATCAACTGTACAAATTCACACAGTATCCATACTATCTACCGCAGCAAACTTGTAAGAAAGAAATATGACCATGACAAAGGCACAAATCCTTACCTGGCATGGCGACAGATGTGGACACATTCCTCTAAGCGTTTGCATTCAAATTTTGATCATGGTACCCTTTTAGTGTCAGATCAAAGAGTACCGGATTGTTTGATGCAGCAAAGATCAGGCTCTCCCCCACCATCCTACTGTTCTTTACTTCCTGTACCTGCATTCAACGTTCCGCCCTTCCTCAATTTTGATTGGCTGATTAAAAAGATCTGACATTGACAAGTGCAGCAGTACTCTAAAAAGTTGAACTTTTTTCAGCCCTCAGTGCCCCGACAAAAAACAGTCACAGCTGAGAGTGCTTTAGCACCAAGGGCGGTCAGCGCTGTAAACGGTGGACTACATAGAGACTGAATAGCAAATAGTTGCCCACAGCAAAAAAAAAAAAAAAACAACAAAAAAAACCACACTTGGTAGACACGCAGCCTAGTTCCTTCATAACATGTTAAACCTTTATCTTATGATACATGACAATGTCTATTTTAAGATGAGTAATTGAGCAGAAAGTGCCTTCTGCTGGTGACCATCAAATCATCTGACAATACACTGCATTCATTGGCCCATTCAGAATGTTTAAAAAAATCTTGGAAGCTGAGAGTGACTTAGATCTAACAAAAAATCTAACTGACTGGCTCTTGGTCATTGATCCAAGTTTATAAAATTCTGTAAATAACTTTTTGAGTTATCTATCTATAAATGCAGCATATCTCTATGTCTGTTCCTCACATATCTCTCAAACCGTTCATCAGACTGACCTCAGGTTTTATAAGTGCTTGGCTGAGGTTACGAGGGTGTGCATCCCTGAGTAAGGAGTTGTTCAGTCAAAATATGTAATTTTAATCAAAAGTTTAGTCATCACTCTCTCCTCACACTCTGGCTTCTAGGGGTATGAGCGGGGTTTCAGACTGACTCCGTACTGATTGGATAATATGCGGCACCACGTCATCAGTAACCACAGCACTCCGTGAGCAAAACAAGGAAGCAAAAAGCGACAAATTTGACTAGAAAAAGAGAATACTGAAGATTTAATGCTTAAAAAAATTACACCATGAAGTTGCCGTGATTGCGTAGGTCTAAAGGATAATTCTGCACATGTAGAGAACATGAGGCGCGTGAGCAGACTGGCAGGAGCGTCAGAGGGGTGTCGGGTCTGACAAAGAACACCAGTGTATCCAACACAGGACACGCCGGGAGAAGCAGCAGCCCAACCAGGCAGATCACGGTCCGTCACGAGGAGGCACACCCAGCCTGCCCGGTCAGTGATAGACAGAGTCCTGACTGCTGCTTCACCCGTGTGGCACCATTGTCCTTTGCAGGACTGCGAGTCCCCCCTCCCGTGCGAGTATCTAAAAAATAAAAACTTAATAATAATACTGCAATGGCGCTCTCGGCGCCACACCAGTAGGCTGCCTTTTGCAACAGCGGCTCGATTCCGAGTTTTTTTTTCCCTTCCTCTCTCTTTTGATCACTTTTTTTTTCACCCCACTTATATCACGGACACACAGATCGTCCCAAATGTCTCCTGAGCCGGTGGACGGAGCCACTGTTTATAGCAGGATACGATACAACAGGGAAGAGCTGCTAGCATTTAACCGCCACCCGGTCCCACTGGAAAAACTCGACATACCGAGAGAATTGAGGCGAAAGTGTCGCGGCTGCCGGGCTGGAGTAAGGCGGAGACAAAAAATATAAGGTACAGACCCTCCCTTCCATCTGTTGTCATGGGAAATGTACGGTCGATACTGGGAAAGTTAGATGAGCTAGCGGCTATCTCCCGTTATGATAGCACTTACCGGGAGTGCTCTCTCCTTTTGTTTACTGAGACGTGGCTAACTGAACTAGCAGCAGATGCTAACATTGAGCTGGAGGGTTTTCACATGATACGAGCTGACCGAACACCAGAGAGTGGCAAAACTAGGGGCGGTGGAGTGATAATGTATGTTAACAACAACTGGTGCAGACCGGGACATATCACTGTTAAACAACGACACTGCAGCAAAGACATTGAGTTGCTAGCTGTTAGCATGAGGCCTACATATCTCCCGAGAGAACACTCACACGTGATCTGCATTGTTGTTTATGCAAATCCGACGGCGAACGCTGGGACAGCGCGTGACGTCATCCATTCAGTAACCAGCAGGCTGCAGACAGAACACCCAGATGCTCTTCTCCTCATCTCAGGCGATTTCAACCACGTTTCACTGTCTCCCATTCTGCCCACTTTCACCCAGTATGTCACATGCCACACTAGAGACAATAAAACACTGGATTTGTTCTACGCAAACACTAAGGAGGCGTACACCTCATCACAACTCCCCCCAGTTGGGAGATCGGATCACAACTTGGTTCATCTCCGACCGGTGTACAAACCCCTAGTGCACAGACAACCTCTGGTCATGCACACTGTGGAGTTATGGTCTGAGGAGACAATGGACACTCTAAAGGACTGTTTTGAAGCCACTGCCTGGAAGCAGCTCTGCGATCCACATGGTGAGGACATCGATGGCCTCACTCACACCTTCACGGGCTACCTCAGCTTCTGTGTGGACAAATCCGTTCCCACCAAGACCATACGGCGTCACTCAAACAACAAACCCTGGATCAACCCTGAGATAAAAACACTTCTGAGAGAGAAGAAGAGGATCTTCAGGTCGGGGAACAGGGAGATGCTGAAGTCCGTACAGAGGGAGCTGAGGAGAAAGATCAGAGAAGGCAAGGACAGCTTCAGGAAGAAGATGGAGGACAAGCTGCAACAGAGCGACATCAGCGGGGTCTGGAGAAACCTCAAAACCATCTCGGGGCTCCAGAATACCTCCCCCCAGGCCACGGGGGGCAGGGAGTGGGCGAACAACCTGAATCTGTTTTTCAATAGATTTGACCAACCGCCCTCCCCCCTGTCTGCACAACAACCACTGCTGCCTCTAAGAAATCAAGTCCTGCTGCCCACTCCCCACTCCACCGACACCCCCCCCCCCACTCCCAACACACAGCCCCCCATCCTGACCCTGACCAAGACCCAGGTGAGGACGGAGCTGAGGAAGATCAAGGCGAGGAAGGCGTCGGGACCGGACGGTATCAGCGCAAAGCTCCTCAAGTCCTGTGCAGACCAGCTGTGTGGGATTGTGACGTATATCTTCAACATGAGCCTGAAACTGGGGAGGGTACCACAGCTGTGGAAAACATCTTGTGTGGTACCTGTACCAAAAACTTCCCACCCCAAAGACCTGAACAGCTACAGACCGGTGGCCTTGACGTCCCACTTGATGAAGACCCTGGAGAGACTGCTCCTTGCTCATCTCCGCCCCCTGGTGGAACCAGCGATGGATCCACTCCAGTTCGCCTACCAGCATGGCATTGGGGTGGAGGATGCAGTGATCTTCCTCCTTCACCGTTCTCTGTCCCACCTGGAGAAGCCCGGGAATATGGTGAGGATCATGTTCTTTGACTTCTCCAGTGCTTTCAACACCATCCAACCGATGATCCTTAAGGACAAGCTGCTGCGCGCAGGGGTGGACCAGCACCTGTCATCATGGATCCTGGACTACCTCACGAACCGGCCTCAGTTTGTGAGAACCCGGGACTGTGTTTCCGACACGATCATCAGTAGCACGGGGGCCCCCCCAGGGAACGGTGCTGGCTCCCTTCCTGTTCACTCTTTATACTGCGGACTTCTCACACAACACAACACATTGCCATCTACAGAAGTTCTCTGATGACTCTGCGATCGTTGGTCTCATCTCCAACGGAGATGAAGCTGAGTACAGAGGGCTTATCCAGGACTTTGTGGACTGGTGCCATCGGAACTGCCTCCAGATCAACGCGAGGAAAACTAAGGAGCTGGTGGTGGACTGCCGCAGGCATGGGCAGCCCCTCACAGCACCAGTAAATATACAGGGAACAGACATTGAGATGGTGACATCCTATAAGTACCTGGGTATTCATCTGAACAATAAACTAGACTGGTCACACAATACTGACGCACTCTACAAGAAGGGACAGCGCAGGCTGTTCCTGCTGAGGAGACTCAGGTCTTTTGGTGTACAAGGGGCGCTGCTGAAGTCATTCTATGACACGGTGGTGGCATCAGCCATCACTTTTGGAGTGGTCTGCTGGGGCAGTGGCATTACTGCAGCCGATAGGAAGAGACTGAACAAACTGATTAAGAAAGCTAGCTCTGTCCTGGGGCAGCGCCTTGATCCGATGGAGGAGATAGGAGAGAGAAGGACGGTGGCTAAACTGTCATCTCTGCTGGAGTCCGAGTTCCACCCTATGCAGGACATACTGGATGCACTGAGGAGCTCATTTAGCAGCAGACTACATCATCCCAGGTGCACAACCGAGAGGTTTCGTAGGTCCTTCCTACCAACGGCTGTCAGACTGTACAACCTAAGCAGGGCTGCTCGCAGAGATAGCAAAAAGACGTAACAAACTAATAGTTTTTTTTGAATGCAAAGGATGCAATAGACTTACACAATGGTCCTCTCCGGCATACAACTAGGAACATACCGGTCGCTATGGAGGGTGAGAATATGTATGGGCACATAATCATACCATGTAGGATAACTAAATAGACGGTTATGCTGTTTCATCCCACCTAGCAACAATGCTCTGCACTGTGTGTGTTTATATATTTACATATTTATTCCATCTAGCTACAATGCTCTGCACTGGGTGTGTTTATATTTATATATCTATATATTTATTCCATCTAGCTACAATGCTCCGCACTGTGTTTTTATATATCTACATATTATTCCATCTAGCTACATTGCTCCGCACTGTGTGTGTTTATATACTTGCATATTTATTCCACCTAGCTGCAATGCTCCGTACTGTGGGTGTTTATATATTTACATATTTATTCCATCTAGCTACAATGCTCTGCACTGTGTGTTCATATATTCATATATTTATTCCATCCAGCTACAATGCTCTGCACTGTGTGTCTGTGTGTGTGTGTGTGTATATATATATTTTATAGTAATATGTACATATGTATATTAGCTGCTCTTGCTCGCTTGTTTTTTTTCTTGCCTTCTGATTGTTGCTCTGAGTGTTGCTATCCCTGTGCTGTTGCAATCCTGGAATTTCCCCGTTGTGGGACTAATAAAGGCTTATCTTATCTTATCTTATGATTGTGGAGCGGAATGGCCAAACAGCTAGAGGGGTGGGCAGGGTTTCAGATTGACTCTGTACTGATTGGATAATACGCGGCATCATGGCATCAGTAACCACAGTGCTCTGTGAGCAAAACAAGAAAGCAAAAAGCGACAAATTTGACTAGAAAAAGATAAAACTGAAGATTTAATACTTAAAAAAATTACACCATAAAGTTGCCGTGATTGCGTAGGTCTAAAGATAATTTGGCCTATGTGGAGAACACGAGGCATGTGAGCAGACTGGCAGGAGGGTCAGCGGGGACTTGGGTCTGACAAAGAACACCGGTGTATCCAACACAGGACATGCCAGGAGAAGCAGCAGCCCGACCGGACAGACCACAGTCCTTCGTGAGGAGGCATGCCCAGCCTGCACCGTCAGTGGTAGACGGGAGTCCCAACTGCTGCTTCACCCGTGTGGTACCACTGTCTTTTGCAGGACCGCGAGTCCCCCCTCCCATGCGAGCATCTAAAAATTTTAAACTTAAATCACCCTTTATTGTCATTCAACTGTACAACAAATCATGTACAGTAGAACGAAATTGTGTTTTACCTATCTACAGTGTTAATCACACACACCCCAAGTGTAGAATCAGAGGGCTGCTGCCATGCAAGGCGCTGCCACAGATTTCCCTCCTCCATTCCATTATTGCTGAGCACCAAGCTGGACGGCAGGAAGTTCCACTTTTATATGGTCTTCGGCATGACCCAGCCGGGATGTGAACCCCTGCCTCCCAGGTGTAGGGCGGATGCTCTACCAACTGAGCCACCACTCCGGTGGTGGAAAACTTGATAATTCCACCATGATTGTGGAGCGGAATGGCCAAACAGGACACTAAAATGCCCAAATAACAAAATCATTTTTTAGGGAAATATTTACTGACAAATGGGCAGCACTCATGCAGCAGCTGGAGTCAAACGGGTCCTTCTGCTGTGTATAATAATGTTGGGTGTTTTGTAGTTAATTCGATTGATTATTAAAAACCTTTTAATAACAAAATATTGCTATAATATAAAATGATGCACTACAATGGATCTCAAATATTTGTAAACGTGTCCTGTTAGAGTACTGCATGAGCTCATTGACGATAGACTATAAACTACAAGTATAAACTAAAACAATTATAATGGTGACCAAACAACTCCCATTCCCCAAACTACAAGAATCTAAGTCATAAAAGATCACACAAATAAGTCTGACAAACAAACAAGGGTTTTTAAACAGTCGCTAATATTGCATGTCCCATTCATTTTCAAGAATTCTGTAATTAACATTCACACAATCAAATACATTTTAGTGTTTAGTCCCTTTTATATTTGTCAAAGTCTAACATGTGTGATTGCCTACATATAGGCTACATCTCTTTGTATTCCACCTTCAAACACAGCCTACATTTGGGCCTGTAAAAACTGATTGGCCTCCTTGTTTTCAGACAAGAATACTTGCTTTGTACGGGCATGCACTAGTCCTGTTAAAAACACAAACATACACAGAACACAGGCAAAAAAACCCCACCCACAGCGTCCTCGATGGATGTTAAAAGAAAATGTGTCACTCCAGGGGGGAAACGTGGAGGCTTGGCTCTTGGCTACAGTAAACAGTGAATGTGTAGCAAGTTAGTTTTATAATGGATTATGCAAGTACGGCACTCATAAATGCAATTCATTTTATGAGGTAAAATAAAATTCTAAAAGCAGTTAAGCCATATTCATTACAATTCATTTTGCACTGATTTACAGTTTAAAAAAAAAAAAAAAATCACATTTAGCATTTCAGTCAAGTGTTTTAGGCTGCGTGTCCACCAAACAAGTTTTTTGTTGTCCGACCGCCCTGAGCTTTTTTTTTTTTTTTCCCCAGCGTTTGTGCGCTGTGCTCTGGGGAAAAAAAAAAAGTCTGTGCCCTGTATCCCTGCAACAACTTGTCACTCTCAGCTCATCACTCCCACTTTTCCTATTGTCAGACTTTCTACAGATTTTTTAATAACAGTCTCTAAATAACAATGGACAGCAGCTCTGGATGTAAAATATGATGACACGGAAAGCAGGAGTCTGAGTACAGACTAGTACTGGCGTTCTATGTTCCGCCCATGCAGTAGTTCTGATTGGCTGCTTAGGTCTGACATTAACGAGCTCAGCTGCAGTCTCTGAAAAGTTGAACTTTTTTTTTTTTTTTTTTTAACTCTGAGCGCCGCGACAAAAAACGGCCACCGCCAAGAACATTTCAGCGCCAAAGGCGCTCAGCGCTGTAAACGCTGGACTACAGAGAGAATGAATGGAAAATAGCTGCCCAGAGCTGAAAAAATGCATTTGGTGGACACACAGCCTTAATCTTGATTGACAAGGCGTGCTACCTGCTGATGGACAAAATCGTCAGCAATGCATGTATGTACAGTTTAGTTGTACTTACAGCTGCCAAAGCCAACAAAGCTTTGGTTTACTTGGCTCTTCTCCAAAAATGGAGTCACATTAAACCTTCAAACTCAGCTACTCACCCTTCAACCTATAGGATTCAAAGTCTCAGTATTAATCATTCTAATCCATCTTTGGGATTTTTTACCTCCGCCAGGCCGCAGGCCAGGAGGTTATGTTTTTGCCGGCGTTTGTCTGTCTGTTGGTTAGCAAGATAACTCAAAAAGTTTTGGATGGATTTCGATGAAACTTTCAGGCATTGTTGGAAATGGTACAAGGAAAGAACTGATTCAATTTTGGGGATGATCCGGATCACCGTCTGGATCCAGGAACTTTTTAAAGGATTCTTTAACATTGTGAGATAGGGCCCGGAGGTAATGTGTAGTTCAGTGCTTCCGCCAGCAGGAAGCACTGAACTACATATTGAAGCTCATCGAGCTTGTGACAGAGCCGCTAAAATGCAGCATACACTCAATGAGAGCCCACAGGCTGCTGCTTCTCGCCGTGGTAAACACAGAGACAGTACACGGCAGCATAGACAGGATGAGGGGCTATCCCCAGATGCTACTGAAGCTCGTCGAGCTTAGTTTTATTTTATTGATTTTTTCTTATTACCTCCGCCAGGAGGTTATGTTTTTTTTTTTTCAAAGAAGATTGGAGTTAATATTGTTCTATTCTACACTACGTATATGTACATATTTTTTTAATTTCCTGGAAAGAAACGAAGTTAGAAAAATTATGTTAATGGTAGCTTTTCAATATCCAGAACTACTTATTAGGAATTAATTTCATGAATGTGTTCTCCAACTAAAGACTCGTACATGTTGTATCTCTTGTTAAATTAAATAAATTGTATTTGTGTAGTTCAAATAACATTTTTTTTGTTTTCTTGACCAATCATATGACATACAGAAACACATGATACAGGGAAAGAACAATAACAAAATTAGTGTAGAATATTTATGGTATAAATCACAATACTGGGGGGGACTGTTGCTCTTGGCGGAGGTCTGCGCTCTCCGAGTGCTTTTCTAGTTTTATAATGTTGAAACAAAGATGATTGACAGGTGTTTGCCTGTAAATGTGATGTTTTAATTAAATATATAAATCATTTTTCAAGCCTCAAGCACCATCTTAATCTACAAGAAAATTATAAATTGGTCATAATGTCATAAGTAAGCAGGTTTTTGAATCAACAGTTTTTAATATATTGAGAACATTATTTGATGACAAGGAGAAAAATAACTGTTTGCAACAACTGAATGTAGTTTTTTTCCCCCTCTACTGGGCCAAAATACTAATCTTGAGTAACCACAAATATTTTTTCCTATCTCTCATTGTCTAGTTTGACCAAGTTTCAAGCAGATTACGGTTTATCAGGAATTACGTGCTCATTCACTTTAAGCCTGTAGACTTTCTACTTTCTCTATAGTCATTTTGTGGAGACTAGCACAGGGCTATTGACACTGTCAAAAAAGTTTTAAAAAGAAAGCCAATGCAAAGAAACAACTGACACACAGGACAAAACACTACCCAATACTGTATTGTGTTGTAATACAGAATCACATGTTGCGAAAATTATCAGGAGAGATACAATCTGATTTTACAAGAGTGCCATTGCAATACATTTAAAGAAGTTATCCTAAGACCTACCTCATGTGTACCATGAGAAAAGTTCAACCGAGCAATGTTCATTCCAGACTTGATCATCTCCTTCAACATTTCCACTGAACGAGAGGCTGGTCCTGTAGGAAGTAATTACAAATAGTAGTATTTAAACGTCTTATTTTATTAGCATCATGGTTGGTTGTCAATTTCAAGTAAAACTGGAATTGGAGTTAGGAGTCAATATGAATTGGAACTGAAGATTTTTAAAATGTCAGAATTGGAATTGAGTCATCTGTGCAAGTGGAATTGATCAATTCCATTTTCAATTCCATTGATCTCTCAGTGCCTTGTTGCTTGATGGTGAAGGTCTCTGATGATGAAAGATGTATAGACCCTTTGCAGCTATGCAACCATTGTCATAGCAACTAGGGCTGTCGCGATAGAGGAATTTCCCCTGCGGTGACGATGGATAGTTCAACACTGCGATATGCAGTATTATTGCAAATGTTTTTAGGACCCTGTGGTCTCGTAATTTAAACAGGGTTCCTAACTTATATGGTAAACAATGGAAGCTGTGAGAAACTCGCTGCAGCTCTGCTCTCAACTTTATGTCCGTGTGTGACAATTGTGTGGAGCTCCGGTCTAACTAGGCATGAACTGTTGATGTCTGTTAAAAAAAAACGATCATTTTCATAAAGCAGTGGTGGTAACTCCAGTATTTAACTACGGTGTGTGTGGACTGGAGACTGCAGGGACATTCAGCTTATTTAAACAGGACAGTCTCCGTACAGGACCCTGTGTGGCTCTTGTCTCCATGATTTCTTTATTTTTGCCACTAACCGAAAAATCACGTTCAAACAAGCAATGCACTACGCAGTAGTTGTTTCGCTCTTGGAGCTCAGATCATACACACACTGCTCAGAAGGAAATAACAAGCTTTATGCCCTTTCAGTGCTCACTGTTGTGGCTGTGTTTAGCAAGGAGTCCAAACGCTTCCACCATGCAGCACGAATAAGGTTTTACTGCCTGCTGGAGTCCGTCTAGAGAGTGTGCCCCACACGGTGCTGCCACCGTCAGTACTGGGTGCAAATGTGCTATTGGCAATAAAAATACACTTTACATGTATTTTAACAAGATGTGAAGTACACTTTACATCTCGTTGTTCACTTATGAACAACGAGATTTAGCCACGCACAAAAAAAAGTGAACACCGCAGTTGTGGCGGTTGCTCGTTATCCTCCGCGGTAGGCTTGTCCATAGCGTGGTATTACATAATTGCGTTTATCGCGACAGCCCTAATAGCAACAGCCATGTACAGCCACAGCATCAGTAAGCACAACTGGCTTAGTACAATACCTGGGTAACAACTGCTGTGAAAAGCTAAAAAAAAAAAAAAAAAAAAAAAAAAAAAAAAAAAAAAAAGATGCAATGTGGGAAAAAAACACACAAAATACAAATGCACTACTTTAGGCTACTAGAGTGTTATGAGAGGGGGGTTATATGCTGAGAAACTGAACCTTATTGGTTGCAAAGAGCCCTACAAGATGTGTTCAATTTCACCCTCACTAAACAAAAAATGATCGTTTGTTTGGATTAGCCTGGTAAGCTTCAAAGATGAAAGCTTTCACCTTTGAAGCAGTCACACCTTCAAAGCTTAGAAGGTGTGACTGTTTGGCAACAGTTAAATGGCTTTGTCTTTATTATGTGAGATTGTTGTCACATGCATGTCATGGTTTTTGTTTTTTTTTTATTTCGGGTCAGTGAAATGGAGATAGGCACCGCCCCATACACCACGTGGTGTGGAAGGGATTAACTAAGAAGACCTATAAATAAGATCCATCAGTAGAACTCAGTAGTCTAAAGGTGTGTTTAGGGCTGCAACTAATGATTATTTTGGTAGTCGACTAATCTAACAACCATTTTTTCGATTAGTTGACCAATCGCAATCATTTCCCTCATGTTCACCATCTCTTACTTCCTGTTGGCGTGGCTCCTGTTTGGGGCTCCAAATCATGTTTTACCTCACCTGTTTAAGCTTGCAGACCTGTGAATATCACTTTGTTGTAATATAATGTAATAGTAGTACAATGTCCTATAGCTAAATAAAATAATGGCCCATCAAACATGAGTTGGAAACTTGAACTTGACAGTTTAATTAGAAGTGTTTGTAGCAACACAATTACATAATAGATGCTAAAGAGCAGTCTTTTAACGCCTAAAATAAAGTTCAAAAACTCAAATGCAGCCTCTACTACTCCATAAAGGGCTGTTGTAATGCTGCATGTTCAAAAGAATCTAGAGTAATATTCAGTGCCATCCTGTTTGAAACCTTGCTGGGTCTAGAAGTTTAAAAGTTTAATTAGGCTTCAAATGAAAATTAAAATAACTTCTTTCAGTCCAAAATAAATTTACAAACACTTAAATATCTGCAGGAATGTGAGCCTCCACTACACATGCAGTGAAATAGTTATCAAACTAGTTTTTCATTTATTTGTAATGATTATGGTTATCCTTTTTAATTAAATTACAAATCATTCATTCATCTTCTTCCGCTTAGTCCTTTTCGGGTCGCGGGGGGGGTGGAGCCTATCCCAGCATCTTTGGGCGAGAGGCAGGGTACACCCTGGATAGATCGCCAGTCCATCGCAGGGCCAACACAGAGAGACAGACAACCATTCACTCTCACAGTCATACCTAAGGACAATTTAGAATCCCCAGTTTTGATGCCAATTAACCTAACCTGCATGTTTTTGGCATGTGGGAGGAAACCGGAGAAATCCCGGAGTAAACCCACGCAGACACAGGGAGAACATGCAAACTCCACACAGATCACTGTTGGTCGGGGGCTGGGATCGAACCCAGGATCATGGTATTCAAATTTACCGAGATGCACCAATATTCAGAATGAGGGCTTATATTACTGCAACAATAGTAGAAATTGTAATTCACCCATTTACTGCAGTTAACATATTAGCCAGCATAACTAAAGCAGCTCAGCTATCAGCAACGACTGTCACAGAGAGATTATTGTCCAGCAGCAGGAAAACTATTTTAAAGGCACACACTAATAGTGTGGTCTGTTTTCTGAGGCTGAGAGATTCGCTCATTGAAAATAAGAAGTGCTAACATTACCAGTGCAGTCTGCTGACAGGTGGCCGGAGACGGAGGAACGGAGGGGAGGGAATGGATGCACTGCTGTAGTGCAGCTGTGATATGACAACACTGCTTTACAGTCTACATTTAACTTGTATAATTTATTTATTTTCAGTAAAATCCTCCCATACTTTGGCCTTCTGTGATTTTCTCTCTGTGTCGCCATGATGTGCTCCTCTTCTTCTTCGCTGGAACAGTTAAACTGAACATTCCTGCGGCATGTGCATAAACTGTAAAATTAAAACGACTCGTCGACAATAATAATCTGCATTGATATTTTTATGATCGACGTTATCAACAACATTGACTAATCATTGCAGCCCTAGGTGCGTTCAGACCAGACACTAATAGGCAAATTTTTTGCACAGCGCGATTACATTTTAACTCAATGTAAACACGAGAATAGACATGAATTCACCATCTGAGTGAGATGCATACAGGCTAAGTTGCCTTTATAACTTTTGCAGCCGTGTTCAACCTGCTGTGGAAATTTCCAAAACACAGTCATGCTTATGTTTACATTATCTGACGGGGTCTTGCCTGAAAAAAATTGTCCCTGCCTCCAAAATTTCACCTGGATGATGGGTTGTTTACACTGCTAGCCTGGTTAGTATGTCCGTGGCAGAAGTCCGTGGGTAAAAAAACTCTGACACTCTGATTCACCTGCAGAGTTCCCAGTTCATCCGTCTCCAGGTGAGTGTCAGTCTCATTTTCAAACTAGTTTACTCTCCAGTGTTTATACTTTTACTCCACTGACGGCAAAATCTGAAGGCCTTAACTAGCTAGCACTATCCCTTAGATGTGAACATGCGAGTCATATGTGCTCGCCTCTTTCCACTGACTTTGTATGTATTCACACAGCGTGAAAAATTCGCTTCGCATTTGGCATGAACACATCTTAAGAACTGGAATTGATGCATTGGGAATTGGAATTGAGCTTCATCTAATATCAGTGGAACTGAAAGTGGAACTGGAATTGTAAAATCACAATTGACCCCATCCCTGGTTAGCATGTACTTATGCTACTGACTGCAGTGTTGTATACCTAAAAATTGTAACACAAAGTTATCATAAAATTATAAGAAATAGGTAAAATAAAAATAAGTCAGTGGCAAACCAATGGTGCAGATTATGCCAGTGTTGCGTGCAGTTGTGGGTGCAGAGTCAATGTCCAGCAGGCACATGTGTTCCAGGAAAGTGTCAGCCATGGCGGCGTGGAGCTGCTGTGTCTGGATGAAGGCAG
Source organism: Pholidichthys leucotaenia (assembly GCA_020510985.1). Lineage (NCBI taxonomy): Eukaryota > Metazoa > Chordata > Actinopteri > Cichliformes > Pholidichthyidae > Pholidichthys > Pholidichthys leucotaenia. The sequence continues at coordinate 373,431,293 of CM035837.1, forward strand.
AGCCCATGTCTAGATTCTTCGAATGAGGCATCGTGATCTCCGGTGCAACTGGATGAGTTCTGCATGTGGAAAAGGATGTAAAGAAAATTATGAATTCCACACTCAAAAAACATCACTGTCTTACAATTTTAAACAGAAAAGTGGTCTCTGGGGATGATTCCTGCCAAGTTACTTAGGGATGAAAAGTTCACCGTTTCAGAAATTTTGAAAAGAAAGAAAGAAAAAGAAAAATCATAGATGTCACAGCACCCAAGTAATGGAGGTGTAAAATGTTTAACCAATCCATGCAGTAGTTTTTAATACACCAGTACCAGTTTTTAATACACCAGTACAGTATTGCTGCAGCATACCTGCCAACTTTTAAAACCTGAAAAGCCTAGTAGCTAGCCGGGGTCCAGGGGCCGTAGGCCCTGGTAGGTCCAGGACAAAGTCCTGGTGGGTGGTTTTGGGGGGCAAAGCCCCCCCCCTCCGACGGCAAACAAATATTAGCATTAAATCAAGTTAAAATGTGGCTAACAACCTCATATTTCTTCAACAATCATGTTTCTATTTTCCTTAAATTGTCAATGCAGATATGCTGATGGAAAAAATCAAGGACAAACTCTATGGCAACTCTCAAGCATTGTTGTTTTCCATGGTGCTCCTCTTAGCTTTCTTCAGTTGGTCTTTTGAATGGAACACACTGTGGCACTTGTTACCCGAAGCTGTCATCATCATTTTCCTGGTCATGAGGTTGCCCAGAACTTTATTTGACAGACTGGACCTGAACTCAGTTTTGTTCTTGTTCACACAGCTGAATATGTGCTCACAGTCTGCAATAATAATTCCTGGAAATGCTTTGGAGTATTCCTCATGAAAAGACTTGCCATGTGTGTGGATATGGATTATCATAGTCTCTTAATTTTCTTAATCAGTGTTCATCTATATTTATTTAAGTCAGTAAGATCTCTGATTATTATACTCTTTTGCTTCCTCAGGTGTTCCATTTAGTTTGATCCAAACTCTACAATTTCTTGTCCATGTTGCCTGTATCTTGTTTTGTCTTTTCAGCATCCGTGCTTGCTGTGCTATTTCAGCATTAGTTTTTGTTAGATGTTCATTTAGGTAAACTTCTGTTCCCCGTAGCTTTCTGGCCTGCCTCAGTATGTCATTCTTTACCCAGGGATGTGATTTGGGGTTGGGGAAATTATCTGAAAATTTAGCAGGGGGTCTGGGGCAGAGCCCCGGTGGGGGGGCAAGGGGGGTGAAGCTCCTGGGTTTTTATGATTTTTAAGTACCAGAACTGTGCTTAAATGACATAAAACAAACAGCTGAATGCCACTTATTACTGTATAATATTGACTTATGTTCCAAGAAGATAAAATCTCTGAACTTTTTGATCTCTTCCATTTCCTCCTTCTTTGGTGGCATTTTTACTGACCTGTTGATAGTAAAACAATCTCTGCTGGTGACGCCAATATCCGATCCGACCGACCTCGAATCCAGCTGGGCCTCAGCTAGCCCCCTCCGCTGCTAGTCCTGCTGCAATTGAGCTCCTGTCCAGCCGGGGTACCGGCAGCTCCTCCACCGAGTCCCGCCGCCGCTGTAGTTGAGCTCCAATCCTGCTCCTCTCCAGCTGGGGTCCCGGCAGATCCTCCACCGAGTCCCGCCGCCGCTGTAGTTGAGCTCCAATCCTGCTCCTCTCCAGCTGGGGTCCCGGCAGATCCTCCGCTGAGCCCCGCCACCTACTGCCGTCTTCCTCAGTAGTTCCTCTGCTGAGCCCCGCCGCTCTAGCTGGGCTCCGATTCCGGCACTTATCCAGCTGGGGCACTGGCTGCTCTTCCACTGGTCCCCTTCTCCTACCACCGCTGTACTTGAACTCCGATCCAGCTCCCGTCCAACTGTTGCCTCGGTTGGTTCCTCCGGCGAGCCCCAATCACCGGAGACGGAGTCGCTTCTTTGTGTCGGTGTTAGGAGCTACGACTAGCTATGGTGTTAGCAATAGTGTTAGCTTAGCAAACGCTTCAGGTAAATTTAGATACGATTCCTAGCAATCTCGTGTTTGGAATTGCTTTCGTGTTTTTTTTACGACTTAAAATTTTTGACTGAATTTTTAGGGAAAAACCGTAATTTTGATTAATAAAGCCATAACAAAGAATGGGGTCTTGAAAACCGTAACCATTACGGCAAAAACGGAGTAGCTGGCAGGTACGCTGCAGGCTTAAGGTCATTTGGTATTACTCAAACTTTTTCAGAACCCCTGCCCCTCCATTTCTGGCATGAAAAAGGCTGCAAAGTTGCTGAATGATTTTCAACAATTTTAATCTCCTCAAGTTTCGAAGCTCTGGAGATAGTCAGGGATAGAAGAGCCATTCATTTTCATGGCAAAAACTGAAAATTCATAACGTTAGGCTAATGCCTGTGATCTTAACCCTACAGCTTTTACAGAATGTGCAATACAACTCTAAACTTGGCTTTTTTTTTTTTCAGCAACAGGAAAAAACCTGGCCAAATACACAAGTGTATACCAAAAGCTACTGCATGGATTGGTCCAAAATTTGGCACACATTCATTAATGTGGAGTACCTACATTTGTGATTATTATTATTTTTTTTTAATTTTCTGAGAAAGTGACATGGGGCAGATGCTGGGAATATCTAAAAAGCACCAACACATCGGGACTAGTTACTATTAGGAAACATGATACTTCCCTCTGAACAACAGGTTAGTGTGAGCCAAGATTTTGCACAAGAATGTCCTTCCTGAATCACTCTTTACTTCTGGGTTGCAAAATCACAAGTGAACTACTGTATGCTTCTGACAACTAAAAACAAATGCTTCAGTCTTGTAAGGAAGCTACCATTGTTTCTTTAAATAAAATAAATGTTGACATGAAACACTAAGAACATTCCAAATACTGATACTTTTACACTGCTGCACTGCTATATTCACCTGAGAACAATCCTATTGCTTTTTGAGCTGTTAAATTATGTTCTACATGCCATTTCCCCCACCCCCTCCCATTCTGCTAAGTCACTCATAGATATAATACCACAATAAAGCACATTTGAGGTGATATGGAATTTCCCAGCTTTCACTGACATTTTTTTCCTGGCCAGAAATGACAAACACAACCGTCACAATAGCATAGAAGAAATTGTACATAAAATCCTTTACGCTACAGATTACTCAATACTGTAGCAGATATGAATGCCCTGGCTGAAACAAACTTCCCCTATCCCCTCCAGCTTAAACAGAATTGGAAGCACAGTTCAATCGACAGCCAACAAAGTAGAGTAGGTGCACTTAAGCAGGGTGTTTGCATTAGGAATGCTGCTTTTTGTAACATAATTATAGTACAGTTGAAAAAGAAAATGCTTAACTAAACCAATTCTGTGGCACAGTAAGTAGTAAAAGTTATGCTCACTCAAGGACAAGGCTTGTATATAATAGAGATCAGAAATTGGTCCAAATTACATTGATCATGTGTTACAGAGCTGGATAAGGATTTTTAGAATTTATTCCATTTGATTCAAAAGGCCCTTATTTGACTTGTTACTTAAATATCAATTTAGTCAAGGATATTGCCCCTATAATAACTATTTTTTTTTTTTTTTCACATTGAGAAGAATTTATCAAGAGTTCAAATGCTGTAAACTGTACTAGTAACATAGTCTCTAACTTGGTGAAGTATTTAAATTGTTACAGTAAAAACAGACCAAAATCAGTTGTATTATTGCACTTTTTATTTAAAATATGATCTGATAAAGTGCTAATGAGTGTGTTCTTTAGTGGAGAGGATGTTGTGTCAAATTAATGTCAAAAGGCATTACATTAAAAATTGATTTTTATGATTTTGAATCGGAAAACAAAAATTTATACTTTTTAACTCCATCCCTAATGCTAGACAAAATGTTCAAAAACCAAAAAATCCTTGAAAGTTCAAAAGTTTTTTTTTTTATTAAATTTGCTGAGTGTCTGTGGATACAGACATTGATGGTTCCCCTCAACACAATGTAATACAAGTGTAATGCATTATGTTATGTTTTCAAAAATATCAATCTTTTTTTAAACAGGTCATGTCAAAAAGTTTCCACAAATGTTAACAAACCAGGTTCAATGGCAGTAATTTAAGGGATGCGTGTTTATCAGACTTATACTTCTGTAATGCAAACGATCCAAATATTGTTTACTTTCAAAGAAGCTTGGAAATTTTTAAGAATAGAAAATGTCATTTTCATAGCATTTAAACACCTAATGTGCTGCATTAGACATCAACAGTAGACTTCTTTAAATTTCTTACATCCTCCTAAATTCAAATGCATCATGGTGGGGGAATCCTGGCTGAGCTACTAAACCAAAAAGAGCTGCTGAGTAATAATGTATCATTTCCATCAATGGAGCAGATTAAAGCTGAATGTGAACATAATCATAAACCACGACTGTAATTCACACACTGCCTCTATGTGGACTGAACCACATGGAAAGACTGCAAAGGGGAAAAAAGAGGGTCTGAAACATTGATGTTATTTTAGTAAGCTGTTGGTTTAGTATTCTCGTAATCAGTGTGTCATTTCTTAGAGTAAAATTAAGCCCTGTAGAGTCTGGCACCTTAGCATACTGTTGTATACAGTGGTGTGAAAAATGTCTGCCCCCTTGCTGATTTCTCATTTTTTGCACGTTTGTCACACTTAAAAGTTTCAGATCATTAAACAAATTCAAATATTAGACAAAGATGACACAAGTAAACACAAAATGCAGTTTTTAAATGAAGGTGTTTATTATTAACGGTAAAAAAATTCCAAACCTACATGGCCCTGTGTGAAAAAGTGATTGTCCCCCCCATGAAAACATCGATTAACTGTGGTTTATCACATCTTTGGAAAGCTGAGTTCAATTTCTCGAGCCACACCCAGGTCTGATTACTGCCACACCTGTTCTCAATCAAGAAATCACTTAAATAGGACCTGCCTGACAAAGTAAAGTAAATCAAAAGAGCCTCAAAAGCAAGACATCATGCTGTGATCCAAAGAAATTTAGGAACAAATGAGAAAAAGTAATTGAGCTCTATTAGTCTGGGAAAGGTTATAAAGCCATTTCTAAAGTTTTGGGACTCCAGCGAACCACAGTGAGAGCCATTATCCACAAATGGTGAAAATATGGAACAGTGGTGAACCTTCCCAGGAGTGGCTGGCTGACCAAAATTACCCCAAGAGCACAGCGACAACTCATCCAAGAGGTCACAAAAGACCCCGCAACAACATCCAAAGAACTGCAGGGCTCACTTGCCACAGTTAAGGTCGGTGTTCATGACTCCACCATAAGAAAGAGACTGGGCAAAAATGGCTTGCATGGCAGAGTTCCAAGATGAAAACCACTGCTGAGCAAAAAGAACAAAGGCTCATCTCAGTTTTGCCAGAAAATATCTTTATAATCCCCAGGACTTTTGGGAAAATACTCTGTGGACTGACGAGACAAAAGTTGAACTTTTTGGAAGGTGCGTGTCCCATTACATCCGGCGTAAACGTAACAGAGCATTTCAGAAAAGGAACATCATACCAACAGTAAAATATGGTGGTGGTAGTGTGATGGTCTGGGGCTGTTTTTTGCTTCACGACCTGGAAGACTTGCTGTGGTAAATGGAACCATGAATTCTGCAGTCTACCAAAAATTCCTGAAGGAGAATGTCCGGGCAGCTGTTCGTGACCTCAAGCTGAAGCACACTTGGGTTTTGCAGCAGGACAATGATCCAAAACACACCAGCAAGTCCACCTCTGAATGGCTTAAGAAAAACAAAATTAAGACTTTGGAGTGGCCTAGTCAAAGTCCTGACCTGAATCCGATTAAGATGCTGTGGCATGACCTTAAAAAAGGCGGTTCATGCTTGAAAACCCTCCAACGTGTCTGAATTACAACAATTCTGCAAAGATGAGTGGGCCAAAATTCCTCCACAGTGCTGTAAAAGACTCACTGCCAGTTATCGGAAAGGACTGATTGCTGTTCTTGCTCCGATTGCCTTAATATGGCATTTAATTCAATATTAGACTCGATGGGGTTTTCTCAGAAAGTAAGAAATTCTACCCATTATCTCCACGACACGTTGGACCTTGTTCTGACATATGGCATAGAAATAGAAAATCTGGTAGTGTCTCCTCATAACCCTGTACTGTCAGACCATTGTCTGTTAACCTATTTCTGACTATTTGGCTCCTAAAGAAAAATATTACTACAGTAGATGCCTCTCAGGTGATGATGCGGTTACCAAATTTAAGCAGATTGTTTCCTCTATGCCATGTGTCAACACAACAGAGATAAGCTATGGAAAGCTTGCTCCTTCTGTAATTGATAGCATGGTAGATAGTGTTACAGCTTCTCTGCATCAGACTCTAGACATGGTGGCCCCTTTAAAAAAAGAAAGTCTAATCAGAGATTTCTAACTCCTTGGTTCAACACAGAAACTTGTAGCTTAAAAAAAAAAAAAAAAAATTGACTTCCGGCGCCACACGAGTAGGCTGCTTTTTGCAACAGCGGATCAATTTCTGCCTATTTCTGTTACTATCTGGCTCTCTTGCCAATCTTTATGATACAGCGTCACCTTTATTCCATCCGAACACGTAGATCGACCAAATGTCTCCTGAGTCAGCAAACGGAGCCACTGTTTCTGGCAGGAGGCAGTATAACAGGGACCAACTGTTAGCACTCAACCGGTCCATGATGCTAACGAAAAAACTCGACATACCGGGAGAATTAAGACGAAAACGACGTGGGTGTTGTGCTGGTGTAAGACGGCGGGCAAGGAATATAAGGTACAGACCCGCCCTCCCATCTGTCATTATGGGGAATGTACGATCGATACTTGGAAAGACAGATGAACTAGCAGCTATCTCCCGCTACGATAGCATATACTGGGAGTGTAGCCTGTTCCTATTCTCAGAGACGTGGCTAACAGGACTAGCAGCAGATGCTAACACTGAACTGGAGGGTTTCCATGCAATATGGGCAGACCGAACACCAGACAGTGGAAAGGCACGGGACGGTGGGGTGATGATGTACGTCAATAACAACTGGTGCAGACCGGGACATATCATGGTTAAGGAACAGCACTGTAGCAAAGACATTGAGTTGCTAGCTGTTAGCATGCGGTCTACATATCTCCCGAGGGAATACTCACACGTGATCTGCATTGTTATTTATGCAAATCCGACAGCGAACGCTGGAACAGTGCGTGACGACATCCACTCAGTAACTGGAAGGCTGCAGACAGAACACCCAGATGCTCTTCTCCTCATCTCAGGCGATTTCAACCATATTTCACTGTCTCCCATTCTACCCAAGTTCACCCAGTATGTCACATGCCACACTAGAGACAATAAAACACTGGACTTATTCTACGCAAACACTAAGGAGGCGTACACCTCATCACAACTCCCCCCACTCGGGAGATCGGACCACAACTTGGTTCATCTCCGGCCGGTGTACAAACCCCTAGTGCACAGACAACCTCTGGCCAAGCGCACAGTGAAGTTATGGTCTGAGGAGGCAATGGACGCTCTAAAGGACTGCTTTGAAACCACTGCCTGGGAGCAGCTCTGCGATCCACATGGTGAGGACATCGATGGCCTCACTCACACCATCACGGACTACATCAGCTTCTGTGTGGACAACACCGTACCCACCAAGACCATACGGTGTTGCTCAAACAACAAACCCTGGATCAACCCTGAGATAAAAACACTTCTGAGAGAGAAGAAGAGGATCTTCAGGTCGGGGAACAGGGAGATGCTGAAGTCCGTACAGAGGGAGCTGAGGAGGAAGATCAGAGAACGCAAGGACAGCTTCAGGAAGAAGATGGAGGACAAGCTGCAACAGAGCGACATCGGTGGGGTCTGGAGAAACCTTAAAACCATCTCTGGGCTCCAGAATACCTCCTCCCTGGCCATGGGGGCAGGGAGTGGGCGAACAATCTAAACCTGTTTTTTAATAGGTTTGACCAACCGCCCTCCCCCCCGACTGCACAACAACCACTGCTGCCTCTAAACACATCCAAGTCCTGCTGCCCACACCCCACTCCACCAACAACCCCCCACTCCCAACACACAGCCCCCCAACATGACCCTCACTAAGACCCAGGTGAGGACGGAGCTGAGGAAGATCAAGGCGAGGAAGGCCTCGGGACCAGACGGCATCAGCGCAAAGCTCCTCAAGTCCTGTGCAGATCAGCTGTGTGGGATTGTGGAACTCATCTTCAACCTGAGCCTGAAGCTGGGGAGGGTACCACAGTTGTGGAAAACATCTTGTGTGGTACCTGTACCAAAGACCTCCCGCCCCAAAGACCTGAACAGCTACAGACCAGTGGCCCTGACGTCCCACATGATGAAGACCCTGGAGAGACTGCTCCTTGCTCACCTCCGCCCCCTGGTGGGACCAGCGATGGATCCACTCCAGTTCGCCTACCAGCATGGCATTGGGGTGGAGGATGCAGTGATCTTCCTCCTTCACCGTTCTCTGTCCCACCTGGAGAAGCCCGGGAATGCGGTGAGGATCATGTTCTTTGACTTCTCCAGTGCTTTCAACACCATCCAACCGATGATCCTGAAGGACAAGCTGCTGTGCGCAGGGGTGGACCAGCACCTTTCATCATGGATCCTGGACTACCTCACTAACCGGCCACAGTTTGTGAGAACCCGGGACTGTGTGTCCGACACGATCATCGGTAGCACGGGGGCCCCCCAGGGAACGACGGTTTTGGCTCCCTTCCTGTTCACCCTTTATACTGCGGACTTCTCACACAACACAACACACTGCCATCTACAGAAGTTCTCTGACGACTCTGCGATCGTCGGCCTCATCTCCAACGGAGATGAAGCTGAGTACAGAGGACTTATCCAGGACTTCGTGGACTGGTGCCATAGGAACTGCCTCCATATCAACGCGAGGAAAACTAAGGAGCTGGTGGTGGACTGCCACAGGCAAGGACAACCCCTCACAGCACCAGTAAACATACAGGGAACAGACATCGAGATGGTGACATCCTACAAGTACCTAGGTGTTCATCTGAACAATAAACTAGACTGGTCACACAATACCAAAGCACTCTACAAGAAGGGACAACGCAGGCTGTTCCTACTGAGGAGACTTAGGTCTTTTGGTATACAAGGGGCGCTGCTGAAGACATTCTATGACACGGTGGTGGCATCAGCCATCACTTTTGGAGTGGTCTGCTGGGGCAGTGGCATTACTGCAGCCGATAGGAAGAGACTGAACAAACTAATCAAGAAAGCTAGCTCTGTCCTGGGGCAGCGCCCTGACCCAGTGGAGGAGACAGGAGAGAGAAGGATGGTGGCTAAACTGTCATCTCTGCTGGAGTCCGAGTCCCACCCTATGCAGGACATACTGAACGCACTGAGGAGCTAATTTAGCAGCAGACTACATCATCCTAGGTGCGCAACCGAGAGGTTTCGCAGGTCCTTCCTACCTACGGCTGTCAGACTGTATAACCTAAGCAGGGCTGCTCGCAGAGATAGCAAAAAAATGTGACGACCTAATAGTATTGAATGCAAAAGACGCAATAGACTTACACAAATGGTCCCCCCCAGTATATACAACTAGGACAGTATCGGTCGCTACGGAGGGTGACAATATGTATGGGTACATATTCATACTATGTAGGATAACTAAGTAGACGGTTATGCGGTTTATTCCATCTTGCTACAATGCTCCACACTTTGTATGTATATATACAGTATATATATATATATTTATGGGTATGTACGTATATCCACTGCTCTTATTTATATCTGCCGTATCTTCTTAATTATTGCTCCGAGTGTTGCTATCCCTGTGTTGTTGCAATCCTGGAATTTCCCCATTGTGGGACTAATAAAGGCTTACCTGATCTTATCTTAAAACAGAAGACTCGTCAATTAGAAAGAAAATGGTGCTCCACTAAATTAGATGAAATCTATTTAGCTTGAAGAAATCATCTTCCAATTTATAAAAAAAAAAAAATCTCTTAGGAAAGCTAGAACAAGTTATTATTCCGCATTAATGGAAGAGAACAAGAATAATCCCAGGTTTCTTTTCAGCACTGTAGCCAGACTGACAAAGAGTCAGGACTCTGTCAATCCAAGCATCCCCTTAGAGCTTACTAGTCAGGACTTTATGAACTTTTTCAAAAATAAAATTTCATCTATCAAAGATAAAATCAGTCAGATTCTTCCCACCGTTAACTTAAATACAGTAACTACTACAACTCCTTCAATTGATATCTGTTTGGATGAGTTTACTCCAATTGACCTTTAAGAGTTAGATAAAATAATTTCCTCATCCAAGCCTTCAACTTCTCTTTTAGACCCTATTCCTACCAGATTATTTAAAGAAGTCTTCCCATTTATTGGTAGCTCTATTCTTCAAATTATCAATTCTTTATCAACAGGTCATGTACCACAGGCTTTTAAAACTGCAGTAATTAAACCCTTACTCAAAAAAACAACGCTGGATCCAGGAGTTTTAGCTAACTATAGACCAATCTCTAATCTATCTTTCATTTCAAAAATCTAAGAAAGAGTTACAGCTACACAATTATTTGACCACTTGCAGGGAAATGGTTTATTTGAAGTTTCAATCTGGGTTTAGAATCCATCATACAGTGGGGCAAAAAAGTATTTAGTCAGCCACCAATTGTGCAAGTTCTCCCACTTACAAGATGAGAGAGGTCTCCAATTTTCATCATAGGTATACCTCAACTATGAGAGACAAAATGAGAAAAAAAAATCCAGAAAATCACATTGAAGGATTTTTAATGAATTAATTGGTAAATTCCTCAGTAAAATAATACTCTGTTTGCATTCACACAGCAAGCAAAGTGCACCAGACTGCGTTTGCAAGCGAACTGAGGACCCCCCCCCCCCCTCCCTTCAGGGGGACCAGAGCTCACTTGTTTGATGCTGCACCAGAGTTCTGGGTGCATTCAGATGGTGCCAAACGAACTGAACTATCCACGGAATACACACTTTGGTCCTTTAGTCCGGACCAAACAGTGGCCGTGTGAATGCGCCCCAAGTTCAATTTATTTGGGTCAGATGGGAAACAATATGCTCGGCGTCAAACTGGGGAAAGACTGAACCCTATGTGTATAAAGAAGTCAGTTAAATTTGGAAGAAGAAGTGTCATAGTTTGGGGGATGTTTTCTGCAGCAGGAGTTGGGTCTCTTGTACAGCTACATGGCAGGGTGAATGCCAATGTTTATATGAACCTCCTTCGACAACATGCAATTCCTTCACTGCAAATGTCTCTCAATCAGCCCACAACTTTTATGCAAGACAATGTCCCCTGTCACACCCTAAAAGAGGTTAAACAGGTCCTTGAATCTAACAATACTGAAACCATGAAATGGCCACCCCAGAGTCCAGATCTAAATCCTATAGAGAATCTCTGGAAAATCCTTGGAGACAAAGCAATGGTTAAGAAACCCACTACAGTTGAACTGTGGAAGAGACTGCAAGGAGAATGGACCAAGATCAAATCAGAGCAGTGTGAGAAACTACTGATGTTCTGTGGGCACAGATGTGCTGATGTTATTCAAAGCAAAGGCCTCTAAAAACACTGTTTAAATCTTCATGGGTCATGGGTTCAAGCCCCAGCTGGGTCATACCAAAGACCATATAAAAATGGTACCTCCTGCCTTCTAGCTTGGTGCTCAGCATAACAGAATGGGGGAAGGAAAAATTATAACCCTTGGACAACAGATGGAAATTAGCCACTGGCTACAACCTGGCAAGTTTACATTGATTGTTATCAATGTTCATTAACTTGCACTGTCCTTAAAAAAAAAGAGTAATCTCTTCTGACACAGTGGTGACTTGTTTTGCTCACTTTTTTTTAACAAAATAAATGTTTGTGTTAAAGTGGCTTGCTTATTTAAAAAAAAAAACATTAGCACAAAAGTAGTATAGCCACAGCTGATATTCTGTCAAATTCTGAACAATGAAGAATAACAATATTTCAGAATAAATCAAGTATTAATACATTGTTCTCTAATTTTGATCTCCACTGTATGTGGAAATCATAGACACTAGTTATGAGAGGCAATCTTTAACCCCACATAGCTCCACAATTCTCTCCAATTTCCCCTCAGAAATCAAACTGTAAGGAATTATCAATAATCAGATTCTACTCGGGATGTAAAAAATGTAATCGATTTAGTCAGAAAATCAGATTTTTTAAAAATCAACTTAGCATAAAAACCTGACCTGATCGAGAGAAACGGACGTCATTTTTGGATTCAGCAGTGCAAAATTGTCTTAAATCAGTTGAAAAAACACAGACAACTTACAAAAAAATTATTTTTGTAACTCTGTGTAATCTATACTTTGTTTCTTGTTCAAGCTGTGTCACATCAATTTATTTTGATCATTTCAAATACGACTGAATGAAATTTCTTTAATATTCCAGATAAAGTTAAAGCATTTATCTTAATTAGTTCAAGGAAATATTCTCCGCCTATATCCTCTGCAGCTGAGGTGTTATTTTTGGAATGTACAGGATCAGACTGACAACTGAAGCATTCACTCCAGGCAAACATTCAGTAAAGCAGGTATAAACTATTCCTCATTCAATGACATTATATCATGCTCAGTGCCTGGCCTACTTTTTCTCTGTCCCAGTGACAGTGACAGATCAACAGTATACCTGTACACATGGCAGCTAGTAAGGAGTGGCCAGAGGGAACAGCAGCAGCTTCAGTAACCCTGACTTAGCTGCATCACTTAGTGGCTGCTAATAATCCCCTCCAATCCCTTTCCAGCACTTATGCTGTCATTTACCATCTTGTCTTGGTTTTCTTAATTTCCTTGCTACTCTTATCATTTATCTATAAAATGTGCTTGTGTAAGGTGTTATGGTAGCATTGCCACCAAGGTGACATGACATTTAGGCTACGGTCACACTGCAGGTCTTAATGCTCAATTCCAATTTTTTGCTGAAATCCGATTTTTTTGTGTGGGCGTTCACATTATAATTTAAATGCAACCCCCATCAGACTGGAGTATAAACGGTCTATAGCTATGAAGTGACCTGCATGTGCAGAAGAAAACGTAACGTCAGACACACCGTTGTGTTTGTGGAAGTAAGAGCACCGAACGATTAAGGGGGACAGAACTTCTTCACCTTTGATGCAGCGCAGCAAAATAAATGTTAAAAACATTCAGAAATGTTTATGCACAAAATAAATTAGACCAGCTTCATTCCTCTACATGCCACTTTTTTTTAAATAAAATGTGCCGTTACTGTGCACCTGCAATGTCTTGACGGCTTCGGCCCCGAACCCCACCACAACCAGCAATTTTGAAGTTGTGCAGTGGGAGCCGACAAAATTATGATCCAGTGATAAAGGGAAGAAGATTGATTAAAAAAAGAGAGCACAAATCAGCTGTCTGTCATGCCTGCGACATCTTCCACAGCAGAATTGTAGTGTCTGTCTCACTTCAATGAGGAAAAAGTCGGATGACATGTGACATGACCGTTCAGACTGAGGTCGTTTTGGAAATCAGATATGGGTCACATTTGGACAAAAAAAAAAAAAAATCAGAATTGAGCATTAAAACCTGCAGTGTGACCCATAGCCTTTGTCTCACCTACTGATTTGATGTAACACTGGATTAAATTGGTAAATCGTGGATTGCTTTAATCACTCAAACTCACTCAAAACATCATTTGCTAGATACATTACCCCCAGTGGATCTTTCTTTTCCTCCTGGGGACAATCAAGCATGTTATTGCCACTGACCTCCACAGCCACCCCGGTATGCTGGAGCCTCCAATGCCAGTATACAATCTTCTCCTTGCAACAGCAGAGCTGACCGCTGTGGTATGTGTGCCCTTGTGCAACACCTTCATGAGCTCAAGAGTAAATCCATTCAATGAGGATAACAGACATGGCAAGTACCTGCTGTGACAGGGCAATTGCCAATTCCTGATACACTGGACGAACATGCAACCACTGCCACAACACACTGGATTACTGCCACATTTACTACCAGTCTAGGTCACGGAACACCCCAGGCCTAAAAATGGATTCAGGGCTAATAATAAACACACAACACGCAGCATCAGATTGTAGAAATCTAATACTGGGAATGTGCAGTGCTACATAAACTATGTGCTACAAACTTTCAAACCAAATAGCTGAAGGCTACTATATACTGTACAGTAAATGTTAGGGGTGGGAATCGCGAGGGATCTCACAATTTAAATCACAATACTTGGGTCACCATACGAGCCTATCATAAGTCAACGATAATCCCGATAGAGTATCCCGATCCCATATGTTTCAAATTTTTTTCACCTTATTCAGTCCAACCAATCCAATCCTGTTTTACTTATAAAGCACTTTAAAACACGAGTTAAAGCAAAAAATCCCAAGCCAAAACTTTTTGCCGGGGGCAAGGTCACAGGGGTGGACACACACAGTATATATGAAAACGATTTACCTTGAAACTAGCTATAGTAACGTATCTGCCATACCCATTGACAAATTCAGACTAGATTATGGTGGACTTTGAAAGAGCAATACCAAGGAAGGTCAGCAGGTGGCAATAGTTCTACATCTAACATTTAGGATGCTGTTGCTATCAAGTTATATAAATTATGTACAGACTGACCTACAATATATAACATGAAATTTATGAATAAGGGTATATGAAACTCAGTCAAGCGAACTAATTCACTGGTGGAATAAGATTTGATAAGCAACCATTTAGTAAAGGGTATATGGAAATGGCCATTGATTTACTATTTTTTAATGGACTGTGCAACATTTGCACCATGCATTTTTAATAAACTAAACTGCAACAGTGAACTGTATATAATACTCTAAATTGCATTATTTCCATAATTGTTTTGTTCAAAAGAAATAATAGTAAATTAAATACTATAAAACATAAAAAGGGTAATGCAACTTCAACTTTATTCGTTTATGTCCCAGAGGGGCAATTTGTTTTGCAGCAAAACACTATAAACATGAAACTCTCACACGCCTAAGTACAGTGATCCAGAGGCCAACCCCACAGGGGAAACTGTTGCATTGCAAGAGCAATAATGCACAAAGCCAGACTACTACAGAAAACTACAATTTAATTCAATTAACAAAAACGGACAGCTGCTCTGTGGTTGGGATCTAGTTTGTGACGTGGTAACACTTTTTTTTTTTTTACCGTTAGTTGCATACATGAGCTTTTGAGCACAACGTGCAGAAACAAGCTTCTAGTTCTCTAATTTTTTACACCAGCTACCAAAAAGCTTGCTGTCTCTGCCCATTTCTTCAATCCACGCCCAGCACAATTTGGTTTCAAGTCATTTGTCAATTAGGACAGCTTCCCTAGGCTTCAAAAACTTACTGTACATACATTCTGTAGGATGGAGAGTATGTGTGTATGTTGAAGGACAAAACACTCACTTTCGCAGTAACTATCCGTTAGGAGTGCGCCACTGATCTTTATATAAAAACTGGATGGATCACTGGCCGCCAGAAGTGAAGCCACCTGACCGCCATATTGGTACTTGCGGCCAGGTGGCTTCACTCAGCTCAGTACTCATTAATGGGGCGTGAGCTATCCAGGTTTTCTATAGAGATCAGTGGAGCGCGCAAGCTCAATACCACTCAATATGTTCTGCCATCTTGGATCGCTAGATATGGAAACTCCGCTTGGACAAAAAGTGTTTTTGCATACAGAAAATGGGAAAATGGGCTGCACGGTGGCGCAGTGGTTAGCACCGCGGCAGCACAGTTTACCCTTGGTCCGGGGATCGTGGGATCGATCCCAGCCCCCGACCAACAGTGATCTGTGTGGAGTTTGCATGTTCTCCCCGTGTTTGCGTGGGTTTACTCCGGGATTTCTCCGGTTTCCTCCCACATGCCAAAAACATGCAGGTTAGGTTAATTGGAGACTCTAAAGTGGCCCCAGGTGTGAGTGTGCATGTGAATGGTTAAGGGATAGCGCCGTATCGTGGCTGCTCATCCATCCAGGTGGTGGATGCCCTCAATTTCCCCTCTGGAGATCAATAAAGTATACTAAATCTAAATCTAAAAAAAAAAAAAAATTCCCCACAGCCTAAAAAAAAAAAAAAAAGGCACACGCCGGAAATCCTGCATGGTGCCGGAAAACTTTAAGCCCTGAAAACAACCACAGATGACAAAAAGTGTTGTACATAAACGATAATATAAAAACATAAAACCAATTTAAAAAAAAAATACAGCTTAAAAAGTACAAAAAAGCACAAATAAAACAGTCATGCAATTTTTTTAAGATGAGTTTTAAAAATGGACAGTGAAGGAGCCAGTCTAATGGATAAAGGCAGATTATTTCATAATTTAGGAACAGCAACAGAAAATCTCAAATCATGTCCCAAAGTAAAAGTGTTGACATCTCTTTCATATAATAAAGTATTCTCGGGGCTTTATTTTCTGCAGACTCATCTCTACACACTGGGAGAGCGGTGGACGGTGTTTGTTTGGAATAGATTCCCACTTTAGCTAAGTTTATCTGACTCTGTCGACTCTTAAAAAGCAACTGAAAACTTGTTTATGGAGGCTTTCCATCAAGTTTCAATTCATCTGCTTTTTAATGGCAAGTCTGATGTTTTACATTATTTTAATCTTTAAGACACTCCTGGATGACAAGCAGAAGGCCTTTGTTGAGTGGCAGAATGACCCCACTTCCATTTCCAAGCGTGATCGCTTCAAGCACCTCCAAAGACAGGCACAAGTAGCGCTGCGAAAGACGCAAAATGAATGGTGGGAGAAGAAGGCAGATGAGGTGCAGAGATACGCCGACATGCAGAATTCCAAGATGCTCTTCAGCATCATCAAGGAAGTATATGGACCTGCCAAGCCATGTACTGCCCCACTCCTGTCGGCAGACGGTTCAACTCTGCTGAAGGAGAAGAGCAGCATCAATGCGCGATGGAGAAAGCACTTCAGCTACCTGCTCAACAGGCCCTCCACTGTAGACCCCCTCGCCCTCGATCTGATCCCACAAAAACCCACCGTCCACTGCCTCGACCTCCCCCCTACAATGGATGAAGTCTTGACGGCGATTAGGCAGACCAATTCAGGCAAAGCACTTGGGATGGATGGAATCCCAGCGGAAATATTCAAACCAGCCGGTCCTGTGGCACTTGAAATCTTCCATTCCCTCCTCACCAGCATCTGGGATGAAGAACAACTGCCCAAAGACTTCAGGGATGCCACTGTTGTCTCCCTGTTCAAGAATAAGTGTAGAAAGTCGGACTGCAGCAATTACCGAGGTATCTCCCTTCTATCTATTGCCAGAAAAATACTGGCCCAGGTCCTCCTCAACCAACTGATTAACTGAAGGGAACCTGCCAGAAACACAGTGCGGATTCCGCTTAAATCGCAGCACCGTGGAAATGATCTTCTCTATCTGCCAAGTGTAGGAGAAATGTCTAGAACAAAATATGGACTTATACGAGGTCTTTATCGACCTGACTAAGGCCTTCGACACGGTGAACAGGGAGGCCCTCTGGATCATCCTATCCAAGCTTGGGTGCCCAGCCAAGTTTGTAAACCTCATACGCCAGTTTCACGACAACATGACTAGGCAGGTTCTCTCAGGTGCAGAGGTATCAGAGCCATTCAATATCAGCAACGGCGTCAAGCAGGGGTGCGTTCTGGTCCTGGTCCTCTTCAACCTCTTTTTCTCTTGCGTCCTCAACCATGCCTTCAGGGACTTGAACCTTGGGGTATACCTGCGATACAGACTTGATGGCTCACTGTTCGACCTCCGCCGACTGAAGGCTAAGACCAAGGTTGCAGAAAAGATTGTCCTGGAAGCACTTTTCGCTGACGACTGTGCCCTCATGGCCCACACGGAGTTTGATCTCCAAATCATCGTGAATAAGTTTGCAGAAGCCTCCTGCCTTTTTGGTCTTACCATCAGCCTTGGCAAGACAGAGGTACTGTTCCAACCAGCACCCGCCTACACCTTCCTACCCCCCTATCTCCATCGAGGGTACCCAAATGAAGACGGTAGATGACTTTAAATACCTCGGCAGCACCATCAGCAACAATGGCAGCCTGGATAAGGAGATCAACGCCAGAATCTGCAAGGCCAGTCAAGCTCTTGGCCGTCTCCGAGCTCGCGTCCTGAACCAGCACAACATCCAGCTGTCCACGAAGCTCAAAGTGTACAGGGCCATTGTCCTCACCAGCCTTCTCTATGGATGTGAGATGCGGACCATGTACAAAAAACACCTGAAGCGGATGGAGAAGCTCCACATGAGAAGTCTTCGTATGATCATGAACATTCACTGACAAGACCGGGTCACAAACCTTGAGGTCCTGGACAGAGCTGAGATGACCAGCATCGAGGCCATGATTCTGAAAGCCCAGCTCTGACGGGTTGGTCATGTGATCCGGATGGATGGCCACAGGCTGCCCAAGCAGCTCATGTATGGCGAACTCTGCTCTGGGAAGCAGAACCAAGGCAGACCACGCAAAAGATTCAAAGAATGTGTGAAGCTCAACATCAGACACACTTGCATCCTTCCCAAACAATTAGAGCTGTGGGCTATGGATAGGCCAAGCTGGCGCGCCCTCACTATCCAGGCACGAGACTACTTTGAAGAGAAGAGGCGAGCTGATGTAGCTGAAGCACGGGCATGAAGAAAGGCGTTATTACCAGGGCAGTTTCCTTGCCCCTACTGCAGCTGTGTCTGCCGATCGAGGATCAACCTAAACAGCCATCTCCGTGCACACGCAAGAAGAGGACTTAACACATGAGGGACGGTCATCATCGGATCGATGGACAACCAAGAAGAATGTTGTGTTTTAAGTTGTTTTTGCATTTTTTTCATTTTTAGCTATCAAATTCTTTTTATTCTGTTTTATTGTACAGCGCTTTGTGACTATGTGTCTCTGAAAAATGCTTCATAAATGAACATTACTTACTTTTTCTCCAGCACTGCTTGCAAGCTCCATGCCAGTGCGTTTTTAGCTTAGCGGTTGCTCACGCTGCTCCAAGACATGTGCTGGCCTGCATATCTTTTTTGTGCATCATGTTAAGGTCTTTCCTTCCATCTTTGTTATAAAATCCAAAAAAGATCTGACATTTGAGCCAACTTTGAGCTAATTGCTTCCTAACTTTCAAAAGTTGGCTGCATATCTCATGAGACAAGATGACTTCCATCGACCAATGTGCCCTTTTGTGCCACCTAGCTGCAAATCTTGTGAGACAAACTATGACTTCACTTGACTGGGTGCTTGCTTTGCACCACCTAGTGGACTGAAAACGCAATTGGTTGAATACCCCAGAGAGAATGCAACTTTTACATGAATATAATTAATGAAAGACTGATCTAGGGCTGTGCGATATGATGATTTAAGCTACTCACAAAAAGTTAGGGATATTTGGCTTCTGAGTGAAATTTATGGAAAATGTAAAAAAGTTCACACTACAGTGATATTGTATCATGAAAGTCCATCCCTCCCTCTATTTTCTACCGCTTTTCCAGAGGTCCGGGTTGCGGAGGCAGCAGCTCAAGTAGAGATCATGAAAGTAGGGCATTTAAATAGAAGCATGCAATGGTGATGTCCTCATCTCAAACAATTTATTGAAACAAAAGCCAACATCATTGGTAGGTATATCACAACAAAAAAATGTCAATGTCTCAATAACTTGTCATGTGCCCTTGAGCATCAACAACGACATCTCATGCTGTTCACAAGATGACCTATTGTCTGCTGAGGCATGGCATTCTACTATTCTTGAAGGGCGGCCTTCAGGTCATTGAGGTTGTGGGGTGCAGGGTTACGAGCCTCTACACGGCGACTCAGCTGATCCCATAGTTTTCTATGAGATTCAGGTCTGGAGAAAGTGCAGGCCACTTCATCTGAGGTACCCGAGCCTCCAGCAGCCATTCCCTAATGATACGACCTCGATGAGCGAGAGCATTACTGTCCATGAAGATGAAATTAGGCCTGTGTTGTTCACGCAGGGGCACAATGACTGGATTAATAATGATGCTATTCAGGTAGTATCGGCTTGTCACTGTACCATTCACAAGGAGTAGGGCAGCTCTGTATTGACTAGACACACCTACCCAGACTGTAACAACACCACCACCACCAAAGGCTCGTCTGGTGACAACAGTGGCTGATGCATAGCACTCTCCTTAACGTCTCCCAACAGTGTGTTCATCATTTCTGCCCAATGTGAATCGACTTTCATCAGAGAACAGCACTGAGGCCCACTGGTCCCTTGTCCAGTGTAAATGTTCGCTGGCCCATGCAAGACGATGACGCCTGTGCCTGATGGTGTGGTCAGGTACCCTTGCAGGTCGTGAAGTACGCAGACCACGCTGATGTAAACGGTTTCAAAAGGTGTGACGCGACACTTGGGTGCCTCTCACCTCCCTTAAGTGTGCCTGGAGTTGAGTGATATTGATCATCCGGTTCGGCAGGACACTGTTCACAATGAAGTGGTCATCAGCGTGGGATGTGGCCAAAGGACATCCACTTCTAGGCCTTTCTGTAATTCTTCCAGTCTCTCTGAATCTCTGTTGCAACCTGCTGATGAAACTCTGTGACACTCAAAGCTCAGTGGTCACTTCCCTCTGACAACATCCTGTTTAAACCCTTGCAATGGCGAGGTACTGTTGATCAATTACTGGGTGTCGTCTTGGTCTCATGATGTCAAAATGTGACCAGCATGATGAAGAGGACTGTTTAAATACCAATTCTAATTGAACCAGAAAATTTATTGGTTGATTCATGGATCAAACACCTGTTGTGAATTTTGCCATTGGGCGTTTTTTTTTTTTTTTTCGGGGGGGGGGGGGGCGTCCAGTGCACTATATCAGGGGTATCCGACTTTCAAGCGCTCTCTCTTTTTCTGTAATTTGCAGATGTCGGTTTCATTTTTATAATATGCAAGGGAACATAAAAGAGTTTCAGACTTGCATTGCAATTTTTAAAAAAAATCATTGATTTTGCCGTTAGAATCGAAACTATTGGTCGTGTCCCCTCATTTTTCCCAGTTTTTGTGTGACATGAAAATCGCATCAATTTCAAAGTACTGTAAAGTGATCTCTGAGTAACTCTTTCTACTCATTTATGCAAGAGATAACAGAGTTGTAATGTAAATTCAAAATAAAACATTCCCCAATGTGATCGGATCTATGGTTTTTGTACGGCGACCCCTGCAAATTTACTCGTACGACGTAAATTTCCGTGTCCCCGAATTTACGCAGCAACATGCAAGTTATTTGGTAAAGTAACCAGAAAACAGGAAGTGCTGATGCTTTTCACTTTGCACCTTTCAAATCCCAAACCATACACGTAAAAAGGAGATCAGTCTTTGTGAAGCTCAGATGTATAATATTTCAATAAAATCTCAAACATTTATGACACATCGAATATGGTGTCCTTTAAAAAATTTACGTCTTCGGTCTTGGTCGGCCGCGCGCAGCCCCATCTGGCGAGGTGACCGCCCTGGGAAAGCACTTTTATTTTCTCTACCCCGGATGTGCTCAACCCATGTGGAGAGGATTAACCGTGGTCACTTTATATTGAAGTTATCAAAGGTCCAAACTTCCGTGTCCCGCATTTACGCCTTTTGTGATTTTACGTCTTATCCAACAAACAGGGAGAATTTGAAGGTATGTATACACGTTATCACATCTTAATATGTCATGAAAATGTAGCTGTTGATGAGTTTTGATGCGTGAAAAATAATGGAAGTGTTGAAGTTTGTTTCGTGTAAAACGTGTGCCATTGCAAAGTGCATTGGCACACGGGGAAACAAAAGCCCGAGTGTCCCGTTTACGTCTCCATTTACAAGTAGTTGAAGTGAGCGCTCATCCTCAAGAGTTCCTGAACGCGAATGCCGTTACGAAAATAGTTAATAGTTTCATAAACCTGACACAATTGGATAGTGATTAGTCAATTTCATGTGCAGATTTGATCAATTTAAAATTTTGCCACCAATGTCACACATTGGACCCCTAATAAATAAAAACACCCCATTAAGCACCTTGCTGAAGAACAGCAAGTTATGCAAAACGTATTGAAACATTGAACAGTTGGGCATGTCCATTCCAAAGGTTGAAGAAGTTCAAATTAAGTTCACCTGTAAAGGTTATAATGCATCTTAGGTGCATCCTGAAATTTCACCCAAAAGCTGAATATCCCTAACTTTTTGCGAGAAGCAGCTAACTCGAAACTAATGGTTTGGTGATTTCAGATTTGAATGATTTCAGAAATCGTTTGATTGCAGTGATTGCCTCAAAAGGTTGTGCAACAAAATATTAAGTTAAAAGGAACTCCGACTATACTGGCATGTTAGCTCTACAGTGGTACCTCTACTTACGAACGTCTCTACATACGGAATTTTCAGGTTACGACACGCCTCAACGGGAAAATACTGCCTCTTGTTACAAACGAAATTTCAGGATACGAAAGGCAAAAAAGTATGCGCTCCTCGCAGCTCCCGTAGTTTACCGAACGTAAACATACCTGTAGCTGCTCTGCCATTGGCTATCGCCTAGCATCTTCCTGGTATCCCATTGGCCACAAAGTTTGTTTTTTTTTTTTCCCAAAACTTTATTAAGAACAAGGTGAAAGTTTTACGTGTGTGTACAGTACAGAATTAACATTTATTCGCTATGGGCCCCAAGAAAGTGACAGAGATAAGTGGAAAAGGAGAAAAGAAGAAGAGTTTTTTTGTCCATACAAACAAAGAAGGAGATAATCGAAAGGTATGAAAAGGGGATGCGTTTGGTTGATCTCGCCAAAGAATATGGCCGTAATACATCAACGATCAGCACGGTATTAAAACAAAAGGAAGCACTTACAAGCCGACAAAAGCAAATGTCCTTGGATCAGAACATGAACCAAAGAAGGCAAAAGGTGACGACGTCGACGACGATAGCAGTTAAAAGGTAAATGAACATAATTTTTATTATTCTTTCTCTTTTATTATTCTCTTTTATTAATCTTTCTCTCATTTTATGTTTATTGTGCAGTAATCTAATTGTAACATGTATTTGTTACATGTTTTGATGCGTTTTTATGATTTATAAAAAATTTATGCCCGAATTTTGGGGGGCTTGGAACGGATTACGGCATTTACATGTAAAACGTGCCTCTACTTACGGAATTTTCACGTTACGAGAATACTTCCGGAACAAATTAATTTCGTAAGTAGAGGTACCACTGTATATGCTTTATTTTGATGTTAGTAACATAACTATAATTTAATTTTTTTGAAAATAATTCCCAGTTTTATATATTTTTAAAAAACTTTATTACAATTTTTGTTTACGTCGCAATGCATTCTGGGTAGTGACGTAGAATGGTTGCAGCCGTTTTTTCTGTCTTATACCAGCCAAGAAGCGAAGCTCCGAACTACTGCCATTTGTCAGTGAAAATGCCACATTGCGGATGTTGGATGTAATTTGTTGGATGTAATTTCCAATCAAAGGGAAATAAAGAGAGCGGGGTAAGCCTCCATAGCTTTCCTAAAGAGGGAAAGTGGAGGAAAAAGTGGGGCGGCAGCGGCTCAGCAGGTAGTCTAATAACCCGATGGTTGGCGGTTCGCATCACGCTCTCCCCAGATATCCTGCCGTTGTGTGCCTGGGCAAGACACTTCACCCGCGTTGCCTCCAGTGCCCATAACACTGGGTATGAATGTGTAAAAATGTTTAAATGCTCGGTGGTGGCCGGAGAGACTGTTGGCACGGATTGGCAGCCACATTTCCCTCACTCTGAGTCTGTGATCGCGCGCTGTAGCGCATGCCTGATAAAACTGACATATGTATTAATCACGCTGTGATAATAGCATAATATCGCGCATTGCGCACCAGTGTTGCGGATGAAATAAGGGAACCCAGTGTTGAGGCATGGAATAAGTGCAGGCAGGACACGCAAACTGAAGTTTAAAAGGGTGTTTATTTCATCCTCCAGCACGAAGCTCACTCCAGCGCAGTGGAGCGAGCCCTTTTTTTTTTTATTACTTATTTTGTACCCATAGGTAGATTTGTTTTGCAGTCTGGTGACAAGCCACCAGCTGCCAGTCGCTGCGTGCGCAAGCGCCCCTTAACTCCCTAACCTGCATGTTTTTGACATGTGGGAGGAAACTGGAAAATCCCGGAGTAAACCCACGCAAAAACGGGGAGAACATGCAAACTCCACACAGATCACTATTGGCCGGGGACAGGGATCGAACCCACGATCTCCGCGATCCCCCGGCCGAGGGTAAACTGTGCTGCCCACTGCGGTTAGTACAAAATAAGTAATTAAAAAAAAAGGGCTCGCTCCACAGCACTGAAGTATGAAATAAACAACCTTTTAAAGTTCAGTTCGCGTGTCCTGCCTGCAATTATTCCGTGCCTCCACACTGGGTTCCCTTATTTCATCCGCAACACTGGTGCGCAAAGCGCACGTTTGTGCGCTTTGAGCGATATTGTGCTATTATCACAGCGTACAGCGCGTGATCACAGACACTCAGAGTGACGGAAATGTGGCTGCCAATCCGTGCCAACAGCCTCTCCGGCCACCACCGAGCATTTAAACATTTTTACACATTCATACCCAGTGTTATGGGCACTGGAGGCAATGGGGGTGAAGTGTCTTGCCCAGGGACACAACGGCAGGATATCTGGGGAGAGCGTGATGCGAACCGCCAACCATCGGGTTATTAGACGACCTGCTCTACCTGCTGAGCCGCTGCCGCCCCACTTTTTCCTCAACTTTCCCTTTTTAGGAAAGCTATGGAGGCTTACCCCGCTCTCTTTATTTCCCTTTGATTGGAAATTACATCCAAAAGCCGCGCAATGTGGCATTTTCACTGACAAATGGCAGTAGTTAGGAGCTTCGCCTCTTGGCTTGTATAAGACAGAAAAAACGGCTGCAACCTTTCTACGTCACTACTAGGGATGGGCATTCGGTGAAATTTTCTTCACCGATCGTCGGGAGAATTAATGATTAATAATCGGTTAATCATTAACATTTTTAGGTACGTAACAAGGCAGGTAGACTACATTAGAACATCAGGAATCAGCACGGAGAGCCCTCTCTCTGTTCTCGTGTTGGCTCGGCTCGGGAATCTTGCAAGCTGATTGGCCGAGACGTTTCACCCCGCAAGCTGATTGGCCGAGGCGTTTTACCCAGCTTCTGTCCCTGCCGAGCGGCCACCCAACAAACGAAGACCGCATTCATTGCTCTATCGCTCGTGTTACTTAGTCTAGCCGCGCAGAACTTTTTGCTGTTCTCTTGTGCCATTTTGTGCGAAATAGTCTTCCCGTCGAGCCACTACGCTGCCTCCTGCAGCTTCCCTCGACGTGTGTACACCGAATCTTCATGACCTTCTCAATAAAGTTTCTGAAAAAAAAAAAAAAAGAATCTTCACGACCGCCATTACTCAGCGCGCAACCACTGTTGGCGGTTTCTTCGCGTAATAAGGGTGTTCCATGGACCCTGTCGATGAGGTATATTTGTATGCTGCATTGCAGTGATTGCAGTACACCTGGTCATTTTTTAAATTGAAATGGTCCCACGCAACACTTCGCCGTAACCGCTTCATGATTTGGCGATTGCCCTACGGAAGCCCGCATGTATCAACTGAGGCACGCCAGGGTACGGCGATGGTGTAATGTTGCCCCCTGGTGCCCAAATTTTGCCATTGCATTGTTTGAGGACGGCCGTGCACTAGGCCTAAACGTCGGATTGTTTAAAAAAAAACAAAAAACGGTTTGTCGACGAAAATGAACTTCCTCTGTGAAATTCTTAATGATCAATTATCGGTTAATCGGTAAATTATGCCCATCCCTAGTCACTACCCAGAATGCATTGCGACGTAAACAATAATGGCGATTTACATCGTAATAAAGTTTTTTAAAAATATATAAAACTGGGAATTATTTTCAAAAAAATTATATTATAGTTATGTTAGTAACATAAAAATAAAGCATATAGAGCTAACATGCCAATATAATCGGAGTTCCTTTTAAGGGTACCATCATTTTTGTCCAGGCCTGTTTCATGCGTTTGTTTTTTAAAATAATTCTGTTGAACCACAATTCAAAAGCATTGTCTGATTTTCATTGGTTAATTTTCATAGAATTTTTATTTATTACCACTTTTGTCAGATTCAAGTTATTTCTGTGATCATTGTGGGTTTTTCTTTCATTAACAGAGGGGTACCAACAATTTTGTCCACATCTGTATTTATAGGTTTTTAGAACTCTCCTCACCAACCAGACAGCAGGAAAAACTTCCCTTATTTTGAAATCCAAATGTTGGCACGTTTAGTTTGTCTGAAGGCTGCTGATGAATTAAAGGCACCGTCTTCGTGAATTTCGGTCATCTTAACTTGCCAGGTACATAACTTAATATTGTAGTGGCTGGTGAAATATATCCTCAGCAATTCATCAGTCCCCCTTGCCTTTCCCTTCATATGAAGCCGGCTGCATTTGAATTCTAACCACACCTCTTAGCTAAGCGACTCTTCCATTATTGCTCCCGTTTCCAGCGGGTTAAAACCATGATAAATGCCTCCAGTGCTTACATACCTCTTCTGATTTTTTTTTCCACGTTTAAAGTACTTTAATAAACTCATGTTTCTGTCAGACAGTCAAGCCTTATTCATGCTGCATTTCCCCTCTAGTCCGCGTACGCTTTTGACAAGCTCGGCATGCAGGCGGCGCTGTACATGCTCACTTTTTTTATCTACCCAGGCCAAGCGGTTGACGCATGCACACAATCATCATTTGTAGTTTCACTCCTGCCCAATATGTAGCGCCAAGGTGCTGACACGCCAGGATTTTCACCAACGAAGAAACTGCGGACTTCTTCAAAGTTTCTCTTCAAATAGAGTCCATTTCTGCTGTTTGACTTCCCGGTTTTCACTACTTTTCCACGAAGATGCTGCTGCCACTAGCGAGACACTGCCTGCTGACTGACTGGAAAGCTTGCGTGGGCGGGGCGCTTGTAAACTCCGCACAGATGACGGCCATGCGCGCTTGCAGAAAGCCATTGCTTCATATATTTTTCTTAAATTCATATCTCCTCCTTGGCGTGGTGGTCATATTTCTGGCGAGGCGGCCCACTACCGAGCACTGTTACCAGAGGAAACGCTGCTTTCCCTCTTGCTGCTACCTTTCTGTAACAAATGAATGAATGACCAATGACAAATCACCCCCGACACTCGTCTCCACCCTGCCTGCACTCTCTTCTTCACCTCTCTTGTGCATTTTCCATTGCTTTGGATGGTTGACCCCAGGTATTTAAACTCATTCTCTTATTCACTTTCATTCTCTTATTCCCTGAGTGAATAAGTACTGAACACGCTTGGTGAAATTCATTTAATAGAAAAGCCTTTGTTGGTAATAACAGCTTCCGTATGCCTCCTGTATGGAGAAACTCGGCGTAGGTATTGCTCAGAAGTGATTTTAGCCCATTCTTCCACACAAACTGTCGTCAAATCTTGAAGGTTTCGTGATGAACTCTGATCTTCAGTTCGTTCCATAGATTTTCAACTGGATTCAGGTCAGGTGACTGACTGGGCCATTCTAGCAGCTTTATTTTCCTTCTCTAGAGCCAGTTGACAGGGATGAGAATGGGATTTGGGGAAAAAAAGAGGAAACTAAGCCGGGGGTGTTGGGGGACGCAGGCCCCCATGCCAGATCCAAGGCGGAGCCTTGGTGGGAGGTCTGGGGGGCAACGCCCCCCAGAAGCTAATGAAATCTGGTGTTTTAGAATGCTCAAATGTGGTCTTATATTTAAAGTTATAAGTAAGTACAAATGCATTTATAGTTTACCTTTTTAATCTGCTGCTGCATCACATGTGTAAATTTATGATATCTGAATGGTATGTTGATGTAATAATACTAAATTATATTTTACTACTATTTAATATGTTTAGAACTGACACAGAATTACATTTACATAGTTCTAGAACAGACAAAATTATTTAACCAAGTAAAATAAATTATAAATATTAACAAAATTCCATCACCAAGTCCATCACCCATTTATTAAAATATACTGACATTCTGCAAACATTTTGATTTATTAATGTGTGCATTTGTTAGTGTTACTTGGAATATAAAAAAAGTTGCATATTAGTATATTTTAATATTTGAAAGATAATCTAAGAAAGTAAGTAAAACCTAAAAGATGTTTAATATTTTTATGCAATGACCATGAAGAAATTATGTTTACTAAGAAAAGCAAAGATATCTTAGGAAAGGCAACCCATCACCACCCATGACAAAAAAACTTACACATGCATTATGTAACTCCTCCTAGTGAAACAAAAAATGATAAATTATATTCAAAATTCTTAGATTGCATTTCAAATTGTGAGAAAATACACTACCGTTCAAAAGGTTGGGGTCACTTAGAAATGTCCTTATTTTTGAAAGAAAAGCACTGTTTTTTTCAATGAAGATAACTTTAAACTAGTCAGAAATACACTCTAATATCTAATATACATTGCTAATGTGGTAAATGACTATTCTAGCTGCAAATGTCTGGTTTTTGGTGCAATATCTACATAGGTGTATAGAGACCCATTTCCAGCAACTATCACTCCAGTGTTCTAATGGTACAATGTGTTTGCTCATTGCGTCAGAAGGCTAATGGATGATTAGAAAACCCTTGTGCAATCATGTTAGCACAGCTGAAAACAGTTTAGCTGGTTAGAGAAGCTATAAAACTGACCTTCCTTTGAGCAGGTTGAGTATCTGGAAAAAATTATTATTTCAAATACAAATCATTATTTCTAACCTTGTCAATGTCTTGACTATATTTTCTATTCATTTTACAACTCATGGTGGTAAATAAGTGTGACTTTTCATGGAAAACACAAAATAATTGTCTGGGTGACCCCAAACTTTTGAACGGTAGTGTATGTAATAACATTTATCTATTAACAATCGATAATCAGCATTCAAATGCAATTAGTGTTTCAAAACAGGCATGACGTCACAACTTACACATGCCATTTCATAACAAATTCATTACCCGAAAATTCTCAAGTACATTACTTATAACGAGAAAAAAATCTTACCTCGGAATGTGTCTTCCGATCACTAACTGCTGTAATCGGGGCCGACTGTGATGAACTTTGATCAACTGGCATCTGAATTTGACCGTGTCCATCGATCGTTTTGAATGCAGCACGAGCGAGTAGTTCAATCTCTTGTAGCCACAATTTTGAGATGTTTCTGTTTTGAACAGTGTTCAACTAAGGCAACACAACCACGAGATCCATAACTCAAGAAATCGTTACAATAAACACACTGGGCTTTCCCTGGTACTTCGCATTTCGCTATGAAGTCGGCCATTTTTTCAACCACAACTTCGGTATTTTTGCCGATCTTTACAGTCATTGACAGTTTTTTTGAGCCATTCCCAACGAAACTTGTTGTCTTTCGTGAGTTTTAGGTTCACCATTTTCACGAAATCGGGAAAACTCAGTTGATTGAACTGTCCGCCATTTGCATTTCCCTCCGCGTGTTGGATATGACAAAGGAATAACAAAAATCGCCGATTGGTTGCTTCAATAAGTATCAGCCAATCAGTGGCCTTGTTACATTACATTACTGATCTCGCTGGGTAGCGCGTTCTGCGTGGTGGATTTTAGCAGCCGATCGAAAATACGACTCGCCGCTCATAACATACCTCCAATCCCCCCCCCCCCTCCATTTTCTCCTTGAATTTAGACGATTCACGAGAATGACCCTAGACATGATCAAATCCGAGGAATTCCGCGGATCCGCGGAGGATTCTCATCCCTGAATTGAGTTTCACTGGCTGTGTGTTTAGGATCATTGTCTTGCTGAAATGTCCACCCTCATTTCATTTTCAGGATCTTGGCAGATGGCAACAAAATTCTTACCAGGGATGTCTCTGATCTTTCCTTCAATTGAAGTATGAAGTCTGCCTGTGCCATGTGCTGAAAAATCCCCCCACACCATGATGGGATGCGCAGTGTCACTTCTCCAAACATGCTGTGTGTTGTGGCATCCAAAAAGTTATATTTTGGTCTCATCTGACCAGACTATATTCTCCCAGTATTTTACTGGCTTGCCCAAATGTTGTGCAGCAAACTTTAAAAAAGCTTCAGCATGCTTTTTCTTCAACAATGGAGTCTCGCAAGGTGAGTGGGCATAGAGCCCATATTGGTTGAGTGCAATACTTATTGTTTTCTTTGAAACAGCAGTACCTGCTAACTCCAAGTCTTTCTGGAGCGCTCCACGAGTGGTCTTTGGCTTTTGGATAACTCTTGTGATAATTCCTTTGACTGCTATGTCAGAAATCTTGCTCCTGGTCGTGGCCAGTTTATGGTAAAATGATGTTCTTTCCACTTCTGAATGATGGCTCCAACAGTGCCCACTGGAACATTCAGCAGTTTAGAAATACACCTGTAACCAATGCCATCACTTTGTTTTCCAACAATAAGGTTGCAAAGGTCTACAGAGCTCTTTGCTTCTACCTATCATGAGATCTCTGTGGTATGGCAATCTGATATTCATAGACCTTTTTAACAGCTATCAGTCAGGACTTGATCAGCTGAAATTCATTTGCACCGACGCTGGATGGGATGGTGTCTTAAAATCTGATGGATTTCAGCTGGTTTCTTGGTTTTCTATGCCTTTTGGCACCTCTTTTCTTGTCTTTAATACTTATTCCCTGTGTCATTCCACTATGTTAACTATAACTTGTTTTGTGAACACAATTGCCTTAATTTCTTTGTATGTATGGATTACTTGGGTTGTTACTGATATCTAGTAAAAATCTCAAGTCAATGGCTCCATCAGAAGTATGTTTAATGAGAAAAATGTTGACGTGTTCAATACTAATTTTCCCCGCTGTATATCATTATCGTGATATAAGATGACTTAAATTGTGATATGAAATTTTGGTCATATTGCACAGCGCTAGATTGATCCACACATTTAGGGTTCGGTACATTGTCATTAATGTCAAGTATCACGATCCATCACTGAATTGATCTTTTGTCCCACCCCTACTAAATGTATATGCTCATGAATGAAACACACTTTTTTCTCAAGTGAAAAAACAATCTTTAAGAAGCAGCTACTGTAGGAATGACAGCAAGGAACAGGGTCATCTGTCAAAGATCCAGCTCTGCTAACAGTTAACCACTCTTACCACAACAGGCCAAGAACACACATACACAAAATTGTAGTCATTACCTGCAGCAGTAGGTGAATCAGTAATTTATTATCATGTCTGCAAATAGCTCATGGGTAATCAGTGTTTTAAAAGCAGTAAAAAAAAGTTAACAGTCCTAGCTGAGAACCGGGACTGCTCAAGGTTAGGAAAGTCTACAAAGTGCAATTACAATGTTCACTATTGCAATAATGTTATGACTGTAATTGTGTACTGTATGAAATTCACTACAAGAGTCAATGATTCTTCCTACTCGCTTTGAGGAAGTCTTTGCACCCGACCTTGTGCATTTTTCATGTTTCTAATGTCATGGGGGGAAAATGGTTGGCACCATTAAGCATACACCTTATAAATAGCAAATCACACGGTGTACTAGTTAACAATCCTGATTTAAGCAGCAAAAAGCCATAGACCTTTCCCCTTGAGTTCCTGTAGAAATCTTGACAATTTAATGGCCTGACATCCTTTGGGATCAAGACAACATTGTATTAAGAGAAGAGCGGGCCATGAAGGTGATGTCAATGCCTCCATTATTTTGATATAAACATACAATCATTTGGGACAACATAGAAAGGCAAAGCTTAGTCACGATGGGTGAAATGGTAAACCAGGTTGAATTGAATGAAACAAAATTTCAGACAAAACCTGTATGATGAATAGATTTTTTCCAGGCATTTCTGCAAACATGCAGGCATAAAAATCGAATGGCTTAACACTCAGGACGAGACCCGCCTTCATGCCTAGCTCGCCAGTGTCAAAAAGGCCACTGCAGAAGCTTACTGCAGTAAAATGCAGAGAAAACACACACAGCACACGATTATCTCATTACGGGTTTCCCCCCAAGTGATCAACGAGTTTAGGGAATATTCATACTGGAAAGACTGAAGAATTAAACGATGTAGGCCTTTTGTTATGTAACCTGAATACCGACCAAGCAACACGCACCACTTTTTTTGTTGTTGTTTGTTTTATTTGTAGCACAGCCTCAGCAATCGTGTTTTTATGTCGTGACAGTTCTTATATTTTAGCTAAATTGAAAGTTGTGGCGCAGACGGTGAGGTATGCCGGAGGTCACGTTCTCATCCTGCGTCACATTTTCCTGATCCGTGGATGTCACGGAGTCTGGCCAATGGGAGGCCAAGAAGACGCAGCCGCCACACCCACATCAGGAAGCAACAGAAAGCTACACGATGCGGCTCTGCACCCAATGCATTTAATAACATAATTATAGATTTACTACTGTTTTGTTATGACACAATGTTGACACATGTAAGCATTACATACTGTAGGAAACTTCCCACTGCGTTTTACGCAGTTTGTCCGTTAACAACTGTGCTGTACCGAGTCATAGTATCAAACAGACAACAAGCCATAATACTGAGATTTTAAAAAGGCCAGTTTAGGTAAACGTCATTCTTTTTCGTGTGCACTAGTAATTTATGCACAATTTAAGCTTTTAAAAGGGTGACGGTTGGTCAGAAAGAGTGAAAATTAGCTCCAACAGTGGACTCATACACCAAAACCTACCGATGCGTCGGATGTACTTAAAGAAAAAACAGCATATATGCTATAAAGACAATAATTAAGACAAAGCTGTAGACAAATGACGTCAAACTTCAACTTTTGTAGAAAATACCCACCTTGTTTCGCCGTGAAACCCGCAGAAAAGATGGAGGCGCTGCGGCTGTATCAGTAAAAGAGGTGCTCAAGGTGATTTTCTAGCGTTTTATTCTGTGGGACTATTTTTTTAGTGATGCTGAACAATATCCATCCGAGAAGATAAAGACCAAAGGCAGAATTTTTAAAGCGATTAAATCAGCTTTGTGTGGTTATTATTCACTGCCTTGGTTGTTGCAACTGGGAGTTAGTGTTTAATTTCAGTTGATGCTTTTTAGAAGATTCTGGAAAGTTTTAACATTAATAGCAGTGCGGAAGGATACGCAGAGGATAGAGACACTTCCTTGGGTAAAATTCTGAACCAATCAGGGAGCGTGAATACATCTGTAAGGGCACGTGACCATACTTAGTTTTAATGGGGGGGGAAGTAGTGGCTCCGTTAAATGACCAACCAACTTTACAGCTAACTTTACAAGTCAAATTAATAACGTCAAACGACAGTTGCCAAACTATGTTGAACTTTTCATCACTTGGACGCACAGCTGCCAAAACGGTTGGTGGTAAGCATGAAATGATCTATTAGATCATATCATATCATATATTATCTCACTGAAAACACCCACGGGCCGTTTATTGCCCCAGCTGCGTTTGTAGGTCAGAATAATTTAATGGATTATAGAGGAAATAAATCGAAGAAAAGAAGAAGTCAGGTTCCCTGTAAACTGCTGAACATGTGAAGCATCCTAGCTATGCAATAACTCCATCTAGTGGTGAAATGCAACCGTTGTCAGTGTTTGTCAGTTATATACTGTACAGTATATGCCCTTATCTGTTTGCGTTATTATAATGTCATTATTAACCATTTTACTCAATTTCTAACTGATATGGTATGCATGAATGGCTCTATCTTAAAAATGCGTTACAAATATACTTTATACCTCAAAATATGAATATTCTTTACAAATTTACTAGATTGATTTTATTAATGTTTAATAGTGACAGGCCACTGAAGATCGAATACCGTATTCATTTACATACAGTTATATTTGAAATAACTTGTATCAGTGTATATTTATTGATATAGATCTTTTTTAAATGATGAGATAAATTCCTATTAAAATTCCACTTTGCAGCACTTTAAGAAGGAACGTTGCTCATTAATAAATACAAGTATGAGGAACCCTAAATCACGTGAGAACAGACGACTAGTAGCATTAACATCTGACAGTAAGCAAAGATGATATTTAATTTGTGCAGTGCAAACACTGCATGACTATGCTGCAAATGTTTCCCAGGATGATTAGGTGCCTTGTTGTCCTAATCAGCTCTGCTAGTAAGATTGTAGACAAAGTAAATCCTTTGCACAGACCCAGATACTTCACATATCTAAACCACAGTGAGATTCCAAATTAGAATGTTTTCAAACTGTGCACCAAATTGTACTCTGCAGATCTAGGAAGACTGGTGATATATATTTGTAGAAATCATTTCTAACGAAGTCCATATACTCTAACCCCCATGTTTCATTTCCCCTTACCTGTTTACAGTTACGGTGGTGTTAGCACTGCTACTCCCACTGCCCATATTTCTATCTCACTGGCTGTTGAGTGTCTTTGCCCTGGATCCTCACTACCTCAGCATCCAGGGCCAGAAGAAACACCTATCCATGCAAGGAACAGATCTGCTATACAGTCTCTTTTTGCACCTTCCAACCTTGGAGCTGTCAGTCAGTATTAATAGCTGCTAACCCCTGTACCACAGGGTACAGTAATACACTGCAGGAATACTCTGACAAATCTCAGAGATGAATGTGGAGGACACCGACTGCAACTTGCAGTGGTCTAATATAATAACTGCAACCAGCAATTCAATTTTAAAAAGGGACCAAAACAATCAACAACAAATAAAACAGCCCAAAACAACAACAATTTAAATATGAATATGTGATGATGCTCATAGATGTGTGATATGATCGCATTATGAACATACAGTGCTGTGAAAAATTATTTGCCCCTTCCTGATTTCTTATGTTTTTGCATATTTGTCACACTTAAATGTTTCAGATAATCAAACAAATTTTAACATTAGACAAAGATAGCCCAAGTAACGACAAAATGCAGTTTTTAAATGATGATTTAATTTATTAGCTCCTGAGCATTCCAGCCAATTTCCCTAAAAATGCCTAAAGATAGCATACGCAAAGTGAATCAAATTTTTTCTTCATTTAGTGACAGTTGAAAATTTTAAATGTCCTGTGGGTGAAACACCAGAATCAAGAAGTCACTTAAATAGAACCTGTCTGACAAAGAGAAGTCGGCTACATAAAAGATCAGCAACACATCATGCAGCGATCTAAAGAAATTCAAGAAGAGATGAGAAACAAAAGCCCAGAACAACATCTAAAGAACTGTAGGCCTCACTTCCCTCAGTTTGGACACTGGTCTATGATTCAACAATAAGAAAGAGGCTAGGCAAAAATGGCCTGCATGGCAGAGTTTCAAGACAAAAACCACTGCTGACCAAAAAGATACTAAAGCTCATCTTACATTTGCTTAAAAACATCTTGATGATCCCCAAGACTTTGGGGAAATTATTCTGTGGACTGTTGAAACAAAAGTTGAACTTTTTGGAAGGAGTGAGTCCCTTTATATCTGGCATAAAACTAACGTAGCATTTCATGAAATGAACATCAGACCAACAGTCAAACGTGGTGGTAGTGTGATGGTCTGGGGCTGCTTTGCTGCTTCAAGACCTGGACAACTTGATAACTACTTGATGGAACCATGAATTCTGCTCTACCGGAAAATCCTGAAGGAGAATGACCGGCCATCAGTTTGTGACCTCAAGCTCAAGCCTTCCAATGTGGCTGAATTAAAACAATTCTGCAAAGAACAGTGGGCCAAAATTCCTCAACACCGATGTAAAAGACTTACTGCTAGTTGTCACAAATGGTTGATTGCAGCTGTTGCCACCAAGCACAACCAGTTATTAGGTTTAGGGGAAATTTCTTTTTCATATAGGGTCAGGTAGGCTTGGAGAGCCTTTTTTTTCCTTTAATAAATGAAATTATTTAAAAACTGCATTTTGTATTTCTTGGGTTATCTTTGTCTAATATTGAAATTTGTTTGATGATCTAAAACATTCAAGTGAGAGATATGCAAAAAGAAAAAAAAAATCAGGAAAGGGCAAATACTTTGTCACAGCATTGTACCCTGACTATAAAGATGAACTGTATGCATTATATCGTTTTAGTTTAAGGAGGACATGGAAAGGGTTGGCAATACAGAGGAAGATGTAAGGGATAGATAGGGTGAGATGAATTCTGATGATCCTCTGTGACAACCCCTATAGGGAGCTGCTAAAAGAAGATATCTTTGAAAGTTCGTATGTTGTAGATGCAACAAATGCATTCAAAATGCAAAAAGGAGTCAGACCAAATCAAGACTTGTAAAGCCCCTTCTTTATTCCTCTTTTCATTAAAAGATGAGATGCTGTACTTGTTTAACTTAATGAGAGAAGTACCAAATGATTCAAAGATTTTAATTTGTCAATACTTCTATATGTACAGGACATACAGTAGAATTGAAATGTCATTTATCTCTCTCTTAGTGGTGTGCGCAATAAATAAGACAAGAAGGAATAATTTGATTTCTTTTTTTTTTTTTGATTTTGTAT
Organism: Pholidichthys leucotaenia; assembly: GCA_020510985.1. NCBI lineage: Eukaryota > Metazoa > Chordata > Actinopteri > Cichliformes > Pholidichthyidae > Pholidichthys > Pholidichthys leucotaenia. The sequence goes on from CM035837.1 coordinate 373,467,780, forward strand.
ACTTTATTGATCCCCAGAGGGGAAATTGAGGGCATCCACCTGGATGGATGAAGCAGCCACGGTATGGTGCTATTCCTTTACCATTCACACACACATTCACACCTAGGGCCACTTTAGAGTCTCCAATTAACCTAACCTATAAGGATGATAATAAGGATGGAAAACAACAATCGATGTGCAGTAATGCTACCCGTAGTGCAAATAAAGGTAAAAACACAGCAATCATATGTACAGTAAACCATAATACTGGTACATTGCAAGTTCAATGCGATAACAGGGGTGCAGACAGTGACAGATTTGTCTGCGCATGATCAGTATTGCAATGATAGACAGCAGCCGGTATGGCATTTGTGCAAATGGTCGCAGTAAGGTGCAAGACATACAGCAGCAGATGTAGTACTGTTGGTGTGCCAAGTCTTTTTGTGCAAACATCTGAGGTAGGGTTACTGTGTGGGTGAGTGTGTTACGGTCCAGGGGCAGGGGGCAGGGGGCGGGGAGTGGGCAGAGTTCAGGGTCCTGATGGCCTGGTGAGCAAAGCTGATTAGCAGTCTTGTGGAGCGGGCCCGGAGGCTCCGGTACCTTCTCACTGAGAGCAGGAGGCTGAAGAGGGAGTGTGAGGAATGGGAGGTGTCACCTGTGATGTTGATGGCTCTGTGGGTGAGATGGGTGTGGTAGATTTCCAAGAGGGAGGACAGAGGGGCACCAATGATCTTGCTGGCTGCTTTCAGTGTGCATTGTAGAGTCTTCCGGCAGGAGGCGGTGTAGACTCCGTACCACACAGTGATGCAGCTGGTGAGGATGCTCTCAATGGTGCCCCGGTAGAATAAGCACATGATGGCGGGTGGGACTCATGCTCTCCTCAGTTTTCAGAGGAAATGGAGGCAAGTTTGAGCCTTCTTGGCCAGTGATGTGGTGTTGTTGGACCAGGAGAGGTCCTTGGAGATGTGCACCCCAAGAAACTTAGTGCTGCTCACCCTCTCCACAGCTGCTCCATTGATGATCAGAGGGGGATGCTGTGTGTGTGTGTGTCCTCTCCTGAAGTCGACCACAGTCTCCTTGGTTACATTCAGGAAGAGATTATTGTCTTTACACCACTGGATCAGTTGGCTTACGTCATTTCTGTAGTTGGCCTCTTCATCGTTTGTGATGAGGTCCACCACCATTGTATCGTCTGCAAACTTGATGATGTGGTTGGTACTGTAGGCTGGTACACAGTCATGGGTCAGCAGGGCGAAGAGCAGCAGGCCGAGCATGCACCCTTGTGGGGCCCCTGTGCTCAGTGTGAGGGTCTTGGAGGTGCTGCTGCTGGCCCGCGCATTCTGTGGCCTCCTTGTGAGAAAGTCCAGCACCCAGCTACAGAGAGAGGTTTTGAGTTGCAAGTGTCTGAGTTTTTGTATCAGGTGCTGGGGGATGATTGTGCTGAATGCTGAACTGAAGTCCAAGAACAGCATTCGCCCATAGGAGTTCTTTGAGTCCAGGTGGCTGAGGGCTGGATGGAGAGCAGCAGAGATGGCATCTTCTGTGGATCTGTTTGATCTGTATGCAAACTGAGATGGGTTGTCAGAGGGTGGCAGGGTGGACTTGATGTTCTGCATGACCAGCTGCTCAAAGCTCTTAATTATGATTGAGGTCAGTGCTACTGGCCAGTAATCATTGTAGCTGGATGGGACAGGCTTCTTTGGGACTCGTATTATAGTAACAGTTTTGAAACATGTGGGGACAACAGCTTGACTCAGGGAGATGTTGAAGAAGTCGGCCAGGACATTCATGAGCTACTCCGCACAGTCCTTCAGAACGTGACCTGGAATGTTGTCTGGTCCAGTTGCCTTGCATGGGTTGGTCCTGTAGAGGGTCCTCTTCATGCTAGCCGGATCCAGACTTATAGCCTGCTCATCTGGGGGAGGAGTGGTCTTCTGTGCTGATGTGCTGTTTTGTGCTTCAAAGCGGCCAAAGAAGTCATTTAAGTTGTTAAGCAGTGTGATGTCGCTTGCACAGGTCTGAGGTGGAGGTTTGTAGTTGGGGAGGGTCTGTATGCCACACCAGAGAGACTGTGCATCTCTGGTGTTGCCGAAGTGTCTGGATATTTTCTTGCTGTACTGTCGTTTTGCTTCCTTGATACCATGGAACAGGTTGGCCCTAGCTGCTGTTAGTCCTGCGGCATCACTGGCCCTGAAGGCTGCGTCCTGAGCCCTCAGGAGCCTGTGAACCTCTGCTGTCATCCATGGCTTCTGGTTAGCACGAACAGTGATGGTTTTGCAGTGAGTGATATCATCAATGCATTTAGCTATGTATGCTACAGCAACTTGCCGCCTGCAGCTGTCTCACAGTACTTTCGGCCACCTCCAGAGAGTCTCGCGGAGCAGGAAGATCTGCACATCGACAAAGTTGCGAATCTTCAACACCTGTGTGGTCTCCGTCCTCCTTTATGGGTCTGAGACCTGGACCCTCTCCACCACAACCACCTGCCATTTGGATACATTCCACTGGACCTGCCTCCGTAACATCCTCGGCATCCAATGGTTCCACCACATTACAAACGATGAGGTCTACAGGAGGGCTAGCTGCCCCATCCCCATCTCCACCGTCATCAGAAGGGGTAGGCTGCGACTCCTTGGCCACATGGCCAGGTTGGATGATGGGATTCCAGCCAAGCAGGCTCTCTCCGCCAGCACTCGTCCGACCCCCCAGGGCCGGCATCGCCCCCGAGGTCGGCCCAGACTGTCCTGGACGACCCGGGTCACAACGATAAGACCTCTGGCTGACCTCATTGCCCTAGCCCAGGCTTATTCAATTAGCGGCCCGCGGGCCACATGCAGCCCAGAACCAACCTCCGAGTGGCCCACGGGCTCAGGCCATGCCAAGGAAATATAAATTTAAGAAAAAAATATGAAGGAATGACTGTTCGCAAACACGCACACAAACAACGTGCGTGACCATCATCCGCGCGGAGTTCAGAAGCGTCCTGCCTACGTGAGCGTTCAGCTGGATTCCAGTCGGCAGGCCAGGCAGAGCGTCTCACTAGCGTTGCTGTCTGAGAGAAGTATGAGCTTATTAAAGTACTTTAAACACGGAAAAAACTAAAAGAGGTATGTAAGCAGTGGAGGGATTTATTGTGGTTTTAACCTGCTGGTAACGGGAACAATAAGAGTCACTGAGCAAACAGGTGTGGGTTAGACTTCATATGCAGGGAAAGAGGCAAGAGTGACTGAATCGCTGAGGATTTACTTCACCAGCCATTACAATAATTTATTATTATTATGTACCTGGCAAGTTAAGATGACCGAAATTCACAATTCAGCAGCCTTCAGACAAACTAAACGTGCCAACATTTGGATTTCAAAATAAGGGAAGTTTTTCCTGTTGTCTGGTTGGTGAGGAGAGTTCTAAAAACCTATAAATACAGATGTGGACAAAATTGTTGGTACCCCTCTGTTAATGAAAGAAAAACCCACAATGGTCACAGAAATAACTTGAATCTGACAAAAGTGGTAATAAATAAAAATTCTATGAAAATTAACCAATGAAAATCAGACAATGCTTTTGAATTGTGGCTCAACAGAATTATTTTAAAAAACAAACTCATGAAACAGGCCTGGACAAAAATGATGGTACCCCTACAAAAGATTGAAAATAATGTGACCATAGGGACATGTTCAACCAAGATGTGTCCTCTAATTAACATCACAGGTGTCTACAAACTTGTAATCAGTCAGTCGGCCTATTTAAAGGGTGACAAGTAGTCACTGTGCTGTTTGGTGACATGGTGTGTACCACACTAAACATGGACCAGAGGAAGCAAAGGAGAGAGTTGTCTCAGGAGATTAGAAAGAAAATTATAGACAAGCATGTTAAAGGTAAAGGCTATAAGACCATCTCCAAGCAGCTTGATGTTCCTGTGACTACAGTTGCACATATTATTCAGAAATTTAAGATCCACGGGACTGTAGCCAACCTCCCTGGACGTGGCCGCAGGAGGAGACGGATAATACGAATGGTAACAAAAGAGCCCAGAACAACCTCTAAACACATTCATGGTGAACTCCAAGGTCAAGGTACATCAGTGTCAGATCGCACCATCCGTCGTTGTTTGAGCCAAAGTGGACTTCATGGGAGATGACCAAGGAAGACACCACTGTTGAAAACAAATCAGAAAAAAAGCCAGACTGGAATTTGCCAAACTGCATGTTGACAAGCCACAAAGCTTCTGGGAGAATGTCCTATGGACAGACGAGACAAAACTGGAACTTTTTGGCAAGGCACATCAGCTCTATGTTCACAGACGCAAAAATGAAGCGTACCAAGAAAAGAACACTGTCCCTACTGTGAAACACGGAGGAGGTTCTGTTTTGTTGTGGGGCTGCTTTGCTGCATCTGGCACAGGGTGTCTTGAATCTGTGCAAGATACAATGAAATCTCAAGTCTATCAAGGTATTCTAGACAGAAATGTGCTGCCCAGTGTCAGACAGCTTGGTCTCAGTCGCAGGTCATGGGTCTTGCAACAGGATAATGACCCAAAACACACAGCTAAAAACACCCAAGAATGGCTAAGAGCGAAACATTGGACTATTCTTTTTTTTTTCAAATTATATTTATTGAAATTTTTTCCTTTGTTTTGCACACACACACACAACCCCCCCCCCCCCAACAATCAAAACATGAAAAACAGCCCAGCACAAAATTGATCTACACAAAATTAAAGATTAAAATTAAAAAAAAGGGAAGATATACTTAGCTAGAAATTCATACATGTACACACATAAACCAGCACTTGTACATTTGTACAGAGGAGCGTAACCATCATAGCACCACAAACAAGGTAAAAAAAAAAAGAAGTCATATTTAATCCAAGTTAACGCTCCCAAGAATCGAGGCCACTGTAAGGTTAGAGAATTTGAGATATGGGGTCCATATTTTCATAAAATATCTCTTTGTTGAGTGAAGTAAACATGTTAAATATTCCAAAGGGAAACACTCCATGATGATTTTATGCCAGTTTGTTTTAGTTGGTGGTTTGTCACATATCCATGACAAAAAAATATTCCTTCTTGCCGCATATGCAAGGATATTGTACAGTCTTGCAGAGCTTCCAAAAAGTAATTCCTGGTTTGGGTGTCCCAGTAGCAGAGAGCGAGGATCCATGTCTATATTCACACCAAATATTTGATTCATGTCTTGTACAACATCTAGCCAGTATGCTTGGATTTTAGGACAAGACCAAACACAATGAGTATAGGTACCAACTGAAATTTTACATTTCAAACACATGAGTGAAAGCTGGGGATTCATGTTGGATCTTTTACTGGGAGAGATTTGTAAGCGATGTAAAATTTTGTATTGCAATAATCTTGCACAATTGCATATTGAAATCTTCTTGGCACACTCCCAGATTGCATCCCATGAATCCTCACAAATATTTACACCAAGTTCACTTTGCCATTTCTGTTTAAGATCCTGCATAATTGACATACACATCACATCTGACTGACTTAAGGCACTATAACAGCGAGTTATAAATTGGACTATTCTAAAGTGGCCTTCTATGAGCCCTGATCTAAATCCTGTTGAACATCTGTGGAAGGAGCTGAAACATGCCGTTTGGAGAAGGCACCCTTCAAACCTGAGACAACTGGAGCAGTTTGCTCATGAGGAGTGGGCCAGAATACCTGCTGAGAGGCGCAGAAGTCTCATTGACAGTTACAGAAATCGTTTGATTGCAGTGATTGCCTCAAAAGGTTGTGCAACAAAATATTAAGTTAAGGGTACCATCATTTTTGTCCAGGCCTGTTTCATGAGTTTGTTTTTTAAAATAATTCTGTTGAACCACAATTCAAAAACATTGTCTGATTTTCATTGGTTAATTTTCATAGAATTTTTATTTATTACCACTTTTGTCAGATTCAAGTTATTTCTGTGATCATTGTGGGTTTTTCTTTCATTAACAGAGGGGTACCAACAATTTTGTCCACGTCTGTATATAGAAATATTTTAACAGAAATGATGGAATCTTTGGTAATTTAACTTATTTCATTAATTGTAATTTGATAAATATGTATTCTTTGAAATCAGAGTTAAATTATTGTTCTCTTCTGGCTCTGCAAAATTATGGTCAAAAGTGTACATTTTATAAGGAAAAAAAAAAAAAGTAAATTTGACCACAATCCGTTTCAAATTTATTACAAACAACAGTAATTTTATTTAAAAAATAGATAAAAATTAGCCAGGGCGGCGTGGTGGAGGAGTGGTTAGCACTGCGGCAGCACAGCAACTCACCCTTGGCCGGGGATCCTGGGTTCGATCCCAGCCCCCGACCAACAGTGATCTGTGTGGAGTTTGCATGTTCTCCCCGTGTCTGCGTGGGTTTACTCCAGGATTTCTCCGGTTTCCTCCCACATGCCAAAAACATGCAAGTTAGGTTAATTGACATCAACTGGGGATTCTAAATTGTCCTTAGCTATGACTGTGAGAGTGAATGGTTGTCTGTCTCTCTGTGTTGGCCCTGCGATGGACTGGTGATCTGTCCAGGGTGTACCCTGCCTCTCGCCCAAAGATGCTGGAATAGGCTCCAGCCCCCCTGCGACCCGAAAAGGATTAAGCGGAAGAAGATGAATGAATGAATAAAAATTAGCCATAAAGTAATACACAGATTTATGCTAAAGTCTCAAATGTACAAGAAAAGTCAATTTTACAAGAAGAAATTACAAATGTGAGGAAAATAGTTTCAAATTTAGATAAATTTACAGAGAAAAGCAGAAAACTATAAGAAAATAGTTATAAATTTTGGAGAAAAACCTCAAACCTTCAAGACTGAAGTCATTACTCGAGTTTTTAAGTGGGTGCTTTTTGCATCCTTAACTCTACTAGAAATTTTTGGTTGACTGATATGTGAGCTTAATGGAATGTGTAGTTATAAAAAGAGGTTCCTACTCACACATGTGGTGATTTAAAACAAAACAAAACAAACCACAGTAGTAGATGTGCAATGTTTGTTAATGTAATCAAGCTTTTCTTGGGGGGGGGGGGGGGAGTGCACTGAAGTCTTTGACAGTTCATTTTTTATTCAGCTAAATGCGCTTTGTGATGTGCCAAGGTCAGTTATGACCAGGATGTAGGATATTTTATTTCAAAAGGGAAACAAATGTTAATGCTACTAACAGCGCACATTGAGTTTTTATGCACTTTGAGATATGCCTGAGTAAGATGTGACCAAAATGGTTACTTACAATTTTAATAATAAAAGTATTTTATTTTTTTCCATTCCGTTTATTTAATTGTTGTTCAAGAGGAAAAATATTTCTACTACTTCAAGTTCTTCTCAACCCCAGCACTGTTATTGTGTGTTTATGCACTTTTGATGTGCCTTTGTCATGTGCCAAGCACACATTTAAAACCAAGACAGTGAATAAAAAGTGCATTTTTTTATAATACTGATCTGTGTTGGTTTGAAATTTATCATATTCAAAAGATCGCTGAACATGTGCAGCCCAGTTATGTCTTGATTTCAAATTGTGGTCCAACTGATTTTATAACTGAATAGCCCTGCCCTAGCCCAAGACCGCCCTGCCTTCAGACGACTGGCCGCAATGGTCACTTAAGTGGCCAGGCGAGGATTAAGTTAAGTCACTTGGTTGATTTGAATACTTCACTTGAATGTTTAGCAGTTAAGATAAGATAAGCCTTTATTAGTCCCACAACGGGGAAATTCCAGGATTGCAACAGCACAGGGATAGCAACACTCAGAGCATCAAAAGAGAGAGGAAGGGGAAAAAAAACTCGGAATCGAGCCGCTGTTGCAAAAGGCAGCCGACTGGTGTGGCGCCGAGAGACTATTAACAGTGGTATACAAACGTTATAAAAATTACCTCGATAAATCAGTGTGTTAAGTATAATTTTAAAAAATGAACTTATGATATAATGCTGTTTACACTGAAATGAGCTGCCTTCATATTCTTCCTCCTCATTTTGTACAAGTGTAAAAAATAATTTTCATATGATAAGTTGATATATTAATTATCCTTAGAGGCCTAGTGAATTTACACTGAAACGATAATTAAACTGGACGTCTGTCGTAAGCTAGTCATGCTACAGCAGAGCGACGCCGCTCAGTTCAAACCAGACCACGCTTCCTCAATGTCAGCCATCTTTAACAGTTGTCAACGTGTCGTCAGTGAGGTTACACAGCTTCTCTTCAAATGCACAATTGCAAAAACCCCACTTTATAATCTATATTATTCCCATAAAAAATAAGATTTAATTTATAGCAATAATGTAAAATGAATCTCATCTCCCATCTGTTGACGCCGTTAACATCTGTATGTACACAAAAAAAAATAGAGTAAACTGATGCTACAGTCTCTTTTTGTTACAGTACACTTTTCTTCTGCTAACACTGAATGGACCAATCGGTGCACTTCTTTCAACAAACAACACAAAAGTCAATTTTAAAAAATGTGCTAAAAACTCTCCACTAGCATTAATATATTAATAATTTATCTTATAGTTTGATTTTAGCTTCCGCCATCCAAACTCCTGATTATAGCTAGCTCGACTCCACCTTGTCCCTTTTCGCTCCCTGAAGACCAACACTTCCTGACATCGCTGAGATCCCCGCACTTAAATTAAAAAAACAAAAAAAAAACAAAAACAGGAGCAGTTTACGACGGCAAGCCATTGGTCCTTTAAATACTGTTCAGTACTGGAATGTTTTTAGACTCTAATACCTGATACGAGTAAGTGAGCCATTAAAAAATACAAACAAGAATAAAAACTCCTTCTGGACACAATAAATAGCTATCCTTCATATAGTGCAGTAATACAGTACTCACACTACACCTACAGTAATTGCACATGCAACTGCCCCCCCCCCCCCCCCCCCGCTGCCATCTTTATCATTCCCGTCACTTCCTATTTCCAAAATCAAATTTCCAAAGTCTGTTCTGGGACTTCCCTGCAGCTAAAACGGTATTGAACGGTAATGAATTTCAACATTGCAGTATTGTACAACCCACCGTCACACAATTCTTCTTTTTATAATGAATTAAGTGATCTGGTTAAACAACTTGAGAGGAGCAGAGAAACAATATTTTATGGTGACTTTAATATTAACTGGTCTGATAAAAAGGACAAACAGAAACTGAAAAGCCTCACGACTAAATTTAATTACCAACAAATGATCAAAGGACCAACAAATGATCAAAGGACCCACCAGGATAACCAAACAATCTAGAACACTTATTGACATGGTATTTGCTAATAAACCATAACGAATAACCAGAACATATAATCTTGTAACTGGTCTCTCAGATCATAACATGGTTCTTGCTGTCAGAAAACTTACTAAAAAGCAACTACAGTATTTTGGGGGAGTCGATATTGACAAATTAAATTTTATTATTCCCAAATCAAAAAATGCGGAGTTTGAACATTACTTAGAGAATCAAAATTGGGAGCAGCTCATGTCAATATATGAAGTAGATGATTGTTGTAATTTTATAACTGCAACAATTACAAAGTCTATAGAAAAATTTACAAAGCAAATTAAAAGTAGACAACAGAAGATTAACCTACCATGGTTAAATAATGAAATAAGAAAACTTATGAAGAGGCGAGACTCTGCATTGAAAACATCATTAACCTCTAAACTACAAAATGATCACCTTGTGTACAAAAGTTTAAGAAATAAAGTGGTACAAGAGCTGTGAAAATCAAAAGTATCTTATTACAATAAACTGATAGATCATGCAAAGGGTAACAACAGTTCCCTATGGAGGCATTTAAATAACTTAACTAATAAAAAAAATGTTCAGAAGGGGGTAAAGGAACTCAGAAGCAATGACAAGACCATCAGTGACAAGGCTACATTGGCAAATGAATTTAATTCATATTTTGTGGACTCTGTGGAAGACGTAACAAAAAACTTTGTGCTGCCAAATGTGCTCAACAACACAAAATCATTACTTTCTACAGATTCTTTTCACATGGATGAGGTAAATGAGGAGTTAATTGCTGGTATTGTTAAAACACTGTCAAACTCAAAAACTAATGATATCTACAATATGAGCACTTCCTTTCTCAAAACGCACAGCAAAATATTAATCAAACCACTGACTCATCTCATTAATCTCTCCATTAGGTCTAGTACATTTCCATCTGGTTGGAAAAAAGCTGTCGTCATACCAGTTCATAAATCAGGCAGTAAAGACGATATATGCAATTACCGCCCAATCTCTATTTTACCAGTCCTGTCTAAGGTTCTTGAAAAAGTTGTAGCTACACAGCTGATAGACTATTTACAAGACAGTCAACTTCTTCATCCACATCAATTTGGTTTTAGACCAGGATACTCAACAGAAACAGCAAATTGTTGCCTTATTGAAAATGTCAAACAGTCCTTGGACAGGGGTAATGTGGTAGGAGCTGTTTTTCTAGATCTCAAAAAGGCTTTCGATACTGTAAACCACAGTTTGCTTTTATCTAAAATGGTATCTTTTAACTTCTCTCCAGATACATTAGAATGGTTTGCATCTTATCTCCAGAATAGAGAACAGTGTGTAAAAGTTCACCAGGATAAATCCTCATTTTTAAACAACCGTATGGATATCCCACAAGGGTCCATTCTTGGTCCTTTACTTTTCAGCATTTTTATTAATGACTTGCCGCTACACTGCTCAGCTGCAACATGTCAGCTTTATGCAGATGATGCAGTTATTTACACAGCTGCCAAGACTCCAGCACAGGCTGCAGATGTACTGTCTACAAATATGGTTGATGTCCAAGAGTGGCTCTTCCAGAACCATCTATTGCTGAACCTTCAGAAAACAGTTTCAATGTGCTTTTCAATCAAAAAATGTAACCTGCAACGTTTTAAAGTTAATATACATGATCAAGACATCACTTTAGTTACAGAATTCAAATACCTTGGCATTGTACTAGATCCTCAATTCAAATTTAATCTTCATATAAAGAAAATTTCTAAAACAGTAAAAAAAAATCTGAACTGCTTTAAATTAATTAAATATTACATACCATACGAAGCAGCTGTACTGTATATGCATTCTATGGTTTTTTTCTCATATATCATACTGTTTGACAGTCTGGGCTCAAGCAGCCCCTTCCACAATAAAACATAGGTTCATTATATAATCAAACTAAAAATCTTGGACAAAAAGCCCATTAGGTGGCATCACTGTTATATTTTAAAAAAATACAATCTATTGAGTTTTGAGAGTTTCATTGACCTCTGTTTTCTGAAATTAATTTTCAAATGTTTCCATAAATCAGCGCCTGAGCCACTTGCTGGTTTCATCCAAAGACAGGACAGCAGCAGAGCCACCAGGAGTTCTGTTAACAATAACTGTAAAATATTCCACCGCAGAACCACATTTGGACAAACAGCTTTCTCTATAAAGGGCAGTCACATCTGGAACACAATGCCAAATGAAATTAAAATAATAACGGACTTGGGTTATGGCTGCCACGTAGGACGGACGTGTCTCGCTCTGCTCTGCTCCTGGAGAAAAAAAATCGGCAAATAACTCTCTCATTTGGGACAGAACGTATCCCAGCGTTTGGGCGAGGATATGTCGGCGAAGCCTAAGGCTGGAAAACCAGGAAAAGGAAAAAGCGAGCCGCCGAAACAGTCCAAATTAACGGACTTTCAGGTCTGTGACGCAGCAAACAGGGCTCCATATATGGCGGAGGAGGCTGGCAACGCTGCGATTTCTGCGGGGAATGGCGCAGATGCGCTGATGGCTGCCATGAGTTCAATGAGAGCGGACTTTTCCTCTAGATTTGATGGGATTATGACAGCGTTGGAAGGAATAAGAAAGGAATTGGGTGACTGTGTAGAACGAACGGCGCAGATGGAGCTCCGTCTCGCTAGTGCTGAAGATGACGTCACCCGTCTTCAATTAAAGGTGCGCACTTTGGAAAAAAAAAATAAATCTCTGGAAGATAATATTTTGGATTTGGAATCTCGGTCGAGACAGAATAATTTGAGGCTGGTGGGTCTTCCAGAGGAATCAGAAGGTCGGGACGTATGTTCCTTTCTGGAAAAGTGGATTCCGGAGGTGCTGGGCAGCGAGGAGTTGCAATCAGCAGTGGTTCTGGAAAAAGCACATCGCATTGGCCCACGGAGAGATAAGGGACCGCCGAGGACCTTAATTATGAAGTTTCTTAACAACAGAGACAGGATGAAGATCTTCAACGCTGCACGAGCTAAAAAAGGAGAGATTAAACACCAGGACCAGCAGGTGCGGTTCTACCCAGATTTGGCCACAGGAATCCAGCAATTGAGGAAGCAGTTTGATCCCGTACGTAAGGAGCTGCGCAACCTTGGGATTCGTCATGGTGTAATCTATCCTGCGAGACTGCTGACCACGTATGAGGGCAGAACCCACATCTTCAAGACCCCAGAGGAGGCGCAGGAGTTCATCAAGAAGATCAAAGAAGAAGAAGAGACTGGTGGGAGCTAAGCATGAACAAAATATAAGGTAGAATAATTAAGCATTTGCACAGGCATCTGACTGACTTGAAGTAAATAGTAAGTTTACAAAATATAGATTGTATTATATATTAAAAAAAAAACAAAAAAACAAAACAAACAAACAAAAAAAAACTATGATGTACAAAGTTGTTAAAAATTTTGGAGTTAAGTTGGAAAACTACAGAGGAGAGTTAATGTTACGTCATTAAAAGCAGTAGAGTTAGGGTGATTGGGAGGATGAAGAAGGAGTGGCTTAGGCTGTTCCCCGTGGGTGTGGAACGGTCGATGGCTATATCGGGAGACAGAATTTTTCTTTTGATTTTGGGGGGTTTGCCACAAGTGTGGGAAGGGGAAATTTGTTTGTGTGTAGTTTGTAGGATGAATGTTCAACCACTCATGTTTTTGCTTCTCTGTATGAGCATGTTTACACTGCAAGGTAATCCCAAACTCTCTATTGATCATGGACCAAAGTGTTAATCTTAATTTAACTTCATGGAATTGCAGAGGTCTACAAAATTTAAAAAAACTTAAACAAGTTATGAATAAAATAAAGGACATGGGTTCAAGAATTGTGTTTTTACAAGAAACTCATCTGATAGAGGAGGATGTTAAAAGAATTAGGAGTAGATGGCAGGGAAGTGTATTCACCTCTTCATTTTCATCCCGAGCCAGGGGAGTTATGACTCTCATACATAAATCAGTTCCTTTTCAAGTGAAAAATGTAATTGGAGACAAATTTGGAAGATATGTAATCATTCAAGGTTCTTTGCTATTAGAAAATATAAATCTTGTGAACTTATATGGTCCCAATATAGATGATCAGAAGTTCTTTGCTAATTTATTTCTCATCTTATCATCACTTACAGGGCAACATATAATAGCAGGGGATTTTAATTGTACATTGAATCCAGGTGTGGATAGATCAACAGGACTGGATTGTACGCACATTGGATGTAGGATGACTATTAATCATTTTATGAAAGAATTGAGATTGTTAGATATATGGAGAGAAATGAAACCACAAGTTAAAGCCTATTCTTGTTATTCCAGTACCTACAAGACATTCTCACGTATTGATTATTTTTTGATTTCCACAGAATTAAGGTCCAAGATTCAAAACTGCTTTTATGATAACATCGTGATCTCTGATCATGCACCCTGTTGTCTAATATATGTAGATAAAAAATTGACAAAGGAATCAGGTAGATGGCAATTTCAGCATAAATGGCTTCAGGATGAGGAATTTGTCAAGTATATAGAAAAACAGATAGACGAGTTCTTTGACATCAATACTACACAAACATCAGCATGTGTAAAGTGGGAGGCTTTCAAAGCTTTTATTAGGGGGCATATTATTAGTTATACAGGATCAAAATCTAAGAAGACTCGAGAGGAGAGAGCTAAATTGGAACATAAAATAAAAAATCTTCAGGAAAAAGTGTATGCAGGAAGTGACCCAAGGTTGGAGAATGAATTACTGATTTTGAGAGCTGAATACGACAAAAAATCAGCGAATAGAGCTGCCTCGAGTCTTCTAAGATTGAAACAATCTTTTTATGAACAAGGTGAAAAATCAGGAAAATTATTAGCATGGCAGATTAAACAATTGGAAATTAAAACACCAATTACCAGTATTATAAGTAATGGACAGGTAGTTATAGATCCTTTAGAAATTAATAGAGCCTTTAGAGATTACTATGAAAAATTATATGATACCAAAAATGAACCTGATTTAACAAAACTAAATGGGTTTTTGAACGAACTATCTATACCGTGTATTCCAAATGAAAACAGGGAGATATTGGAGTCTAAAATTAGTCAAGAAGAAGTTGGGCTAGCCATTGATAATATGAAATCAGGAAAAAGTGCAGGACCAGATGGTCTTCCAGTTGACCTTTATAAAAAATTTAAGAATAAATTAATAAAACCTTTTTTGGAAATGGTTTTAGAAGCATTTCAAAATAATAATTTACCATCATACATAAATAATGCCTTAATTATACTGCTGCCAAAACCAGGTAAGCCCTCTAATAAATGTGAAAATATGAGACCAATAAGCCTATTAAACGCCGACCTTAAGATAATCTGTAAAATTTTAGCAAGACGAATACAAGAAATTTTACCAAATATTATTAATCGAGATCAGAATGGCTTTATAAAGGGTAGACAAGGCTTCCATAATGTAAGAAGACTATTTAATATTATCTATTTTAATAAAGAAGCACCGGATACAGCTCTCCTATCATTGGACGCCGAAAAGGCCTTTGATAGAGTTGAATGGCCCTTTCTTTTTGAAGTCCTACAAAGGTTTGGACTTGGAAATAATTTCATAAAATGGGTTCAAATAATATACAATAATGCTACAGCAGAAATCCTAACAAATAACAATATTTCAAAACCAATAAAAATCAATAGAGGATGTCGACAAGGCTGTCCACTCTCACCTTTACTGTTTACTATGGCAATTGAACCTTTAGCGATAGCGATACGTTTACATTCACAAATATATGGAATTAAAGTTGGACCAACAGAACATAAAATCTCCCTGTACGCCGATGATATAATTTTGTTTATGTCGAATCTAAAAAAATCAATTCCAACCTTGTTGAATTTAATAAAGAATTTTGGGGAAATATCAGGATATAAAATAAATAAAACTAAATCTTCAATATTAATGCTAAATGAGACCCAGAGAAATTACCCAGCCCCTGAGGTAAATCAATTCAATGTTGTAAATCAGTTTAAATATTTAGGAATCCAAATTATGCCTAAGCTAGAATCAGTCGCCAGTGTCAACTATGAAGCCTTAATGTCAGATATCAGTGAGTTAACTCAGAGATGGATGTCACTACCAATGTCGATGATCGGGAGAATCAATATACTTAAAAGTAATATTTTACCTAAAATACTTTATTTATTTCAATACATTCCCTTATCACCACCTTTAGATCTATTCTCAAGAATAAAAAAAAAGTTAGTGGAATTTATATGGAACAACAGGAGGGCTAGATTACGTCTGTCTTTATTATATTTACCATTTGATCGTGGAGGTCTGAAATGTCCAAATTTTATGTTGTATTATTGGTCGGCACAACTGAGGTCTATGACATATTATTTTTCATCAAATGATCTCCCTCACTGGACTGAAATGGAATCATACAATTTACCTTTACCTCTTCCCATATTCATATACTCAGATTCGGCAAAAAAATTACAAAAACAAGTTAAAAATCCATTTGTAAAGCATATGATCAAAATATGGTGTGAAGCTAAAAACTATTTAAAAGAACCACAGTTATTGTCACAATTTAGTCCAATATGGGGTAATCAATATTTTAAACCAGGGAGAGCGGACGCTGTATTTAAAGTATGGAATTTAAAAGGGATACAAAAGATTCAGGATTTATATTTGCCATGTGCAGACAACATAATGTCTTTTGAAGAGCTGAGGATCAAATTTAATCTCAATAGAACACATTTTTTTAAATATCTTCAACTTAGAAACTTTATTCGATCAAATCAAAATAAAGCTCTCACTCGACCTATTTATTCATCCTTGGAAAAAATGATGATGAAAGATAGTAAAAGAAAGGGTATTATTTCAGAGTTTTATAACTCATTGACACTATCTTCAAGTGAAAATTCACTGAAAAGATTAAACTACTGGAAAGAAGATCTGCAAATTGAAATTTCAGAGGAACAATGGGAATTGGCTTGTACAGAAGCTCAAACCAAATCAATAAATGCACGCCTTAAATTGATACATTTCAAATGGTTAATGCGGATGTATGTTACACCGGAGGAGTTAAATAGATATAACAAAAATATACCAGATACATGCACAAAATGCATGGAAAGTAAAGGAACCCTATTTCATTGTTTATGGGAATGTAGATTAATAAGAATGTTTTGGGAAGAGGTGAGGGTAACAATTGAAAAAATAATCTCAAAACAAATCATATTGAATCCTAAACTGGTTTTGTTGGGTCTGTACCCAGAAAAGCATAATTTCAATAAAAGTGAAAGAACATTCATAGACCTCAGTTTGCTTAATGCCAAAAAATGTATTGCACTATTATGGAAAAAGACTCATAGACCAGATGTGACTCAGTGGTTAAGACAGATGTTAACAAACCTTCCATTAGAAAGAATAACATATATACTGAAATCAAAGGAAATTGTGTTTGAGAATATATGGAGACCTTTTATTGATTATGTAAAAAATTTAAACATAACTCTTGAAGAAGAAGGTGAATGATGTGTGTGGACCTTGTAAATTCCAAACTGGTGAACATAATATGTATACTTATGTATTGGATTGTCTAGACTAAACAGAGGAGCATTGTTGAAGACTTGATTTTGTTGGTGGTTGTTGGTGTTTTTAGTGCATTTTTTTTTTTTTGTAGTACTTTAGTGTTAGTGTTTGATTGTTTGTATCATGTTTGTTAAAAAAAAAAAAAAGGTTCAATAAAGATATTGTGGAAAAAAAAAATAATAACGGACTTTAAAACATTCACTACAAAGGTTAAAAACTGGCTGAAAAATAAACAAGAATGTACCCATGTATGAAATGATTGTCTGCAGGGTGAGAGTGAATGAAGGGAAGGAATGAATGTGTTTGTTTATAGTGAGTGACGAAGGGGGGGAGGCCTGAAATAGGCAAATGTGAGTCAGGTTTTTATATTGTGTATTTATAATCTTTATAATTGTGTATTTATAATGTATTTATAATCTTTTTTGCATTGATGTATGTGGTTATTGTTTATTCTGTTTTCATTTTTTCTTTTCCTTATCCTTTTTTCTTCTTACCCGTTTCTCCTTTCTAAAGCCCATCCAGGGACAAGAGTTGCAAATTAGCTAATAGCTATACACTCTTTGTGCAACACATCAGACTGACTGTCATTTGATTAATTGTCTATGTTTATTGCAGTGTCCCTGTCAAATAAACAAATAATCTAATCTAAGTAAGCTACACCAACCTCAGTGTACTCCTGTGGTCTATATTAACCATATATTCCATAACCTACATATGTTAGAGCAAGTGGAAATGTTTGGTGATTACATATGTAAGGAACTTCACACCTCTGAAAGGACAAAGGAATCTCACCCGCCGAGTGAAGAACAAAGACGTTCCCGGACGCGGCGGGGGAGACCGGATGAGCCACCCTCACCCCCCAAGGCGAGGAGAGGGATTACCATCACCTCCCAAGAGGAGGAGAGGAAATACCAAGACAATGGGGGGATTAAGATAATGAGGGATGTCAGCCTTTGTTATGCATGTCTTTTGTTGTGTGCTTGTATATAATCAGTGAGTTGGCGAGATTCTGTCTCTTTTTCCCTTCTGCCGCTCTCTGCACCAGATGAGACTTGATAGAAGAGCTGAACATTAAAACTTCGCTTATAAACCAAATCGCCTCTTCATTGCCCAGCTCCTCTACACTCCTCTATATTTGTGTGTTCATTGTGAGTGGCTGCATGCTTGAAAATGTCCCAGTCTGTGGTGCTAAAGCAGTCTTTCAGAGCATCGGAGGCCCCCTCTAGCCACACACATACCTGCTTTTAAATTGGTCTGATGGCTTTTACTCTGGGTTTGTATACAGGCTTTAGCAAGATGGTCATGTGATCAGAGTGACCAAGGTGGGGAAGGGGAGAGGCCTTGTATGCTCTCTTGTGAGTTGTGCACACTAAGTCCAGCAAGTTGTCTCCTCTTGTTGAAAAGTTCACATGTTGGTGTAGTTTTGGTAGGAGGGCCTTTAAATCTGCATGGTTGAAGTCTCTTGCTGTGATGAGGAATCAGTCTGGATGTGCTGTTTTTGTCTCACTTATTGCCTGACAGAGTTCATTAGTGCCTTACTCCTCTCGCCGGTAGCGGTGGGTGGGACATACACGACGACTAGCACGACGTATGTAAATTGTCACGGTATGTGGAACGGTCAGCACTTGATCATAAACTCCACCAATGGAGAACAGTGTTTGTGCACAGCAGTCGCATCTCAGCACCAAGCGTCATTGGTCAAATGATGTTGATTTGACTGATTAACCAATGACATATCAAAGTGTTTCCCTCATATTTACACCCTGCCATTATAGTTGTTTGTTTGTAGTTTCCATTAAGTGGGTTCAAAAATGTCTGACAATCTTAACTTTCTCTTTTTTCCTCGCAGCAAGCATACATTGACCAAACATTAGGCCTACAACCAGTTTATTAATCTGTTTATTCTTTAGGTCAGTTCTTAAATGGATTCCTTGAGATAATGAGGGTAAATACAGATTAACTCACAGGCCTAACGACTATTGTCTCATACACTTGCACAATAACAAACTGTATCATAACTGCTGTAATGGTAACTTGTTGTTACACTGTGACTGAAGTACATCCTATCTGCATCAGACAATATGTAATTTGTCATAATGAAATCATAGCACTTGCACTTATTTGATCTTTTCTAATGTATTTTGGCACTACATGAAAGAATCAGAAGCACAATGACAGATTACTGGACACTGAATTATGCAACTCCATGCACGCACACACAAACATACAGGCAGATGACTATACAGAGCGGAGCCATTTTTTTTTCTTCTGATTTCTCAGCAGCAGTGCAGTCAGCTGCAGGTCACATGATAGCCTTGCCTGGTCTCATTGAGCATGCTCAGACCCCTCAGTGTTGTCAGGCAAAATATAAGACAGCAGTCAGAGCCGAGATCTGCAATAGATAAACACACAGACTCACGCACGCCAGCTGGATTCCTCGCAGATGCACAAGGCAAGCGTCGAGTGTCAGACACTTTAGAAGTGTGTGTGTGTCGGGGGGGGGGGGGGGCAGTTGTGTCTCTGGTTTCTCTACCATCATTTTAACAGCTCTATTGTCATCTGCCATTTCAGTGGAAAACGGCCGCAGAGAGAGAGAGAGAGCGACAGAGAAGGAGAGAGGCAGGTGCGCCCTTTAAGAGGCGGGGGAGCAGCTGAGGCAAGGACAGCATCCCAGTCTCCATCCTCTGTGGAGGTAAGTGTGGATGGGGGGGGGGGGGGGGTGTAGACTAGCGTGGGGGGAGGGGAAAATCCGCCTGACTGCCTTGATGTTTGTGCTAAATAGTCATCCGAAGGAGGAATGAGGACGACAGCGGTGAGTGTGTGTGTGTGTGTGCACGTTTGTGAGGATGGGAGGCTGAGATCGTAGGAGACTACTGGCATGCCAGACGACAGAGGCGATGGGAATTGTGGTTTGGGGGGGTGGGAGTGTTGATGCTAGCAGCGTTGAGGACATGGCAGAGCAGCAGGCAAAGAGAGGAAAGAGCACTAACTGCAGACTAATCGTGTGCGCTGAGTATGGCAGTGCGCTGAGAGTCATAGATAGCAATATTTTTAATTGAGAATATAACAATATATAGTTATGAAAACTGCCCAGTCATTGGCACAAACAAAGAGGAAACAAAGAATATCAGTCCTTTAATTATATTGACCTACATAGAGCACAGACGCCTTCATGCATGCTTTTGTGTGTAGAAATCTTATCTGGTATGTTTATGTAAATTTTTGGTTTTAGTTCACTGTGCTCTGGAATATCTGAATTCTGGTTTGTTTTGGGTATTTTTTTTTTAGAAAATGGTGACAGTAATGCTGTCTTAACTGTTTACATGCCTGGTACAAAATACAATAATCCTCCAATCATTACAGATGAATTGCTTTTTGTCTTTTTATTGACTATGTTGATACTCTTGTCATCTTCACAGTCATCCTAGTTAGAGGCAGCTATTGTCCTCCAATGTTAGTTAATTTGCTTAACATCCTTTGTGTGCAGTCAAAAATGTTTTCTCTTATTGTGCCAATTCAGGAGATTATAATGCCTATCAACATGTCAATTCATTTATCTATCAGACATAAAACCCCACAAAACCAACCTCAGAATGCACTGACACCAGTAGTTGTGCTGCTTTCACTGCATCTATAAAAATGAACCAACCTCTGATGTGTTGATATTTATAGATTTAGTTCCTGAAAAAAGAAACACGAACGAAAGAAAGAAAGAAATGGAGACATTCTGGGCACTGAACGAACAGCAAAAATCTCCCACACATTCTCTCCACAGTGATTAATGCCATTCTGAAACGAGGCAGAGATGGCTGTTGCTAGGATACATGGCAAGGTGAAGAGCATAAGAAAAGAGGAGGAGGGCACCGTTTACAAAGCGTGGCATCACTGGCGTTTGCCTCTTTGTTTCATGCGTTCTTCATAGTACCCAGTTTGATTTTTCCTTGCATCTGAGGTTGTGTCTTCCTGAGGAGGGGAAGAACACGAGGCAGTCACTTAAAACTTTGCTTTTTTTTTTTTTTTGGTCTGTTTTCATTCCTTGATCTTAGAAGCAGGCTGCAATGGTTGGCAGTTGTCAGAGGCCCAAACCTGTGTGAGTGAGACCTAACCGCAGATCCAATGGTAAGATGGCTGAGATCCTGTTGATGTAATCCTTGAATATGGTTAAGCTCTGTTCAGTGTTCTTTGTTCTGTTTAAGATTTATTTAAAAGATCTGTAAATTTTAGCACACCGGAAGAATCAAGTGAAAGAAATGCTGTTGATTTATTTACTCGATTTCTCTGTTTCATTGCTGGAAACAACAGGATATACAGTTATTATTATTCACTCTTATTTATTAAATGATAGGCAGCCTTCTCCATTGTTATTTTTGGATTCTTGTGACAGCTAAATTTCGAGAATATCTGGCCTTTTTGAAAATAAGTCACGCGTCTTCGACTCTCCCTTTGAGAGGCTGTACAAAGCAGTGTTTTGAAGCCCTTGAACGGAAGGCTAAATAGGGAGATGTGAGATGAAAGGACTATAGAAAGAGGTTGCAGTTTCTTTCCGCTCCACTATAATGGCTTTTTCACAATGCATGGGCCCCCAGGACATCAAAGGACAGTGTTGGACGGACGAGGAGTCAGACGGGGAGAATGAATCGGAGCAGTTCCTATATGGCATTCAGGTACACTGGACACCAAATCTGTGTCAACACCGCTGTATAATCAGATGTTGTGTTGCTGACATTGCATTTTCTTAACTAGTGCTCAGTTTGTGTATGTTACGTTTTAATTTAGTGAACAATTGAATATCACAATTGTAAAATGTTACAAAAACTCAAAACTTGTTTTCAGTTTGTATTTTATCTTTTTTTTTTTTTTTTTTTCCTGTAGTCTAAAGACCATCTGATAATCAGGGTACCAATAGCAGAGGTTTAACAAGTTTTGGAACTGTAATAGATAAAGATAACACAAGCCCATATACAGGAGGCTGCATTGTTGGTTTCAGCCCACATTAAGGTGTATCTGGTAGATATTACATCATGTGCTTTATTTACATCATACTACTTAAATCCTCTAGTTGTCTGAAAAAAATACTGTTATTGGGGATGCACCGATTGTCAAATTTGATTGTTTCTTTTGTTTTTGTTGCCGTTTGTTCCCTCTCAATCCCAGGAAAACAAGAAATATGCATTATAAAAAAATAACTGAATTTTATCAGGCCTTTATCAATCCATATTTGAATGAGTACAAATTCAGTCACAAATTCAAGACACCACCTTTATTATGACAAGGGGTGGACAGTACGACCCAAAAAATGACATTGCAATATTTCTGTGAATTTTCACAATAAAGATATTATTTGGAACATCATTTTTACCCCTTTTTTAATTCATGTAAAGAACAATTTCCCTGGACAGCATGAAATTATTGTCCTTAAACATATTTAGTAAAAACAACAACTACTCTTATTTCTCCAGTTCATATCCAGTAGCTCAGAACAAGTTTTAGATTTTGTATCCACCATTGCATCAAAATAGTATAAACTATCACCTTTAAATGTATTGGTTTATATGCTGACGCAGTTTACTTGCATTAAGAAGTTGCCGTTACGGAGACCTCTCCTTAGACTTTGTGGCGCTCTTCCTATGTGTTTATTCTTGAGGTACCTGAATAAAATTAACATACAGTATTTCCACCTTTGGTCCTCATAGGCTGGCTGTAAGTCTCACATACAGTGTGACTATAGTTTGGTCCACAGCTGCTCTTTAAGGCCATTTCACACCAAGAACTGTTGTTCCTCACCCAAAATGCACTGAACTTATTTTAAGCAGATTCTTTTTTACATAATCACACCGCTGCAGATCATTCATGTGGATGACAACAATATCCCCACAGACTGTGAAATCAGGTAACTTTTGCTGCAGAAATAATACAGATCAGTGATAATAAAAACAATTTTTACACACGTGGACAAAATTGTTGGTACCCCTCTGTTAATGAAAGAAAAACCCACAATGGTCACAGAAATAACTTGAATCTGACAAAAGTGGTAATAAATAAAAAATTCTATGACAATTAACCAATGAAAATCAGACAATGCTTTTGAATTGTGGTTCAACAGAATTATTTTAAAAAACAAACTCATGAAACAGGCCTGGACAAAAATGATGGTACCCTTAACTTAATATTTTGTTGCACAACCTTTTGAGGCAATCACTGCAATCAAACGATTTCTATAACTGTCAGTGAGGCTTCTGCACCTCTCAGCAGGTATTTTGGCCCACTCCTCGTGAGCAAACTGCTCCAGTTGTCTCAGGTTTGAAGGGTGCCTTCTCCAGACGGCATGTTTCAGCTCCTTCCACAGATGTTCAATAGGATTTAGATCAGGGCTCATAGAAGGCCACTTTAGAATAGTCCAATGTTTTGCTCTTAGCCATTCTTGGGTGTTTTTAGCTGTGTGTTTTGGGTCATTATCCTGTTGCAAGACCCATGACCTGCGACTGAGACCAAGCTGTCTGACACTGGGCAGCACATTTCTCTCTAGAATACCTTGATAGTCTTGAGATTTCATTGTACCCTGCACAGATTTAAGACACCCTGTGCCAGATGCAGCAAAGCAGCCCCAGAACATAACAGAACCTCCTCCATGTTTCACAGTAGGGACAGTGTTCTTTTCTTGGTTTGCTTCATTTTTGCGTCTGTGAACATAGAGCTGATGTGCCTTGCCAAAAAGTTCCAGTTTCGTCTCGTCTGTCCATAGGACATTCTCCCAGAAGCTTTGTGGCTTGTCAACATGCAGTCTGGCAAATTCCAGTCTGGCTTTTTTATGATTTGTTTTCAACAGTGGTGTCCTCCTTGGTCGTCTCCCATGAAGTCCACTTTGGCTCAAACGACGACAGATGGTGCGATCTGACACTGATGTACCTTGACCTTGGAGTTCACCATGAATGTGTTTAGAGGTTGTTCTGGGCTCTTTTGTTACCATTCGTATTATCCGTCTCCTCCTGCACCACGTCCAGGGAGGTTGGCTACAGTCCCGTGGATCTTAAATTTCTGAATAATATGTGCAACTGTAGTCACAGGAACATCAAGCTGCTTGGAGATGGTCTTATAGCCTTTACCTTTAACATGCTTGTCTATAATTTTCTTTCTAATCTCCTTTAGTGTGGTACACATCATGTCAACAAACAGCACAGTGACTACTTGTCACCCTTTAAATAAGCCGACTGACTGATTACAAGTTTGTAGACACCTGTGATGTTAATTAGAGGACACATCTTGGTTGAACATGTCCCTACGGTCACATTATTTTCAATCTTTTCTAGGGGTACCATCATTTTTGTCCAGGCCTGTTTCATGAGTTTGTTTTTTAAAGTAATTCTGCTGAACTGCAATTCAAAAGCATTGTCTGATTTTCATTGGTCAATTTTCATAGAATTTTTATTATTACCACTTTTGTCAGATTCAAGTTATTTCTGTGACCATTGTGGGTTTTTCTTCATTAACAGAGGGGTACCAACAATTTTGTCCATGGCTGTATATAATAATCACCACAGTGAGTTCTTGAATTACGAGATCAAGGATAATGTGGGTTGAGATTGCTAAGAAGCTGCATGTGATAATAGTATATAGCTGATGATTGCTTGCAAAGTATAGTTATATGTTGGTACAGAAGAAGCTAAAGTTAGCCACAGCAGCTAATGACAGCGACATTAGGGAGCGTCAGCATTAGTGTGCATAGTGGACTTTGTAACATTGTTATGGGGCTCACTCATTAAACATAAATTAGCTTGGGGCTGGCATGTCCAAACGTTTCCACTATTAGTTGGTAAAAAAAAACAAACTGCTTGAAGCAGCCGAAATTTAAACAAAATTAGAACTCCACATGCCTAAAATTGCACACTGGAGCACTGTGAATAGTTGATGTTCAGAAAAAAATTGTGGGCAGATGTTCACAGCACATTTTACCATCACAGCAAATAACAGCCTTTAACCAAAATATTTCCACACTACCGAAGTTGATCCTCTTTTACCTAACTCCAGTGGCAGAGCAGCTGCCAGCTTTCCCATGTAGCACGTAACTTATGTCCGCAGCATAATGGTGTTACGTCCGTTACGTCATTAGGTAACCACATCAGAACACTGTGATATTCACTGGTATATGTCATGATCAAAACTTACCCCAGGATGATCATGAATGGTACAGTATGGCACACCCCTAATTACAACCTTTCACATGACAAAGGACATACCACATAAACATCGACCATAGCAATCGGCGAGTGTTGTTTTCACAGATGAGCCAATAGCAGTCAACAACAGTACTGTCTAATACTGAGGTCAAGCTTAAATCAGTGCATCCCTAAAACTAAATCTTTGCACAGTGCAAAAGTACAGACAACCCTAATAACAACCTGACAATTGCATTATGATAAATACTGTATGAATCACAGCGCTTGTATGTAATAGCTCAAGTAGGTTCATTTTGTCTTCTTTTAACTATTTACCTTTTGTTCTTATTAAAGACAAAAATAGAAAGATGTTTTTACCTTCTTTACATGTTTCGACTTTTCACTGCAGCAAACAGTCGAAACATGTAAAGAAGGTAAAAAAACATCTTTCCATTTTTGTCTTTAATAAGAACAAAAAGTAAATAAGCTTGTATGTAATTTCCAAGAACAATAAGTACTAAGGGAACACATACCAACAGCATTTTTTTTATCTTACATATACTGTAGCTTAATTAATTCACAGAAAACTAATTATTGTCTTGAAGAATTTTCAAGACATTTAGTCAAGAAAACTTTTTGAGCTCAAGGCTGCAAGGCAATAAGTCAAGGGTCACCAAAAATAATGTGGACTGGTTCTGTCAGGGGTTTTAAATATTCAAACCAAATGTCATGGCATAGTGGTGAATAGTTGTTGAGATATTGTGTTCTGGCTGAGCAGAACAGCTGGGCCATCTGACTGACATTTCCACCCTTATGCTCTGTTAAAGAGCAACGTTTGGAATTAATGTGAAGCAGCACACATGAATGTATACATGCAACATTTTGGGACTGAGCTCAAATTTTTAAAATGTTGCAAACTTTCTTTTCCCTCCTCTCACTGAAATAAAGTGTTAAGTATTATTTCACAAAGTACAGTTTTAAGTAATGCCGAGTGACACTCAAATTCATCTCTGATGCTGACATCATCTCATCCTTTAAAGTTCATTGCCTCACTTCCATATCAGATCTTAATCTGTTAGTTATCCTTTTTGCTGTTATCTTCCAAAGTCTTTTGATTGAAATGTAAATCCAGTCTTGGGCTTAAAGCTCATTTCAGTGCAGTCAGAGAACATGAAAGCAGTGCAGAGAAGATAAGGATGAAAGTGTGTGGTCTGTTCCACACACTCCAAACTGAGGAGATGAGAGTAAGACTTTAAATCCACACATCAGGAACATGTATGACAGACTTGGGTCAGCTGTTATTAATACAAGAAAATGGTCATCTTGCTGAATACTAAATATGAAAACAACAACAGTGCAGCAACTGGAAAGTGCTCATAGATTACATACCACCACCAGCATTTAGGCATCATTATCATGTTTCATGAATAATTCTTTGACAAACTAATAAAAATGTCACAAATGCCCTAGCTTGCACTGTTTAAGAAAGTGGGAGAAATCATTTTGTTATCCCTTGATTTTATGTTTCCCTAAAATGTAATGGCTCCACCCTTCAACCAAATTTTATGTCTTCAAACTCCACACTTTGACTTCAAGTCTTCTTACCTTAAACATTTACAAAAAATGTCTAAGAAATGCTGATTTTTTCTTTAAAATAGTAAATCCTTCATTTTGGTGCAAGTCAAAGTTAGGAAACCGCTTGTATAATTAGATAATTGAAAATTAGGGGTAATTATTTAAAATATTGAGCTAAAGGCAAAAAAGAAACAGAAATGTTGGACTTCTGTGACATGTAGTGCACTCTTTTTCAATATATGCAACAATGATATAACTGTGACAGTCATCATTATTATTAAAGAGAATAAACATTAATGGCCTCTCTCAGTGAAGCATGCTCCATTTGCTCTTTTTAGGGCTGTGGTGATTTGTGTGACAAGATGTTGGGGACAATTGTAAATTGATTCACTCCTTTAACTGTGACCAGTGCTGCTTATTGCAGGGGAGCTGTGCCGCTGACCTGTACCGTCACCCTCAGCTGGATGCAGACATTGAGGCCGTAAAAGACATCTACACCGACAGTGCTGTGTCTGTCAGGTACAGCACAGTTACACAGAGACACGGTCGCATTATTTTCAAAGATGTTTAGTGATGTAGGATTAAAGCAGCACTATGTAACTTTCTTGTTCTGAGTAAGGAATCTGAAAAGACTACAGCTATGGTGACGGTGACTGTGACCTCAGTCCCAATAACCAATCACAGGGTGCTTAATTGTTGGTGGCTAAAGCTGTGCACTGTGATTGGCTGTTGGGACACCGGTCGTAGTCTTTTCAGTTATTCTACCAAGAACAGAGCCGTTGCATGAAATGTGGGCCCACTCAGGCTAAGAGGGAGCAACATTCATCCAGTCAAAGGTTGACGTATCATCAAAATGATGTTGGAGACATTATTTTAAAGTGAAAATCTTACATAGTGTTGCTTTAAGGCTACTTGTTCTTGATTGAAAAAGCACTGTCTTGCAAAATAAAAATAAAATGCCCTTGTTGCTGTCACTCAGATTATAGTAATTTTAAATGGTATCAGCAATGTTTAGTCAGTCAAAATGATTTAACCCCATGTGTTTTGTGTGTCTGTGAACAGAGAGTATGGTACCATTGATGATGTGGACATCGATCTTCATATCAACATCGGTTTCTTAGATGTGAGTCAGCATGCTCCTTTCCATGAAATCATCACCTCCACTGACTTTACCAGCTGCTAATCTAACGCTGACATTTTGCAAAGTAACACATCATTTATAATGCACTGTGCGCTCATTATTTATTTATGTAATGAGAAATGGCCCTAATTAGGATGCTAACTCTGGTTGTTTGTGTGTATGTGTGCGTATGTGTGTGTCTGACTCAGGAGGAGGTTGCGACAGCTTGGAAAGTTATCAGAACAGAGCCCATTATTCTGAGACTGCGCTTTTCTCTTTCTCAGTACCTCGATGGACCCGGTGAGTAAAGATGTCAGTGTGGATGTTGGTTTTCTGGGAGGCACTTTAGGTATTTGTGCCACTCACTGAGCGTGGGAGGTGAGTACAATATGTACTATACAAGAGAGGGAGTGGGAAAGAAAGAGTGTGTATCTGTGTGCAGTGTAATAACATTAATCATCTTTATTCAGAGCCATCAGTAGAAGTGTTCCAGCCCTCAAATAAGGAAGGCTTCAGCCTGGGCCTGCAACTCAAAAAGTTAGTGATGCGATCTATTTTATCTGCCCTGTGTAGTATTTTCAATAACATGTTACCTCTTTTATTACATAATTTAACCGGATAAGGTTAAAACATATATTTGCTTATCTTCTTTTGATTATACTGTTGTTACATTTGTTCATTTCTAATTCTTATCTTGTTTTATATGGCAGGATCCTTAGCACGTTCACCTCCCAGCAGTGGAAGCACCTGAGCAATGAGTTCCTCAAAGCCCAGCAGGAGAAGAGACACAGTTGGTTCAAAGCAGGAGGAACCATAAAGAAGTTCCGTGCAGGGCTCAGCATCTTCTCCCCCATCCCAAAGTAGGCCTTTCTTTCATGTGCACACGGCAACTTTTAAAAGGCATCTAAACAACCAGTGAATGAAAAACCTGCATATCTTTGCCATGTCAAATTAATAAATGTGCATCCTTAAGCTGGGTTCACTCTAAAAAGTTTGGACTGACTTTTACTGACGTTTTGAAAAACCAGAGAAATCAGTCCAAACGTTGGTGAAATTACATTTGTGAGCACACACCAACTTTTACGAACTTTTACAGACTTTTACGAACTTTTGCTAGCATTTGCCAGTGTTGTATTCAGCGTTGTCAAACTTTTGCCAGCTTAGGCTAGATTATGTGTAGCAGTTGCCAACTTAGGTTAACTTAAGCAAACGAATACTCAGTGCAGTTCAGCTGGCATCAGCGTGAGGCGACACTCATATAAAGATCAGCGTTTGTGGAGGCTTCCTGCCATCCTGGACTTGCTTTTTTGGGTGGATTCACACTACAACATTTGGACCAACTTTTACTAACGTTTTGGCAAATGTCTGGCTCTGCTGGCAAAAGTTGATAAAAGTTGGTATTTGTTGGCAAATGCTGGCGAAAGTTGTATTCGTTGAGAATTTTCAGTATGCTGAAAATTTGCTGACGTTTGGAAATAAATGGTGAAAGTTGTCCTCAATTTGTAATAGTTCCTGGGCGCTGGGCTAAGTTATGCAGAGTTCGCCTAAGACAGCCTAAGTTAAGCTCCTCTGGCAAACGTTGACTGAAATGCTGGTGAAAACAGATGTTTTTAGATCAAAACTCAGTTCAGACATGCAGGAACAAAAGAGAAATAGAGAGAAGGGAGTTAAGAAAAAGAAAATATATACAGACGTGGACAAAATTGTTGGTACCCCTCTGTTAATGAAAGAAAAACCCACAATGGTCACAGAAATAACTTGAATCTGACAAAAGTGGTAATAAATAAAAATTCTATGAAAATTAACCAATGAAAATCAGACAATGCTTTTGAATTGTGGTTCAACAGAATTATTTTTAAAAACAAACTCATGAAACAGGCCTGGACAAAAATGATGGTACCCCTACAAAAGATTGAAAATAATGTGACCATAGGGACATGTTCAACCAAGATGTGTCCTCTAATTAACATCACAGGTGTCTACAAACTTGTAATCAGTCAGTCGGCCTATTTAAAGGGTGACAAGTAGTCACTGTGCTGTTTGGTGACATGGTGTGTACCACACTAAACATGGACCAGAAGAAGCAAAGGAGAGAATTGTCTTCGGAGATTAGAAAGCAAATTATAGACAAGCATGTTAAAGGTAAAGGCTGTAAGACCATCTCCAAGCAGCTTGACGTTCCTGTGACTACAGCTGCACATATTATTCAGAAATTTAAGATCCACGGGACTGTAGCCAACCTCCCTGGATGTGGCCACAGGAGGAGACGGATGATACGAATGGTAACAAAAGAGCCCAGAACAACCTCTAAACACATTCATGGTGAACTCCAAGGTCAAGGTACATCAGTGTCAGATTGCACCATCCGTCGTTGTTTGAGCCAAAGTGGACTTCATGGGAGACGACCAAGGAGGACACCACTGTTGAAAACAAATCATAAAAAAGCCAGACTGGAATTTGCCAGACTGCATGTTGACAAGCCACAACGTTTCTGGGAGAATGTCCTATGGACAGACGAGACGAAACTGGAACTTTTTGGCAAAGCACATCAGCTCTATGTTCACAGATGCAAAAATGAAGCATACCAAGAAAAGAACACTGTCCCTACTGTGAAACACGGAGGAGGTTCTGTTATGTTCTGGGGCTGCTTTGCTGCATCTGGCACAGGGTGTCTTAAATCTGTGCAGGGTACAATGAAATCTCAAGACTATCAAGGTATTCTAGAGAGAAATGTGCTGCCCAGTGTCAGACAGCTTGGTCTCAGTCGCAGGTCATGGGTCTTGCAACAGGATAATGACCCAAAACACACAGCTAAAAACACCCAAGAATGGCTAAGAGCGAAACATTGGACTATTCTAAAGTGGCCTTCTGTGAGCCCTGATCTAAATCCTATTGAACATCTGTGGAAGGAGCTGAAACATGCTGTCTAGAGAACGCATCCTTCAAACCTGAGACAACTGGAGCAGTTTGCTCATGAGGAGTGGGCCAAAATACCTGCTGAGAGGTGCAGAAGTCTCACTGACAGTTACAGAAATCGTTTGATTGCAGTGATTGCCTCAAAAGGTTGTGCAACAAAATATTAAGTTAAGGGTACCATCATTTTTGTCCAGGCCTGTTTCATGAGTTTGTTTTTAAAATAATTCTGTTGAACCACAATTCAAAAGCATTGTCTGATTTTCATTAGTTAATTTTCATAGAATTTTTATTTATTACCACTTTTGTCAGATTCATGTTATTTCTGTGACCATTGTGGGTTTTTCTTTCATTAACAGAGGGGTGCCAACAATTTTGTCCATGTCTGTATGTAAGAGGACAATGTAGAGTATTTGTTTGGTGATAACATGATGTGTATGACACGTTTTTTTTAAATTTCTTTTTAATGTATGGGATATATAACAGACATTTGTGGGATTGTTTGCAGGTGATGGGTGTGGTTTCGTGGCTGGTTTTGTGTCTTTGCAGTGATATTTTTCTACCACCAGGCTGTGCTGTTGCGCAAATGTGTTTTTTGCCAGTATGGATTACTGGTTGCCTTGGAAGAAACAGCCATTTTTTTTTTAAATTTTTTTTTGCTGTCTGAAAAAACATTTTCTTGGTCCGTGGAATAAAGCTTTTTCGTGAAATTTTCAGTCAGTCTACTCTCTGCCTGCTACATATATCGTCGGCCTCCGTCGGTCTATGATGACCATGGAAGAGAATCCTAGATGTCTACTCTGCTGGAACAGCACCGCCTGTGGCTGAACAGGCCGATGCGCGAATGGCAGTCCCTGTCACACAGGTCGCACTTGTGGATGGTCTCCGTGCTGCTGGGTCTGTGGTGGTTCTTCCTGCGGGTCCTTTTTTCATCTGCTGCAGCAGTCAGTTTCTCTTCACCCGCCTTGAGCTGTCTGGTCAGGGTGCCTCTCCATTTGGAGCGGTCCGTTGCGAGGTCCTCCCAGCGCTCTGTGTTGATCTCCAGGGCCTTCATATCTCTCTTGCAGACGTCTCTGAAGCGCAGCTGT
This sequence comes from Pholidichthys leucotaenia, assembly GCA_020510985.1. Lineage (NCBI taxonomy): Eukaryota > Metazoa > Chordata > Actinopteri > Cichliformes > Pholidichthyidae > Pholidichthys > Pholidichthys leucotaenia. Next base: position 373,499,425 of record CM035837.1, read on the forward strand.
GGGCGGCCAGCGTCTCTCCTGCCAGTCGCCAGTTCTCCGTAGAGGACGTCTTTGGGGATTCTGCAATCCTCCATACGGTGAACATGGCCTAGCCAGCGGAGCCTGCGCTGCCTGAGTAGAGTGAACATGGAGGGAAGGCCGGCGCGGGACAGGACTTCTGTGTTGGGCACTTTGTCCTGCCAGGATATGTCCAGGATGCGGCGAATGCAGCGCAAGTGGAAGGAATTCAGTCTCTTTTCATGCTGGGCGTATGTTGTCCACGTCTCACTCCCATAGAGCAGTGTGCTGATGATGCAGGCGTTGTACACTGCCATCTTTGTCTTGACAGAGAGTTTGGGATTCTCCCACACTCATGTGGTGAGGCGAGCGAGTGTGGAGGCTGATTTTCCAATCCTCTTGTCGATCTCTGTATCAAGGGAGAGGTTGCTGCTGATCGTGGACCCCAGGTACGTGAACTGATTCACGACCTCCAGCTCGCAGTCGTCGATGGTGATGGTTGGTGGTGCTTCCGCGCCTTGCGCCAAGACGTTAGTCTTCTTCTGCGGGCGCATACGCATGCAGCGACCGGCAGCTGGTGAAAAAGTCCGTCGCCTATGTGTCTTGTTTTTATGTACTTTAATGTGTTTCTACGAAATCCTCTGTGTCGTTTCTGTCCTGGAATGTTTGTGGATTGTATGGCGAAGAGCTCCCCGGTTCCATCAACATGGACTTTCTCTCCCTTTTTTTTTTTTTTGCACTGCTGCTACTGTTCCTCCGGCTCTTTGTCTATGAGGTAAACGCGACCGGCACCATGGCGGGCAGGATACATTATTCCAGGGACATGTTGCTGCATTTAAACACGGTTGATGCAGCAGCTGTGATTGAGCCTAAACCGCAACTGCCGGACTTTATTTTGAGAGACGGACACAGCGGTGAAAAGAGAGACGGCAGAACAAAATGCGGAAAGCGTGGAGGTGTGAAATTGCGCCTGAGAAGACGTCAGTTTGGTAACATTCCTCTTCCTTCTATGATTTTTGGGAACGTACAGTCTCTGAGAAACAAGGTGGATGAAATTCAAGGGAATGTACGCTACCAGAAGGACTTTAAGAACTGCTGTGTCATGGCTTTCACTGAATCTTGGCTTAATGCGCATGACCGAGACGCAGACCTGTGGATTGACGGCTTTGGAGCCCCACTGCGCTTGGATCGGCAGGAAGAGGTAACGGGGAAACGTCAGGGGGGTGGCATATGTTTATACATTAATAAGCAGTACTGCACATCTGTCACGGTCAGAGAACGCATCTGTACACCCGATGTGAAGCTGCTGTCTGTGTCACTACGCCCCTTTTATTTGCCTCGCGAGTTCCCCCAGCTTTTCATCACAACTGTGTACATTCACCCGAGGGCAGACGCTAACTCCGCCTCCAGCACAATCTTTGATGTGATCCAGCGGCTGCAGTCAATTTCTCCAGAGGCGCCAAACTTCATTCTTGGGGATTTTAACCATGTTTCTTTAAAGAAGATACTTAAAAACTTTTATCAATATGTTTCCTGCCCAACCAGGCGAAAAAAGACATTGGACCTGTGCTATGGATCCATAGAGAGGGCCTATAAATCACTCCCCCTTCCTCCTGTAGGATCCTCAGATCACAACTGTGTACATTTGCTGCCCACATATAAAACTGCTCTTAGAAGAGGCAAGGTGGAGACGAGAGACATTGATGTGTGGACAGAAGATTCAGTGCACAGCCTCCAGGAATGCTTTAACTGTACAGACTGGGAGATGTTCACACTGGCCTGCGGGGATGATTTGGACTCTTTGGTGGACGTCACATGCTCATACATGGCTTTCTGTAAAAATAAGATCGTTCCACGTAAACGTGTCAAAATATATCCCAACAACAAACCATGGGTTACAAAATCAGTTAAATCCTGCTTACAGAGGAAAGCACTTGCCTTTAAACAGGGGTCTGTTTCTGAGCTACAGGTTGCCACAAAAGAGCTGAAATCCGAAATTTTAAGAGCAAAACAGAATTATAAATCAGAATTGGAAAGCAAGATGGCAACAAAGAAACTTGGTTCAGCCTGGGCCAGTATGAAAACTATTGCAGGCCTTCAGAGCACAGAGCGCAGTAATCGTGTGTTTTTAGATGGTTTTAATTCAGACACAGAGCTGGCTAATGCGTTTAATTGTTTTTTATGGTCGTTTTGACTCCTTTGATTTTAGCACAGAAACCCAAGATTTGAAACAGAAACTCAGACAATCAGCACTTTAATATTGAGGTGCAGGATGTTAAAAGGGAGTTCTGTGCTGTAAAAGTGAACAAAAGTCAGGGCCGTGATAATATATGTGGGCGCTTGGTTAAGTCCTGTGCACATGAACTGAGTCCTATATTTCATTACATTTTCAATAAGTCCTTAAAGACACAACATGTGCCTAAGATCTGGAAAGAAGCCGTGGTTGTTCCCGTTCCAAAATCCAGCTGTCCTAAAACGGTAAACGACTTTAGACCAGTTGCTTTGACTTCAATTTTAATGAAAATTTTTGAAAAACTGGTCAGATGTGAGGTCCTAAAGCAGACTGAGCATGCATTGGATCCTCTGCAGTTTGCCTATAGGCCTCACAGAGGAGTGGAGGATGCCACTGTCACTCTGTTTAACATGCTTTTTGAACATCTGGATTTTAATGGGACACACGCCAGACTTTTATTTGTGGACTTTTCCTCCGCCTTTAATACAATCCAACCTCATATCTTAGTTGAAAGGCTCCTGCAACAATTTGATTTGAGCAATAATCTGGTGGGTTGGATTCTGGATTTCTTAACCAACAGGACACAGAGAGTAAGGGTCAATGATACATTGTCGGACCTAAAGTGCTCTTCTACTGGCTCTCCTCAGGGGTGTGTGTTGTCACCACTACTCTTCATCCTGTACACAAACATGTGTCGAAGCAGACATGACAACAGACACATTATAAAGTATGCTGATGATTCAGTTATTGTCAGTCTCCTCCAGGATGGTGAGAGTGGCCACGGCCCAGTAGTTGATGATTTTGTTCACTGGTGTGAGGATTCCTACCTGCAGCTGAATACGACAAAAACTAAAGACATGATTATTGACTTTAGGAGGAAAACTCCCAGGCACAAAGTCACCGTACTAAAAGGCCAGACCACCGAATGTGTACAATCCTACAAATATCTTGGGACGATTAAGATAAGATAAGATAAGATAAGCCTTTATTAGTCCCACAATGGGGAAATTCCAGGATTGCAACAGCATAGGGATAGCAACACTCAGAGCAACAATCAGAAGGCAAGAAAAAACAACATCTAGTAAACATATGTCCATATTACTATAAATGTATATATACTGTATATAGACACACAGTGCAGAGCATTATGGCTGGTGAATGTGCAGCAGAAAGTCTAAGCTCTCTCTCCGCGGATGCAGCGGGCCAGCTGGAAGTCTTTGGGCATGATGGTGACCCCCTTAGCGAAGAAGAGACCCACCAGGTGGGCCTCGCTGGTCTCCTGCAGAGCCATGACGGCGAAGCTCAGGAAACGCAGGACGGTCTTGAAGTCCTGAGCGATCTCCCTCACCAGGCGCTGGACGGGCAGCTTACGGATGAGCAGCTCCGTGGATTTCTGGCATTATTATTGATAGTTATTGATAGTATGTCATTATTGATAGTAATTTAAACTTTGAAGAGAACTGTGAAAGGGTGTGCAAAAAGGGTCAGCAACATTTGCATTGCTTGAGAAAACTTGCACGCTTCCAAACTGACCGAACCATAATGACAGTGTTTTATCGGGCTTTTATTGAATCTGTTTTATCCTTTTCTTTAGTATCATGGTTTGGTCAGATAAAACTGAAACAGAGGAAATCCTTGGCTCAGGTAGTTAGATGGTCCAGTCGTTTGCTTGTTGAGCCACAGCTGAGCCTGTCATCCCTGTACACCAGACAAGTACAAAGGATGACTACCTCCATTTTAAATGATGACTCCCACCCTTTGCACTGCAACTTTCAGCTTCTTCCCTCAAGACGGAGGTTTGCTGTCCCAAAAAGTAGAACCCAGCGCTACAAAAACAGCTTTGTTCCTGCTGCTGTCAAAGAGTTGAACAAGATGTTACAATATATTGCACACAATTTAGGTACCCATTTATTAACTCCATTTTATATTTACTTATTTTTGTAGGATGTTACTTGGGTTCTAAATATTTTATTGGGTTTTAGACCTTTGAGTTTTTAACCTCTTTGACTAGTTTTTAACTTTTAATATGACCCTTCTCTCTTACCTCTGGTTTTTCTCCCATCTCTTTGTCTTTTTATACCCTGATTGATGGAGCCTTGAGTATTTTTATCATGTTTATAGTCAGCTTCATGTGTGCCTGTGTTTGTGTCTATGTTGAATGTAATTTGTGGCTTGTAAATATGGATGTCATCAGACTGCAAAACAAATCTACCTTCGGGTACAAATAAAGTAACCTGAACCTGAACCTTCTTCAGGCTGATGGTAAGCCTGAAGTCCATGCATGCCTGGGAGAGGCGGTCCATCAGGGTCTGAAGCTCCTGCTGTGTGTGGGTCGCGACTGCAGCGTCGTCTGCGAACAACATATCTCTGATTAGAGCCTCATGTACTTTGGTTCTGGCTTTCAGGCGGGCGAGGTTGAAAAGCCTGCCATCAGATCTTGTATGCAGGTAGATTCCCTCTGTTGCTGTGCTGAAGGCATGAATCAGGAGCATAGCAAAGAAAATCCCAAAGAGGGCTGGCGCAAGTACACAGCCCTGTTTCACTCCGCTGTGTATATTGAATGGCTCTGAGACGTTGCCGTCGTACTGCACCATCCCCTGCATGTTGGTGTGAAATGATTCGATGAGGCTTTGCAACTTTGGTGGGCATCCTATCTTTGGCAGGATTTTGGAAAGGCCCTCTCTGCTGACCAGATCAAACGCTTTGGTGAGGTCGATGAAGGCGATGTACAGGGGCATGTTCTGTTCTCTGCTACATATGCTACATATACAATATTGCCAACTATGTGTGTGTGTGTGTGTGTGTGTGTGTGTGTGTGTATAATCTCCCAAAACTGTGACAGCCCAAAAGAAAAAAAAAAAAAAATCTCCTCATTGAGAAATTTACTGTTTTTAATTTTCTGCTCCGTGCGTAATCATTCTCCAGGATTTACTGGTTCACTTCCAGTATGGGAATCAAAGAGCTGATGTGGTGTCAAAAAGTAAATTACATTTAATGGGATTTTATGTTATTTTAACGGAGAGAGTTGTAACACTCAAAATATAATCACCCATCATTTTATTTATATGATGATTCATTAATAGTTTTTTTTAAATTCCATCCACATTGCGGACTTAGTGTTGGAGTCTATAGCATTATTTTTTTAGATGAATGAATGAATGAATGAACAGGGGAAAAGGGTATGCACAAGTAACTACATAGGAATATAAAACGAAAATAAATACTGAAACGTATGGCCAAGGGAGATGTGTTCACTCCAGAAGCAGGTCCAGAACAGCAGGAAGCCTCCACAAACACTGATCTTTATATGAGCGTCACCTGACGCTGATGTCAGCTGAACTGCGCAGAGTATTTCTCTGATTTTTCAAAGGGTCTGTAAAAGTCAGTCCTAATGCTATAGAGTGAACCCAGCTTTAACTTAGGCTGACTTAGGTAAACTCTGCATAACTTAGTTCAGCGCTCAGGAACTTTTACAAAATGAGCATAACGTTCACCAACGTGTATTTCCAAACCTTAGTAAATTTTCTGCAGGCTGAAAATTTTCAAAGAACGACTTTCACCAGCGTTTGCCAGCAAACACCAGCAATCATTAACTTTTGCCAGCAGAGCCAGACGTTTGCTAAAACGTCAGTAAAAGTCAGTCCAAACATTGTAGTGTGAATACACCTTACAGAGGTAGTGACACAAAATATCATAATTTCTGAAAATATCTAATAAATAAAACAAACCATTTAGAGTGGCGCTAGTGCAGGCGGTACTTTTGTTTCTTTGTTTTATTTCATAGCTATTTGGTAATGAGCATGTTTATGTTTTATAATCAAAACAATTATTTGGTATGTGCAAAAACTGAAATGGACTGCTGCTGAACACATATTTGTCTTTTTTATATAATGAAGGAACTATTTATAGTAGGCATTTAGTTGTGTGGTGTAAATAATTTTGCACATCTGATGTTAAAGCAGCACTATGTAACTTTCTTGTTCAAAGTAAGAACGCTAAAAAGATTGCCACTTTGGCGACTATGACCTCCGTCCCAACAGCCAATCACAGGGTGCTTAATTGTTGATGACTAAAGTTGAGCCCTGTGATTGGCTGTTGGGACTTGGGTCATAGTTGCCATAGTTGTCTTTTCAGTGTTCCTGCTAAGAACATTAACTACAGGTCCTTAAGAACAGAGCTGTTGCAGGAAATGCAGGCCTACTCAGGCCATGGGGGAAGTGACATTTACCCAGTCAAAGGTTGATATAGCACCAAAATAATTTTGGAAACATTATTTTAAGGTGAAAATCTTACATAGTATTGCTTTAAAGGATTCAGCTGGTAATTTCTAGAGCAGTGTTTTTCAACTTTTTTGAGCCAAGGAATAAAATATCCAAACTAAATAAACAAATAATCCCCATCAACCAAAAATGTTACAAAATGGCACATTGTAGCCTACAGTATATGTAATGACAATTTAATCTTGTAATTAGTTTATGCTCACTCAGTGTGAAACCTGGGCCTGTTTAGAGGAACACAAAGCTGATATCCTGGCTGGAACTGAAGAAAGGCATATGATAATAATAACAATAATGGATTAGATTTATATACATTTAACCTTAAGGAGCCATCGTTGAGTGAGACCGAGGAGGGTGTCAAGGCAGCTCGAACTAGCTCTGCACCAGGCCCCAGTGGAGATGGGGCCTGGTGCAGATGGGGCAGTGGACAGAGTTCCTTCTTGGGAATGAGTACATTGATACAGCTGTACAGAAGGGTGGAATTCTAAGAGTGGCAGGCTGCATTGAACGCACAGGAATTGTCACACAACTGATCCGTGAAGCTCGAGAAGATAATGGTAATCTGGCAGTACTGTGGCTTGACCTTGCAAACACTTATGAGTCAATCCCCCATAAGCTGGTGGAAATCTCACTTGTCCGGCATCACATTCCAGTCAAGATCAGAGACCTAATCATGGATTACTATAACTGCTTCAGCTTGAGAGTTACCTCTGGAACAGTGTCATCCTCATTCCATCGGCTAGAGAAGGGAATCATCACCGGCTGCACTGTCTCAGTGATTTTATTTGCCCTGGCCATGAATATGCTTGTAAAATCAGCAGAGGTGGAGTGCAGAGGTCCACTCACTAGATCAGGTGTGCGACAGCCCCCCATTAGAGCATTTATGGATGATTTGACGGTGACTACAACATCAGTCCTGGGCTGCAGGTGGATCCTTCAAGGCCTTGAACATCTCATTAGCTGGGGATGAATGGACTTTAAACCATCAAAGTCCCGAGCCCTAGTTATGAAGAAGGGAAAGGTGTCTGATAAGTTTAGATTTTTCATCAGAGGAGTCCAGATTCCATCAATTACTGAGAAGCCAGTCAAGAGCCTGGGAAAGGTTTTCAACAGTACGCTAAGGGACACAGCCATTCTCCAAGAGACCAGCAATCAACTAGGCACCTGGCTTGGAGAGATAGACAAGTCAGGGTTGCCAGGAAAATTCAAGGCTTGGATTTACCAGCATGGCATCCTACCACGACTCCTCTGGCCACTGCTTATCTATGACGTTCCACTGAGCACCGTTGAAGGTTTTGAGAAGAAGATCAGCCACTTCTTGCGTAGGTGGTTGGGCCTGCCTCGCAGCCTCAGCAGCATCGCCTTATATGGGAGAAACAACAAGCTTCAGCTCCCCTTCAGTAGTCTGCCAGAGGAATTCATAGTTTCCCGGGCAAGAGAAGTGATGCTGTACAGAGACTCTAGTGATATCAAAGTCATATTGGCTGGTATTCAGGTGAAGACAGGCAGGAAATTCAAAGCCCATGAAGTCACTGAACAGGCTGAAGCACGGCTGCAGTTTAAAGAGTTGGTGGGGACAGTTGCAGCAGGGCGGGCAGGCCTTGGGAGCAAGCCAAGACCTCAGTACAGCACGGTCCAGGGAAAGGAAAGACGCCAGTTGGTTCAGGATGAAATCAGAGTGGGAGTGGAGGAAACACGAACCAGCAGGATAGTTGGAATGCGCCAGCAGGGGGCATGGACCAGGTGGGAGGAGGCAATGGAACGTAAAGTCTCCTGGTCAGAGCTCTGAAGAGCGGAGCTACTCCGGATCAAATTCTTGATCCAGTCGGTGTACGATGTTCTTCCAAACCCAACCAACCTCTTCTACTGGGGCCTGATAGAAGCCCCTTCATGCTCTCTATGCCAGCAAAGAGGTTCCCTGGAACACATCCTAAATAGCTGCCCGAGAGCCCTCAGTGAGGGGCGCTATCGGTGGAGGCATGACCAGGTAGTGAAGGCTGTAGCAGAGTCCATCAGTTCAGGGATCTCTTTCAGCAGGCAGCAACACCCAGTAAAGCATACCATACCCTTCATCAAAGCTGGTGAGAAGCCACAGCATTGCACAAACCCATTGGGGGGGGGGGGCTTCTGGCAACTGCACGAGACTGGCAACTGAAGGTCGACCTGGGAAGACAGCTGAGATTCCCTGACAACATCATAATGGCCATGTTGGAACTGACTGTGCCCTGGGAAGACCGGATGGAAGAGGCCTTTGAAAGGAAGAGGGCCAAGTATGGGGAGCTTGTCGGTGATTGCCATAGTAGGGAATGGAAGATCTGGCTCTACCCCATCGAGGTTTGGCTGTCTAGGTTTTGCCGGTCAGTCACTCTGCAAGGCGCTCAAGCAGTTGGGGATCAGGGGGAGACTGAACAAGAAAGCCATCAAGAACATCACTGATGCTGCTGAAAAAGCATCACGATGGCTGTGGATCAGAAGGAGTGATCCGTGGACGTCTCAAGCCACCTAGACACAAGTCGGGGTTTGATCAACCCTGGCTGGGTCGCCTGTGAGAGGGTGTATGATGTATAATGACCCGAAACACCCGATGACCGCAGGTTACATCACTGCTGATGTGTCTAGGCAGCACCGTAAGGTGTGTGTTAGAATCAATATGGTGCTTTACATGTCAAGGGAATCTCAAAGAGCTTACAGTGAATCCATTATTCATTCACTCCAGACAAACATTGATAGTGGTAAGCTACTACTGTAACCACAGCTGCCCTGGGGCAGACTGACGGAAACGTGGCTGCCAATCCATGCCAACGGCCTCTCCAACCACTACGAACATTTATACACATTCATACCCAGTGTTATGGACACTGGAGACAAAGTAGGTAAAGTGTCTTGCCCAGGGACACAACGGCAAGATGGCTGGGGAAACCCACCCTCTGGTTATTAGATGACCCGCTCTACCTCCTGAGCCTCTATCGCCCACATTTCCCTCCTCCATTCCATTTTTGCTGAACACCAAGCTGGATGGCAGGAAGTTTCATTTTTATATGGTCTTTAGCATGACTTGGCCAGGCCTTGAACCCCAACCTCACAGTTGTGGGGCGGATGCTCTACCTCTAGGCCACCATTCCAGTATATATGGGTGTTTCATTTCAAGATGATGTTTAAGCTTGCGTGGGACCATGACACTGTTGGATAGGTTTTGCCCACACACTAAGCATAGTGGACTCAGTGCAGCTGGATCCCCGTGAAAGTAAATCTAAACAAAAGATAGTTTTCACTGTACGGCCTTGCCTTAGCTTTCTTTTGACAATCACTCGGCCCTTCACCTGGGTTAGAATTCTGTCCAGGTCCATTTCAAAGTCTGAATCTTTTCTCTTCAAATATTTATCCAATGCTGTGTTTCATGTAGTCACTGTGACCTCTAACACATCTTAACAAGGTCATTAACCTCAATACAAGACATGAAGAAGAGGAGATAGAAAGAAAGAAAATGGCACCCATGGTTATTGCTTCATACTACCACCTGCTGACATGACAGAGCCACTATAGTTTCCCATGCATAATGGCAAATTATTTACAATTTTTTTGGACAAATTAAGAAATCAAATTAGACAATTTCCCGAGGACCTCAGAATGTTTTCTCACAGACCTCCTGAGGTCCCAGAACATTTGGTTGAAAAACGTTGATCTATAGCTCCACAAGAAGTGTGGTAGTAATGGTTGGTGCCTTGTGGCTTGCAGGCACCAACAAAGTGATGTAGGGATGAAAATATTTAGTAAATACGTGTCTATAAAAAAGAACTTGTAGCAAAAAAAAAAAACACAGAGAGAGAGAAGCGCTGACACAGCATTGTGCAGATTCTCCGACAGTAAATTCAAAATTTGACAAACCCAACCAATCTTCCCTCAGGGAGACATACTGTTCTTGGCCGCTGTCTTACTCAGATACTTTGACAGTTATGGGTGCACAGGGATTTAATCCTGGCCCACTCGATAGAGGTCAGACTCACTAACTACTAGGCTGTCTTGACATCCTCACCACTTGACAGGAGTCTCATGTCAAGAGGGTACATGCACTCAAGACAGTGTGATAGAAGTGAACACTGTTTCTTGTATTTAAGTGTTACTGACTTGAGCCACTGTCGAAGCAGATTTTACTTTTCTGGGGTAGTGTTAACAGTTAATGCAGCATGGGTGACTAGAGTCACCCATGCTGCATTAACTGTCACGTTGAAAATTACCAGGGACTCACCATGATAATATATTGCAACATTTACTATAATAGGTTATAAATGATTGGATTTTACATATTAGAATTTCATTCAAAACAAAGTAATACCAAAATTTCAGTTTTAACCATTAAAGTCATATGCTTCACACCTTACCAATGAGGTCTGGTCTGTTTCAGGTCTCCGAGTTTTCCTCTGATCCAAGACACCGTTTTAAAAGGAAAGCTGAGTGTCCCTGAGCTGAGAGTGACACGCCTGATGAACCGTTCTATTTCATGCACTATGAAGAACCCTAAAGGGGAGCTCTTCAGCTATCCTCCAAACAGCCAGGTCAGAGCCAATCTCAACAAATCCAGCATGTCAAATACACTGCAGTTTGAAATTCCAGTTGTGTCATTTCCACTCTTTTCTAACTATTAGTCTTCAACGTATCACCGAGATTACAAAATTCACTTTTGGCCACTGAAAATCAGAGAAGCACATTTTTTGCATAACTTTACTTTGTTCACATATTTTATTAGGATATTTAATACAACATATACGATAAGGCTAGAACAAAATATTAAGAAAATCTGTAAAAAGATGTTGATCTGGAGTGAATCATTTCAAATCTATTCACAACTGTAGAAGTTCAAAAATTATAAATTTACATGGTTGTGTGGCAGCTATTCATTTACTTGTCTAATTATGGGGCATCTACCTCCACTTGATGTTGGACAGGTGGTAATTTCACCTTTAATAGCTGTGGTCTTAGTGTTAGAGGTTTTTTTATTCAATTTAACTTAACATTCCTTGCTCACGTGTAAAGTAACACTATAGAGGCTATTCTCATTCATCCATAAAATGTTAACAGTAAAATGCTGTCCTTAAGGCACTACTCTGGGTGTCTGCAGATCGTTAAAAAAAAATCAGACAGACAGGCAGACTTTATTCATCCCAAACTGGGAAATTTGTTTATCCAAAATTAAGGCCTTAATTATGTTAAAAGGTGACAATTAATCCTTAAATGTACCAGTGGTCTTAAAAATACAACAGATGTGATAAACACCATAGCTATGTTTTCTTACTTAGACTTAGCTTTATTAATCCCTTTGGGATGACTCCCTCTGGGAAATTTAAAATTTCCAGCAGCACATAAAAGGAGCGTACAGATCAGAAAAGCAAAAAAGAAAAAAATAAACACTTTGTCCTCATATTCAATTTTGTGAATTTGTAGTCACTGCTTTTGCCTTTTGAAGTGAATCGTCATAAATTTGTAACTTTTTCTATTTAATTTGCAACTTTTGTCTCATTAATTTACACCTTTTTCTCATTTTTTATTAATTTGCACCTTTTTCTTGTTACTTGTGACTTTTTCCTCTTAAAATTCCAACTTTTATTTGCAACTTGTTTCACATTAGTAACTTTTTCTTGTCTGTTTGCAGTTTTTTTTCTTCATAATTTTTCTCATTAATTTGTGACATTTTTCTTCAAATTTTTCAACTTTTCCATCATGAATTTGCAACTTTTTACCCATTATATTGTGACTGTAGTTTCAGGCATTTTACTTTAAAAATGTAATTATCTAGTCAAAACATTAATCCTGGGAAGTGTAAATTTAATTTCCACTTCAGACTGATAACACAGAATTTGCAATATTTTCAGTTCTGGTAAATAATTGACCAAGGCTAATTGGTATGTCACCACATACCTTTTGCTTTTTCACAGATCTTTAGTTTTAAATTTTGATCAAGTGGCTTTAAAAAAAGGGCATAAAAAGTCTTTGATTCAACTTCCTTATAACTATAAGAAGATACCCTGCTGTGTGTTGTTCATTAATGTTGTAATCCACTATGATCCACTCTGACCCTCTACTCAGTCACCTGCCACCTACACTGTTCCCTCCCGAGCCATCCCCTGCCCTTACTAAATCATGGCTGGTGTGCCCTTTCCCATAATGCTTTGTCTTCACTTGACTCATCAGACTGTGGCTGTTCCAGCGGCCAGGGCCCCTGCGCAGATTACCACGAGGCAGCTGATTGAATTGTTTTTCTCATCCCAGGCGGGCGGCCACTGCAAGAACATTCCTACCTTGGAGTATGGCTTCTTAGTGCAGGTTAGATCTCAGGGAGCTATGAGCTCACTTGTTACAGCCCTTTCACCTACTGTCTGTGTCACTGGGTTGGGATTAAGAAGAGAAAATCTGTGAGCACTTGTTGAGCAATGAAGTCAGTCAAAGAACAGTAATCAATATTTATAAGTGTTTTGGTGTGACATACAGCTCACTTGCTCAACTATGCATCTGTCTGTAGCTTGTATGTTAAGTATTTATTTCAGAGCTTGTCCATATACATAAATAAATGATCCCAAATTGCGCTTCATTTCTGCATATAGACTAAAAACACTACTGGTACTTTCTCCACACAGATAATGAAGTATTCAGAACAGAGGATCCCCACACTTAATGAGTACTGCGTGGTTTGCGATGAACAGCACGTCTTTCAAAATGGATCCATGCTGAAGGTATTCAAGCCAGAAGAGAAATGTAAACATATGAGATGATTGTGATAGTGTGAGCCTGTTTCCAAGGAAGTGAAAGAAGTCTGTGTGCAAATCAGTGCACGTCTTGTGTACTGAAGTGCTTACATTCTGTTTGCCTGCGACTGTTTTTGCAGCCTGCTGTGTGCACCAGGGAGCTGTGCGTATTCTCTTTCTACACTCTTGGAGTGATGTCTGGAGCTGCAGAAGAGGTGGCTACAGGAGCAGAGGTAACAAGAAACAAACATGCAGCCATCCATTTTTTAGCTCATTCTGGCAAAACCAAAAAGAGCTAATGCGATGATGCAGCATCCGTCATCCATCCATCCACCCGAGAATCGCTACTCCTCCTAGACCAGAGGTCAGCAACCCGCTGCTCCGGAGCCACATGCGGCTCTTCAGCCCCATTGTTGTGGCTCTCTGCAGCTACATCTCAAAATGAAAATGAAATAATGAAAGTCATTTTAATTATTTTATTTTTCAAACGTTGTGTATTGGATACGTTTTTCAAATGAAATGTATGTTTTTGTAAATGTAAAATATATATATTTTAAATGTTTTATTATGTTGTCAACTAAAATATGTGCTACGTTCAACCAAAAAATAGCAGGCTCATATGCACGGAGAGCAACTGTGTAGCTGCCTGTTAATCCTCCCCGCCCTCAGTAAGATACGGACAAATCCAGAATAAAAAAAAAAATCACCAAGAAAAATAGAAACTTTTCTAGAACACAGCTTTTGCCGAAAAGTAAAAAGTCGGAGTTAAGCGAAAATGTGCGATTTCAGAGCTTCTGTATCCCCAACTGACAGACACAGTCTGACTGGAAATGTTTCACTTCATAATGAACGTGACAAGTCACCTAAAACTCACTGAATAAACATTTCCAAGGTAAAGGAAAAATAGTTGCTTCTGTTTTATGTTCATGGTTGATTGCTGTACATGGCTGAAGATTAAAAAAAAAAAGAAAAACACACATTACCATGAAATTACTGATTAGCTTACCAACTGGAGTATTTAAAAAAAAAAAAAAAAAACTCTCTTTGTGATAGCCTACAACTGTTTGTTATGGTTTATTTATTTCAAAATAGGCTATTTTACCCCAAATATGAGAAGGATTTGCAATGGTGTGAAAAAGTGTTTGCCCCCTTCCTGATTTCTCATTTTTTTGTATGTTTGTCACACTTAAATGTTTCAGATCTTCATTCATTCATTCATCTTCTTCCGCTTAATCCTTTTTGGGTCGCGGGGGAGCTGGAGCCTATCCCAGCATCTTTGGGCGAGAGGCAGGGTACACCCTGGACAGATCGCCAGTCCATTGCAGGGCCAATACAGAGAGACAGACAACCATTCACTCTCACAGTCATACCTAAGGACAATTTAGAATCCCCAGTTTGATGCCAATTAACCTAACTTGCATGTTTTTGGCATGTGGGAGGAAACCGGAGAAATCCCGGAGTAAACCCACGCAGACACGGGGAGAACATGCAAACTCCACACAGATCACTGTTGGTCGGGGGCTGGGATCGAACCCAGGATCCCCCGGCCAAGGGTGAGTTGCTGTGCTGCCGCAGTGCCAACCACTGCTCCACCGCGCCGCCTAATGTTTCAGATCATCAAACAAATTTAAACATTAGACAAAGATAACACAAGTAAACACAAAACGCCGTTTTTAAATCAAGGTGTTTATTATTAAGGGTAAAAAAAAAAAAATCCAAACCTACATGGCCCCGTGTGAAAAAGTGATTGCCCCCCTGTTAAAACATATATTAACTGTGGTTTATCACATCTTTGGAAAACTGAGAACAGCCACACCTGTTCTCAATCAAGAAATCACTTAAATAGGACCTGCCTGACAAAGTGAAGTAGACCAAAAGATCCTCAAAAGCGAGACATCATGCTGCAATCCGAAGAAATTCGGGAACAAATGAGAAACAAAGTAATTGAGATTATAAAACTATTTCTTAAGCCTGCTTCATGCTACACCTCTGCTGTCCGCGTAACCGGAAACCTCATATGAAGAAATTTACGTCATCGTCTCCACTCCGCTAGTGTCCGCAGTGCTTGACCGCGGACGACCGCATGCAGCCCAAATTTTGTGACCGCGCCACCTGCCCACGACCTGAACGCGTTAAAAAGCGCATGCGCAAGACTTAACATCCCATTCACGAGGTGGTGATATCAACACAGCATATATCAGTAGATAAAAAAGACAACGAGGAGGCGGAAAATGAGAATAAAAACATACATGAATCATACATACATAGTTTCTTTCACAGCGGCAGCAGCATCTTTGTGGAAAAGGAGTGAAAACCAGGAAGTCAGACAGCAGAAGTGGACTCTATATTTGAAGAGAAACTTTGTGAAGAAGTCTGCCGTTTCTTTGTTGGTGAAAATCGTGGCACGTCAGCGCCTTGGTGCTACCTATCGGGCAGGAGCGAAACTACAAATGATGGTTGTGCGCATGCGTTAACTGCTTGGCCTGGGTAGATGAAAAAAGTGAGCATGAGCAGCACTGCGTGTGTGCCAGGCTCGTCCAAAGCGTACGCGGACCAGAGCGGACTAGAGGGAAATTGAGCATGAAGCAGGCTTAAAGCTTTGGGACTCCAGCGAACTACAGTGAGAACCATTATTCACAAAAGGCGAAAATATGGAACAGTGGTGAACCTTCCCACGAGTGGCCGGCCAACGGAAATTACCCCAAGAGCGCAGCTACGACTCATCCAAGAGGTCACAAAAGACCGCACAACAACATCCAAAGAACTGCAGGCCTCACTTGCCTCAGTTAAGGTCAGTGTTCATGACTCCACCATAAGAAAGAGACTGGGCAAAAATGGCCTGCATGACAGAGTTCCAAGACAAAACCCACTGCTGAGCAAAAAGAACATAAAGGCTCATCTCAGTTTTGCCAGAAAACATCTTGATGATCCCCAAGACTTTTGGGAAAATATTCTGTGGACTGACGAGACAAAAGTTGAACTTTTTGGAAGGTGTGTGTCCCATTATATCTGGCGTAAAAGTAACAGCATCTCAGAAAAGGAACATCATACCAACAGTAAAATATGGTGGTGGCAGTGTGATGGACTGGGGCTGTTTTGCTGCGTCAGGACCTAGAAGACTTGCTGTGGTAAATGGAGCCATGAATTCTGCTGTACCAAAAAATCCTGAAGGAGAATGTCCGGCCATCTGTTTGTGACCTCAAGCTGAAGCGCACTTGGGTTCTGCAGGAGGACAACGATCCAAAACACACCAGCAAGTCCACCTCTAAATGGCTTAAGAAAAACAAAATGAAGACTTTGGAGTGGCCTAGTCAAAGTCCTGACCTGAATCTGATTGAGATGCTGTGGCATGACCTTAAAAAGGTGGCTCATGCTTGAAAACCCTTCAATGTGTCTGAATTATAGCATTTCTGCAAAGATGAGTGGGCCAAAATTCCTCCACATTGCTGTAAAAGACTCACTGCCAGTTATCACAATTGCTTGATTGCAATTGTTGCTGCTCAGGGTGGCCCAACCAGTTACTAAGTTTAGGGACAATCACTTTTTCACACAGGGCCATGTAGATTTGGATTTTTTCCCCCTTAATAATAAACACCTTCATTTAAAAACTGCGTTATCTTTGTCTAATATTTAAATCTGTCTGATGATCTGAAACATTTAAGTGTGACAAACATACAAAAAAGTGAGAAATCAGGAAGGGGGCAAACACTTTTTCACACCATTGTAAATGTCGACCTACTGTTAAAAGTGCAGTATGTAATATTTTTGGTAATCTAAATTATCAAATTGAATGCAGCATAAAATCATTATTTAGTTTCCATTGTTATATAATCATTTTAAGTAAAAACTGTGTTTTTTGTATCATGGATTACTTTTTATACACAGGAAGTGTGTCCGTCTCCATGTAGTCAACCATCTTGGACCACTGTAATGTTTCCAAGTTCTTATGTATAACTCTATCAACACAAATAACTTCTGTAGGTTATTGTAAATGCTTAAGTGAGTAATGACCAATATGAAGGAAAATATTTGCATTTTGATATCTGACAGCTAGATTACACACTGACTGCACCATATAACATTTTTTCAGAAGACTGGCTTTTTTATTTGTTGCGACACATAATAGTAAAGTTTCATCAGTTTTCTTCACTGTTGTAGTATGAATTCATAAATGCAACAAACTATTTTTTCTATAATCACTGATATATATAAAACTTTATAAGCAGCACAATCTTTAGTTTAATGGTCGGAGACATAGCTGTTGCAGCTCTCAGCTAATTCTGTTTTAGTCAGCAAGGGGCAAAATGGCTCTTTACTTGGCAAAGGTTGCAGACCCCTGTCCGAGACAATTGCCCAGATGCTCACCAAACGCACACACAATGACCCTAAGATGGGTCTGCATCCAGGTTGTGCTCAAGGTCAAAGGTCAGAAGATCTGGTATCTTATGTGACTTCAAAAAAAAAAATAACCACTCCTTTAAGACAAGAGATAAGATAAGATAAGCCTTTATTAGTCCCACAACAGGGAAATTCCAGGATTGCAACAGCACAGGGATAGCAACACTCAGAGCAACAATCAGAAGGCAAGAAAAAAAAAAAACAAAAAAAAAAAAACAAGCAAGCAAGAGCAGCTAATATACATATGTACGTATTACTATAAAATATATATATATACACACACACACAGACACACAGTGCAGAGCATTGTAGCTGGATGGAATAAATATATGAATATATGAACACACAGTGCAGAGCATTGTAGCTAGATGGAATAAATATGTAAATATATAAACACCCACAGTACGGAGCATTGCAGCTAGGTGGAATAAATATGCAAGTATATAAACGCACACAGTGCGGAGCAATGTAGCTAGATGGAATAATATGTAGATATATAAATATATAAACACACCCAGTGCTGAGCATTGTAGCTAGATGGAATAAATATGTAAATATATAAACACACACAGTGCAGAGCATTGTTGCTCAGCAACAAACCAACCCTAAAAGCGGAGACGCCCCGCCAGCTGCGCTTAGTATTAAGCGCTGCGGCGACGGGGGCCCCAGGCGGCGGGCCGCGCGCCGGACCTCCGGCGGCGGGGGAGGGAAGGGCGACGGGGGGACTGCTCCCCCAGCCGCGGCGCGAGCCCAGCCCCGCTTCGCACCACAGCCCGACCGACCCAGCCCTTAGAGCCAATCCTTATCCCGAAGTTACGGATCTGACTTGCCGACTTCCCTTAGCTGCCTTGATCTAACATGCCAGAGGCTGTTCACCTTGGAGACCTGCTGCGGATATGGGTACGGTCTGGCGTGAGATTTACACCTTTTCCCCTGGATTCACGCACTGATGGTGGCATGCTGCCTAACATGGCGCTTCCAGACCCACCAGGAGCAATTGGGGTGAAGTGTCTTGCCCAGGGACACAACGGCAGCATATCTGGGGAGAACGGGATTTGAACCGCCAACCATGTGGTTATTGGACGACCTGCTCTACCTCCTGAGCCACTGTCGCCCCCAATTGCTCGATGGTCACAAACCTCACACACAGCGATCCTCAGGTGGGTCTGCATTCAGGTTGTGCTCAAGGTCAAGGTCACTGTCATACATAGGTCACTCTCTGGGTGATTTCATCAGGCCGGAATGAGCTACTCCATCATTGACGGTCTGATTTTAAACTGTTATCCGTCTGCATAAATGTCATAACACATACACTACTCACAAAAAGTTAGGGATATTTGGCTTTCGGGTGAAATTTAAGGAAAATTTGAAAAAGTTCACACTACAGTAATATATCATGAAAGTAGGGCATTTAAGTAGAAGCATGGAATGGTGATTTCCTCATCTCAAACAATTTATTGAAACAAAAGCCAACAACAGTGGTGGGTATACAATGACAAAAAGTGTCAATGTCTCAATAACTTGTCATGTGCCCATCAGCATCAATTACAGCTTGACGACAACATCTCGTGCTGTTCACAAGTCAAAATATTGTCTGCTGAGACATGGCATTCCACTCTTCTTGAAGGGCGGCCCTCAGGTCATTGAGGTTGTGGGGTGCAAAGTTACGAGCCTCTACATGGTAATTCAGCTGATCCCATAAGTTCTCTATGGGATTCAGGTCTGGAGAAAGTGCAGGCCACTCCATTTGATGTACCCCAGCCTCCAGAAGCTGTTCCCTAATGATGCTACTTTGATGAGCTGGAGCATTGCCATCCATGAAGATGAAATTAGGCCTGTGTTGTTCATGCAGGGGCATAATGACTGGATTAATGATGTTATTCAAGTTGTATTGGCTTGTCACTGTACCATTCACAAGGTGTAGGGCAGTTCTGTATGGACTAGACACGCCTGCCCTGACTGTAACGCCACCACTACCAAAGGCTCATCTGGTGACAACAGTGGCTGATACATAGCACTCTCCTTGACATTTCCAACATCGTCTTCATCATTTTTGCTCAATGTGAATTGACTTTCATCAGAGAACAGCACTGAGGCCCACTGGTCCCTTGTCTAGCGTAAATGCTCGCTGGCCCATGCAAGACAATGGCTATGTCTACATGAACACAAGTAACCGGATTAAAAGCTTGATCGGAATAAAAACGCTTCATGTAAACACGCCAATTTGAATATTCTAACCCGATCACGCTCATCCGGATCAAAATTTCATTCCAATTGAGAGGGGTGGGTTATGCCGATTGTTAATCCGAATGGTGCGCATGAAAACACTTATTCCAAACGTAGGGCAGAAAATACTGTATGTTTACTGCGCATGTCTGTACACCAGCCGCACATCGATGTGACGTATTTCCACCTTAGCAGCAGCTAGCGGAAAACATAGCAGGAGTAAAACAAAACTGGTCTGTATTGTCCTGCTGTCTCCCTCTGTTCGTCATATGCAGATGTACTTGTAGCTTCATTACGGAGACCAGCAGAAGCAAAAGTACAGTCTGAATAACACAATACAGGTCAATTCCGACATGAAGCGGGGCTTGCTAACACCGGAAGTTGCTTCTTCTTCTACTATTTTCGAAATGTCGACGTGCGCATGTCAAAATGATTTATTCCATTCAAACGTGTGACACATTGAAACGCATGTCCTAATCGGATCAGCTTTTTCAGGATCCATGTAAACAGTAAAATTCTGATCTGAATTGTAGTCAGACTGATGAAATTTTGCCCATGTAACCCTGGACAATGACACCTGTGCCTGGTGATGTGGTCAAGTACCTTTGCAGGTCATCTAGCATGCAGACCACGCTGATGTAAATGGTTTCAAATGGTCTGACGTGACACTTGGGTGCCTCTCACCACCCTTAAATGTGCCTAGAGTTGAGTAGGATTCATCATCCGGTTCCACAGGGCACTGTTCACAATGAAGCAGTCATCAGCGTGGAATGTGGCCAAAGGATGTCCACTTCTATGCCTTTCTGTGACTCTTCCAGTCTCTCTGTTGCAACCTGCTGATGACACTCTGTGACACTCAGCTCAGTGGCCACTTCCCTCTGAGAACAACCTCTTTGAAGCCTCGCAATGGTGAGGTACTGTTGATCAATTGTTAGGTGTCGTCTTGTATCGTCGTGAATTTTGTCGTTATGCAAAAAGTACTGAACCATTGTACAGTTGGACATGTGCATTCAAAAGGCTAGAGAAGGTCAAATTAAGTTCAACTGTAAAAGTTATAGTGCATTTTAGGTGCATCCTGAAATTTCACCCGAAAGCCGAATATCCCTAATTTTTTGTGAGTACTGTATGTCAAAAGTCCATTGCACAGCCAACATAGAGAGAGAGTGAGACAGAGAGGCACAATCACACTTTTACATCAATGGCCAAATTAGAATTGCCAATTAATCTAACATGGACATGTTTGAACTATGACAGTGACTGGAGAAAGCCCACTCACTCAGGGAGAAGATAAAAAGTCCACAAAGGAAGACACCAATCAACCCAGAACATTCTAGCAATGACCTGACCATGCTAACTGATAACTAGGAAAGAATTTGAATAGGCATATGGTTACATTTAAACTGGAAGTGACTCAAAAAAGCAACAAAAATAAACAATAACAGCATCATCTTAACACCATACAACATACCGTCTCTTCCCAGGTGGTAGACCTACTTGTGGCTATGTGTCGAGCTGCGCTTGAGTCTCCCCGTAAGAGCATCATCTTTGAGCCCTACCCATCTGTCGTCGATCCCAATGACCCTAAGACGCTGGCCTTCAATCCAAAGGTCAGTATCCTTGCTGCTTGAATGATAATTCAAGATAAATCCATACTCAGATTTTGCATTACAGATTGCATTTAATGTGAGGTACAGATAGATTGTACTTCCTATTAAATGTCATTTGTTGAAACAGCTGCTGCTAATTAGAAAATAGATTTTAGTGTTACATGTACTGTATGTTCAACTCTAAGTCTTTTTGACTTCTGGATGTTGTTCCCTCTCATTGCTTGCAACCAATGTTTGGCTCAACCGATGAACACAGAAGAAGAATTATGAAAGACTGCAGAAAGCGCTGGACAGTGTTATGTCCATACGGGAAATGACCCAGGTATGAGAAAATGGGAGGGAGAAGGGGCCTCAGAACTTCCTCAGCATCCTAATTTTTTTTCCTGAAATTTGGATTGTAAATGTCTAAAGTACTCCTGAAAATCTCTCTTCTTTGTTTAGAGGATTGTGATGTTTGACCTACATGGCTGTGGTTTGGTTTATCTAAGAGACATTTAAAACACTGCTTATTTCCTGTGGTTCACCTGCTTCAATTTTAATGTCGATATTACTTATTGTTCACATTACAAGTCACCTCCTTTAAGAACAAAAAACAAAAATGGGAAAAAAAAATGTTTTTTAGGGTTCGTATTTGGAGATCAAGAAACAGATGGACAAACTGGATCCTTTGGCGCATCCTCTGCTGCAGTGGTGAGTCCAGCAAATCTGGTCCAAAAATTGATTTTAACTTTCTATGTGAGATTTCACTTTACACGACTTTATTTAGATCACATTAAACCATGTAAATGAATGAAAAGATTTTGGAATGTTGGAATAGCAGTGGTGCAGGTGTGAATAATAAAAATAATTATGACACTATTTGATGTAGCTGCTTTGGTTTCAGTGCTCACTAGGACACCTGAACAGAACTGCCCCTGTTGTATTGTTAACAACAACAGTAAGGACCACGTTAGCAGTAGATCAGGCCTTTTGTGCAACGTTGGTAAATTCTATTATAGTTTATTTTTTTTCCCCTTTGTGTGTTTCTGCAGGATTATTTCCAGTAACAGGTCTCATATTGTCAAGCTGCCTCTTAGTAGGGTAGGGGAACACAATGACGTGCCTTCCAGTGTTCAAATCAAATTAGTTTTTGAATTGCTACATTGTGTAATTTGGTGGTGTATTGTCATTTTATCATTCTGCCCGTTTTGCTCCCTCTTGTCCCCGTGATGCCACTGTAACAGCAACTGAAATTCATGCACACCTCCCACCAGTTCCTGCTGCTCAGCAGTCCCCCAGCCAAGGAAGCTCGCTTCCGCACTGCCAAGAAGCTTTACGGCAGCACTTTCGCATTCCAGTGAGTGGCGTATTTTCATTGAATAATTTCAATGTCTCCTGAAGTTTATGAAGCATAAGAATATAATCAATGGGGCCATTTTCAAATACTGACCAAAAATGTGGTTAATGTGTTTTTAGGCTTGGGTCTGTTGGGCAAATGTAATCAGAAAAAAAAATTATATTCTGTTTATAATTATTGCCAAATCTAGCACAGTTGCTAAAATGCATGCATCATTTAGCATTGGAGGGGTATGCTCTGTGAAACATGGACACATCTCAGTCTAACACCTGGTCATTATGGAGTGCATGAAGGGGTGTACTTTAGCAGATTTTTATGGAAACATAACAAACAGCTCGGAGCAGTGGCCACTCTCTTGGACAGAGAAACCACCATTCTTAGCCAGCACATGTAGCCAGCAGTATCTGTGAGATGGAGATTTGGACTGTAGCAGATGGGACACTGCTGAATATTTTAGGTACACACGACCCATCTGGGCACTTACAGTGTACAGTGAATGCAAGGACAGTGCTAAGATGCTCACTTTACACTGGTCAGTACTACAGATTTAATAATTCCCAGCAGAATATGCTAAATATATAATTTGACCTGGCTCCCATATTTCAGACTGAAGTGAATAAAAACATGTACATAGACTATGTACTATGTACATAAACTGTACATAGAGTCAGTTGATACAAGTCAAACGCAATGTGCAAAATTTCAGAAAATCTAAATATGTTCAGCATTGTTGATGTTTGATGTTCAACATTAAGATTTATTTTCCATGTGCATCTGCTTGAAAATGTGTGAACGAGACCTTAATACTGCAATTTCAGAACTGTCTAAAAATAATACTCTGGATGACACTGGTGTGACTGCGGGGTTTTATTTTAAGGCATCAGCTATACTAATGTGGTCAACTATTCTGTACTGAAATGGAGTAATGATGGGGTGTCATCTTTGATCTGGATCTTTTAATTATTTATTTTGGTTAAATGATGTAAATGTTATAAATTGCATTGATGCCATCAGATACCTAGCACCCAGGTCCATAAATAGATGACTGCAGTGACTACTTTGCAACGGCCAGAGGAGGAGAGCTTGGGATTTGAATTGTCGCTTTCACAAAATTCTGTAAGAGTAAAACCAAAGAAGGTTTAAAGCTGTCGGTTGTTTTAATGATAGCAATGATTCACCCATCCATAAATGTGTCATATTCACCAAATAATGCCATAATGTATAGTTGCCTGGCTACAGTGCTGAAAAGAAGCCTGGGATTATTCTTGTTCTCTTCTATTAATGCAGAATAATAAGTTGTTCTAGCTTTATTAAGAGATTTTTTTTTTATAAATTAGAAGTTGATTTCTCCAAGCTAAATAAAATTCATCTCATTTATTGGAACGCCATTTTCTAACTGACAAGTCTTCTGTCTTAAGCTGCGAGTTTCTGTGTTGAACCAAGGAATCAGATTCTGATTAGAATCTGACTACACTTTTTCTTTTTTAAAGGATCCACCATGTCTAGAGTCTGATGCAGAGAGACTGTAACACTATCTTCCATGCTATCAACTATAGAAGGCATAACATCTTCATAAAATCTTCATGCCATTGTATTGACACATGACACTGAGGAATATGAGGAAACCATTTGCTTTAAATTTGGTGACAGCACTATCTGTTAACAGTATTTTTCTTTAGGAGCCAAAGAGTCAGAAATGGTAAAATCAAATGTTAAAAGATAAAGGTCTGACAGCACAGTGCTATGAGGAGACACTACCAAATTTTCAGTTTCTATGCCATATGTCAGCATAAGGTCCAAAGTGTGGTGGAGATAGTGGGTAGAACTTCCTACTTTCTGGGAAAACCCCATCAAATCTAATATGGCATTAAATTCAATATTAAGGCTGTCACTATCTACGTTAAAGTTCCCTACTATAATTATTCTATCTGATTTAAGCACTAAACAGTATAATTTTTATTACGGTCTTTGGTATGAACCCAGAACCTCCTGGGTGTGGGGTGGATGCTCCACCATTAGGCCACCACTCAGTTTGTTTACCTGTTACAGTAGGTGATGTTTTTGTGTTTGTCTAGAGGTAGCATAGTCATTTGTGAATTAAATACACTTGTTCTAATGACATCTGCTCCATCCAATTGCTGTTCAAACTTTGTGTTTGTGAGGGGCAATCAGTGAGAAGGTAAGATGGCCTTAAAGGTGTACTAGATAGTATTTTCATGACAATGTCTATATATTCTTCAAAAAAATAATATATTGATGCAAAAAAATGTTATGGGTTCAAAATAATCATAGTATTCACATCTGAGAACTATGGTGGTCAGTAACATAGATGCATACAAACACTAGATAGGAGATGGCTAGCTGCCAGGCTAGTCACAGTTGGCCAAATGCAGCCACCAGATTGACCAGGTAAAGAAAGAAACATAAGAAATTGTGCCACATAAGCATGTACTGCATTTTCTTCATTTTAATTCATTGCTTACAGAATATGGCACCTCCATTTGCCATGAAAATGTTAGCCATGTCCTATCTCGTGTTTATATACAGGAGGAAGGGGGGGAGGTTTGAAAAGTTCATAGGCTGACTAAGAAGGAGTTATGTCTTTGATGATCAAGAAGAGAGCTTCTATACCGCAGGGATCCAAGCACTTCAACAATGATGGAAGAAGTGTGTGGACCGAAGGGGAGACTATGTTAAAAAATAAACCACATTTGGTCAAATTTGACCACTGCATCGTGGTCAGCCTATGAACTTTTCAGCGCCCCCCCCCCCCCCCATATACCCATGGTCGGTAAGGACATCACGGTTGGTCACAGCAATAGCATAACTGGATTGATGTCACGTTTCTATCAACCACTTGGGGCAAGAGTAAGTACTACACCTACTGGTCAGGAGGTCAGAATGTTGTCTCTATCACTTTCAAAGATGAAACACCTCAGTTGCTGCATGGCCCAGTTTAACATATATAAAGACTGTTTTTGAAATTTTTAAAATGCAAAGCTACTGTAGTATAGTTCAGTTTAAAAAACAGGAAACTAAGAAATAAGCATAATTGGTCCACTTCAGTGCTTTGCTATAGTATATTTCACAAATACATCAAAATGTTTTGGGTTTTTTTACAACATTTTAGCACAGCATGAGCCAGACCACTACACACAAGTGGCTGTGCATTGGGATCCAAGCTGCTTCTCACAGTATTTTGTTTTTATCTTTTTTCCCCCCTATCTCTCCCTCTCTCTACACTTGCTCTAGTGGTTCCCATATAGAGAACTGGCACTCTGTTCTGAGAAATGGACTAGTCAATGCCTCTTATACCAAACTGCAGGTACGTAACCCTGGCAGTTGGCTGGAATTTACAATGCAGCTCCACTCGGACAGGGAACCTGCTCTCAGTCTTAACAGGCTCCCTGTTCGGCTGATTCATTTTTGCAGTTAATGGATGCCAGCTTCCCTTTTGTCAGCCTTTGCAATTGGCATTTGAGCGAGTAGGGCACACTCGCGAGAGCTTTTCTGGCCATTGTCAGCCACTTTCTGCCCCTTACAGCGGACAGCACATCCATTCCTGTTGTGGGCTGTGGTGTCAGCTGTGGTGTCATTGGTCTCCCTGTGTGCCCTGTTTGGGTCAACCACTTAGAGCACTGAGTAGGCTAGATCTGAAGCTGAAGGATGCAAAAGGCGAGTTCTGCGATTGTGAGTACAGCCTTCCTCTGGGGGAATGAGGGCTCCTGTTGAAGGTTAGTAACTAGCACTAGTCCAAACAGTGACAGCCTAGTTGATACCAGAATTGTCCACATGAGGATAATACAGATTTGAAGAAAACAAGAAAACATCACAACTTATTCATATTGCTGTTTATTTATTTCTTCATCTGTAGTTATTTTTGTTCTATTAAAGTTGTAACCAGTTCCTTTACAAATTAATTATTAAAATAACCCAAAGAAACGTGGAGCACATCATAGCTCATATAATGACTGCTTCGAGGTTCACGACATGTCCTGAAAATAGATTAAACGTAATAAATTTGAAATCTTCACAATCACGTCGGCCGTGATTGCTCTATCATGCCGTTTCATTTTTGATGCCTTTGTTCCTAAACTTTTTGAACTCCGTCTTTGATCTCGCCTTAGTGCTCGTCTTCCTCCCGCCCCCATCACCTTTCCATTTCACCTTGAACATTGACACTCCTCTTCTGTCACTGTGTTTCATTGGAGAAGCAGGAGGGGGGAGGACTGAGTCTGCCTCCAACTCCAGCCATCACACAAAAACCTCATCCGTTGCTCCTTTTTTACTTTTCTCCAGACGTGCCACGTCCTGACCACTGCCTCCCTCATGTATTCCAAACCTGTCAAATTGCACTTTGTGTTTCGTCTTATTTTGCGCCTTTGGTCGTGCAGTGTCCCTCATTTTGGACGTCCGTCATGAGTCATTTTCCTATCAGCAAACATATACCTCTTCCTCTCATTGACCATGTGAGTGGTGCTTGTATGAATACATGAACATGTTAGGCACATCACTGGATTGTGTTTTGTATAGGTGTATTTATTATGTTTGGATTGCACTGTATATGTGAGCACATCCATGACTGAATATATATGGCTGCCTTGTGCACCTGCTCAGTGACTCTTGCTTCCTTCCTTCCTTCCTGCTCTTTTCAAACCTAAGCTGCACGGAGCAGCATACGGAAAGGGCATCTATCTGAGCCCCATCTCCAGCATATCTTTTGGATACTCAGGTAGGAACAGCTCATTCACTGCATCCCTGATGCATCTGGCCGCCACACTCGCTTTTTTACACCATATTCACCAAGCATTATTTGTTTTGCTACATGGGTGTGTCTTCATCCTGGATCACTCTATTTGGAAAACTCTGCAGGAGCTTTGCCATGTTATCCTGTTGTGCGGTGTTGTGTTGTGATGTGGTGGTGTCTGTTGTGCTGGGTTCCGGGCCTTGGGGGCTCCCAGCTTGTGTTTCACCTGCCATACCATGCTTCATATCGTGGCTGTATAAAACAGTGGTGATAGTGGATCTGTATGTGTAGCTTTGTACTTTTTTGGCTTTTCATTTGTCTTTTTGTGGAGTGGGGATTCAAAGATTATTAAAGTTTGAAAGGGTTCATGATATATAACGCTAAAAGATGGGGAAAAAAATCAGTTTGGGGATTAAATATTTCCTCATAATTTAAGTACAAAGTTGCTGTACATAATTTGAATAATTCATCCCACCTGTATTAACATAACATCATGTAGCAGAACATTTACTCAATAATAATAGATGATACTGGCAGCAGTATTAACTTTTGATAATCTGCCAAATACATGAAAATGTATAGTTTTAAAAAATAATAGAAAGGTTAGATCAGCAAAGGGAGTTCACCACCATAAGAGAAAGCTTTTGGCATAAGGCATGCTGAGGTTTTTTTTGGTTGTGTTCCTTCTGTCAGGAATGGGGAAAGGACAACATCGGATGCCCACCAAAGATGAACTAGTGCAGCGTTACAACCGCATGAACACCATACCCCAGGTGACAAACTTACTTTCATTTATTGTGAATTTAGGGCAATACCCTCCTTTGAGAGACTTGTGACTTGCAAGAGTGGAGGAAGGTGCATACAGGTGGACTACATTTTATGCAGAGGGAGAAATCTGAAAGAGATAGGAGACTGCAAGGTGGTGGCAGGAGAGAATGCAGCTAGACAGCATCAGATGGTAGTCTGTAGGATGACTTTGGAAAGCAAGAAGAGGAAGAGAGTGAAGGCAGAGCCAAAGATTAAGTGGGGGAAGTTACAGAAGGAAGAAGGTCGCACAGAGTTCAGGAAGGATTTGATACAGGCTCTGGATGGTAGGGAAGAATTACCAGATGACTGGGAAAGTACAGCAAAAGTATTGAGGGAAATGGGTAGAAAGGTACTGTATGTGGTGTATCCAGTTGACAGAGGAAGGAAGACAAGGAGACGTGGTGGTGGAATGAGGAGGTGCAGGAAAATATTCAAAGGAAGAGGTTAGCAAAGAAAAAATGGGATAGTCAGGGAGATGAAAGTAGACAGGAGTAGTTGGAATTTAGGCGGATGGCAAAGAGAGGTGGCAAAGGCAAAGGAATATAGTGAGTTGTATGAAAGGCTAAACACTAAGGAAGGAGAAAAGGACTTGTATCAATTGGCTAGACAGAGAGATCGAGCTGGAAAGGATGTACAGCAGGTTACACTGATTAAGGACGGAAATAGTAATGTACTAACAAATGACCAGAGTGTGGTGAGAAGGTGGAAGGAGTACTTTGAAGAGCTGATGAATGAAGAAAGAGAGCGAGAAGGATGGATGAAGGAAAGACGGTGAACATGGAAGTCCTGAGGATTAGCAAGGCAGAAGTGAGGGCAACTTTGAAGAGGATGAAGAATGGAAAGGCGGTTGGTCCAGATGAGATACCGGTGGAGGTATGATGTTTAGGAGAGATGGCAGTGGACTTTTTAACCAGATTGTTTAGCACAATCTTGAAGAGTGAGAGGATGCCTGAGGAGTGGAGAAGAAGTGTTTTGGTACCAATTTTCAAGAACAGCGGCTGTGGAACAGGTGTAGTGTGGCCAACTACTGATCACAAATAAGTGATCTGACACACAAATAAATAAGGGTCAGAGGTTCAATTCCCGCTATGTCTGCAGTCTTATTGTTGAAGTGTCCTTGAGCAAGACACTGAACCCCCAATTGCTCCTGGTGGGTCAGGCCAGTGCCTGTGTATGGCAGCTCCACCGCCATCAGTGTGTGAATGGGTGGATAGCAGGATCTGTAAAGCGCTTTGGTCATCTAGAGATGAGAAAAAGCACTATATAAGAGAACGCCATTTACCATTTAACAAAGGTGATGCTCAGAGCTGTAGTAACTACAGGGACATAAAGTTATCAGCCACACTATGAAGATATGGGAAAGAGTTGAAACCAGGTTAAGAGGAGATGTGACAATCAGTGAGCAACAGTACGGTTTTGTGCCAAGAAAGAGTACTACAGATACAATGTTTGCTCTAAAAGTGCTGATGGAGAAGTATAGAGAAGGTCAGAATGAGTTGCACTATGTCTTTGTGGATTAAGAGAAAACATACGATAGGGTGCCAAGAGAGGAAGTGTGATACTGTATGAGAAAATCAGGAGTGGCAGAGAAGTATGTGAGGGTGGGGCAGGGCACGTATGAGGAGAGCAAGATGGTGGTGAATTGCGCTGTAGGAGTGACAGATGGGTTCAAAGTGGGGGTGGGGTTACATCAGGGATTGGCTCTGAGCCCCTTCTTGTTTGCCATGGTGATGGACAAGCTGACAGATGCGGTCAGGCAGGAGTCTACGTGGACCACGATGTTTGCAGATGACATTGTCATCTGTAGTGAGAGTAGGGAGCAGGTGGAAGAGAACCTGGAGAGGTGGAGGTATGCTTTGGAGAGAAGCGGAATCAAAGTCAGTAGAAGCAAGGCAGAATACAGGAGTGTGAATGAGAGGGAGGCAGGTGTAACGGTGAAGATGGAAGGAGTAGAGGTAGTGAAAGTAGATGAGTTCAAATACCTGAGGCCAACCATCCAAAGTAATGGAAAATGCACAAGAGAGGTGAAGAAGACAGTGCAGGCAGGGTGGAGTTTATTGGAGATGAGGATCAGGGGTGATTTGTGACAGAAGGGTAGCAGCAAGAGTGAAAGGGAAGATTTACAAGACGGTAGTGAGACCTGTGATGATGCATAGTTTGGAGATGGTAGCGCTGACAGAAACACAGGAGATGGAGATGGAGGTGGCAGAGTTGAAGATGCTAACATTTTCATTGGGAGTGACTAGGAGGGAAAAGATTAGGAATGAGTATATCAGAGGGACAGCTCAGGTTGAGTGGTTTGGAGACAAAGAGAGGCAAGGCTGTGATCATTTGGACATGTGCAGAGGAAGGATAGTGGAGATATTGGACAAAGGATGTTGAAGATGGAGCTGCCAGGTAGGAAGAAAATAGGAAGACCACAGAGAAGATTCATGGATGTAGTGAAGAAGGACATGGAGAGGGTTGGTGTTACACAGGAAGATGCAAGGGATAGGGTGAGATGGAGGCAAATGAGCCGCTGTGGCGACCCCTAAAGGGAGCAGCCGAAAGAAGAAGGAGATCCTTCTTCGAAAGATGATGCAGCAGTTACTCCTAGATTGAAGTTGTTGATCAAAATATGTATCACATGTATACTGTATATTTTTGTTGAAATATTGCAGTGCCATAAAGGGGTCATTAATTGTACTTTATCCACATTTTGAGAACTCCCACAGGTCTTAATAACATGTTTGTGACACACTTTGGTCAAATTTTTATTTAATTATTGCAGCATCACTGAATCATTTTTTGCAACCTTTCTGGGAACGACCCATTTCAGTGCATGTCTCTTTAAATGCCTGAGAACCACAGTTAACTCCGCCCTCCCTCTTATGTCAGTTTTGGTAATTATAAGCTGGATTTTTGTCCTTGTGTCAGATGCAGACCCAACATAGTATCAATACAATACCCCCTACCTCTCCATTTCTGGAGATGTGCACGTTGGGCAATGCAGGCTGCAAGAGCTGTGATTGGTCTGCTTTGTCTCCTTCACATTTTCTGGTTCTTGTTTTTTCTCCACTCTGCCTGTTCACCGTGGCACCACTTCCAAATTGAGTTGGATAAACAACGGTCCATATTCAAAAGAATATTAAGGAAGTTAGCAAATACAGAGCATTTGTATGACTTGTCCTAACTCCATTAATTACATAGATTGTCAAATGACGGCAGCAGCGGTGGTTGGACATACCATTTTCTCCGATGTCTTCTCTTTTTTCTCTGTTGCAGCGGTCTTATGAAAAGTTGCTTTTTTTTTACATTCGTTAACTTCAGTTCCATTGCAATCTGCTCTTGTCCATCGCTATTTACGAAACAAAAACAGAAAAAAATAAAAAGAGTGACTAACCTGCTAGCTTCAGCTAGCCACCTTTGGTCCTGGTTATAGATAATACTCCAAGAAAATAAGCGAAAATAATGTGATCAAAACCCGCTGGATAGACAGTTAAGCTAATGCCAGGCAGTCTGATTGCCTAGCCAAACTAATGCTAACTGTTTAACATCATGGCAAAAATATAACAAAATAAAACCAGAATGACGTGAGATACAGTATATTGCCGACTGTGGATTAATGAAACATTTGGAAATAGGAATGTCTAATAAGGTGACTGAAGTCTAAAGAAAATAATACAAACCACACTTGATAAGTGAACTCCCTTGTAACACTGTTAGCTCTGAAGCCAACACCTTTGGCTCTTTACCCATCTACATGACAGACAGCTAGGCTGGCCAATAATAGTAGTGGGTGGGTATCAAGGCTGGGTTTAATATTTTTATGATGTTTGGTGGCAAACCCAGAAGAGTCAAAACAGCTGGTCAGAGAAAAAAACCTAAGAAGAAAAGCTTTTAAGAGAAGTGTGTGTTGATATTTTTTCAGTAATCATGTGACCAGTAGATACATTTCACAAGGTTAAAGCCTACAAAAACACAATTTTTCAGTCAATAACTCCTTTATGTTTGACACATCAGCCATTTTGCAGTCCCAGTGTTTGTAATTATTAATATCACAGGTCTCCTCTGGATACTTTTCCCCACAGCAGCTCTAACTGCTATATCTTTCTCCTACAGAGCCGCCCAATACAATCGAGATTTCTTCAGAGTCGAAACTTGAACTGCATTGCTCTTTGTGAAGGTAATGACATGCTGATGGTGCACTATAATGCGTTAAATGATTCCCATTTATCTATTGCAAAGTTGAGCCAATAGACAACTTTAAGTCTTCCTCCTTTGTTCAGTTTTAAAACATAGAAAATTGCCATTACAGCCCGAATAACCCTGGGCAATGTGACTGTGTTAATATTCAATTATAACAAAAGAGAAAAAAAGCCAACAATTACCATAATACGATCATTATCATTGCTGTTGTGAAAAAAAAAAACAATAAAAACAAAGAAATAAAGTGCAGCACTTAGACTAAAAGCCGAGTGTAGGCCCTTAAGATGTAGCACTTTTTTTGCGTTATACTGTACGTATAATCAGCATTATGCAAAACAATCAGTAATATTAAATAGAATAATGACAAGAAACTACAGCAAATTTAAACAATTTCAAAACTGTATGCTCCTGGGAAATCACAAATCTCTCTTTTAAACAGTGATCACATCGAAGGATCTGCAGAAACACGGTAACATCTGGGTGTGTCCAGTATCCGACCACGTCTGTACTCGCTTCTTTTTTGTGTAAGTGTTGACAGAATCCCTAAATATTTCCAATGAGTTAATGCATGATTACATACATCAAGTCTTACCCATTCGTGATGGTTCACATAATGAAGGTGGATGAGTCAAACAGTAAAAAAAAAAAACACACTGCAGTTGTGCTGAAATAAAAATAGTAAAGTGGTGCTGTGGTTTTTATAAGACAACTGCAATGCTTTCTTTTCACCAGATGGCAAAAGCTTATTATTGTGCTCACAGCTGCCATCTGAATTTATATTCTGTTTGGAATTGCCTGCAGTATAACTGAAATCAAAGCTAAATGTAATTGAACTCTGCTCTTGGGCTCTGTTGGTGCTTTTGTTTTCCAAACTTGAAAATAGTGATTAGATTAATATGGCTTTGTGTGAGACCTAACTACACCCCATTTTTTATTTGCTTTTTTGGCAAATAAAAATGCATTTGAGAAGCTCAGTTTTAGGTTTAAAAGATTACCTTTTATCGTTTGTGTTTTGTCTTGATCTTATGAGATATATTACTGATGGAAATAGTACTTTTAAACCCCAGAAACAGAACCGTGATGAGGTTATAACTGGAGTTCTGTTCTGCATGTGTGCAGGTATGAGGATGGCCAGGTAGGAGATGCCAACATCAACACCCAAGAGCCTAAGGTGCAGAAGGAGATCATGCGTGTGATTGGGACCCAGATCTACTCGAGCTAATGGGGCTTCACCAGGAACCTCTTGGATCCATGGGTTTCTCTGGAGGAGGCTCGCAGGCAGGCAGGCAGGCAGGCAGTTAGAGCGAATGTTTGGGTGAGCTTTTTCTCAGACCTGAGGCTGAAGGATGAGGGCGCTCTGGAGCACATTATTTCTAAAGCTGTTTTGTTCTGGTCCTCTTGTTTTTCCTCGCTCTTCCTTCGTTGCCATTCCTCAGATTGTTACACATTACATGTTTACCCTGAAGATACGTTTAAGGTTACCGTCTGCTTCACTTGGTTCATGGGACAGAAAAAAGATAAAGGAAAAAAGGAAGTTGCACACCTTTTTTTCTACTCTGTTGTCTTTTATCATTTGTTTTTGTGAAAATACAGTAAAGCTAATTATCCCTATTGTAGCAAAGCAATGGAGTTACATAGAAGGCTGTTGTGTTTTCAGAGCTGTTACAAGTTTATTATTATGATTTAGGTAAGGGCTTCACTTATGATCTGTCACATGGTTATCTGAGAGGAAAACTCTACAGCTCTACTGTTTTGTCCTCGTCCTCCGGATGATGCTCCCAGAAGCCAAGAACCAAATGTGGTTTGAATGCAAGTTACACACTTGAAGCACTTTGCTTGTGAAAACATTTACTGTCAGGACTTAAGGTAGCCCTGATAAACAATGCACTTTTTAGTCCTTACAGCCCTGAGAAAAGCCAATAAATTTTTCATCACAGCATAAATGGATAACATTTTAGATTTCAAAGAGAAAACTACATAATTAGGGAATATTTTGCTTTTAGCATCTTTTGAAATTAAGACTGGTGACTACTTGAAAAAGAGATTTCGCATCATCTTTTTATATTTATTTCCATGCAGAAAGGCTTTATTCCTTTTTTCAGTACTCCATAATTATGGGTACTGTTCCTTGTTTTGTATCTGCAGCTATGTTGAGGATTCTTGGAATTTATTAGGTATAATCAAAACAGTCTTGAGTGCTTTGATGGTCATTTAAAAAATTTTCTGTTTGTTTTTCTGCTCCACTTTAGTGGGGCAATGGAGACCAGCCGTTGAAAACAATGAACGTCCAATTAAAGCTGTCAAGTTTAGCTTGTAATGACAGCAATATATTTGCAGAACATCAACATATAGAAAAAAAAACAGGCTGAATAAAACACCGTTGATTTGACCATATCATCTAACATATCACTAAGTTACACACATAAGCAAACATAATCATATCCGGTGTTTTTAAGTAGTCTTCACTACTTAATATCCTGGTGGTGGATATCTCATTTTACAAATTAACCTATTTGTGTTTAAACTGCTTTGGCCACTTAATCTGCAAAAACAAAATCAACTGTACAGAAAATAATGGACATTATTTCCAAACTACTTACAGGTAATATTCAGTCCAGATAAGCTGGATATTATAGAGGTGCACGAATATGCAACTCTGTTTTCACACAAAGGAGAATGGCAACATTGTATAGCTAATCAAGTTTATCAGTTAGTCATGTACTGTATGTATGTATGTACGTACGTACGTATGGCTTTGGATTTCCTTGACATTATACTAGACATTGCACTTATTCAGCATTCGCCTAACCTGGATACAGTGACTGTCCTTGGACCTGCAGTAGATGGGTAGTGGAGGAAAAGAAGTCATGACACTAAATATTTATGGACTCAACAAGACTACAAAATCCAGCATCTCAGCTTTGTCTGTACTAGGATGAGTTTTGAGTTTTCTCCTGGAACTGGAACTGAAACTCGAGCTACTGAATGGACTTTTGAGGCACAATAAGAAAAAAACGATTGTAAATAAGGACATTGGAGAACCCGTTGAAATGTATTGCCGAAGAAGAGATGGACATGTACAGCTGAGCCACTGTGTAGAGGGACTCTGCTAACAGCTGATGCCTTTGTTTGCTTAGAGGATTCAGCCGGGAGCCGTGTCAAGAGTCCATTCTCCAGCTGCCAGTCTCCGGTGATTAATATTTTCAAGGACGATGTTGACGACAATGATGGTGAACACGATAAAGGTGAAGATTGCAGTGCAGGAAAAAAAAAATAAAACCTGATTTTGCACAGTTTTACATAAAGTCTCATTTTCTGTGATGTTTGTGGGGAAATAGGGTGACTGATAACCACGGAACATTTTCGTGGTAGCATTTTAGGCAGAAGGTGGCACTATTACTCCATCACTGTGTACACTCCTATACATACACAAGCCTCTTTATATTCTCTGGCCTTGATGAAGTGTTATATAGTGATCACTGATCTTTTTGTCTATTTTCCTGACTTAAATACATAACTTGAAGAGGTGAAAATGATGACGTTTAATTAGGGTATGTCGACCAAGTTCACACGGTGATGCAAATCATTCAGTTCAAACAGCACCACTGTTTATACATTTTAAAAGACTGATTTATGTAGTTCAAGAATGTAGTACCCCTCAAGATGGAAGAAAGCAGTGTACACAAAGAAACACTGAACAAAATACTCTCCTGAATGTGGCCAATACAAGACTAACTAAAAATGTGAAGGAGAAGTTTTGAGTATCTAATGTACTACACATGTAAGGTTAAAATCTCGTGATTGCAAATGTTTTGCTGTAGACAGAACTTTGTCCCTTTAGTCTGAATTGGTATACAAAGTCCAGCTGCAATGATTGTAAGCTCACAGTAGCATGGTAATATTAAAAGATAAACTAGGAAGGCTCACCGAGAGTTGATCCTCCACAAAAGTCAGTGCCCTATCTTGCTATTTTTCTTCCTTTGATCACACACCATCTCCCCATTAAGTATCAGAATTCAGCTTTGTTGCAGTAGTTTTGTTCAGAACTGACTACATCCTTACCTTGGCAAAAGAATGAGATAAGCAAACGAAATAACACCAGAGTTTATGTTCATAAGTATTAACCTTTTTTTTAAATTCAAAATGATTTTCCTATCAAAAGTAATTGGATTATTTTAGGAGGAAAGAATGGAAGAGACACCAGTATACTGACATTCTGGCACTTGCTAAAACTATCTAAATGCTTTCAATTTAGTGCATCGCAAAGTCATTCAGTTCTTTATTGATTTCTTTATCTAATCCCTGTTGTTTGAAATATTACCCGGTAGGCTTTCACCTCAAAGAAAGCAGATCACTAATAGTTGTTGCCCAGCCACACGCTCACTCTGTTCTCCCTCCCTCGCCCACTTTCGCTCTTTCTGACCACAGAAAGCTCTTCCCTTTCAGAGCAGCTGAACACAGCTCATCGCTACTTTGGTGCAAAAGGTCCGGTCTGATGGCTGTTTTGGCACAGGAGGCCCTGCATGTGTACGACAAGTGCTGGGCGTGTAGAGAGTGGGCATAATCATAGGGAAGCTGAAGCACTCATGAACACTTGAAAGGCACTTTATGTGTGTATTTGTGGCTACAGTAATTTGGCCCTTCCCACTTGATGGAGCCTATGGCTGGGCCCTTGTATTGTTTATCTGTATGTACTGTATATGTGTGTGACTAGTTGCTGATGTGCATTGTTCACATGTTAGTATGATCTGTGAAATGTGGCCTGCTTGTTTGGACATGGTCTCCCGGTTTGGCTTTGTCCCACTTTACCAAAAGCCAGCTGGCTGATGGCACACAACTGCAAATCTTGATCCACCCCAGGTTTTTATCTTTGTGTAGTTCGGTGCTTTGCCACCGAGGGGAGCTCTGGTGTCATTCTGTTCTCTCTGTCTCTATGGCGGTCTTTGCATACTTCATTTACACTCTGGCCGATTCACACAGGGCATTAGTGCATACACACTCGGTGGTAAACACACATTGCGCAGTGGTTGTTTGGTCATATAAAGGAGTAGTGACGGGAGGGCAGAAGGTCATCGAGGGTGTCTGGCCCTCAGCGGAAGCGAGTGCTCCCAGCCTCCCCCTCTCTTGCCTCCGTAATAAGTGCGGTCGTTTGATTCCTGCACAAAAGGAGCAATTACAGGGAGTTGTTTAATCACCCACACTTTTATTGAGCTCAGGGTCTCTTAGCTTGCAGCTCAGGCCCCCATCGTCGGCAGCAGCGGGCGACAGGAGTGACAGAGAAGGTCGGTGGTTTAACGGGGCGCGAAGGGGTCTCGTTTGAGTTAAGACTTCGCAGGCTACTTTGCACGCTGTAGAGGCCCCTGGGACAGAAACAAAGAGGTAGATGAGACCAGAAGACAGGCTGGCCAGCCAGGCAGAGAGATAGATGGACTTAGGAGCAAAGGAGAGAGAGACTAGAGGGCAGAGTTTGGAGGACACATCAGAATCAGAATCACTTTATCCGCCAAGTAGGATGAATTGTGCAGGAGTTTCTCTTTGTCGTGTTTTATGCCTGGACACAAGTGACAATTTATGCGGTGACAAAACAAAAGAGGTGCCTTGGTACACGACAGTGTGGCTGCACTTGTTGAGCACGTGTGGAGAATTCCCAGGAGTGTAGTGTCTAATAATTTCTGAAGAAAAATGCTTAAATGAGCCTTTTTCTTCAAACAAAGAACAAAGCATAGATGTGATTCTTTAGCATTAAAAATAGTGTAGCATCCAAAAGACTTGTGTGGACACAGTGAGAGCCGGCATAGCATACAGACATGATTTTAATGAAAAGGAAAAAGAAGAAAAACAGCAGAATTCGATTTTCCTACTTTACAGTCAGTCTAGAGTTCCAGTAAACCCAAACTCCCATTCAAAACACTACGAAGCACAGTCAGTGTCAGTGCTTTTTATTGAATTTTCAGCCAGGGTGTTAATGTATTTGTGTGCATGCCGAGTCGTCCCCCACCACCGCCCCACACACACACACCTCATCTTGCCTGGATATGAATGATTGAGTGCAAGTCCTTGCCTGGTCTCTCAGAGATGGCAAGGATGGCGATAGGAGGTGAGGAACATTAATGGAACGATTAATGTAAGAGCTGATGACGGGTGTGTTGTTTGAAGTTGTTGCTGGCGGTTTTAAAATGGCACTGACTGGAAAAATGACTAACAACACGTGCGCCGGCCAGTGGGAGAGGGGTGTGTATGCATGTTTGGTGGGCGGGTGGTGGTAGGAAGAGATAGTGTAGATGAGTATGAGAGAGGGAGGGAGGAAGGGAGTACTCCATTGCTGCTCATAAAGCCAACAGCTGTGTGGGTAATGTTTTGTGACACCGAGCCTCTCCGAGCCCTTCTGTTTCCCAGAGAGCTCAGAGACGCCATATTCCGTCGTCACAAATGGCTCTGTCATTCACCCCCTAAGTCTTAATTATCGCTCCCGGTTTTTTGGCCACGTTTTGCTCAGGCGTATGGATCCATCTGCACGCTGTATAATTCCACTCCGCAATTTACAAGTGGCATTTATTACAATGGCCCACGCGGCATCTCCTCTTTAACACCGGCAGCCCTTTCCAGAAAGATGGGGGGGGGGGGGGGGGAAACAAAAGAGCAGTGCAATCTGGCAGCAACAGTGCCCACCCTCAGTTCCCTCAAATGTCTGTCTTTTTTTTTTTTTTTTTTCCATCTGTACCCTTGCTCGCTGTACGACTCTCTCTCTCTCCACCCCCGTACTACTAATTTTTCCGCTTCTGTTGGTGTGTGTGTTTTCCCTTTGTTATTAATTTAATTTTTATGGGTTTCACAGTACTCACACAAACTGCCCCCTATCTGCCTCAAAGCAGAGGAAAAGGAAATAGCTGATGTTGATTTTTTTTTTTCCTCCTGCCCTCCCCAGCCCCCCTTTGTAATTCATTTTGGATTAATTCCCCTGTCTTCAGAGACAATCCTAATTCTTTATTATTTCCACTTCACAGGCTTGATGACATCCCCATATCCACATATCATATCCAGGGGAAACTTTACACCCAGCAGACCTTCTGGTTTTTCCTCCCTATCTTTCACACTTCCACCCTCCCTTAGTCTCTCAGTCTCTCTTCCTCACTCGTGTTCTCCTGTGTCTCTCACTCTTCATTTTCCTTTGCCCTCCCTTTCCATTTCTCTCCATCAATCCCCTGTTCTGTTCTTCCTCACTGGTGTGAAGTTACTTGTTAGTTTATACCCAGTGGCTGTATACCCATCTACAGAGGAAAGCCACCGACAGAAGTCGCCTTCCTGTCTTTTTCTCCCTCCCTGTGACACACACACCTAACCTCCTTTGTCTCTACTGGTTCATATGGGAAGGAAATGAAAATATGTTCTTTACCATTAAAGTGCAATTGGGGAAAAACATTTATTTGTCACTTGTGTTCCTCTCCTTTTGTACTGTTACATGTGCTTCTGCTTCACTCCATCACATCTACTATGAGTTCTTCTGCCTTTACAGAGGGTCATCAGCAGATGGACACTAAGGTTTATAATTTAACATCTTTCTTTTTTTTCCTTTTAATTTCATCCTCGCTACTTTTAATAGCTTTTTTGCAGCCATGTTAGTGCCTTTCTCAGACTGTGAATTTTTCTTAGTTTCCTCCATGCTCATGTCAAGCAGATTCTCAAATTTGCCTTCTTCAAATTTTAGTAACCATTTTTTGGTCCTACCACTGGAGCTCTTCTTTGTGTCAAACCTTCCAAGCTCTCATTCAAACATGCTCACATATGGACATGCACACACGCACACACACACACACACGCATGCACACACATACAATGCCTCATCTCCAATTCACTATTAAGTGGGCTCTGAATTTCCCCTGAGCTCCGGTACGGTGGCGGCCGCCTCTGGAGTCCGGCTGTGTTAGATGTGTTGTCTGCTCCGTTACCATTCAATTACCCCGCTGTAATCTGACAGGCTCCTCATGGCCTGCACTGGGACAATCACCGGTGCGTGCGTGTGACTGTGCATGTCTTCTATATAAGTGCACTTCGCACTCCTGTGCTCTATTGTATTCTGTCTGTGAGTGTGTGTGCTGAGTGTCTGCCTGCTTTTATGTCTGTATCTCCGAGTGTGTTCCAGCATTTTGGATGCATGCAGGAGCAAGGCTGATTTCGTGTTGTCTGCCTTGCTTTCCTTTTCTATTTCTTCCCTTAATACTTTTCCCGCTCAAAGTCACCCCCTAAATCTCTGGCTTGAAGTCACTTGACATCTTGTTTCACCCACAGAAACATAGTGATAGGGGGAGGAAAAAGTCAGTTTTGACAGACAGCCAAACCCAAGTTTTTGCGTTTTGTTTTGGTTTTAACCCTTTGTTACTGTTGTTGTTCTTCCATCTTCATCTTGCTCATTACGACTTTCTTCCCATCCCCTTCTCCCCCGTTTTACCATGTTTCCCCTAATCACCATCCTCATGTTTTCCCTTTTCATCTTCATCTACTAGCACCCCCCCGCCCAATGTCTGAGCGAGGCAGCCAGGCTCTCGGTGTTGACCTGAGAAGGACTGACATTCAGAGGCCGGTCCCCTGCCTGCAGCACTGACATTTCTGCCAGACTTTGATGGCGCCTTTGAACAGAGATGTGTGGAGGGAAGAGCTGCCTGTCTCTCCGCCTTCCAGCAGCTCATGCCTCTCCACCACTCAGAGTGAGATGTACTGTAGCGGGCTGCGCTTCCATCTCACATGCAGGCACACATGCACAAACACAAACACATACATGAATGGGAACACGCTTGCATACATATACACACAGAAACACGCTTGAACTCTATATGCGCAGATGAGGCTATGCACATATGTGTGAAAATCACAAATCATGTTGCTCCTGCTGGCATGCCTTCAAAGACCCTCATTGCCCCCCTGGGATAAAATTGGTGCATACAGAGAGAGAGAGTGAGGAGCTTGGTGTTGGATGGGCCCCGGTTAGCTCTCCCACCTCTCCCCTCTCTATGCAGCACCCCACCACCATCAAAGAAACCTGTGTCACTCTGGAAGTTCTTCTTGTTCTTCTCTTGTTTTTCTACTTCCTCAGTACCTTCCAATCTTTTCCTCCCTGCAACATGCTGTCTTTGTTACAGGTTTCTCACAAGCAGTGTTGGGAGTAACATGTCACTATAACACCACTACTTTTGCAGTAATTAAGATAAGATAAGCCTTTATTAGTCCCACAACGGGGAAATTCCAGGATTGCAACAGCACAGGGATAGCAACACTCAGAGCAACAATCAGAAGGCAAAAAAAAAACAAAAAAACAAGCAAGCAAGAGCAGCTAATATACATATGTACATATTACTATAAAATATATATATACACACACACACACAGACACACAGTGCAGAGCATTGTAGCTGGATGGAATAAATATATGAATATATGAACACACAGTGCAGAGCATTGTAGCTAGATGGAATAAATATATGAATATATGAACACACAGTGCAGAGCATTGTAGCTAGATGGAATAAATATATGAATATATGAACACACAGTGCAGAGCATTGTAGCTGGATGGAATAAATATATGAATATATGAACACACAGTGCAGAGCATTGTAGCTAGATGGAATAAATATGTAAATATATAAACACCCACAGTACGGAGCACTGCAGCTAGGTGGAATAAATATGCAAGTATATAAACACACACAGTGCGGAGCAATGTAGCTAGATGGAATAATATGTAGATATATAAAAACACAGTGCGGAGCATTGTAGCTAGATGGAATAAATATATAGATATATAAATATAAACACACCCAGTGCTGAGCATTGTAGCTAGATGGAATAAATATATAGATATATAAATATAAACACACCCAGTGCAGAGCATTGTAGCTAGATGGAATAAATATGTAAATATATAAACACACACAGTGCAGAGCATTGTTGCTAGATGGGATGAAACAGCATAACCGTCTATTTAGTTATCCTACATGGTATGATTATGTGCCCATACATATTCTCACCCTCCATAGCGACCGGTATGTTCCTAGTTGTATGCCGGAGAGGACCACTGTGTAAGTCTATTGCATCTTTTGCATTCAAAAAACTATTAGTTTGTTACGTCTTTTTGCTATCTCTGCGAG
This sequence comes from Pholidichthys leucotaenia, assembly GCA_020510985.1. NCBI lineage: Eukaryota > Metazoa > Chordata > Actinopteri > Cichliformes > Pholidichthyidae > Pholidichthys > Pholidichthys leucotaenia. The sequence continues at coordinate 373,542,120 of CM035837.1, forward strand.
CAGCCCTGCTTAGGTTGTACAGTCTGACAGCCGTTGGTAGGAAGGACCTACGAAACCTCTCGGTTGTGCACCTGGGATGATGTAGTCTGCTGCTAAATGAGCTCCTCAGTGCATCCAGTATGTCCTGCATAGGGTGGAACTCGGACTCCAGCAGAGATGACAGTTTAGCCACCGTCCTTCTCTCTCCTATCTCCTCCATCGGATCAAGGCGTTGCCCCAGGACAGAGCTAGCTTTCTTAATCAGTTTGTTCAGTCTCTTCCTATCGGCTGCAGTAATGCCACTGCCCCAGCAGACCACTCCAAAAGTGATGGCTGATGCCACCACCGTGTCATAGAATGACTTCAGCAGCGCCCCTTGTACACCAAAAGACCTGAGTCTCCTCAGCAGGAACAGCCTGCGCTGTCCCTTCTTGTAGAGTGCGTCAGTATTGTGTGACCAGTCTAGTTTATTGTTCAGATGAATACTCAGGTACTTGTAGGATGTCACCATCTCGATGTCTGTTCCCTGTATATTTACTGGTGCTGTGAGGGGCTGCCCATGCCTGCGGCAGTCCACCACCAGCTCCTTAGTTTTCCTCGCGTTGATCTGGAGGCAGTTCCGATGGCACCAGTCCACAAAGTCCTGGATAAGCCCTCTGTACTCAGCTTCATCTCCGCTGGAGATGAGACCAACGATCGCAGAGTCATCAGAGAACTTCTGTAGATGGCAGTGTGTTGTGTTGTGTGAGAAGTCCACAGTATAAAGAGTGAACAGGAAGGGAGCCAGCACCGTTCCCTGGGGGGCCCCCGTGCTACTGATGATCGTGTCGGAAACACAGTCCCGGGTTCTCACAAACTGAGGCCGGTTCGTGAGGTAGTCCAGGATCCATGATGACAGGTGCTGGTCCACCCCTGCGCGCAGCAGCTTGTCCTTCAGGATCATCGGTTGGATGGTGTTGAAAGCACTGGAGAAGTCAAAGAACATGATCCTCACCATATTCCCGGGCTTCTCCAGGTGGGACAGAGAACGGTGAAGGAGGAAGATCACCGCATCCTCCACCCCAATGCCATGCTGGTAGGCGAACTGGAGTGGATCCATCGCTGGTTCCACCAGGGGGCGGAGATGAGCAAGGAGCAGTCTCTCCAGGGTCTTCATCAAGTGGGACGTCAAGGCCACCGGTCTGAAGCTGTTCAGGTCTTTGGGGTGGGAAGTTTTTGGTACAGGTACCACACAAGATGTTTTCCACAGCTGTGGTACCCTCCCCAGTTTCAGGCTCATGTTGAAGATATATGTCACAATCCCACACAGCTGGTCTGCACAGGACTTGAGGAGCTTTGCGCTGATGCCGTCCGGTCCCGACGCCTTCCTCGCCTTGATCTTCCTCAGCTCCGTCCTCACCTGGGTCTTGGTCAGGGTCAGGATGGGGGGCTGTGTGTTGGGAGTGGGGGGGGTGTCGGTGGAGTGGGGAGTGGGCAGCAGGACTTGATTTCTTAGAGGCAGCAGTGGTTGTTGTGCAGACAGGGGGGAGGGCGGTTGGTCAAATCTATTGAAAAACAGATTCAGGTTGTTCGCCCACTCCCTGCCCCCCGTGGCCTGGGGGGAGGTATTCTGGAGCCCCGAGATGGTTTTGAGGTTTCTCCAGACCCCGCTGATGTCGCTCTGTTGCAGCTTGTCCTCCATCTTCTTCCTGAAGCTGTCCTTGCCTTCTCTGATCTTTCTCCTCAGCTCCCTCTGTACGGACTTCAGCATCTCCCTGTTCCCCGACCTGAAGATCCTCTTCTTCTCTCTCAGAAGTGTTTTTATCTCAGGGTTGATCCAGGGTTTGTTGTTTGAGTGACGCCGTATGGTCTTGGTGGGAACGGATTTGTCCACACAGAAGCTGAGGTAGCCCGTGAAGGTGTGAATGAGGCCATCGATGTCTTCACCATGTGGATCGCAGAGCTGCTTCCAGGCAGTGGCTTCAAAACAGTCCTTTAGAGTGTCCATTGTCTCCTCAGACCATAACTCCACAGTGTGCATGGCCGGAGGTTGTCTGTGCACTAGGGGTTTGTACACCGGTCGGAGATGAACCAAGTTGTGATCCGATCTCCCAAGTGGGGGGAGTTGTGATGAGGTGTACGCCTCCTTAGTGTTTGCGTAGAACAAATCCAGTGTTTTATTGTCTCTAGTGTGGCATGTGACATACTGGGTGAAAGTGGGCAGAATGGGAGACAGTGAAACGTGGTTGAAATCGCCTGAGATGAGGAGAAGAGCATCTGGGTGTTCTGTCTGCAGCCTGCTGGTTACTGAATGGATGACGTCACGCGCTGTCCCAGCGTTCGCCGTCGGATTTGCATAAACAACAATGCAGATCACGTGTGAGTGTTCTCTCGGGAGATATGTAGGCCTCATGCTAACAGCTAGCAACTCAATGTCTTTGCTGCAGTGTCGTTGTTTAACAGTGATATGTCCCGGTCTGCACCAGTTGTTGTTAACATACATTATCACTCCACCGCCCCTAGTTTTGCCACTCTCTGGTGTTCGGTCAGCTCGTATCATGTGAAAACCCTCCAGCTCAATGTTAGCATCTGCTGCTAGTTCAGTTAGCCACGTCTCAGTAAACAAAAGGAGAGAGCACTCCCGGTAAGTGCTATCATAACGGGAGATAGCCGCTAGCTCATCTAACTTTCCCAGTATCGACCGTACATTTCCCATGGCAACAGATGGAAGGGAGGGTCTGTACCTTATATTTTTTGTCCTCCGCCTTACTCCAGCCCGGCAGCCGCGGCGTTTTCGCCTCAGTTCTCTCGGTATGTCGAGTTTTTCCAGTGGGACCGGGTGGCGGTTAAATGCTAGCAGCTCTTCCCTGTTGTATCGAATCCTGCTATAAACAGTGGCTCCGTCCACCGGCTCAGGAGACATTTGGGACGATCTGTGTGTCCGTGATATAAGTGGGGTGAAAAAAAAAAAAAAAAAGTGATCAAAAGAGAGAGGAAGGGAAAAAAAAACTCGGAATCGAGCCGCTGTTGCAAAAGGCAGCCGACTGGTGTGGCGCCGAGAGATGAAAAAAATTAGCTTAATTGTTGTGTAACCAAATTACTTTTTAAGTAACGCCATTGCAATTACTGAAATTTTAACAGACTTGCTACTTAGCACTGTCACCTCACAGTAACATGGTCATGGGTTCAAATCCACCAGCTAGTGGGGTCTATCTGTGTGGACTTTGCTTGTTCTCCTCATGCTTGCGTGGGTTCACTCCCGGTGCTCTGGTTTCCTCCCACATACCAAAAACATGCAAGTTAGGTTAATTGGAGACCCTGAAGTGGCCCTAGGTGTGAATGTGTGTGTGAATGGTGAGGGGATTTACACCGCACTGTGGCTGCCTCATCCAGGTGGATGCCCTTGAATTTCCCTCTTGAAATAATAAAGTATAACAAATACAAAATAAAGCAAATCATTATTCTTACTTTACATAACACATACAAATGCATCCTACCATAAGCTAACATGCACCTGTCACTCAATGTGACCCGTCACAGAGTGTGAATCATTTAGTTTGACAATAGATCGATCGTTCGACAGATAGATGTACTTTATTGATCCCAAACTGGGAAACTGACCAACCAATTGGATGCAGCAAGTTTCTTCTCATGGAAATACATTCTTTTTCCCTTTCTCAAGATTAAGGACAAAATACAGTATACTGGTAAGTTGCAAACTATGTGCTGATTTGAATACCTACTCGACATCAAAAAATAATAACTCAAATCTTCAAAAGCACCTGATAAAGCAACATGCTTCGACAAAGCTACATGCTAGGAAAGGATACTGCTAGCATCATTGAAGATGGAACCGCTTGACCTAAACAGACACGGATGGAGTTCAGACCCAAGTATGCATCTGGACAGTGTGTGACCCAGCAAGAATTAAACCAACTGATTGACAGGCACATCGTTGAAGACATACAGTGGTGTGAAAAAGTGTTTGCCCATTTCCTCATTTCTCATTTTTTTGTATGTTTGTCACACTTAAATGTTTCAGATCATCAAACAAATTTAAATATTAGACAAAGATAACACAAGTAAACACAAAATGCAGTTTTTAAATGGTGTTTATTATTAACGGTTAAAAAAAATTCCAAACCTACATGGCCCTGTGTGAAAAAGTGACACCCCCCCACCGTTAAAACATAAATTAACTGTGGTTTATCACATCTTTGGAAAGCTGAGTTCAATTTCTCTAGCCACAACCAGGCCTGATTACTGCCACACCTGTTCTCAATCAAGAAATCACTTAAATAGGACCTGCCTGACAAAGTAGACCAAAACATCCTCAAAAGCTAGACATCATGCTGTGATCCACAGAAATTCAGGAACAAATAAGAAACAAAGTAATTGAGATTATCAGTCTGGAAAAGGTTATAAAGCCATTTCTAAAGCTTTGGGACACCAGCGAACCACGGTAAGAGCCATTGTCCACAAATGACGAAAACAGGGAACAGTGGTGAACCTTCCCAGGAGTGGCCGGCCAACCAAAATTACCCCAAGAGTGCAGCAACTACTCATCCAAGAGGTCACAAACGACCCCACAGCAACATCCAAAGAACTGCAGGTCTTACTTGCCTCAATTAAGGTCAGTGTTCATGACTCCACTATAAGAAAGAGACTGGACAAAAATGGCCTGCATGACAGAGTTCCAAGACAAAAAACAAAGAACAAAAAGGCTCATCACAGTTTTGCCAGAAAACATCTTGATGATCTCCAAGACTTTGGGGAAAATACTCTGTGGACTGACGAGACAAAAGTTGAACTTTTGGAAGGTGTGTGTCCCATTACATCCAGCACAAAAGTAACAAAGTATTTCAGAAAAGGAACATCATACCAACAGTAAAATGTGGTGTTAATGTGATGGTCTGAGGCTGTCTTGCTGCTTCAGGACCTGGAAGACTTTGTGGTAAATGGAACCATGAATTCTGCTGTCTACCAAAAAATCCTGAAGGAGAATGTCCGGCCATCTGTTCGTGACCTCAAGCTGAAGCGCACTTGGTTTCTGCAGCAGGACAATGATCCAAAACAAACCAGCAAATCCACCTCTGAATGGCTTAAGAAAAACAAAATAAAGACTTTGGAGTGGTCTAATGAAAGTCCTGACCTGAATCCGTTTGAGATGCTGTGGCATGACCTTAAAAAGGTGGTTCATGCTCGAAAACCCTCCAAAGTGGCTGAATTACAACAATTCTGCAAAGATGAGTGGGCCAAAATTCCTGCACAGCGCTGTAAAAGACTCATTGCCAGTTATCGCAAACGCTTGATTGCAGTTGTTGCTGCTAAGGGTGGCCCAACCAGTTATTAGGTTTAGGGGGCAATCACTTTTTCATACAGGGTCATGTAGGTTGGGGTTTTTTTCCTCGTAATAATAAACACCTTCATTTAAAAGCTGCATTTTGTGTTTACTTTTGTTATCTTTGTCTAATATTTAAATTTGTTTTATGATCTGAAACATTTAAGGGTGACAAACATACAAAAAAATGTGAAATCAGGAAGGGGACAAACACTTTTTCACACCACTGTACTATCATCAACAATTGAGTCAGTTGCCTTCAGACAGATGCTAGCAAAATACCAGTAACAACTAAGGAATCTAGGCAACCTTATAGAGAAAAAAAAAACAAAACAAAAAGCAAAACAAAACATTTTCCTGCTATTTGGACAAAGAATATCCAAAAATGGATTTTGAGTTCAGACATTTAAAGAACTAGATTATTTATCTAAAACAGCAGACATTTGGACTGGGCATAAGTTTTTATTATCTCCCACCAGTTGAAGACCAAAGGGGATGATGGTATGGCAATGTCCATCTGTCCCACTAAAGGTACCTTTTATAGGAAATTAACTCCTACAGTTTTGTTCCAAATGTTTTGAAACTTCGTACCAGGGTTTGATATACAGTGACCCCAGTTACATGGTCACAATAAAACAATTACTGGGAATAAACCAATAGTAACAATAATCAGTTTTGTTGTGTTTGCAGGCAACCCAGCTACAGGGAATGCACAAGCCAGTGTACTCTTGAGTGCCAGTCCCAAGCCCAGATAAATGGGAAGGGTTGTGTCAGGAAGGGCATCCAATGTAAAACCTTTGCCAAATCGAACATGTGGATCATGACGAATAAGAATTTCATACTGGATCGGTCGAGGCCCGGGTTAACAATGACCCCCACCTGTGCTGTTAACCGACAGGGTGCTGGTGGAAACTGGGCTCCTGTTGGTCGAAGAGTGAGGAGGAGGAGAGGGGGAAGGCGTATTAGGAGGGAGGGAGAGAAAAGGAAAGGTAGAAGTGTGGAGGTGAGAGTAGGGACTTTAAATGTAGGGACTGTGACTGGTAAAGGCAGAGAGTTGGCTGATATGGACAGAAGAAAGGTAGATATACTGTGTGTTCAAGAAACCAGATGGAAGGGAAGCAAGGCTAGGAGCATTGGAGGTGGATTTAAATTGTTCTACCATGGTGTAGATAGGAAGAGAAATGGAGTAGGAATAATCTTGAAAGAAGAGTATGTTAAGGGTGCTCAGGAGGTAAAGAGGAAGTCAGACAGGATAAGGAGTTTGAAACTAGAAGTCGAAGATGTGATGTTGAATACTGTCAGTGCATATACCCCACAAGTTGGGTGTCAGGTAGAAGAGAAAGAGGAATTCTGGAGTAAACTGGATGAAGTGGCAAAGAGTGTTCCCAGGGAGGAGAGAGTGGTGATTGGAGCAGACTTTAATGGATATGTAGGTGAAGGGAACAGAGGTGATGATGAGGTTTTGGTATGGTTTTAAGGAGAGAAATGTGGAAGGACAGATGGTTGTGGATTTTGCTGAAAGGATGAAAATGGCTGAGGTGAGCACATACTTCAAGAAAAGAGAGTAACATAGGGTGACTTACAAGAGTGGAGGAAGGTGCACACAGGTGGACTACATCTTATGCTGAAGAAAAAATCTGAAAGAGATAGGAGACTGCAAGGTGGTGGCAGGGGATGGTGTAGCTAGACAGCATTAGATGGTAGTCTATAGGGTGACTAGAAGGCAAGACTAGGAAGAGAGTGAAGGCAGAGCCAAACATTAAGTGGGGGAAGTTACAGAAGGAAGAAGGTTGCACAGAGTTCAGGAAGGAGTTGATACAGGCTCTGGGTGGTAGGGAAAAATTACCAGATGACTGGGAAAGTACAGCACAAGTATTGAGAGAAACTGGTAGAAAGGTATGTGGTGTATCCAGTGGACAGAGGAAGGAAAATAAGGAGACGTGGTGGTGGAACGAGGAGGTGCAGGACAGTATTCAAAAGAAGAGGTTAGTAAAGAAAAAGTGGGATAGTCAGGGAGATGAAGAAAGTAGACAGGAGTATTTGGAATCTAGGTGCATGGCAAAGAGAGAGGTGGCAAAGGAAAAGGCATTTAGTAAGTTGTATGAGAGGCTAAACACTAAGGAAGGAGAAAAGGACTTGTATCGACTAGCGAGACAGCGAGCTCAAGCTGGAAAGGATGTACAGCAGTTTAGGTTGATTAAGGACAGAAATGTTAATGTACTAAAAAGTGATGAGAGTGTGTTGAGAAGGTGGAAGGAGTACTCTGAGGAGCTAATGAATGAAGAAAATGAGAGAGAGGGGGATGGATGAAGGAAAGATGGTAAACAAGGAAGTCCCAAGGATAAGCAAGGCGGAAGTGAGGGCAGCTTTGAAGAGGATGAAGAATGGAAAGGCAGTTGGTCCAGATGACATTCCTGTGGAGGTATGGAGATGTTTAGGAGAGATGGCAGTGGACATTTTAACCAGATTGTTTAACACAATCTGGGAGAGTGAGAGGATGTCTGAGAAGTGGAGAAGAAGTGTTTTGGTACCAATTTTCAAGAACAAGGGTGACGTTCAGAGCTGTAGTAACTACAGAGGCATAAAGTTGATCAGCCACTCTATGGAGATATGGCAAAGAGTTGCTGAAGCCAGATTAAGAGGAGAGGTGACAATCAGTGAGCAGCAGTACAGTTTCATGCCAAGACAGTACTACAGATGCAATGTTTGCTCTAAGAGTGTTGATAGAGAAATACAGAGAAAGTCAGAAGGAGTTGCACTGTGTGTTTGTGGATCCAGGGAAAGCATACAGTATGATAGGGTGCCAAGAGAGGAAGTGTGGTACTATATGAGAAAGTCAGGAGTGGCAGACAAGTATGTGAGGGTGGTGCAGGATATGTATGAAGACAGTGAGACAGTGGTGTGATGTGCTGTAGGAGTGACAGATGGATTCAAGATGGGAGTGGGATTACATCAGGGATCGGCTCTGAGCCCCTTCTTGTTTGCCATGGTGATGGACAGGCTGACAGACGAGGCTGACAGGCAGGAGTATCCATGGACCATGATGTTTGCAGACGACATTGCAATCTGTAGTGAGAGTTGGGAGCAGGTGGAAGAGAACCTTGAGAGGAACAGTATGCTTTGGAAAGAAGAGGAATGAAAGTCAGTCGAAGCAAGACAGAATACATGAGTATGAATGAGAGAGAGGCAGGTGTAATGGTGAAAATGCAAGTAGAGGTAGTGAAAGTAGATGAGTTTAAATACCTGGGGTCCACCATCCAAAGCAATGTAAAATGCACAAGAGAGGTGAAGAAGAGCGTGCAGGCAGGGTGGAGTGGGTGGAGATGAGTGTCACGAGTGATTTGTGACAGAAGAATAGCAGCAAGAGTGAAAGGGAAGATTTTCAAGACAGTAGTGAGACCTGCTATGATGTATGGTTTGGAGACAGTGGTGCTGATAAAAACACAGGCGGCGGAGCTCGAGGTGACAGAGTTGGAGATGTAAAGATTCTCATTGGGAGTGACTAGGAGGGACAGGGCTAGAAATGGATATATTGGACAAAGGATGCTGAAGATGGAGCTGCCAGGCAGAAAGAAAAGAGGAAGACCACAGAGAAGATGCATGGATGTAGTGAAGGAGGACATGGAGAGGGTTTGTGTTGCAGAGGAAGATGCAAGGGGTAGGGTGAGATGGAGGCAGATGATCCACTGTGGCAACCCCTAAAGGGAGCAGCCAAAAGAAGAAGTTGTATTTACATGCACTGAATAAAGGGATTATTGGAGAGTAAACCACTTGAGTTTATGATCCCAGTTCCATGGCCTTTATCATATTTGTCACGCATCCCACTTCAGGGCACAATTGTGGACTGAGATGCAGGCGGTAAGTTTCTCCAATTTATTGCAAAATAAACAACTGTTTGTAGGCGGAAACCACAAAGAGTACAATGAATGCCAAAAACTCAGTTTACTGAAGGAATTGTCCAAACATCACAAGCGAGATGGGGAATGAAACTTAACATAAGACACACGCCACAGGGAGAATAAGGCGGTGGCAATATAAATAGGGAACTCAATGATTAAACAAGTGACAACAGCTGAGACTAATTGTGAACAAAGTAAAGTACAGTACAAACTCATTGCGGCAGAACAGGAAGTGGGGAGCTCATACAAAATGATTAGGAAGGGGGCAACACAAGAAGTACTTCAAAATAAAAGTATACTGAACAATAATGGCAATGGGAAACTATAACTCAAAGGGTGGGACATGCTCGCCAAGCAACACTGTCCCCCATGACAGTGCCCCCCCCCTTAAGGGCGGATTCCAGATGCCCCTGGAAAAGAAAAGGGCCCCCCGACCCGGGTGGGTGGTGGGGGACTCAGGACTGGAGGGTCCGAAACATTTGCTCCCACCCCACCCACCCCCCAAAAAACAATTCAGCGCTGGGCTGACAGAAGGTCCCTTAGGTGACCTGCCAGAGTCTATGGGCCACCGGACGGGGTGAAACAGTGAGTCAGGAGGCCAACAAGGGTCCATGACCCACTCGACAGTGGAACACAGTTCAGGGGGCTGGCCAAAGTCCCAAGTCGGCTGGACTGCCACAGAGGTACCTCCAGGAGGTCGATCTGGAAGCGACTTGATGGTCGGAGCAACACTACTGGCCTCCTGGGATGCAGGTGGTAGAGTATCAGTGCTCTGCGGCAAGGTCACTGGGGCGTGCACCTCCCAGAGCACAGATGAGGGGGTGAGCGCCGCCTGAGGCACAGATGGCAAAGGTTGGGCCCCATGGGGCACAGGCGATGAAGGTTGGACCCCCTGGGGCACAGGAGGCAATGGTTGGTCCTCCAGGAGCACAGGAGGCAAAGGTGGAACGTGGTTCTCCAGCAGCTTCAACCTCTATGTAGCCACCTCGGACAAAGGAGGAGAACAGGAGGTTGCTGAGATGATATCACAGTCATCAGCAGCAGAGACTGGTGGGGAGGACCCAGAGGCAGGTTCATTCTGCATTTGGGTCCCCCCACCAGGAACAAGGCAAGATCTTTCCAGTATAGATGGTTAAAATACAAAGAAAAGAACTTGTCTTGGCTCCTGGTCCACTGCTGCTGGGGTAGCCGACGAGGTCTGGAGAACAGCTGATGAGGAGACCTGAGGAGCTGGTGGAACATCTGATGAGGACCTCTAAGGAGCTGGCATTATTGCTGATGTGGAGGGTGGGAGAGGAGCTAACGGAACAGCTGATGAGGAGCTCTGGAGCTGACATGGTGACAGACGAAGAGCTCCTGAGCAGAGGAGCTGACGTGACACTGTAGAGGAGCTCCGGAGCTGAGGAGCTGATGTGACTGCAGGTGAGGAGCTCTCAAAAACAGCCACAGGCGCTGACGGTATGGAGGTCTGGAAATCAGCAGCTGCAGAGGGGGTCTGAAGAGGAGCAGCAGCTGCTGGAGAGCTCACCCTCTCGGATGTGGAGGCGGAAATGACCTTGGAACGAAGAGGGAAAGCAGAAGTGAGAGGTGGGAAAAAGATGGAGGTGGCAGCAGAAACAGCAGGCGGCTGTGACTGGGAACCCTCGCTCGAAGCAAGGCAGTACACGTCATTAATAAGTGTTAAATGAAGGTACTTGCCTTGCTCCGCCTTTTGCTGCTGGCGATCTGGGGAAGTCCCTCTGAGTGGATGCAGAAACCCCTCGGGGAGCAGCGGCTGCGGAGAACCGACGTGGAGCCAGCACTGGAGCTAGTGCGTTCCACAGAGCTGAAGAACAGCGAGGAAGTGTAGCTGCTGGATGAGATGAAATGAATGACAGAGCTGATTTGTCAGCTCAAGCTCCGCTGCAGGGCGGCTGGAATGCCGTGGCTGCCAGCACGGTCGTCTTCCTGATCCACCCTTCCAGCCAGGACCCCTGTATGCCCATCCACTGCTGCCACAATTGTCCAGCTCCCAGGGATCGTCGGCCAGTGGTAGGTTGCCCAGCAAGGATGAGGAGAGGATGGCTAGCAGTTGTGGTCAAATGGGAACACGGAGCTCCCGCACCCAGGGATGAGAGCATAGACCCGAGTTTGCCTCCATTAACGCTGCGGCTGCCTCCCAACAGTCCACGGCATCCTTTGGGTAAGAGCTGCTCTGGGTGGCGGCTGCAAGATCTAAAACTATGATGATGACCCGAAGCTGCTCTGTGCTCCATCGTTTCCTCTCTTCTCCAGTCTGGCCCGCTGAGTCCTTTACTGGCAGCAGTCTACTCTCACGCATCCCTCTTCAGGGCATAATTATGGACTCAGACGCAGGAAGTAAGTTTCTCCAATTTACTGCAAAATAAACAACCGCTCGTGGGCGGAAAACAAAGATTGCAATGAATGGCAAAAACTCAGTTTACTGAAGGAATTGTCCAAACATCACAAGCACGATGGGGGATGAAACTTAATATAAGACTGCCATAGGAAGAATAAGGCGGTGGCAACATAAATAGGGAACGCAATGATAAAAAAGTGATGACAGCTGAGACTAACTGTGAACAAAGTACAAACTCATTGCGGCAGAACAGGAAGTGGGGAGCTAATACAAAACGACTAGGAAGGGGGCAACACAAGATGTGCTTCCAAATAATAGTATACTAAACAATAACGGCAATGGGAAAATATAACAAAGGCTGAGACATGCTCGCCAAGTATGTCCCCCATAACAGGATTATTCTGCTTACATGGCCACTTTAACAATCAATCAACTGTGGGCGCCTTCTTTTCCAAGATGGCGCCCACAGTGGTCGCCATGGTGTTTCGCTGCCCTTTAATTTTTTTAATTTGTTTGTTTCTGTTCGTTGATTGTGCGTCTGCCAGCTCATACACCCGTGAAGAGTTATTAAATATCAGGACTCTTACTCCCACGGAACTTCTCCCAGTATTTTTAGCTCCTGCCACCGATCTGATTCATTGTTTGGCTCAAAGAGTAAGACGGCGTAAAAGAGGAAAGCGAGGGGGGATTCTCGCTCGGCTGCGAAGGAGAGGCATGCGAACAGCCTTGCCTGGCATATTTCTATCCAATGCCAATTCTCTCTTGAACAAGGTAGAAGAATTAAGACTGCTGATGCGATTTAAGGACCTCGCTTCCTCGTCTGTCATCTGTTTCTCTGAGACCTGGCTTAAAGGGAACATACCGGACAGCGCGATCAGCCTCGAGGGATTTCAGCTGTTTCGTGCTGATCGCGTCACAGAGCTCTCCGGTAAGTCTATTGGAGGAGGAGTCTGCTTTTACATCAACAGCAGCTGGTGCTCTGATGTAACGGTAATTTCCAAACACTGTTCTCCCGCCCTGGAATTTCTTTTTATTAACTGCAAGCCATTTTATTCCCCGCGGGAGTTCGCCTCATTCATCCTCGTCGCTGTGTACGTCCCTCCCGACGCGGACACGCGCGAAGCTCAGCGCGTGCTCGCGGATCACATCCAACACACGGAGCGGACTTTTCCAGACTCCCTGGTTATTGTGGTAGGCGACTTTAACCAGAGCAATCTGAGTCACGATCTCCCCCGATACAAACAGTTTATTAAATGTCCAACCAGAGGATTTAACACGCTGGATCACTGTTACACTACAGTGAAGGACGCATATCGCGCTGTTCCCCACGCTGCGCTCGGACTATCTGATCACGTGATGGTCCACCTCATCCCCACATACAGACAGAGACTGAAGCTCACTAAACCTGTTGTGACCACCACGAAGAAATTGACCAGTGAAGCTGGAGAGAATCTGAACACATGCATGGAAATAACTGACTGGGACATGTTTAAAGGAGCCACACATGATCTTAATGAGTACACGGACACTGTGAACTCATATATCAACTTCTGTGAGGAGGGCATTCTCCCATCGCGCACCAGGGTGAGGTACTCTAATGATAAGCCCTGGTTCACTGCTAAGCTCAGACAGATCAGGAAGGAGAAGGAAGCAGCGTTGAAAAGTGGAGACAGGGACCGCTACAGAGAGGTCAAATATCGGTTTAACAGAGAGCTGAGGAGAGCTAAATCTGTGTATTCTGAGAGACTTCAGCAGCAGTTCACTGCTTATGACTCGGCTTCTGTGTGGAGATGACTGAGGCAAATCACCAACTATCGGCCTTAGGCTTCTAAAGGTCAGGATGACAAAGCCCTTTGTCAAAAACTGTCCCAACATTACGCCCGTTTTGACACCTCGTCAGCTGTGTCCAACTCCCCCACTCCACCCAGCTCCACTGCCTCCTCGGCCCCTAATTCATCTAAAGCGGTCCCCCCCCTCCTCCTCCTCCCCCCCTGCCCTTGTCATCAGTGAGCAGGACGTGCACAGACAATTCTCCAGACTGAACCCGCGCAAGGCCCCCGGGCCGGACGGTGTGTCTCCCTCCACCCTGAGACACTGTGCGAATGAGCTGGCTCCTGTCTTCACAGACATTTTTAACACCTCCCTTAAGCAATGTCACGTGCCGACCTGCCTCAAATCCTCCACCATCATCCCTGTCCCCAAGAAGCCACGGATTACTGGACTTAACGACTACAGACCTGTAGCGCTCACCTCTGTAGTCATGAAGTCCTTTGAGCGCCTGGTCCTGTCTCACCTCAAGTCCATCACCACTCCCCTCCTGGACCCGCTGCAGTTTGCCTACCGTGCCAACAGGTCTGTGGACGACGCAGTCAACCTGGCCCTCCACTCCATCCTGCAGCACCTGGACTCCCCGGGAACCTACGCCAGGATTCTGTTTGTGGACTTCAGCTCTGCATTCAACACCATCCGCCCCGCTCTGCTCCAGGACAAGCTGTCCCTGCTTGATGTGCCTGACTCCCTCTGCAGGTGGATCACCGACTTCCTGACGGACCGGAGGCAGCATGTGCGGCTGGGGAAGTCTGTCTGGGACTCTGTTAGCATCAGCATCGGATCACCCCAGGGCTGTGTACTTTCCCCCCTACTCTTCTCCCTTTATACCAACTCCTGCACCTCCTCCCACCAGTCTGTTAAGCTGCTTAAGTTTGCGGACGACACCACCCTCATCGGGCTCATCTCCAACGGCGACAAGTCCGTCTACAGGAAAGAGGTGGCCCAGCTGGTGTCCTGGTGCAGCCACAACAACCTGCAGCTGAACGCTCTGAAGACAGCGGAGATGATTGTGGACTTCAGGAAAGTCACAACCCCCCCTGCCCCCCCTCACCATCACAGGCTCTACCATCACCATTGCAGATTCCTTCCGCTTCTTGGGCACCACCATCACCCGGGACCTCAAATGGGAGCCAACCATCAGCTCCCTCATCAATAAGGCCCAGCAGAGGATGTTCTTTCTGCGGCAGCTGAGGAAGCTCAAGCTACCCACCAAGATGTTAGTGCAGTTCTACACGGCCATCATCGAGTCCATCCTCACCTCCTCCATAACTGTGTGGTATGCAGGAGCCACTGCCAGGGACAGACTAAGGTTGCAGCGCGTCGTGCGCACTGCTGAGAAGGTGATCGGCTGCAAGCTCCCATCTCTCCAGGACCTGTACATCTCCAGGTCCCGGAAGCGTGCTGGCCGGATCATAGCCGATCCTTCACACCCTGGTCACGTACTGTTTGCCCCCCTCCCCTCAGGTAGAAGACTTCGGTCCATTCGGACTAAAACCTCCCAGCACATGAATAGCTTTTTCCCCTCTGCCATCAGACTGCTGAACATTAAGTGACTTACACTCTCGTGCACTATGTACAGCAGCTCAACCAGACTCATGACATTCATCACTGTTTTTCTGTTGCATTATCAACTGCACTGTGGTACCCCATATTATCTGCTACTTGCTAATTTATTTAAAACTGCCTTGACTAGTATTACTCATTATTACTATTATTATTATTATTATTACTTATTTTTCTACACTTATTGCACGTTTTTAGTCCTTTAGTTTTTTAGTTTATCTCTTTATCTCATCATGTTTTTAATGTTGCAGCATGGCACCGAGACAAATTCCTAGTTTATGTACTACATGAACAATGGCAATAAATCTGATTCTGATTCTGAGATAACTCCAGAAATCCAATCATAACTGGTTTATTCATGTACATGTAAACATGGCCACTGATGATGCACCTGTTGCAGTTTGGCTCTGATCTGATGATTTTTTGCAGGAGTTACAGCCCCGGAATTATAAGATAAGATAAGATAAGATAAGCCTTTATTAGTCCCACAATGGGGAAATTCCAGGATTGCAACAGCACAGGGATAGCAACACTCAGAGCAACAATCAGAAGGCAAGAAAAAACAAGCAAGCAAGAGCAGCTAATATACATATGTACATATTACTATAAAATATATATACACACACACACACACACAGACACACAGACATGTCCTATGTCCTATGTCATATGATGTCCTATTTCACCCCAGTTAATAGACAGTAACTGCCTTGTGAAATTAAGTCCTACAGTTTTGCTCCAAATGTTTTGAAACTTGGTGCCAGGGTTTGGTATACACTGATGATGCGCATGGAAAAGCTGAAAACTGCTCTCCTCCAGTAAGATATTGGGATCTTCAAATTAAACAGAGGTGGGGGATACTGTACTCACCTCAGAGAGGTCTTGTCTTTGGATTACTGCAGATTGGATTAATCCATATCGTAGACTTACAGGTGCATCTCAATAAATTAGAATGTCATTGAAAAGTTGATTTATTTCAATAATTCAATTGAAAAAGTGAAACTCATTATATAGATTCATTCCACACAGAGTGATATATTTCAAGGGTTTATTTCTTTTAATTTTGATGGTTATGGCTTGCAGCAAATGAAAACTCCAAATTCAGTTTCTCAAAAAAATAGAATATTATATAAAATTAATTTAAGAAAAAAGATTTTTAATAGAAATGTTGGCCGATTGAAAAGTATATCCATGTTCACACTCAATACTTGGTCAGGGCTCCTTTTTGCATAATTACTGCATCAATGGTTGCATGGAGGTGATCAGCCTGTGTTACTGCTGAGGTGTTATGGAAGCCCAGGTTGCTTTGATTGCGGCCTTCAGCTTGTCTGCATTATTGGGTCTGGTGTATTTCATCTTCCTCTTGACAATACACCATAGGTTCTCTGTGGGATTTAGGTCAGGAGAGTTTGCTGGCTAATCAAGCACAGTGACACCATGGTCATTAAACCAGGCATTTGTACTTTTGGCAGTGTGGGCAGGTGCCATGTCCTGCTGGAAAAAGAAATCAACATCTCCATAAAGCTTGTCAGCAGAGGGAAGCATGAAGTGCTCTAAAATTTCCTGTTAGATGGCTGCACTGACATTGGACTTGATTAAACACAGTGGAAAAACACCAGCAGATGGCATGGCTCCACATATCATCACTGACTGGAAACTTCACACTGGACCTCAAGCAACTTGGATTCTGTGCCTGGTCACTCTTCCTCCAGACTCTGGGACCTTGATTTCCAAGTGACAGGACTTGGCACCTGATTTGGGGAGCCATGTCATCTGCTGGTGTTAGTCCACTGTGTTTTATCAAGTCCAAAGTCAATGCAGCCGTCTACCAGGACATTTTAGAGCACTCCATGCTTCTCTCTGCTGACAAGGTTTATGGAGATGCTGATTTCATTTTCCAGCAGGACATGGCATCTGCCCACACTGCTGCCAAAAGTACCAAAGCCTGGTTTAATGACCATGGTATCACCATATTTTACTGACCAGCAAACTCTCCTGACCTAAACCCCATACAGAATCTGTGAAGTATCGTCAACAGGAAGATGAAAGGCACCAGACCCAACAATGCAGACAAGCTGAAGGCCGCTATCAAAGCAACCTGGACCTTCATAACACCTCAGCAGTAACACAGGCTGAACACCTTCATGCCACGCCACAGTGATGCAGTATTAATTCATGCAAAAGGAGCCCTGACCAAGTATTGTGTGTGTGCGTGGAAATACTTTTAGTCGGCCAACATTTCTATTAAAAAAATATTTTTTTTTTAAAATTGATCTATGTAATATTCTAATTTTTTTGAGAAACTGATTTTCGGGTTTTCATGAGCTGCAAGCCATAACCATCAAAATTTTAAAAAATTAAACACTTGAAATATATCTGTCTGTAATCAATCTATATAAAATATGAGTTTCATTTTATGAATTGAATTACTGAAATAAATCAACTTTTTGATGATATTCTAATTTAGTGAGATGCACCTGTAAGATAAACATGGACAGTTTTCATGTCCCAGACACTGACACATGCTCAGTAACACCAAAAAATACAATATGTGTTCAAGATAATTTAAGTATACATTTAAAAGTAAGGTTAAAGTTTCTTTTTCAAGTAAGTAATTACTTTAATCCTGCAGTAATTGCTAAAGTAAGTTTTGTACTTCTGAAAAGAACTAATAATTATTATTAGTTGCTAACTAACAACACTGAAGATAAGTTCATACAGACAGACAGTTTGTATTAATGACATTCATTACATAAAAATGGCATTTTGTACTTTTATACAGTAAATGTTATTTATGTACCAAGTTGTCTGCTTTGGCAGATTCCACCCTCTCTCTGATGTCACTATGGGGAATCGGATTATCATTATTATTGTTTTTTCCATGGTTTGGAAGTAGATACCAAAGCATGTGGTGCTCTGTGAGTCTAATTAAAATGACTTGGCTATTTTGCTATGCGATGGTGTTTGGAGAAGGTGGATGAGAATTGAAACACTTAATTTTGCTTCGCTTGGTTCCCCCTCTCTGTGGACTTGAACAGAGCTGGGCCTTGATGAGAGTGTGGATTTGACAGCTGTGCATGCATGCTGATCCATATTTGTCAGTGCGTATATGCATGCGCTATAAAAAAAAATGCCCAGTTTAATAAGTCACTTAATTTGTATTCAGTCCTATAGTCATAAATAATTAAATTTTCAGTGCAGGAACATTAAAATGTCTTGACCATGGAGTGTAGAAATGGCAGTGCTCTTGTCAGACAGTTTATCAGCTGAGCTTGAGTCATGTTGGCTTTATTGACGGTTCCTGGAAAGAAGCAAGGGACTAATTTTTCAGCCCCTGTGATGAAAGATATGCTGCCAACATGTCGATCTTGTATGATTTCATCCTATTATCGGAGTTTAAATCAGTTATCTAACACAGTGTGAGACAAATTTATTTCAAACACAGCGAACAGACTGAACTCCCTTTTGAATTATATGATTTATTCAAAGAATGACCTCCTTTGAAGAATTTGCCACTTGTTTTGAGAAAAGTTTCTTAAACAGGAAAGTTAGATCAACAATGTAAAATAATTATGTTATAGACATTTCCAGGAAAACGGCCTAACACCTGTTACGATCGCTCAAATTGATCTGCAGCTAACAGTAACTGAAGGAAGTCTCATTTACAGTCTATTTAAATGAATACTGTATGTAGAATTTAAACTTTCCTATTTTAATTATTCAAATTCTTTTTCTTCAGGTACACACAAAGCCTGTGTTTCTTACGTTGGACTGGGGCAAGAACCTTCTTCTTGCACAGCTGCCAGCAGTCCATTAACACTGTACATTTAGTGTGTCGATTTTATTAGCCTGGCTGTCCTTGTGCAGGAAAAGCAAGATCTGAACACTGAATCTGCACACTTGATACATTCCTTGCTGTGTGTAGGTAGGTGAGGAAAAAGAGGAAGTGACAGGTCTAAGCCCTTCGAACAGCCCTCCTGCCCACTAGTGTGCGGCACAATTCCATCTCAGCATTTCTTGCCAGCTCCCTTCCCTTCCAACCCCTCCTCTCCTCTCTCTCCAAGCTGGGGGCCCCAGGGTGCCTGCAGCCTTCCTGTACTGGGCTATTGATTGGGAATAGGGCTGCAGCTCACCTGCTAATTGAAAGCCGATCAGGGCCCTGGGGCAGAGCTGTAAAACAGGCCCCACGTGGCATTAAAAGCTGAAGGCTGACGGGCCACTGTAAATCCAGAGCTGCTAATAGTCGCGGTGTATAGCCATCTGTGTTCGAGCTGGATGGGGACATGTGTGTCTGTGTGTGCCTATTTCTAAGTGCTTCTTGTATGGGTATACAGTACTATATGCATTTTGTAAGCACAAGCAGTGAAATGCGTTTGCATGTTTTGAGTAGATATGTTGGCACATCATGCACAGGTTCAGTTTGCTTTCCGTGGCACCGGGAGGACGGTCTCGTCTGTAATGGACACATCTTTCCTCAATCCTCCTGACAGAAGCAGCAAGAGTTCTTCATCTCCTCCCTCCCTCCTCCATCCTTCCGTTCTCCAAATTTCTCCTGTTCCTTTGTCTCATACAAGACACACCTGTGATCCTCTGCTCAGACAGCTCTAGAGCTCAGCCTCAGTTTTATCCTCTTCCACCCCTTTTTCCAATTGTCTCAAGTCTGCCTGTCTGTATATTTATGAATGTATATACAGTCTACACAGCATGTGTGTCATGGGCTCACAGTTGATGTTCTGGTCCCTCCCAGATGTATGTGATGTGCACTACTTTCTCCCTGATCCCTCCAAGGAAAAATAGAGAAAAACTGTATATTCGTTAACATTTCAGCTCACGTTGACCTCTCAGTATATCTATCTGTATATCTACAGCATCTCTGTCTCCTTCGTAGTTAATTTTACTTCCATTAAATCTCACTTTACTTTCCACTCTCCCTCCCTCTCTGTCTCTCTCGCTCCCTCTCTCTGCCCATCTCTTTCTGAGCGGTGTGATTGAGTAGGGAGGGTGCTGGCCATCCTGCAGCATGGCACATGGAAACAGAGGTTAATTGGATTGTAATTAGAGCAGAGGTGATTAATTGATAGCATCTGTAAATTTGGATGTTTCCATTGTAAATGTGACAAATGAGAGCGTGGCAGGCCGTAGGAGGAAAGGCAGAGAGAGACTTAGAGACTGAGACGGACAAAGAGAGAATGAGAGAGCAGGATCCATGTGGAAAGAGCGAAGGAAGAGATGTGGAGATGCAAGACAGATGGTAAAGAAGTGAGATCGAGAGTTTCACTTTTGATTTGTACTCGTCATAACCCAGTGTGATATAGGCAGATATTAAACAAATGTACTGCAAGTAGCTCTAATTTAAAGCATCGGCTCAAACATTTCCCTGTGCCGCACTCCACTGGAAAAAAAATCACTAATCTATAGTTTTTATTCAACCCTTTTGTTCAGTAACAACTCTTAATATTTTCCTTTAATTTTCATTCTACATGGCAGCAAAAATAAATCTAAAATACAGCTCAGTGTTTCCACAAATCAATCAATCAGTGTTGGTTGCCCCACTGTCTCCCTTTAGAGTGTCCAGTGATGTTAATGGCCATCCTGGGCAGTGAAAGCCATGCATCGGGTTCCCAGAGCCCAAGTCTTCGTCAAGCCACCTTGTCTGATATTCTGACAAGGTGCCCATAGAGATCTTCACTGGAGTCGTGGTCTTGCCAGTTTCTTACCATGTGTTTCCACACATGGTAAGAAATAGACATGCTTATGAAATTTCTATAATAAAGATCATGTCTGTATTACAGACTGCATCTTCTGTTCATTGATCTCACAGAATTACCTCCTAACAATGTGGTGTGGTTGCAGATACCTTTTTAGCACTTGTTCCATGTATTTCCAGTTAAAAAAAAAAAAAGAAAAGACTTTTGCAAAGTAGCTGGCAATAACGCAGCACCCTGATGTTGGCGGTTATTGGAGGGGCACATATAACAAAATTCCATGATAATTTGCAGATTCAACCTGCAGATTCTGTCCATCACAGACTTACTCTGGTGAAAATAGGCACTTTTCACAGCAGTGTTTCAGAAATGTTTTTGCAGGAGAGATGCTCATTTTAGCTGGGTTCTGTCTGAGTAATCAGCTAGTGGCATGCCAGAAGAGCCATGACTCACTAAACTAGAACAGAGCTGTGAAATGTTTCTAATACACTTGTACTTGTGGTATGTCACTGAGACAATGATGTCCACCATTCCACTTTGGAAACTTGCAAAATGTTTGGTTATCATGTTATTATGGAAAGAAAGTATCACAGTAACCATACTGACATGGTTCCTACAGGAAATGTGAAAATAATACCAATAATCAAATTGATCTTACCTTTGTTTATTGTCAGTTTTTGGGTAAACCCTACATGTATATAACTATTACAGTTTATGAAAAGAACAATCACTCTTAATGCATTTTGCAGTGGACAGAGTTTAAGTATGAGACACATAATTAATGTAACACATCCCTTTACTCACTCTGCCATGGCAAATTCTGCAGGAGGATGGATGGAGACTGGGGCCTCCAGTCACTTCTGCAAAAAAAACAAAAAACTCCCACATTAGTAAATTTACTTTTTGGAAGTTTGAGTGGAGTTCAATGAACTCCATTCCACCGCCTCCAACCTTTTTTTTTTTTTTTTTTGCTCTTTTGTCTGTTCTTGCCGCAGAGTCCACTGTTGCTAGTAAGCTGAGTGTTTTTCTTTGTTTTATTGAAGGGTAGCAATCAGCATTAAGACACACTACAGACACCTTGTGGCCAAGTGAAAACAGGCAAGGGAAATACTTGAAAATACTATATTGTGCATTACAAACCCCAAATCCAAGGAAGTTGGGATGTTGTGTAAAACATAAATAAAAACGGAATACAATGATCTGCAAATCTTTTGCAACCTATGTTTAATTGAATACACTACAAAGACAAGATATTTAATGTTCATATTGATAAACTTTATTGTTTTGGGTTTGTTTTTGTTTTGTTTGCAAATATTCACTCATTTTGAATTTGATGCCTGCAACACATTCCAAAAAAAAGCTGGGACAGTGTATTACATAATCTTTCCATCTTTCCTCTTAACAACATTCAATGAGCATTTAGGAATTGAGGACACCAATTTTGGAAGCTCTGTAGGTGAAATTCTTTCCCATTTTTGCTTGATGTACAACTTTAGTTGCTCAGCAGTCCAGGATCTCCGTTGTCGTATTTTGTGCTTCATAATGCACTGCACATTTTCAGTGGGAGACAGCTCTGGACTGCAGGCAGGTTGGTCTAGTACCTGCACTCTTTTACTATGAAGCTACGCTGTTATAACAAGCACAGAATATGCCTTGACATTATCTTGCTGAAATAAGCAGGGACGAAAAAGACGTTGCTTGGATGGCAGCGTATGTTGCTCCAAAACCTGTGTGTACTGTTCAGCATTAATGGTGCCTTCACAGATGTGCAAGTTATCCATGCCCTGGGCAATAACACACCCCAGAAGCATCACAGATGCTGGCTTTTGAACTTCACGCTCATAACAATCTGGATAGTCCTTTTCCTCTTTTCCCCAAAGGACACGATGTCCGTGATTTCCAAAAACAATTTGAAATGTGAACTCGTCACACCACAGCACGCTTTTCCATTCTGCATTAATCCATCTCCTGTAAGCCCAGGCCCAGAGCAGCTGACGGCATTTCTAAGTGTTGTTTAGTTTAATGTTTATTTGAAAGGGACGTTACATACTAATGAACATTAATACAAATGTAAGTATGCCAGATTTAGCAATACTGCTAATTTGCATCTGTAGTCCCCCGGCGGGTCACAAAAACACACAAACAATCAATCACACACGAGAAGAACATCTGCAATAAAACTGTACAAAGTGGATATGCAAAAGTGCAAGAGTTAAGGTGCTACAACACAAAGCATTCAAATGTCACACGAGTGAAGTGCTGTGTATAGATACACACACATGCACCCAAGCACCTCACAGCAACAACAAACAAGAGGCGGGGCATGTGTGTGTGACGCACGGGCACATATACAGTATATGTGAATGCTGCAGAACAACCACTAGTTATGGGTACAGTTGATCTATTATTTTCGCTTGACATAATTTTAACTTGCACTTGTAGCAATGAATTGTATTTACTGACAATGTTTTTCCAAAGTGTTCCTGAGCCCATGTGGTAGAATCCTTTACAGAATGATGTTGGTTTTTAATGTCTGATGGATCAAAGGTCACGGGCATTCAATGTTGGTTTTCAGCTTCGTCACTTACATGCAGAAATTTATCCAAATTTTCCGAGTCTTTTGATTATATTATGGACTGTAGATGATCCATCCATCCATCTTCTACCGCTTAATCCTTTTCAGGTCGCGGGGGGACTGGAGCCTATCCTAGCGTCTTTCGGCAAGAGGCAGGATACACCCTGGACAGATCGCCAGTCCATCGCAGGGCCAACACAGAGAGACAGACAACCATTCACTCAACATTCATACCTAAGGACAATTTAGAATCCCCAGTTGATGCCAATTAACCTAACCTGCATGTCTTTGGCCTGTGAGAGGAAACTGGAGTACCCGAAGTAAACCCATGCAGACATGGGGGGGAACATGCAAACTCCACACAGAAGGGTCATCGATGGTCAGGGGGTGGGATTGAACCCACGATGGTCAAGGGTGGAATCAATCCTGTGACCTTTTTGTTGTGCCACAATGCTAACCACTGTTCCACCAAGCTGCACACTGTAGATGATGAAATCCCTAAATTCCTTGCAATTGTACGTTGAGAAAGGTTCTTAAACTGTTGGACTATTTGTCCACACAGTTGTGAACAACATGGTGAACCTCACCCCATCCTTATTTGTGGATGGCTGAGTCTTTCTAGGATGTCCCTTTTATACCCAATCATGACACTCATTTGTTTCTAATTAGCCTATTCACCTGTGGAATGTTCCAAAAAGGTGTATTTTGTCACATTCTTCAACTTTCCCAGTCTTTTCTTGGCCCTGTCCCAGCTATATGGGAACGTGTTGCAGGCATCAAATTCAAAATGAGTGAATATTTGCAAAAAACCCCAATGTTTTTCAGTTTGAACATGAAATATCTTGTCTTCGTAGTGTATTCACTTGAATATAGGTTGAAAATTATTTGCAAATCATTGGGGGGTTTTTTGTTTTTTTTTAGTTTTACACAGCATCCCAACCTTATCAGAATTAGGATTTATATTACCACAATGAAAACATGTTTCTAAGTTATCATTTGCTGAAAACACAAGTTACTGCCAGCATCCCTATTCTCAACTCGAAGCCATCTGCACTAGCACCACAACTGCAAAACAAACAAAAATGGCAAGGTTTTAGCAGATAGATAAATTAAAAAAAAGTGAAAAGTTGATATGTTGAATGCTTAAGGACTTCTAAGAGAGGACAAAAGATGTTTTTATTAAAGATGACCATGCTAATTGTCCTGCCCTGATGTTACATTACACGGTTGCTTGTTGTAAGGAAACAATTTACAGAAATGTCTATTTCACATCATCAGTAGAACGTTTTACAATTATATAAATATGTATGTTCTGTACGGGGGGGGGGGGGGGGGGGAGTGAAAAGTTCATAGTGGTCAGATTTGACCATATGTGGTTTATTTTTCAGCTGCAGGGGTCCAAGTGCTGCAACACCGATGGAAGAAGGGTATGGACCGAAGGCCAAATTTGACCACTATGAACTTTTCAGCCTATGAACTATTCACCCCCCCCCCCCCCCCGTAAACTGAATAAATACCAACATTCTAAATAAATATAACATTCTAATAGTGTTTATTTTCTCATAGAGCCTAACTGCCAATCTTGCCATATACTGTTCCCCTGATCATTTTTATTCTTATTCTTGTTCATATAATGTTATATTTCAAGCTATTCCTCACATGCAAATCTATGCTGAAATGTAACATATGGAGAGGGTGTAAAACATGCCCCATGTAAGGTAAAAGTGTAATGACTTCACCACAAGTGATGTCTAAGCTCATGCTGAGAAGCTTCGACATTCCCACAAACCCATTTATAGGAGACATATAGAGCAAGATAAAATATTGTTTACTCTCCCAGGAGGAAATTCAGTTTGCATATGCAGCAGATGACATGTGATGCATCTACACGTAACAGCATTCACAGTGTGGACTTGGGATAATACAAAAGCCTGCACCAGCCATCAAATTAAGGCATCATCCAAGCACAGAGAAGTTAACAAGGCTGTTTTTCCATCATCTGAGCATAGGAAAATTAATAAGGCTGTGTATTTTACAGTGACAGGCTCTCCAATGTAATTTCTTGGGCAGGTGTCACGACTATGAAAACCTTTTCAAAGAGTGTGTATGGATGGCTCAAGATTGCTCATGTGGTTCATTGCTCGGTGGAACAAATTGTTCATTAACTGTGGACCTAATGCTCTAACAAATGTCTCAGGAACACTGCTGTGGTGGTCCACACTACAGTGGAATTAAGCTAATCAAATACGCCTCCAGTCATGTCCTATCAGACAGCTCCAGACTGTAGCAAATGAGCCCAAGTCGCAAAAATTTACATTTCATCTTCCCCAGGGACAGGTAGGGTCCCACCTCGCCCCTACTCTTCTCCCCAATCAGCATCTGACTTGTGGAGAGAGAAGATGGAAAATGGAAAAAAAGAAGGATGCAATGGTTCCCGGCTGCACTGTGAAGCTGCTGAACCCCTCCTGCCACTTCCTGGGCACGCTTCCGATGAATAAGGGAGAGGAAATAGAGAAGATGACAGCAGGGGAAATATTTGCTGTTGTGGTTGGAGTGCCACTCAGATCCCAAGAATGGGGGCTGGTCATATTTGCGCAGCTGTCCATTTCCCAAGCGCCGAGTGCATGAGAGTGTGCCCGCTGGAGTCTATTTGTTTGTCAGTCACTATGCCTGTGATCTGTAAGTTATTTGTGCCTTTGGTCATGTGCAACTCTACGGTATATATGTGTGTGTATATGCGTGCAGGGGCCTTAGTGTGTATGGCTGAGTGTATATCCAGGGAAAAGCAAATCCATCTGTCTGTCACGGATAAAGATGCCAGAAACATGGAAGAAGGACAGATTCTGCTCCAAAGAGAAACTGGGGAAGGAAGGGGAGCCAAACAAATGTCCTCCTAACTCCTAACTTCTTCTTGTTGCTTTCAGATTTCCAGATGCTGTCCAACTTGTCATCTTCCATCTTTATGTGGAGAAGTGGCTCACAGTCTAAAGAGAAAATGTATGTGCCCGGTGCAGATATGTTATTTTCCTTTCATATGCTTGTCCTCTTTTCCTTATTCCAAGTAATTAAACTGCAGATGCAGCTGTAAACACAAAACAGTGAGAGCAAAAACTAAAGTCCCACATATAGTGCAAAAGCAATAAACGTTTTATTTATTATCTCTGTGAACTGGCTGTATCGTAATACAGCAAAAGCCAGTTCTGATTGGTTGAATGCTTCATTTCAAACATGGAAATAAAAAATAAAAATACAATAAGAAATAAACAACAAAAGTGCATTGCATATTACCTGACAGATCTATTTAAGTCTCCCAATTGTGTTACAAGGTTTTGTGTCGCTGGATTCTGTCTGTCAGCAACTTGATGATTTCAAGTATCGGTGCCAAAATCCAAGGATATTTTATCACACGCTGCACACTGATGAACCTTTTTTCCATGAGCACACAAAATTTACCAAATTTTTATTCACAATTTACAAAAATTAGCTGCAAATTTAAATGAAAAATTGCAATTATACAAGAAAAACAATGAAGTTTATTTGACATAAATGACAAATTTATGAAAAAGAAATGCAAAATTTACAAGAAAAGCTGCAGAAAGTTGCAAGGAAAAGAAAGAACCTTAGCGAGCAAGCTCACATACCCACACATCGCCTTATCACAGTAATGCATGCCCTCATCTGATGTGAATATAAACCTTGCATGTAGCCAAAGGAATTGGTGTCTTTTTTCCCCCCCCAATAGAAAACTTGTGAGGCTGGCTAGCAAAGTCGGCCTGAGGATGAGCGATGACAAAAGTAAAATCATGTTTGTGGGAAATTTCAAGTCTGAGAAGAATGTGTGGGCAGTGATGGCCTAATGACTAGAGATGTTTACTTGTGACTAGAGGGTTACTGGTCCGATCCCTGAACCAGCAGGATCACATGTGGGTGGGACAGATGACAAAGCAGTGTTTGTCCCATCCTCATTAACCCCACTATGGGGTTGCGTAAGGCCCTTAACTCCAGTGGCTACAGGTTAGTCTGTGGTTGTACTAGGCTGCTTCCAGGTGTGAATATGTGAATGTGATCAAGGTGTAACAAAGTAGATTGTACAAGTCACTCATCCTCCCCACAACCCTTTATGCATCCGAGACTTGGAAAAGAACAGCAAAGACAAACAAGCTGATTGATGTCTTCCACACAAAGTGCCTTAGGAAGATCATGTAGATAAATTCTTGAGACCATATCACTCATGATGAAGTCTACACCAGAACAAATGAGAAACCCAGCTCAAGGTCCATCTGTGAGAAATGCCTCAACTTTGCTGGACGTGTGTTAAGGCTGTCGTACATTCAGTTCTGTATTGGAACCCAGTTGGAAAACGGAAAAGAGGACACCAGAAACAGACAACCTCATCCAAAGTAAGTTGAAGATGCACTCCAGCGGCTCCAAAACCACCTCAAAAACAAATGTATATTGCCCAAAATAGTATATTGTGCCTTTTTATACACAAAAAAAACTTTCATTGCCTTAGAATTGCTTGGAAAGCAATTTACATCCCAAACCTACTTAAGCATGCGCAGATCTATGAATATTCTAATTAGCTCCACCCATACTCCTGCTCACCAGTAGTGCGAAGAAGAGGACATTGGGCTTCAAGACGACGATCCAACTTGAGGAAGTAAAAGTTGTAGGTGAACCTGCGGAAGGGATCATTCTCAGTGGAGCGGAGAGTCGTTGCCCTGCCCCGTGTGGAAGCTGGAGGGCTCCCCGCCGGTGTCTGGTTGCCCACTCGCTGAGGGTCTCCCCAGCTCGCTCCAAATCTCTCCCGCTTGGGAGTGAAGGAGGCGTCCTGGTGGGCACGGCACCCTGTCTGCCACCGGAGCAAGCTGGCTGGGACCGCCAAGCAGCTTGCTAGATACTGGCAGTCCATTGTGCCATGTTGCGTGCATGGCCTTGCCGGCTCGTCCTGGCCGTTCCGCCACGCGCCCTGGGGGCAGGGAGGGGGATCTCCGTGCCCATCTCTCCCGACGTGCACCGCGATCATGGTTCCATGGTGGCGGGTGGGTGCAAAGGACTACTGGCACCCAGCGAGCTGCTTGGTGGTTCCAGCCAGCTTACTTCGGCGGCAGAGAGGGTGCTGTGCCCGCTGACTTGCCTCCTTCACTCCCAAGTGGGGGCGGGGGGCCTCTTTGGCTGTCTCCCCCGGGATGCAGGGTAATATGCAGGCTGCAAACCCGTGTCTTCTCTCCAGTATTTCAGCAGGGACACTGAGGTTTTTCCAAATAAAATTAATCACTGCTGTCGCATTTTCATGTCTGTGGGTAAGACATGTAATTTAAAAGAAAAGGATTTCTTGCTCACACAGCCAAAAACTGAACATGTATAATCTGCCATCTTTCCCAAATAGGAAAAGCTCCTGCTGCTCCTAAGCTCCTCTCTCTTCCTCCGAGGGAGTGAACTCAAGTCTGTAGCCATGCCCAGTGCTTAGCCTGATTGGTTAATGTTATAACCAATCAGGCTAAGCAGGAATGCTTACATAGCTAGAAACGCTTTGCCTAAACTCATATTTTGGGGGGGCCGGGGCTTAAGTAAAACTTTATAGCAAAAAAACAGACATACGAGACATCTGAGTGGTTTCGCTCTTGATATGTCTTGTAAGTTTCAAAAAACTTGTTACAGACATGTTAACAACAGAAAAAAAAAAAAGATTTTTGGCAGCGTGTCACTTTAAAGCTTTTGTATAAATTTGAAGTAAATTCACTCAGAAATGTAGAAGCAATACTGGTGACAACAGAAAACGAATAGTTGTACAGGTCAAAACATATTAATATTTAAAGCTGCAAGCAGCTGTAAGCAGGCCCTCACCCTCCACGCAACCGTGGACCAATGCACCCGTCATACCTAGCTGGCTCAGACAATTTCCCGTCGTCGCGGCAAGCGCTGCGTGAATAATAAAGTAAACCGTCTGGTGCAGTACTTCCTGAGAGCAGTAGGTGGCGTTATAACGTCTGTCAATCATTTTAATGTAGGAGCGTATGGGTTGGGACTAATATCCATCATAGAAAACTTGGTGAAAATCAGACAAAGTTTGTCCAAGTTACAACTTTCCAATATTCCATAGCGAAGAGTCAACCTTCGCCATGTCGCCATGGCAACACTTCCCTGTCAGTTATGTGTTGCCCACCCATATAGGACTACATATGACAGTCACCTCAACCAATGTTCCAGATTTCATAACTCCAGGTTGTTCCCAACCATCCCAACAAGATCACAGATTGAATGGTGAGGAGGGCGTGTCCATGGAAACAGCAGTGACGCCATGCTAAAGGTGATGTGCAGTTATAATCAACCAGGTGGTCTGATAAAGCTCAGAAAATTGCACGTCATTCTGGCAAGCAGCACGTGAGCATGGCATGTGAGTTACAACATGTGTTATGTCAACTTCCTATCCATTGGCGGTAGGGGGCACTGTCACTACGTGTCATTCTTTATTATAGAAATGATCTGTATTGGCTACCTATTCACCACACAAAATTTGGTTGAAATCAGTCAATATATGCCAGAGTAAAAGCAATTGGAATGGTGATGGCAATATGGCAAACTTGGCCACGCCCCTTCCACCAAACCATCGGGCATTTGGAAAAGTTTTCAACAGCTTTTGATGGCACATGGGTATAGGTGATTGTCACCATAAATGGTACCAATCAGACTATTTCAGTGATATTGAAGAAAACCTTTGGTGTAACCTTCATGTCTCCAAGAGAGGGTGCTATTGCTACTCAAGAATATTCATAGCTGTAATTGTTCGGAGGCATACCCATATACATCATACCGATCTTGGTGCCAATCCGAGATTCCATTCCCGAGGTATTAAAAAAACAACATGATGCAAACTTTCTGCCTTCTATAGGTGGTGCTGTAGATTTCTATGAATATTGTTCTATAGAACTGTTTGGAACTGGACTGATATCCATAATACTGAATTTGGTTGAAATCCGACAATGCATACCAGAGTTATTGGCGCCAGAATGGTCATAAAATGATCATGGCAAGGCATCAAACTTTGCCACGCCCCTTCGGCCAAACCTCCAAGCTTTTGGAAAAGTTTTCAATAACTTTTAATGGCACATGGGTATAGATGATTGCCAGCACAAATAAGCTCAATCAGACAAAAACCCTAGGACGAGTTCGATCAAATGCACGTCAATTGCGCGAGATGGAAATCAGGTCACTGCCACTTCCTGCCAAAATGGCTGACTTTCTGTTGGGTGCAGACCATCACTTCTATGGTGTTTTTGCATGTCTTGACATGATAAACATCTCACCCGGTTTTCATCTTTCTACACGAAAGTGTCTGCCACTCCCCATTGACTTCACATGTTAGGTGGTGCTGTCGAGCCCTTTTTGTGGGGTCATTCATATTTCTTCCAAAATATGAAATTTTTTGCCAGTCTTGAGGTCCATGCAAAAAATGGTGAGTTTTCATGCACGTTCACTACCACAAAAATGAGATCTTGGATGGAGAAGAAGAAAAAAAAATAAAAAATTTGAACAATTACAATAGGGCTTTCGCCCACTGACGTTGTCAGTGGCTCAGGCCCTAATAATGATAATAATAATGGATTAGATATATATGGCACTTTACATGACCACTCACAGTGAGTCCATTATTCATTCACTCCAGACAGATATTGTTAGTGGTAAGCTACCTCTGTAGCCACAGCTGCCCTGGAGCAGACTGACAGAAACGTGGCTGTCAATCTGCACCAACGGCCTCTCCAACCTCTACCGAACATTATACTCTCTGCAACTTTGTTGCATGGGGTACAGTATAAAAATGCATATTTATATGAGAAAGCAAGAAAAAGCATCTCAAATTTACAAGACACAAATTTATGCAGAAAAGTAGCAAACATACATGAAAAAGTTCCAAATTTAGAAATAAAGTCACAATTCTGAAAAATGCTCTTGCAGTGCACACAGAGAAGAGAAAGTGTACAGAATATTCAAATATTCATTCTGAATAACTGCTGAGTACTTGGAGTCCCAAAACTGGTATTCAGGCCAGCCCCACATTTAAGTGGTTTTGTATTGCATTTTCAGCGGTTTTACGCAGTTTTTGATTATTCAGTTGGTTTTTCATTTAACATGCACTGGACATAATTTTCTCAACTTCAGAGCAGACAAAGCCACCCCCATAGGTATCGCATCAAATTAATTCAAATTAGGCATTATATATGAAATGTTTATACAAGATTTAACAACTCTGCAAAAATATTTTTAAAAGTTATTCAATCATCTTTATCTCCCGATGCTTAATTTTGATTTATAAATTTAAAAAAATGTAGTCGTTTCTTTTGCGTTCCTGTAGCAGAGATATTTGATCCCTCTAACTCTAAACAAAGGACCACAAGTGGAGTAAAAAAATGGGAACCAGTCCATAGAATTCTTCATTTCAACACTTCCCATTCATAGTCTTTGCTTCTGGCGCAGTCTCATCCTTTGAATAAATTTGTAGTATCTACAAAACAATGTGAAAACTGTGGTGTCTGACAAAAGCACATTTTTCTTGACTGTTTTTGTAATATAACAGAAACTTGGCAAGGAAGTTGTGGTGTTGGCTTTTGTTCCATATCCGTGAACAAACAGCACATATGAAGCATTCATCCAATCAGGTGTAGCCCAGAGTTTCCACACTGGATGCAGGCTGCCAAAAAGCACCTGTTGATCAACAGTGATACAAACTGCCACGTTCTGTACTGTAAATGATGAGTATAATCTGTGAAGTTGCCAGCAGGTTCTCACCTTAAGACCTCAATTTTCTTTTTTTTTTTTTTTCTTTTTTTTTTTTTTTTTGCTTGGACCCACACATGCTCATAATTATGTGACAACAGTGATCCAAACTAGGGATGGGCATAATTTACCGATTAACCGATAATTGATCATTAAGAATTTCACCGAGGAAGTTCATTTTCGTCGACAAACCGTTTTTTTTTTTTTTTTAAACAATCCGAGGTTATTAAGGCCTAGTGCACGGCCGTCCTCAAACAATGCAATGGCAAAATTTGGGCACCAGGGGGCAACATTACACCATCGCCGTACCCTGGCGTGCCTCCGTTGATACATGCGGGCTTCCGTAGGGCGATCGCCAAATCATGAGGCGGTTACGGCGAAGTGTTGCGTGGGACCATTTCAATTTAAAAAATGACCAGGTGTACTGCAATCACTGCAATGCAGCATACAAATATACCTCATCGACAGGGTCCATGGAACACCCTTATTACGCGAAGAAACCGCCAACAGTGGTTGCGCGCTGAGTAATGGCGGTCGTGAAGATTCTTTTTTTTTTTTCAGAAACTTTATTGAGAAGGTCATGAAGATTCGGTGTACACACGTCGAGGGAAGCTGCAGGAGGCGGCGTAGTGCCTCGACGGGAAGACTATTTCGCACAAAATGGCACAAGAGAACAGCAAAAAGTTCCACGCGGCTAGACTAAGCAATACGAGCGATAGAGCAATGAATGCGGTCTTCGTTTGTTGGGTGGCCGCTCGGCAGGGAGAGAGAGCTGGGTAAAACGTCTCGGCCAATCAGCTTGCGGGGTGAAACGTCTCGGCCAATCAGCTTGCGAGATTCCCGAGCCGAGCAAACACGAGAACAGAGAGAGAGAGATTTGAGAGAGAGAGGTAGATTTGAGTTGTGCGGCTCTCCGTGCCCTCCGTGCTGATACCTGATGTTCTAATTTAGTCTACCTACCTAAAAATGTTAATGATTAACCGATTATTAATCATTAATTCTCCCGGCGATCGGTGAAGAAAATTTCACCGAATGCCCATCCCTAATCCAAACCAACCAAATTTGTTGCTAAGCACTGCATAAGACGGAGTGGAGTATCAATGAATATCCTTCTATTGTGATTCGGTTGAAGATATCACAGTAGTGCTATGACATCGTAAAATCTTGAGTGTAATAATATTTTTATACACGGGTGAAAGTAGGTTGGTATGGTACTCATTACCAGTAACACATTCAACGGTGGTAAGGAATACCTGAGAGAGGGGACCGCAGTAGCCCAAACCTACTCAAACCCATCCCAGTCACAATTTCAGCAAGAAAACACGTGCACTTATCTTATCCCTATTACATCGGTGTTAACACATGAAAACTTTACATCTTAACATGGCATTTTTGACAGTGTGACAGTGCATCCAGAAAGTATTCACAACGGTTCACTTTTTCCACATTTTGTTATGTTAAAACCTTATTCCAAAATGGATTAAATTCATTTTTTCCCTCAAACTTCTACACAACAATACCCCAAAATGACAATGTGATTTTTTTTTTTTAAGATTTTTGCAAATTTATTAAAAATAAAAAACTAAGAAATCACATGTTTATACTGTAAGCCTTCACAGCCTTTGCCATGAAGCTCAAAATGGAGCTCAGGTGCATCCTGTTTCCACTGATCATCCTTGAGATGTTTCTACAGCTTAACCGGAGTCCACCTGTGGTAAAGTCAGTTGATTGGACATGATTACCTCCGCCAAGGAGGTTATGTTTTCATCGGCGTTGGTCTGTCTGTCTGTTTGTTTGTTAGCAAGATAACTCAAAAAGTTATGGACGGATTTTCATGAAATTTTCACAGATTGTCAGAAATGGGGTATCCTACAGATGATTAGATTTTGGTAGTGATCCGACTCACCGTCCACAAGAAAACCGCCATTACGCAAAATGCCATTTTCGTGAATAACTACTGAACCACTAATCCTATCACTGTCAATCCAATTGCTTGTCATATGTTTTCATGGTCAAGGAATCTGAAAACGTACACACAAACACTGTATGGGGGGAACTGTGGCGCTTGGCGGAGGTCTGCGCTCTCCGAGTGCTTTTCTAGTTTGGAAATGCACACACCTGGCTATATAAGGTCCCACAGTTGACAGTGCATGTCAGAGCAAAAACCAAGCATGAAGTCAAAGGAATTATCTGTAGACCTCAAAGACAGGATTGTCTCGAGGCACAAATCTGGGGAAGGGTACAGAAAAATTTCTGCTGCTTTGGAGGTCCCAATGAGCACAGTGGCCTCCATCATCCATAAATGGAAGAAGTTCAGAACCACCAGGACTCTTCCAAGAGCTGGCCAGCCATCTAAACTGAGCGATCAGGGGAGAAGGGCCTTAGTCAGGGAGGTGACCAAGAACCCGATGGTCACTCTGTCAGAGCTCCAGCATTCCTCTGTGGAGAGAGGAGAACCTTCCAGAAGGACAACCATCTATGCAGCAATCCACCAATCAGGCCTTATGGTTGAGTGGCCAGACAGAAGCCACTCTTTAGTAAAAGGCACATGGCAGCCCGCCTGAAGTTTGCCAAAAGACACCTGAAAAACTCTCAGACCATAAGAAACAAATTTCTCTGGTCTGATGAGACAAAGATTGAACTCTTTGGTGTAAATGTCAGGCGTCATGTTTGGAGGAAACCAGGCACTGCTCATCACCACGCCAATACCATCCCTACAGTGAAGCATGGTGGTAGCAGCATCATGCTGTGGAGATGTTTTTCAGCGGCAGGAACTGGGAAACTAGCCAGGGTAGAGGGAAAGGTGAATGCAGCAATGTACAGAGACGTCCTGGATGAAAACTTGCTCCAGAGTGCTCTTGACCTCAGACTGGAGCGACAGTTTATCTTTCAGCAGGACAATGACTAAGCACACAGCTAAGATATCAAAGGAGTGGCTTCAGAACAACTCTGTGAATGTCCTTGAGTGGCCCATCCAGAGCCCAGACTTGAATCAAATTGAACATCTCTGGAGAGATCTGAAAATGGCTGTGCACCAATGCTTCCCATCCAATCTGATGGAGCTTGAGAGGTGCTGCAAAGAGGAATGGGCGAAACTGCCCAAAGATAGGTGTGCCAAGCTTGTGGCATTATATTCAAAAAGACTTGAGGCTGTAATTGCTGCCAAAGGTGCATCAACAAAGTACTGAGCAAAGGCTGTGAATACTTATGTACATGTGATTTCTTGGCTTTTTATTTTTTAATAAATTTGCAAAGATCTCAAAACTTTTTTCACGTTGTCATTATGGGGTGTTGTGTGTAGAATTGTGAGGAAAAAATGAATTTAATCTATTGTGGAATAAGACTGTAGCATAACAAAATGTGGAAAAAGTGAAGCGCTGTGAATACTTTCCGGATGCACTGTAAGATGCATCCTTATACATCATAAGACATTACACCATGTTAACATGCTAGGTTTACTGTATATGTCTTAAGACTTTTGCATACAACTAATTTTAAAAGTAAAATGATGCAGCTAACTAGGGTAACTATTAGCATCAGCCTAGGACACAACACCACTTCCGGATTGTGAAGTTGCTCTGTTTTCAAACAGTGCTTCATTGTGAAAACTTAGGCACACAAGCCATTAGAAGTCTCACATATTTACAATTCTCATACATTAAAAGATAAGCCTTTATTAGTCCCACAACGGGGAAATTCCCTAGAAGAAGCATAAGAAGCTACTGACGGCTAATGTCAAACGATTATTAAAACACCACTGAAGTGGTTATTCCATCCATCCATCCATCCATCTTCTAGCACTTTTCTGGAGGTCCGGGTCGGGGAAGGAGCACTTCAAGCAGAGAAGCCCAGACTTCCCTCTACCCAGCAACCTGCTTCAACTCTTCAGCGAGGATACCAAGGCGTTTCCAGACCAACTGGGTGATGTAGTCTCACCAGCAAGTCCTGGGTCTGCCCTGGAGTCTCCTCCCAGTGGGATGTGCCCAAAATACCTCAAGTGGGAGGCATCCAGATCAGATGCCCAAACCACCTCAACTGGCTCCTTTCAATGTGGAGGAGCAGCAGTTCTACTCAGTTGCTCCTGGTGGGTCAATCCAGCACCGGTGTATGGCAGCTATGCCATCATCAGTATGCGAATGTGTGTGTGAATGGGTGGATAGCAGGATCTGTAAAGCGCTTTGGTCATCTAGAGATGAGAAAAAAGTGCTAAATAAGTGAATGCCATTTACCATTTTACTCTGAGCCTCTCCCAGATAAGGCTCAGAGTAAAATTCCTCACCCTATGTCTAAGGATGAGTCCAGCAATCCTATAAAGAAAGCTCATTTCAGCCGCTTGTATCCACAATCTCATTCTTTCGGTCATTACCCAAAGCTCGTGACCATAGGCGAGGGTAGGAACATATACTGACCAGTAAATCGACAGCTTTGCCTTAGAGCTTAGCTCCCTCTTCACCACAACAGACTGGTACAACGTCCACATCACTGCAGATGCTGCTCCGATCCATCTGTCAATTTCTCACTCCATTCTCCCCTCACTCATGAGTAAGACCCCAAGATACTTGAACTCCTCCACTTGGGGCAGGAGCTTGTCCCAAACCCAAAAAGGACCATTCACCTTTTTCCAGCTGAGGACCATGGACTCGGAGGTGCTGATTCTCATCTCAGCTGCTTCACACTCAGCGGCAAACCATCCCAGTAAGACCTGTAGGTCATTGCTGGATGAAGCCAACAGGACAACATCATCTGAAAACTACAGAGATGAGATCCTGTGGTCACCAAGCATGACATCCTCCGTTCCCTGGCTGTGCCTAGAAATCCTGTCAATAAAAATTATGAACAGGATCGGTGACAAAGGGCAGCCCTGGCAGAGTCCAACTCTCACTGGGAATGAGTCCAACTGAGTGGTGGCAATATGAACGCAACTCTCACAACGGTCGTATAGAGACCGGATAGCTCGTAACAACAAGCTCGATACCCCATACTCCCGAAGCACCTCCCACAAAAAACCAAGAGGGACGCGGTTGAATGCCTTCTCCAAGTCCACAAAACATATGTAAACTGGTTGGGCAAACTCCCACGAACCCTCGAGGATTCTCAAGAGGGTAAAGAGGTGGTCCGATGTGCCACGACCAGGACGAAAACCACATTGCTCCTCCTGAAGCCAAGGTTTGACCAACGGCCGGATTCTCCTCTCTAGTACCTTGGTATAGACCTTCCCAGGGAGGCTGAGAAGTGTGATCCCTCTAAAGTTGGAGCACACCCTCTGGTCCCCTTTCTTAAAGAGAGGAACCACCACCCCGGTTTGCCATGCCAAAGGCACTGCCCCCGACCTCAACGCAATGTTGCAAAGGCGTGTCAACCATGACCGCCTTGCAACATCCAGGGCCTTGAGGTACTCAGGGTGAATCCTGTCCACCCCCGGGGCCTGGCCAACAAGGAGCTTTTTAACCACCCTGGCAACATCAGCCCCTGTGATAGGCGAATTGTCCCCCTCGTCCACAAGCCCAGCTTCCTCTGTGGAAGGCGTGTCAGTGGGAATGAGGAGATCAAAGTATTTCTTCCACCGCCTGACAATATCCCCAGTCGAAGTCAGCAGCATCCCATCCGTACCATGCACAGTGTGGACAGGGAGCTGCTTCCCCCTCCTGAGCCGCCGGATGGTTTGCCAGAATCTCTTTGAGGCTGACCGAAAGCCTTATTCCATGGTCTCACCGAACTCCTCCCACACCCAAGTTTTTGCTTCAGCAACCACCTGAGCTGCATTCCGCTTGGCCTGCCGGTACACCTCAGCTGCTTCGGGAGTCCCACAAGCCAACCAAACTCGATAGGACTCCTTCTTCAGTTTAATGCCCCCCCCCCCTCACCACTGGTGTCCACCACTTGGTTTGGGGGTTGCCACCACAAGATGCACAGACGACCTTGCGGCCACAGCTCTGGGTAGCCGCTTCAACAGTGGAGGTGGAGAACATGGCCCATTCAGACTCCATGTCTCCAGACTCCCTTGGAATGTGGCCTAAGTTCTTCTGGAGGTGGGAGTTGAAGACCTCCCGGCCAGAGGCCTTAGCCGGACATTCTCAGCACACCCTCAATATACGTTTGGGTCCACCAGGTCTGAATGGCATCCTCTTCTGCCATGGGATCCAACTCACCACCAGGTGGTGATCAGTTAACAGCTCTACACCTCTCTTTACCCGAGTGTCCAAGACATACGGTCGCAGGTCTGATGACCTGATAACAAAATCGATCATCGACCTGTGACCTAGGGTGTCCTGGTGCCAAGTGCACATATGGACATCCTTATGCTTGAACATGCTGTTCATTATGGGCAAATTGTGGTTAGCACAGAAGTCCAATAACTAAACACCACTCAGGTTCAGATCAGGCAGGCCGTTCCTCCCAATCACCCCCCTCCAGGTTTCACTGTTGTTGCCCACGTGCGCATTGAAGTCCCCCAGTAGGACAATGGAGTCTCAAAGAGGAGAACCCTCCAGCACCCCAGTTAGAGACTCCAAAAAGGGTGTGTGCACTGAACCATCATTTGGTGCATAGGTACAAATGATGGTCAGGACCCGTTTCCCAACCCGAAGGTGCAGGAAAACAACCCTTCCATCCACTGGGGAAAACTCCAATATAGAGGCAGCAAGGTGGGGGGATACAACAATACCCACCCCTGCTCGTCACCTCTCGCCCGGGGCAACTCCAGAGTAGGCCAAACTCCAGCCCCTCTCCAGGAGACTTGTCCCAGAATCAGAGCTGTGTGTTGAGGTGAGGCCGACTATATCTAGCCGATATCTCTTAACCTCATACACCAGCTCAGGCTCCTTCCCCACCAAGATCTTTGGTAAAGCTTCCTTTGACTATTACGATCCTCGTCTGTGGAACAGCCTGCCAGAGAGCCTCAGGGCTGCAGAGTCAATAGATGTCTTTAAGAAGAGGCTAAAGTCCCACCTTTTTAATTTGGCTTTTAATAAGCCTGTTTAACCATTACTGAAGTAGTCATTTATGCTCTCTTGTTTTATGTTCTTCTTGGAGCCATTTGTTTTTACATCTTCTCATCTTTTCTTATTGACATGTTTTAGTTCAGTTTTTAAGTATGGGTTTTTAGTTCCTCTCGTTTTTGTGTGTTCTTAGTTTCTTTCTGTACCTTTTTAATTTGGCTTTTAACAAACCTGTTTAACTATTATTGAAGTAGTCATTTTTGTTTCATTGTTTTAGTAGTAGATTAGTTTATTTGACAGGGACAGTGCAATAAACATAGACAATTAATCAAAGACAATCAATCTGATGTGTTGCACATAGAGTGTATAGCTATTAGCTAATTTGCAACTCTTGTCCCTGGATGGGCTTTAGAAAAAAGAATCAAGATAAAAATATACACAATAACCACATACATCAATGCAGAAAAATTATAAATACACAATTATAAATATTATAAATATTATAAATACACAAATATAACAGCCTGACTCACCTTTAACATAAATATTATAAATGCACAAATAAAACAGCCTGACTCACATTTAACACATATAACATAACTCACATTTGCCTATTTCAGGCCTTCCTCCCTCCGTCACTCACTATAAACAAACACATTTATTCCTTCCCTTCATTCACTCTCACTTTGCAGACAAATAATTCATACATGAGTACATTCTTGTTTATTTTTCAGCCAGTTTTTAACATTTTTAGTGAATGTTTTAAAGTCCGTTATTATTTTAATTTCATTTGGCATTGTGTTCCAGATGTGACTGCCCTTTATAGAGAAAGCTGTTTGTCCAAATGTGGTTCTGCGGTGGAATATTTTACAGTTATTGTTAACAGAACTCCTGGTGGCTCTGCTGCTGTCCTGTCTTTGGACGAAACCAGCAAGTGGCTCGGGTGCTGATTTATGGAAACATTTGAACGTTAATTTCAGAAGACAGAGGTCAATGAAGCTCTCAAAACTCAATAGGTTGTATTTTTTTAAAACATTACAGTGATGCCACCTAATGGGCTTTTTGTCCAAGATTTTTAGGGTTTGATTATATAATGAACCTATATGTCTTATTGTGGAAGGGGCTGCTTGAGCCCAGACTGTCAAACAGTATGATATATGAGAAAAAACCATAGAATGCATATACAGTGCAGCTGCTTCGTAAGGTATGTAATATCTAATTAAT
This sequence comes from Pholidichthys leucotaenia, assembly GCA_020510985.1. NCBI lineage: Eukaryota > Metazoa > Chordata > Actinopteri > Cichliformes > Pholidichthyidae > Pholidichthys > Pholidichthys leucotaenia. The sequence continues at coordinate 373,582,287 of CM035837.1, forward strand.
TTAAAGCAGTTCAGATTTTTTTTTTACTGTTTTTGAAATTTTCTTTATATGAAGATTAAATTTGAGTTGAGGATCTAGTACAATGCCAAGGTATTTGAATTCTGTACATTCTTCTTAACTCCATTTGCTTTTAGATTCTCTTATTTTGATGCATTCTTAGCTTAGTTTATAAGTATTTTTTAGTTCCCTTTGTTCTATGTGTTCTTAGTTTTAGCTTGTATTTTATGTGTTTTAGCTCCAGTGTTTCCTCAGTGGAGACCCTCATGCCGGATGCTGCCTGGCCCATCTGCAGGGATACTAGTCTCATGGGTTGCTCTAGCTTGGGTGGGTGGGGGCTTTATGCCACTGCCTACAGCTGTGGTGTGGGCCCCGGCCTGTCCTGGTTGGGGTAGCCTCTGCGGCGTGCTCTGTGGTTATGGGCTGTGTGGTCTCCCGGCACGGGGGTCTCCACAGGATGGTTGCCCTTTCACATGGTGCCTCAGTGCCTAGCAATGTCTCTTATTTTATACGTAAGAGAAGTAGGGGATGGTTGTATGTGCCTCTGTGTGTGTGTGTGTGTGTGTGTGTGTGTGTGTGTTTTGTCTGTTTGTATGTATCGCGTAAATATATGTAATTAAATGTATCTACTGTTTTATCTACAGTATGTAAAGCACTTTGCACAGCATCTAATGTTTGAATAATGCTACACAAATAAAATTTGATTGATTGACAAGAGAGATGACATTCCATGTCCCAAAAGCCAGTTCAGGAAGCCCGGGATCAGACCGCCAAGGTCTCTGCCTTTGATTGCCACCTGATCCACATAGCACTGGAGCCCCATGGTTCCTCCTGCAGGTGGTAAGCCCACTGGAGGGCGGACCTATGTAACTCCTTTGGGCTGAGCCCGGCCAGGTCCCATGGGCAGAAACCCGGCCACCAGGCACCCACAATCGAGCCCCTCCCCCAGGCCTGGCTCCAGGGTGGGGCCCCGGTAACCCCATACCGGGCGGGGTACAATGAATCCTTGGTCGAGCATTCATCATGAGAGTCTGTTGGATCGTTCTTAGTCTGGCCCTTCACCCAGGACCAGTTTATCTTGGGTGACCCTACCAGAAGCAAATTGCCCCAGACAACATAGCTCCTGGGATCATTAGGGTACACAAACCCCCACCACGATAAGGTGACAATCCATGAAGTGGTTATTGAGGAATATAGAAACTTCTGGAATCCCTGTTGTCCAATAAAATTTGAACCAAGTGTTGTATAAATGAGTGAAGCCAGGTTAAGAAGAGAGGTCACAATGAGCGAACAGCAGTACAGTTTCATGCCAAGAAAAAGTACTACAGATGCAATGGTTGCTTTAAGAGTGTTGATGGAGAAGTATAGAGAAGGTCACAAGGAGTTGCACTGTGTCTTTGTGGATCTAGAAAAAGCATATGATAGGGTGCCAAGAGAAGAAGTGTGGTACCGGATGAGGAAGTCAGGAGTGGCAGAGAAGTATGTGAGGGTGGTGCAGGACATGTACTATGAGGACAGTGAGGCAAGTGCTGTAAGAGTGACAGATAAATTCAAAGTGGAGGTGGGATTACATCATGGATCAGCTCTAGGCCCCTTCTTTTTTGTTATGGTGATGGACAGGCTGACAGACGATGTCAGGCAGAATTCTTCGTGGACTGTAATGTTCACAGACAACATTGTGATTTGTCGTGAGAGTAGAGAACAGGTGGAAGACGACCGGGAGAGGTGGAAGTATATTCTGGAGAGAAAAGGAATGAAAGTCAGTAGATGCAAGACAGAATATGTGTGTGAATGAGAGGGAAGCAGGTGTAATGGTAAAGATGCAAGGAGTATAAGTAGTGAAGGTAAATGAGTTTAAATACCTGGTTTCAGCTATCCAAAGCAATGGAAAATACACAAGAGAGGTGAAGAATAGAGTGCAGGCAGGGTGGAGTGGGTGAAGACACATGTCAGGGGTGATTTGTGACAGAAGGACAGCAGCTAGAGGGAAAGGGGAGATTTACAAGACAGAGAGACCTGCTATGATGTATGGTTTGGAGACAGTGGCACTGACAAAAACACAAGAGGCATCACTGGCATATCAAAGGGACATGTATACAGTATATATACTGTATGTATCAGAAGAATACATTGAACAATACATGCTGAAGATGGTGCTGCCAGGCAAGAGGAAAAAAGGAAGTCCACAGAGAAGATTCATGGATGTAGTGAAGGAGGACATAGAGATGGGTAGTGTGGGAGAAGAGGATGGAAGGATTAGGGTGAGATGGAGGCAGATGATCCGCTGTAGTGATCTGGAGAAGAAGAAGAAGGAGGAGGAGGATGAAGAAGAAGAAGAAGAAGGAGGAGGACGAAGAAGAAGAATGAAGAAGAAGAGGAAGGAAGAAGAAGAATAAAGAAGAAGAAGAAGGAGGAGGAAGAAGAAGAAGAAGGAAGAAGAAGGACGAAGAGGAAGAAGAAGAAGAAGGAAGAAGAAGGACGAAGAGGAAGAAGGAAGAAGGAAGAAGAAGAAGGAGGAAGAAGGAAGAAGAAGAAGAGTTTGAGTTTTAAAAAAATCCCTTTATTGTACAATTCAAAAATGTAAGATCACCAATACCATCATTCCACCAAGTGTCTCACATTTCAAAAGTGCAAACATAACTCATCCCCCTCTCCCACAGAATACAAAATATTCCCTACAGTCCATCTATTGGTGAATACCTCCAAATTGTCCACCATTTTATAGTAAGAGTACTCCACCTGGAGTCTGACTTTTAACAAGGCCTTGAAAACAAACACAGGATCCACATTGCCAGTGTTAGTAGTCCGATTTTTTCTTGTCAGCCAGATGGCAAGTTTAGCAGTACCAGAGAGGAAGTTCATCAAAGTGTGCACAGACTTCTTTGCCACTTTATACTTTGGACCGTAAATAAACAAACCAAAAGAGAAACATTCACCCAAATCATGAAACCACACTTTCAGAAGATCAAAAAGGCCAGATAAACGAAAACATTGAACAAAAATGCTCCAGGGTCTCAACTTGGGAACAAAAAAAAAATTCCTCCCCCACATTAGGATCCAGGTGTGCTCTGTATTTATTCGTAGCTATTGCCCCATGTACAATCCTCCACTGGAGATCTGCCATCCGTTTCTCAATAGGGAGCTTGTACATGGACCGCCAGCTGCCTTTCGGGGAGAATACCGGCCCCCAAAACCCCGCCCACTTCGACTCTTTCACCTCCATCAGAGAGCGCAGATTCAAAACTTTCACACAGATGTGATACACCGTCTTCCTCCCTACAAACTGGAACTTGCCCAGACGAGGATTTCTGAAGGACAGCAGGTGATCCTCTCCCTCCTGCCACTCTCCCACAGCTGGACTTATGGAAAGGGCAGGAAAGTTGGACAGTGTCCTCATCCCATTGAATGGAAAGAGTACGGTTTTCCGCAAATGCTCTAAGCGGTCGTGGCAGGGCAGCACACACTTCCTTCACCACCCTATGCACCAGTCTGACAGATGTAATGTTGGCGCTCCACCCCAGCATTTCTATTGACGTGGTTGGCATCTTCATAAGATGACCAAGCTTGGTACAGCCTGCCCCTCTTAAACAAGTTCGCAGACTAACAGATTGCAGCACCTGAGTGTCCAAGAATTGATTGAAAAACAGTGGTTCCTCGAACAGCCACATGCCTGGTGTCTCCTCAGGAATGTGGGCTACGGTGAAGACTTGCCATACATGCAAGACAGATGTATAAAAAGCAGAAAGTCCAGTAAGGTCCACCTCCCCAGACTTCACGAGGAAAAGCTGCTTATCATAGCCCAAGCGGCCAACTCTCCTCAGGAGCAGTTTTGCAGTGTCCATCCAGCAGGGGCCACATCCATAAAGGAGTCGTTGTACAGTCTGAAGCCTAAAACAGGCGATCTTGGACTGTATGTCCACCAGGCCCTGTCCTCCCTCGGCAACAGGCAGGTAGAGAACAGCCACACGAACCCAATGTCAACCAGACCAAAAGAAATCCACGATGATCTTCTGAACCTCCTCAACCAGGCTCCTGGGCGGTGTCAAAGCAATAAGCCTATGCCAAAGGGCCGAAGCGACCAGATTATTGGCGACCAGAACCCTTCCCCTATATGACAGCTGTGGTAGCAACCATTTCCATTTAGAAAAGCGAGCACACACCTTCTCCTTAATTCCCTCCCAGTTCTTGCGTTCAAAGTCCTCAGAACCCAAAAATACCCCCAACACTTTGAGACCAGCTTTCCCCCACAGAAGACCTCCAGGTAGCTGAGGAATGTCCTGATGTGACCACTGCCCCACCAATAAACCCTCACTCTTGGCCCAGTTTACCCATGCAGAAGACGCTTTTTCATAAATAGATAAAGTGTCCACCAGACACTGTACATCCCTGTGGGATGTGATGAAAATGTTGACGTCATCCGCATAAGCAGACAAGATGATTGGACGACAACTACTGGAGGGCCCCGGCAGAATCAAACCACCCAGCTGAGTGAGCAACCTGCACACCAAAGGCTCAATAGCCAAGCTATACAGTTGACCTGAGATTGGACAACCCTGCCTTATTCCCCGACGTACAGGAATTGGCCGACTCAGCCCTGCCCCAATCTTTACCAAACACTCAGCTCCAGTATATAACAGATTGACCCACCTCAAAAACATATTGAAGAAGAAGAACAAAGAAGAAGAACTTAACTTTCGATATACTACAGGTCACATCCATCACCAGGACGAAGAAGAACGACGAAGGAGGAGGAGAGTTTGAGTTTTAAAAAATCCCTTTACTGTAGAGAAGAAGAAGAAGAAGAAGGAGAAGAAGGAGAAGGCGAAGGAGAAGAAGAAGAGTTTTGAGTTTTAAAAAATGCCTTTATTGCACAATTCAAAAATGTAAGAGCACCAATATCATTCCACCAAGTGTCTCACATTGCAAAAGTGCAAACATAACTCATCCCCCTCCCCCACAGAACACAAAGTATTCCCTGCAGTCCATCTATTCCACATTGCCAGTGTTAGTAGTCCAATTCTTCCTTGTAGTCCGTGCAAAGAAGAGCCACAGGCCTCCAGTTCTTAAGCAAGGCCAAGTCCCCTTCCTTCGGCAGCAGAGATAGTACTGTGCGCCCGCAGCCAGTTCTGTAACAGTCAATTCGAACGTCATAAAAGTCTGATCCAATAATATCCCACAAGTGCTCAAAAAAGTCAGAAGAAAGACCGTCAAGTCCAGGTGCACGTCCCAGAGACATTTTGAAGACCTTCAAAGAGTTAGCGTTGAGAGTATATGCAACAAGGTTCTGCACCAAACAGGGCCCCGTAAAAATCCACTGCATCTGCACGGCTGCTCATCTCAGATGGATTCATAGTCCTTTGACCATGTGGGATTTTTAATCAAGTCATCTTTGCAGCAGGCTCGTCCAGATTGTAGAAAGAAGATGTTGGGGCATCCATGTCCTGCAAGCGAGTAAACCGTGACCTTGTAGTCCATCCTCCAGTTTTTAAGCCAGGCCAAGTCCCTGTCCTTGGGCAGCAGAGATAGTACTGCGCGCCGGCAGAAGACCAGTAAAGATCCAGTTCTGTAACAGTCAGTTAGAAACATCATAAAAGTCTGATCCAACAATATCCCAAAAATGCGTGAAACAGGCAGAGGAACGACCGTCATTTATTCCTTCTGTTGGGCATGCTTGACCTTTTGTCCCCCTGCTGCTTTACGCAGGGTTGTTAGGTGCTTTTTGAGGCGAAAACGTTTCCTTTCATCCAGGAGGTCAAGACCAACCTGCCTTCTTAGCACATTAACGGACTTAATAAATTTATCAGTGTCACTGAAGTAATCAGTGACTTTAATGGCCCTGTTATAGGTTTCATCCAGAAAAGCATTTATTTCTTCCAGTGAATACAAACTCGTGTTTGTACTGCAAGTTGCCCCAATAGACTCAGTATTAGACACAGTGTCGGAATCAGATTCCATTTCCTCGTCAGCACAACTCAGCTGACTGTTTGATTCAGCTGGCCCAGCGGATTCATCATGAGCCACATTTTCCTGGACGCCACCCACAGCAGCTGACTGTCGTTGTTCCGTCTCCTGCTCTGAAACGGTAGCAGCCTCCGGAAGCACAGCCGCTGATGTCACACAGCGAGATTCTGACGCACCATCAGTGATTGTTGGGGTGCCATCACCAGCGACGCTCCCAGCCGTAAGCTGGGCTGCGGGCGCCACAGCCGGGCTGTCCACAGACACAGCGGCAGGCTCCGGAGCAGGACCGGCGGAAGGCCCCGGAACGTCGTCCGTAGTAGCGGTGGGAGCGGAGGCCGCAACGCCGGCCTCAGCTGCGGCGGAAGGCCCCGCCACGCCGTCCACAGCAGCGGCGTGAGCGGAGGCCGCACCGGTGGCTCCAGCCGCGGCTCCATCAGAGCCCCCCGCCCGCTGCCTGTGCGTACAACCGAACCGTTTATGGCCAACGTCTCCACATTCAAAACACTTCATCTGACCTGAGCTCGCATACACCATATAGGAGCCGTCCCCGTGTTTGACCCGGAAGGACACTTCCAGAGTTTCAGTTGGCGAGTCCAAAAACATGAACACCTGTCACCTGAGTGATTTCACATGTTTTAACTTGGAATCCTTGCACCCCAAAGTCACAGTTCTAAACGGGCCCGCAAACTTCCCAAATCTGCGGAGCTCTGTCGCCAATTGCTCATCAGTGATGAAAGGAGGAACACCTGAAATGGTGATACGCGTTGATGGGACAGATAAGGGGGACACCTGTACATACGTATCCCCGATAACAACACCGCTTCCAATCAGAGTGTGGACATCCTCCTCAGCAGCCAGAAACACAACTACAGCTCTATTCATTCGGGACGCAAAGCAGATCGCATCATGGCCCACCTGCTCGCCCACAGCCAGAAGGACCTCCTCCACAGTAACAGTGCTGTCCGGGAGAACGATCCGCACCCCATGGAGGAGGAGGAGGAGGAGGAGGAAGGAGGAAGAGGAAGAGGAGGAGGAAGAGAAAGAGAAAGAGGAGGAAGAGGAGGAGGAGGAGAAGAACAAGAAGAAGAAGAACAACAACAAGAAGGAGGAGGAGGAGGAGGGTTTTAAAAAATCCCTTTATTGTACAATTCGAACATGTAAGATCACCAATACCATCATCCCACCACGTGTCTCACATTTCAAAAGTGCAAACATAACTCATCCCCCTCTCCCACAGAACACAAAATATTCCCTAGAAGAAGAAGAGTTTGAGTTTTAAAAAATCCCTTTATTGTACAATTCAAAAATGTAAGCTCACCAATAGAAGAAGAAGAAGAACTTCACTTTCGATATACTGCAGGTCACATCCATCTTTGTGAGCTGGAGGTTAATAGTGTTTTGTAGAGTAAACCGAAAGTAAATCCAACCTTTATTACTGATTTATGGACACATGAGGAAAATCTAAATTAATCCCACCTCAACTTGGATACATTCAACAACATCATAACTCAAACAACAACTATACAAATGCAGTTAAACAGCTGTATTATTAAGCTGCACTGTAGGCAATAACAGTTTTACAAAATGACATGGGGTGGGGAGGTAGAAAACACCGTTAGATAATAGAGCTGTTCATAATACAAAATGTCTATTTTATCATTATGTTGTTCACCACCTGCACAATGAGGAGCGGGGGCTGCCTGAGTGTCTTTAAAACTTTGACTTATGCTCTACAAACTGTGGCTGTATTACTTAATTACAACTACAGTATACTGTGTGGTAAGGAAAAGCCCATGTATACATAAAGAGTTGTGTCTTTTTCTATCAAGCATACTGTCTCAATAACATGGTAATGTTCAGAAATCAATGTGGAAAAATAACCTGTCAGACTGGTTTGCTGTGTGCTGCTTGGCCAGCACCACTCTAATCTTGTTACAAAGCTTGATGAGAAAATTAGCATATCAAATTAGTACTGACAAATTACCCATTATGAAGTTTAAATATGTTAACAGTCTGGTGATAGGTTTGAGCTCAAGACACAAATCACTTTTTGGCATTCACTGAACCTACATAATGATTTATACACACACTTCATATTGATCTAAACAGACTTGGCCTTTGTACTTGGCCTCTAGATTAGTTCCTCAAAGCACTTCAGCCTCTTTCACATTTCTAATGCATGAAAAAAAATCTATTCTGCCTCTTACATTTGACAAAAAGTTATATATGTGGTACAAGACACAGCAGTACTCCTGAAAATTAAAAATATTCTCTGCATTCACAATAAATCTATATTATTATTACCAGGAGTTAAGTTGTTTAAATGTTTCTGCTGATTCATGTTGGTGCAGTGAATGATGCCACATTTTTGCTTTATCCAAGTCAGAAGTGGGTGGTTTTGAGGCAAAGTATCCATCAGGGCTCCAATTAATGAACCCAAAAGCTCAACACAATAAACAAGGAGATAAAAGCTCATAAAGCATTCTTACAAGGTTTAAAAAAGTCAGACACACACGCAAAGCAGAGGGACTGGGCAAAAACAGAGTCCAGGATTACAGGCGGGATCAAAAATCAGGTGGACTACAAACAAGTAGAAGACTGAAAAGCACTGCCACAGAGCTTATAGATCATCTGGCAGATGTAGTGTGGTGAAATGAGGGTGTAAGTGCTGTTGGGGTTAAACAGGGACATTGGAGTGGTTAACTGGCAGGAAAAATGGCAGATGGGGTTGGAATTATACAAGACTTTGTCAAATGGAGGCAACAGAAATGCAGGAATGACGCATGAAAAAGCTCAAAAGTTAGTCACAAAATAATCATGGAAAGAAATACGCTGTTCATATAATTGAAAATTTGGGGCATATTTGAATATAATGCATTCATTCATTAAACGTCGACCGCTTAATCCTTTTTGGGTTGCAATGGGGGCTGAAGCCTATCTCATCATCTTTGGGCGAGAGGAGGGGTACACCCTGGACAGATCGCCAGTCCATCACAAAGGCAACACAGAAAGACAGACAACCATTCACGCTCACATTCACACTGAAGAACAATTTACCCTCAGTAGATGCCAATTAACCTAATGTGCATGTCTTTAGACTGTGGGAGGAATCCGGAGTACCCGGCGAAAATTCACACAGACAAGGAGAGAACATACAAACTCCACACAAAAAGGCCACCGCTGGCTAGGGATGAGATCGGACCCACGACCTTCTTGCTGTTCTATGACAACCACTGCACCACCAAGCTAATAATAATAATAAAATATATTTAATGGTCCACTTTAATTTCCTCACTCATGTATTGATTTTTAAACTATTTTAAAATGTTGCCATTGATTGGGTTTAGTATGCAATCAGAAAGTCTTTATGGTCCATTTAAGTTTAAAACAGGTAAAAGTTTCACTAGATAAAAAGTTGTAGTCTGTAACAAGCACTATAATACATGGAGCTGAGCTTCCAAAAAAGGCAGAGTACAGAGTGGTGGTGAAATTAGTGGAACCCCAAAATCACCTCCAAATGTTTGCATTATCTGATAGACATGAAAGAAGACTTGAAGTATTTCCTCAGGTTTGCTCAGTCTGTAGAAGGGATAATATTACTCCTGCACCCTTGTCAATTTCCTAATTTGTTGAACTGCTCTATACCAATTTCTTTGCATACCATCTCTGAGATTGTGCCATATGTGAGGGCTTCTTCTCATTCCCTAATAATATTCTCACATACAGTATGTATTCAGGGAGTTCACAAGAACTGTAGGCTCTAGTTTGCTTTTTATTTGAAACATCTTTCTATTTTTCCTATGTGATTTGGATATTTTGGCAAAGTTCCAATGGACTGGACTTTAAAAATGTAGTAAATAAAAAGAAAATTACCTATTTGAGAGGGGCTTCTCCACACTAAAATGAGCCAGGTCATTTAGCATGTTTGGAAACTAATGAGGACTCCTTGAAAGGAGACATCAGTTATGACTCTATTCCTTTCAAAGAGCTGTTCTAAAATAACTCTTTAGGTGGCAGGCACTGTAGGTACCCATTGTTAGCCATGTAACAAGACACCACAATACCCATGTATCTCTTATCCACAGATGTCACAGCACAGATTTGATCATCAGTATGTACAGACACAATCAAAATTATTCAAGCCCCATTGCATTTTAGGTTTATTGGAAAAATCTAAAATTTTTCAGGTGTTTGCAATAAACAAATTACACAAGAAAAGTTTAAATAGTTGAATAAAACTGATATTACAAGGAATTTATCCAAATTCAACACTAAATCCTACTTTTGATGACTACTTCGGTTTCAAAACTATTCAACCCCCTGAACAGAATTTCTCATAAAAGCACACATTTGCAAATCAGGTGTGGTCTCAAATATACCTGATGCAACCAATCAATGACTTCATTAGTTGCATCAGGTGTGCATGAGATAGAACACCTCAAATACAGACGTGGACAAAATTGTTGGTACCCCTCTGTTAATTAAAGAAAAACCCACAATGGTCACAGAAATAACTTGAATCTGACAAAAGTGGTAATAAATAAAAATTCTATGAAAATTAACCATTGAAAATCAGACAATGCTTTTGAATTGTGGTTCAACAGAATTATTTTAAAAAAACAAACTCATGAAACAGGCCTGGACAAAAATGATGGTACCCCTAGAAAAGACTGAAAATAATGTGACCATAGGGACATGCTCAACCAAGATGTGTCCTCTAATTAACATCACAGGTGTCTACAAACTTGTAATCAGTCAGTCGGCCTATTTAAAGGGTGACAAGTAGTCACTGTGCTGTTTGGTGACATGGTGTGTACCACACTAAACATGGACCAGAGGAAGCAAAGGAGAGAGTTGTCTCAGGAGATTAGAAAGAAAATTATAGACAAGCATGTTAAAGGAAAAGGCTTTAAGACCATCTCCAAGCAGCTTGATGTTCCTGTGACTACAGTTGCACATATTATTCAGAAATTTAAGATCCATGGGACTGTAACCAACCTCCCTGGACATGGCTGCAGGAGGAGACGGATAATACGAATGGTAACAAAAGAGCCCAGAACAGCCTCTAAACACATTCATGGTGAACTCCAAGGTCAAGGTACATCAGTGTCAGATCGTACCATCAGTCATTGTTTGAGCCAAAGTGGACTTCATGGGAGACAACCAAGGAGGACACCACTGTTGAAAACAAATCATAAAAAAGCCAGACTGGAATTTGCCAAACTGCATGTTGACAAGCCACAAAGCTTCTGGGAGAATGTCCTATGGACAGACGAGACAAAACTGGAACTTTTTGGCAAAGCACATCAGCTCTATGTTCACAGACGCAAAAATGAAGCATACCAAGAAAAGAACACTGTCCCTACTGTGAAACATGGAGGAGGTTCTGTTATGTTCTGGGGCTGCTTTGCTGCATCTGGCATAGGGTGTCTTGAATCTGTGCAGGGTACAATGAAATCTCAAGACTATCAAGGTATTCTACAGAGAAATCTGCTGCCCAGGGTCAGACAGCTTGGTCTCAGTTGCAGGTCATGGGTCTTGCAACAGGATAATGACCCAAAACACACAGCTAAAAACACCCAAGAATGGCTAAGAGCAAAACATTGGACTATTCTAAAGTGGCCTTCTATGAGCCCTGATCTAAATCCTATTTAACATTTGTAGAAGGAGCTGAAACATGCCGTCTGGAGAAGGCACCCTTCAAACCCGAGACAACTGGAGCAGTTTGTTAATGAGGAGTGGGCAAAAATACCTGCTGAGAGGTGCAGAAGTCTCACTGACAGTTGTGCCCTTCAGAGGTAAAGTGGGCTATCCCACAAAACCATTATTTTGAGAAAATGAGCTCTAAAGTTGAAATATTCTCAAAAAATCAGTGTGCCTATATCATTAAAAAGTTACCCCCTATAATTACCTTCAAGGTGTGACTTAAATATGAAAATATATTTAAATCACATAAACTTTAGAGCTCATTTTCTCAAAATAATGGTTTTGTGGGATAGCCCACTTTACCTCTGAAGGGCACAGTTACAGAAATTGTTTGATTGCCTCAAAAGGTTGTGCAACAAAATATTAAGTTAAGGGTACCATCATTTTTGTCCAGGCCTGTTTCATGAGTTTGCTTTTTTAAAATAATTCTGTTGAACCACAATTCAAAAGCATTGTCTGATTTTCATTGGTTAATTGTCATAGAATTTTTATTTATGACCACTTTTGTCAGATTCAAGTTATTTCTGTGACCATTGTATGTTTTTCTTTCATTAACAGAGGGGTACCAACAATTTTGTCCATGTCTGTACCTGAACTGTTGATGGTAATATTTGATTGCATGTTAGAAATATAGCCAAGTCAAGAGAACTGTACAAAAAGTTTAGAGAAGAGATCAATTCATTTTAATTCATTTATATAGCCAAATCACAACACAAGTTATGTCAAGGCATTTTACAAAAAAAAAAAAAAAAAAAAAAAAAAGAATGGGTTTAGGCCACGCTCTCAAATGTATAGAACCCAGCAGAGACCCCTAAGAGCAAGCACTGTGGCGACACAGGTGAGGAAAAACTTCCCTTTAACGGGCAGAAACCTCAAGCAGAACCATAGCTCATAGAGGACGGCCATCTGCCTTGACTGGCTGGGTTGAAAAAAAGAGGTACAAAGTAGGAGGCCTGGCAGTAGCTACATTCAAAACAAACGTAACAAATACAGTTCAACATGAACATTCACAGCCAGACATTCCAGTATCAAGCCGGGTTAGGCTCCACGTGCGAATGAAGGCCTGGCAGCGGCAACATTTTTAACTATAGGCCTTATCAAAGAGAAAATGGATGGTGGCTAAACTGTCATCTCTGCTGGAATCCGAGTCCCACCCTATGCAGGACATACTGAACGCACTGAGGAGCTCATTTAGCAGCAGACTACATCATCCTAGGTGCGCAACCGAGAAGTTTCGCAGGTCCTTCCTACCTACGGCTGTCAGACTGTATAACCTAAGCAGGGCTGCTCGCAGAGATAGCAAAAAAACGTGACGACCTAATAGTATTGAATACAAAAGACGCAATAGACTTACACAATGGTCCCTTCCAGTATATACAACTAGGACAATATCGGTCGCTACAGAAGGTGACAATATGTATGGGTACATATTCATACTATGTAGGAAGTAGACGGTTATGCTGTTTATTCCATCTTGCTACAATGCTCCGCACTTATATATATATATATATATATATATGTGTGTATGTATGTACACTACCGTTCAAAAGTTTGGGGTCACCCAGACAATTATTTTGTGTTTTCCATGAAAAGTCACACTTATTTACCACCATGAGTTGTAAAATGAATAGAAAATATAGTCAAGACATTGACAAGGTTAGAAATAATGATTTGTATTTGAAATAATATTTTTTTCCAGATACTCAACCTGCTCAAAGGAAGGTCAGTTTTATAGCTTCTCTAACCAGCTAAACTGTTTTCAGCTGTGCTAACATGATTGCACAAGGGTTTTCTAATCATCCATCAGCCTTCTGATGCAATGAGCAAACACATTGTACCATTAGAACACTGGAATGATAGTTGCTGGAAATGGGCCTCTATACACCTATGTAGATATTGCACCAAAAACCAGACATTTGCAGCTAGAGTAGTCATTTACCACATTAGCAATGTATATTAGATATTAGAGTGTATTTCTGATTAGTTTAAAGTTATCTTCATTGAAAAAAACAGTGCTTTTCTTTCAAAAATAAGGAAATTTCTAAGTGACCCCAAACTTTTGAACGGTAGTGTATATCCACTGCTCTTATTTATATCTTCCGTAACTTCTTAATTATTGCTCTGAGTGTTGCTATCCCTGTGCTGTTGCAATCCTGGAATTTCCCCATTGTGGGACTAATAAAGGCTTATCTTATCTTAAAAGATTTCAACTTACTCTTGAATAAAGAGAGAGTGTCTGCCTCCCAAACTGAACTGGGAAGATGGTTCCACAGAAGGGGAGCTTGATAACTGAAAGCTCTACCTCCCAATCTACTTCTGGAGACCTTGGGGACCACCAGTAGTTTGGATTTTGGGGAGCGCAGAGCTCTTTGTGCAATTGCCTTGCACAAATAAAGGCAAAGGATACATAAAGATAGCAAAGGCACTGAATGTTCCTCGAGATACAGTTGGAAGCATAGTTTGCAGGTTTAAAGTTAAGGAACAGTGGCTACACTACCTGAATGTAGCAGAAAGAGGAAGCTACAGTGGGGTAAAAAAGTATTTAGTCAGCCACCAATTGTGCAAGTTCTCCCACTTAAAAGATGAGAGAGGTCTCCAATTTTCATCATAGGTATACCTCAACTATGAGAGACAAAATAAGAAAAAAAAATCCAGAAAATCACATTGAAGGATTTTTAATGAATTAATTGGTAAATTCCTCGGTAAAATAAGTATTTGGTCAGTAACAAAAGTTCATCTCAATACTTTGTTATATACCCTTTGTTGGCAATGACAGAGATCAAACGTTTTCTGTAAGTTTCCACAAGGTTTTCACACACTGTTGCTGGTATTTTGGCCCATTCCTCCATGCAGATCTCCTCTAGAGCAGTGATGTTTTGGGGCTGTCGCTGGGCGACACAGACTTTCAACTCCCTCCAAAGATTGTCTATGGGGTTGAGATCTGGAGACTGGCTAGGCCACTCCAGGACCTTGAAATGCTTCTTACGAAGCCACTCCTTTGTTGCCCGGGCGGTGTGTTTGGGATCATTGTCATGCTGAAAGACCCAGCCACATTTCATCTTCAATGCCCTTGCTGGTGGAAGGAGGTTTTCACTCAAAATCTCATGATACATGGCCCCATTCATTCTTTCCTTTACACGGATCAGTCGTCCTGGTCCCTTTGCAGGAAAACAGCCCCAAAGTATGATGTTTCCACCCCCATGCTTCACAGTAGGTATGGTGTTCTTTCTCCTCCAAACACGACAAGTTGAGTTTTTACCAAAAAGTTCTACTTTGGTTTCATCTGACCATATGACATTCTCCCAATCCTCTTCTGGATCATCCAAATGCTCTCTAGCAAACTTCAGACGGGCCTGGACATGTACTGGCTTAAGCAGGGGGACACGTCTGGCACTGCAGGATTTGAGTCCCTGGCGGCGTAGTGTTTCTGATGTAGCCTTTGTTACTTTGGTCCCAGCTCTCTGCAGGTCATTCACTAGGTCCCCCCATGTGGTTCTGGGATTTTTGCTCACCGTTCTCGTGATAATTTTGACCTCACAGGGTGAGATATTGCGTGGAGCCCCAGATCGAGGGAGATTATCAGTGGTCTTGTATGTTTTCCATTTTCTAATAATTGCTCCCACAGTTGATTTCTTCACACCAAGCTGCTTACCTATTGTAGATTCAGTCTTCCCAGCCTGGTGTAGGTCTACAATTTTGTTTTTGGTGTCCTTTGACAGCTCTTTGGTCTTGGCCATAGTGGAGTTTGGAGTCTGACTGTTTGAGGTTGTGGACAGGTGTCTTTCATACTGATAACGAGTTCAAACAGGTGCCATTAATACAGGTAACGAGTGGAGGACAGAGGAGCCTCTTAAAGAAGAAGTTACAGGTCTGTGAGAGCCAGAAATCTTGCTTGTTTGTAGGTGACCAAATATTTATTTTACTGAGGAATTTACCAATTAATTCATTAAAAATCCTTCATTGTGATTTTCTGGATTTTTTTTTCTCATTTTGTCTCTCATAGTTGAGGTATACCCATGATGAAAATTGGAGACCTCTCTCATCTTTTAAGTGGGAGAACTTGCACAATTGAGCCCCATTTCCACCAGTATCACCTTGGCTTTACTTTTTTTTTTACTTGTTTCGGTTTTTCGCCATTTCCACCCAAGTCCTCACGGTTTAACCGTTACGATTTTCGTGCCTGTTCAGAGGCAGGGTACAGCCGAGCGAAAAGCGAGGTGTGAATTGACGTCAATCGACTGCTAAACGCTGATTGGTCAGGGCGTAACGTCACCAAACGCGTCAGTTTTGTTTTCTGTTGAAGCTACACGACCGCCATTTGTAATTTCAGCGAGTAACTGCGGTGACTGGATTCACAATTGCGTTCTCATATAACGATGTCCACGCGCAAGTTTATTCCATGAACACACGAGGAGGTGCGGACTTTTCTGTCCCTCGTAGCCGATGACTACATCCAGAGCGAGTTGGTGGGGCAACTCGCAATGAAAAAAATATACCAGGAAGTGTCCGGCCTGCTAGAGAATTTGGACTCGACACGGCCACGCAATTGGAAAACGGTGACGGTGAGTGTTGTTTTGTTATTGTCCGTCTTCTTGCCTTTCGGTCAAAAGCGCACTTTATTTAAGCAATAAAGAAAGTTGTTTGATTGTGGGCAATTGTGGTGATGGCTAGCCCGCTAATAGCTAGCTACCTCTGTACCTTGCTGCTACCTCGCATCAAGCTGCTGAATCGCGCTTTTATTTCAGTATTCACGTGAACAAAACGCTGACGTAAGCTTATTGTATTCTGGTTAAAAAGTTTTGTGTTTGCGGTACATGTTGCACTTTGTTTGTGAGCTTTATTGTGTTTTTTCCTTCTATACACAGTTTTCAAATCCCTTGGGGTCCGCCTCACTGGACCGCCAGCTCCATCACTATCCGGCATCTCCCAGTCAAGTGCTGGTAAGGCACAACAAACTGAAAATTACCACCCGGTTGTTTTTATATGTGATTGTTATTTTCTATAGACGCATAATAAGGAATTTAAAATGTCTTTCTACGTTTATAAAAATACTAGATTCAGGGGTGTTCATAGCCACAGTAGCCCAGTGTTATAGGTGTGTTGGTGGTGGAAATACTGTTGTATTTTCACAAAAAAAAAAAAGGAGCACATGTACCGACTTCAAATCAAAATGCTTGATTGAAATTCTTCAAGTCAGCTAACACTATTAACCCATTCTGATTTATGAGGCCACAGTACAAAGAAATTCTTTTAAAAATAACCCATTAAATCAAAATACTTTTTACAATTAATCCTTTTTGAAATGAAGGGGGGCCTAACCACATCACCACAGAAGTTGCTTATAGTCCACTCTACTGCGGGGCAACAACATGACAGTTGAGCTTAAATACAGCAACGAAGCATCCCACCACAGGCTTTCAACAGTTTAATTCCATAATATTTTTTCTGACATGTTTTGATCCGGTGTTATCTAAATACAATGACTTCTGTCTTTCATATAGGCAAGCTGAAAAGGTCCAGCAACATTGCAGACTTTGCATCACTGATGGCCCAGAATCATGCTGAGGAGATGCGGATCCATGAAAAGATGCTCGAACAGCATCAACGGCAGCACGAACAGCGCGAAAGACACCTGCAGTTAGCCGCATTAAGAAGGGATGAGCTGACAGAGACGGCTTCCTTCCACGGAGCCTTCCTAAACCATTTTGGCAGTCTGGTCGAAGTACTGAAAGCTCCCCATTTGTTAACATGTTTTGGGAATATTTGTAATGTAATAAAATGTTAGTCTTTTGGATAAAAGTGTGGTTTGTATATTATAACACTGGATGATAAAGGCGAATAATTACATACACATTCCATTGCCTCATATGACCCTAATCCTGCTGTTCAGCCATAAAGGTGTCAAGATTTTTAATGGTAATGTAATTGTTATTGTTAAATTTAATAAATATTACCACTGCTGTATACATTGCTCTACATTGGGTACAGTTTTTAAGTAAAATTGTAAGCAGTTGCACAGGTGTAATTTACATTCAGCAGTAGACACTGATAAAGGTGAAAGTCGAATTGGGTAAAAGGTAAGTACATGTGAATTGAATGTTATATCGGCATTCCAAATTCTGAGAATTCCAATAAATTATAAGCAGTCTAGTATAATATAAAGCGAAAATACCCATACATGTAAACCCAAATATAACATTTTCGATGTTGTAAACGTTGACATGTATATGATAAACCTATGCTATTGTGATTCAATAGATCCATAGTGATCTTTGGTTTGAAAAAGAAAATTATAATTTGGTGTTGGGCAGTGTGACAATGTCAGTGTATTTAGTAGGATTAAAAAAAGTTTCATCATAAAATTTCTAGGTTCATTGGCAATTCCATCAAACCAAAAGTGAGTTGTCTAGCTGCAGCATTTTTTTTTTTTTTTTTTTTGGAGTCATTTCTACATTGTTTTAGTGTGTAATTAGCCACCACTGAACAGATAACCCTTATAAATAACAATAGATGGGAAAAATGATACACAATGGGCCTAGATTTGGATTGGCTTTTTTATAATATCAATTATTTGGTAAGTTAAAATTAACTGGAAGTATAACAAGTTTCCACATATAATTCCAAGGTCAATTGGCAATTCCATCAAATCAAAAGTGAGTTGTCTGGACTTCCGGTTATGGCTGCCACGTAGGACGGACGTGTCTCGCTCTGCTCTGCTCCTGGAGAAAAAAATCGGCAAATAACTCTCTCATTTGGGACAGAACGTATCCCAGCATTTGAGCGAGGATATGTCGGCGAAGCCTAAGGCTGGAAAACCAGGAAAAGGAAAAAGCGAGCCGCCGAAACAGTCCAAATTAACGGACTTTCAGGTCTGTGATGCAGCAAACAAGGCTCCATATATGGCGGAGGAGGCTGGCGGCGGTGCGATTTCTGCGGGGAATGGCGCAGATGCGCTGATGGCTGCCATGAGTTCAATGAGAGCGGACTTTTCCTCTAGATTTGATGGGATTATGACAGCGTTGGAAGGAATAAGAAAGGAATTGGGTGACTGTGTAGAACGAACGGCGCAGATGGAGCTCCGTCTCGCTAGTGCTGAAGATGACGTCACCCGTCTTCAATTAAAGGTGCGCACTTTGGAAAAAAAAAATAAATTTCTGGAAGATAATATTTTGGATTTGGAATCTCGGTCGAGACAGAATAATTTGAGGCTGGTGGGTCTTCCAGAGGAATCAGAAGGTCGGGACGTATGTTCCTTTCTGGAAAAGTGGATTCCGGAGGTGCTGGGCAGCGAGGAGTTGCAATCAGCAGTGGTTCTGGAAAAAGCACATCGTATTGGCCCACGGAGAGATAAGGGACCGCCGAGGACCTTAATTATGAAGTTTCTTAGCAACAGAGACAGGATGAAGATCTTCAACGCTGCACGTGCTAAAGGAGAGATTAAACACCAGGACCAGCAGGTGCGGTTCTACCCAGATTTGGCCACAGGAATCCAACAATTGAGGAAGCAGTTTGATCCCGTACGTAAGGAGCTGCGCAACCTTGGGATTCGTCATGGTGTAATCTATCCTGCGAGACTGCTGACCACGTATGAGGGCAGAACCCACATCTTCAAGACCCCAGAGGAGGCGCAGGAGTTCATCAAGAAGATCAAAGAAGAAGAAGAGACTGGTGGGAGCTAAGCATGAACAAAATATAAGGTAGAATAATTAAGCATTTGCACAGGCATCTGACTGACTTGAAGTAAATAGTAAGTTTACAAAATATAGATTGTATTATATATTAAAAAAAAAAACAAAAACAAAACAAAAAAAAAAACAAACTATGATGTACAAAGTTGTTAAAAATCTTGGAGTTAAGTTGGAAAACTACAGAGGAGAGTTAATGTTACGTCATTAAAAGTAGTAGAGTTAGGGTGATTGGGAGGATGAAGAAGGAGTGGCTTAGGCTGTTCCCCGTGGGTGTGGAACGGTCGATGGCTATATCGGGAGACAGAATTTTTCTTTTGATTTTGGGGGGTTTGCCACAAGTGTGGGAAGGGGAAATTTGTTTGTGTGTAGTTTGTAGGATGAATGTTCAACCACTCATGTTTTTGCTTCTCTGTATGAGCATGTTTACACTGCAAGGTAATCCTAAACTCTCTATTGATCATGGACCAAAGTGTTAATCTTAATTTAACTTCATGGAATTGCAGAGGTCTACAAAATTTAAAAAAACTTAAAAAAGTTATGAATAAAATAAAGGACATGGGTTCAAGAATTGTGTTTTTACAAGAAACTCATCTGATAGAGGAGGATGTTAAAAGAATTAGGAGTAGATGGCAGGGAAGTGTATTCACCTCTTCATTTTCATCCCGAGCCAGGGGAGTTATGACTCTCATACATAAATCAGTTCCTTTTCAAGTGAAAAATGTAATTGGAGACAAATTTGGAAGATATGTAATCATTCAAGGTTCTTTGCTATTAGAAAATATAAATCTTGTGAACTTATATGGTCCCAATATAGATGATCAGAAGTTCTTTGCTAATTTATTTCTCATCTTATCATCACTTACAGGGCAACATATAATAGCAGGGGATTTTAATTGTACATTGAATCCAGGTGTGGATAGATCAACAGGACTGGATTGTACGCACATTGGATGTAGGATGACTATTAATCATTTTATGAAAGAATTGAGATTGTTAGATATATGGAGAGAAATGAAACCACAAGTTAAAGCCTATTCTTGTTATTCCAGTACCTACAAGACATTCTCACGTATTGATTATTTTTTGATTTCCACAGAATTAAGGTCCAAGATTCAAAACTGCTTTTATGATAACATCGTGATCTCTGATCATGCACCCTGTTGTCTAATATATGTAGATAAAAAATTGACAAAGGAATCAGGAAGATGGCAATTTCAGCATAAATGGCTTCAGGATGAGGAATTTGTCAAGTATATAGAAAAACAGATAGACGAGTTCTTTGACATCAATACTACACAAACATCAGCATGTGTAAAGTGGGAGGCTTTCAGAGCTTTTATTAGGGGACATATTATTAGTTATACAGGATCAAAATCTAAGAAGACTCGAGAGGAGAGAGCTAAATTGGAACATAAAATAAAAAATCTTCAGGAAAAAGTGTATGCAGGAAGTGACCCAAGGTTGGAGAATGAATTACTGATTTTGAGAGCTGAATACGACAAAAAATCAGCGAATAGAGCTGCCTCGAGTCTTCTAAGATTGAAACAATCTTTTTATGAACAAGGTGAAAAATCAGGAAAATTATTAGCATGGCAGATTAAACAATTGGAAATTAAAACACCAATTACCAGTATTATAAGTAATGGACAGGTAGTTATAGATCCTTTAGAAATTAATAGAGCCTTTAGAGATTACTATGAAAAATTATATGATACCAAAAATGAACCTGATTTAACAAAACTAAATGGGTTTTTGAACGAACTATCTATACCGTGTATTCCAAATGAAAACAGGGAGATATTGGAGTCTAAAATTAGTCAAGAAGAAGTTGGGCTAGCCATTGATAATATGAAATCAGGAAAAAGTGCAGGACCAGATGGTCTTCCAGTTGACCTTTATAAAAAATTTAAGAATAAATTAATAAAACCTTTTTTGGAAATGGTTTTAGAAGCATTTCAAAATAATAATTTACCATCATACATAAATAATGCCTTAATTATACTGCTGCCAAAACCAGGTAAGCCCTCTAATAAATGTGAAAATATGAGACCAATAAGCCTATTAAACGCCGACCTTAAGATAATCTGTAAAATTTTAGCAAGACGAATACAAGAAATTTTACCAAATATTATTAATCGAGATCAGAATGGCTTTATAAAGGGTAGACAAGGCTTCCATAATGTAAGAAGACTATTTAATATTATCTATTTTAATAAAGAAGCACCGGATACAGCTCTCCTATCATTGGACGCCGAAAAGGCCTTTGATAGAGTTGAATGGCCCTTTCTTTTTGAAGTCCTACAAAGGTTTGGACTTGGAAATAATTTCATAAAATGGGTTCAAATAATATACAATAATGCTACAGCAGAAATCCTAACAAATAACAATATTTCAAAACCAATAAAAATCAATAGAGGATGTCGACAAGGCTGTCCACTTTCACCTTTACTGTTTACTATGGCAATTGAACCTTTAGCGATAGCGATACGTTTACATTCACAAATATATGGAATTAAAGTTGGACCAACAGAACATAAAATCTCCCTGTACGCCGATGATATAATTTTGTTTATGTCGAATCTAAAAAAATCAATTCCAACCTTGTTGAATTTAATAAAGAATTTTGGGGAAATATCAGGATATAAAATAAATAAAACTAAATCTTCAATATTAATGCTAAATGAGACCCAGAGAAATTACCCAGCCCCTGAGGTAAATCAATTCAATGTTGTAAATCAGTTTAAATATTTAGGAATCCAAATTAAGCCTAAGCTAGAATCAGTCGCCAGTGTCAACTATGAAGCCTTAATGTCAGATATCAGTGAGTTAACTCAGAGATGGATGTCACTACCAATGTCGATGATCGGGAGAATCAATATACTTAAAAGTAATATTTTACCTAAAATACTTTATTTATTTCAATACATTCCCTTATCACCACCTTTAGATCTATTCTCAAGAATAAAAAAAAAGTTAGTGGAATTTATATGGAACAACAGGAGGGCTAGATTACGTTTGTCTTTATTATATTTACCATTTGATCGTGGAGGTCTGAAATGTCCAAATTTTATGTTGTATTATTGGTCGGCACAACTGAGGTCTATGACATATTATTTTTCATCAAATGATCTCCCTCACTGGACTGAAATGGAATCATACAATTTACCTTTACCTCTTCCCATATTCATATACTCAGATTCGGCAAAAAAATTACAAAAACAAGTTAAAAATCCATTTGTAAAGCATATGATCAAAATATGGTGTGAAGCTAAAAACTATTTAAAAGAACCACAGTTATTGTCACAATTTAGTCCAATATGGGGTAATCAATATTTTAAACCAGGGAGAGCGGACGCTGTATTTAAAGTATGGAATTTAAAAGGGATACAAAAGATTCAGGATTTATATTTGCCAGGTGCAGACAACATAATGTCTTTTGAAGAGCTGAGGATCAAATTTAATCTCAATAGAACACATTTTTTTAAATATCTTCAACTTAGAAACTTTATTCGATCAAATCAAAATAAAGCTCTCACTCGACCTATTTATTCATCCTTGGAAAAAATGATGATGAAAGATAGTAAAAGAAAGGGTATTATTTCAGAGTTTTATAACTCATTGACACTATCTTCAAGTGAAAATTCACTGAAAAGATTAAACTACTGGAAAGAAGATCTGCAAATTGAAATTTCAGAGGAACAATGGGAATTGGCTTGTACAGAAGCTCAAACCAAATCAATAAATGCACGCCTTAAATTGATACATTTCAAATGGTTAATGCGGATGTATGTTACACCGGAGGAGTTAAATAGATATAACAAAAATATACCAGATACATGCACAAAATGCATGGAAAGTAAAGGAACCCTATTTCATTGTTTATGGGAATGTAGATTAATAAGAATGTTTTGGGAAGAGGTGAGGGTAACAATTGAAAAAATAATCTCAAAACAAATCATATTGAATCCTAAACTGTTTTTGTTGGGTCTGTACCCAGAAAAGCATAATTTTAATAAAAGTGAAAGAACATTCATAGACCTCAGTTTGCTTAATGCCAAAAAATGTATTGCACTATTATGGAAAAAGACTCATAGACCAGATGTGACTCAGTGGTTAAGACAGATGTTAACAAACCTTCCATTAGAAAGAATAACATATATACTAAAATCAAAGGAAATTGTGTTTGAGAATATATGGAGACCTTTTATTGATTATGTAAAAAATTTAAACATAACTCTTGAAGAAGAAGGTGAATGATGTGTGTGGACCTTGTAAATTCCAAACTGGTGAACATAATATGTATACTTATGTATTGGATTGTCTAGACTAAACAGAGGAGCATTGTTGAAGACTTGATTTTGTTGGTGGTTGTTGGTGTTTTTAGTGCATTTTTTTTTTTTTTTGTAGTACTTTAGTGTTAGTGTTTGATTGTTTGTATCATGTTTGTTAAAAAAAAAAAAAGGTTCAATAAAGATATTGTGGAAAAAAAAAAGTGAGTTGTCTAGCTGCGGCATTTTTTTTTTTGGAGTCATTTCTACGTTGTTTTAGTGTGTAATTAGCCACCACTGAACAGATAACCCTTATAAATAACAATAGATTGTACAATGATACTCAAATGATACACAATACAAAAAATGGGCCTAGATTTGGATTGGCTTTTTTATAATATTTTTAATTATTTTGTAAGTTAAAGTTAACTGGAAGTATAACAAGTTTCCACATATAATTCCAAGGTCAACTGGCAATTCCATCAAACCAAAAGTGCGTTGTATAGCTGCTGCTTTTTTTGGGAAGTCAGTTTATCATCAGTGTATCATTACACAATATACAAAATGGGTCTAGATTTGGATTGGCTTTTTTATAATATTATAAATTATTTGGTAAGTTAAAGGGGTTTAGGATTAAGCTTCTGCATTATTTTAAATTACCCCGGTGTTTCAGCATTTAATTAACCGTCTGTTAACATTTAACCGTTTTGAACAACAGAGGCGACGTAGTTTAAAAGTGCACAACATTTTATTCAAAAAACACGTTTGACATATGTATGCACATGAACACTGAACAAATGAAATGATCTCTGCTTCATATGCAGCTGCTTCAGATTCCTCCTGGGCAACCGCTATTCTCCTCTCCTGCTCCAACGTGTGTTGTCTCAATCCACGTCGTCTTCTCCTGTAAAATTCTCTTGTCTCGTTAAAGACATTCATTGTGTTAAAAACCGTGGAAATCCTCCGCTCGTAATCCGCTATTTTTTTCTGTGTTGTTGAGGAGTCAGTCTCGTCCTTTATACGTCAGCAGTGTAGCGCCACCTCGATCCCGCCCACCCCAGCAATACTCGGCTTTCCGCGGTTGTGATGGAGGCGCAGCTGCGGGAGAAACAAGTAGTAAAGAAAAGAAAAGAGTAGCGCAGAACTATATAGTGGAAATGTGGCTTTGGTGGCTGACTAAATACTTTTTTGCCCCACTGTACGTATCAATGGCTGCCACCAGAGTCCTGAGGAAGCAGGTAGTCAAAAATCCTCGACTGACTGCAAAAGAACTGGAGGCAGCAGGCACTAAGGTTTCAGTTTCCAAAGCAAGGCACATACGAAACGCTGAAGGACTCCATGCCTGAACCCCAAGACGTACATCACTATTGACCCGAAAGCACAAGAAACACTGGCTCCAATTTGCTCAAAACTATATACAGTAAGATAAGATAAAATAAGCCTTTATTAGTCCCACAATGGGGAAATTCCAGGATTGCAGCAGCACAGGGACAGCAGCACTCAAAGCAATAATCAATAAGATAATGAGAACAAATGAATATACATACTGTATGTACACAGATATATACACAGTGTGGGAGCATTGCAGCTAGGTGGTATAGACAGCATTACGGTCCGTTACGCTACTCCGCAGAATATGAACATTTACCCAGACAGTATATTTCACACTTGAACCAGCCATGTTGTCACCCTCAGTAATGACAGCTATTGTCCTAGTTGTATAATGGAGGGGACCATTTATTGTGCAAGGTTGTTATGTTTTGTACATTCAATACGACCTCTACTGGTTAGGTTATAAAGTCTGACAGCCGTAGGTAGGAAGGACCTGTGGAACCTCTTCGTTGCGCACCTAGGATGGTACAGCCTACTACTAAATGAGCTCCTCAGTGCAATCAGCGTGTCCTGCATGGGGTGGGACTTGGACTTCAACAGAGATGAGAGCTCAGCCACCATCTCCTCTCTCCTATTGTCTCTACTGGGTTGAGGCACCGCCCCAAAACAGAGCTAGCTTTTTTGATCAGTCTGTTCAGTTTCTTCTTGTCAGCTGCCGTGATGCCGCTGCCCCAGCAGACCACTCCAAATGTGACGGCTGATGCCACCACCGAATCGTGGAAGGTCTTCAGGAGTGCCCCTTGCACTCCAAAAGACCTGAGCCTCCTCAGGAGGAACAGCCTGCGCTGCCCTTTCTTGTAGAGCGCGTTGGTGTTGTGTGAGCAGTCCAGTTTATTGTTCAGGTGAACACCCAGGTACTTGCAGGAGATCACCATCTCAATGTCTGTTCCCTGTATGTTTACTGGTGCTGTGGGGGGTTGTCCTCACCTGCGGCAGTCCACCACCAGTTCCTTAGTTTTCCTCACATTGATCTGGAGGCAGTTCCATTGGCACCAGTCCACAAAAAAAGCCAAAGAGGTTTTGGTATTCTGTTCTGTGGAGCGATGAAACAAAAATGGAACTGTTCAGGCCTATGGATCAGCAGTATGTCCGGAGGAGGAATAATGAAGCATACACTGAAAAGAATACCCTGCCTACAGTGAAGCATGGTGGTTGCTCAGTGATGCTCTGGGGCTGCTTCACTGCCTCCAGCACTGGAAACCTGCAGCATGCAGAGTGCAAAATGGATTCAATCAAGTATCAGGAAATCCTGGGAGAAAATGTCATGAATTCTGTGAGGAAGCTGAAGCTTGGGCATCATTGGACCTTCCAATAGGACAATTATCCCAAGCATACTTCAAAGTCCACTGAAGTTTGGTTTCAGAAGAAGTCCTGGAAGATACTAGAGTGGCCATCACAGTTGCCTGACTTGAACCTCATTGAAAATCTCTGGTGGGATTCGAAAAAGATGGCTGCAGCATGCAAACCCCAGAATATTAGTGAACTGGAGGTCTTTTCCCATGAGGAATATGCTAAAATTCCTCAGGGACGCTGCCAGAAGCTGGTGTTTCGCTATGCATCATGTTTGTATCAGGTCATAACAGCAAAAGGGTGCTCTACTAAGTACTAAAGATGCTTGTCAGGGAGGAGTTGAATAATTTTGAGACTGCAGTAGTCATTAAAAGTGGTATTTTGTGTTGAATTTGGAAAACCTACTTGTAATATTAGTTGTGTTAAGCTATTTAAATGGTTCTTATTTGATTTGTTTATTCCAAACAGCTAGTTTGTACATTTTGACAATAAACCTAATGTGCAGTAGGCGTTGAATAATTTTGGTTGCAACTGTAAGTACAGCATTGTATCACACAAATTATCTTAACAAGTGGTCCTACTATTTTTTTCATGGTCTGTCATCGTCATAGACCTCCTGTCAAAGTTTGTTAACATCACAAAAATGCAATCCTGAAACCAAAACGGATGACCCCATAAAAATTACCTACAAGATAGCTCTAGTGCTACCTCTTGCAGAATAGTAACACACAGAGTCAATCTGATGAATGTCTCTTCAAAAATTAGGAGGAAGAAACAAAGCACCAGAGTTGAGTTTGTTTTTCATGTATATATATCTGTCTATATAATGTTCTGGATTATATGACAGTTAGTTCCAACCTAGCAACTAGACAATAGGGATTCCAGGGGTTACTAAAATCCATGATAATTGCACTCCCAGCGTTTCACAGGATATGCATCACTCTGCTTCCAAAGGTATTCATGCAACTGTTAAGATAAGATAAGATAAGATAAGCCTTTATTAGTCCCACAATGGGGAAATTCCAGGATTGCAACAGCACAGGGACAGCAACACTCAGAGCAACAATCAGAAGACAAGAAAAAACAAGAGCAGCGAGTATACATTCTTCTTCTTATTATTATTATAGTATTATACAGTATATTTACATATTTATTCCATCTAGCTACAATGCTCCGCACTGTGTTTATATATTCGTATATTTATTCCATCCAGCTACAATGCTCTGCACTGTGTGTCTGTGTGTGTGTATATATATATATTTTATAGTAATATGTACATATGTATATTAGCTGCTCTTGCTTGCTTGTTTTTTTTCTTGCCTTCTGATTGTTGCTCTGGGTGTTGCTGTCCCTGTGCTGTTGCAATCCTGGAATTTCCCCGTTGTGGGACTAATAAAGGCTTATCTTATCTTATCTTATCCATATGTACATATCAATATATAAACACACAGTGCGGAGCATTGTAGCTAGATGGAATAGATATATAAATATATAAACACTAGGGATGGGCATTCGGTGAAATTTTCTTCACCGATCGCCGGGAGAATTAATGATTAATAATCAGTTAATCATTAACATTTTTAGGTAGGTAGACTAAATTAGAACATCAGGTATCAGCACGGAGGGCACGGAGAGCCGCACAACTCAAATCTACCTCTCTCTCTCAAATCTCTCTCTCTCTGTTATCGTATTTGCTCGGCTTGGGAATCTCGCAAGCTTATTGGCCGAGACGTTTCACCCCGCAAGCTGATTGGCCGAGACGTTTTACCCAGCTCTCTCTCCCTGCCGAGCGGCCACCCAACAAACGAAGACCGCATTCATTGCTCTATCGCTCGTATTGCTTAGTCTAGCCGCGTGGAACTTTTTGCTGTTCTCTTGTGCCATTTTGTGCGAAATAGTCTTCCCGTCGAGGCACTACGCCGCCTCCTGCAGCTTCCCTCGACGTGTGTACACCGAATCTTCATGACCTTCTCAATAAAGTTTCTGAAAAAAAAAAAGAATCTTCACGACCGCCATTACTCAGCGCGCAACCACTGTTGGCGGTTTCTTCGCGTAATAAGGGTGTTCCATGGACCCTGTCGATGAGGTATATTTGTATGCTGCATTGCAGTGATTGCAGTACACCTGGTCATTTTTTAAATTGAAATGGTCCCACACAACACTTCGCCGTAACCGCCTCATGATTTGCCGATCGCCCTACGGAAGCCCGCATGTATCAACGGAGGCACGCCAGGGTACGGCGATGGTGTAATGTTGCCCCCTGGTGCCCAAATTTTGCCATTGCATTGTTTGAGGACGGCCGTGCACTAGGCCTTAATAACCTCGGATTGTTTAAAAAAAAAAAAAAAACGGTTTGTCGACGAAAATGAACTTCCTCGGTGAAATTCTTAATGATCAATTATCGGTTAATCAGTAAATTATGCCCATCCCTAATAAACACACACAGTGCGGAGCATTGTAGCTAGATGGAATAAATACATAAACACACACAGTGCGGAGCATTGTAGCTAGATGGAATGAACAGCATAACCGTCTACTTAGTTATCCTACATGGTATGATTATGTACCCATACATATTGTCACCCTCCGTAGCGACCGGTATTTTCCTAGTTGTATACTGGAGGGGACCATTGTGTAAGTCTATTGCGTCTTTTGCATTCACTACTATTAGGTTGTAACGTTTTTTTTTTTGCTATCTCTGCGAGCAGCCCTGCTTAGGTTATACAGTCTGACAGCCGTAGGTAGGAAGGACCTGCGGAACCTCTCGGTTGTGCACCTAGGATGATGTAGTCTGCTGCTAAATGAGCTCCTCAGTGTGTTCAGTATAGGGCCTTTTCCACTAGCACGCTTTAGCGCAACACGGGACGGCTCAGCACGCTTTGTACGCTTTTCCACAAGCCCCAACACGGTTTAACAGCCGCAATTCTCAGCCCCGCTGAAGGGCAGGGTACAGCAGTGCTGAGCTGTGCCGTGTTGTGACGTTAACAGACTGGTCGCCGCTGATTGGTCAGGTCGTAACCGGTGCTGATTGGTCAGGTTGTAACCGCCCCTCTCCTCCTCCTCATCTACCAAATCTTCACGACCTTCTCAATAAAGTTTTTGAAAAAAAAAAAAAAAAAAAAAAAAGAACCTTCCACGACCGCCTTTACTCAGCACGCAACCACTGTTGGCGGTTCCTTTCAGAGAATTGCTGTGCTATTTTCATTTATTCTCTATCAAAAATGGCTTCGCGTAATAAGGGTGTTCCATGGAGCAGTAAGGAGCTGCAGTGTCTGCTCACTGCATTGTCAGACGAACGTATTCAGCGCGAGTTAGACGGAGCTGCCCGGAATGAAAAAATATACCGGGAGGTCTCGACATCGGAGTCCTTTAACGGTGAGTTTTAATTTTTTTTTATTGTGCGTTTTTTCGCAAATATATTCGGTAAGACGCTCAGTTTATTTATGCAATAAAAAAGCTGTTCATTTGTGGATGATGATCGATGCTTAATTGCAGCACAATGCGGACTCAAGCTTTTATTTTAATTATTCATGTGAACAATACGCTGAAATAAGCTTATGTATTCTTGTTAAAAACTATTGTGCTGTATTTTATTGTGTGCATTTTCCTTGTAGAATCATCCCACGCGTCCGCCGCGACAGCCCGTCCGGATTATTCAACCGAGCCTTCCTGACCCACAGCTGGCAGAGACGCCTTCATTCAGCCGAGTCGTGACCCAGTTTGGGAAGCTGGTGTAGACACTCAGTGGTCGGCGTGTATAAAATGTCGATTAACCTTCATGTTGTGTTGCAAAGTTTTTTTTTTCTTTTAATATTTTGTATATAATAAAATGGAATTGTTTTGGAAAGTGTGGTTTGTCTGTTATAACACTGAATTATAAAACAGTATAATTACATAGAAATTCCATTGCCTAATCTGATCAAAATGATACTGATCTTCCTGTCAGGGTCAACCATTGTAAAGGTAATGTAATTTTTAACTAGACCAAAAAACAAATGTTTTTGTAAGCTTTCTGTTCTTTTTATTGAAATATCATAAAAAAATTAGCCCCACATGATCCAGTTCTAAACTTTGGGTACATTTTTTATGTTAACTTATAAGAAGTTGCACAGTTGGACTTTAAAATGCAGCAGGAGAGACTGATCAAGCTTACAAGTCAATGTAAAAAAGTAAGTCTAGGTAAATTGAATGTTCTATCGGCATTCCAAATTCAGAGAATTACAATACTTTAGAAGGAGTGTAGCATCATCTAAACGGAAAATAATAATACTGTTGTTCCAAACGTTGACCTGAAGGTGAAAAACATGAATTTTTTTTAATTCAGTACATCCAAAATGCCCTAGGATGTAAAAAATAATAATTTGGTGTAGGCCAGTGTGCCACGTCTCATTATTTAATACGAATAAAAACAAGTTTCAGCTCTTTATTTCTAGGTCATTTGGCAGTTAATTCAAAACAAAAGTGACTTGTGTTGTTGCAGCTTAATTATGAGATAAAATTAATTGTGAGATAAATCCACAGAGCGAGCAAGGCAATAATCCTTGAATCGTTTTTTGTCTCGTGTAAATAAGGACTCAGTCGGGTGCGTAACGTCACGGGAGTGTGGCCCCGCCTCGCTCAGAATCTGCTGCTGCACCGCTTCTAAAACCTCCTAAACCATCACAGCACAAGCACAACACCAGTGGAGACAGAAGCATTCCGAGCCGTGCTGAAGTGAACCGAGCCGTACCGAGGTGTGCTGGGCTAGTGGAAAACAGGCTTA
Source organism: Pholidichthys leucotaenia (assembly GCA_020510985.1). NCBI lineage: Eukaryota > Metazoa > Chordata > Actinopteri > Cichliformes > Pholidichthyidae > Pholidichthys > Pholidichthys leucotaenia. Next base: position 373,613,351 of record CM035837.1, read on the forward strand.
TGTCCTGCATAGGGTGGAACTCGGACTCCAGCAGAGATGACAGTTTAGCCACCATCCTTCTCTCTCCCATCTCCTCCAATGGGTCAAGGCGTTGCCCCAGGACAGAGCTAGCTTTCTTGTTCAGTTTGTTCAGTCTCTTCCTATCGGCTGCTGTAACGCCACTGCCCCAGCAGACCACTCCAAAAGTGATGGCTGATGCCACCACCGTGTCGTAGAACATCTTCAGCAGTGCCCCTTGTACACCAAAAGACCTGAGTCTCTTCAGTAGGAACAGCCTGCGCTGTCCCTTCTTGTAGAGTGTGTCAGTATTGTGTGACCAGTCTAGTTTATTGTTCAGATGAACACCCAGGTACTTGTAGGATGTCACCATCTCGATGTCTGTTCCCTGTATATTTACTGGTGCTGTGAGGGGTTGTCCTTGCCTGCGGCAGTCCACCACCAGCTCCTTAGTTTTCCTCGCGTTGATCTGGAGGCAGTTCTGATGGCACCAGTCCACGAAGTCCTGGATAAGTCCTCTGTACTCAGCTTCATCTCCGTTGGAGATGAGGCCAACGATCGCAGAGTTGTCAGAGAACTTCTGTAGATGGCAGTGTGTTGTGTTGTGTGAGAAGTCCGCAGTATAAAGGGTGAACAGGAAGGGAGCCAAAACCGTTCCCTGGGGGGCCCCATGCTACCGATGATCGTGTCGGACACACAGTCCCGGGTTCTCACAAACTGTGGCCGGTTAGTGAGGTAGTCCAGGATCCATGATGACAGGTGCTGGTCCACCCCTGCGCACAGCAGCTTGTCCTTCAGGATCATCGGTTGGATGGTGTTGAAAGCACTGGAGAAGTCAAAGAACATGATCCTCACCGCATTCCCGGGCTTCTCCAGGTGGGACAGAGAACGGCGAAGAAGGAATATCACCGCATCCTCCACCCCAATGCCATGCTGATAGGTGAACTGGAGTGGATCCATCGCTGGTCCCACCAGAGGGCGGAGGTGAGCAAGGAGCAGTCTCTCCAGGGTCTTCATTATGTGGGACGTCAGGGCCACTGGTCTGTAACTGTTCAGATCTTTGGGGTGGGAAGTCTTTGGTACAGGTACCACACAAGATGTTTTCCACAACTGTGGTACCCTCCCCAGCTTCAGGCTCAGGTTGAAGATGTGCTCCACAATCCCACACAGCTGGTCTGCACAGGACTTGAGGAGCTTTGCGCTGATGCCGTCCGGTCCCGAGGCCTTCCTCGCCTTGATCTTCCTCAGCTCCGTCCTCACCTGGGTCTTAGTGAGGGTCATGTTGGGGGGCTGTGTGTTGGGAGTGGGGGGGTGATGGTGGAGTGGGGTGTGGGCAGCAGGACTCGATGTCTTCAGAGGCAGCAGTGGCTGTTGTGCAGTCGGGGGGGAGGGCGGTTGATCAAACCTATTAAAAAACAGGTTCAGATTGTTCGCCCACTCCCTGCCCCCCATGGCCTGGGGGGAGGCATTCTGGAGCCCAGAGATGGTTTTAAGGTTTCTCTAGACCCCACCGATGTCGCTCTGTTGCAGCTTGTCCTCCATCTTCTGCCTGAAGCTGTCCTTGCCTTCTCTGATCTTCCTCCTCAGCTCCCTCTGTACGGACTTCAGCATCTCCCTGTTCCCCGACCTGAAGATCCTCTTCTTCTCTCTCAGAAGTGTTTTTATCTCAGGGTTGATGCAGGGTTTGTTGTTCGAGCAACACCGTATGGTCTTGGTGGGTACGGTGTTGTCCACACAGAAGCTGATGTAGTTCGTGATGGTGAGAGTGAGGCCATCGATGTCCTCACCATGTGGATCGCAGAGCTGCTCCCAGGCAGTGGTTTCAAAACAGTCCTTTAGAGCGTCCATTGCCTCCTCAGACCATAACTTCACTGTGCGCATGACTGGAGGTTGTCTGTGCACTAGGGGTTTGTTCACCAGCCAGAGATGAACCAAGTTGTGATCCGATCTCCCGAGTGGGGGGGGGGGGGGGGGGGGGAGTGGTGATGAGGTGTACGCCTCCTTAGTGTTTGCGTAGAATAAGTCCAGTGTTTTATTGTCTCTAGTGTGGCATGCGACATACTGGGTGAACGTGGGTAGAATGGGAGACAGTGAAACATGGTTGAAGTCGCCTGAGATGAGGAGAAGAGCATCTGGGTGTTCTGTCTGCAGCCTGCCAGTTACTGAGTGGATGACGTCACGCGCTGTCCCAGCGTTCGCTGTCGGATTTGCATAAACAATGCAGATCACGTGTGAGTATTCCCTCGGGAGATAGGTAGGCCGCATGCTAACAGCTAGCAACTCCATGTCCTTGTTGCAGTGTTGTTGTTTAACCATGATATGTCTCGGTCTGCACCAGTTGTTATTAACATACATTATCACTCCACCGCCCCTTGCCTTCCCACTGTCTGGTGTTCGGTCTGCCCGTATTGCATGGAAACCCTCCAGTTCAATGTTAGCATCTGCTGCTAGTTCTGATCCGGTATATGCTATCGTAGCGGGAGACAGCCGCTAGCTCATCTGTCTTTCCTATTATCGATCGTACATTCCCCATAACAACGGATGGGAGGGTGGGTCTGTACCTTATATTCCTTGCCCGCCGTCTTACACCAGCACGACACCCATGTCGTTTTCGTCTTATTTCTCCCAGTATGTCGAGTTTTTTTAATTACCAACATTAATTTACTGTCAACTAACTCTGTGACAATTGCAATACTGTGTTGAATACCTTAATTTCCACAGTGAGGCGCTGTTTGAAAAGATTTCTTACCTGTCCCGAAAGTCCCACAGTCTGTCCTTGTATTAACATCGTGAAGCTATTTCACGTCTGTTTAAAAATATAGGCAGAGCTAGAGTTGGATTTATTGTCTCAATTAACAAACCACAATACCTTTGTGGTGATCTGAAAATGTGGAAAAAAGCGAGTGAAGTGCGCTAAATCTCTAGCATGCTAACTACTAGCCACTGGCTAACTACCAGCACTGGCTACGTTTTGATCTTGGGTGTTCTGCAGGAACGACTCAACAGGTATGTTTTATAAACACTTATTACTTTTGCACTTGACAATATTTAATTTGTTTACATGTATGTGAAAAGACAACAGACGTCTTCATACTGATTGAAATGTTTAGCAACAGTTACTGGCTACATTTAAAAAGGACAATTTTTTTCTCAACTGCACAAAATAACTGGCTAAACAAATAATTTGTCCAATATTGCTGTCATTTATAAATTGTGCTTGCGGAACTGTTGTATAAAAGCAATATTACAATCGAGGTTATTACAGCATCATGAATAATGAAAAATCCTAACTATGGGTGTGATACGCTAATGCCCTCCGTGTAGTTACTATATTCATTGATACTATACTCCCTCTTGTGTAATACTGCTTAATTAGGCAGTCCTTCTGGACCAAGGGCAGGGGAATTCTGACTTTAGGAATGCCACATGATCTCAGATTACAAGAGGTTCACCCTACCTTCAGCAGCAAAAAAAAAAAAAATCCAACTTAATGGCTTTGAACTTGTTGGGCACACCCTCATTTGCATTACTTTGAGGTTTAGGAATGCAACACCGTGTACTCCTGTCAAAATCAACATAAACAAAATAGTTCTTCTGGTTTGCTGTTGAGTGTTTTGTGCATGTAAACAATGGATCCAGAAGGCATGATAGATCTGGTGCCCACAGGGCAGAGAAAGAAAAAGAAAAAGAACAGGTGCCAAGCATGTCTCAAATCCCTTTGTTCATTATAAAGAGACGATCAATAGAATCAGATCAGTCACAAATGACTCAAGACTACTGGAAACCTCACAAGGATGCCCCCTAGATGGTTCTTGGGTGAGCTGCTAAAGACAGGTTGGGTTGTATTTCAGATGACATGGAAGACCTCAGCGGTCCATCCTGTAAGAGCTGGAAGCAGCAGTTAGATCAGGGGAGATCTGAGCCTTTGTGCTTTGACTGCTGCCAGATATCACCTCCAGGATATGAAGTTAAAAAATAAGATGACTGGATGAAAGGACTGGATGGATGGAATCTGCAGTACAACACACCTATATTGTTCTATTCCAGGATTTGGGGTTTTCTCTTTTAATCAAGTGTCATTGTGTCATGGACACAACTCCACACCACAGTGTTTATAGCTATACTACACTATACTACATGCTCACTGTCTAGAGTAGGGGTGTCAAACTCATTCCATGGAGGGCCAAGACCCTGCATGTTTTGCTTCAACCCAGTGTCTTCAGCAGGTGTTTTCACTGATCAGCAATCAGTGGGAAGAAATTCAGTGAAATCACCTGTTGAAGACACTGGGTGGAGGTAAAACCTGCAGGGTCTTGGCCCCCCATGGAATGAGTTTGACACCTGTGGTCTAGGGTATCTAATGGGAGGTGTCGTGTGCACTCTATGAAAAGAGATCCTTATTTGAATGTGAGCATTCTATTGGGGGACAGACTTTGCTGCTTTATCAACCTTCAGTCTGGCTTCCTCACACATGCAGCAGTCTCAGTATATGAAAAGGAAGACATCATCTGCATCCTTGACAGTCTGTAGTGTCTTTTCTATCTTGCTTCTTAGCCTAACAGCATCTCGTGTGATCTCACTACCAGCAGCCTTGCCACAGTAAACAATGTCAGTAGCGCAGCTTCACTGATCTCCCTGTGTCAAAGGCTGGTTTCTGTCATAGCAACACCTCCGGCAGGCAGGAATGACAGACTCAATAGCGCAGGCAGGACTTGGTGCAAGAAGATAATTTATTGACAATTAATGAAATAAAACACAGCACGGGAGCTGAAACACAAAAGGGCCATGAAAGTAAAGTAACTCAGATGATGAGACTGGAGGGAACACACAACTATGGCACCACAACGGGTGGAGACAGACATATATAAGGTAACTAATAATCAGGGGAACACGGGACAGCTGGGATGACAATCAGGGCTAAACAGAAACACATGAGGGAAAGTGGCTATGGGTATGGAACACATGAGGGACTGGGAACAATAGGTAAACAAGTACAGGGGATACACATGAGATTTGCACAGAAGACCAGGGAGGACACAGAACAGGGATGGCACGACAGAGTAAGGACCAAAGAAACAAAGGACATCAAAAAAGAACTTAAAGCGTGGACATGCAGGGCTGGACTGGCCATCTGGCATACTGGGCATTTGCTCGGTGGGCAGATGCACATGTGGGTCGGTGTATCGTCATCAATATAATTATGTAACCATGGCTGCAAAGGAAGCTGCACACCGGCCTTTGAAATACTGACAGCAGCCCATTCATTTATTTTCATTACTGACAATGGACTGACCAATCAAATCTTTTAACGCACCCCTAACCCCTACCCCTTCCTTCTAAGTGTGCACCAGCCCCTTTCAGAGCCAAGTTTACTGTGGAAGAAATTGTTTGGCAGCAGAAGTATCGGATGAAAATGGACAAATAAAAGCCTAAAAGTGGAGTTGAAAAGATTAGGGGGGGAAATGGAAATGGATGCCACTAAATTTATTAAAATAAGGGGCATATTAGTCGTTTAAAAAAGCTCCAGACAAAGCCTTGTGTGTCAAACTTTGTGTTTTAGCCTACTAATTCCGATACGAAGTCAAACTTCTAAGTGTATTTGAATGCACCATCAGGGCCCTCCCTATCCCAACAGCAGAAAATGTGAGATGACAGGAGGCTCCTACAGCTTTTTCCAGGTAACACCTTAGCATCTTATAATACTGTATGACACCAGCCTCAGCTTGGAATATTCTGCTAAGTTATGCATAGTTTTTGGGTCTGTCTGAATTTACTCAGTAAGAGTATAAGATAAGGGGACTTCCGGTTATGGCTGCCACGTAGGACGGACGTGTCTCGCTCTGCTCTGCTCCTGGAAAAAAAAAAAATCGGCAAATAACTCTCTCATTTGGGACAGAACGTATCCCAGCATTTGGGCGAGGATATGTCGGCGAAGCCTAAGGCCGGAAAACCAGGAAAAGGAAAAAGCGAGCCGCCGAAACAGTCCAAATTAACGGACTTTCAGGTCTGTGACGCAGCAAACAAAACTCCATATATGGCGGAGGAGGCTGGCAACGGTGCGATATCTGCGGGGAATGGCGCAGATGCGCTGATGGCTGCCATGAGTTCAATGAGAGCGGACTTTTCCTCTAGATTTGATGGGATTATGACAGCGTTGGAAGGAATAAGAAAGGAATTGGGTGACTGTGTAGAACGAACGGCGCAGATGGAGCTCCGTCTCGCTAGTGCTGAAGATGACGTCACCCGTCTTCAATTAAAGGTGCGCACTTTGGAAAAAAAAAATAAATCTCTGGAAGATAATATTTTGGATTTGGAATCTCGGTCGAGAGAATAATTTGAGGCTGGTGGGTCTTCCAGAGGAATCAGAAGGTCGGGACGTATGTTCCTTTCTGGAAAAGTGGATTCCAGAGGTGCTGGGCAGCGAGGAGTTGCAATCAGCAGTGATTCTGGAAAAAGCACATCGTATTGGCCCACGGAGAGATAAGGGACCGCCGAGGACCTTAATTATGAAGTTTCTTAGCAACAGAGACAGGATGAAGATCTTCAACGCTGCACGAGCTAAAAAAGGAGAGATTAAACACCAGGACTAGCAGGTGCGGTTCTACCCAGATTTGGCCACAGGAATCCAGCAATTGAGGAAGCAGTTTGATCCCGTACGTAAGGAGCTGCGCAACCTTGGGATTCGTCATGGTGTAATCTATCCTGCGAGACTGCTGACCACGTATGAGGGCAGAACCCACATCTTCAAGACCCCAGAGGAGGCGCAGGAGTTCATCAAGAAGATCAAAGAAGAAGAAGAGACTGGTGGGAGCTAAGCATGAACAAAATATAAGGTAGAATAATTAAGCATTTGCACAGGCATCTGACTGACTTGAAGTAAATAGTAAGTTTACAAAATATAGATTGTATTATATATTAAAAAAACAAAACAAAAACAAACAAAAAAAAAAAACTATGATGTACAAAGTTGTTAAAAATTTTGGAGTTAAGTTGGAAAACTACAGAGGAGAGTTAATGTTACGTCATTAAAAGCAGTAGAGTTAGGGTGATTGGGAGGATGAAGAAGGAGTGGCTTAGGCTGTTCCCCGTGGGTGTGGAACGGTCGATGGCTATATCGGGAGACAGAATTTTTCTTTTGATTTTGGGGGGTTTGCCACAAGTGTGGGAAGGGGAAATTTGTTTGTGTGTAGTTTGTAGGATGAATGTTCAACCACTTATGTTTTTGCTTCTCTGTATGAGCATGTTTACACTGCAAGGTAATCCCAAACTCTCTATTGATCATGGACCAAAGTGTTAATCTTAATTTAACTTCATGGAATTGCAGAGGTCTACAAAATTTAAAAAAACTTAAACAAGTTATGAATAAAATAAAGGACATGGGTTCAAGAATTGTGTTTTTACAAGAAACTCATCTGATAGAGGAGGATGTTAAAAGAATTAGGAGTAGATGGCAGGGAAGTGTATTCACCTCTTCATTTTCATCCCGAGCCAGGGGAGTTATGACTCTCATACATAAATCAGTTCCTTTTCAAGTGAAAAATGTAATTGGAGACAAATTTGGAAGATATGTAATCATTCAAGGTTCTTTGCTATTAGAAAATATAAATCTTGTGAACTTATATGGTCCCAATATAGATGATCAGAAGTTCTTTGCTAATTTATTTCTCATCTTATCATCACTTACAGGGCAACATATAATAGCAGGGGATTTTAATTGTACATTGAATCCAGGTGTGGATAGATCAACAGGACTGGATTGTACGCACATTGGATGTAGGATGACTATTAATCATTTTATGAAAGAATTGAGATTGTTAGATATATGGAGAGAAATGAAACCACAAGTTAAAGCCTATTCTTGTTATTCCAGTACCTACAAGACATTCTCACGTATTATTTTTTGATTTCCACAGAATTAAGGTCCAAGATTCAAAACTGCTTTTATGATAACATCGTGATCTCTGATCATGCACCCTGTTGTCTAATATATGTAGATAAAAAATTGACAAAGGAATCAGGTAGATGGCAATTTCAGCATAAATGGCTTCAGGATGAGGAATTTGTCAAGTATATAGAAAAACAGATAGACGAGTTCTTTGACTTCAATACTACACAAACATCAGCATGTGTAAAGTGGGAGGCTTTCAAAGCTTTTATTAGGGGACATATTATTAGTTATACAGGATCAAAATCTAAGAAGACTCGAGAGGAGAGAGCTAAATTGGAACATAAAATAAAAAGTCTTCAGGAAAAAGTGTATGCAGGAAGTGACCCAAGGTTGGAGAATGAATTACTGATTTTGAGAGCTGAATACGACAAAAAATCAGCGAATAGAGCTGCCTCGAGTCTTCTAAGATTGAAACAATCTTTTTATGAACAAGGTGAAAAATCAGGAAAATTATTAGCATGGCAGATTAAACAATTGGAAATTAAAACACCAATTACCAGTATTATAAGTAACGGACAGGTAGTTATAGATCCTTTAGAAATTAATAGAGCCTTTAGAGATTACTATGAAAAATTATATGATACCAAAAATGAACCTGATTTAACAAAACTAAATGGGTTTTTGAACGAACTATCTATACCGTGTATACCAAATGAAAACAGGGAGATATTGGAGTCTAAAATTAGTCAAGAAGAAGTTGGGCTAGCCATTGATAATATGAAATCAGGAAAAAGTGCAGGACCAGATGGTCTTCCAGTTGACCTTTATAAAAAATTTAAGAATAAATTAATAAAACCTTTTTTGGAAATGGTTTTAGAAGCATTTCAAAATAATAATTTACCATCATACATAAATAATGCCTTAATTATACTGCTGCCAAAACCAGGTAAGCCCTCTAATAAATGTGAAAATATGAGACCAATAAGCCTATTAAACGCCGACCTTAAGATAATCTGTAAAATTTTAGCAAGACGAATACAAGAAATTTTACCAAATATTATTAATCGAGATCAGAATGGCTTTATAAAGGGTAGACAAGGCTTCCATAATGTGAGAAGACTATTTAATATTATTTATTTTAATAAAGAAGCACCGGATACAGCTCTCCTATCATTGGACGCCGAAAAGGCCTTTGATAGAGTTGAATGGCCCTTTCTTTTTGAAGTCCTACAAAGGTTTGGACTTGGAAATAATTTCATAAAATGGGTTCAAATAATATACAATAATGCTACAGCAGAAATCCTAACAAATAACAATATTTCAAAACCAATAAAAATCAATAGAGGATGTCGACAAGGCTGTCCACTTTCACCTTTACTGTTTACTATGGCAATTGAACCTTTAGCGATAGCGATACGTTTACATTCACAAATATATGGAATTAAAGTTGGACCAACAGAACATAAAATCTCCCTGTACGCCGATGATATAATTTTTTTTATGTCGAATCTAAAAAAATCAATTCCAACCTTGTTGAATTTAATAAAGAATTTTGGGGAAATATCAGGATATAAAATAAATAAAACTAAATCTTCAATATTAATGCTAAATGAGACCCAGAGAAATTACCCAGCCCCTGAGGTAAATCAATTCAATGTTGTAAATCAGTTTAAATATTTAGGAATCCAAATTATGCCTAAGCTAGAATCAGTCGCCAGTGTCAACTATGAAGCCTTAATGTCAGATATCAATGAGTTAACTCAGAGATGGATGTCACTACCAATGTCGATGATCGGGAGAATCAATATACTTAAAAGTAATATTTTACCTAAAATACTTTATTTATTTCAATACATTCCCTTATCACCACCTTTAGATCTATTCTCAAGAATAAAAAAAAAGTTAGTGGAATTTATATGGAACAACAGGAGGGCTAGATTACGTTTGTCTTTATTATATTTACCATTTGATCGTGGAGGTCTGAAATGTCCAAATTTTATGTTGTATTATTGGTCGGCACAACTGAGGTCTATGACATATTATTTTTCATCAAATGATCTCCCTCACTGGACTGAAATGGAATCATACAATTTACCTTTACCTCTTCCCATATTCATATACTCAGATTCGGCAAAAAAATTACAAAAACAAGTTAAAAATCCATTTGTAAAGCATATGATCAAAATATGGTGTGAAGCTAAAAACTATTTAAAAGAACCACAGTTATTGTCACAATTTAGTCCAATATGGGGTAATCAATATTTTAAACCAGGGAGAGCGGACGCTGTATTTAAAGTATGGAATTTAAAAGGGATACAAAAGATTCAGGATTTATATTTGCCATGTGCAGACAACATAATGTCTTTTGAAGAGCTGAGGATCAAATTTAATCTCAATAGAACACATTTTTTTAAATATCTTCAACTTAGAAACTTTATTCGATCAAATCAAAATAAAGCTCTCACTCGACCTATTTATTCATCCTTGGAAAAAATGATGATGAAAGATAGTAAAAGAAAGGGTATTATTTCAGAGTTTTATAACTCATTGACACTATCTTCAAGTGAAAATTCACTGAAAAGATTAAACTACTGGAAAGAAGATCTGCAAATTGAAATTTCAGAGGAACAATGGGAATTGGCTTGTACAGAAGCTCAAACCAAATCAATAAATGCACGCCTTAAATTGATACATTTCAAATGGTTAATGCGGATGTATGTTACACCGGAGGAGTTAAATAGATATAACAAAAATATACCAGATACATGCACAAAATGCATGGAAAGTAAAGGAACCCTATTTCATTGTTTATGGGAATGTAGATTAATAAGAATGTTTTGGGAAGAGGTGAGGGTAACAATTGAAAAAATAATCTCAAAACAAATCATATTGAATCCTAAACTGTTTTTGTTGGGTCTGTACCCAGAAAAGCATAATTTTAATAAAAGTGAAAGAACATTCATAGACCTCAGTTTGCTTAATGCCAAAAAATGTATTGCACTATTATGGAAAAAGACTCAGAGACCAGATGTGACTCAGTGGTTAAGACAGATGTTAACAAACCTTCCATTAGAAAGAATAACATATATACTGAAATCAAAGGAAATTGTGTTTGAGAATATATGGAGACCTTTTATTGATTATGTAAAAAATTTAAACATAACTCTTGAAGAAGAAGGTGAATGATGTGTGTGGACCTTGTAAATTCCAAACTGGTGAACATAATTTGTATACTTATGTATTGGATTGTCTAGACTAAACAGAGGAGCATTGTTGAAGACTTGATTTTGTTGGTGGTTGTTGGTGTTTTTAGTGCATTTTTTTTTTTTTGTAGTACTTTAGTGTTAGTGTTTAATTGTTTGTATCATGTTTGTTAAAAAAAAAAAAAGGTTCAATAAAGATATTGTGGAAAAAAAAAAGAGTATAAGATAAGAAGCATTTATTAGTCCCACAATGGGGAAATTCCAGGATTACAGCAGCAAAGGGATAGCAGCACTCAGAGCATTAGTAAATAAGATAATAGATAAGAACTGGTTAGCCAAAGCAGTAAATGAATATATATATGTACACAGTTATATACACAGTGCAAGAGCATTGTAGCTAGATGGAATAAACAGCATTACAGTTTGTTAAATTACCCTGCAGAATATGGATATGTACGCAAACAGTATATTCTGCATTTGAATCAACAGTGTTGTTGCCACCCTCAGTAATGATTGTTATTGTCCTAGTTGTGTATTGGAAGGGAAGATTTCTATTGTGCAAAGTTAAGATAAGATAAGATAAGATAAGCCTTTATTAGTCCCAAAACAGGGAAATTCCAGGATTGCAACAGCACAGGGATAGCAACACTCAGAGCAACAATCAGAAGGCAAGAAAAAAAAAACAAAAACAAGCAAGCAAGAGCAGCTAATATACATATGTACATATTACTATAAAATATATACAGTATATACACACACACAGACACAGACACACAGTGCAGAGCATTGTAGCTGGATGGAATAAATATATGAATGACCGGGTGGCGGTTAAATGCTAGCAGCTCTTCCCTGTTGTATCGAATCCTGCTATAAACAGTGGCTCCGTCCACCGGCTCAGGAGACATTTGGGACGATCTGTGTGTCCGTGATATAAGTGGGGTGAAAAAAAAAAGTGATCAAAAGAGAGAGGAAGGGAAAAAAAAAAAAACTCGGAATCGAGCCGCTGTTGCAAAAGGCAGCCGACTGGTGTGGCGCTTACGTTTAGTACATTTAATACGACCTCTACGAACAGTCCTGGTTAGGTTATAGTCTGACAGCCAAAGGTAGGAAGGACCTGTGGAACCTCTCCGTTGTGCACCTAGGATGGTACAGCCTACCACTAAATGAGCTCCTCAGTGTGTTCAGCATGTCCTACGTGGGGTGGGACTCTGACTCCAGCAGAGATGACAGCTTAGCCACCATCCTCCTCTCTCCTATCTCCTCCACTGGGTTGAGGCATCACCCCAGAACAGAGCTGTTTTTTTTCCATCAGCCTGTTCAGTCTCTTCCCGTCGGCTGCCGTGATGCCGCTGCCCCAGCAGACCACTCCAAATGTGATGGCTGATGCCACCACCGAATTGTAGAAGGTCTTCAGGAGTTCCCCTTGCACTCCAAAAGACCCGAGTTTCCTCAGGAGGAACAGCCTGTGCTGCCCCTTCTTGTAGAGTGCGTTGGTGTTGTGTGAGCAGTCCAGTTGAACCACTGTTCAGGTGAACACCCAGGTAAGATGTCACCATCTCAATGTCTGTTCACCGGTGCTGTGGGGGGGGGGGGTGTCCTCACCTGTGGCAGTCTACCACCATTTCCTTGGTTTTCCTTGCATTGATCTGGAGGCAGTTCCACAGGCACCAGTCCACAAAGTTCTGGATAAGTCCTCTGTACTCTGCATCATCCCCATCAGAGATGAGGCCGACTATCGCAGCGTTGTCAGAGAACTTCTGTAGATGGCAGTGTGGTGTGTTGTGTGAGAAATCAACAGTGTAGAGGGTGAACAGGAAGGGAGCCAGAACAGTTCCCTGGGGGGCCCCCGTACTGCAGATGATGGTATCAGACACAAAGATTCTCACAAACTGGTTGGTTTGTGAGGTAGTCCAGGATCCAGGTGCTGGCCCCCCCTGCATACAGAAGCTTGTCCCTCAGGATCACTGGTTGGATGGTGTTAAAAGCACTGGAGAAATCAAAGAACTTGATCCTCACAGTGCTCCCAGGCTTCTCCAGGTGGGACAGGGAACGATGTAGGAGGAAGATCACGGCATCCTCCACCCCGATGCCATGCTGGTAGGCAAACTGAAGAGGAGCCATCGCTGGTCTCACCAGGGGGCAGAGGTGGGCGAGGAGCAGCCTCTACAGGATCTTCATTAGGTGTGATGTGAGGGCCACTGGTCTGTAGCTGTTCAGGTCCTTGGGGTGTGGGGTCTTCAGTACGGTATGAATTTATTTTAAATAAATGGGCAGTCGTCCCTATAAATTTGTTACATTTACATGCTTTTATTATATATAGGTTTATGATGTTTTTTCCTTGTAATTGCGTGTCTTTTTCTTAAAGTTTTGCACCTTTAGAAAATTTTAGGACTTTAAAATTATGACAAAACATTTATGTAAAAGAGATAAAGTATCTTTCTTTCCTTCTTTCCTTCTCCAAAACCACAGGGATTCACTTGTCAAGGGCAAAAGTGGGATAAATCTGACCTCTGTTAGGCCATTAAGTGTGATAGTTGAATGTTGCTACTGAAATTGTTTACAGTCGACATGAAGCCATGAACAAAGCTTCTAACATTAGATTTACAGTAGGCTGTTAAAAAACCCTCTAACTGTGTATGTCGCTAAGCTGCGACATAACCCCTAGTGGTCAACAGTGGTAAAGATTTTTTTTCAAGAAAATATTCAGATCAGATGTTAGAACTTTACAAGGCTATAACTTGAAAGTGGTAAGAGATAATGGCTTACTGTCAATAAAAAAGATGTAAAATATGATCCAAAGTTTCAGAAAAGAGTAAATTTATACATCTAATTTGCATACAAACAAAAAGACATTCGTCACTTACCGGCGTCCTTTTGCAGCATTCTGGTCGCCATTTTTTCCTCTTCCGGTCATTTTAGCTTTCTCTCCTACATCCACAAACTGTTATTGATTATTCCACCTTAATTTTGCTTTTATTCATTGGCAATTTAGCTTATATGACGACATGCAACTGGCGATTGCTCTCCAGTCACATGGCGCTCCGGGCACCCGGCAGGTCAAATCAATGAGCTTCACGCTCCCTGTGTTATAAGAACATGTAAACATCTACCTTCATAAGCTAAATAATCTCTTTTTAGAACCACAGTTGGCAAATTCGGGACCAAATCCTCCGAATATGCTCTTCGGTCTGGGATCGCACCTGTCCACAATGATCGGTGCCCACCATTTTGTGTTGTAATCTCAAAAACAAAGAAGAAGAAGGAGGATTTCTTACTCTTTGGTGTATTATGTGTCATCCATGAGTCCCCCAACGCGTGCCTGCCACCTTGTGAACTGGCATGATCAGTACAAATCCTCAGTACAGCTGGGCAGTGTTTCTGCACGTCATTATCAGTTGACAGGCACAGTGCCGCACTCTGCCACTAGGGGCATACAAAATCCCACAGCTTAAGGGTTAATTACTCAACTAACGGGAGTCAGAGTGGGAGGGGGCCCTTACTTTGGTCCCTCAAAATGTCTCTGCACATCCCTGTGATTGTTGTATGGGGAAAAGCTTTATGAAATTATTCCCAGTTATGCATCTTTTAAACAGGAATGTGATCATGTGACTAATTATTCTAGTCACCTGTTTTGCATGTAACCTACAGCACAATACTTGCACATATTTAACTGGACTGTCTGTGCTGTTTTCGTTTGACTGATCATGGTGGGCCGCTTGGACCAAAAATGCCAGGGCCGTTTTTTGTCCCAGTCTAGCCCTGGTTGGAGACCATGTCCAGATATGACAGTTTCAGCTTCAACATCACGTAACAGCCAAACTTCATAATCGGTATATGGATGTGACCGGGAAGTAACTCATATACTTAAAATTATCTTTATCAAATGTCAAACTCTGGAGAAAACTGGTCCTCACCAAACAATACCAGCAAATTTCAATGCCCAGTTCTTTTTTTTGCAACATCAAAACAATGAAAAATGTCATTAACCAGTACCGTTTCAACATTATGGCAACCACAGCTGTCTGTGCCGGGCAGCAGAAAGTTTTATAATTGGTTGTAAGACAATTTAGCAAACGTAAGGGGAAAGCAGAAATGAAAGGAAAAAAACACTTTCTTTTGCATTCTGCAACCCATCCACACAGGATGCTTACGGCTGTTTGTTATTTGCTGTCAAGGTTAAATTCAACAGTCCTCCTGATTTAATTTATCATATAATTTCATGGATGATAATTACCTTAATTTTATGAATATATTAATCTATTCCAGATATGGCACTTAAAAGCAGAGAGTGACTGTTTGACTGCTAATGACATATACAAGAGTGTATTGCAAAAAAGGACATACGTATTTTTTAAAAGATCGTGTTCGAAAGAAAAAAAAAAATCAAGGTTTTCTAAACATACAGTTTCTAGAAGGTTTAAAGTGACACATTTTTGTTTTTGTTGTCTTTTGACCATCCACGAGTTGGAAAAATCTTCCTATGGCCATGCAGTTTCTGGATCTTTTCAGATTTAGCATTACTGCACTCACACAACTTTTATTTCCTGTTATTTTCTGAGTCAACTTTTGGGCCAGTAAAACCCTAACATACTTTGATAACCACTGCCACCACACCACTCCACACACCTCAGACTACATGATACCCAGCCTTGATCTTTTAGCTTCACTTCACAGAGTTCTTTTCGTTGTTAAGCCCTCTTTGCCTTATTGTACCTAAGCTTCTTGCTGGGGGCGCAACACAGAATACAGCCCATCTGAAGAGATGTACATGCACCTGGTTGAATGGGCCACAGCCAGCATATACTGTACATACCGTTGAAACCAGAAAGTATATACACTGTACAAAAATACATATAACCTTTTTTTTTTCTCTGACATTAAAATCAGACTAAACTTTTCCTGTTTTAGGTCAGTTAGGATTACCAAAATTATTTGTATTTGCTAAATATCTTTTATATTTATGAAATAATATTTTAGAAAATTTTATATTACTTCAAAGTCAGAAGTTTACATACATTTCCTTAGTATTTGGGAGCATTACCTTTAAACTGTATGACTTGGATCATTTGGGTATCCTTCCACAAGCTTCTCACAATAGTTTGCTGGAGTTTAGTTTGGCCTATTCCTCCTGACAAAACTGGTGTAAATGAGTCAGGTTTGTAGGCTGCCTTGATTATACACGTCTTTTCAGCTCTGCCCACAAATTTTCTGAGACTGAGATCAAAGCTTTGTGATGGCCACTCCAAAACACTGACTTCGTTGTCCTTAAGCCACTTTGTAACTAATTTGGTGGTATGCTTAGAGTAACTGTCCATTTGGAAGACCCATTTGCACCCGAGCTTTAACTTCTTGCTTGATGTCTTGAGATTCTTGAGATGTTGCTTCAGTAGTTCCACATAATGTTCTTTCCTCATGATTCCATCCATTTGGTAAAATGGACCAGCCCCTCCTGCTGCACGACACCCCCACAACATGATGCTGCCACCCCTGTACTTCACCAGTGGGATGATGTTCCCAGGCTTGCAAGCGCTCCCATTTTTCCTCTAAATGTAACAGTGGTCATTGTTACATTACCTCTACCTCTATTGTTACATTACCTCTAAGCCACCACCGGAGTGGTGGCTTAGAGGTAGAGTATCTGCTCTGGGTCATGCCAAAGACCATATAAAAATGTAACTTCCTGCCATCCAGCTTGGTGCTCAGCAAAAAATGGAACGGAGGAGGGGAAAGGTGGGTGGCAGTGGCTCAGGAAGTAGAGCGGGTCGTCTAATAACTGGAGGGCTGGCAGTTCGAATCCCACTCTCCCCAGACATCCTGCCATTGTGTCCCTGGGCAAGACACTTTACCCTCCAGTGTCCATGACACTGGGCATGAATGTGTAGAAATGTTCAGTAGTGGTGGGAGAGGCTGTTGGCACGGCTTGGCAGCCACGTTTCTGTCAGTCTGCCCCAGGGCAGCTGTGGCTACAATAGTAGCTTACCACTACCATTGTCTGTGGAGTGAATGAATAATGTATCCATTGTAAAGCGTCTCTGAGTGTGTATGAAAACCGCTATATAAAGCTGATGCATTATTATTATGGTAAAACATTTCAACTTTATTTTCAACAGACCATAGAAAATGTCTCCAAAAATTAAGGTTGTCGTCCCTGTGTGTATTTGCAAACTGTAATCTGGCCTTTTTATGCTACTTTTGGAGTAATGGCTTCTTCCTCACTGAGTGGCCTTTCAGTCCATGTTGGTACAGGACTCATTTCTCTGTGGACAATGACACTAACCAGGTTCAGCCAGCATCTTCACAAGGTTGTTTCCTTTTGTTCTGGGGTTGATACATACTGTACATTTCATACCAAAACGTATTCATCTCTGGGACATAGAACCTGTCTCCTTCCTGAACAATATAATGGCTGGACATTCCCATGGTGTTTATATTTGTGTATACTTGTTGGCACCTTCAGGCATCTGGAAATTGTACCCAAGGATAAACCAGATTTGTGGAGGTCCACAATTACCTGGTATTAGTGTATGTAAACTTCTGACTTTGAAGAAAGTAGGAAAAAATTATTTTAAAAAAAGAAATTATTTAGCAAATAGAAATAATTTTAGTAATCCTAACTGACCTAAAACAGGAAAAGTTTAGCATGATTTAATGTCAGACAATGAGAAAAAAAAGGGTATGTCTTTTCATCCAGTGTACGTATGTAAACTTCTGGTTTCAACTGTACAGTGGGGCAAAAAGTAGTCAGCCACCAATTGTGCAAGTTCTCCCACTTAAAAGATGAGAGACGTCTCCAATTTTCATCATAGGTATACCTCAACTATGAGAGACAAAATGAGAAAAAAAAATCCAGAAGATCACACTGAAGGATTTTTAATGAATTAATTGGTAAATTCCTCAGTAAAATAAGTATTTGGTCACCTACAAACAAGCAAGATTTCTGGCTCTCACAGACCTGTAACTTCTTCTTTAAGAGGCTCCTCTGTCCGCCACTCGTTACCTGTATTAATGGCACCTGTTTGAACTCGTTATCAGTATGAAAGACACCTGTCCACAACCTCAAACAGTCAGACTCCAAACTCCACTATGGCCAAGAAAAAAGAGCTGTCAAGATAAGATAAGATAAGATAAGCCTTTATTAGTCCCACAAAGGGGAAATTCCAGGATTGCAACAGCACAGGGATAGCAACACTCAGAGCAACAATCAGAAGGCAAGAAAAAACAAGCAAGCAAGAGCAGCTAATATACATATGTACATATTACTATAAAATATATATATATACACACACACACACACACACAGACACACAGTGCAGAGCATTGTAGCTGGATGGAATAAATATATGAATATATGAACACACAGTGCAGAGCATTGTAGCTAGATGGAATAAATATGTAAATATATAAACACCCACAGTATGGAGCATTGCAGCTAGGTGGAATAAATATGCAAGTATATAAACACACACAGTGCGGAGCAATGTAGCTAGATGGAATAATATGTAGATATATAAAAACACAGTGCGGAGCATTGTAGCTAGATGGAATAAATATATAGATATATAAATATAAACACACCCAGTGCAGAGCATTGTAGCTAGATGGAATAAATATGTAAATATATAAACACACACAGTGCAGAGCATTGTTGCTAGGTGGGATGAAACAGCATAACCGTCTATTTAGTTATCCTACATGGTATGATTATGTGCCCATACATATTCTCACCCTCCATAGCGACCGGTATGTTCCTAGTTGTATGCCGGAGAGGACCATTGTGTAAGTCTATTGCATCTTTTGCATTCAAAAAAAAAAAAAAAAAACTATTAGTTTGTTACGTCTTTTTGCTATCTCTGCGAGCAGCCCTGCTTAGGTTGTACAGTCTGACAGCCGTTGGTAGGAAGGACCTACGAAACCTCTCGGTTGTGCACCTGGGATGATGTAGTCTGCTGCTAAATGAGCTCCTCAGTGCATCCAGTATGTCCTGCATAGGGTGGAACTCGGACTCCAGCAGAGATGACAGTTTAGCCACCGTCCTTCTCTCTCCTATCTCCTCCATCGGATCAAGGCGTTGCCCCAGGACAGAGCTAGCTTTCTTAATCAGTTTGTTCAGTCTCTTCCTATCGGCTGCAGTAATGCCACTGCCCCAGCAGACCACTCCAAAAGTGATGGCTGATGCCACCACCGTGTCATAGAATGACTTCAGCAGCGCCCCTTGTACACCAAAAGACCTGAGTCTCCTCAGCAGGAACAGCCTGCGCTGTCCCTTCTTGTAGAGTGCGTCAGTATTGTGTGACCAGTCTAGTTTATTGTTCAGATGAATACCCAGGTACTTGTAGGATGTCACCATCTCGATGTCTGTTCCCTGTATATTTACTGGTGCTGTGAGGGGCTGCCCATGCCTGCGGCAGTCCACCACCAGCTCCTTAGTTTTCCTCGCGTTGATCTGGAGGCAGTTCCGATGGCACCAGTCCACAAAGTCCTGGATAAGCCCTCTGTACTCAGCTTCATCTCCGCTGGAGATGAGACCAACGATCGCAGAGTCATCAGAGAACTTCTGTAGATGGCAATGTGTTGTGTTGTGTGAGAAGTCCGCAGTATAAAGAGTGAACAAGAAGGGAGCCAGCACCGTTCCCTGGGGGGCCCCCGTGCTACTGATGATCGTGTCGGAAACACAGTCCCGGGTTCTCACAAACTGAGGCCGGTTCGTGAGGTAGTCCAGGATCCATGATGACAGGTGCTGGTCCACCCCTGCGCGCAGCAGCTTGTCCTTCAGGATCATCGGTTGGATGGTGTTGAAAGCACTGGAGAAGTCAAAGAACATGATCCTCACCATATTCCCGGGCTTCTCCAGGTGGGACAGAGAACGGTGAAGGAGGAAGATCACCGCATCCTCCACCCCAATGCCATGCTGGTAGGCGAACTGGAGTGGATCCATCGCTGGTTCCACCAGGGGGCAGAGATGAGCAAGGAGCAGTCTCTCCAGGGTCTTCATCAAGTGGGACGTCAAGGCCACCGGTCTGAAGCTGTTCAGGTCTTTGGGGTGGGAAGTTTTTGGTACAGGTACCACACAAGATGTTTTCCACAGCTGTGGTACCCTCCCCAGTTTCAGGCTCATGTTGAAGATATACGTCACAATCCCACACAGCTGGTCTGCACAGGACTTGAGGAGCTTTGCGCTGATGCCGTCCGGTCCCGACGCCTTCCTCGCCTTGATCTTCCTCAGCTCCGTCCTCACCTGGGTCTTGGTCAGGGTCAGGATGGGGGGCTGTGTGTTGGGAGTGGGGGGGGTGTCGGTGGAGTGGGGAGTGGGTAGCAGGACTTGATTTCTTAGAGGCAGCAGTGGTTGTTGTGCAGACAGGGGGGAGAGCGGTTGGTCAAATCTATTGAAAAACAGATTCAGGTTGTTCGCCCACTCCCTGCCCCCCGTGGCCTGGGGGGAGGTATTCTGGAGCCCCGAGATGGTTTTGAGGTTTCTCCAGACCCCGCTGATGTCGCTCTGTTGCAGCTTGTCCTCCATCTTCTTCCTGAAGCTGTCCTTGCCTTCTCTGATCTTTCTCCTCAGCTCCCTCTGTACGGACTTCAGCATCTCCCTGTTCCCCGACCTGAAGATCCTCTTCTTCTCTCTCAGAAGTGTTTTTATCTCAGGGTTGATCCAGGGTTTGTTGTTTGAGTGACGCCGTATGGTCTTGGTGGGAACGGATTTGTCCACACAGAAGCTGAGGTAGCCCGTGAAGGTGTGAATGAGGCCATCGATGTCCTCACCATGTGGATCGCAGAGCTGCTTCCAGGCAGTGGCTTCAAAACAGTCCTTTAGAGTGTCCATTGTCTCCTCAGACCATAACTCCACAGTGTGCATGGCCGGAGGTTGTCTGTGCACTAGGGGTTTGTACACCGGTCGGAGATGAACCAAGTTGTGATCCGATCTCCCAAGTGGGGGGAGTTGTGATGAGGTGTACGCCTCCTTAGTGTTTGCGTAGAACAAATCTAGTGTTTTATTGTCTCTAGTGTGGCATGTGACATACTGGGTGAAAGTGGGCAGAATGGGAGACAGTGAAACGTGGTTGAAATCGCCTGAGATGAGGAGAAGAGCATCTGGGTGTTCTGTTCGCAGCCTGCTGGTTACTGAATGGATGACGTCACGCGCTGTCCCAGCGTTCGCCGTCGGATTTGCATAAACAACAATGCAGATCACGTGTGAGTGTTTTCTCGGGAGATATGTAGGCCTCATGCTAACAGCTAGCAACTCAATGTCTTTGCTGCAGTGTCGTTGTTTAACAGTGATATGTCCCGGTCTGCACCAGTTGTTGTTAACATACATGATCACTCCACCGCCCCTAGTTTTGCCACTCTCTGGTGTTCGGTCAGCTCGTATCGTGTGAAAAAAAACCCTCCAGCTCAATGTTAGCATCTGCTGCTAGTTCAGTTAGCCACGTCTCAGTAAACAAAAGGAGAGAGCACTCCCGGTAAGTGCTATCATAACGGGAGATAGCCGCTAGCTCATCTAACTTTCCCAGTATCGACCGTACATTTCCCATGACAACAGATGGAAGGGAGGGTCTGTACCTTATATTTTTTGTCCTCCGCCTTACTCCAGCCCGGCAGCCGCGGCGTTTTCGCCTCAGTTCTCTCGGTATGTCGAGTTTTTCCAGTGGGACCGGGTGGCGGTTAAATGCTAGCAGCTCTTCCCTGTTATATCGTATCCTGCTATAAACAGTGGCTCCGTCCACCGGCTCAGGAGACATTTGGGATGATCTGTGTGTCCGTGATATAAGTGGGGTGAAAAAAAAAAGTGATCAAAAGAGAGAGGAAGGGAAAAAAAACTCGGAATCGAGCCGCTGTTGCAAAAGGCAGCCGACTGGTGTGGCGCCGAGAGGAGAAAAAAAAAAAAAAAAAAAAAAAAAAAGGACACTAGAAACAAAATTGTAGACCTGCACCAGGCTGGGAAGACTGAATCTGCAATAGGTAAGCAGCTTGGTGTGAAGAAATCAACTATGGGAGCAATTAATAGAAAATGGAAGACATACAAGACCACTGATAATCTCCCTCGATCTGGGGCTCCATGCAAGATCTCACCCCGTGGTGTCAAAATTATCATGAGAACGGTGAGCAAAAATCCCAGAACCACATGGGGGGACCTAGTGAATGACCTGCAGACAGCTGGGACCAAAGTAACAAAGGCTACATCAGAAACACACTACGCTGCCAGGGATTCAAATCCCGCAGTGCCAGACGTGTCCCCCTGCTTAAGCCAGTACATGTCCAGGCCCGTCTGAAGTTTGCTAGAGAGCATTTGGATGATCCAGAAGAGGATTGGGAGAATGTCATATGGTCAGATGAAACCAAAATAGAACTTTTTGGTAAAAACTCAACTTGTCGTGTTTGGAGGAGAAAGAACACCATACCTACTGTGAAGCATGGGGGTGGAAACATCATACTTTGGGGCTGTTTTTCTGCAAAGGGACCAGGACGACTGATCCATGTAAAGGAAAGAATGAATGGGGCCATGTATCATGAGATTTTGAGTGAAAACCTCCTTCCACCAGCAAGGGCATTGAAGATGAAACGTGGCTGGGTCTTTCAGCATGACAATGATCCCAAACACACAGCCCGGGCAACGAAGGAATGGCTTTGTAAGAAGCATTTCAAGGTCCTGGAGTGGCCTAGTCAGTCTCCAGATCTCAACCCCATAGAAAATCTTTGGAGGGAGTTGAAAGTCTGTGTTGCCCAGCGACAGCCCCAAAACATCACTGCTCTAGAGGAAATCTGCATGGAGGAATGGGCCAAAATACCAGCAACAGTGTGTGAAAACCTTGTGAAAACTTACAGAAAACGTTTGACCTCTGTCATTGCCAACAAAGGGTATATAACAAAGTATTGAGATGAACTTTTGTTATTGACCAAATACTTATTTTACCGAGGAATTTACCAATTAATTCATTAAAAATCCTTCAATGTGATTTTCTGGATTTTTTTTTTTTCTTATTTTGTCTCTCACAGTTGAGGTATACCTATGATGAAAATTGGAGACCTCTCTCATCTTTTAAGTGGGAGAACTTGCACAATTTGTGGCTGACTAAATACTTTTTTACCCCACTGTATGTATGTTAGGGAACAGGGAAGAATTAACTCCAGTGGATATCAGCAAATTCTAGAAGCAAACATCACACTGTCAGTAAAAAGTTGAAGCTTAAAAGAGGTCAGGTTTAATGAGCCAAAACATACTTTGAAATTCACCATGGGCTATCTAAAAGACACAAGCTGTGGGTTTTGGAATGGCCCTCAATGACCATTAGATTTAAACATCACTGTAAATCTGCTGGTAGATCTTTAAAGAGCTGTGCATGCAAGACGGCCCAAGAATACTGTAGAACTAGACATCTTTTACAAGGAAGAATGGGGGAAAATCCCATATACAAGGATTGAAAGACTTTCAGGTGGCTATAAAAAACATTTATAAGCTGCAATACCTACCAAATGGGAGTCTTACAAAGTAATAAGTGTGTAAGGCATCCAAATGTTTGCATATGCTCCAATTATGTTTTTTTTATATGTTCAGTTTTTGAAATAAGGGAAGAAAAACAGAGAACAAAGCACAGAGCAGAGTCATAGACAAAATGACATGAAAAGAAGCAGCTACGATTTAGGTGGGTTGCAAAGCGGCTTGCAGCGGTGCACCAGGCTAAAACATTTGAAACAGAGCATCGATGATTACCAGGTTCTGTGAACTGAGCTATCGATTAATGTGGGCTGCAACTGTGATCAGCTGATCTCCTAATGGTATTTTTAATTTTTATTACAAGCAGTTGATTGCTCCAAGGGCTCTATGAAAATGAAGTCAATATAATGTAATCTAAAATCTGTGATGCATAACTATACATGGGTGCTTTTGCGCATGTGTGTGTATACCAGGAAGCAGGGAAGATGAGACAAAAGGTCATGAATCTTTAAAAAAAAAAAAAAATGACACTTGCAAGCATTTGTTCATCCTTCATGACCTCTAGGCAGCCTCTACTTTTCATGTCAGGACGGCATTTCTCCAAAGAAAAAGGCGTCAAAGCAGACAATTACAGCACACTGTAGCTTTGCTAATTGCATACACAGACCCACTTCATGCTTGCATTGTTAACCATGTGTGATGGTTTCTCAGTTCATTATGCCCGAGGACAGAACACACTCCAGTAACATGTGCACGACCATTATGCAGCGGCTGTAAATATTTATACCTAAAAAAGAATGATATACCTCATTAAGCTATACTGGAGTCAGAGGGCAAAGAACGATTGAGCTTTCATATCAATTTTGTAATGATTGCGTGTTTCTCCATTGACATTCTGTTGTGTTAACTCTGATAACAATAGGAAAGCCTGCAGATAAATGGGAATATGTCTTTTTGTGTACTGGTATAAGCATTATTGGATAATAATTCAGTTCTGACACGGATTACAAATTCCTTATTCCTGCTCTATTAGTTATGATAATTTCCCCCCCAAGCAGAGTCTCTAGGCTCTTCTAAAAGTGAATGCTAGATATATGAGAGGATACACACAAACATGAAGTGCACCCAAACTAACTCCACATCCACTGTTTAATATTGTACTTACACATTACAGTAAAACAAGCCTGTCAGATATACACAGGCTGTGTCTTACACATACAGTGTTCACACAATGCGTGCGGTTGGGCCCGCTCCCTTCATCGATCACATCTAATACTCTGTCTCATTTGTCCATTTGATATTTGTTTGCTTATTGCCTTTCGTATCACTTTTGCCGAAGTTTGATACATTCCCCGACAGCTCTTATTTCCATTATAAGTCATCAATTAATAAAGAGAAGCATAATTATTGTGACAAGGCATCCAGTGCATGCCGTGAAAATGAGAAATGCGTAGTGACGGGCCGTGTTTCAAGCTGTCACGTGTAGTGTTGAATTCTCACCGGCCCTTCCTTACGGCGCCACTCTTAACAAAAGCCATGACCTACTGCAGAGCTCCATTCTTCTCGTCTGTATTTGAGAGCCTGCATCCATCTGTCTGCTTCCATTATGTAAGTGACAATCTAAACATTGTAAGCCATCAACAATGCAGCATAAGATGATGGAGAAGAAAAGAACCCCCCTCCTCCATAAACAGTGTTGCCAAGATGTGATTAAATCTGGATTACTATGAGAGTGGTTAAAGTACAAAAAATGAAGACTGAAAAAGAAACAACCAAAGAAAGTGACAAAAACAGCAACATAAGCCCTTTCAGAGCCATTTGTGGATAAGAAATAGCATAACAGACCCCAGACTTCATTCAGCACCATCGTGAATTTCGTAGCAGCTTTTTGTGTTTGATTAATAGTCAAACTTAATATGTTCCTCAGAAAAGAAACTTTATAGTGTTTTTTGTATGGCAGAAAGGTGGCATTGATTCACTGCGATATCTACTGCTCTAACACTATGTTCAGAACAAATGTGAAAACTTCATTCAAAAACATTAACTTGTGTCAATAATTCAAAATGTTGTTATTGTAGAGCAAATATACACCTGTTAAAATAACACAGAAACAGCTGAACTGCTCTGACCAATAGACTAAATGCAAAAAAAAAAAAAAAAAAAGCTTCATAGCCAGTGGTTATACAGTGGTGTGAAAAAGTGTTTGCCCTCTTCCGGATTTTTCATTTGTTTGTACCTTTGTCACACTTGTGACAAAGATACAAACACATTTACATACAAACTTAATACAAATTTAGATACAAACAAATTTAAATATCAGAAAAAGAAACAAGTAAACACAAAATGCAGTTTTTAAATGAAGGTGTTTATTAAGGGCAAAAAAAACCCCAAACCTACATGGCCCTGTGTGAAAAAGTGATTGCCTGCCCCCCCCCAATTAAAACATAAATTAACTGTGGTTTATCACATCTTTGGAAAGCTGAATTCAATTTTTCGAGCCACACCCAGACCTGATTACTGTCACACCTGTTCTCAATCAAGAAATCACTTAAATAGGACCTGCCTGACAAAGTGAAATAGACCAAAAGATCCTCAAAAGTTAGACATCATGTTGTGATCCAAAGAAATTCAGGAACAAATGAGAAACAAAGTAACTGAGATCTATCAGTCTGAAAAGGTTATAAAACCATTTCTAAAGCTTTGGGACTCCAGTGAACCACAGTGAGAGCCATTATCCACAAATGGTGACAACAGGGAACAGTGGTGAACCTTCCCAGGAGTGTCTGGCTGACCAAAATTACACCAAGAGCGCAGCGACTACTCATCCAAGAGGTCACAAAAGACCCCACAACAACATCCAAAGAACTGCAGGCCTCACTTGCCTCAGTTATGGTCAGTGTCCATGACTCCACCATAAGAAAGAGACAAAAAAAAGGAGGCAAAAATGGCCTGTATGACTGAGTTCCAAGACAAAAAACACTGCTGACCAAAGAGAACATAAAGGCTCGTCTCAGTTTTGCCAGAAAACATCTTGATGATCTCCAAGACTTTGGGGAAAATACTCTGTGGACTGACGAGACGAAAGTTGAACTTTTTGGAAAGGTGTGTGTCCCATTATATCCAGCGCAAAAGTAACAGCATTTCAGAAAAGGAACATCATACCAACAGTAAAATATGGTGGCAGTAGTGTGATGGTCTGGGGCTGTTTTGTTTCTTCAGGATCTGGAAGACTGTATGGTAAATGGGACCATGAATTCTGCTGTCTACCAAAAAATCCTGAAGGAGAATGTCCGGCCATCTGTTCATGACCTCAAGCTGAAGTGCACTTGGATTCTGCAGGAGGACAATGATCCAAAACCAACCAGCAAGTCCACCTCTGAATGGCTTAAGAAAAACAAAAAGACTTTGGAGTGGCCTAGACAAAGTCCTGACCTGAATCCAATTGTGATGCTGTGGCATGACCTTAAAAAGGCAGTTCATGCTTGAAAACCCTCCAATGTGGCTGAATTACAACAACACTGCAAAGATGAGTGGGCCAAAATTCCTCCACAGCGCTGTAAAAGACTCATTGCCAGTTATCGCAAATGCTTGATTGCAGTTGTTGCTGCTAAGGGTGGCCCAACCAGTTATTAGGTTTAGGGGGCAATCACTTTTTCCACACAGGGCCACGTAGGTTTGGATATTTTTTCCTCTTAATAATAAACACCATCATTTAAAAACTGCATTTTGTGTTTACTTATGTTATCTTTGTCCATCCATCCATCCATCCATCTTCTACCGCTTTTCCGGAGGTCCGGGTCGCGGAGGCAGCAGTTCAAGCAGAGAAGCCCAGACTTCCCTCTCCCCAGCCACCTGCTCCAGCTCTTCAGAGGGGATACTAAGGCGTTCCCAGACCAGCTGGGAGACAGTCTCTCCACCGAGTCCTGGGTCTGCCCCGGGGTCTCCTCCCAGTGGGACGTACCTGAAACACCTCAAGTGGGAGGCGTCCAGGAGGCATCCTAATCAGATGCTCATACCACCTCAACTGACTCCTTTCAATGTGGAGGAGCAGCGGTTCTACTCTGAGCCTCTCCCGGATGACTGAGCTCCTCACCCTATCTCTGAGGGTGAGTCCAGCAATCCTACGGAGAAAGCTCATTTCAGCCGCATGTATCCGCGATCTCGTTCTTTCGGTCATTACCCAAAGCTCGTGACCATAGGTGAGAGTAGGAACGTAGATTGACTGGTAAATCGACAGCTTTGCCTTAGAACTAAGCTCCCTCTTCACCACAACAGACCGGTACAACGTCCGCATCACTGCAGATGCTGCTCCGATCCGTCTGTCGATCTCTCGCTCCATTTTCCCCTCACTCGTGAACAAGACCCCAAGATACTTAAACTCCTCCACTTGGGGCAGGAGCCTGTCCCCAACCCGGAGAGGACAATCCACCTTTTTCCGGCTGAGGACCATGGACTCGGACTTGGAGGTGCTGATTCTCATCCCAGCCGCTTCACACTCAGCGGCAAACTGTCCCAGCAAGAGCTGTAGGTCATTGCTGGATGAAGCCAACAGGACAACATCATCTGCAAACAACAGAGATGAGATCCTGTGGTCACCAAGCATGACACCCTCCATTCCCTGGCTGCGCCTAGAAATCCTGTCCATAAAAATTATGAACAGGATCGGTGACAAAGGGCAGCCCTGGCGGAGTCCAACTCTCACTGGGAATGACTCCGACCGAGTGTTGGCAATACGAACCAAACTCTCACAACGGTCGTACAGAGACCGAATAGCTCGTAACAACAAGCCCGATACCCCATACTCCCGAAGCACCCCCCACAAAAATCCACGAGGGACGCGGTCAAATGCCTTCTCCAAGTCCACAAAACACATGTAAACTGGTTGGGCAAACTCCCACGAACCCTCAAGAATTCTCGAAAGGGTAAAGAGCTGGTCCGATGTCCCACGGCCAGGACGAAAACCACATTGCTCCTCCTGAATCCGAGGTTCGACCAACGGCCGGACTCTCCTCTCCAGTACCTTGGCATAGACCTTCCCAGGGAGGCTGAGGAGTGTGATCCCTCTAAAGTTGGAGCACACCCTCCGGTCCCCTTTTTTGAAGAGAGGAACCACCACCCCGGTTTGCCATGCCAAAGGCACTGCCCCCGACCTCCACGCAATGTTGCAGAGGCGTGTCAACCATGACAACCCAACAACATCCAGGGCCTTGAGGTACTCAGGGCGAATCTCGTCCACCCCCGGGGCCCGGCCACCAAGGAGATTTTTAACCACCTTGGCGACCTCAGCCCCTGTGATAGGCGAGTCATCCCCCTCGTCCCCAAACCCTGCTTCCTCTGTGGAAGGCGTATCAGTGGGATTGAGGAGATCCTCGAAGTATTCCTTCCACCGCCCGACGATATCCCCAGTTGAAGTCAACAGTGTCCCATCCGCACCATACACAGTGTGGACGGGGAGCTGCTTTCCCCTCCTGAGCCGCCGGACAGTTTGCCAGAATCTCTTTGAAGCCGACCGAAAGTCTTGTTCCATGGCCTCACCGAACTCCTCCCATACCCGCGTTTTTGCTTCAGCAACCACCCGAGCTGCACTCCGCTTGGCCTGCCGGTACACCTCAGCTGCTTCGGGAGTCCCACAAGCCAACCAAGCTTGATAGGACTCCTTCTTCAGCTAAATGGCCCCCCTCACCACTGGTGTCCACCACTTGGTTCGAGGGTTGCCACCACGAGATGCACCGACCACCTTGCGGCCGCAGCTCTGGGTTGCCGCTTCAACAACAGAGGTGGAGAACATGGCCCATTCAGACTCCATGTCTCCAGACTCCCTCGGAATGTGGTTGAAGTTCTTCCGGAGGTGGGAGTTGAAGACCTCCCGGACAGGGGCCTCAGCCAGACGCTCCCAGCACACCCTCACTATACGTTTGGGTCTACCAGGTCTGAATGGCTTCCTCCCCTGCCATCGGATCCAGCTCACCACCAGGTGGTGATCAGTTGACAGCTCTGCACCTCTCTTTACTTGGGTGTCCAAGACATACGGTCGCAGGTCTGATGATATGATAAAATCGATCATCGACCTGCGACCTAGGGTGTCCTGGTGCCAGGTGCACATATGGACACCCTTATGCTTGAACATGGTGTTCGTTATGGACAGACTGTGGTTAGCACAGAAGTCCAATAACTGAACACCACTCGGGTTCAGATCGGGCAGGCCGTTCCTCCCAATCACCCCTCTCCAGGTTTCACTGTCGTTGCCCACATGCGCATTGAAGTTATCTTTGTCTAATATTTAAATTTGTTTGATGATTTGAAACGTTTTAAGTGTGACAAACATACAAAAAAAATGAGAAATCAGGAAGGGGGCAAACACTTTTTCACACCACTCTGTGTGTGTGTGTGTGCGTGTGTGTGTGTGTGTGGGTATGTATGTATGGGACAAACTTTGTCCTCTTACTAACGCAGAGGCCACTTGACCACGGGCTCTCATCTCTTGCATGGTGATGCTAAAATACCTGAAGAGTAACCTGACATGGTTTCACTGACCGCTTGACCATAAAAGAGGTCAAAGGTGACTTTTTTTTTTTTTTTTTTAAATGGACCTTTACCAGTGTGTACACTGGGGTAAGAATCAAGCGCACCTGACACAGTCAGCAGAGTTTAGGATCCACAGGTCTCTCTTCACAATACAGGTGCTGTAGACTGACGGGGAGATGGGAGTACTGGATATCACTGGTGCTGGGACACCAAAACTATTTACATTTAACTACATTCACATTTATTTCTTTAATCTGCTCATAAAACCCATATTGAGGTGTATTCTGGTGATATAATCAAGCACACCCTGGCCACTTGTGTTGGCTCTGACTGGATGCTGGATGTGTTCATGCGCTACCAAAACAGTTTTCTGCTGTGTCCAATCGGTATGTACACCCGCTGCCATCATGTAATTTAATAGTGTATATAATTATTAGGATTAGGACAAGTCATACAAATGTTCTGTTATTTGCCAACTTCCTCAATATTCTTTGGAATTCAGACTGTTGTTTATCCCACTTGCTTTGTAAGTGCAGGAAATATTAACAGCATACTGATAGAAAGTGTGAATTATTGTGGATTAAAAATATTTGTAAAAACACTGGGGAAAAAAAAACATTTTTTTTGAACATCCATCCATCACCAAAACCTTAAAATGGACCAAAAAAAAAAACCCAAAACGTTCTGTTCCAACAAAAACATTAAAGGACAAAATTGAATCATTGTCCAGATCTGCAGAAAAAATAAACATATTATATTACATAGAACAAAAATTTAACGAGCATCCCTATGAACATTGCAAATTTACATGAAAAAGCAGCAGATTTATGAGGAAAAATGGTACGTTTGACAAAGTTTTTAAGGTAAATGTAAAGCCAACTTTATTGTCATTCAAGCCATACGGCCAATTATGTACAGTAGAACGAAATTACGTTTCTCTTATCTACAATGTTAATCACATCTAGAATCAGAGGGGTCGCTGCCATGCAAGGTGCCGTGGCAAATTTCCCTCCTCCATTCCATTATTGCTGAGCACTAAGCTGGATGGCAGGAAGTTCCACTTTTATATGGTCTTTGGCATGACCCTGCCAGGATTCGAACCCCGGTCTCCCAAGTGTGGGGCGGATGTTCTACCAACTAGGCCACCACTCCGGTATTAATGTACAAGAAAAAAGCTAATTGGAGAAAAAAAAACAGCTGCAAGTATATGAGAGAAGTTTCAACTCTATAAGAAAAGTTGAAAATTTACAAGAAAAGGTCAAATATATGAGGAAAAAATGTTGCACATTCATGACACAAATGTAAATGGGAAAGTCAAATTTTTGAGACAAAAGCAGCAAATTTACAAAAAAGAAATAGGAAATTTCATAAAACAAATCAATTTCACTAAAGTGAAACTAATAAAACTTAAGGGACATACAAGAGTAAAAACACTATATCATGACTGAAGAATAAAGTGATGCATTAAGTAAATTAAGTAAATACATGTAAATTATGCCTACAAGCTATTATCATCCCGTGGTGCATTTTATTTTGTGCAATAAAAAACTAATGAAAAAATGAATACTTTTTCAATGCTTTATATATCCTTGAGAATGTAGGAATGCTGGAGCAATAAATCTCCCTGAATGCTACACAAAAACAACGCATTACCAACATTTGGAAACATCAGCTTTTAAAGTCATGCTGACACACGACATTATGTAATACAGACATTGTCACATGTAGGGTGCTGTCTGGGAAGGGAACCAATTGAATGGAAGGCCATCCCATTCAAAACGTTGCCACAATGTGTAGTTACATTTCTGAAGAGACACATCAGGTCAACATAAGCTATATATTCATTGCAGCTCAGCTGAACTCTGGGAGGAGCAGAGGTTGGTCAGCAGGTCCTCGACATCACTGTTGTAGTATCATCAGGACTAAAGACTGCATGTCTTACTCACCGGGTATTGCTGCTAGTCTAAACTAAAGATGCTTCACTACAGCCAACCTGATGAGCACTGGAACTGAACGTTCGCATGACTGTCCCCTCACTCAGTTTTACCCCCTTCAGGTTACATCTTTTTGAAATGCCATCTACTCCACTGTCTCATGTCTGCCTGTTTGTGGTCTATGAAAATATCCCTCAAGTTGAAAATGTGTTCCAGTGAGTGGCAGTAAAAGTATCAAACGTTAAAGGGGTAATTGACTGAAAAATTGTTGTGTTTTTTGTTTTTTTTTTTAAAAAATAGGTTTTAACCATCTGAAATGTGTCTATTGGTCACGCATTTATCGAAAAAATATCAAAACGGTCAGTTCTCTTAAAAAAACAAAACAAAAAAACAACCACACAGCATTTATATCATCCTCTCCGAGTAGACGTTTTGACGTTTCCAGGTTTGCCAAGGGACGTTGTAAGCATAGCAAAGCCAGCCCAGTGCCATCCTTAATACCCTCTGCTGCTCCATTATTGGTCAGGCTAGCTGTCTGTTATGTAGAGAACAGTGAGCCAACAGTGTTACTAGAAGTTCACCTCCCAAGTGTGGTTTATATTGTTACTTTCAATAGACTTCAGCAGGGGTGGACTTAGACCATTTGGGGCCCAAGGCAAAGACAGAAATGGGGCCCTACTTTTTCTTTGTTCTACACTTTCTTTCCAGGCCTTCTTGAAATCCTACCTGAAACTTATTGTCCTCACAAGTCCACAAATGATGATATCATTCAGGCATCAGGAATTAGATCTGTAGAAAAACAAAGAAGTTTAACAAATTGAATGTAGACTTGTCTATTATTTTTTAAAAAAGAACAATTCACATAGAAGATTTGCAATATTAGAATCACTAATTCATGCAAAATCAGGCCATCACCGCATCTTTTGAGTGACCTCGCAACTTTGTTCAATCACCTCAACTTTCCCGCAATTTGGGCCAATCCTCGTCAAGTTTCACCAGTTTCCCTGATCAAATTTGTCTCTGAGTAGCGCTCAAGCACTCAGTCTAACCAATCAAATGCGTCGCTGCGCTAGACTCACTCCCGTGTTTACAGTGAGTATCAACGGAACACATCAGCCAAAAAAAAAAACCCCACTCAACAGCGAGTTTTCCCACACTGTTCCGTCATTCGTCTTCCCTGGCCTGCTGGTGGACATCTCCGTATTGACTGTGTGCATGAAGTGCCGGGTTTGTGTTGAAAAAAGTCTGCCTGCCTGAAAAGCACCCCGACATGGGAGCGCACGTGAGGAGAGATGCCGTAAAACCACAAACAAACGAGCAAATCTAACACTACAGCCAGTGTTTGAACATTTTATACATCTTTAAAGATAAAATCATTACTACAGCTTGTCAATGAGCTTTAAAGCTGTGAATCTCCGATCTGGACACGGACGAACGTGCACCCCCGGCAAACCCCCAAGGACAGCCCCTCCTCCCAGTAAAACTCCCGTTAAAGGAGAGATGATTATCTGATGAGACAGGTGTGTGTCAAGACGTGTAGCACATAGACAGGTAGAAGTTGGGCATAGAAAGAGAGAATATTCAGTAATTTATTTCAGACAAACATAGACCTCGATAGACAATACACAGCAACAGAATAAATTATTTCTTTTTTCTCTGCACTTGGTAACGAGTGGTTGGGGACAGCTGTATTTAGGGAGTTTTCAAATGAAGGTGCTGCCATAATTTCCAAATCTATACTCTTTGAATGAATGAATGAATGAATGAATGAATTTATTTATTTCGGATAGTACATTACAGGTTAAAAGAAACTGTATAATATAACAACAAGGTCAAATTAGACAAAGACTCCTTCTACTATACAATTCCACGTGAGTTATCCGAAATGGGTGATGGCTGAAGCCGCAGCTTATATTGCCCACCCATATTCCATCCAAGAATTCATAGGAGAAAAAAGAGAAAACAAGACAAGAGCGATTACAATTTAAAACAAGGCTAAGACAAAATATGACTGAGAGAAAAAGAAAACTGAGCTAGTCTAAGTTAAGCGGTTACTATTCAAAAACAAATCTAAGACATAGTGTCACAGAGAAAAAAGAAAAACTAAGCTATAACACAACACAGGCTGGAAATGTCAATCCTTATGTGAGTTTACATGTCGTCTTGTAAATATGTTTGGAGTATTTCTTCCTTTAGTTTTTGTTTAAATTGTCCAAGCTTTGTACATGATTTTAATTCAGGTCCAAAATCGTTCCATAATCTGACACCTTGCACTGAAATACAGTGTTGCTTGGTAGTTGTTCTCACTGTAGGCTTTTGAAATATACATGTTCCTCTGAAGTGATATCGTTTCTCCCTTGTTTGGAACAACTTTTGGATATTTGCGGGCAGTGATAGATTCTTCACTTTGAACATTATTATTGCGGTTTTAAAGTCGATCAGATCTTTCAACTTGAGAGTTTTTTGTTTAAGAAAAAGTGGGTTTGTTGGTTCCCTGTAAGCTGCTTTGTTGATTATTCTAATAGCTCTCTTTTGAAGCATAAAGAGTGGATATATGTTTGTTTTATATGTATTTCCCCATACTTCATTACAATATGTCATGTATGGGAGTATTAATGAATGATACAAGGTGTATAGTGTGGGTTGATTCAGCAAATTTTTCACTCTGTGTAATACTGCAATTGATTTGGATACTTTACCTTTTATATAATTAATATGTGGCTTCCAACACAGTTTGTTATCAATTATTACTCCAAGGAATTTAGTTTCGGATACCCTTTCAATCTCTACACCATTTACACTGAGTTTGGGTACTGGGTAGTTGTGATGGTTGTTAAAGACTATAAATTTTGTCTTGCTTAAATTGAGCGTTAATTTGTTTGAATCAAACCACAGTTTCAGCTTTCCTAATTCCTTTCCGAGTGTATCCAGAAGTTGTTCCAAGTTGTTTCCACTGCATAGCAGGTTAGTGTCATCAGCAAACAATATTAAGTCCATTTTTTCTGAAACTTTACATATATCATTTATATACATATTGAATAATAATGGTCCCAAAACTGAACCCTGTGGGACTCCACAGGTGACCTTCAGTAGCTCTGAGTTTTTGTTGTTAACACATACAAACTGATATCTATTCTTTAAGTAACTTCTTAACCAGGACAGTGCTACCCCTCTGATACCACAATTTTGTAGTTTCTTTAATAATAGATTGTGATCTACTGTATCAAATGCTTTTTTAAGATCCAGGAATACTCCAACTGAATACTCTTTATTTTCAATGGCTGTTGATATTTTTTCTGTAAATTCCATTAAGGCATATGCTGTTGTCCTTTTGTGTCTGAACCCATATTGCTGCTCACACAATAAATCATTCTTCAGTATGAAGTTGTCAATTCTCTCATAGAATATTTTTTCAAGTATCTTGGAAAATTGCGGTAATAGTGAAATTGGTCTGTAGTTGGAGAGTTCCCCTCTGTCGCCTGTCTTGTAAATCGGAATTACTTTAGCTATTTTCATTGCATTGGGAAATATACCTGATTGGAGAGACAGGTTACAGATATACGTCAGTGGTTTCACTATGCATTCGATAACAGTTTTGACTAGTAGCATATCAATACCATCGCAGTCAGTAGATGTTTTACTTTTGAACGATTTAACAATTTCAATGACCT
This sequence comes from Pholidichthys leucotaenia, assembly GCA_020510985.1. Lineage (NCBI taxonomy): Eukaryota > Metazoa > Chordata > Actinopteri > Cichliformes > Pholidichthyidae > Pholidichthys > Pholidichthys leucotaenia. Next base: position 373,649,005 of record CM035837.1, read on the forward strand.
CTCTTTCGTCTGTGTTCTTTATGAAGATGGTGTCTTTTACAGCAGTGTTATTGCATATTGAATCACCTGTTGGCACCGTAGTGGGTATTTCTCGGGCCAATTTAGGTCCAATGTTAACAAAAAAATTATTAAATTCATCTGCAGGTGAAGCTATATTCACATTCGGAGTCGATTTATTATTTTTTGGAGTGTTAGTTGGGTAGCTGGTATTTCTGCTTTTATTTCCAAGGATACTGTTGATTATTGTCCATGTATTTTTAATATTGTCTTTGTTTTTTTCCAGTTCTTTACTGTAATAGTCTCTTTTACTACATCTTATTATATATGTTAACTTATTTTTGTATGTTTTATACCGCTGCTCTGCTTCTTTTGTCCTTTTCTTTATGAAAGCTTTATATAATAAATTTTTCTTTTTACACGCCTTTTGTAGTCCTTTGGTTAGCCATGGTTTGTCAGTAAATTTGTGTTTAAGCTTTTTTTTAAACTAATGGGCAGTTTTTTTCATAAAGAGTGGTTACAATGTTTGTAAATGTGTCATAGGCTTCATTTACATCTGATACATAGACTTCTGTCCAGTCTTGCTTCAGCAAGTCCTCTTTAAAAGAACTGATTGCGTTTGGTGATTTGTGTCTGAACGATTTTGAGATTTTTTCTGGGTTGGGCCCCGTGTGGCCATGGATAAGTGCAAAGATTGGCAAGTGGTCGCTTATATCATTTATCAATAATCCACTTTCTATTTTCTTGTCGAGAACATTGACAAACAGGTTGTCAATAAGTGTAGCAGAGTGAGCTGTGATTCTACTGGGATGTGTTATTGTGGGATATAGACTCATGCTGTACATAGAGTTCATGAACTCTGTAACTACATTTTGTTGATGTGGATTAAGTAGATCAATATTGAAATCTCCACAAATTGCTACCATTTTCTTACTAGTAATATTATTGTACAGCTCGACTAATTTATCTCTGAATGTCTCAATGCAAGTTCCCGGCGTTCTGTATATGCAGCTTATGATTAGATTTTTTGTTTTGTCTAGGTCAATCTCAACAGTAACACATTCCAGAATCCCTGGTAGTGCTGAGGACATTTCATTTACAAGCTTACATCTATATAGGTCATCAATATACAGTGCAACACCACCACCCTTTTTTTGAGATCTGTTAATGTTAAACATCTGATATCCCTCTATTGCCATCAGGGGAGCCTGGTCTGCATTAAGCCAGGTTTCAGAGACTGCTATAGCTGTGAATTTTCTGTTTAGCTGTTTTAAATAGTCCTGAATCTGTGAGAAGTTTTTGTTAAGACTTCTGCTATTGAAGTGTATTATTGACAGTTTACCATCTAATTGCACTTGACTTTTGAATTGCTTTTCAGTGTAATATTCACAGTGGTTATGAATATTATTGAAAAAGTGGTTATCAGGATCAATATCATTCTCCATCTCTTGTGGTTTATGTTCAGCATAGTGGCATATTTTTAGAGTTTGAGTTTCCTCACTCTGTGTTTCATAGTCAGTGTTCATTTGTATTTATCTAAGTCAGTAGCATCTCTGATCATTATACTTTTTGCTTGCTCAGGTGTTCCATTTAGTTTAATCCAAATTCTACAATTTCTTGTCCAGGTTGACTGCATCTTATTATGTTTCTTTAGCATCCGTGCCTGCCGTGCTAATTCAGCGTTTTTTTTTTGTCAGGTGTTCATTTAGGTAAACTTGAGTTTCCTTTAGTTTTTTGGCCTGCCTCAGTATGTCATTTTTCACCCTCCTGTTCACAAAGCGCATCACAATTGATTTCTTTGTTTTGTTATCTTTCTTCGGTAAAGCATAACAGGCTGAGATCGCATTGGCTTCTACCTTAATGTCTTTATCATTAAGGAACTGAAGCACTTGGTTTTCTAAGGACATTGATTCACTTATGGAAGCATGTTCACCACTCAGTCCTGTAGCGGCATGGGCGTACGACTGATATCTGATGTCTAGTCCACTTATAACTATGTCATCAATGCGAGAACCTTGTTCAAGATCCTCAACGCGTTGCTCCAAAAGACGCCCGTGTTGCTCCAGGTCCATAATTTTTTTGTCTTTTTCTTTTATTATTGAATGTAGGGCTTGTACCTCCTGTATTAGGTCTAATATTTTGTCCTGCTGGCTAGTCACTTTGGCCAGTTCATCTAACACAAAGTTCAGAGTTTTTTTAATTTCTTCCATTTCCTCTTTTTTGGGTGGCATTTTACTGACCTGTGGATAGAAATAAGCAGAGAATCCGGCTAGGCCTCAACTAGCTCGGTCACTACTGGACCCGCCGCTCCTGCGCAGCTTCTCCGCCGAGTGACGCTGCTCAGCTCCGCAGATCACCGCCGTCTATCGCCGGCGCCTGCCTCCGTCTACCTGGCCAGTTATGTCGTGCACCGCCGGCGCAGCCGGAATCCACCGATCACAGCCACTCGTCGCCGTCTGGCTAGGCGGCTCCTCCGCTGGGCCCCGTCTAGGCCCCGTCACCGACCGCCGTCAGTCTGGTAGTTCCTCGGCTGGGCCTCGCAATTGGGCACCGGTTCAGACCACTGTCCTGCTGGATCCAGGTGGCCCCCGTCTCTCACCAACGCCGCGCCCGAGCTCCCAATCGCCGCCTCGGTTGGTTCGTCCTCCTTTTAAATCCTTCTCTCCTCGGCTCCAGATGGCCAGATGTAAAGAATACCTTCTCACTGCTGCAGTTACTCTGGGTTAGCATCTGGGTTAGCATCAGAGGCGAGCCTTTAGAGGTCGGAAACGGGGCGAAACGGAGCCAGATCTGCCAGAACCTTCACCAGGTCAGCACTGGGTCGTAAGGGTATTCCCCACGTTTGTTGGTAGCCAACAGAAGTCCTTATTTTTATGGTTTTGCTTAAAATTCTCGGCTCATATCAAGCATTACAAGTGCAGCACCGGAAGTACCGGAAGTGTGTGTCTTTCACATGCATTCAATGTGATTTAGCTGTTGTAATGGATAATTATTTTATTTATCCTTTTTATTCAAGTTCTCAGCAAGAGTAGCTTACAATGTTGATCATTTTTATGACAAATGTATGAGTAGCTACTTCATTCTCACTTGTGTTAAAGTCTGTATTTGCTGTTGCACAAAAGAGTTTCTGTATAGCAGAAGTTTCTGCTTAATTTACATACAAATCACTGTTTAACAATAATTTTTTGACAATCCTATGCTTTTTTGTGGTGTTATACAATATCATTACAGTAAACTATGGAAAAAGGCATCTGCTTTAAAGTTTGTAATTCCTCCCACAACTTTTAGTGCAAAAAAGAAACCTCTCAAAACATCACAACTTTTATTGCAACTTTAAAAAAAAAAAAAAAAAAAAAAAGCTCTTGCAAATTCATTCTTTTTGTGCCACAACAATCATAAAAACATCCCGTGAAATCCTGGAGGGACTGACTTTACCCACATTTGCCAGCGGGGTCCTGTTCATGGTCTCCTGACTGGTTCATTTTTGTGGTAGACTGCAAGTCTAAAATAGAACATTACTGGCACATGCCTCTAGGGGGAACTACCTGTATTGTTCAGCACTACTATGAAGGGGACACATTAGAATAAGAGTGTGAAAACCCCGCGCAGAATCCATGTTCAGTCATATTATGTGTGTTGCAGAATAAACGGCAGAGTTAGCCAAAGAAATAACTCAAGTGTGATCATTGCTACACGGTAGGATATCACACAATTGGCGACGAGGATTAAAAGAAAAAAATCAGCGGCGAGAAACAGAGAACATTGCAAGTGTGGCGAACTCAAGTGACTCCAGTAGTTCGAGTGCAAGTTCAGAGGAGGAAAAACGAGGTTTCCCCACCACGACGAGCAATGGCGGCTGTAATCGGAACGGTAACCCCTTTTGATAACTCGACTCAGTCATGGGAAGAATATAGTGAAATGTTGGACTTTTTCTTCCAAGCTAATGACATTGAGGAGCCAGACAAAAGGAAGGCTGTACTGTTGAGTGGAGTTGGTGCAACTACTTACAGCTTGTTGAGAAATTTAATAAGCCCTGCATTACCGAAAGATAAAACGTACGACCAGCTTACTGCTGAGCTTCAGAAGCACTTCAGCCCCAAACCGAGTGAAATCGTGCAACGATTCAAATTTAATTCACGCATAAGGAGGAACACTGAGTCCATAGCAGAGTATGTGGCAGAATTGAAGAAATTAACACTGCACTGTGATTACAAAGACTCATTGGAAGAAATGTTAAGAGACAGACTTGTGTGTGGAGTGAAAGATGACCGAATGCAACGGCGACTTTTATCTGAAACAAAACTCACTTTTGCAAAGGCTTTGGAATTATGCCAAGCGATGGAAACAGCATCTAAAGATGTGAGAGAGATGCAAGGGAAGCTAACAGAGGACACAGCAACGCATGTTCGTGTGCCTAAGACCCAAGTAGGTGTCCACAAAGTGTTGACTGACAAAACTCAGCACAAATTCCCCAGTTGTTATCGCTGCAAAGGCCAGCACAATGCCGCCGAGTGCAAATTTGCCACTGAGCTGTGTCATAATTGTGGCAAGCGAGGGCACATTAAGAAAGCATGTAGAATAAAGGTGGACAGCGCACAGGTGCTGAAAGCGACAGTTAATGGGCAAAAGTATGAAAACAAGGGCCCAGGAAAGGAACAGCGAGCGAATCAACTGAGAGGGGAGGGAGAAAGTGATACAGAAGACATGGGTTTTCACACAATTTACAACACGTCAGAGGAGCTGACCAAGGTAGCGCCCATCACGCGTACCATGAATGTTAATGGAATGAAAGTAACATTTGAAGTTGATACAGGCTGTGGAGTAACCATATTAAGTAAACAGCAATATACACAACTGTGGAAGAAAACAGACACAGCAGAATTAAACCCCTGTTCATTAAAATTAAAAACATACACAGGAGAGAAGCTAGACGTGCTAGGCATGGCACAAGTGAAGGTGCAGCACGAAAACAAAGAAAAGGACTTACCTGTAGTAGTAGTTGGGAGCGAAGGACCAAATCTACTAGGGCGAAGTTGGCTACAAGAACTGGCCATGATTGATCAGTTGGTGAATAAAGTGGAATCTCAGCCCAAATTGCAGCTGGAGGAGATCCTCGAAAGACACGCTGAGGTGTTCAAAGAAGGCGTAGGACAGCTAAAAGGCGTCACTGCAAAGATTAATGTGGACAAGGAGGCCCAACCACGATTCTGCAAACCCCGACCGGTACCCTATGCAGTCAAGCCACTGGTTGAAAGCGAGCTACAGAGGCTGCTGGATGACAAGATCATTGAGCCAGTGCAGGTTGCAGAATGGGCGGCGCCCATAGTCCCAGTGAGAAAGCCGGATGGCTCCATTAGAATATGTGGAGATTACAAACTCACTGTCAATCGAGCATCACGGGTGGATCAGTATCCAATTCCTAAAGTGGAGGACCTCTTCGCACAGCTGAATGGCGGCCGACACTTCACGAAATTAGACATGAGTCACGCCTACCAACAAGTAGTCCTGGAAGAAGAATCAAGAAAGTATGTAACCATCAATACACACAAAGGCTTATATACCTACACACGCTTACCATTTGGAGTAGCTTCCAGTCCTGCTATATTCCAGAGAACTATGGAGGGCATCCTAGGTGGAATTCCGAATGTTGCCGTTTATTTGGATGACATCCTTTGTACAGGACCAAATGAACAAGAACATCTGAAAACGCTGAAGGAAGTGCTTCAACGGTTGGAGAAAAGCGGTCTGAGGTTGAAAAGAAGCAAGTGTGAGTTCATGGGAAAAGAGGTGGTGTTCCTAGGCCACAAGATCAACGCCAGTGGTCTACACCCTCTAACAGACAAAGTGGAAGCCATTGCGGAGGCGCCTGAGCCACAAAATGTTACTGAGTTAAAAGCCTACCTGGGCTTGTTGAACTATTACCATAGGTTCCTCCCAAAGCTCTCCACGCTGCTGGCACCACTACATACCTTACTTAAGAAGGAAGAAAAATGGTCATGGGGGGTCAAGCAGCAGAAGGCGTTTGAAGAGTCCAAAGTGCTACTTCAGTCCTGTAGTGTGTTAGTGCACTATGATTCAAACAAACCACTCATCCTGGCGTGTGACGCATCACCCTACGGTGTGGGTGCTGTACTCTCTCATCGTATGGAGGATGGCTCAGAGAGACCCATAGGGTTCGTCTCAAGAACTCTTAGTGCAGCTGAGAAAAACTACTCCCAGCTAGACAAGGAGGGCCTTGCAGTAGTATTTGGTGTAAAAAAATTCCACAAATACCTGTACGGGAGACAGTTCGCTATAGTGACTGACCACAAGCCACTAATTTCACTGTTCAGTGAAATGAGAGCCATACCCCAGATGACATCTCAGAGAATTCAGAGATGGGCCGTTACATTAGCAGCGTATGAGTACACCATCGTTTACAAAGCCGGACGGGACCATACGAATGCTGACGCGATGAGTAGGCTACCCTTGGATGGAGGAAGAGACAGCACGCCTGAGGAGGAGGAGAGAGTGCTATTGTTTGAAGATATTGGCGTGCCCCTGGTGAACGCACAACAAATAAAGAAGTGGACAGACAAAGACCCTGTTCTAGCAAGAGTGCGAGAATACATCTTGCGAGGATGGCCGAAGATGAACAGTCCTGAGTTCATTCCCTATGCCAGACGACAGGATGAGCTCAGCACCCAGGAAGGTTGTATCCTGTGGGGAGGACGCGTGGTTGTTCCACCACCTGGTAGGAATGCCTTACTGCAACAACTACACCAAGCACACCCTGGCATCACTCGCATGAAAGCGTTGGCGAGGAGCTACATGTGGTGGCCCAACATGGATGCAGAGGTGGAGGCGCTTGTGAAGTCATGTGTGGCATGCCAGGAGAACAGGAACAGTCCTCCAGCAGCCCCACTACATCCCTGGGAAGTTCCAGATAAACCATGGAGAAGAATTCACATTGACTACGCAGGTCCATGGATGGGAAGAATGTTCCTGATCATAGTTGACGCATACTCAAAGTGGATCGATGCATATTCTGTGAGTAGCTCTACTTCTACTGTTACCATTGAATGTCTTAGAAAGAGTTTCAGCCAACATGGGCTACCTGAAATCATAGTATCAGATAACGGTACATGTTTTACGAGTGAACAGTTCCAAGAGTTTTCTGAAAAGAATGGCATACGTCACATCACGACTGCGCCATACCATCCTTCTTCTAACGGCTTAGCCGAGAGGGCCGTGCAGACGTTCAAGTCACTCATGAAAAAGATGACAGGAGACTCTATTGAAACCCGAATGTCGAGAGCTCTGTTCAGCTATCGAATAACACCCCAATCTACAACTGGCAAGTCACCAGCTGAGCTGTTGTGTGGAAGGAAGTTGAGGTCAACATTTGACTTAATACATCCAGACTTCAGAAACAAAGTGCATGATAAACAAGAGAAACAAAAAGGTTATCATGACATGCATGCTAGAGAGAGAATACTGAGAGAAGGAGACGTGGTCTACACCCGCAACTTTGGCTCAGGACCAGCCTGGGTACCAGGAGAAATAACAGAAAAGACAGGCCCTGTGTCATTCAAGGTGACATTAGGTCATGGACAAGTGGTGAGGCGACACATCGACCAAGTTCGTGGTAGGAGCTCCATTCCCCTGCCGATGGCACCAGAGGTGTTGTCTGACACCCATCCTGAGGAGAGCATCAACGAACCACCACTTCAGGTGAAACCTGAGGTAACCGTCTCTGCAGATTCTACGGGCAGCACTGCAGCAGCCGAAACAGTGGAGCAGTCTGAGTCTTCACCTGCAGTTGGCTCACCCGCCGTGAGAAGATCTCAGCGAGCTCGGAGAGCTCCAGACTACTTGAAGGACTATACTTAGTCAGTAGTGAGTTCCCCAGCCACAGGACAAGAATGCGTCCTGGAACCTCACTGGGATGCGGTAGTCAAACCAAATCCCCAGTTAGACTGTTATGTGTGTTATACATGTAAAAAAAAAAAAAAAAAAAGAAAGAAATTATGTGTATGACACATGTGTTTAAGAAATTAAAAAGTAACTGTGATAGTTCAGGGTTAAATGGGAGTTCCAGGATGTCTAGTAATTGGCTAGTGTAATTAAGAGTAGTTTAATCTAGAGGGGAGGGATGTGGTAGACTGCAAGTCTAAAATAGAACATTACTGGCACATGCCTCTAGGGGGAACTACCTGTATTGTTCAGCACTACTATGAAGGGGACACATTAGAATAAGAGTGTGAAAACCCCGCGCAGAATCCATGTTCAGTCATATTATGTGTGTTGCAGAATAAACGGCAGAGTTAGCCAAAGAAATAACTCAAGTGTGATCATTGCTACACGGTAGGATATCACAATTTTGCAGAGGATCCTACTGTGCTCCCTCCTCTGTACAATGTAGACACAAGGGAGAATATATCACACAAAACCATATCAGGATAAAAACAAAAAAATATTAAACCTAATACATCCTTGGAATGTATACCCCTTTGCATACTGTCTTTTCCCTTTTCTTCTCTTGTGATTCTTCCTTTTTTCTCATCTTCAGTTTGTCCATCATTTCCTCTCCCTTGTCTTTATTTTTCCTCATTGTTCATCCTTCTCCCCTTTCTGTACATTTTATTCTCCTTTCCCCCTTTCAGTGCTTTTACTATCATTTAAAGATTATTTGTTGGTTAAGTTTGGTTTACATTCTCTCACCAGTCACCAAGCTTTAGAAGGTAAATACAGTAAGGAACATTCAAAGACAACGTTGGCCCATTGCTCCAGTAATGAAGAGGATTAACAGAACAATGGTTGAACTTTTTCATGGATACTCAAAATTTCTAGGGTTTAAGTTTTCTCCCATATTAAATTGTATTTTTATTTATGAAATTGAGCTGGTTTGGTTTTTATTTTAATATTGTTGTTGTTATCTGTCAATGTGTGCATGTTAGACCCCAGGAAGAATGGCCAATGTTTTATACAAGTGCTAATGGGGATCTTAATAAAACCAACTATAGTTAGTCTCATGTAATATCATCTGCTGAGGCTGCAGATATCCTGTGCATGTCTGGGGAGCACAGTTGATCATATTGAAATTTAACCTTGTGAGTTTTGGCCTCTGCAAATCTTGCAATTAGAAAAAAAAAAAAATTGTCGTTTACCTGTACTCGGCAACCGGCGTCACCGCTGCCTCCTCATTAACAGCAGGTGCTAATCATTAGCGTCATGTGTGCTCCGACACGCAGCGTTGCTCTCTCTCTGCTTCTCCAGAGGTTGTCTCCCAGGCTGAAGTGGAAAAAGGTTGTTTTAATTTTTAAAAAAAAATCTGTGCTCTTCCCTTTTTTCCATTTTTCTGCACCGCTTAGATAACTTCGTTGCACTTTGCCACTATTCTACACGCTGTACGGTTTGTTTACAATAGCTGCGTTCCAATCGCCCAAAAGTATACTCCGAAGTGGACTGCACAGGGTATCCGCCATATTAACTGAGATTCCAAATCGAAGGGAGCTAACGGTCTTCAGTTCAAAGGGAACTGAGAACTGTGCAGGGAAGAAGTGAACAGTACATTACTTCACCGGAAGTTGACAAGAAGATTACCCATAAGCCATTGCGCCTCAAATGCCAGTAAAACTATTTTTGCTAACGTTATTAACAAGCTAAACTGATGTTAGTTATTGTTTATATCAACTGATTGTAATAAAATATATTTGTATTAATATTTTATTTAGGAAATATAAATTATCCAAAATAGTATCAGTCTGTGTCTATGGTTACCGTGGTAACGCATGGAGGAGGGAGCCGACACAGGGTGTTTCAAATGGAGAAATTTTGTGAAGGGCAGTTAACTTCACTGATATTCCCTGAGAACGGAGTAGGGAATACAGTTGAAGTACACTGTGGATCGGAACGTAGCTATAATAACCAAAGATACGCACATGCGCATGTCTCAGAGACAACATGGAAGAGTCCAACAGTCTGAGGAGAAGGGGGTAAGACATTACGTTTGTGATTTGATTTGGTGTTTCTTTATTTTGTCGGACATTGTGTTAAATATGCTAAACATTTAAAAAAAATATATATATGGGGCTCCTAGTAGATCAGGGCCCTTAGCAGATCGAGGCAGAAAGCCTGCTTCATGCAACACTTCTGCTGTCCGCGTACGTGTAACTGGAAACCTCATGTGACGAAATTTACATCATCGTCTCCACTCCGCTAGTGTCCAGAGTGCTCGACCGCGTGCAGCCCAAATTTTGTGACCGCGCCGCCTGCCCATGACCTGAACGCGCTGAAAAGTGCTTGCGCAAGACTGAATTGAATGTCCCATTCATGAGGTGGTGATATTGACACAGCATACTGTACATCAGTAGACGAAGAAGACAACAAGGAAGCGGAAAACGGGAATAAAAACATACATGAATCATACATACATACTTTCTTTCACAGAGGCAGCAGCATCTTCATGGAGAAGGAGTGAAAACCGAGAAGTCAAACAGCAGAAATGGACTCTATATTTGAAGAGAAACTTTGTGAAGAAGTCCACCGTTTCTTTGTTGATGAAAATCGTGGCGCGTCAGCACCTTGGCGCTCCCTATTGGGCGGGAGTGAAACTACAAATGATGGTTGTGCGCATGCATCAACCGCTTGGCCTGGGTAGATGAAAAAAGTGAGCATAAACAGCGCCGTGTGAGTGCCGGGCTTGTTCAGAGTGTACGTGGACCACAGTGGACTAGAGGGAAATGTAGCATGAAGCAGGCTTAAGCCTCCACGGCACGCACGTGGTGCTGCTCACGCTCACTTTTTTCATCTACCCAGGGCAAGCGGTTGACGCTTGCACACAACCATCATTTGTAGTTTCACTACCGCCCGATAGGGAGCGCCAAGGTGCTGACGCACCACGATTTTCACCAAGGAAGAAACGGTAGACTTCTTCACAAAGTTTCTCTTCAAATATAGAGTCCATATCTGCTGTTTGACTTCCCGGTTTTCACTCCTTTTCCCCGAAGATGCTGCTGCCGCTGTGAAAGCAAGTATGTATGTATGATTCATGTATGTTTCTATTCTCGATTTCCGCCTCCTCATTGTCTTCTTTGTCTACTAATGTATGCTGTGCCAATATCGCCACCTCGTGAATGGGACGTTCAGTCTTGCGCATGTGCTTTTCAACGCGTTCAGGTCATAAGCAGGCAGTGCGGTTACAAAATTTGGGCTGCACGCAGTCGTCCACGGTCAAGCACTGCGGACACTAGTGGAGTGGAGACGATGATGTAAATTTCATCACACGTGGCTTCCGGTTACACGTACGCGAATAGCAGAGGTGTAGCATGAAGCAGACTTTAAGGCAGTCGGCTACCTTTGCCTAATGGTAAGTCCACCTCTGGACTTCAGTCACCCAAGTAGACATCACTCTTTCCACCTGGTTCACTAATCCACAGTCGATAATATATCCCACATCGTTCTGGCTTATTTTGCTATATTTTCACTGTAATGTTACTTCCAGCCATTAGCATTAGCTTGGCTAGGCGGTCGGGCAACTCTTGTGGTGTTAGCTTAACTGTTGATCTGGTCGGTTTTGAACGCTATTTTCTATAAATTCTGTTCACCCACAACTGGAATTTGTTCATCTACCAATATTTGACCATATATGTCACTCTTAAGATGTGTTCAGCCCATCACGAGTAAATTTAGCCGCACCTGAATACATTGAGTTAACATGTATGGTGGTTGTACTACTAAATTTACTCACATTTGGTCTGAACACACCTTTAGAGTTTACTTTGGCTAGCTGCCTAGCATCAGCTAGTCGCTTAGGGCATCATCTAGGTGCTTTGAGCCACCATTCACTCATTCATGAATGTTTCTGTGCTTATTGTACTCCAGGGATCGATCATATCCTATCAATATCATATCCTAACCACACATCCCTGTCCACCACTGATGCTTTATTTCATTCATGTTTAGTTGGCTCAGGCTCCCTAGCCATCTAAGATTAGCAATAGTGATGTAAGAGGGAGGGTGGCGTTAACGGCTGTTTTGGGGCATTTAAAGAGACATGCACTGAAATGGATCATTCTGAGGAATGCTGCAAAAATGAGTTACAATTAAGCTGCATGATACAACAGTTAGTTCTGACCGAGCAATTTGATTGAACGATAGGGATTCCAGGAGTTACTGTATTCCATGATTGCACTTCAGTGTTTCACCAGATATGTATCACTCCACTTCAAAGGTGTTAATGTAACTGTTAATTACTAACAGTAATTTACTGTTAGCTCTTAGTGAGAATTGTAATACTGTGTCGGATACCTTAATTTCCACAATGAGGCACTGTTTGAAAAGATTTATTGCCTGACCCGGAAGTCCCACCCTTTTGAAAAAAAACTTTATTCATTTAACAAAGTCTGCCCATGTATAAACATCATTAAGCTATTTCACATCTGTTTAAAAAAATAGGCTGTGCTAAAGTTGGATTTATTGTCTCGATTAACAAACCACAATACCTTCGTGGTGATGGACTCTTTGTTTCATCTGAAAGTGCCAAGAAAAAGTGAGCGAAGTGTGCCAAAGCCAAATCGCTAGCATGCTAACTAGCCACCGGCATTAGCCACGTTTTGATCTTGGCCTTTCTGCAGTACAGACTCAACAGGTGGCTGGTATGTTTTATAAACACTTACTTTTGCAATTGACAATATTTAATTTGTTTACATGTGTGTGAAATGACAATAGGTTAGATGTAACTTTCAGTTTGCTTTCCTTTATTGTCTATTTTGTTTGCGCAACTCGGTGCATCAATGTACAAGTTGCTTTTTTAAATGAATTGTGAATGACAGTGAATAGAAATCTTTGTGCTGATTGAGATGTTTAGCAACAGTTACTGGCTGCATTTAGAGGGGACTTTTTTTTCTTTGCTGTGAAAATAACTGGTTAAACAAACAAATCATAATATTTTATCTGTCATTTAATAAATTGTGCTTGTGGAACTGCTGTATAAAAGCAATATTACACTCAATGGCATACGGTATCAGTGAATACATATCACACCTGCAGTTACGATATTCATTGATACTGTACTCCCTCTTGTGTAATATTGCTTAAATAATTAAGTAAAGAAAATTTGACCAAAATATGGCACAGACATTTAATTAAGACCTGGGGGAGCTGTCAACATGTGGAAAAAGGGCAGTCAGTGACCCCTTTAAAGCTAGTTTCAGCGCTAAGTATCTAAAAAGGGGCATAGTTTCTATTTCCTGCTTGATCCATTTGAGCAAAATCACTGTTTTTCAGATAGCAATTTTTAATTTATCAGCAGTCCTATTTATGAAATCCACTTTAAGTCTTACTGACAACAACGGCCACAACTATTAAACCTTTTAGGATGATGTGTAATGTAGTAGTAGTAGCAGGCCTTCATTGGTCAGGGTTGTCCATGTATGAAATATCCTAGATAACTTCATCTGGTTGTACAGTTGTCGTTTGTGGCTGAGGAGACCTACGAGTGGCAGTCTCTGGCTCAAAGGTGGCATCTGTGTGTGGTCTCTGGTCTGTTAAAATTGTGCTTCTTTCCGTGTGTCTGTTTGTCTGCTGCCAGGCTTATCAGTTTCTCTTCTTCTGTGACCTGAGATGCTGGTTTAGTGTGCTTCTCTATTTTGTGTGGTCAGCTGTAAAGTCCTCTCAGGACTTGGCATCAGTGCTGAGTGCCTTCATGTCTCTCTAGACATCTTTCTGTCTAAGCTGCAGACGGTCAGTAGCCAGTAGTCGACTATGACATTTCAAACTGAAACTGAAACAGCTTTAACCTCTTGCACTCCGGTGTACCGCGGGCGGACACGTCTCTGCGTCCTAGAGCGCACGAGGGGGCTGCGTCCTAGAGCGCACTGAAAAAAAAAAAGCTGCATTTCCGTTCTTCCACTACAGACACAGCCGCGAACAGAAAGCCAAAGGAGTGCTTTGATTGGTTTAGATGTGATTGACCTCTCATTCGACTAATAAGAGCCTTGAATTGGGTTTCTGAAACCTTGAAGAACCAATGACTGAAAAGCTAGCAAGAAGGACCTGCCTACCAACGGCTGCGAATACAGCCAGACAATTGAAGCACAGAAGTTCGAAAGCTGTTTTGTGTAAGGCTGGGTGACACACAGGTGTTCGCCAGTCTTTTTTTCTTACTACTGTTCTTATTTGTTTTGAAAAATCGTTCGCCGAAACTGCAATCATGGAAGCGCAAAACCGCAATAATGGAATTATGGTTTGACCGGGTCGCGTGACCAGAACCACGAGTCCGTAACAAGCAGACCAGCGTCATGTTCGTCTGACAATGAGGAAGAGAAGTTCGCCAGCTACACTGCTGTTGTGGACAGGTAAGTGTTATAAGCTAAATTATTCTTTATCCCTGAAAATTGTAATCCAAATGACTTTTGACCGATCGGTAAATTACAACTGCGCGTTATCGCAACATGACAGACCCGGACCGCTCCGGGTCCGTCATGATTGCGAACGGCCCCCCCGTCATGTTGTGAACGCCCCCCCCCCCCCCCCCACCGCTACTCTTCTGTAGCGGATTGCAGCTATATTGCAGATATTTTAGTCCAACTGTGCGTAGTAGACCGGGGCGCACCGTCACCGCTTTCCGTCATGTAGCAATGGGCGATGTCCGTCCTCTGTAGCGGGGGGGGGGGGGGGGGTATCTTCTACATTACAAATATTTTAGTATAATTTTTAGTGCATTGTAGGTTATTTTTTCTTGTAAAAAAAGCCACACATTTTTTACGTGGCATGCTTCTTTGTGTGTGGGGGCTTGTTTGTTCATTCATTCATTCATGAATGAATAAACAACCCCCCCCACACACACACAGTGCCCTTCACCTTTCATTAGAGCCCAAGATGAAGCTTCTATATTGAATCATTCAAAAGTTACAGACGTTTTTCCAAATTCTGCCATTTGGCACAATTTGGCACAGTTCAAAAACGCCTGGGAACAACCTAAGTAAAAAGCTGTGTAATATATTCATTTTTTGTGGTATTGTTACAAAATTTTGACCTCAGCTGGATAACACTTGGTTCTACATTTCTGCTGCATTTTCCAGCCAGTATCTGAAGCTGTGTGTTATTTGCAAGCATTTGTATCAAAAAAAACACCCAGGCGAAATTTATTTTCTTCAAGTTCAGTATGTTTAGATGACTGTTACTCAGTGGCAGGAGCACTTAGAGATTATGACTGTTTTGCCAAAAAATTCAAAGTGTTTTCTTTTAAATGAGACCAACCCCATGACGATGCTGCAAAGGGTTGAAGAACAGCTTTTGATTTACTTTGGGTACGTTATTTTTTGGCATTTTTAGGGAAATTGACCAGAGTGCAAGGGGTTAAGGGAAGGACCAGTCATGTAACCATGAATGATCTCCCGTTTATCTTCTATGATAATTTACTGGATTGAAGCTTTAGTACTGTGCAACTTTTGTGCTGTGCTTTGTTTATATTATTATTGGCTTTCTTTCATGTACCTTTTTAATGAGCTTTGTGTCACTAAAAGGCTCGTTTTAGACGTGCATTTCAAATTAGTTGAGGCTATGCATGCTATGGTGATTGGCATTAGTTTATGCTAAACACTTCCTTCCCAAATAAATAAACAAAATGAAGTGTTTTAGTGTATAGAAGCAAGAACAATGAACAGCTTTGAAAAATGTACTGCTGCTTAGTCTGAGTGCTGCTTAGTTCTGTTTGGTCTCCCCCTGTTGTTTCCTGAAGAATGTAAAAGCATAGCACCCTGTTTCTCTTTTTGTCTGTTTTGGTGAAGGGATTATTCTGGTGCCAATGGCTGCATGTGTCCCATAAATGCCTAAGTTCTACTCCATTACACACACCTTACTTTGCACTTCATTGAGAATGTTGGACTCCTCTGCAGTTCTGTACAGATGGAATTTCTTAAGAATTACAGTTCACACTGTCAATGTACTTGAACATTGCACATGATTGAGGTAATGCATCTTTTGAACATCACCATGCTTTCTGGTCATGACTAAGGCTTCAACAAAAAGTGCCCTTATGCCTCTGGTGTTTGCAATATTTTGTTGCATCCATGAAAATGCAATTTGTTATATACTATTATTGTTGTTTTTCCAGCAGAATCCAGTAAAAACATACTAAGAACTCAAGTTCTTACCACAAAATTATAAACTCAGTCAGCAAGCAGTACTATATAAGCTCTTATCCATGGTTTGAATTCTAAACCAAAGATGTCTTTTTTTCTGACAGCTTTTCAGAGATACTTAAAGGTGACAGAGACAACATTCTGACCTGCTGGCCAGTAGGTGTTGGACTTACTTTTGCGACAAGTGGTTAGTAGAGACTAGGGATGAGCTGATCCGCCGTATCGGGTTGCTGGATCGGTATTGGTAAGGAATAAAAGTAATTTACCGATCCGATACATTAATAATATTAAAATGAAGGCATGATCATTTTCTCAGCCATGCTGCATGGGGCTTCTGTAAATGGAAGCAACAAGTGTCACGTGTACTGGAGCCTTTCTGTGGGACTCGCCTCAGTATGTTTGCTGTGTGGTAAAAGCATTAGCAATTTTAATACCACCAGCTTGATAAAACACTTGCAAAAGTATCACGGTAAAGCAGTATGCTGAATTCGGTCAAGAACCAAGTTGAAGGAAGTGTGTCACGCATCAGCAGCTGCTGCTTTTCCAGCTCAGAGGCTGGAAGACACTAAAGGTGAAATGTAAACAAAAAAAAAACCTGAAAGTAAAAACCAGATGGGAGCGTGGAAAACAACAGGAACAAAGACATAACATGGGTTTACCTTTCGAGGGAGAGTTACAGCTGAAGAGAGGTAGATGACGGAAACATACTGTTTTGAAATCACTGCCTGGGAGCAGCTCTGCGATCCACATGGTGAGGACATCGATGGCCTCACTCACACCATCACGGACTACATCGGCTTCTGTGTGGACAACACCGTACCCACCAAGACCATACGGTGTTGCTCGAACAACAAACCCTGGATCAACCCTGAGATAAAAACACTTCTGAGAGAGAAGAAGAGGGCCTTCAGGTCGGGGAACAGGGAGGTGCTGAAGTCCGTACAGAGGGAGCTGAGGAGGAAGATCAGAGAAGGCAAGGACAGCTTCAGGAAGAAGATGGAGGACAAGCTGCAACAGAGCGACATTGGCGGGGTCTGGAGAAACCTTAAAACCATTTCTGGGCTCCAGAATACCTCTCCCCAGGCCGGGGGGGCAGGGAGTGGGCGAACAATCTGAACCTGTTTTTTAATAGGTTTGACCAACCGCCCTCCCCCCGGACTGCACAACAACCACTGCTGCCTCTAAAGTCGTCGAGACCTGCTGTCCACACCCCACTCCACCAACACCCCCCCCCCACTCCTAGCACACAGCCCCCCAACCTGATCCTCACTAAGACCCAGGTGAGGACGGAGCTGAGGAAGATCAAGGCGAGGAAGGCCTCGGGACCGGACGGCATCAGCGCAAAACTCCTCAAGTCCTGTGCAGACCAGCTGTGTGGGATTGTGGAGCACATCTTCAACCTGAGCCTGAAGCTGGGGAGGGTACCACAGTTGTGGAAAACATCTTGCGTGGTACCTGTACCAAAGACTTCCCACCCCAAAGATCTGAACAGCTACAGACCAGTGTCCCTGACGTCTCACATGATGAAGACCCTGGAGAGACTGCTCCTTGCTCACCTCCACCCCCTGGTGGGACTAGCGATGGATCCACTCCAGTTCGCCTACCAGCATGGCATTGGGGTGGAGGATGCAGTGATCTTCCTCCTTCACCGTTCTCTGTCCCACCTGGAGAAGCCCGGGAATGCGGTGACGATCATGTTCTTTGACTTCTCCAGTGCTTTCAACACCATTCAACCGATGATCCTGAAGGACAAGCTGCTGTGCGCAGGGGTGGACCAGCACCTGTCATCATGGATCCTGGACTACCTCACTAACCGGCCACAGTTTGTGAGAACCCGAGATTGTGTGTCTGACACGATCATCGGTAGCATGGGGGCCCCCCAGGGAACGGTTTTGGCTCCCTTCCTGTTCACCCTTTATACTGCGGACTTCTCACACAACACAACACACTGCCATCTACAGAAGTTCTCTGACGACTCTGTGATCGTCGGCCTCATCTCCAACGGAGATGAAGCTGAGTACAGAGGACTTATCCAGGACTTTGTGGACTGGTGCCATTGGAACTGCCTCCAGATCAACGCGTGGAAAACTAAGGAGCTGGTGGTGGACTGCCGCAGGCACGGACAACCCCTCACAGCACCAGTAAACATACAGGGAACAGACATTGAGATGGTGGCATCCTACAAGTACCTTGGTGTTCATCTGAACAATAAACTAGACTGGTACTTCCGGTTATGGCGGCCACGTAGGAGGGTGTGCTCCACTCTGCTTTGCTCCTAATGATAAAAAAGTAGGCTAAAACTCTCCCAATTGGAACAAAAACCTATTCTAGCGTTTGGGGGCGGATATGGTAAAAACTAAGGCTGTGAAATCAGGCGGAGGAAAAACTGATTCGTCGAGACAAGCCAAGTTAACAGATTTCCACGCTCGTGACGCAGCAGATAAATCGCCTGTGACCATGGCTGAGGAGGGAGCTAGCGGTGGTGCGGTGACTGCCGAAGGAACAAATGTGGTCCTTGCTGCCATCAGCGCTATGAGAACAGACTTTTCGTCTAAGTTTGATGGGATTATAGCTGCGTTAGAAGCTATGAGAAAAGAAATAAGCAACTGTATGGAGCGAATATCGGAGGCAGAACTCCGGATCTCCAACGCTGAAGATGACGTCAACAGCCTGCAATTAAAGGTCCAAACATTGGAATTAAAAAATAAACGTCTGGAAGATAACGTCTTGGACTTAGAATCCCGGTCGAGACGAAATAATTTAAGGCTTGTGGGCCTTCCAGAGGGGGCGGAGGAACAGGATGCGTGTTCCTTTTTGGAAAAGTGGATTCCAGAAGTGCTGAATAACGCAGATCTACAGTCATCAGTCGTCTTGGAAAGCGCACACCGAATAGGCCCACCGAGAGATAAGAAGACAACACCGAGGATGCTGATTATGAAGTTCCTCAACTACAGGGACAAGATGACGGTCTCCAACGCAGCGCGTACTAAAGGAGAAATTAAATACCAGGATCAACAGGTGCGGTTTTACCCAGATTTGGCCGCAGGAATCCAACAATTAAGGAAACAGTTTGACCCCGCCCGTAAAGAGCTGCGCAGCCTTGGGATTCGTCACGGAGTGCTTTATCCTGCAAGACTGCTGGTCACGTATAAAGGGAGAACCCAAGTCTTTAAGACCCCTCAGGAGGCGCAGGAACTCATTAAGCAGATCCAAGGAGAGACTGGCGAGAGCCAAGCATGAAGCAAGAACAAGATATAAAAGGTAGAATATTTAAGCAAGTGTTCAAGTATCTGACTGATTTGAAACATATAGCATGTCTACAAAATATAGATTGTATTATATATAAAAAAAAAAGCTATGATGTACAAAGTTGCTATAAAATTTTGGAGTTAAATTGGAAAAACTACAGAAGAGAGTTATTGTCATGTCATTAAAAGTAGCAGAGTCAGGGTGATTGAGAGGAGGAAAGAGTGAGTGGTTTGACTGATCCTCACGGGGGAGGAGCAGATTCAGGCTATAACGGGAGACGGATTTTTTTTTTTTGATTTTGGGGGGATTACCACGAATGTGGGAAGGGGGAATTTGTTTGTAGTTTGTGGGATGAATGTTCAACCATCCATGTTTTTGCTTCTCTGTATGAGCATGTTTATATTGCAAGGTAATCTCAAACTCTTTATTGATCATAGACCAAAGCGTTAAGCTTAATTTAACATCATGGAATTGCAGAGGTCTACAAAATCTAAAAAAAACTTAAACAAGTTTTGAATAAAATAAAAGACATAGGTTCAAAAATTGTGTTTTTACAAGAAACTCATCTAATAGAGGAGGATGTAAAAAGAATAAGGAGTAGATGGCAGGGAAGTGTATTCACCTCATCATTTTCATCTCGAGCCAGGGGAGTCATGACTCTCATACATAAATCAGTCCCATTTCAAGTGAAAAATGTAATTGGAGATAAATTGGGAAGATATCTAATCATCCAAGGATCTTTGTTATTAGAAAATATAAATCTGGTGAACTTATATGGTCCCAATATAGATGATCAAAACTTCTTCGTTAATTTATTTCTTACTTTAGCATCACTCACAGGGCTATATATAATAGCAGGGGATTTTAAATGTACATTGAATCCCAGTATAGATAGGTCAACAAGACAGGACTGTACGCACAATGGATGTAGGATGACCATTAATCATTTTATGAAAGAATTGAGATTGCTAGATATATACCCGGTTCCGGTTCCGCCGGACCGGTGGCGCCACACGAGTAGGCTGGCCGTTGCAACAGCCTTTTTTTTTTTTTTATCTTCCTTCTTCTTTCTACACCTTTCACTCTGTATATATATCACGGACGCACGGATCGCCCCGGGGGTCTCCCGGGTCGGCGGACGGAGCCACGGTTTGCAGCGGGAGACGCTACAGCGGGGAGGAGCTAGTGCTAGCTAGCACTTGGCCGCCGCCCGGTGCTAATGGGAAACTCGACATACCGGGAGCTGTAGCGAAAACGACGCGGGTGCCGGGCTGGAGTTTAGGCGGCGTGCAAGAAATATAAGACAGAATAATAAAGAGCGATGGCAAGAACCAAGCAGACCGCCCGTAAAATCTACTGGAGGAAGAAGCCCCCCAGGAGACAGCTAGCCACCAGGGCTGCTCGGAGAGGCGCTCCGGCCACCGGCAGAGTGAAGAGGCCTCGCCGTCACAGGCCCGTGGCTCTGAGAGAGATCCGTCGCTGCCAGAAATCCACGGAGCTGCTCATCCGTAAGCTGCCCGTCCAGCGCCTGGTGAGGGAGATCGCTCAGGACTTCAAGACCGTCCTGCGTTTCCTGAGCTTCGCCGTCATGGCTCTGCAGGAGACCAGCGAGGCCCACCTGGTGGTCTCTTCTTCGCTAAGGGGGTCACCATCATGCCCAAAGACTTCCAGCTGGCCCGCCGCATCCGCGGAGAGAGAGCTTAGACTTTCTGCTGCACATTCACCAACCAACCATAATGCTCTGCACTGTGTGTCTATATATATACATTTATAGTAATATGGACATATGTTTACTAGATGTTGTTTTTTCTTGCCTTCTGATTGTTGCTCTGAGTGTTGCTATCCCTGTGCTGTTGCAATCCTGGAATTTCCCCATTGTGGGACTAATAAAGGCTTATCTTATCTTATCTTATCTTATATGGAGAGAAATGAAACCACAAGTCAAAGCCTATTCTTGTTATTCTAACACCTACAAGACATTTTCACGTATTGACTATTTTTTGATCTCCACAGAATTAAGGTCCAAGATTCAAAATTGTTTCTATGATAACATTGTGATCTCTGATCACGCACCCTGCTGTCTAATATATGTAGATAAGAAATTGACAAAGGTTCCTGGTAGGTGGCAATTTCAGCATAAATGGCTTCAAGATGAGGAATTTGTTAAGTACATAGAAAAACAGACAGATGAGTTCTTTGATATCAACACTACACAAACATCAGCATGTATAAAGTGGGAAGCTTTCAAAGCTTTTATTAGGGGGCATATTATTAGTTACACAGGTTCAAAATCTAGGAAGACTCGAGAGGAGAGAGTCCAATTGGAACGTAAAAAAAAATTCTTCAAGAAAAAGTGTATGCAGGAAGTAATCCCAAATTAGAGAATGAATTACTGATTCTGAGAGCTGAATATGACAAAAAATCAGCGAATAGAGCTGCCTGGAGTCTTCTAAGATTGAAGCAAACCTTTTATGAACAAGGTGAAAAATCAGGAAAATTATTGACATGGCAGATTAAACAATTAGAATTTAAAACACCAATTACCAGTATTATAAGTAACGGACAGGCAGTCGTAGATCCTTTAGAAATTAACAGTGCCTTTAGAGATTATTATGAAAAACTATATGATACAAAAAATGAAACTGACTTAACAAAACTAAATGGGTTTTTGGACGGATTATCTATACCATGTATTCCAAATGAAAATAGGGAGATACTGGAGTCAAAAATTAGTCAAGAAGAAGTTGGGCTAGCCATTGATAATATGAAATCAGGAAAAAGTGCGGGACCTGACGGTCTTCTAGTTGACCTCTGTAAAAAATTTAAGAATAAATTAATAAAACCATTTTTAGTAGAGTCATTTTTGGGGGTTTCGTGACCAACCTCCCAGGACCTTTTTTTCTCACTGGATTTAGCATTCTAGACCCATTTTAATGAAAATAAGCTCCCATGTACCTCCCCAAAATTACGGGAAACCTTTTTTTTGCCCAAAATTCAAAATGGCTGCCAAAATGCATACCACCACCTATATCTCAGTAACTAATTCAGCTAGGAGGTTGATTTTGGTGTCTAGACATAGGTTTTTGGGGTCAAGCATTCCATTAATGCTATTAGTTTACTTGTGAAACAAACCCATCACGATGAAATCCAATATGGCCATCAATATGGCCACCGATTAACATTTTTTTTGTTTCTTGACTACTAAGGCACCTAGAAAGCTGATGTTGGTGTCAAAACAGAGGTTTAAGGGGTCATACTATCTGTTTATTCCAATAAAAGTGTGTTTAAATGATTACATAATCGAGAAATCCAAGATGGTGGCCGGCTGTCATTTTCACGTGCAATGGACTTTTTCATATCCGTCACCAAATGAGCTAAAAATGTCAAATGAGGTATCCTTACATTCATTTTTAATAATTATTAGAAAGCGCCTGCATTGATTCAGTGATTTCACTGAGGAACACTTGGGTAATCCCCTTAGGATTCCCGGAATCCTATGCTTGATTCATTGATTCCTTTTTGCATAGCAAGAGAGAGGATGCAGTGATTTTGTAACGTCTGTGCTGCCATAATTCAATTCAATTCAATTCAATTCAACTTTATTTATATAGCGCCATTTCACAACAACAGTCATCTCATAGCACTATCAACTGTAGGGGGGACCCCCACAGTTGCAGAAAGACCCCAGCAATCAGGCGATCCCCTGTGAGCAAGCACTTGGCGACGGTGGAGAGGAAAAACTCCCTTTTAACAGGAAGAAACCTCCAGCAGAACCAGGCTCAGGGAGGGGCAGTCATCTGCTGCGACTGGCTGGGGGGTGAGGGGATAGAGAAGAAGAAAAGAACAGACATGTAGAGAGCAAACAGCACGATGGGGACTCAATCTATGGGAGAGAACAAACAAATGTTAATGACCAGCAAAAAAAATATTTCATAGAGAGTGAGGAAAGGAGTGAGGCCCAGTGCATTACTGGAGGTCCCCCGGCTGACTAAACCTATTAGCAGCATAACTAAGGGAGGGTTCAGAAACACTGTAGTCCTAATCTTTCCAATTTAACCAAGGTTGCCAGGTATGTATAAATTTAGCTTTAAACTTATCTGGAGAGGTTAGAATTCTGAATCTTGTTCCATACTGTATAGTCAGGTAATGTTAGCATATTGACCATGCTGCTTGCTTAATGCTACCGTAATGACAGTAGACAGTACAAGGGCCTTTGACTCTAGGTCTTGTCATCCCTCCTTTTTCTCTCCTCTGTTCTGATAATGACAAATTTGTTTTTGTTTTCAGACACTTATTCATATAAAGTGAGGGATAAAATGGATACTGCAAGTGACAACGATGAATTACCATCAACGTCTTCCGGTGAATACGAATGCATTCTACGTTGTGGTCATCCATGTACCAAAAGTGACTCTTTGGATAATACCAAGGACCAAAAATGGAATTCAATTCGTGAAAAAACTCTACGATGGAAAGGACTTGATCGGTTTCAATGTGGGAATATTGATTGGGCCAAAGGGCCAAAAGGGCATTATATGCACCAGACATGTTACACCACGTTATCTAACAAGCGTTGTCTATCTCAAGCCGAGAAACGTAAGCATAAATTAGAGGTAGATCTTGAAAGAGACAATCAATCAGTTCAGGGGGATCCATCCCCATCTGCTTCTCTCTTTTCACCGAAGAGTCTCCGGTCCAGCATTGGTATTGTGCATGACAAGAACCTATGTGTGTGGTGCAATAAGGGACCACAGAAAAGCAGTCACCGGGACTGGAAACAATTGCTCCTAATATCAACAAAGGACGCCTGGAGAAAATTCAAGTTACACACTGTACACCTGAATGATCCGGTCCTGAGGTCGAGGCTCAACACGCTGATTGCATCCATTCCAGACTGTGAAACAGCTTTCGGGTGGGAAATCCGTTACCATCGCGGCTGCTGGAAACACTACATTCCCGATTCCCAGCCTCTTACAGAAGAAGTCACTCAACACCTGCAGGATGTAAATCTGCGAGAAGCACAAGCCATCTTCTTCAATCATGTTCATAAGGTGATCTTTGATGAACATGAATTTCGGACATTGCAGAGTCTACTGGAGGACTATCAACGAATTATCTTAAATCATGGACATGACGCAAAAGTAAAGTCGAATTATGTGAAGGGAATTCTTATAAAGGAATTTGAGGAGGACATTGGCTTCCATAGACATAGTCGGTTAAATGAGAGTGAACTGGTATATGACAAGAAAGCTGCAGCTACCTATGTAGAAGCAGCACTATCTTCCTTAGGCATAAGCGAGGATCAGTTGGTGAAGAACGTGGCAGTATGACTCAAAGAGCAAGTTGAAGCGACTGATACTGTTCCCTGGCCTCCATATGTATTAGAGTTGGAGAAAAAGGAGGACCTAAATGGGCTACTCCTAAAGCTAATAACATGGCTAAAACACCCAAGTAAATCAGAAGTTGATGACAACCCATCTGTCCGGACCATTGGGTCGATCCTCACGAGCTACATCACAGGAAGGCGCACTTCCTTTGAGGTGAATCTCTCTGTCTTGCTACATGGAATGACCAAAAGTAGAGAGATCGTAGACCTGCTGCACAAAGATGGCCTAGGCATCAGCTACAATGACGTCCTCATGTTGTGAGACTTCTGGGTGTTCAGTGATCTCAAGTCCTCCCCGAATTGTCCCTCCGAACTTGCCTTTGGGAAGCCTGCAATCGCTGTAGTTGACAATGATGACTTTAAGAGTGATACATTGACTGGTGCTGGCCAGGCGCATCGCACTAATGTCATGTTTGTTCAGCCAGAGACATTTGATGAACCATCAGAGAATCAGGAGGATCGGACACTTATGACACCTCAGTTCCTGTCAACATCTCTCAAGGAGATTGGTAGCAACATGCAACACACCATCCCATACAAGACAGTTAAGCGTGGGGAACCGCCTATTCGAGAAAGAGTTGCAGACAACAACCCTCCTGAAGATACATCCTTGCATAGAGGGCGCAGTGTAATACATGCCTTAGTAGTCAAGAAACAAAAAAAATGTTAATCGGTGGCCATATTGGCGGCCATATTGGATTTCATCGTGATGGGTTTGTTTCACAAGTAAACTAATAGCATTAATGGAATGCTTGACCCCAAAAACCTATGTCTAGACACCAAAATCAACCTCCTAGCTGAATTAGTTACTGAGATATAGGTGGTGGTATGCATTTTGGCGGCCATTTTGAATTTTGGGCAAAAAAAAAAGGTTTCCCGTAATTTTGGGGAGGTACATGGGAGCTTATTTTCATTAAAATGGGTCTAGAATGCTAAATCCAGTGAGAAAAAAAGGTTCTGGGAGGTTGGTCACGAAACCCCCAAAAATGACTACTATTTTGGAAATGGTTTTAGAAGCATTTCAAAATAGTAAATTACCGCCATATATAAATAATGCCTTAATTATACTGTTGTCAAAACCAGGTAAACCTTCAAATAAATGTGAAAACATGAGACCAATAAGCCTATGCCTATTAAATGCAGACCTTAAGATAATCTGTAAAATTTTAGCAAGACGACTACAAGAAATATTACCAAATATAATTAACAGAGATCAGAATGGCTCTATAATGGGAAGACAAGGCTTCCATAATGTAAGAAGACTATTTAATATTATTTATTCTAATAAAGAAGCGCCGGATACAGCTCTCCTATCACTGGATGCTGAAAAGGCCTTTGATAGGGTCGAAATGCCCTTTCTTTTTGAAGTTTTACAAAGGTTTGAACTTGGAAAGAATTTCATAAAATGGGTTCAGATAATATACAATAATGCTACAGCAGAAATCCTAACAAACAGCAATATCTCAAAATCAATAAAAATTAATAGAGGTTGTCGACAAGGTTGTCCACTTTCACCTTTACTGTTTACTAGGGCAATTGAACCTTTAGCGATGGCAGTACGTTTACATCCACAAATATATGGAATTAAAGTAGGACCAACAGAACATAAAATCTCCCTGTATGCTGATGACATAATTTTGTTTATGTCAAATCTTAAAAAATCAATTCCGACCTTGTTAAATTTAATAAAGAACTTTGGGGAAATATCAGGATATTGTGGCCGACACACATTGTGGGCTCACGCTGCCACAGAGACAGGACTGAATGTGTATTGTGGGGTGTCACGTCTGCAAGGACTGAGGACTCGAATCTACAGGAGGTAACAAGGAAGTGTGAGATTTGTCTCTTTGTCCCACAGAAGACGCCCCGGAGGGTATTCCGGTTCATCAGGAAATGAGAGACAATGGTGAAGCTTCAAAGGGATGCTTTGTAACTGTATGTTGACTGAAGACACCATGTGACTTGAATTCTGATGCTGGAAATGTATAAAAGGGTGTTGAAGTATGATTCTTTCTCTTTCCTGCTTTGAGAATGCTAGAAGCTGCGTTCTGTCAAATAAAGCTGGTTTTATGACTGAAACTCAGCCTCGTTATTTGAGCATGCTTCTACACTGGTGACCTATGACGGAAAATGAGCAGACAGAATTCTCCCGAGCGGGGCTCGGTGGAAGCCAGCCTGATGGCCGCCTCCACGATCCGGCTGCCCGATTTCTGGCAGCACAGCCCGCACTCATGGTTTAGCGCAATCGAGGCGCAGTTCAACCTCCGGAGAATCTTCAGCGACGACACAAGATTCTACCACGTGGTAGCGAAGCTGGACAGCGACACGGTCCAGAGAGTGGAAGATCTGGTTAATCATCCACCAGACAGCGACAAGTACAGCGCATTGAAGGACGCGCTGATCAGCCATTTCACCCCCTCAGTCCAACAACGAGCAGAGGGGCTCCTGGCACTGTCGGAGGCAGAAAACAATAGACCTGCGGACCTGATGGTGAAGATGCTGCAGCTCAAAGCCTCGGAGGATGGCGAATTCATTTTCGCCCACCTTTTCCTCCGAACCCTACCACCAGCAGTGAGAGTGGCCCTGGCAGAGTCACCCCGATTGGGCAAGCGAGACTACCATGGGTTGAGCAAGGAGGCGCAGAAGTTGGTCGACGCCCACAAGCGGAGCGCGGTTTCGGCCGCGGCGGCCAGTCCGGGAACGGCGTCCGGAGACAGCGCGGGTCCAGCGGCCGCGGCGCCTGATGCACCAACAACGGCGGCGACAGGAGCCAGACGACGCGGAGCGGAGAACGGCTCGTGCTTCTACCACCGCCGTTTTGCAGAGAGAGCGCACAGGTGCGTCCCACCGTGCAATTTTAAGCGCCAGGGAAACATCAAGGCCGAGGGCCGGTAGCAGCTGCGACCCTCGGCAACGAGAACAGGCTGCTTTACCTGACGGATGCACGCTCGGGGAAACAGTTCCTCGTGGACACGGGCTCTCAGCTGAGCTTCGTCACACCCACCTACGCGGAACGGCTGTCGCCTTCTAAAGCCCCCTGGGTGTCAGTGTCAGCAGCGAACGGCTCCACGATTAAAACGTTTGGTGAGAGGACCATGCTTCTGTCCTTACAGGGCCGTTCATTTGAGTGGACATTTATTGTAGCAGCAGTCAGTTTCAACATGTTAGGGGCTGATTTTTTGTGCTCACATGGTTTATTGGTTGACCTTGCTAATAGACGTCTGATTAATGCACTGTCCTTTCATTCTATTCCCTGCACAGCTCGGGTGGCCCCGCCAACTGCACATGCCAGCGTCTCAGCCGCGGGTGGTAAGTTTGACACTCTGCTTGCTCAGTTTCCAGCACTCACAGTCCCCACGTTTTCAGCAACGGTGGCCAAACATGGGGTAGAACGTTTCATAACAACCACAGGCCCTCCCATTTTTGCAAAAGCTCGGCGCTTGGACCCAGCTAAACTGGCCATCGCGCGCGAGGAGTTCACTAATCTGGAAAAACTAGGCATTGTTAGACGCTCCAAGAGCGCTTGGGCTTCGCCATTACACATGGTCCCAAAGGCTGACGGCTCGTGGCGACCTTGCGGTGATTTCCGCAGGTTGAACAACGTTTCAGCTCACGACCGCTACCCGATTCCGCACATCCAGGATTTTTCTGTTCATTTGGCGGGGGCGCGCATTTTTTCTAAAATAGACTTGGTACGCGGCTATCACCAGGTTCCAGTGCGCGCGCAGGATGTCCCCAAAACAGCGGTCATAACGCATTTCGGCCTTTTTGAGTTCTTGCGCATGCCTTTTGGCCTCAAGGGGGCCGCGCAGACTTTCCAACGCATGATGGATGCAGTTTTAAGCGACCTGCCTTTCGTGTTCGTTTATTTGGACGATATTTTGGTAGCCAGCACGTCCGAAGGCGAACATGAAAAACACCTCACAGCAGTTTTCCAGAGGTTGGCAGAGCACGGGTTGATAGTTAACCCAGCAAAGTGCCAGTTTGGGGTGGCGCAGATTGATTTTTTGGGACATCGCGTTTCGGCAGAGGGAGCAGTTCCCCTTCCAAATAAAGTGCGTGCCATAACGGATTTTCCGCAACCTCAAACGGTCAAGGCGCTTCAGGAGTTTCTAGGGATGGTTAATTTTTACAACCGTTTCCTCCCAAGCGCAGCACGACTCATGCAGCCATTGTACACCGTGTTAAAAAAACAAAAGCCCGCAAATAAAGTTGAATGGTCTCTGGAGCGGGAGCGCGCTTTTGCCCAGGTCAAATCGGCCCTGGCAAACGCAGTTTTGTTAGCGCACCCAGTTCCAACGGCCCGCATGGCACTCACCACTGACGCTTCCGATGTAGCGGTGGGGGCGGTAGTTGAACAGTTTGTGGCAGGTACCTGGCAACCCCTCGCATTTTTCAGCAGGACCTTGCGCGATAGTGAACGGAAATACAGCGCGTTTGACAGGGAGCTTTTGGCCCTACACTTGGCCATCCGTCATTTTCAGTTCTGGTTAGAGGGGCGACGTTTCACCGCTTTTGTGGATCATAAACCGCTAACGTTTGCGATGGCCAAAATTTCAGAACCCTGGTCAGGCCGGCAACAAAGGCAACTAGCCGCAATATCGGAGTTTACTACTGATATTCAGCATGTCGCGGGTAAACACAATGTTGTAGCAGACTGCCTCTCGCGTGCAGTAGCACCGCCAAGCCCCATAGGGGCAGACTCTGTAGCCATGGCCGCGGGCCCGGGCAGCAACGCGGGAGCGCGCGCAGCCCCGGTCTGTGTTGGGTTAGATTATGCAGCTATGGCTGCGGAGCAGGTTAACGACGCGGACGTGCGCGCGCTCCAGTCTGGACCAACAGGGTTAAGGCTGGAGCACAGGGTGCAACAAAACGGTATGCCCCCGCTAATCTGCGATGTCTCCACGGGACGGCCCCACCCTGTGGTGCCAACCGCGTGGCGTCGCCGTGTTTTTGACTTGGTCCATTCTCTCGCGCACCCGGGGGTGCGCGCATCGATCAAATTGGTGGGGGAGAAATTTGTTTGGCCCGGGTTGCGCAAACAGGTCAAGGAATGGGCAGCAGCCTGCGTAGCGTGTCAGCGAGCTAAAATACACAGACACACTAAGGCCCCGTTAGAACCTTTCCACATCCCCGCTAAGCGTTTTGATCACGTGCATATTGACCTGGTCGGCCCGCTTCCGTTATCACACAGGCACACACATCTTTTGACGATGGTAGACCGCACCACGCGCTGGCCAGAGGTGATTCCTCCGACATCAACCACAGCGGAAAAAGTTGCGCGAGCATTTTTAGCAGCATGGGTTGCGCGTTTTGGTGTACCGTCGGACATAACGTCCGACAGGGGTCCCCAATTTATTTCCGAGCTATGGTCATCGATGGCCCGCAGCTTGGGGGTGAAGATTCATCGCACCACCGCGTATAACCCCCAGGCTAATGGTTTATGCAAACGCTTTCACAGGTCATTGAAAGCAGCCCTCAGAGCGTCGCTAACGGATACAAATTGGGTAGACAAACTTCCATGGGTTTTATTAGGGTTGCGTTCTGCACCTAAGGAAGATTTGCACGCTTCCCCGGCTGAATTAGTTTTTGCTCAGCCGCTCCGTTTGCCCAGGGAATTTCTTCCTGATAATCCTGCACCTAATGGCACCCCCGCTCAGCCATGGCAGAGCGGCTCAGGAGCAAACACGCTTCCTGGCCCAGTCCACCACAGTTTCCCACACGTTTTTGTGCCCAAGGCTTTAAAAAATGCAGAGTTTGTTTTTGTTAAACATGACGCCCAGCGTCCAAGTTTGCGGCCGTTTTACGACGGACCGTTTCGAGTGCTGGAGACCGGGCAGAAGCATTTTCTGCTAGATTTAGGGGGCAGAAGGGAGCTGATTTGCATTAACAGGCTCAAACCCGCTTTTGTTCTGGCTGACAAGGAGGTGCAGCTCGCGAGGCCCCCCCGCCGGGGCAGGCCGCCGAGAAGACATTCTCCAAAGTCTTCACAGAGAGGTGCTAACAGCTTTAATCCACAGGTGCAGAGAGATGTTGCAGGTGCAGCCAAGCCAGGTTGCAGCAGATTCGGCAGAAGATTAAAACCTAGGCAGTTGGTGGATTGATTAGCGATGTATGGAGTGCTTTGTGTTTCTCTTTTTGTTATGCCATGCAGATTTTGCCTTACTAGACGTTTGGGTGGGGGGTAGTGTGGCCGACACACAGTGTGGGCTCACGCTGCCACAGAGACAGGACTGAATGTGTATTGTGGGGTGTCACGTCTGCAAGGACTGAGGACTGAATCTACAGGAGGTAACAAGGAAGTGTGAGATTTGTCTCTTTGTCCCACAGAAGACGCCCCGGAGGGTATTCCGGTTCATCAGGAAATGAGAGACAATGGTGAAGCTTCAAAGGGATGCTTTGTAACTGTATGTTGACTGAAGACACCATGTGACTTGAATTCTGATGCTGGAAATGTATAAAAGGGTGTTGAAGTATGATTCTTTCTCTTTCCTGCTTTGAGAATGCTAGAAGCTGCGTTCTGTCAAATAAAGCTGGTTTTATGACTGAAACTCAGCCTCGTTATTTGAGCATGCTTCTACAATATAAAATAAATAAAACTAAATCTTCAATATTAATGCTAAATGAGACCCAGAGAAAGCACCCAGCTCCTGAGGTAAATCAATTCAATGTTGTAAATCAGTTTAAATACTTAGGAATTCAAATTGTGCCTAAGTTAGAATCAGCCGCTAGTATCAACTATGAAGCCTTAATGACAGATATTAATGAGTTACTTCAGAGATGGGTGTCACTACCAATGTCGATGATCGGGAGAATTAATATACTTAAAAGTAATATCTTACCCAAAATATTATATTTATTTCAATACATTCCTTTACCACCACCTTCAGATCTATTCTCAAGAATTAAAAAAAAAAGTTAGTGGAATTTATATGGAACAATAGGAGGGCTAGATTACGTCTGTCCTTACTATATTTACCATTTGATCGTGGAGGTCTGAAATGTCCAAACTTTATGTTGTATTACTGGTCAGCACAACTGAGGTCTATGACATATTATTTTTCATCAAATGATCTCCCTCACTGGACGGAGATGGAATCATACAATTTACCTTTACCTCTTCCCTTATTCATATACTCAGACTCGGCTAAAAAATTACAGAAACAAGTTAAAAATCCTATTGTAAAGCATATGATCAAAATATGATATGAAATCAAAAAATATTTAAAAGAACCGCACTTATTGTCACAATTTAGCCCAATATGGGGTAATCAATATTTTACACCAGGGAGAGCGGATGCTGTATTTAAATTATGGAATTTAAAAGGGATTCAAAAGATTCAAGACTTATATTTGGCACGTTCAGACAACATAATGTCTTTTGAAGAACTGAGGGCCAAATTTAATCTTAATAGAACACATTTTTTTAAATATCTTCAGCTTAGGAATTTTATTCGATCAAATCAAAATAATGCTCTCACCCAATCTACCTATTCATACTTGGAAAAAATTTTGACGAAAAATAGTAAAAGAAAGGGTATTATTTCAGAGTCCTATAACTCACTGATATTATCCTCAAGTGAAAACTCACAGAAAAGAATGAATTATTGGAAAGAAGACCTGCAAATTGAAATTTCAGAGGAACAATGGGAATTGGCTTGCACAGAAGCTCAAACCAAATCAATAAATGTACGTCTTAAATTGATACATTTTAAATGGTTAATGTGGATGTATGTTACACCGGTGGAGTTAAATAGATATAACAAAAACATACTAGATATATGCACAAAATGTATGGAAAGTAAAGGAACTCTATTTCATTGTTTATGGGAATGTAGAAAAATTAGAATGTTTTGGGAAGAGGTGAGGGTAACAATTGAAAAAATAATTTCAAAACAACTCATATTGAATCCTAAATTGTTTTTGTTGGGTCTGTATCCAGAAAAGCATAACTTTAATAAGAGTGAAAGAACATTCATAGACCTCAGTTTGCTTAATGCCAAAAAATGTATTGCACTACTGTGGAAAAAGACTCATAGATCAGATGTGACTCAGTGGTTAAGACAGATGTTAACAAACCTTCCACTAGAAAGAATAACATACATATTGAAATCAAAGGAAAATGTGTTTGAGAATATATGGAGACCTTTCATTGATTATGTAAAGAAACTAAACATAACTTCTGAAGAAGAAGGTGAATGATATGTGTGGACCTTGTAAATTCGAAATTGGTGAATGTATAATATGTGTACTTATGCAATGGATTACCTAGGCTAAACAGAGGAGCATTGTTTGACTTGTTTTGTTAATGGTTGTTGGTGTTTTTAGAACATTTATTTTTAATTTACTTTAGTGTTAGGGTTTGATTGTTGGTGTCAAGTTTGTTAAAAAAAGGTTCAATAAAAATATTGTGGAAGAAAAAAAAAAAACTAGACTGGTCACACAATACCGACGCACTCTACAAGAAGGGACAGCACAGGCTGTTCCTACTGAGGAGACTCAGGTCTTTTGGTGTACAAGGGGCGCTGCTGAAGACATTCTACGACATGGTGGTGGCATCAGCCATCACTTTTGGAGTGGTCTGCTGGGGCAACGGCATTACAGCAGCCGACAGGAAGAGACTGAACAAACTGATCAAGAAAGCTAGATCTATCCTGGGGCAACACCTTGACCTAGTGGAGGAGATAGGAGAGAGAAGGATGGTGGCTAAACTGTCATCTCTGCTGGAGTCCAAGTCCCACCCTATGCAGGACATATTGAACGCACTGAGGAGCTCATTTAGCAGCAGACTACATCATCCTAGGTGCGCAACGGAGAGGTTTCGCAGGTCCTTCTTGCCTACGGCTGTCAGACTGTATAACCTAAGCAGGGCTACTCACAGAGATAGCAAAAAACGTGACGACCTAGTAGTATTGAATGCAAAAGACGCAACAGACTTACACAAATGGTCCCCTCCAGTATACAACTAGGACAATATCAGTCGCTGCGGAGGGTGACAATATGTATGATTACATATTCATACTATGTAGGATAACTAAGTAGACGGTTATGCTGTTTATTCCATCTTGCTACAATGCTCCGCACTTTGTATATATATTTATGTGTACGTATGTATAGCCACTGCTCTTATTTATATTTTTCGTATCTTCTTAATTATTGCTCTGAGTGTTGCTATCCCTGTGCTGTTGCAATCCTGGAATTTCCCCATTGTGGGACTAATAAAGGCTTATCTTATCTTATCTTATCTTATCTTATCTTAAATAGCAAATTATTACATGAACTGGAAAGCAGGACTAGAACAACAAGACTCCATGCAATGGAACAGGGATGACTTTAAAATAAGAGCAAACCTAAAAACTAGGAATAAACAGAGAATAATATCAGAAACACTACTAAATAAACCAAGGACAAGGAGAATACTTATGATAAAAATAACAATGGATGGCAAAAATGCAACTTAAAGGGATAGTTCCTTTATTTTCAGATCTACAGCATTTTTACCTCATGTATAAAGGGGCACTTTGAATTTCATCTGAATGTTTATTTAAACACTCATCTTTAAATTTTTGCATAAACTTGCACTTACAACTTCAGAATGCATGTTTACATAGTCCTGACCAGTGAAATGCTGCCATTGTTGCAAAGTTTAAAATAAAAAAAGCAGCAGTGCTGCTGAACTGAGTCAAATTTGTGATATATTCTTTGACTTTTAGATTTATGTTTTTATATGTGTGCAACATGCAAGCAGTCATTATCAAAGTATGTTCTGTATTTTTATTGTTTTAACCTGTTGCACTTCGGTGTACCGCGGGCAGGCACGTCTCTGCGTCCTAGGACGCACGAGGGCATCCTAGTACGCACACTGTGCGTCCTAGGAGGCACTGAAAAAAACCCCAACTGCATTACTGTTCATCCACTACAGACACAGCCGCGAACAGAAAGCCAAAGGAGTGCTTTGATTGGTTTAGATGTGTTTGACCTCTCATTTGACTAATAATAGCCTTGAATTGGGTTTCTGAAACCTTGAAGAACCAATGACTGAAAACCTAGCAAGAAGGACCCGCCTATCAACGGCTGCGAATACAGCCAGCCAATTGAAGCACAGAAGTTCGAAAGCTGTTTTGTGTAAGGCTGGGTGACACACAGGCGTTCGCCAGTCTTTTTTTCTTATTACTGTTCTTATTTGTTTTGAAAAATCGTTCGCCAAAACCGCAATCATGGAAGCGCAAAACCGCAATAATGGAATTATGGTTTGACCAGGTCGCGAGACCAGAACCACGAGTCCGTAACAAGCGGACCAGCTTCATGTTCGTCTGACAATGAGGAAGAGAAGTTCGCCAGCTACGCTGCTGTTGTGAACAGGTAAGTGTTATAAGCTAAATTATTCTTTATCCCTGAAAATTGTAATCAAAAATGACTTTTGACTGATCGGTAAATTACAACTGTGCATAGTAGACCGCGGCGCACCGTGACCGCAGCTCACCGGGCGATATCCGTCCTCTGTAGCGGTGGGGGGGGGGGGGAACCCCCCCCCCACACACACACACACACAGCCCTGAGTGTCACCTGTCATTAGAGCCCAACATCAAGCTTCTATATTGAATCATTCAAAAGTTACAGACGTTTTTCCAAACTGTGCCATTTGGCACAATTTGGCACAGTTCAAAAACGCCTGGGAACAACCTGAGTATAAAGCTGTGTAATATATTCATTTTTTGTGGCATTGTTACAAAATTTTGACCTCAGCTGGATAACACTTGGTTCTACATTTCTGTTGCATTTTCCAGCCCGGATCTGAAGCTGTGTGTTATTTGCAAGCATTTGTATCCAAAAAAACACCCAGGCGAAATTTATTTTCTTCAAGTTCAGTATGTTTAGATGACTGTTACTCAGTGGCCGGAGCACTTAGAGAGATTATGACTGTTTTGCCAAAAAATTCAAAGTGTTTTCTTTTAAATGAGACCAACCCCATGAAGATGCTGCAAAGGGTTGAAGAACAGGTTTTGATTTACTTTGGGTACGTTATTTTTTGGCGTTTTTAGGGAAATTGACCAGAGTGCAAGGGGTTAAATAAGAGAGATGGTATCGGGTTTGGATCGGTTTTGGCTGATACTCAAAGCCACAGTATCTGTATCTTATCAGACTTGAAAAAGTGGTATCGGCTCATCCCTAGTAGAAACATGTGACATCAACCCAGTATTGCTATTGGGTGTGACCAGCTGTGATATCCTTAAAAGCCAGAGATACATATACACGAGAATTAGAGCGGCGAGAGCACCAGGCCTTCTCGTCCAATATCAGTGATTAACCTCACAGATGTGCTTCTGGAAGAATGGTCAAAAATTCCCATAAACATACTCCTAAACCTTGTGAAAAAGCACTCTTTGCATCTATAACAACTTCGGCTCCACAGGGAAGGCTTTACACAAGGTTTAGGAGTATGTTTATGGGAAGTTTTGACCATTCTTCTAGAAGTGCAGTTGTCAGGTCAGGCACTGACATTCGACAAGAAGGCCTGGCTCAGAGTTTCCACTCTAATTCATCCCAAAGGTGTTCTGTCAGGTTGAAGCCACGGCTCTGTGCAGGTCAGTCAAGTTCCTTCACACCAAACTTACACCAATCATCCATGTCTTTATGGTCCCCGCTTTGTGCCTTGGTGCCCATTCATTTAGAGGGATGTCCCAGTACTTTTGGCAATATAGTGTATGTTACTGGCCACTGGAGTCTCGTCATCCAACTGCTCAGATGTAAATATTATGATTATTTCGGACCCATATATGAAGAATATAAAGACTTTAATTCTGCACCTTTCTAAACATTTAGTTGATGTATTATTTTTTAAATATTTTGTTTTCATAAAAATACTGTCTACTTCACCTTGAAAGGGTAGATGCATCTTTGAAATAAAACACTTTTGTTCCTCTGAGCCCAACACTTTCACACAGTAAAAGTCACCTTTAAAATTAAAGGTGTTCAAAGATTTAAGATTCAAAGATTTTTATTTGTCAGTACTTCTATATGTACAGGACATAAAGTAGAATTGAAATGTCATTTCTCTCTCTCTCTCTCTCTCTTAGTGGTGTGCACAATATGTAAGACAAGAAGGAATAAGGATGGAAACCAACAACAACAATCTATGTACAGTAATGCTACCTGTAGTGCAAATAAAGGTAAAAAAAAAAACGCAGCAATCCTATGTACAGTAAACCGTAACACTGGTACATTGCAAGTTCAATGTGGTAATGGGAGTGCAGACAGTGACAGATTGGTCTGTGCATAATCAGTATTGCAATAACAGACAGCAGCAGGTATGGCATTTCTGCAAATGGTTGCAATAAGGTGCAAGACATAAAGCAGCAGATGTGGTACTGTTCATGTGCCAAGTCTTTCCGTGCAAACAGCTGAAGTAGAGTTGTTGTGTGGGTGCGTGAGTTATGGTCCAGGGGCAAGGGGTGGGGGGTGGGGGGATTCAGGGTCCTGATGGCCTGCTGAACAAAGCTGTTTAGCAATCTTGTGGAGCGGGCCCGGAAGCTCTGGTACCTTATCCCTGAGGGCAGGGGGCTGAAGCAGGAGTGCGAGGGGTGGGAGGTGTCACCTGCGGTGTTGATGGTGAGGCGGGTGTGGTAGATGTCTGAGAGGGAAGGCAGAGGGGCACCAATGATCTTGCTGGCTGCTTTCACTGTGCATTGTAGAGTTTTCCAGCAGGAGGCGGTGCAGCTTCCATACCACACAGTGATGCAGCTGGTGAGAATGCTCTCAATGGTGCCCCGGTAGAATGAGGACATGATGGGGGTGGGACTCGTGCTCTCCACAGTTTGCGGAGAAAATAGAGGTGAGTTTGAGCCTTCTTGGCTAGTGATGTGGTATTGTTAGACCAGGAGAGGTCCTCGGAGATTGCACCCCCAGGAACTTGGTGCTGCTCATCCTCTCCACAGCTGCTCCATCGATGATCACAGGGGGATGCTGTGTCCTCTCCTGAAGT
Source organism: Pholidichthys leucotaenia (assembly GCA_020510985.1). NCBI lineage: Eukaryota > Metazoa > Chordata > Actinopteri > Cichliformes > Pholidichthyidae > Pholidichthys > Pholidichthys leucotaenia. Next base: position 373,686,746 of record CM035837.1, read on the forward strand.
CAACCACGATCTCCTTGGTTTTTCCCAGGTTCAGGAAGAGGTTATTGTCTTTACACCACTGGACAAGTTGGCTTACCTCATTTCTGTAGTTGGTCTCTTCATTGTTTCTGATGAGGCCCACCACTGTCGTATTGTCCGCAAACTTGATGATGTGGTTGGCGCTATAGGCTGGTATGCAGTCATGGGTCAGCAGGGTGAAGAGCAGTGGGCTGAATACGCACCCTTGTGGGGCCCCTGTGCTCATTGTGATGGTCTTGGAGGTGTTGCTGCCGACCCACATGTTCTGTGGCCGCTCTGCGAGAAAGTCCAGCACTCAGCTACAGAGAGAGATTTTGAGTGCCAAGTGTCTGAGTTTTTGTATTAGGTGCTGGGGGATGATTGTGCTGAATACTGAACTAAAGTCCAAGAACAGCATTCGCACATAGGAGTTCTTTGAGTCCAGGTGGATGAGGGCTGGATGGAGGGCAATAGAGATGGCATTTTCTGTGGATCTATTAGACCTTTATGCAAACTGAGATGGGTTGTGAGAGGGAGGCATAGTGGACTTGATGTTCTGCATGACCAGCCCCTTGAAGCACTTCATTATGATGGAGGTCAGTGCTACTGGCCGGTAATCATTGTAGCTGGATGGGACAGGCTTCTTTGGGACTTGTATTATGGTAGAAGCTTTGAAACATGTGGGGACAACAGCTTGACTCAGGGAGATGTTGAACATGTCGGCCAGGACACTCATGAGCTCCTCTGCACAGTCCTTCAGAACGTGACCTGGTATGTTATCTGGTCCAGCTGCCCTGCGTGGGTTGATCCTGCAGAGGGTCCTCTTCACCACTTATAGCCTGTGTGTCTGGGGGAGGAGTGGTCTTCTGTGCTGATGTGCTGTTTTGTGCTTCAAAGCGGCAAAAGAAGTCATTTAAATTGTTGAGCAGTGTGATGTAGCTCGCACAGGCCTGAGGTGGTCTGTAGTTGGTGAGGGTCTGTATGCCACACCAGTGAGACTGTGCACTTCTGGTGTTGCTGAAGTGGCTGGATATTTTGTTGCTGTACTGTTGTTTTTCTTCCTTGATGCCACGGGACAGGTTGGCCCTATCTGTTGTTAGCCCTGCAGTGTCACCAGCCCTGAAGGCTGCATCCTGAGCCCTCAGGAGCCTGTGAACCTCTGCTGTCATCCATGGCTTCTGGTTAGCATGAACAGTGATGGTTTTGCAGTGAGTGACATCACCAATGCATTTAGCTATGTATGCTACAACCTCAGTGTACTCCTCTGTGTTTGTGTGTTCATTGTGATTGGCTGCATGCTTGAAAATGTCCCAGTCTGTGGTACAAAAGCAGTCTTTCAGAGCATTGGAGGCACCCTTTGGCCACACACATATAGTCATGTGAAAAAATTAGGACACCTCATAAAAAATTCAGTTCTTTATTAAAAAATGTTCACATATCTGTGTCTAACCGTGTTTTTGTTTTTATTAGCATTTTTTATTAGCTGGCAGGAGAGACGTTGGCCGCCCACAGCTGCGCTTTAGAGACGTCTGCAAGAGAGACATGAAGGCCCTGGAGATCAACACAGAGCGCTGGGAGGACCTTGCAACGGACCGCTCCAAATGGAGAGGCACCCTGACCAGACAGCTCAAGGCAGGTGAAGAGAGACTGACTGCTGCAGCAGATGAAAAAAGGACCCGCAGGAAGAACCGCCACAGACCCAGCAGCACGGAGGCCACCCACAAGTACGACCTGTGTGGCAAGGACTGCCATTCACGCATCAGCCTGTTCAGCCACAGGCGGTGCTGTTCCAGCAGAGCAGACGTTTAGGATTCTCTTCCATGGTCATCATAGACCAACGAAGGCCGACGAGCATTTTTTTAACATTTATTTTAGCCATTTTAAGTAGGAATGAATGTGGGGGTGTCCTAAAAAGATGGGGGGTGTCATAATTTGTTCCTCACTATTCGTTTAGGATTACATTTTACAGAAAATTTGAAAAAAAAGTATTTAATTCATTTTTAATTGTTTAGTTGTATTACATGAATCTCCCAGTATTTTTAACATTGATATTAAATATCCATTTGTCCAAATATGTTTAAAAAAGGCTTATAAAGGGTGTTCTAATTTTTTCACATGACTGTACCTGCTTTTTAAGTTGGTCTGATGGCTTTTACGCTGGGTCTGTATGCAGGCCTTAGCAAGATGGTGATGTGATCAGAGAGACTACGGTGGGGGAGGACTTGTATGTTCTCATATGGGTTGTGTACACAAAGTCCAGCAAGTTGCCTCCTCTTGTTGGAAAGTACAAATGTTGGTGTAGTTTTGGTAGGAGGGCCTTTAAATCTGCATGGTTGAAGGCTCCTGCTGTGATGAGGAATCCGTCTGGATGTGCTGTTTGTGTCTCACTTATATTCTGATAGAGTTCATTTATTGCCTTGCTCCTCTCACTGGTGGCGGTGGGTGGGAAATACATGACAACTAGCAGGATGGATGTAAATTCTCTCGGTATGTAGAACGGTCTGCACTTGATGATCATAAACTCCACCAGTGGAGAACAGTGTTTGTGCACAACAGTCACATCTTGGCACCAAGGGTCACTGATGTAAACACACACGCCTCCTCCTCGGGTTTTCCCTCCTTCCGTGAACACCCGATCAGTGCGGAAGCATGTTAGCCCCTCTAACTGAATAGCAGAGTCTGGGATATTGTCATTTAGTATGTTTCTGTAAGGATAAAAACACAGCAATTCCACGCATCACGTTGCATAGATCTCAGGAACTGTATGTGGTCTATTATGTTGTCTAGTGAGCATACGTTAGCCAGAATGAGGGTTGGAATCGGGAGTCTATATGGGCTAGCAGCTAGCTTAGGTTGGATTCCTCCACGCTTACCTCGTTTCTGCTTTCTCTCACACCGTCTACAGCGTCTCCATTTGGGATGAGACGCAACAGGTGAGTCTGGGAGTGTGGAAGTGTGGCGGAGAAGTCCTTGGCCACGGAGTTCCTCTGTAATGCTCCGGTCCAAGATGTAGTGTTTGCTCATATTCCTTATCTCCAGAAGGTTGTGACGACTGTAGCTTGTATGCAACATCATATGTGAACATTCAACACATGAATATACACTTACTGTAGGCATAGTTTAAAACAACACTAAACGGCACAAACATGAAGAGAGAGGGGAGGTCGCTGCGTGTTCATGCACTGCCTAGATTAAAAGTGTTAAAGGTAAAATGTGCAAGTTAAAGGTGAAATTTGAAATCAGCACTTGAGGCCCTATAATTTTGAAATGATTAACAAATAAGGCAAAAAAAGCTATTCTGGTTATTTCATTAGATGGATTCACTAGATTATTGATCAATATGCTGGTCAAATGCTTATACGTATAAATGATAATTAAGTCTTTCTATCTCACTCACAGAACAGTAGATTAAAAAAAATATATGTAGCTTGATAAACAGTGTTGGGCAAGTTACTAAAAATAGTAACTAATTACAGTTACTAGTTACTTCTTTTCAAAAGTAGTTGAGTTCCTTTACAATTACTGCATGATTAAAGTTACTTTTACTTTATTACTTTTAAATGCATACTTAAATCATCTTGCACACATGGCAAGACAATTTAATTAATGGATTACATTATGGGTTTATTAATGTCAGGCTGAAAAACAGACTGTTTCAGACAGAACTTTTAGAACATGTTTAATCTGCTTTATCCTGCCTTGAGAGCTCTTAACGTGGGAAAAATCTGAAGAAAGTCAACAAGATATTGCCAGTAATTTCCTCATTTTGAAGTGAGAAATAGGGTTTGTGGAGTGAGAGAAGAAAAAAGAGTGAGACTCACTCCAGAAGAGTGAGAGTTGACAACACTGCATAAAGCTGTCCATGTTTATCTTACCTTTATGATATGAATTAATTTGATGTGCAGTGATCCAAAGAAAATGTCCATTATCCAGAGTCCAAATGTCTGCTGTGACAGAGACATGATCCAGTCCCTCAAATTCCTTTTGGAGATCAAAATCCATTTTTGAATAATCTTTATCCAGGTTCAGGTTCAGGTTACTTTATTTGTACGCGTAGGTAGATTTGTTTTGCAGTCTGGTGACATCCATATTTACAAGCCACAATTACATTCAACATGGACACAAACACAGGCACACATGAAGCTGACTATAAACATGATAAAAATACTCAAGGCTCCATCAATCAGGGTATAAAGACAAAGAGATGAGAGAAAAAACAGAGGTAAGAGAGAAGGATCATATTAAAAAGTTAAAAACTAGTCAAAGAGGTTAAAAACTCAAAGGTCTAAAACCCAATAAAATATTTAGAACCCAAATAACATCCTACAAAAATAAGTAAATATAAAATGGAGTTAATAAATAGGTACCTAAATTATGTGCAATATATTGTTACAACTTGTTCAACTCTTTGACAGCAGCAGGAACAAAGCTGTTTTTGTAGCACTGGGTTTTACTTTTTGGGACAGCAAACCTCCGTCTTGAGGGAAGAAGCTGAAAGTTGCAGTGCGAAGGGTGGGAGTCATCATTTAAAATAGAGGTAGCCATCCTCTGTACTTGTCTGGTGTACAAGGATGTCAGGCTCAGCTGTGACTCACCAAGCAAACGACTGGACCATCTAACTACCTGATCCAAGGATTTCCTCTGTTTCAGTTTTATCTGACCAAACCATGACACTAAAGAAAAGGATAAAACAGATTCAATAAAAGCCCGATAAAACATTGTCATTATGGTTTGGTCAATTTGGAAGCGTGCAAGTTTTCTCAAGCAATGCAAATGTTGCTGACCCTTTTTGCACACCCTTTCACAGTTCTCTTCAAAGTTTAAATTACTATCAATAATCGTCCCAAGATATTTGTAGGATTGTACACATTCGGTGGTCTGGCCTTTTAGTACGGTGACTTTGTGCCTGGGAGTTTTCCTCCTAAAGTCAATAGTCATGTCTTTAGTTTTTGTCGTATTCAGCTGCAGGTAGGAATCCTCACACCAGTGAACAAAATCATCAACTACTGGGCCGTGGCCACTCTCACCATCCTGGAGGAGACTGACAATAACTGAGTCATCAGCATACTTTATAATGTGTCTGTTGTCATGTCTGCTCCGACACATGTTTGTGTACAGGATGAAGAGTAGTGGTGACAACACACACCCCTGAGGAGAGTCAGTAGAAGAGCACTTTAGGTCAGACAATGTACCACTGACCCTTACTCTCTGCGTCCTGTTGGTTAAGAAATCCAGAATCCAACCCACCAGATTATTGCTCAAATCAAATTGTTGCAGGAGCCTTTCAACTAAAATATGAGGTTGGATTGTATTAAAGGCGGAGGAAAAGTCCACAAATAAAAGCCTGGCGTGTGTCCCATTAAAATCCAGATGTTTAAAAACCATGTTAAACAGAGTGACAGTGGCGTCTTCCACTCCTCTGTGAGGCCTATATGCAAACTGCAGAGGATCCAATGCATGCTCAGTCTGCTTTAGGACCTCACATCTGACCAGTTTTTCAAAAATTTTCATTAAAATTGAAGTCAAAGCAATTGGTCTAAAGTCGTTTACCGTTTTAGGACAGCTGGATTTTGGAACGGGAACAACCACGGCTTCTTTCCAGATCTTAGGCACATGTTGTGTCTATAAGGATTTATTGAAAATGTAATGAAATATTGGACTCAGTTCATGTGCACAGGACTTTACCAAGTGCCCACATATATTATCAGGGCCCTGACTTTTGTTCACTTTTACAGCACAGAACTCCCTTTTAATATCCTGCACCTCAATATTAAAGTGCTGATTGTCTTTGAGTTTCTGTTTCAAATCTTGGGTTTCAGTGCTAAAATCAAAGGAGTCAAAACGACCATAAAAACAATTAAGAGCATTAGTCAACTCTGTGTCTGAATTAAAACCATCTAAAAACACATGATTACTGCGCTCTGTGCTCTGAAGGCCTGCAATAGTTTTCATACTGGCCCAGGCTGAACCAAGTTTCTTTGTTGCCATCTTGCTTTCCAACTCTGATTTATAATTCTGTTTTGCTCTTAAAATTTCGGCCTTCAGCTCTTTTGTGGCAACCTGTAGCTCAGAAACAGACCCGTTTAAAGGCAAGTGCTTTCCTCTGTAAGCAGGATTTAACTGATTTTGTAACCCATGGCTTGTTGTTGGGATATATTTTGACACGTTTACGTGGAACGATCGTATTTTTACAGAAAGCCATGTATGAGCATGTGACGTCCACCAAAGAGTCCAAATCATCCCCGCAGGACCGTGTGAACATCTCCCAGTCTGTACAGTTAAAGCATTCCTGGAGGCTGTGCACTGAATCTTCTGTCCACACATCTATGTCTCTGGTCTCCACCTTGCCTCTTCTGAGAGCAGTTTTATATGTGGGCAGCAAATGTACACAGTTGTGATCTGAGGATCCTAAAGGAGGAAGGGGGAGTGATTTATAGGCCCTCTCTATGGATCCATAGCACAGGTCCAATGTCTTTTTTCGCCTGGTTGGGCAGGAGACATACTGATAAAAGTTTTTAAGTGTCTTCTTTAAAGAAACATGGTTAAAATCCCCAAGAATAAAGTTTGGCGCCTCTGGAGAAATTGACTGCAGCCGCTGCACCACATCAAAGATGGTGCTGGAGGCAGAGTCAGCGTCTGCCCTCGGGTGGATGTACACAGTCGTGATAAAAAGTTGGGGGAACTCGCGAGGCAAATAAAAGGGGCGTAGTGACACAGACAGAAGCTCCACATCGGGTGTACAGATGCGCTCTCTGACCATGACAGATGTGCAGTACTGTTTATTAATATATAAACATACGCTGCCCCCCTGACGCTTCCCCGTTACCTCTTCCTGCCGATCAGAGCGGAGTGGGGCTCCAAAGTCATCAATCCACAGGTCCGCGTCCCGGTCATGCGCAGTAAGCCAAGACTCGGTATAAGCCATGACACAGCAGTTCTTAAAGTCCTTCTGGTAGCGTACATTCCCTTGAATTTCATCCACCTTGTTCCTCAGAGATTGTATGTTCCCAAAAATCATAGAAGGAAGAGGAATGTTACCAAACTGACGTCTTCTCAGGCGTAGTTTCACGCCTCCACGCTTTCCGCGCTTCCTTCTCCCGTCTCTCTTTTCACCGCTGTGTCCATGAACGTCTCTCAAAATAAAGTCCGGCAGTTGCGGCTTAGACTCAATCACAGACGCTGCATCATCCGTGTTTAAATGCAGCAACATGTCCCTGGAATATTGTATTCTGCCCGGCATGATCCCGATCGCGCTCACCTCAGAGACACCTCAGAGACACTATACAGAAATGCATTTTAATTTCCATGGATCACAGTCCAGGGTCTGGGTCATAAACTGTCTGATCCATACCTGTGCTTGAAATCCAGCCGTGGGTGTGGGGACAAGAGTATTTCCACTTTACATCCAGCCGTGGCTGTTCAGATAGTGTAGATCCACTAACACAGTGTTGTTAGCATAGCATAGCACTAGCTTTGTCAGAGCTTTGTTGCTGTTTTCAAGTGCTTCTGAAGATCGCAGTAGGTTTCAACTGGCACTTAGCTTGCAAACCACCAATATCCTTTTGTCCTTAACCACAACAAAGGAAAAATAATCTGTCTATTTCCACAAAAACAAAGTAGCTTCATCTTTTCCTCCGCTCAGTAGTGAAGAATTGCAACGGGTCACGTCAACTGACGGCTACGTCAGCTACGATAGGGTCAGTTTGTATATTAATTTATTTACGCTAAAAATATCTATCCATATTAATAAAAGAAGTAACGAGTAACACATCTGATCAAATTTCCGTAACTGTAACGCATTACTGAATTTTTAAACAGTAATTTTGTTACACAGCACGTTACTGCAAAACTAGTGGCGTTACAGTAATGCATTACTCCCAACACTATTGATGAATACATGAATACCTTTTATTTATTCAGGAGCAAGTTGTCAAAGATGTATTTTAATTTTTTTTTTTATTATGAGCAATATTACTTTGAAAACAAAAAGATGATGGATTTCACTCAGAGCCTTCTCACTCAAAATTGAATTGTGGCATATAAATACTTGCATCATTTTTTAAAATTTATTTCAGTTACTACATTTATTTTACGTGTCAAGACAGTTTAGAATTAGGATAAATGCATTACTTGTCAAAGCAACTTGGTTTAATCAGTCAAAATCTATGAAACAAGACTGAATATGATATGCTGTGTCACGGGCAGCGAGAGCGTGCCCCTCCCGTCCCGCCTCACCTTCACCAACTCATCACTACACCTGAGGCAGAAGACGCACCTGCTCCCGCTCATCGGCCAGCGTACTTAAGGAGGCTCTCTCCGCGCATCCAACGCTGGCTCGTCTGTGTATACTGCCCCGTTGAAGACAAGCAAGTATTGTTTGACAAACTTGGACACGTCGTCTAACTTTGTTTCTCTCTCTTCCTCAGGTTGCTGCCACCGTGCAGGTGTGTCCCTGGGACTGCGCGCACTCCTCTGCCACATCTCCACCATCCCTCGGCTTCCAACCTCTACCCGGTCAGGCACCACCAGCTCTTCCCCTTCACCCTACTGGTTCGTCTATTTCCCGCTGGGGCCCAGCCGGTTCTCCCTTGGACCCCAAGTAAGTGGCAGTTTGGCTCGCCCATTTCCCCTTACTCCGTTCCTCCTCTCACAGCTCTCATCTTCTCTCCACAGGTTGATTCCTCTGGCGAGTGACTGTTTCCATAGCTGTCCGCTTATTTTGAAATCTAATAAATCCTCAATCGTGCCTCTTCGTGTGGTTGTTCTCCTGTTGCTGTTGCATCGTGCATGTGAGCTGTCAGCTAATTTAAACCATGACATGCTGTGAGACATACTTGATCAATTTACATATAATGTACGAATTTAAAACAAATTAGATTGATTTATAACAAATACACTGTGGTAGTGAATTGCCTGAGTTTTATTAGTGAGATTACAAAATTAATAATTGTTATTTTTATGCAGTTCATTTTTGACTGACAAATGGATATCACAGCAAATGTATTAGGATGTCTTCTGTGAAAATTCATAAATCTAAATGTATGGAAAATTGTTTTGCAGTTTAAATGGATAAAGTACTAAATGTCTTTTTCTGAGTGGGTGAGTCCAAGCAACTCTCTCTCTATATGTGAATCAGGCTTTAGAACAATTTTGGCAATTTCACTTAAAAAGAAACTTCCCTTGCATCTGCTTGTCAAGTCTTTCTTTTCTTGGATTTAAGGAGATGACTGATTTAAGATTCAGTCAGAAAAGTTGATGGCATACTTTGGAAACAATCAATCAGCGCCAAGACATTGACAGCTAAAATCCTACTCATCAATGCCACCAAAGAAAATGACACACAAGAAGAAAGGATGGAACTTTTGTGCACAGAGAGAAACTAAGCTTAAGTGGGGGGTGACATTAGAATAAAGCGCTATTAGAATAAACCATTATCATTATGCTAAGAGAGAGCACAGCCCGGTGTTTAGACAGAGCAGTGAACTGTGTCTAATATGATTACATGACATTCCTCACAGTTCACACCGAGCCCAGAGGCCTTTGTTTGACCTGATGTTGACCTCCCCTTTTCTCAAATGCCCCGGCTGTGACTCCTCCATGGCTCAGTTCCCTTGTCCCATGCAGTAATTCTCTGACTAAATTCACATCTTCCCCTCCCACTCATGCATCATGCTGCATCTATCTCTTTTTATCCCTCTTGCTTAGCTCTGTCCTCTCTTGTTTTATCTTGCCTTATCCTGCCAATCTCATGTCCTTGTTATCCCTCCCTGTCTCCCCTGCACACCCTCCCCACTCCCCCCCCCCCATCTCTCTCTCCCTGTCCATCTCTCTCCCTCCTCTTCCTCCCTTCTGTCTTCTCTCTGCCGTGGAGGTCAGCTATGATGCAGAGCCAGAGAACTCGCCCATGTTTAATTACATTAATAAAACACCCTGCGAGGTAGAATGACCTCCCCCCTCCAACAACCCCCCCCCCCCCCCACTTCCATACCTCACCCTTTCCACCCAGTTCCTCCCTCCCTGTTGTTCTGCAGGCGTAGGTCTATTGAGGCTCCCTGCAGGCCCAGTCCAATTGGTGCCAGGTTGCATTTCATGGCTGATTGCGAGGCATGTGTTTCTCCCTCTCCAGCATTGGTTCCACCCCCCCCCCCCCCCAACAATCTCCAGCGGTCCCCGACATGCTCACTTCACTGGAGGTCATGTCAGAGACTTCTCCCTCCCTCCCTGACCTGCTGTAGGTGGAGGATGCAAAGGGGAGCACGCTGGCAAAATGAGACCTGTCTCCACACAGCTGTAATGAGGGACATGCCCTTCTGGATGAGCTCCTCAGAGGTGTAAACCATCCCGATTACTCTCATTACTTTTTCATTATACGTAGCCTTCTCTTACTTCGGCTGTGTTTCCCCCTCTGCAGCTAACGGAGTGCACATTTGGAAAGGAAGTTCTTGGTATGCGCCAAGCTTTGGTTCACTCGGTGGAGGTTATCTGCTCCTTGCGTTGTAAAGCACAAAATCTGAGGCGCACAAAAAAAAAAAGCCTCGTGGGTGAGAAGATAACGGGCCTGTGAACATAAATTGTGACAGAAGGTTGACATATGACAAGCAGTAACTTACTATTATTATCTACAGCAGATGATGACAATTCTGATGGTAGCCAACAGGTCGAGCAATGCAATATGCATGGGATTCATGCAAATAGGAGACGCCTAAAACACATGTCAGAAATATCGCCGCCACTGGGAAGAAGCCTGGTATCCTCATTTTCATACTGACGAACATGCATCCTTATTGCAGTCTATGAATAGATAGTGTGGGCCTTGGGGGTCACACAGCTGGCACTCGTATAAAGAACAACATAAACCTTCAGCTTAGGTAGAAACCTGTGAATATAACTAGTTGGACTTACGAGGGTTTCTTGCAGCAGCACAATTCTAATCTGCTACAACCTCCTTCATGATTCTCATGAATAGTCAACAGCCTCACCATAAAAAGTGGCATCATCTTTTCCCGTGAACATTACAGCTTAATGTGGACACATAACTTACATTTCCTCCACGATGGGGATTCCTAACCTTGTGCGGGGTGTTGTTCTCTTTTGGCTATGCAATTTATGTGCCACATTTTACCTCTGCGCATGTATGATGATACTGTAGTGCCGTTGTGGCATGTTGTTGCCAATATATTATGGGCTAATGGCAAAACCACAGGGGCACTCTGGCACCCTAATGGCTTTGATGTTTGATGCTTTCAGTTAGATTGTGAGAGCAAAAAGTAGTTAAAAGCGTTTGTGTGCTGTGGGCACCGCTATTCTTTTCAGTGTCAGAGAGTTGTTTTTCTTTCTGCAGCCATTTCTGCTCTCAACAACAGCATTCATCCAAAGAAAGGACACAAAATCTGTGAGAGCCGAACATGTTGCTCATGTTTATTTGATAAAAAGCCATCCAGTGATGAAATGAGATCATTTCATGTCCCTTTGGGTCAGCTTTTAAATCTCCTCTTAAAGCATGTTCACACAAAAAAGGCCTTTTTTATTATTTGTTTCTACCAAACTTATTCTTACTATAAATACCTGTGTTATTGATCTCTTCCCTCTTCAGTTCATTTCTGCTGCTTTTATTGTTTCTTCCTCTGACACTGAGTTATTGTTTGTTCACTATGAAGCATTAACTGCCTTTAATAGCTCAGTGTTTATTATTATAATTATTTCATATATTCACTTGCTTGAATTGCTCCCCTCCCTTTGTTCTTCTTCATACAGTCTTCACTTGTCTGCTTTATTTGTTTGGAGGGTTTTCATTAGATTCCCTGACTAGCAATTAGAGTTCGTCTCCAAAGCGAAGCCAGAACAGTGCCACTCAATGCCCCATCTCTTTATTGCATGGTTAAGCACCCTTCTGACTCACATGATTATTAATAATGTCATTGTTAAATCACATTTAAAAAAGGCATTGCAGCTAACTAGGTTACCACACCGTTTACTTTGCCTCAAAACATCAGGTTAAACAAATTCAGCTTTCCCCTCTTCACTCTTGCTGTCCTCTCTCTCTCTACCAAACTCTCTTTCCCCAGTTTGAATGTGGGCACAAAGAGAGGCAGAGAGAGGAAAGTTAATTAGATAGAAGTCCAGGGAGGGGGGGGGGGGGGGACCTGGTAATGGAAAGGGGCTGTATGGAAACAGATGGCCCAGAATTTATTAACTTGCAGGAGCGCTTCAAGGAAGCCACTGCGACCAGACATTAGGCCAGTCACTGTCTGGGTGGGGGCTAGTGGGCGGCTGGGTGCAGGTAGAGGTTGTCAGAGCCCAAAAATAGAAGGCAGATTTATCTCTGGATTGTTGCAAATGATCCATCAGAAAAGAACAATGGATTCAGTCCGGCTCGTTGGTTGACGGTTTCACCCAGCACCTTCAAAGTAAGTATGCAAGTGAACTTAAAAAAAAAAATTCTTGTGTTAGTTATTTCCTTATCGTTTTGGTATATCCTCATATCCCTCATTAGGCATAGAGATGGAGTTCTATTTTTATCTAAGGTAAGACCAAAGTATCTTTAAACAGGAAAAATTCAAAACCTACTTGTTCTCTAAGTGGCACACATTGAACAACTAAATAAAATTTAGCCTTGAAGTAGTCTGCATCTTGACAATTATAGTCTGAAATAAGGGTGTGTCATATTGCAGTGTTTTTCAACCTCTTTTGAGCCCTTTCTTTATACGAAACAGCCATAAAGGTCTTTGATAAGAAAGGTCCCACATGTCATTGTCACATTTACAAGAAATACAATTTTCTGTCTTTTGAAAATGATAAAACTCTCAAATTTGCCTGTTCAATTTATAAAATTTTAAATGGCTATGCATCCCCCTTTCCCCCCGGGAGAATATGTTAAACTGATGACTGTCACCGGCACAACCACCAGAGCAATAACTAGAGGAGACTGTGAGGTCCCCCACAGACACCACATTTGCTCAATCTGTGCTATCAGTGAGGGAATCTGGAATAATATACCACCTGCAATCAGAGAACGTACCACACTAAACACTTTTAAGACTCACCGTAAGAACTGGCTGTTAAACAACCAAAACTGTACCCATAACTAGTGGTTGCGCTGTGGCATATGCATATTTGCCCATGTGTCACACACATATGCCTGTTGTTTGTTGCTGTTGTTTGTTGTTGCTGTGAGGTGCTTGGGTTCATGTGTGTGTGTGTGTGTGTGTACGCATACACAGCACTTCACTCATGTGACATTTAAATGGTTTGTTTTGTAGCACCCAGGGTTTCCTCTGGTAACATTTCTCGGTGGTGGCCCACCGCGCCAGAAATGTTACCGCCGCGCCAAGGAGATATGAATTTATTAACAAAAATATATGAAGCAATGACTTTCCGCAAGTGCGCACACGAACAACATGCGTGGCCATCATCCGCGCGGAGTTTAGAAGCGCCCTGCCCACGCAAGTTTTCCAGTCAGTTAGCAAACAGTGTCTCGCTAAGCGTGACTGTCCGACAGAAACGTGAGTTTGTTAAAGTACTTTAAATGTGGAAAAAAATCATTAGAGGTATGTAAGCACTGGAGGAGTTTATCATGGTTTTATCCCACTGGAAATGGGAGCAATAATGAAAGAGTTGCTTATCTAAGAGATGCGGTTAGAATTCATATGCAGCCGGCTTCATATGAAGGGAAAGGCGAGAGAAACTGATGAATTACTGAGGATATATTTCACCAGCCACTATAATATTAAGTTATGTTCTGTAGGAATTGCCGGAATGAAGAGACTGGCAATTTCTCTTTTTTCTCGCACGGGCAGGCGTGCCGTTTTTATTCTCCGGCAGCAGTGACAAAAAGCAACAGCTAAAAACACTAGCTCTCTTCACTCTAAACTGAGGTCCTTCAGCGGCTGCCTAGAAAGGTGCCTGATGAGAAAGCCTGAGAGCACGACTATAACTGCCTAAACAGTTCATTCTGTACATGAACACATATTGTGGTGAATTATGTCTTTAGAGTCCGCTATAGTTCCCTATTATGTACCTGGCAGGTTAAGATGACCGAAATTCACGAAGCCAATGACTTTAATCTGTCAGCCGCCTTCAGACAAACTAAACGTGCCACATCTGATTTCAGAATAAGGGAGGTTTTTCCTGCTGTTTGGGTGGTGAGGAGATTTCTAAAAAAAACAAAACAAACTATAAATATAAAGAAATATTATAACAGAAATAACGGCATCCTTGGTCATTTAAGTTAATTTATTTAATTAAATACAGTTTTATTAATATTTTTTCTTTGTAATCAGAGTTAAATTATTGTTCTGTTCTGATTGCAAGGTTATGGTCAAAAATGGAAATTGTTATAAGGAAAAAGTAAAAAAAAAAAAATATCACAGTCTGTTTCAAATTTATCTAAAAAAAAAAGAAGTAATTTTATTTTAAAAAAAACAGACAAAAATCACTCAAAAAATAATCCACAAATTTATAATAAAGTTTCAAATGTACAAGAAAAGTCAATTTTACAAGAGGAAATTACAAATTTGAGGAGCATGGTTTCAACTTTAGATAGATTTACAGAGAAAAGTAGAAAACTATAAGAAAATTGTTATAAATTTTTGAGAAAAACCTTCAAGACTGAAGTCATTACTCAAGTTTTTAAGTGGGTGCTCTTTGCACCCTTAACTCAAGTAGAAATTTTTGGTTGTCTACTTTTAATTATTAATTTCAAAGCGCTGCTTTTACATGAGTAGAATTTCTGGTTACTATACCCACCTGATCATATAATTTAAGTATGCATGAGTACATTACTATTATGAATGTTTTTTTCCCTTCCTTATTCTCTCAATGGAAAAAAAGAAACACTAGAATAAAAATACAAAAATACACATATTTTTGTCATTTATGTAAACCAAGACAAAAAAAAAAAAAACCTGCAGGACAAAACATGACACTTGATATTTTCTAACCTGTTTGTATACCACCATAGACAGAGAGAGAAGCTAAATTAGACAGAGCTCAGAGAGGGAAAGATGAGACAGAAGAGAAGAGCCAAGGAGAGGGAAGTGTTCAGGCAGAGGAAGGAGAGAAGGATAACACCACTAAAAAGTCTAAACACAGGATGTCTGGGTGGGACCCCAGCTGGCCCAGTATTCAAGACTTGGTTGTAAAATACTTCAAATGGTAAGTTCCATATGCACCGTTACTGTGTAAAATTTTAAAAAGAAATAAATAGTATAAAATTAACATATTCCGGTATGTTTACCACCACCCCTGGGAAAAATATGTTGCCACTGCGCCAAGGACTTTAAGCCAGAGGAAACACTGAGCACCTTAACTCTTGCACTTTAGCATATCCACTTTGTACAGTTTTATTGCAGATGTTCTTGTGTATGACTATGTGTTTTCATGACCCGCCGGGGGACTACAGAGGCAAATTGACAGTATTGCTAAATCTGGCATACTTACGTACATTTGTATTAATGTTCATCAGTATGTACTGTCCCTTTCAAATAAACATTAAACTAAACTAAATACATTGAAAAAAATTCCACAGAATGAAAAAAATTAAAATGTTTGAAAATGACACATTGTAGCCTATTAAAGTGTATCCTAATGATGATTTAGTCAGATAATTTGTTTGTACTAAGTGTGAATGCAGTGCCATTACATACAAATTCAAAGGAAAAATGGGAATACATGCATTTGATCCGGACAACATGAGCGCAATTTATAAAATAATTTTCTCAGAAAAATGTTAAAGTGTGGTGGCGGAGTGGTTAGCACTGTGGCAGCACAGCAACTCACCCTTGGCCGGGGGATCCTGGGTTCGATCCCAGCCCCCGACCAACAGTGATCTGTGCGGAGTTTGCATGTTCTCCCCGTGTCTGCGTGGGTTTACTCCGGGATTTCTCCGGTTTCCTCCCACATGCCAAAAACATGCAAGTTAGGTTAATTGGCATCAAACTGGGGATTCTAAATTGTCCTTAGGTATGACTGTGAGAGTGAATGGCTGTCTGTCTCTCTGTGTTGGCCCTGCAATGGACTGGCGATCTGTCCAGGGTGTACCCTGCCTCTCGCCCAAAGATGCTGGGATAGGCTCCAGCCCCCCTGCGACCCGAAAAGGATTAAGCGGAAGAAGATGAATGAATGAATGAATGAAATGTTAAAGTTTACAAGAACAACCTCACTAATTGGTGAGAAAATTCTGATGTGATTTACCAAAAACAGACCCAAAAGTAGGCAACAGAGAGAACAAGTAGTGGTTAACAATAATCTTTATTGAGTGTAAGGTGATAGCTGTGGCGAGGAGTCTAGCAACACTGCAGTAGGAGAGAAAGGACAAGGGGTAGGTATGGTAATATTTCAGAGATGATTAATGATTATGATTTGCTTGTTTGCTTACAGGTGCTGAGGTGAAGTTGGACAGTGAGCAGGATGGCTGGAGACCTCAACGCTGCAGTAGAGGGTCCCAGAACAGGTAAGGCCTCTGGGAGTAGAGTGAGATGCTTTTGGGGTAATAGGGAGACATGTTAGGGAAACACTGATAAGTGCACTTACAGGGTAGTGGATGGGTGCATCAGTGAATGGAGCCTTTAGTAGAGAGAAGGCCTCCTCAGCTTCGTTGGACCAACAGAAGGAGGTCTTGGTCAATGTGAGGCTGGTGAGATGGAGGATGACAGTGCTGTAATTACGGATGACGTAGTGGTAGAAGTTAGCAAACCCGAAGAATTGCTGGGGTTGCTTATGGTTGGATGGAGTGGGCCAGTTGAGGACAGCCTTAATCTTCTGGGGGTCTGGCTGGATCTGTCCCTCGGCAATGAAGAAGCCAAGAAATGTTGTGGTGGGTGTATGGAATTCACACTTCTCTCCCTTGACGAACAACTGGTTCTCCAACAAGCGCTGATGAACGGTGCGGACATGGACATGATGTTCAGCCAGGGAGTGGGAGAAAATCAGGATATTGTCAAGGTATACAAAGACAAAGGTGTTAAGAAAGTCTCTCAGCACATCATTTATTAGTCATTGAAAGACTGCAGTTATTTGAGTAACAGTGAGTAATGGCTTTCCGGATAATGCAACCACTCTAATGGGCGCTGGGAGCGGAGAGCAGGGAACTTTGAGCCGGGTTGCCAGACCCTCGGACATGAAATTTTGCTCGGCCCCCGAATCTATTAAGGCGTGATCAGAGTGTTTGAGTGAGGATAGTTGGAGGAGAACTGGAAGGTTGAATTTGGTTCGAGGGTGTTTAGATTGAAGGCCTGTCAGTCCCCCTACTGGGACGGACGGGCTTGCCCTTTTGGCTTAATGGGGCATGATTCTACGGAATGGCCATCCCCTGTGCAATATAAACAAGTGCCCTTCACCCCCACTTGGAACGGCGTTGCCACTCTGCAGATGAGAGCCGAGATTGACCCAGCATCATAGGCTCAGTAGCATTGGAGGTGTCCAGGACAGGAAGAGCTGGAACGCCCATGGCTGCGGAGGAAGTAAAGGTAGTCTTACGAGCTCCTGATGAGAGGAGGATGCTGGAGCTACTTAAAGGGTGTGGTGATTGCCAGCAGGTGGTGAGTACAGATGTAGTGAATGAGATGATTATTGGAGAGAAAGCAGTGTGCAGCCAGATGACTACAAAGTCAATATGAGAGAAAAAAGTAAAAAAAAAAACAAACAAAAAAAAAAAAAACTTGGTGTTTTTGTCTTATAAATTTGTGACTTTATTGTTGCAAATTTATGACTTTCTTTCTTGGAAATGTGTTTTTGTCGGCATTTAGAAGTTGTGCTTTTTTACTCATGAAAATTTAATTTCAATTTCTTTTTTCTCATAAATTTGGGACTTTTAAATTGTAATTTAGCATCATTTTTGCACCTTTATTCTTGTAAATTTGTACTTAAACTATGATTATAACTTTACTGTACCATACTGTACCATATGCTACATTTATGACTATCCCCCACAACCACCATCATCCTTGTTAAAATATCAAATCACCTACTGCGTGTACTTTCACAACAGTAATAAAAAATGCCGAGGCTTAGGACAATCAAACACTAACCTGACTCCAAGGACAGGAGACATGCTGCAGGCTGCTGTGTGAAAGGTGCGGTGTGTGGAGGGAGCAGCGGGAGGGGGCATTCGGAGCTCATGCACTGGTTTCATAGAATTAATTGGACGTCAAGATATAGTTATTGGACATTTAAACACATTTGATTGGCAATTGGTGTCTCCATGGGGAGAACTGAAATTTATAATAACATTGTTTAAAAATCATTTGAGGGCCAGGGACAAATTGGAGGTGCTAGAGCAATACCTGACATATACTGTATCTGTGCATGTGCCTGGTACTTCAGATGCCTTAAAATGCATCTTGGTTTCCTTTTTTGCTTTTCTTTTATTCTGTCAATAATATGTTGCATTCACATACTCAGCCAGCCTATTGTGACTGACAAATAGCTAGGACCTTTACACATCCAAGGTCGATACAATATATTATTACTGCTGTTGAATCAGCTCAGAAACACAAGCAAATAAAATAGGGAATTGAATTTAAATCATCAAAAGGTATGTATATATTTGAAATTCAGTTCCACTGTAAATGCGGTCTGAATGTGAAGGAATACTCTTCAGCATTCACTTTACTGAATACCAAACATCAACTATTGACTGCAGCCAGTCAAGAAGCATAATTGTAAATAAATGTTATTTCTAATGTAGTTGTAGCCTAAGGTTAACATTAAGTGATTAATTTATGAAACACTCAATGGAACAATTTGTCCCTCATTTGCCTCTCAAGCAAACTGCTTGAATATGAGGAAGATAAGGACAGTAAGCAATTCAAAAACACGTGGACAGCAAATAGAGTTATATAATGATCCTCCTTCTAAAGTGCAGTATTCATCGAGGTTGCAACATCTAAAAAACATTTATGTAAATGTTTTTTAAAGAGTAAAATATATAAAATTTTCTCTAACTGATACTTTCCACGTTTGGACCATTATATCTACTCTTGTGTCAGTGCTGTATGCAGTATTCAGTGTACAACCTTGAGTGCTTAGAGACACAAAATACATCCCTTAGACAGCAAAACAAACATATCCTGTCCTTCCAGCGCAATAAACAGCTTTATATTGGATGGAAACATACTACTGGGAATGCAGCATTCTTAGAAAATAAGTAGAAAACTAGAAACTAGAAAAGTATTATATTGAGCCCCTGAGGTCCTCAGGCATCTTAAGAGAAGAGGGCTTCTGTTCTGCCACATACTCAGGGTGGTCTGTGGATCATGTGGAGACACTCACATACACATACTCCCTCAAATGAAAAATATACCTCCAATATATGTATGTAACTCAGTGGGGGAAACCTAAAAGGATTCAGCACAGGCAAAAGGGCAAGGTCATCACTGAGTGTTAGTTCAAGAAATATAATAGACCTGTTTGATTATTGTATTTTTTCTACTGTACAGCTTCTTATTCATAAAAATTTAATTACTCGGAATATCTTTGATTCTCTTTGAAGTCATAAACAAGATCTTGCACAGGCTTTATCAATTTGACTCTTTGGCATATGTGTTTGATGGTGTCTACTCAGTATTTTGGATTTCTGGACTCAAATGCAAGAACGAAACCTCCTTTTTTTTATGAGTCGTGAGATGTAGGAGTTTTGATGAGTTGAGCCAAAGCTCTAAAGGCAATACTGCCGAAAAGAAACAGCTTGCACAACGCTATTCTAAAAGCTAATGAAAAATACATTTGGTAGGGAGCATGTTACTTTATTTAAGTCTCTCCAAAGCAGCAAGATGGAAGGCAACATGTGCGACAGAACAGCTTGTGAACTAGTTGTGTAGGCTCTGTGAAGCAATGCTGTTTGTGAGTCAGCCGCGAGAGCTTCAAATGCCACACGTTGATCCTGCCGGGCCTCCACCAAAATAAAAATAGACTGTGATGACAACTCTGTGGTGCCATAAAGATGCCCATTAACAATGTGTGTTTCTCACAAAGCCAAGGGGGGCTCCAGCTCACCTCAAGCTGTCGAAAAAGCCGAGAGCAGAAAGAAAACAACAACCTTCCTCGAATCAAACCATCTTGGGTGCAGAAAAGATAAACAAAATTATCTTTGTAAACAAGGGATAAACAAGTAGCAAGGCTGACTGGCTGCAGTGCCACATTTGATGGAAACACAGATGATAAAAGACATTAGATCAAGGCTCTCAAAAGATGAATGGTGTTAAGGCTTCACTGCACTCTTTCTGCTGAGGTTCAGTTTCACATTGTGTTTCTAAAAAACCTTTCTCTTGGTCTGTCCATGATGTTCGACAGCAATAGGGTGAGGCACAAATGAACCAGAACAGAGGCACAGGGTCAGTGCAGTGACAGGAGATTGTGGCAAAAACACAATTGCAGAAATGATGTAAAATGATGACAAATAGTGCCAAACAACCACACACAAATATGAAATAACACAAATAAGCACAAAACTACCAAAAAAGAAAAAGGAAATGATAAAGTTAGGACCATTAGGACCTAAACAATTGCTGCATTTTGGGAATGTCAGATGTTGGAGCAATGAGAGATCACAATGACATCACTTCTATGTCAGAAAACAGTGACACTGTTGTTATCTACTTGTTAGTGAACCTAACCCAAAACTACACAGCATGCTGTAATTTGTGCATACAGACGTGGACAAAATTGTTGGTACCCCTCTGTTAATGAAAGAAAAACCCACAATGGTCACAGAAATAACTTGAATCTGACAAAAGTGGTAATAAATAAAAATTCTATGAAAATTAACCAATGAAAATCAAACAATGCTTTTGAATTGTGGTTCAACAGAATTATTTTAAAAAACAAACTCATGAAACAGGCCTGGACAAAAATGATGGTACCCCTAGAAAAGATTGAAAATAATGTGACCATAGGGACATGTTCAACCAAGATGTGTCCTCTAATTAACATCACAGGTGTCTACAAACTTGTAATCAGTCAGTCGGCCTATTTAAAGGGTGACAAGCAGTCATTGTGCTGTTTGGTGACATGGTGTGTAGCACACTAAACATGGACCAGAGGAAACAAAGGAGAGAGTGGTCTCAGGAGATTAGAAAGAAAATTATAGACAAGCATGTTAAAGGTAAAGGCTATAAGACCATCTCCAAGTAGCTTGATGGTCCTGTGACTACAGTTGCACATATTATTCAGAAATTTAAGATCCACGGGACTGTAGCCAACCTCCCTGGACGTGGCTGCAGGAGGAGACGGCTAATACGAATGGTAACAAAAGAGCCCAGAACAACCTCTAAACACATTCATGGTGAACTCCAAGGTCAAGGTACATCAGTGTCAGATCGCACCATCCGTCGTTGTTTGAGCCAAAGTGGACTTCATGAGAGACATCCAAGGAGGACACCACTGTTGAAAACAAATCATAAAAAAGCCAGACTGGAATTTGCCAAACTGCATGTTGACAATCCACAAAGCTTCTGGGAGAATGTCCTATGGACAGACGAGACAAAACTGGAACTTTTTGGCAAGGCACATCAGCTCTATGTTCACAGATGCAAAAATGAAGCATACCAAGAAAAGAACACTGTCCCTACTGTGAAACATGGAGGAGGTTCTGTTATGTTTTGGGGCTGATCTGCTGCATCTGGCACAGGGTGCCTTGAATCTGTGCAGGGTACAATGAAATCTCAAGATTATCAAGGTATTCTAGAGAGAAATGTGCTGCCCAGTGTCAGACAGCTTGGTCTCAGTCGCAGGTCATGGGTCTTGCAACAGGATAATGACCCAAAACACACAGCTAAAAACACCCAAGAATGACTAAGAGCGAAACATTTGACTATTCTAAAGTGGCCTTCTATGAGTCCTGATCTAAATCCTATTGAACATCTGTGGTAGGAGCTGAAACATGCCATCTGGAGAAGGCACCCTTCAAACCCGAGACAACTGAAGCAATTTGCTCATGAGGAGTTGGCCAAAATACCTGCTGAGAGGTGCAGAAGTCTCATTGACAGTTACAGAAATCATTTGATTGCAGTGATTGCCTCAAAAGGTTGTGCAACAAAATATTAAGTTAAGGGTACCATCATTTTTGTCCAGGCCTGTTTCATGAGTTTGTTTTTTAAAATAATTCTGTTGAACCACAATTCAAAAGCATTGTCTGATTTCCATTGGTTAATTTTCATAGAATTTTTATTTATTACCACTTTTGTCAGATTCAAGTTATTTCTGTGACCATTGTGGGTTTTCTTTCATTAACAGAGGGGTACCAACAATTTTGTCCATGTCTGTAAAAATGCTGTAGTAGTATGTTCAGACAGAGAGATTTGAAGTACTGTGTGTATAACCAAGCACAAGAGACAAAAAACAGTGTGCGGTGTTGTATGGGGATTTGGCCCTTGGAGCTTGTCATAGCTGACATTAGGCAGTCGACGTGGTGACATCAGGCGGGCTATGGCCAGTGTGTATATTGAGTGTGAATCTCAACAAAGTTCAGTTCGTTGCTCGGTACAACATGGCTCACATCTCGCATTATTAGGACATAACATTTGGCGACGTCGGATTAAACCATGGGAGCATGCAGAGGATTGCCACCTCTGTACTTGGAGTCTCCAGGTATGCCAGCTACACCATGGCGCCGCTGGTTGGAGGCATTTGAGGAGTACATCGCCACAACTGACCTGAGCGGCGCCGACAAAGAGAGACGGAAGAGCATGCTAATCCACTGCCTTGGTATGGAAGGCCAACGTGTGTTTCGCGCGCTGAGTAGCAAGGACTCATTAAAGGAGTGTTTGGATATGATGGACAATTTATTTGTTGATCAGTGCAACATCACGGCACGAAGGCACAGGTTCTTTGACTGCTATCAACAAGCAGGTGAGTCCACCCAACACTTTCTAATGGAGCTCCGTAACCTAGCGAGCACGTGCGCCTTCGAGCCTGTAGAGGAAGAGCTAATCCGTGATAAGCTAGCACACGGTGCGAGCAATGAGTGGCTCAAAGAGAAGCTAATGCTAACTAAGGATGTCTTCATGCTGAAGCAAGTAATAGAATTGACCAGCCAAATAGAGTCCGCTACCCAGCTAGGTCTACAAGTACTAGTTAAAGAAAACCTAGCCACCCAAGCTTCCCCTCCATGTCAGACCGCTAGCAACACAGCTAACTCTTTGGGGCGGACCCCCAAAAGGCGGCAGACTGTGGCACGAGCAGAAGCGGGAGCTCGGGGACTGTGTGGCGACTGTGGCTATCCTCGTCACGGGGTGGGCGCATCCACTTGCCCCGTCAGAGGGAAGAAGTGTTACAACTGCGGCCATTCTAATCACTGGGCCAGGGTTTGCACCACCGCCAACAAGCCAACAGACTGGGGGCCCAAAGGCATGATGTCAGTGTGTGTAGCAGGTGTGAAGAAGTGGCCATTAAAGTGGTATGTTTTGCAGCTTGACGGGGTTGATGTGCCACTTATGGTGGACTCGGGCACTGGTAAATCCATACTGAGCATGTCCACAATGAGAAAATTTTTCCAGAGAAAAGCCACTAAGACAAGTGCTGTGGAAATTTTTGGTTACGGTCACACTAAAATTGGCAAGCTGGGCACAGCCCGTTTCTCGGTAACATGTGGGTCAAAGACTATTCCCCCATTTACCTTCTAGGTTTCACGCCAGTGGGCCGATTTGTTGGGAATTGATTTGTTAGGAGAGTTAAGATTCTCCATCACAGATCCAGTGAGTTTGACGGTGTTGACCGTGTCTCCCAGGTGGCAGGCCCGCTGGCCAGCGTTGTTCGCAGGCCTGGGGTGTATAAAGGCTTTCAACCACCACCCGCTCATTGACCCAGGTGTGACACCCCAAGATCCAACCATTACGGCGGCTTCCCCTCACCCTGCGGGACAATGTCACGGCAGAACTCAGTAAACTGCTTAAAGCTAACATTATCAAGAAAGTCTACGCTTCGCTGTGGATCTCAAACATCGTGGTGGCCAAGAAGAAGACGGGCTGCATTCGGCCATGCATTGACCTCAGGATGGTTAATAAAGCAGTCATCCTGGACAAATACCCGCTCCCCACGATGGAGGAACTCATCACAAGTTCAGAGGTTCAAAGGTGTTCACAAAGCTGGACCTTCACCAGGGTTATC
This sequence comes from Pholidichthys leucotaenia, assembly GCA_020510985.1. NCBI lineage: Eukaryota > Metazoa > Chordata > Actinopteri > Cichliformes > Pholidichthyidae > Pholidichthys > Pholidichthys leucotaenia. Next base: position 373,710,845 of record CM035837.1, read on the forward strand.
TGCAGCTGCCCTTTCACCCGGCCAGCCGTGACCTGACAGTGTTCGTGACTCACATGGGCTTTTTCAGGTACACCTGTGTGCCTTTTGATCTGAGCTCAGCGCCGAGCTGTTTCCAAAAGATTATGTCTATGATTCTCGCCGGTCTCAAGAGTGTAGTGGTGTACCTGGACGACATCGTGATCCACGCCATGTCGCAGGAAGCACATGATCGCTTGGGATGAGTAATGGAGGTGTTGCTGGAGCATGGGGTCACACTGAATGGGGAAAAGTGCATCTTCGCTGCAGATTCCATTGAGTTTGTTAGGTTCCAGCTACAGCTGCACTCGAACATGGAGGCAGTCCTGCGTCTCCCCGACCCCATGAGGCCCACACAAATTTCCTTGTTTCTGGGCATGGTGAACTTCTCCGAGCGTTTTATTCCCCATTATTCAGAGACAATCGAACCCCTCTGAGCCCTTCTGAAGCAGGACGCTCCGTGGCAATGGACTCCAGCCTGCTCAGCGGTGGTCGCTAGGCTGAAGTCCCAACTCACCTCCCCACCGGTGTTGGCCCACTTTGACCCAAAATGGCCAACTTTTGTGACTTGTGACACATCTGGTTCAGCAATGGGGGCAGTTATGTCCCAAATGCAAAATGGTACTGAGCGCCCAGTGGGGTTAGTGTTGAGGTCCCTCTCACCGGCCGAACAGAAGTATGCCGTGGGTGAGAGAGAGGCACTCGCATGTGTCTGGGCATGTGAATGGTGCCACATTTACCTCTATGAACACCATTTCACCCTGCGCATGGACCACCGGGCACTGGTGACACTGCTGGAGATGATGGGTCCGGGACACAGGCCCCTCCAGATCCACAGGTGGACTGAACAACTGTGGGCCTACAACTTCTCTACCCAGTTCACCCCTGGCAAAGAGAACGTAGTGGCGGACCTCCTGTCCCGTGCCATGACCAACACCACACAACCGGACGACAACGATTCCTTGGAGGCGGATCTAGTCAACGTGTTGCATGGACCCCTCCGGGACATGGTGTCCATCCAGGAGCTCCAGGCGGAGTTGGAACAGGACCCCACATTTATTTATCTTTTGTTCATATGAACATTGTCACAGCTGTGCTCCGTCATCAGGGAGAGTTGGCCCACAAAGGTGCAGGGTGGTCTGGCGCCTTTTCACAGGTTCAGGGATGAACTGAGTTGCTGGAATGGTGTGTGTGTGGCAAGGGGACACTGCACATTGATTCCGGTGTCACTGAGATCGCGTGTTTTGACCATGCTCCATGAGGGTCATCTGGGTGCGATCAGGGTGAAACAATGTTGCAGGGATTCAGTTTGGTGGCCTGGCATTGATAAGGACATTGAGACTATGGTTAAGAACTATGTTCCATGTTTAGAAAGTGGAAGACGGGTGTGCCACCTTCTCCACCTTTGCGAACGTTACCGTACCTGGAGGGCCCTTGGAAGCACATCCAGTTGGACATTTGTGGTGAGCTACACACAGCCCCCCAAAACAGCCATTTCTTGCTGGTGGTCTATGACTTGTTCTCCAAATGGCCGGAAGTGTTGCCCACTAACTCGGTCATGACGGATGTGGTCATTGGTTTCCCCTCGTCGCTGTTCGCCAGGTGGGGGGTGGGGGGGCCATCACTATGGACAATGGCCGAAAGTTCACCTCTCGGGGGTTTGAGGAGTTTTTGGGAGACAGGGGCGTGGAGCACATCAGAACCGCATTCTACCACCCTCAAGCCAATGGGGTGTGGAACGCTTCAACAAGACTCTGAAAAATGGTCTCTGGACCGGTGGACGGCTTTGCATTCCCTGATGCTCTTCAGAACATAATCCTCCACTACAGGGCAACGACCCATGCCACAACAGGGTGCTCCCCAGCGAAGCTCATGCTAGGGAGTGAATTACATCTGCCTCTGGACCGGCTGTGGCCCCCCATGACCTCCCCTTTGGGGGACGCAGACCCTCCACGAGACTGGGTTGTCGCCCAGCAGCAGAAAATGAAATGACATTTCGACAGGAAGCACAGGATGAGGGTTCATGGACTCGATGTGTCTGATTGGGTCAGGATGAAGCACTCCAACTGTATGCATAAGCCGCAGCCGTTCTGGACGGGACCCCTGCAGATTGTGAGGCAGCTGGGCCAGGACACTTTCGGGCTCTCAGACGGGTCAAGCTAGCATTCCAGCCGACTCAGGAAGTCATTGCCAGCCCAGGGTCTGGGAGCTGCGGCAGATTTGACTGATGAGGGTTGGGACTTGCCTGATGGGGTGTTGGGGATTCTCGGGTGTGGCCGACGGAGCCTGCAGCAGGTCCTCCTCTGGTGAGGTGCTCGCCTAGGATGTGTCAGAGGCCCAGACACGTTGATGACTTTGTAGTAGAAGTAGCCTTAGCTGAAGCGGGTTGGGCATGGGCGGCAGAATAATCCGCCCCAACACGGGAGGGTACCCTGACAATCTACCCAGGTGCCTGTTTAGCTTGTTAGGCCTGCTGTTCTCTGTGTTGCAAAAAAAAAAAGTCAATGTGAAAAAAAACCCCAACAGTTTATATATTGCATGTGTTCTGTGGAGTTTTCATGCTAAACCTAATTGGGGGGGGGGTCTATTTTATGTATGTATGTATATATATATATATACAGTGAGGCAAAAAAGTATTTAGTCAGCCACCAATTGTGTAAGTTCTCCCACTTAAAAGATGAGAGAGGTCTCCAATTTTCATCATAGGTATACCTCAACTATGAGAGACAAAATGAGAAAAAAAAAATCCAGAAAATCACATTGTCTGATTTTTAAAGAATTTATTTGCAAATTATGGTGGAAAATAAGTACTTGGTCACCTACAAACAAGCAAGATTTCTGGCTCTCACAGACCTGTAACTTCTTCTTTAAGAGGCTCCTCTGTCCTCCACTCGTTACCTGTATTAATGGCACCTGTTTGAACTCATTATCAGTATAAAAGACAACTGTCCACAACCTCAAACAGTCAGACTCCAAACTCCACTATGGCCAAGACCAAAGAGCTGTCAAAGGACACCAGAAACAAAATTGTCGACCTGCACAAGGCTGGGAAGACTGAATCTGCAATAGGTAAGCAGCTTGGTGTGAAGAAATCAACTGTGGGAGCAATTATTAGAAAATGGAAGACATACAGTAGAAGACCACTGATAATCTCGCTCGATCTGGGGCTCCACGCAAGATCTCACCCCGTGGGGTCAAAATGATCACGAGAACGGTGAGCAAAAATCCCAGAACCACACGGGGGGACCGAGTGAATGACCTGCAGAGAGCTGGGACCAAAGTAACAAAGGCTACCATCAGTAAACACACTACGCCGCCAGGGACTCAAATCCTGCAGTGCCAGACGTGTCCCCCTGCTTAAGCCAGTACATTTCCAGGCCTGTCTGAAGTTTGCTAGAGAGCATTTGGATGATCCAGAAGAGGACTGGGAGAATGTCATATGGTCAGATGAAACCAAAATAGAACTTTTTGGTAAAAACTCAACTTGTCGTGTTTGGAGGAAGAAGAATGCTGAGTTGCATCCAAAGAACACCATACCTACTGTGAAGCATGGGGGTGGAAACATCATGCTTTGGGGCTGTTTTTCTGCAAAGGGACCAGGACGACTGATCCGTGTAAAGGAAAGAATGAATGGGGCCATGTATCGTGAGATTTTGAGTGAAAACCTCCTTCCATCAGCAAGGGCATTGAAGATGAAACGTGGCTGGGTCTTTCAGCATGACAATGATCCCAAACACACCACCCGGGCAACGAAGGAGTGGCTTCGTAAGAAGCATTTCAAGGTCGTGGAGTGGCCTAGCCAGTCTCCAGATCCCAACCCCATAGAAGATCTTTGGAGGGAGTTGAAAGTCCGTGTTGCCCAGTGACAGCCCCAAAACATCACTGCTCTAGAGGAGATCTGCATGGAAGAATGGGCCAAAATACCAGCAACAGTGTGTGAAAACCTTGTGAAGACTTACAGAAAATGTTTGACCTCTGTCATTGCCAACAAAGGGTAGATAACAAAGTATTGAGATGAACTTTTGTTATTGACCAAATACTTACTTTCCACCATAATTTGCAAATAAATTCTTTAAAAATCCTTCAGTGTGATTTTCTGGATTTTTTTTTTCATTTTGTCTCTCATAGTTGAGGTATACCTATGATGAAAATTGGAGACCTCTCTCAACTTTTAAGTGGGAGAACTTGTGCAATTGGTTGCTGACTAAATACTTTTTTGCCCCACTGTATATATATATATATATATATATATATATATATACTGTATATACTGTATATGTGTGTGTGTGTGTATATATATATATATATATATATATATATACATACATACATACACACATATACACTACCGTTTAAAAGTTTGGGGTCACCCAGACAATTATTTTGTGTTTTCCATGAAAAGTCGCACTTATTTACCACCATGAGTTGTAAAATGAATAGAAATTATAGTCAAGACATTGACAAGGTTAGAAATAATGATTTGTATTTGAAATAATAATTTTTTCCTTCAAACTTTGCTTTTGTCAAAGAATCCTCCATTTGCAGCAATTACAGCATTGCAGACCTAACATGATTGCACAAGGGTTTTCTAGTCATCCATTAGCCTTCTGAGGCAATGAGCAAACACATTGTACCATTAGGACACTGGAGTGATAGTTGCTGGAAATGGGCCTCTATGTAGATATTGCACCAAAAAAACAGACATTTGCAGCTAGAGTAGTCATTTACCACATTAGCAATGTATAGAGTGTATTTCTGATTAGTTTAAAGTTATCTTCATTGAAAAAAAGTGCTTTTCTTTCAAAAATAAGGAAATTTCTAAGTGACCCCAAACTTTTGAACGGTAGTGTATATATACAGTGGGGCAAAAAAGTATTTAGTCAACCACCAATAGTGCAGGTTCTCCCACTTAAAAGATGAGAGAGGTCTCCAATTTTCATCATAGGTATACCTCAACTATGAGAGACAAAATGAGAGAAAAAATCCAGAAAATCACACTGAAGGATTTTTAATGAATTAATTGGTAAATTCCTCGGTAAAATAAGTATTTGGTCAATAACAAAAGTTCATCTCAATACTTTATTATATACCCTTTGTTGGCAATGACAGAGGTCAAACGTTTTCTGTAAGTCTTCACGAGGTTTTCACACACTGTTGCTGGTATTTTGGCCCATTCCTCCATGCAGATCTCCTCTAGAGCAGTGATGTTTTGGGGCTGTCGCTGGGCAACACGGACTTTCAACTCTCTCCCAAGATTTTCTATGGGGTTGAGATCTGGAGACTGGCTAGGCCACTCCAGGACGTTGAAATGCTTCTTACGAAGCCACTCCTTTGTTGCCCGGGCGGTGTGTTTGGGATCATTGTCATGCTGAAAGACCCAGCCACGTTTCATCTTCAATGCCCTTGCTGATGGAAGGAGGTTTTCACTCAAAATCTCACAATACACGGCCCCATTCATTCTTTCCTTTACACGGATCAGTCATCCTGGTCCCTTTGCAGAAAAACAGCCCCAAAGCATGATGTTTCCACATCCACGCTTCACAGTAGGTATGGTATTCTTTCTCCTCCAAACACGACAAATTGAGTTTTTACCAAAAAGTTCTATTTTGGTTTCATCTGACCATATGACATTCTCCCAATCCTCTTCTGGATCATCCAAATGCTCTCTAGCAAACTTCAGACGGGCCTGGACATGTACTGGCTTAAGCAGGGGAAATGTCTGGCACTGCAGGATTTGAGTCCCTGGCGGCGTAGTGTGTTACTGATGGTAGCCTTTGTTACTTTGGTCCCAGCTCTCTGCAGGTCATTCACTCGGTCCCCCCGTGTGGTTCTGGGATTTTTGATTTTTGCTCGTGATCATTTTGACCCCACGGGGTGAGATCTTGCGTGGAGCCCCAGATTGAGGGAGATTATCAGTGGTCTTGTATGTCTTCCATTTTCTAATAATTGCTCCCACAGTTGATTTCTTCACACCAAGCTGCTTACCTATTGCAGATTCAGTCTTCCCAGCCTGGTGCAGGTCTATAATTTTGTTTCTGGTGTCTTTTGACAGCTCTTTGGTCTTGGCCATAGTGGAGTTTGGAGTCTGACTGTTTGAGGTTGTGGACAGGTGTCTTTTATACTGATAACGAGTTCAAACAGGTGCCATTAATACAGGTAACAAGTGGAGGACAGAGGAGCCTCTTAAAGAAGAAGTTACAGGTGTGTGAGAGCCAGAAATCTTGCTTGTTTGTAGGTGACCCAATACTTATTTTACCGAGGAATTTACCAATTAATTCATTAAAAATCCTTCAATGTGATTTTCTGGATTTTTTTTTCTCATTTTGTCTCTTATAGTTGAGGTATACCTATGATGAAAATTGGAGACGTCTCTCATCTTTTAAGTGGGAGAACTTGCACAATTGGTGGCTGACTAAATACTTTTTTGCCCCACTGTATACAGTATGTCCTACATAATGCCTTCCACGTTTTGTAAAAGGGGGAGGATGTTGTATGGGGATTTGGCCCATGGGGCTTGCCGTAGCTGATGCCAGGCAGTCGACGTGGTGACGTCAGGTGGGCTATGGCCAGTGCGTATATTGAGTGTGAATCTCAATAAAATTCAATTCGTTGCTCAGTACAACATGGCTCACGTCTTGCATTATTAGGACATAACATGTGGGAATAGCTATCTTGAATCGTATGAGGTAAGTGCTGCCAAGGGGTGAAAGTTAGGGTTGCCACCCATCCTGAAAAAAAGTAATTAATACATACAAAGAAATCAAGGCAACTGTGTTCACATAAGTTATATTTAATAAAGTGGAATGACACAGGGAATAAGTATTGAACACATGAAGAAAAAAGGGTTGCAAAAAGACATAGAGCCAAGAAACCAGATGAAATCCATCCGAATTTAGGAAGCCATCCCATCCCCCATCAGTGCAAATTAGTTTTAGCTAGTTAAGTCCTGACTGATAGCCTTTAAAAAGGTCTGTGAATATCAGATTGTCACACCAAAAAGAATTCATGATGGGTAGAAGCAAAGAGCTCTCCAGACCTTTGCAACTTTATTACTGCAAAACATAATGATGGCATTGGTTACAGGCACATTTCTAAACTGCTGAATGTTCCAGTGAGCACTGTTGGAGCCATCATTCGGAAGTGGAAAGAACATCATTTTACCATAAACCAGCCATGATCAGGAGCTCCTCACAAGATTTCTGACAGAGGAGTCAAAAGAATTATCAGAAGTTATCCAAGAGCCAAAGAGCACTCGTGGAGAGCTCCAGAAAGACCTGGAGTTAGCAGGTACTGCTGTTTCAAAGAAAACAATAAGTAATGCACTCTCGGCAGGCTTCCCGGCCGACCGGAAGTGCTCGCAGGCGGCGTAGAGACCGTAAACAAAGGAGGGGGAAGCGCGGTGGGCTAAGAGCTAAGCTAAAGCTAACACCGTACCGGCTTTCTCTACCCAGTATTTTCCTCGGTAATGTACGGTCACTGGTGAACAAAATGAATGAACTATGGCTTCGGATCACCAACAATAAGAGACTTATGAACTGCAATATCATGATTTTCACGGAAACATGGCTACACAGTGGAATACCCGACAATGCTATTGAGCTAGCCGGCCTACACACGCTCCGGGCAGACAGAGCAGCAGATGACTCCGGTAAGACCAGAGGTGGGGGTGTGTGCATTTATATTAACAAGGCTTGGTGCACGAACTCTGTCACTGTTGAGAGACACTGCTCAGCTAACCTGGAGTTTCTCATGGTTAAATGTAGACCAATGTATCTGCCACGCGAGTTCACTTGTACCATCATAACAGCTGCTTACATTTCTCCGGATGCTAATGCTAAGCTTGCTATGAAAGAACTGCATGCAGCTATTAGCAAACAACAAACTGCACACCCAGAGGCAGCATTTATTGTGGCGGGTGATTTTAACCACTCTAACCTCAAGACAGTGCTTCCTAAATTCTACCAGCATGTCTCCTGTCACACAAGAGGGGACAAAACATTGGACCATGTTTACACCAATATTGTGGGAGCCTACACAGCAACTCCCCTCCCCCACCTAAGTCAGTCTGATCACTTATCCTTGTTCCTTACCCCCAAGTATGTACCGCTCATCAACCGGGTGAAGCCATCAGTGAGGACCATCAAAGTGTGGCCAGAGGGGGTTGACTCTGTACTCTAGGACAAGTTTAGGAACACAGACTGGAGTATGTTCACCTCTCAGGCTACCTGTGGCTCCCACATAAACATCAACTCTTACACCCACTCAGTCCTGGACCATATCAACACCACTATTGACAGTGTCACCACGGAAAGACAGATCACCACGTACCCAAATCAGAAGCCGTGGATGAACAGAGAAGTGCGGCTTCTGCTAAAGGCACGTAACAATGCCTTTAGATCTGGTGATGCACAGGCCTACAGTTCATCCAGGGCTGATCTGAAGAGGGGCATCAAGGAGGCCAAGCACAGCTACAAGCTGAAGGTGGAGGAACATTTTGGGGACTCTGACCCCCGACGCATGTGGTAGGGCATTCAAGCTATCTCTGATTATAAGCCCAGCAACTCCATACCTGTAGCCATGACTGTGCCCTTTCTCAATAAGCTAAATGACTTCTATGCTTGTTTTGACAAGGACAATAACGAAAAGAACATCAATTTCCCACCCTCTGACGACCTCCACCACCTCACACTCACCCACACCGACGTCCATAACACACTGAGTCATGTCAACGTACGTAAGGCTGCTGGCCCTGATGGCATTCCTGGGCGTGTGCTGAGGGCATGTGCTGAGCAGCTGGCAGGGGTCTTCACAGACATCTTCAACCTGTCCCTGGCCCAGGCCGTGGTACCAGCATGCTTCAAGACCACTTCAATAGTACCAGTGCCGAAACATTCAACACCATCGTGCCTAAATGACTATCGCCCTGTGGCACTGACGCCCATAGTCATGAAGTGCTTTGAGCGACTGGTCTTGGCAGAGCTCAAAAAATGCCTGCCCCCTACACTGGACCCTCACCAGTTTGCCTACCGGAGCAACAGGAGTACAGAGGATGCGGTTTCTACAGCGCTGCACTATGTACTCTCACACGTGGATGACAAGAACACCTACGCAAGAATGCTGTTTGTTGACTTCAGCTCAGCATTCAACACAGTTATCCCCTCCAAGTTGATCACTAAACTTGGGGACCTGGGAATCAGTACCTCCACCTGCAACTGGATCATGGATTTTCTGACCAACAGACCCCAGCATGTTAGGTCAGGCCCCAACCGTTCTTCCGTCATCACACTCAACACTGGTGTACCACAGGGCTGTGTACTCAGCCCATTCCTCTACTCCCTCTTCACCCATGACTGCAGGCCTATGTATGGATCCAATTCCATCATAAAGTTCGCAGATGACACCACGGTGATTGGACTCATCAGGGACAACGATGAGTCAGATTACAGGGCAGAGGTTGAGCACTTGGCTACTTGGTGCGCTGACAATAACCTGCTCCTTAACACCAGCAAAACCAAGGAGCTCATAGTGGACTACAGGAAGGAGAGGGGAGAGATACATGACCCCATCCATATCAATGGCGTAGCTGTTGATCGTGTCCCCAGCTTCAAATTCCTGGGGACCCACATCTCGGAGGACCTGTCCTGGTCAGTTAACACCACCAGCCTGATCAAGAAGGCCCATCAGCGCCTCTTCTTCTTGAGGACACTGAAGAAGAACCATCTGTCAACTGACATCCTGGGCAACTTCTACCGCTGCGTGATAGAGAGTACCCTGACCAACTGTGTCACAGTCTGGTATAGGAGCTGCTCTGTCGCTGACAGTAAGGCGCTGCAGCGGGTGGTGAAAACCGCCCAACGCATTACAGGGACTCCACTTCCAGTTATAGAGGACATCTACAGGAAAAGATGTCTGCGCTGGGCACGCAGCATTCTTAGGGACTCCAACCATCCTGCTCATGGACTGTTCCAGCTTCTCCCCTCCAGAAGGCGCTTCAGAAGCCTTCGGACTAGAACCAGCAGGTTTAGGAACAGTTTCTTTCCAACAGCTGTCACGTTATTGAACTTAGTTCCCCGCTGACTCTCTTACCATCATCTCTTACCATCCTCACCTGTACATAACTGCCCATCTAACTTATTGTACATTATTTGCACATAACAGTACTCTTAACTTTCTGCACTGCTGCATATATTTGCATATATTTGCTTAAATTGCACATACTGTTAATTACCGTATATACTGCACTGCTGTCCTTTGCACTTCTGATTGGATGCTAAACTGTGTTTCGTTACCTTGTATTCATACATGTGTAATGACAATAAAGTTGAATCTAATCTAAAATCTAATCTAAATGATTGGTTGTATGGTTGAATGACAATAAAGGGTGATTTAATTTAATTTAATTAACCTGCCAAGATTTTGACAATGAAATGAGGGTGCACATTTCAGCAAGACAATGATCCCAAACACACAGCCTAGGAAACTCAACCGGCTCCATAGAAGGAAACTAAAGCTGCTAGAATGGCCCAGTCAGTCACCTGACCTGAATCCAGTTGAAAATCTATGGAATGAACTGAAGATCAGCGTTCATAGAAGACATTCATGGAACCTTCAAGATTTGAAGACTGTGTGGAAGAATGGGCTAAAATCACTCCTGAGCAATGCCTGCACTTAGTTTCTCCATACAGGAGGCGTCTGTAAGCTGTTATTACGAACAAAGACTTTTCTATGAAATATTAAATGATTGTCACCAAGTGTGTTAAATACTTATTCCCTGTGTCATTATACTTTATTAAATGTAACTTGTTTTGTGAACATAGTTGCCTTGATTTCTTTGTATGTATGTATTACTTGGGTTGTTACTGATATCTATTGAAAATCTCAGGTCAATGGCTTGATCAGAAATATGTTTAATGAGAAAAATCACGGTGGTGCAGTGGTTAGCACTGTGTCAGCACAGCAAGAGGGTCATGGGATTGATTCCACCCTGACCATCTTGGGTTTGATCCCACCCCCTGACCATTGTGACCCTTCTGTGTGGAGTGCTTGTTCTCCCCGTGTCTGCGTGGGTTTCCTCCAGGTACTCCGGTTTCCTCTGGGGATTCTAAATTGTCCTTAGGTATGACTGTGAGAGTGAATGGTTGTCTGTCTCTCTGTGTTGGCTCTGTATTGGACTGGTGATCTGTCCAGGGTGTACCCTGCCTCTCACCAAAAGATGCTGGGATAGGCTCCAGCCCCCCCCCCCCCCCCCCGTCCCAAAAAGGATAAAGCAGTAGAAGATGGATGGATGGAGAAAAATGTTGACGTGTTCAATACTTATTTTCCCCACTGTAAGTAGTACCTGAAAGAGGGGGGAGCAACTACTGCCAACCGACCCCCGACCCCCCCCCCACACACACACACACGCACACACATGCACAAAAACAGTCAGGAAGAAAACACATCTGCTCATATTATTTTGCATTAACGCTTACGTTATCCTTATTAATTCCTACAAGGGCATTCTGAATTGTTTCTGAACCATCCCTGCTGTGTTTTGACCCATGTTGAACAGAACCCAGCTGCCCTTCATTCACTGCTAATAGGAGAGCTAGCCACCTGCAGCTGACTGATACGATTTGGAAAGAAAAATGGCTCCAAATGTCAAGTTTAACTTCTGTGTTAACACATGGAAGCTTTACCTCCATAGCAAAACTGTGTCTTAAAGGTTCTAGAGACAAGATTCTAACCTCCTGGCCAGTAGGTGTTGCACTTGCTCTTGAACTAACTGGTCACTAGACATGCATGACATCAACTCAGTCATGCTATTGCCTGTGACCGGCTGTGATATCTTTAACGGCCATAGATATGTAAACAATAGCTAGAACATAGCTAGCCACTAGGCTAGTCGCATTTCATATACATAGCTTACTTATATGATTACAATAAAGACAATGAACAGTTATTTGTGTCAGGAATCTCTGCTTGGAAGGCAGATGTAGGTCAAAAGATGGACCCAGGGCACAGGCAGGACTTTGGTGCAAATAATAATTTATCAACAGAAAACTCAACGGACAAAACGATTGGAAAACAACTTGAAATATGCAGTTAGCAAAACTCATGGAGACACTCTGGAAGACTATGGGGACAGCACGACAATGACCCAATAATGAACTAAAAGCAAAAGGCAACATATATTGGGAGGAAACTAATCAGGGGAACACGGGACAGCTGGTAGACAATCAGTGCTGAACAGTACACATGAGGGCACATGAGGGGATGAGCGCAGCGGACTACATGCAACAGCCAACAACTGGGGAGCGCAGAGGACACTTAAATAATGATAATCATAATACTAATACACAAAAAACAAATAATAATGATAACAGGGAAAACACAAAGACATCAAAATGATATTAATAATACTAATAAACAGGAGGACTAGGAACAAAACTAAGGCAAGAATATTTATTAAACCACACCATTGCAGTCATCAAGATAATATTAACCAAACACAGGAGACAATAAGTGCAAATAATTAGGGAAAATACAAAGATATCAAAATGACTTAAAGTGTGGGCATGGGCTGAGGAAAGTGCCCAGATCTTAACAGTTTGTGTATCCTGTTATCACAATGCTGAAGGTCCTGTCAATCATTAAAATTTTCTACAGAATATGGCACCTCCGTTTGCCATGAAATTGTGATCCACGTCCCATCTAGGGTATCATATGTTACCAGCCACCGTAGTCTCATCATCCAACTGCTCAGATGTGAATATTATGATTATTTTGGTACTGTAAAAATTATTAAAATATTTTTTCATCAGTATATTATTTTTTGAAAAATACAACTTTAATTCTGCACCTTTCTTAACATTTTTTGACATACACTACTGTTCAAAAGTTTGGGGTCACCCAGACAATTATTTTGTGTTTTCCATGAAAAGTCACACTTATTTACCACCATGAGTTGTAAAATGAATAGAAAATATAGTCATGACATTGACAAGGTTAGAAATAATGATTTGAAATAATAATTTTTTCCTTCAAACTTTGCTTTCGTCAAAGAATCCGCCATTTGCAGCAATTACAGCATTGCAGACCTAACATGATTGCACAAGGGTTTTCTAATCATCCATTAGCCTTCTGATACAATGAGCAAACACATTGTACCATTAGAATACTGGAGTGATAGTTGCCAGAAATGGGCCTCTATACACCTATGTAGCTATTGCACCAAAAACCAGACATTTGCAGCTAGAATAGTCATTTACCACATTAGCAATGTATAGAGTGTATTTCTGATTAGTTTAAAGTTATCTTCATTGAAAAAAAGTGCTTTTCTTTCAAAAATAAGGAAATTTCTAAGTGACCCCAAACTTTTGAACGGTAGTGTATACTTTTTAAATATTTGTTTTCATGATGTAGCGTGACCTTAAGTTCCAATCTATAAAATAATTCTTTGCTGAAGAAAAATTGTTTCAACTCAAAAGTGTGGTTATGAACTGCCTCTATCATCCCAGGGACCAGAGCTGTAACACTATCCATCGCCCATAAAGTGGAAGTTAATCCCTTCTCCAAGACTTAGTCATCCTCCCCTTTCTGCTCTTTGGCAATGGAATGTTTCATATTGGCAGATTTATGGTTCACATGATCCAGACATGTGGGGAATCAAGATTCTCCAGTAAACAACCAGACAGTTTCACAGTGCCATCTGGTGGACGAATCAGGAATATTTAATATTTTTCTCTTTGCAGTGGAATTCATGCAATATGGACCAATGGACTTATTCATACTTTTTCTCTCAAGACAATATCTGCTCCTGAAGACCTGGTTGAACTCTGGGGATGGACAATTGGGTTTCAAATGCTTTTATTGATATGATTTGATATGTGTTGCTTTATTTTCAGGAAGAAATTAATTCTTGCATGCTTACTATTACAAATTAATTACAGTTACAATGTAGAGACATTGTATGTCCCTTATTATTGGGCAGAATAGCTTAGTCACTAAAGTTTAAGGAATTTATGCTTTATTCAGCACACATACTTTAAGGAGGGTTTCATGCTTCAAATCAAATGTCTCTATCTCTGCTCTGGGGGAGACTCCCACCATAGCTGCACTTTAACTGACCAATAGAACTCCAGGCTTTATTGCATTTACCTTTTTAGGTTGAGTTTACGACTTTTGTTTAATGAAGCTCAAATGTAATTGGTTCAGCTCAGGTTTCATGAAGTGTAGAACCATCCTGTCACACCCGAGAAAAACTGACTTTTTATTTTCCTTTGTTTCAGTTTTTTGGGGCATTGGTCAAGCTGTAAGGAGCCTCTTCTTCCCTTCCATTTTTTTCTCTCTTCCAAGTAAGGCCCAGAGCCTTTCATGCTCTGTGAAAATCATGTTTCTTTTTGTTAAAATTCATTTTCCTTATTTTTTTTTCTTTAAATCACTGTGCAAGAAGATTTTGATTTTTTCGAACCTCTTCCACTCTATGATTCCGCAGGCGGACCCGCGGGCAGGCCGTCTCAGTGCGCAATTAAAAAAAAGCTGTATTTCTGGTCTTCCGGTACAGACACAGCCGTAAACAGTAAGCCAAAGGAGTGTTTGATTGGTTTAGAATGAGACTGACATCTCATTCGACCCATAAGAGCCTTGATTTGGGTTTTTAAACCTTGAATAACCAATGACCGAAAACCTAGCAAGAAGGACCTGCCCATCAATGACGGCGAATACAACGAGCCAGTTGAAGCTGAGTAATCTGAGGATGGAGGTGTCGTTTAGCCAATCAATTTCTGAATTCAATGATACCCTACATGTGCTTGTTCTGTGTTTATATTTCCGTTAAAATGCCATGCGTTCCCATGCGTAAAATCTCTTTTGACTGAGCCACTGTGTGACGCGCAGTCCCATGTGACGCTGTGCGGAAGGGTAAGGGTAACATTAGCCATTATTTTACTTGTTTTGAAAAATGGTTCACAAATTAAACCGAAAGCGCATGCATGAAAGCGTAGATGGCTTGACTGGGTCTGGTGACCAGGACGACGAATCAGTAAAAGAACAATTGGAGGTTGCAACAATGGAACAATAGCTCGTCTGACCATGAGTCATGACCATGACTGAACAAACTGATCAAGAAAGCTAGCTCTGTCCTGGACCAGTGGAGGAGATGGGAGAGAGAAGGATGATGGCTAAACTGTCATCTCTGCTGGAGTCCGAGTTTCACCCTATGCAGGACACACTGAATGCACTAAGGAGCTCATTTAGCAGCAGACTACATCATCCTAGGTGCACAACCGAGAGGTTTCGCAGGTCCTTCCTACCAACGGCTGTCAGACTGTACAACCTAAGCAGGGCTGCTCGCAGAGATAGCAAAAAGACGTGACAACCTAATAGTATTGAATGCAAAAGACGCAATAGACTTACACAGTGGTTCCCTCCGGTATACAACTAGGAAAATACCGGTAGCTGCGGAGGGTGACAATATGTATGGGTACATAATCATACCATGTAGGATAACTAAGTAGACGGTTATGCTGTTTCATTCCATTTAGCTGCAATGCTCCGCACTGTGTTTATATATCTATATATTTATTCCATCTAGCTGCAATGCTCCGCATCGTGTGTCTATATATTTATATTTATGTTTATATGTACATAT
Organism: Pholidichthys leucotaenia; assembly: GCA_020510985.1. Classification (NCBI taxonomy): domain Eukaryota; kingdom Metazoa; phylum Chordata; class Actinopteri; order Cichliformes; family Pholidichthyidae; genus Pholidichthys; species Pholidichthys leucotaenia. The sequence continues at coordinate 373,726,491 of CM035837.1, forward strand.
GTATACTCGCTGCTCTTGTTTTTTTTTTTCTTGCCTTCTGATTGTTGCTCTGAGTGTTGCTATCCCTGTGCTGTTGCAATCTTGGAATTTCCCCGTTGTGGGACTAATAAAGGCTTATCTTATCTTATGAGGAACCTCGAGCACAGATATTCGCCAGCGACAGTGCGGTTGTGGACAGGTAAGTCTTATAATCTAAATTATTCTTTATCGATAAAAATAGTAATAAAAATAACTTTTGACCAGTCGGTAATTACAAGGGTCCCGCATGGCCACAAATTTTTGTGTGTGCCGTGTTCCTCTGTAGCGGGGGGAGGGGGTTGTTATTTGTTACTGCGTATATTGCAGAAAAATGTAATAATTTTTTTGTATAATTTTTATTTCACTGTAGGCTATTTTTTCCTGTAAAAAAAAAGGAACTGTGCTGTGTATGTCTGGGTTATTATGCCTTTGTTTTACTGTGTAAATGGGATCAGGTGAAATGGACCCCTGACCAAGTGAGCACACTAATGTGTGGACCCCAGGTGGACCCCAGTATTCAATCTGTACATTTTCAATCCAATGATTTACAAAGTGATTCATAATTTTCTAAAACCTCATTCAGAACATTATAGTCCCACAGACTGGTTTTCATCTGGGGCAGCATTTATAAATCACTGGATGAAAAATGCACACCTGTACATGTACAGATTGGATTCCGTGGTCCACTTGAGGTGCGCACTTGGTCAGGGGTCCAGTTGACCTGTATCTGTGTAAACTGGTGAGATAGTGAACTCTGGAAAAATTGGAGGGGGGAGGGTTGTTTTTGTGTATACTTTAGTGAAATGTATTAATTTTTAGCATAATTTTTCTTACACTGTAGGCTATTTTTGCCTGTAAAAAAAACAAAACAAAAACAGGAACTGTGCTGTGTATGTATGGGTTATTACCCCTTGGTTTTACTGTGCAAACTGCTGAGATAGTGAACTCTGGAACACGGTTGAACAGGCACAGTTGAACAGGCACAGTTGAACAGGCACAATTCAAGAATGCCTTGTTTCAACCTGAGAAAAAAAGCTGTGTAATATATTCATTTTTTGTGGTACTGTTACAAAATTTTGACCTGAGCTTGAAAACTCTTGGTTCTACATTTCTGTTGTGTATTCCAGCCAGTATCTGACAGCTGTATGTTATTTGCAAGCATTTGTATCTAAAAAAAAAACACACAGGCGAACTTTATTTTCTTCAAATTCAGTATGTTTAGATGATTGTTACTCAGTGGCAGGAGCACTTAGAGAGATTATGACTGTTTTGCCAAAAAATTCAGAGTGTTTTCTTTTAAATGAGACCAACTGTCATGGGTGGCTCTCGCGAGCCACCATAAGACGCCACACAGTCACCAGTGAGTTCAGTGAGAGTTTTATTACGGTGAAAATAGTGACAACACAGGCTGCTGAGACAATGACGCTAAAGTCTACACACAACAGGAGGCGTAAGGCTAACAGCTCATAACAGGTCCAGAGGAGGAGACGGTCAAAACACAGACAGACGAGGTTGGTGAAAATGATAATTACACAAGCTGCTAAGGCAGAGACTCACAGAGATCGATACACACCGGGAGGGGTAAGGCTATACAGCACACTTACTAGTCCAGGGAGAACGACGGTCAAACCAAAAGCAGACGTGGTATGAATGCGTCCGTAGCGTGACGGAGTGTGAACAGACACTGCTGCAGAGATGCGGTCGCCAACGCGGGTTAAAGTAGTCCATCGCTAACGACCACAAATGCAGCACAGCTGTTCAGGGTTTGACAGCTGAGCGGAAGCCTCCCCGAGCACTATCACAATAAGAGCTCGGAGAGCTAGAATAATAACGCCGCTGTCAAACCCTGACAAGAATAACCCGAGCACCATGACCTAGTGCTTGGGTCATGACAGTAGCCCCCCCTCACTTGACAGGCTCCGAACATCTAATAACACCTACCCCCCCCCCCCCAACCACAGGGCGAGTGGATTGAGGAACAGGCAAGGAGGGAGCCAAACAAAACCTAACAAGACCCAAACAGAAAGGGAAAAGAATACATCACCTGACATATCCAACCAATTTCCCCCCAGAACAATGACAAGAGAAAACAAACCCGGGAAAAAAAACAAAACAAGACATGACTACAAAACAAGGGAAAAACAATCATAAAAAGCAAAAAACACCTGACCCTGAAAGTTTTCCCACCGAGACCACAGACAACCCGTCTAACTCCAGTGTACATAACCTAGCCAAAAAAAATAAACCCTCAAACACATGGTAACTATAGAAACAAAACAAGAAATAAATGCAAACACATAACTATGGAAGAAAGGAAAGAAATACATGACTGTAACTATGGAAACAAAGCAAGAAATAAATGCAAACACAAGATAACTATGGAAACAAAACAAGACATAAATGTAAACACATGGTAACTATGGAAACAAAACAAGAAATAAATACAAACACATGATGACTATGGACAAGAAATACATACTAACACATGGTAACTATGGAAAAAAAACCAAGAAATAAATGCACACATGGTAACTATGAAGAAAGGCCACAAGAAGTACGTGCTAACACACGGTGACTATGGAAAAACAAAGAAAAACACACACGAAACAAGAAATACATGCAAACACCTGGTAACTATGGAAAAAAAAAAAAAAAAAACAAACAAAAAAACCCCCATACTATAGCCCCTCAAAAGAACGAGGTGAGGACAAAACAAAAAACAAAACCCAGACTATGGACTACAAACACATGAGGCAATCTAAATTGCTTTACATAATCTTGACATAACCAGACTATGGACTGTAAACACACATGAGGCAATCTAAATTGCTTTACATAACTTAACCAGACTATGGATTGCAAAACACACATGAGGCAATCTAAATTGCTCTACGTAACCTTGACATAACCCTGACACCGTATGGGCCAAAACAAAAGATGATCGGCGGAGATCCAACGCCCCCCAGGAAGAGCTTCGGCGACCTCCCTGCCTCAGATGGCCCACGGATAGTCCCACAAACAGTACATGATCAGGCGGCCTGCCCCAGTCCCAGGCCCCCAGAAACAAGTCCTCCGGTGGCCGAACCAGGCCGCCCAGTAGCAAACACAGTTTATCAGGTGACCAACCCAAAACGCAGAACGCACAAAGCAGTTCCTCGGGTGGCCGACCCGCATCCCACAACCACCAGGACTGTGGAGGAATAGCATGCAGCCGCCCGCCTAATGAAGACCAGGCATGAGAGTGCCAGTCTGCCAGAAAAAAACCTCCAACGGCCCCCAGCTGGTGGCTCCTGAGAGGGGAACAATCAAGAAATTGGACCTCCTCGAACACTGATTGGGTCGCAGCCGCACCTGCGCTGGACCCCCACTGGACCTCATCGGACCCCGATTGGGTCAACTCAGCCCACGCATCGGACCCCAACTGGGTCAGGACGGACCCCGATTGGGTCACCGCTGCACCCACTTTGGACCCTGACTGGGTCACCTCGGCCCACGCATCGGACCCTGACTGGGTCACCTCGGCCCACACGTCGGACCCCGACTGGGTCACCTCGGCCCACGCATCGGACCCCGACTGGATCTCCTCGAACCCTGATTGGGTCGCAGCCACACCTGCGCTGGACCCCCACTGGAACCCGTTGGACCCCGACTGGACCTCCTCGAACCCTGATTGGGTCGCAGCCACACCTGCGCTGGACCCCCACTGGAACCCGTCGGACTCCGATTGAACCTCGTCGGACCCCGATTGGGTCATAGCTGCACCCGCATTGGACCCCGATTGGGTCACCTCGGCCCACGCGTCGGACCCCGACTGGGTCGGTACTGCACCGGCGACGACCTCCATCCCCGAACCTGGGACCTCCAGTCCCGTGACCTTGACAGACTCCAGACCGGTAACGCTGTGGAGAGGCTCAGAGAACAGGAGAGGACCGGGATCAGTTCCACCGGCAGCGCCAGAGCCCAGCGAGATGAGCTCGGGTGCAGCAGACGGCTGCCCCTCATTCGCCTCCCCATGAGGCAGGCAAAAATGCTCTAACACACCACAAAGGAAAATAAAGAAGAGCACTTGCCTGCACTCGGGCTCTGGAGCCGTCCAGGACTTCGTCGATCCAGGTTCAGATAGACGCTCGTCGTCGGGCTCCCACTCGGCTGCGTCGGGTTCCACAGCCGGCCTGATGGTTTCTGCAGCTGGATCCTCTCGCGCTGACGTCCGCACCAATAACCCGCATGGCGTGGAGGCAGGGGACCCTCGACCCGCTGACTCGGGCTGCATCTCTGAGGAGACCTGGGGACGCTTACTCATCGGCACTGGCTCCTTTTCGCAGTCCGTTCTCCTCCTCTGTCCAACACAAGGCTGCAGGGCCGGGATATCTCCCAGAGCCGCAGGCCTCCCCCTCGTCCGACGGCATGGAACTGACGCCGAGGACCGTTCAGCAGGAGGAAACACAGAGGCAGCAGGTTCAGTATAATTGACTACAGCTGGAAAAGGAAACTCGGGGAGCTGCGAACCCCGAGCTTCACCCCCAGGAGTCAGACAAGACAGATCACTATGATGAATAGGAAAGTGAAATTGAACTTGCCTGTCTCCCAAAGGGAAGATGGTGCCAGCTGTAGAGGACGTTGCTCCTTCACTCGCTCGCTGGATGGTAACACAGGACCCATGGACGGAGCTCACCTGCGCAGGACTCAGATCACTCTCAGCAGCTGGCTGATTGAGTGGGTCATTCCGGCGGTCCGGAACTGGATCCGGAACAGGAGCTTGCTGAAGACGTGCTCGGCCGCGGCGCCGACGCCTCCGCCGGCCCCCAGATGGTGCAAACTCCAGGACTGGTTCAAGGACGGGATCAGGATCCGTAGGCCAAGAGCAGGAGTGCCTCTTCTCCTGCTTCACGCCGCGTTCCTCCTCCAGCATCAGGAAAATCTCACGTTGTGTGGCGATATCTTCCCTCCTCGCGTCGACTTCCGGGTGATCGGCCCAGCGGGGAGAGAGATGACGAAGAACGTCTTCAGCAGCGTCCAGGTACCAATGTATGCTGTGATGGTAATCCAGCAGGGAAGCGGAGATGAGCATCTCATCCACGACTTCCAGAACGCCTGTCAGCTCGTGGCTCGGGCTCCCAGCGCGGCCCCTCCGCGACGGCATTCCTTCCATGCACTCAGTACCCAGACGGGAACAGCAACTGTCCAAAAAACTCGAACTCACTGGTGAATTGCATCTCGGGTTGGCGTCACCGTAAACGCCGTTTTGGCAGCAGTGTACTGTCATGGGTGGCTCTCGCGAGCCACCATAAGACGCCACACAGTCACCAGTGAGTTCAGTGAGAGTTTTATTACGGTGAAAATAGTGACAACACAGGCTGCTGAGACAATGACGCTAAAGTCTACACACAACAGGAGGCGTAAGGCTAACAGCTCATAACAGGTCCAGAGGAGGAGACGGTCAAAACACAGACAGACGAGGTTGGTGAAAATGATAATTACACAAGCTGCTAAGGCAGAGACTCACAGAGATCGATACACACCGGGAGGGGTAAGGCTATACAGCACACTTACTAGTCCAGGGAGAACGACGATCAAACCAAAAGCAGATGTGGTATGAATGCGTCTGTAGCGTGACGGAGTGTGAACAGACACTGCTGCAGAGATGCGGTCGCCAGCGCGGGTTAAAGTAGTCCATCGCTAACGACCACAAATGCAGCACAGCTGTTCAGGGTTTGACAGCTGAGCGGAAGCCTCCCCGAGCACTATCACAATAAGAGCTCGGAGAGCTAGAATAATAACGCTGCTGTCAAACCCTGACAAGAATAACCCGAGCACCATTACCTAGTGCTTGGGTCATGACACCAACCCCGTGAAGATGCTGCAAAGGGTTGAAGAACAGCTTTTGATTTACTTTGGGTATGTTATTTTTAGGCGTTTTTAGGGAAACTGAACAGAGTGGAAGAAGTTTAACCCCTTGCACTCCGGTCAAGTTCCCTAAAAACGCCAAAAAATAAGGTGCCCAAAGTAAATCGAAAGCTGTTTCATATACACCAGAAACTTTTCTGGTGTATATGAAATGAAATTTGATCTCAGATTCCCATACATCAATATAAATTAAATAATTTATACCTGATCATATTTATTAATTTCATATATTTCTCTTACACAGCAGAAGTGGAGCTGGCGAACTTCTTCCTCATTGTCAGACGAACGCGACGCTGGTTGCGACCCGATCAAAACATAATTGCATTATTGCGGTTTTGGCAAACGATTTTTCAAAACAAATAACAGTAGTAATTAAAAAAAGACTGGCGAACGCGTGTGTGTCACTCAGCCTTCGTCGTCGGCCTCCGTCGGTCTATGATGACCATGGAAGAGAATCCTAATGTCTACGTCTACTCTGCTGGAATAAAAACAAAAAAGCACCGCCTGTGGCCGAACATGCTGATGCGCGAATGGCAGTCACTGTCACACAGGTTGCACTTGTGGGTGGTCTCAGTGCTGCTGGGTCAGTGGGGTTCTTCCTGCGGGTCCTTTTTTTCATCTGCTGCAGCAGTCAGTCTCTCTTCACCCACCCTTACACAAAACAGCTCGCGAACTTCTGTGCTTCAATTGGCTGGCTGCATTCACAGCGTTGGTAGGCGGGTCCTTCTTGCTAGGTTTTCAGTCATTGGTTCTTCAAGGTTTCAGAAACCCAATTCAAGGCTCTTATTAGTCGAATGAGCGGTCAATCATATCCGATCTGTTCGTGGGTGTGTCTGTAGTGGGAGAACGGAAATGCAGCTTTTTTTTCCAGTGCGCGCTTAGGACGCAGCGCCCTCGTGCGTCCTAGAGCACACGAGAGCGCCCTCTGTGCGCTGTAGAACACAGAGACCTGCCCGTCCGCGGTACACCAGAGTGCAAGAGGTTAAGGTCTGATGACACGTTTTTGATTTCATCTAATTTTTCAACACATAATACAATATGACGAAATAGGTTGGTCTGTGCAGTTCTAAGTCAAACAGGTTTTTTTCACGCGAATATCCGACGTTTTCATGAGCGCCACGTCACCAATTGCGTCAGTGGCTGGAAAACCCCCTTCCAGCCATGTTGCAACGTCATCGACAGAACACAGCGCTTGGCTGCCCGTTGTACACACAGGATGAAAGCGGTAGAAAACATCAACGATGGTTCCAGCATATGTAGTCTGGAATTGGTTTGTGTTGTCCAATCTTCAGATGATTATAGTTCCAAAGAATGGGACGACAATGAAGAATCTGGGGGCATCAGACCGTATAGGTTTGAGCCGTGCCAAGCAGGCATTGTGCCAAGCGAGTCAGACTCAGAGAGTGACAGTGGAGAGGCACACATGCCCGCTGCAGTAGCAGCGACAAACACACGGTAGGGGAACACAGAGTGTTATGCTTTTGTTATAGATATTGCAACAAATTATTTGTTCATAAATGTATTTTATTTAAACCCGATTTTTCAATAAAATCATAGCAGTGTATTCTCTGTGGCTCAGCCATCGGGTTTATTATGTATTATCTTTATGTATTTATGTATTATGTATTATCTGGTGAATCCTGCGCGTAAATCCATTCATCATGACCCTCCGTGCGCTCTTATGCAGCGCACGGAGAGGGAGGATGAAATAACGAGGATTTACGTGCAGGGTTCACCACAGCACATTTAATACAGAAAGACAGACAATTCCCAAAAAGGTGAAGACGTACAAAAAACATAAACACACTTACTGATGGAGTTCAGGGGTCGGCATCGACCAGAGAACGAATGAGAGGAGATGTGTTAGCCACAGTTGTGCCCCAGAGCCAACACCGCTTCAAGGACGCATGAGAACCACGGCTAACATGGAGTGACTAACACGTCATGAGAGTGCTGAAAATAATGGCAGACTAACAGCACAGATGACAATACTATGGACCAGCAGTGCGTGACTGGCAAATGGCTGCTAAGTACACGGACTGCTGGTGATGGTGTGATGAGAAGCACACGTGCGAGGACCGGGAAAGATGATCAGTGGGATTTTTAATCAGCTGGTGATAATGGTCTGTTTTACTGCAACAGATACTGGAGTCAGTTTTTCTTGGCCTGTCCTTGCCACTGATAATACCTCTATCTGCCAAGAATGTGCCGCTAGACCAGCAAAAGCTAGCGGCACTCAAATACTTTGCAAGCAGTTTCATGAAATGGTCAGTCAGAGAGCAACTCATACCGGCTCAGACGTCGCTCGGGTTAACAAGGTCAGGTGTTCCTGGCAGCGGAAGGCAAAGGACAGAGCTGTGTGGAGGAATCTGATCAGACCTAAATGAAACAGTCATTGTCGCCCCCAACAGACTGCTATGATGATGATGATGGTGATAATGATTGAGGGGACGTGGCTGGACTGGCGAGCGTCAGCATGCAATCACAGAAAGTAGGTCAAAGCTCCACGTAAATCCATTAATCCTTCCCCTCCTCGTGTGTTCCTCCTGTGTAAAAGTACACGAAGAGTGCACAAGGAGGCTTATGACAGTTGGAGCTGATGTCATGATCTCTTGTGCGCCATTACGCGGCGCACGAGAGAGGGAATGAAAAACTCAAGTGCTGGAGTAGATCGTGCCATTTATTAAATGTAAACAGTAACAAATTCACAAGTCCAGTTACCACACTAATGCAGACAGTAGCAATGATAGAATGATGGCTACCAGACAAACAGGGAAGCCACCCGGATGTCCCACAGCCTGGGAGATGCCTGGTGCTGATGAATGCTGGGCACACAGAAAAAGGCACACGTACTCATGGCTGTGGAGATTCAGGGCTGTCCGTGTCATCTGGTGAGCGGGGAGTAAAGGCAGAGTTGGACACTAATATTAAGGAATCCTCCGTCTTGAAATGTTAGGCTGACAAGATGAAGGAAATCATACAACACTCATGGAGGTACATGCTGCCGCGAATGAAGGTGAATGCTCCGACAATCTCTTTTCCCAAATGCAGCGCATTTATTATCCTGATGCAAACGAGGAAAGAGATTGCTGGTGTGAGGAAGCGTGGGTTGGACATGATTGAACCAGGTGTGTAGGAGTGCTTATATGAGTGTGTGAATGGGAATTAATGGAGTGTGAGTGTATGTGTGTGAGAACACCCAAGATGAAGCACAGCTCACGGCATTTGACAAGAGGAGGGGGCATGCCCGAGCTGTCAGGATAATAAGTCAGAACAGGGTTTGGAACACCAAACCCAGATTCATGACAGCTGAAGCTTGTGATGCGGTCTTTCACGGCCTGCTGTTTATCTAAACCTGCGACACAACGTGAAGGCATAGCCGTAAAATTAAAACAAGAAACCAGAGAAACTGTGAGCTACAAAGCTGCTGTCATTCCAGTCAACAACACCAGCATCAATTCTGTCGCTTATGTGATGGTGGTGCCACTCTTCATTCGGTGGGCGGCACTACAGTCCAGTCAGTGGCTGCGTTTTTTTGATGATAACTAGTTTATGCAGGCGTGGTTGTAAATATTATATTGATCATCGACAATGACTTTTGGGTTTACACAACATGCTAAAAAATGTCAAAATTGTGTCACCAGACCTTTAAACCAACTCATTTAAACCACCAACATCGGAAGAAACAGGTTTGTGATGTAATTTGACTTTCTGATCGGACTTTGCACAATAAACCAATTCCTTCTTCAGTGCATAAGAAGACCCCCCCCCCAACCTGCTGAAGAACAGCCTTTGTGATCTTGGTAGGCCATAACCGTGGTAAGGAGCCTGTCTTCTAATCTCCCAACAGCACCCACGGTGGTCCAGTTGAACAGAAAAGTGGACTGCCTGCTACCTACTGGGACGCAATGATTCTGCTTGGCTGACGGTCTGTTGTTTAATTTAACCTTAATTCTTCAGAATATTCCTGGTATAAGTTCTTTAAACTTAATTTCAAGCAAACCCTCATCAGAATTTCAAAATGCTTGTTGTCCTTTCATTAATTTACGTTCTTTTCAGAGTAACACAAATTTTCCATTTTTATAAATAGTTAATCATCATTTTCTTCATAAAATTGCATCCACTTTTCTTAATCAATGTTATTTTATGGTTTTCCAATTTCCACTGTACTGACAAATCAAACGATGCTTCATTTGGTTCCACAAATGCTTGATTCATAAGTAACTCAGTCACAGTATATGATGCCCATGATACATGTTAAATTCTGTTTTAAAGTTATCCAAATATGTTAACCTATTCTGACATTTCTTATTAAACTATTGAAAGATATATGGGAGTTATTGTTTGATTTCATGTCCGTCTTCTTGATTATCAGAGACAAGAACTTACAAGGGCTTTTTTGAGACTGATTCATAATTGGTACAAATAAAGAATTGTTAATAAAATTGTCCAATTATCTGGACTGGTGCCCTAATGAAGATCTGAGTGTAATGAAAATAAATCTTCATTCCTACTCACATTCATATTTACATTAATACTTGTACCAACATTAATATACCTATAAACCCATAAATCCACTACAATGAAAATACAGTCCTGTTCACTTTTTACACAGGAAAGAATGCCTTGTTAGATCACATGTTTTTTAATCTCATAAGATACATGTATAAAGAGCTTAAGTCATACCCCCTCTTACTTTTGCATACGGGACCTTAAATCTGGAAAAAAAATCTCACTCCAAGTGAATGGCAAGAGAGATATTATCTTTTGATCCCAATCAAATTTTGCTACAGAGTTACACATATGTTTGTCAATTTAAAAAATAATTTTCCATGCAAATAACAGTATAGGTTGCTGTCTAATCGTTAAAGTATAAGGTTGTGAAAATACATAAATTGAAAGACTACAAACACAGACTTGCGTAACTTACGTCATCATTTTCAAAAAGCACCCATGGTAAAGTAACTAACAGTCCTCTGAATCAGCTGCAGCTCTCAAAATACAATGCAACATGTTGTGGTGGACCACCAGGAGGTTCCACTCTCACCCAGTGACTTGGGGAGTCAGGGGAGGGGGGCAGGAGATGTAAATGTATGCACCTGAGGTAGGAGGTGTAAATGTATGAGCCTTGGCACCTGGGGCAGGAGATGTAAATGTATGCGCCTTGGCGCCAAGGGGAGGAGATGTAAATGTATGCGCCTTGGCACCAAGGGGGAGGAGGCAGGAGATATAAATCTATGCACCTTGGCACCTGAGAGTCAGTCTTGTTATTGGAGTTGAATAAAGTTCTGAACTGGCAGCTCTCATGTCTCGTCACATCATTCCTCCACACTGGTGACCTACGACGTGAAAATGCTCAGGCTGGAAGACAAAGCGAACTCCTATTCGGGAACACCCACGCTAGGGTTTTCACCCAAGACCCCGGCCTCATTTGCTGTGACAATCCAGCTCCCGGACTTCTGGTTTCATGACCAGCTGCCTGGTTCATCCATGGGGAAGCGCAGTTTGCTCTCCGTGGAATTTCTGCAGATGACACGAGATACCATTACGTGGTGGCTTCGCTAGACTTGCGCTCCACTCAGTGCACCATGAGCCTGCTCTGAGACGCCCCACCCCGGGACAAATACGATGCTCTCAAACAGCTGCTGTTATGGCGTTACACCCTCTCCGACGGGGAGAGTGGAGAAGCTCCTTTCCCACTCTGAGTTAGGAGACGGCTCGGCTGTAGAGTTAATGTAAAATATGCTGGCTTTGCTGGGCATAGATGATGGATCTTTTCTCTTTGCCCATCTCTTCCTGAAGAAACTGCTGGTTTCAGCACGAACAATTTTGGCCAACTCATCGCTGCTTGCTGCCAGGGACTACCACGCACTGACGGAAGAAACAGACCGCATTATCCTGTCGAATAGGAGTTTCGGCATCCAGGTGGTGACACCAGGATCTTCGGTGGAGTCCACTGAGATTGTGGAGCTGAAGGTTGTAGCCGGGACAACCACTCGGAGGCGCCGGAATGGGACGGTGTGTTTCTACCATCAGCGTTTTGGTGCCAACGCGCAGCATTGTCTCGCACCGTGCCGTTTCAAGATGCCGGGAAATGGGCCAACCAGTGGTCAGTAGCAGCTGCGACTGCTGGCAACAGAGAGAAGCTGCTTTTCCTTGAGGACACACGTTCCAGGAGACGGTTTTTGGTCGACTCTGGTTCCCAGAAAAGTCTTATTTTGCTGGTCAGCACTGACAGGCTGGCTGAAGGATGCGGCCCGTCATTAACTGCCACTAATGGCTTCTCTATCAAGACTTTTGGAGAAAGGTCAGTGACTGTGTTTTCATGGATGCAACTACAAGTGAGACTTTGTGGTAGCTGCCTGCTCAGTTCCTATCTTAGGTGCTGATTTTCTGTGGGCTTATGGTCTCCTTGTAGATATTGCTAATAGATGTTTGGTGGATGCTGTGTGTTTTTCTTCCCTGCCTTGTATGACTCTGGGAGCTGAGCCACTAACACATGCTAATTTTTTAGCCTCAGGGGATGTGTATCAATGTGTGCTTTCCGATTTTCCCGCGCTCACCGTGCATACCTTTTCGGCTACTGTGACCAAGCATGGGGTTGAGCATTTTATCACTACAAAGGGCCCGCCAGTTTTCGTGTGCCCACGCCACCAAGACACAACTAAGCTAGCCATCGTGCGGGAAGAGTTTGCTAACTTGGAATGTTTGGGGATTGTTAGGCGCTCCAATAGCCCTTGGGCGTCCCCTCTGCACATGGTGTCCAAGTCCAATGGTTCTTGGCGGCCGTGCGATTATTTCTGTCACTTGAGCAACAACACTGAGCACGACAGTTGCCCCATCCCACACATTCAAAATTTTTCAGTGCACCTGGCCGGAATGTGCATTTTTTCTAAGGTGGATCTGGTCCGCGGCTACCACCATGTCCCGATTCACGCTGAAGAGGTCCCAAAGAATAACACCTTTCGGCCTTTTCGAGTTTCTTCGCATGCCATTTGGGTTGAAGGGCGGAGCTCAGACTTTTCAGAGTATGATGGATGTGGTACTCTGTGAATTGCTGTTCGTGTTCGTCTACCTAAATGACATTCTGGTGGCTAGCGCGTCTGAGGAGGAGCACCTCTCCCATCTGAAACAAGTTTTCTGTCAGCTGGAAGCACACAGACTGATAGTTAATCCGGCAAAGTGTCTTTTTTTGTTGCTGGTGATTGATTTCTTGGGCCACCGCATCTCATCTGAGGGTGCAATCCTGCTGCTGGATAAAGTGCGGGCAGTGTCAGATTTCCGACATCCGCAGACCATGAGGGCACTGCAAGAATTTTTGGTAATGGTCAGTTTTTACAACCGTTTCCTTCCCCTGGCAGCCCAGCTACTGCAACTGCTGTACGGCGCGCTCAAGAAAAAGAAACCTGCAGATAGCATCGGCTGGACAGGCACCAAAGCTGCGCTCGCCAGTGTGGCTTTACTGGCCCACCCATCCCCATCGGCGCAGATCGTGCTTACTACAGATGCGTCTGACGTCGCGGTAGGAACAGTGGTGGAGCAGCACATCTCCAGTTCGTGGCAACCTCTTGCCTTTTTCAGCCGTAATCTATGCAATAACAAGCGTAAGTATAGTACCTTCGACAGAGAGATGTTGGCCCCCTACCTGGCCACGCATCACTTCCAGTTTTGGCTCGAGGGTCGCACATTTACCATGTTTGTCAACCACAAGCCTCTAACCTACGCAATGTCCAAAATCTTGGAACCGTGGTGGGTGCGGCAGCAACGTCGCCTAGCCGCAATATTGGAGTTCACGGCTGACATTCAACATGTGGCCAGTAAGCTCAATGTTGTGGCCGACTGTTTGTCGCACGCGCTGGTCTCTCCAGTCTACTTGGGTATTGATTTTTCCACCATGGCCACCAACCAACTGGGGGATGTGGACATTTGTGTGCTCTGCTCTGCGGGTATGGGCCTTAAACTGGAGAGCAGGGTGGTACAAGAGGGTTGCTTCCCCCCTGCTTTGTGACGTCTCCACCGGCTGTCCCCGCCCTGCTGTTCCTGGCTCTTGGCACCTCCGCGTTTTTGAGTCTGTTCACTCTCTCTCACACTCTGGCGTACGGGCTTTGGTTAAGCTGGTGGGGTCTAAATTTGTCTGGCCTCGCTTACGCAAGAATGTGAAGGGGTAGGCTGCTGCCTGTGTTGCGTGCCAATGGGCTAAGGTTCAGAGGCACACCAAGGCCCCCCTCAAACCTTTCCGGATTCCAAGCAGGAGGTTTGACCATGTCCATGTGGACTTAGTCGGCCCCCTTCTGCCATCACAGGGTTTCACGCACCTTTTGACGATAGTGGAGCACACCACGCGTTGGCCAGAGGCAGTTCCACTGGCTTCCACCATATTTGACGACATTTCCCACGTGTTTTTGTCATCCTGGGTCACACGTTTCGGTTCCTCGTCAGACATCACCTCCAACAGGGGTCCCCAATTTGTTTTGGAATTCTGGTCTGCTATGGCCGACAGCCTGGGGGTCAAAGTTCATCGTACCACCGCATACAATCCGCAGGCTAATGGTTTGTGCGAGAGGTTCCACAGGTCACTTAAAGTCGCATTCAGAGCCTCGTTGACCAACGCAAATTGGGTTGACCATTTGCCTTGGGTCCTACTGGGATTGCGCTCCGCACTCAAGGAGGATCTGGCAGCTTCCCTGGCTGAGCTCGTTTTTGGTCAACCGTTGCGGATCCCGGGGGAATTTTTGCTGGAGGGTCCTGTGCCCGGTACCAACTTGTCCACGTGCCTTTTTCCTAGGGCAGAGGCAAGTAATGTTCCGGGGCGGTGCACCATTGTTTTCCCTGCATTTTTGTTCCGAAGCGTTTGGAGAATGCCGAGTTTGTTTTCGTCAGACACGATGCCCACAGAACACCGCTACATCCATCTTACGACAGCCCTTTCAGAGTTTTGGAAACAGGGGCGAAACATTTTGTGTTGGATTTTGGGGGACACAGGGAAACCGTCGGTATAGACAAACTTAAGCCCGCTTATGTGTTGGCAGATGAGCAGGTGGTGCTGGCCCAGGCTCCCCGGTGTGGACACCCATCTGCGGTGGGTTGCCAGGTTGGTTTTCCCCCTTCAGAGAACTGTTCACCGGAGACCGAGTCTTTTCTCTCCCCACCTTTCCCCCCTTCAGAGGACTGTTCACTGGAGACTGAGTCTTTTTCCTCCTCACCTCGACCGGAAAGTCCCTCAGTCGGCTCGGCTGCTCCACGTTACAGCCATTATGGGCGATTGTTCAAGCACAAGGTACTGGACTGTTAAGGCCCCTTCTGGGTGTTTGGGGGGGGCTGTGTGGTGGACCACCAGGAGGTTCCACTCTCACTCAGTGACTTGGGGAGTAGGGGAAGGGGGGCAGGAGATGTAAATGTATGCGCCTGGGTTAGGAGGTGTAAATGTATGTGCCTTGGCATCTGGGGCTGGAGATGTAAATGTATGCGCCTTGGCACCAAGGGGAGGAGATGTAAATGTATGTGCCTTGGTACCTGGGGCAGGAAATGTAAATGTATGAGCCTTGGCGCCTGAGAGTCAGTCTTGGTATTGGAGCTGAATAAAGTTCTGAACTGGCAGCTCTCGTGTCTCGTCACATCATTCCTCCACAATATTTATGTTGCTTTTCTCCTGTTTGGATGATTCATTGGTCAGAAAACATAATTGTATTTGGTGACGTGTATAGTCTGAGACAAGGATCAACCCGATCTCACTAAAAGATGTACCAAATGAACGTTTCACACCCCGTGCATTTGCACGTAAAACAAACAAAAAAAGGACCAGGATACATATTAGAAACGACAACCTCCACTATCCCCCACCAACCAACCAAATGTTGGTAGGGGATGTTGGAACTTTTGTTTCTTTTGATTTCAACCAATAGGTTGCGAGTTCACATCCCACCCTGAGCTGTAAGTGAGGTTTTTTGTTTAGTTTTTTTTTTTCTTCCCACAGTTAACTTAAATACTGTAACTACTACAACTCCTTCAATTGATGTCTGTCTTGATGAGTTTACTCCAATCGACCTTTGTGAGTTAGACAAAATAGTTTCCTCATCCAAACCTTCAACTTGTCTTTTAGACCCTATTCCTACCAGGTTATTTAAAGAAGTCTTCCCACTTATTGGTAGCTTTATTCTTCATATAATCAATTCTTCATTAACTTTAGGCCATGTACCGCAGGCTTTTAAAACGGCTGTAATTAAACCCTTACTCAAAAAGCCAACGCTAGATCCAGGAGCTTTAGCTAACTATAGACCAATCTCTAATCTCCCTTTCATTTCAAAAATCTTAGAAAGAGTTGTTGCTACGCAATTATTTGACCATCTGCAGGGAAATGGTTTACTTGAAGAGTTTCAATCTGGGTTTAGAATCCATCATAGTACTGAAACAGCCTTAGCGAAGGTCACTAACGACCTCCTCATCGCATCTGATAATGGACTGGTTTCTGTACTTGTCCTTTTAGACCTTAGTGCAGCTTTTGATACTATTGATCATAATATTCTAACTTGATAGATTAGAACACTATGTTGGACTTAATGGAACTTCGTTGCAGTGGTTTAGATCTTATTTATCTGATAGGTTCCAGTTTGTTCATGTAAATAATGAGTTTTCTTTCAACTCAAAGCTTAGTCATGGAGTTCCACAGGGATCTGTGCTAGGCCCTACTCTTTTTAGTTTATATATGCTTCCGTTAGGCAACATTATTAGAAAGCACTGTATACATTTTCATTGTTAT
Organism: Pholidichthys leucotaenia; assembly: GCA_020510985.1. Taxonomy (NCBI): domain Eukaryota; kingdom Metazoa; phylum Chordata; class Actinopteri; order Cichliformes; family Pholidichthyidae; genus Pholidichthys; species Pholidichthys leucotaenia. Next base: position 373,743,172 of record CM035837.1, read on the forward strand.
GCAGATGACACACAATTATACCTGTCAATGAAGCCAGATGATAGTAATCAATTAGCCAAGTTAGAAGCCTGTCTTAAAGAAATCAAAGCTTAGATGACTTGTAATTTCCTGCTATTAAATTCAGATAAGACTGAAGTCATTCTTGTTGGTCCATAAAACCTTACAAATACCTTTCCAAATCAAACTTTCAGTTTGGATGCGGTTACTCTTTCTCTTAATAGCTCTGTGAGGAACCTTGGAATTATTTTTGATCAAGATCTGTCCTTCAATTCACATATTAAATTTGTTTCTAAGACTGCCTTCTATCATTTGCGTAATATTGCCAAGATTAGGAGCATCTTTGTCTCAGAGTGATGCTGAGAAACTGATCCACGCTTTTGTTAGCTCGAGATTAGATTATTGTAATTCTTTATTATCAGGCTGTCCTAAAACATCTTTAAAAAGTCTTCAGCTGATCCAAAATGCTGCAGCAAGAGTTTTAACAGGTACTAGAAAGAGAGATCATATCTCTCCGGTTCTGGCCTCCCTTCATTGGCTTCCCATAGAGTTTAGAATTAAGTTTAAAATCCTTCTTCTTATTTACAAAGCTCTAAACAATCAGGCTCCTTTTTATTTAAAAGATCTGATACTACCGTATTATCCTAACAGAACACTACACTCCCAAAATGCAGGATTACTTGTAATACCTACAATCTCCAAAAGTACAATGGGAGGCAGAGCCTTCAGTTATCAAGCTCCTCTCCTGTGGAACCAGCTGCCAATCTGGATTCGGGAGTCAGACTCGATCTCTGTTTTTAAGAATAGGGCTAAAACCTACCTTTTTGATATAGCCTACAATTAGGGAGGGATCATGTGTTTCTGAACCCTCCCTTAGTTATGCTGCTAATAGGTTTAGTCAGCCGGGGGACCTCCAATAACGCACTGGGCCTCACTCCTTTCTTCACTCTCAATGAAATATTTTTTTTTGCTGGTCATTAACATCTGTTTGTTCTCTCCCATAGATTGAGTCCCCATCGTGCTGTTTGCTCTCTACATGTCTGTTCTTTTCATCTTCTCTATCCCCTCACCCCCCAGCCAGTTGCAGCAGATGACCGCCCCTCCCTGAGCCTGGTTCTGCTGGAGGTTTCTTCCTGTTAAAAGGGAGTTTTCCCTCTCCACCGTCGCCAAGTGCTTGCTCACAGGGGATCGCCTGATTGCTGGGGTCTTTCTGCAACTGTGGGGGTTCCCCCTACAGTTGATAGTGCTATGAGATGACTGTTGTTGTGAAATGGCGCTATATAAATAAAGTTGAATTGAATTGAATTTTCTTCAGTTTTTACGTTTTCCACTGCACTTATGATTAAGGTTCGGAAAAGGTTAGGTTTGGGCATCATCTCCTCTAATGGTTAAGGTTAGCAAAAATGTTTTGGTTAGGAATCAGAATCAGAATCAGAATCAGAATCAGATTTATTGCCATTGTTCATGTGATACACAAACTAGGAATTTGTCTCGGTGCTATGCTGCAACATTAAAAACATAATGAGAAAAAGGGATAAACTAAAAAACTAAAGGACTAGAAACGTGCAATAAGTGTAGAAAAATAAGTAATAATAAGTAATAATAAATAAGTAATAATAAGTAATAATAATAATAATACTAGTAATAATGAGTAGTACTAGTCAAGGCAGTTTTAAAAAATTAGCATGTAGCAGATAATGTGAAGTACCACATAGTGCAGTCAATAATGCAACAGAAAAACAGTGATGATTGACATGAGTCTGGTTGAGCTGCTGTACATAGTGCACGAGAGTCAAAAGTCACTTAGTGTTCAGCAGTCTGATGGCAGAGGGGAAAAAGCTGTTCATGTGCCGGGAGGTTTTAGTCCGAATGGACCGAAGCCTTCTACCTGAGGGGAGGGGGGCAAACAGCACGTGACCAGGATGTGAAGGATCGGCTATGATCCGGCCAGCACGCCTCTGGGTCCTGGAGATGTACAGGTCCTGGAGAGATGGGAGCTTGCAGCCTATCACCTTCTCAGCAGTGCGCACGACGCGCTGCAGCCTTAGTCTGTCCCTGGCAGTGGCTCCTGCGTACCACACAGTTATGGAGGAGGTGAGGATGGACTCGATGATGGCCGTGTAGAACTGCACTAACATCTTGGTGGGTAGCTTGAGCTTCCTCAGCTGCCGCAGAAAGAACATCCTCTGCTGGGCCTTTTTGATGAGGGAGCTGATGGTTGGCTCCCATTTGAGGTCTCGGGTGATGGTGGTGCCCAAGAAGCGGAAGGAATCTGCAAAGGTGATGGGAGAGCCTGTGATGGTGAGGGGGGGCAGGGGGGATGTGACTTTCCTGAAGTCCACAATCATCTCCGCTGTCTTCAGAGCATTCAGCTGCAGGTTGTTGTGGCTGCACCAGGACACCAGCTGGGCCACTTCTTCCCTGTAGGCGGACTCGTCGCCGTTGGAGATGAGCCCGATGAGGGTGGTGTCGTCCGCAAACTTAATCAGCTTAACAGACTGGTGGGAGGAGGTGCAGGAGTTGGTATAAAGGGAGAAGAGTAGGGGGGAAAGTACACAACCCTGGGGTGATCCAATGCTGATGCTAACAGAGTCTGAGACAGACTTCCCCAGCCGCACATGCTGTCTCCGGTCCATCAGGAAGTCGGTGATCCACCTGCAGAGGGAGTCAGGCACGTTGAGCAGGGACAGCTTGTCCTGGAGCAGATCGGGGCGGATGGTGTTGAATGCAGAGCTGAAGTCCACAAACAGAATCCTGGCGTAGGTTCCCGGGGAGTCCAGGTGCTGCAGGATGGAGTGGAGGGCCAGGTTGACTGCGTCGTCCACAGACCTGTTAGCACGGTAGGCAAACTGCAGCGGGTCTAGGAGGGGTGTGGTGATGGACTTGAGGTGAGACAGGACCAGGCGCTCAAAGGACTTCATGACTACAGAGGTGAGCGCTACAGGTCTGTAGTCGTTAAGTCCAGTAATCCGTGGCTTCTTGGGGACAGGGATGATGGTGGAGGATTTGAGGCAGGTCGGCACGTGACATTGCTTAAGGGAGGTGTTAAAAATGTCTGTGAAGACAGGAGCCAGCTCTTTCGCACAGTGTCTCAGGGTGGAGGGAGACACACCGTCCGGCCCGGGGGCCTTGCGCGGGTTCAGTCTGGAGAACTGTCTGTGCAGGTCCTGCTCACTGATGACAAGGGGAGGGGGGGAGGAGGAGGAGGAGGAGGAGGAGGGGGGGGGGGGGACCGCTCTTGATGAATTAGGGGCTGAGGAGGCAGTGGAGCTGGGTGGAGTGGGTGAGTTGGACACAGCTGACGAGGTGTCAAAACGGGCATAGTGTTGGGACAGTCTTTGACAAAGGGCTTTGTCATCCTGACCTTTAGAAGCCTGAGGCCGATAGTTGGTGATTTGCCTCAGTCCTCTCCACACAGAAGCCGAGTCATTAGCAGTGAACTGCTGCTGGAGTCTCTCAGAATACACAGATTTAGCTCTCCTCAGCTCTCTGTTAAACCGATATTTGACCTCCCTGTAGCAGTCCCTGTCTCCACTTTTCAACGCTGCTTCCTTCTCCTTCCTGATCCGTCTGAGCTTAGCTGTGAACCAAGGCTTGTCATTAGAATATCTTATCCTGGTGCGCGATGGGAGAATGTGCTCTTCACAGAAGTTGATATATGAGTTCACAGTGTCTGTGTACTCATTAAGATCATGTGTGGCTCTTTTAAACATGCCCCAGTCAGTTATTTCCATGCATGTGTTCAGTTTCTCTCCAGCTTCACTGGTCAATTTCTTTGTGGTGGTCACAACAGGTTTAGTGAGTTTCAGTCTTTGTTTGTATGTGGGGATGAGGTGAACCATCACGTGATCAGATAGTCCCAGCGCAGCGTGGGGAACAGCGCGATATGCGTCCTTTACTGAAGTATAACAGTGATCTAGCGTGTTATTTCCTCTGGTTGGACATTTAATACACTGTTTGTAGCAGGGGAGCTCGTGACTCAGATTGCTCTGGTTAAAATCGCCCACCACGATAACCAGGGAGTCTGGAAAGTTCCGCTCCGTAAGTTGGATGTGATCTGCGAGCACGCGCTGAGCTTCGCGCGTGTCCGCGTCAGGAGGGGTGTACACAGCGACGAGAATGAATGAGGCAAACTCCCGCGGGGAATAAAATGGCTTGCAGTTAATGAAAAGAAATTCCAGGGCGGGAGAACAGTGTTTGGAAATCACCGTTACATCAGAGCACCAGCTGTTGTTAATATAGAAGCACACTCCTCCTCCGATAGACTTACCGGACAGCTCTGTGACGCGGTCAGCACGAATCAGCTGGAAACCCTCGAGGCTGATCGCGCTATCTGGAATGTTCTCATTAAGCCAGGTCTCAGAGAAGCAGATGACAGATGAGGAAGCGAGGTCCTTGAAACGCATCAGCAGTCTTAATTCTTCTACCTTGTTCAGGAGAGAATTGGCATTGGATAGAAATATGCCAGGCAAGGCTGTTCGCGAGCCTCTTTTTCGTAGTCGAGCGAGAATCCCCCCTCTCTTCCCTCTTTTCCGCCGTCTTGCTTTTTTGGCCAAACAATGGATCAGATCAGCGGCAGGAGCTAAAAAAACTGGAAGAAGGTCCATGGGGGTGAGAGTCCTGATATTTAGTAGTTCTTCACGGGTGTATGAACCGGCAGATGCACAATCAGTGAACAAAAACAGAAACAGGAGTCACCTGTAATGGTTAAAGAGAAAGAAAAAGAGAGAAAGAAGGTGGCAGACAAATGTTGCGGTGCTGGCAGACACATTTCTCAAAGGTGTAAACACCATGTATCCACTGCACATTTTCTCAGAGTGAAAAACTGTGCCTCTGTATGTTTTTTAGGTGAGACTGGGCTGGAGATGTAGTCCACTAAGCGGTTTCACAAAAACTAAATATTACTCTTTTATTACATGACAACCGACAACTTCAATTACTTGTAAAATTATCTTTTAAACTGACAAACATCATATGTGTAACTTGTGGCAAAATTCGATCTGGATCAAAAGATAATTTCTCTCTTGCCATTCACTTCAATGGAGATTTTTTTTTCCAATTTAAGGTCCCATAAACAGAAGTGGAGGGGGCATGACTTAGGCTCTCTATTATACCATGTTAACATGCAGTTTTAAATATTTTACAACAATTAAAGTTCAACACTGACAAAGAAAATTTGTGCATTTATTTGTGTTTTAGAATATCGTTGCTTAATTTGATGATTTTGTCATTTCTTCTATATCCACCTTTTCAAGTTGTGGTGTTAATAGTGGCACCATAAAATAAATATTTGCTATACACATTGTCAGGTGTTGCAGCATCTTTCTACGTCATACAAATGTTAAAATACTAAAAATTTTTGTGCAGGTATTGTGAATCTGGGAAGAGAGGTGAACAATATAAAGCAACGAAAGTTGTGGTATTGTACCTTCAAGAATTTAAAACTACTTTCACCCATACAGCTGTCCAATGATAAAAGTCAGAAATCCAACTTCAGGATTGTTCCATTTGAAATATCCAGTTGGGAATTTGTAAAAATGTGATCTTGGACAAGTCCTGGATCATAGTCAATGACCACTGACCACAAAATACATCCAAAACAACAACAGTGGGATGCAAAATATTACCAAAAATAAATGAAAGGCAGCCACATAATTAAATCACAACCGACCACAAAATGTGGTTGGTTGTAATCCAAGCAGTCATTTGCTTCTACTTTGGTTGTGACTTTTGAATATCTGTGACTAAGTGGTCTGTTGTATATGAATAATTTTCACAGATGCAAGTTATTTAAAGTTGCTCACATTGTTTTCACTATAATAGTTCATTGTTTACACCACAATTATATTGCTATCTATTCAGTAGTTGAAATATTAAAAAATGTATTTTACACTGCACTAATCTTGGTGTGCTGTGTACTGTGTGGGATACATTTCTTCAGTGGCTTTGTGGTGCTTTGTTATGTTCACAAACTTTCTGGGCATTTTTAATCTAACTAACCCGAAGCTAGTTAACAGAATTGGGTGACCTGGAAGTAGGCCGTTACTCACATTTATGGAGTGCTGTTAACCAAAAATAATAACTGTTATTTTTGTCTAAACCTTTCTTAATTTCTTTATAAATAATATATTAAGACATTTGCTTTCCACTCATCTTTGCAATTCATTCTGTTGTTATTTTTACAGTGCATAAAACCTGGTTGTCCTTGCGCCATCGTTGCCTCGGTATGCTCCATATATCCATGTGACTTGTCAGTGTCTCTGCAGCAGTGTCACGAAGACAAATCCATGTACATTTACTTACAATTTAGGTCTGCTACTGAGCTGAGAAAATCCTGCAGCTAGGCAGCACCCTACATTTTTACCATTAAAATATGCGGGGGAGATTCTTTATTGGCGTTTTGCCAAGCTAATCTTTCAATCACCCTTCCTCACAATTAGATCTTTGTGTTGTGTCATGATGATTATGAACAGATAACTGATACTAATTCCCATAATGTTAATGGTTTCCATGCTTCCCATGGTCCTCTCTGAGCTGAGGTATGAAGAACCATGTTGATTTGAAATCCAAGGACACTGCAGTACATCAACATTTGAGTCTGCTGCAATTTTATATATACAAAAAACATCTGTCAAAGCATGCTACTGCAAATTGAAACAGCAATTTCACTCTGATGTTTTGAGACTCTGATGACATTGTGCTGATGTTATTGTTGGTAATGGCAAGCTCAGAGGGGTGTTTATTTTAAAGGCACTTATGACTACAGCTTTGAAAAGTCTTCTCTTTGCAAGCTGTTGATGTAACAATAATGTTTATAGCCATTATGCAGTTTTTGCATGGTCAATAAAAGAAAGACATTTTGAATCTGGGGATGTCTGTTTAATCAAATGTAGGTCATTCACGTCATGATTACAGGCACTACTAATAATTATAGTTGGAGTTTTATATGCATTAATAGACATGCATTCTTCTCATTTGTATTTCTATGCTGTCTATACCCTCCAATCAATTAGTATATTGCCATTTGTTTTTATCTCAGTTTTTTGTTGCTGTCTTGTGAGTGAATGAGTAGCTGATTCATATCTGAACAGACATTTAAAGCCTAGTCATGGACTGACTCAATAAATGAAGAAATTTTTTTGGATGATGTTGTTTACTTTGAAAGGAGACTGTCCTCCAACAGAAAACGACTTGTGTGGCTGTTTTTTACCAGCAGGTATTATAACTTATATGTACATTTTGTACTTCAAGTAACCTCTAGTGGTCATGTAAATTATAACATCAGGTGACTGTTATGTCTAGAAATGAGTTGCCGACAGCGAATGTGAACTGAACATCCACTTCATTCATACAACACTCAACTATATACAGATGGGTGGTGCTGCCCCCGCGCCACGGCCAGTTCCTCACGTGATGACGTCACCTACGGCGAGCCACTATGTCCAAACATCACATTTACTCCCCCTCTCGGAAAACCCCCAAAGAACTTTATACAGCTACCTGGGCACCCAGATAGACTACCCGTATGCCCGTGTGACCAAGTGGATTATTCTGCCACTGTTGTCGGTCACGTCCTAGCTACACGTAAGAGTTCAATATTTCAAAAGTGAGTCACAAAGTCCTTTAGGTGGCGGGGTCTCTGCTGAACCCAGGCTGAGTGGCGCTCTGGCTGTGTCACAGCTGCTGGCTCTGGCAGACATTGAATGAATGAATGAATGAATGACTCTTTATTTCGGATAGATTAAAAGTGGAGATTAAAAAAAAAAACAATAATATAACAAAGGGGGAAAGAAAATCCAACAAGGTCAAATTAGACAATAACTCCTCTGATTACACAGTTCAACATAAGTTATCCGAAATGGGTGATGGCTGAAGCCGCAGCTTATACTGCCCACCCATATTCCATCCAAGATTCATCATTCATCGGGGGTTGTGGATCTTGTGTCGCCAAAATTCCAGTCTGATCTTGCTGTGTCCCCAGCCATCTCCTGATTTGGGGCCGAAGCCGGTGTCACTTTCCTGAAGCAGCTGGCATGCCATCGCAGCCCATCAGTGAGGTGAAAGGTGGCTGAGCCCAACTACGCTGTGATCTGCATCGGTATTGTCCAAAACGACTGCAGCTTGTGGGTGCGGTTGGGCACAGGATCCGAACCCAATCCAGCACTGCAAGTCCGTGTCGCTTTGCCCAGCATTTCCTGTCAAACCTTTGCTTCATCTGTTGTTGTTGTCTGACCACCCTCCCTCTAGATGAGGGCATCTGTGTTGGGATAGGGGCCGATGGGGGGCGTAGTTGGTCCAGGGGAAGGCTCATTTCGCATCCAAGCATCAGTAGGGCCGGGGAGCTGCCTGTCGTGGCATGAGGCATCATTCTGTAATGTAGCAGGGTGCTCTGTAATGTGACCAAAAACGGGAGCCCATCCGCTAGGTGTGCCCTGAGACCGATCTTGATGGTCTGGTTGAATCTCTCCACCCCGCCGTTGGCCTGAGGGTGGTAGAAGGCGGTTCTTATGTGTTTGATGCACCTTTCTTTCACAAAGGCCTTGAAGTCCGCTGAGGTGAATTGCGGTCCAATGTCCATTGTGATTGCGTCTGGCATGCCCCAGCGGGTGAAGAGAGAGGTGAGGAAATCATTGACTACACTGGTGGTGACTAAGCTGGTGGGTAATACCTCAGGCCATTTTGAGAGGAGGTCGTAGGCCACTAGTAGAAAACATTGGTGCAAGGGGGCGCTGTGCTGTTCGCTGCATATGTCCAATTAGACGTGTTTTCACAGAGCCGATGGCCATGGTGGTGGCTGCAGGGGTGGGGGTGGTGACACCCCAGTTTTTCTACTGGCCAGAGAAGGCATACAGTCTTTTACCATGATCTCCACGTCTTTGTCGATGCCTGGCCACCAGACCGAGCCCCTACACTGTTGTTTGACTCTGACGATGCCCAAGTGACCTTCGTGTACCATGGTCAGGATGCGGCCTCTTAGTGCTTCTGTCACAATGAGCCCCTCTGGGGTGGAATGCAGGCCCAAATGCAGGATGCAGGTTTGCAGGTTTTAATCAAAAACACAAAATAATCCACGAGTGGCAAACAGAACAAAAACTCACAGGTCTTGGCAGGAAACAGGTAGACAGAAGCATGTGATCCACGCCAGCATGACATGAAAGGATGTCGCCCCAAACTATGGGTGGAGTCCCTTAAATAGGAAAAAATAATTAATCAAATAACAAACAGCTGTGGAAAATCAGGAACCAATTGTACACAAAACAAGTTCGTAGAAAATGGAAGTAAACAAAGAACACTGTCAAAATAAAAGCCCGAACCAACATACTAACAGGAATACATTAACAGATGTGACTATAATAAAAATAATACGAAAGATAATCATAACAGAATAAGGCTAAGACAGGAATAATAATAATAATAATAATAATAATAATAATAATAATAATAATGATAGTCGGTCGGCATCCGTCGGTCTATGATGACCATGGAAGAGAATCCTAAACGTCTACTCTGCTGGAACAGCACCGCCTGCGGCTGAACAGGCCGATGCGCGAATGGCAGTCCCTGTCACAAAGGTCGCACTTGTGGGTGGTCTCCGTGCTGCTGGAGCTGTGGCGGTTCTTCCTGCGGGTCCTTTTTTCATCTGCTGCAGCAGTCAGTCTCTCTTCACCCGCCTTGAGCTGTCTGGTCAGGGTGCCTCTCCATTTGGAGCGGTCCATTGCAAGGTCCTCCCAGCGCTCTGTGTTGATCTCCAGGGCCTTCATGTCTCTCTTGCAGACGTCTCTAAAGCACAGCTGTGGGCGGCCAACGTCTCTCCTGCCAGTCGCCAGTTCTCCATAGAGGACATCTTTGGGGATTCTGCCATCCTCCATACGGTGAACGTGGCCTAGCCAGCGGAGCCTGCACTGCCTGAGTAGAGTGAACATGGAGGGAAGGCCAGCGCGGGACAGAACTTCTGTGTTGGGCACTTTGTCCTGCCAGGATATGTCCAGGATACGGCGAATGCAGCGCAAGTGGAAGGAGTTCAGTCTCTTTTCCTGCCGGGCGTATGTTGTCCACGTCTCACTCCCATAGAGCAGTGTGCTGATGACGCAGGCGTTGTACACTGCCATCTTCGTCTTGACAGAGAGTTTGGGATTCTCCCACACTCGTGTGGTGAGGCGAGCAAGTGTGGAGGCTGATTTTCCAATCCTCTTGTTGATCTCTGTATCAAGGGAGAGGTTGCTGCTGATCGTGGACCCCAGGTACGTGAACTGATTCCCAACCTCCAGCTCGTAGTCGTCGATGGTGATGGTTGGTGGTGCTTTCGTGCCTTGCACCAAGACATTAGTCTTCTTCAGGCTGATGGTAAGCCCGAAGTCCTTGCACGCCTGGGAGAAGCGGTCCATCAGGGTCTGAAGCTCCTGCTGTGTGTGGGTCGCGACTGCAGCGTCGTCTGCGAACAGCATGTCTCTGATTAGAGCCTTGCGTACTTTGGTTCTGACTTTCAGGCGGGCGAGGTTGAAAAGCCTGCCGTCAGATCTTGTGTGCAGGTAGATTCCCTCTGTTGCTGTGCTGAAGGCATGAATCAGGAGCATAGCAAAGAAAATCCCAAAGAGGGCTTGCGCAAGTACACAGCCCTGTTTCACTCCGCTGCATATGTTGAATGGCTCTGAGACGTTGCTGTTGTGCTGCACTATCCCCTGCATGTTGGTGTGAAATGATTCGATGAAGCTTTGCAACTTTGGTGGGCATCCTATCTTTGGCAGGATCTTGAAAAGGCCCTCTCTGCTGACCAGATCGAACGCTTTGGTGAGGTCGATGAAGGCGACGTACAGGGGCATGTTCTGTTCTCTGCATTTCTCCTGGAGTTGGCGGATGGAGAATATCATGTCTACCGTCGATCGCTCAGCGCGGAAGCCACACTGAGACTCGGGGTAGACACGTTCTGCAAGCTTCTGTAGACGAACGAGAACAACTCGTACGTAGACTTTGCCAACAACGCTGAGGAGGGAGATGCCCCTGTAGTTGTTGCAGTCGCTTCTCTCCCCTTTGTTTTTGTAGAGGGTGATGATCTTGGCGTCCCTCATGTCCTGTGGTACGGCACCTTCCTTCCAGCACTGGCAGAGGACGTCATGCAATGGCAGCAGTAGGGCGGTCTTGCAGTGCTTGATCAGGTCGGGGGGTATGCCGTGGTTGCCGGGTGCCTTGCCAGCGGCCAAGCTATCAATGGCCTTGCTGAGTTCGTCGATGGTTGGCTCGGCGTCAAGTTCATCCATGGATGGCAGGCAATCGATGGCATCAAGGGCTGACGGTGTCACGGTGTTCTGTCTGGAGTAGAGGTCGGAGTAGTGCTCAACCCATCTCTCCATCTGCTTGTTCTTTTCTGTGATCATCTCCCCAGTGGAGGATTTGAGGGGGGCCGTCTTGCTCTGAGCCGGACCAAGTGCTTTCTTGATGCCATCGTACATACCACGGATGTTCCCTGTTATGGCAGCGGTTTGAATGTCTTGGCTGAGCTGAGTCCAGTACTCGTTGGCACAGCGCCGAGCAGTCTGCTGAACTTTGCTTCTCACAGCCCTGAGAATCTGGAGATTCTTCTTGTTTGGGTACTTCTTGTACTCGGCAAGAGTTGAGCGCTTGGCTTCAATGACGGGGGTCATCTCGGTCAACTTGGCATCAAACCAGTCCTGTGACTTCGAGGTCTTCCTCCCAAAGGTAGCCAAGGCTGTGCGGTGGATGGTGTTTCGCAGCTCTTCCCACTTCTGCTTTGCAGATTCTCCTTCTTGTGGTACACCAAGTTCCTTCTCAAAGGTGGAGGCAAACCGCTCAACAAGTTCTGGTTGGGCCATCTTGCTGTTGTCAATCCGTGCCTTTCCAGGCTGTCAAGCACGATGGAATTTCTTCAGCTGTAGCTTGACCTTGCAACACACCAATGAATGGTCTGTGTCGCAATCTGCACTCTGGAATGAACGGGTGATTAGCACGTTCTTCAGTGAGGTGCGCCTGGTCAGGATCAAGTCCAGCTGGTGCCAGTGCTTTGAGCGTGGATGTCGCCAGGAAACCTTGTGTTGGGGCTTGGTCTTGAAGAACGAGTTTGTGATGCACAGATCGTGATATGCGCAGAACTCGAGCAGCCGCTGTCCGTTGTCGTTCATTCTGCCCACGCCAAATGGTCCAAGACAGGAGGGCCAGGAGTCGTGATCAGCACCCACTCTGGCATTGAAGTCTCCAAGGAGAATGAGTTGTTCAGAGTTGGGGATGATCCTGACAGTTGTTGCGAGATTCTCGTAGAACTCGTCTTTTGCCTCTGGTGTGGCTGTCAGTGTTGGGGCATTCACACTGATGAGGGTGACTGGGCCTTGAGTGGTGTTGAGGCGGAGGGTGAGGAGTCGTGCAGAGCCATTGCTGCCCGGTTCCACCATCTTCAGCAAGGTGTTCTTCACTGCGAAGCCCACTCCGTGTTCCCTGTGTTCGTCACTGCTCTTTCCCTGCCAGGAGAACGTGTAGTCCTTCTCTCTCGGTGTGCCTGCATCAGCCAACCGTGTTTCCTGGAGAGTGGCGATATCCACTTCCAGTCTCTTCAGCTAATTATTGATGATAGAAGTCTTCCTGGTGTCGTTGATGTCCTTGAGGTTAGCAGCGAGTCCTGTCATCATAGTGCGGACGTTCCAAGTTCCCAGTTTTAGAGTTGGTCTCTTTTGTTTTTTTGTCTTGCCTGGTGCAAAAGTTCTCAGCCTGCCGTTCGGACTTCTCCTCATCCTCATGCACCCAATGAGGAAAGCAGGCTGTGGAGGGACAACACCTTATTGGCTGGGGGCTGCACCAGCTTGAGGCGGGCGGTAGCTGTCCAGTGAGATCCGATGATCCTCCCACCTCGGGAACAACCCCTGGCGCCACGGTCTACGTCAATTGAGCGGTGGCTTATAACCGGTAACTGTCATTCCCCGTGTTTTTTCTACACCAAAGGCGAAGCTGGAGTGTCCTCTCCAGTGATCCGGTGTTCTACCTTCCAGCGTTGGGCGTTGGTAGGATTCAAGCCTGGGCAGGAAGATATGGAGGACAAGATGTTGCCCATGCAGCATGTCCCCCCTCTCCACGTCACTGATGAATCCAAAGGAACAGTAGGGCTGCTACAGTTTGGCACCAGCGCCATCGCAGGAGCTGCCAGAACGATGTTGAGCACAACAGAGAACTGCCTTAGGGACTCCGACTCCAGATTTTTCCTCAGGGTTGACTCCCGAAGCCTTTCCCGTGACCGGGTGTGCTGCAAGGCAGCAGAGGTTTGAAATCAGGGTTTACCTTCCCCTAGATGGGCTACCTTCCCAGGTTGACGAGCCATCATCTACTCGAATCATCTGGTTTTAAGGCGCCAGAGATCCGCCCTCGCCCCTTCTCCTATTATTAAAAGCAGTTCCGCCGGGCTTAGAGACTAAACCACACGGGCAGGCTAGGAGTTGGACTTAGTTGTCAGAGGCTTTTTGAGACGCACACCATAAGGAGCATTTTATAAGCACTGGGAGCTTAACCCCAGTGCCGCTCCTGGCTATGACAACCTTGGAACCATAATAATAATAATAATAATAATAATAGAATGAACCCAGAAGCTCAGGACAAAGAAAAGATACATAACCAAGAACATAATCATACTAATAGTGATGATAACAATACTAAGAAACCAGAACTGAGGACACAGCATGGATAACAAAACAAGAACATGATAATAATTCAAACTGGTACATTTCCAGACAAAATGAAAATAGCAAAAGTAATACCCCGAAACAAAACAGGAGACAGTCATCGTTTCACAAATTACAGGCCAGTCTCTTTACTCTCACAATTCTCCAAAATACTTGAAAAAATCTTCACTAAGAGACTGGATGATTTCATTGAAAAACACAACCTCCTTACAGATAGCCAGTATGGTTTTAGAGCAGATAAATCTACATCTTTGGCACTGATCGAACTTATAGAAGAAATTACTAGTTGTATAGATAAAAAAAAAGGTTGCTGTAGGAGTATTTATAGATTTAAAGAAAGCTTTTGACACCATTGACCACAGAATACTACTAAGGAAACTGGAAAGGTATGGGATAAGAGGGGTAGGACTGAGTTGGGTGGAAAGTTATTTAAGTAACAGACAACAATTTGTACAAATTGGTGAGCACAAATCACCCTTCATGGACATCAGTGGTGTGCCCCAGGGGTCAGTTTTGGGACCCAAACTCTTTATTTTGTATATAAATGACATATGCCAAGTATCAAAAATTCTGAAATTTATTTTGTTTGCGGATGACACAAATATCCTTTGCACTGGTGAGAATTTGCAGCAGGTTTTAGAGGTGGTCACAACTGAAATGAAAAAGTTAACGCAGTGGTTCAACAAAAATAAATTATCTCTAAATCTAAAAAAACCAAAGATTATGTTGTTTGGAAATTATAAAATAAATCATGAAATAATGGTAACGATAGATGATGCCAGAATAGAAACAGTACAGGAAAATAAGTTTCTGGGGGTGACGCTAGACAATAAAATCTGCTGGAAACCTCACATCAGTGACATCCGGGCCAAGTTAGCAAAATGTATAGGCATACATAGGTCACTTCCTTGTGGTAACGTATCGTCACTTCCTGTTTTGCTGTCTGCCTGTGTGGTTTGCTTTGTGGTTTGCTCTCTAGCCACTAGCTATGGCTACTAGCTCGCTTTCCTCTCCTCCTCTGGTGTGCTCTCTCTGTCAGATGTTTAGCTACACCTCTGCCTCTTTTAGCGATAACGGTAAATGTAATAAATGTTGTCTTTTTGAGGCACTCGAGGCGAGGTTGTCTGATTTGGAATCCCGGCTCCGCTGCATTGAAACACCGTCTGCGCCAGTTAATCTTGACGGACGCCCATTAGCTGCAGCGGAGCTAGCTAGCTTAGGTCCCACCGTCAGCGGTCCCTCGGCTCTCCTCAGCAGCGAGGAGACTGGGTGGGTGACGGTGAGAAGGAAGCCTAGTCGCAAAGCCCCGGTACACCACCAACCTGTTCACGTTTCTAATCGTTTTTCCCCGCTCAGCGACACACCCGCTGAAGAAAAAACTCTGATCATTGGCGACTCTGTAGTCAGAAACGTGAACCTAGAGACTCCAGCGGCCATAGTCCAATGCATTCCTGGGGCCAGAGCAGGCGACATCGAGTCAAATTTGAAAATGCTGGCTAAAAGTAACTGTAAATATTCCACAATTGTTATTCACGCCGGCATTAATGACATCCGTCTCCGGCAGTCGGAAGTCACGAAACTTAATATAGAATCGGTGTGTGACTTTGCCAAAACGATGTCTGCCACTGTAGTATTCTCTGGGCCCCTCCCCAATCTGACCAGTGATGACATGTTTAGCCGCTCGTCATCCTTGAACCGCTGGCTGTCTGTGTGGTGTCCTAAAAATGACGTGGGCTACATTGACAGTTGGAGCTCTTTTTGGGGAAAACCTGGTCTTATGAGACAGCATTCATCCCACTTTGGATGGTGCTTCTCATTTATCTAACAATCTGGCATCTTTTTTATCCAAATTTCCAAAACCCTGACTACTCAGAGTTGGGACCAGGAAGCAGAGTCGCAGTCTTACACGCCTCTCTGCAGCTCCTCTTCATCCGCCACCCCTCAGCTTAGCCCCTGACTTCCCCATCAGAGAATCGTTGTCTGCTCCCTCCAAAGTGAATAAAAATATAATGTATAAGCATCCCAAAGTGATAAAGCAAAATATTGGTAAAACTCAAATTAAACATAAAGCCCCTAAATTGAATGATTTGGCCTCTGTTCCTCCTCATAATTTAAAAATTAAATGTGGTTTATTAAATATTAGGTCTCTAACTCCCAAGTCTCTGTTAGTCCATGATTTGTTAATTGATCATCAGATTGATTTAATTTCCCTTACAGAGACTTGGTTAGGACAAGAGGATTATGTTGGTTTAAATGAATCAACTCCCTCTGGTTATTTAAACTGTCAAAATCCTAGAAGTTCTGGTCGTGGAGGAGGAGTAGCAACAATTTACCATTCCAAATTACTAGTTAATGTAAAGCAAAAAACATGTTATAATTCCTTTGAGGGCCTGGTCCTCAGTATTGGGCACTTTAGCAATTTTAGGTTAAACCCAATTTTATTTGCCATAGTTTATCGTCCCCCATCAACCTACTCAGAATTTTTATCCGATTTTGCTGATTTCTTAGCTGATTTAGTGCTGAAATCTGATAGAATAATTATAGTAGGGGACTTTAATATACATGTGGATGTAGATAGTGACTGCCTTAATGTGGCATTCAATTCAATATTAGATTCGATTGGGTTTTCTCAGAAAGTAGAAAATTCTACTTATTACCTCCACCATACATTGGACCTTGTTTTGACATATGGCATAGAAATAGAAAATCTTGTAGTGTCTCCTCATAACCCTGTACTGTCAGACCATTGTCTGTTAACCTTTGATTTTACTATCTCTGACTATTTGGCTCCTAAAGAAAAATATTATTACAGTAGATGCCTCTCAGATGATGCTGTTTCCAAATTTATGCAGATTGTTTCCTCTATGCCATGTGTCAACACAACGGAAATAAGCTATAGACAGCTTGCTCCTTCTGTAATTGATAACATGGTGGATAGTGTTTCAGCTTCTCTGCATCAGACTCTAGACTTGGTGGCCCCCTTAAAAAAGAAAAAGTCTAATCAGAGATTTCTAACTCCTTGGTTCAACACAGAAACTCGTACCTTAAAACAGAAGACTCGTCAATTAGAAAGAAAATGGCGCTCTACTAATTTAGATGAAATCTATTCAGCTTGGAGAAATCATCTTTTAATTTATAAAAAATCTCTTAGAAAAGCTAGAACGAGTTATTACTCTGCATTAATAGAAGAGAACAAGAATAATCCCAGGTTTCTTTTCAGTACTGTAGCCAGGTTGACAAAGAGTCAGGACTCTGTCAATCCTAGCATTCCCTTAGAGCTTACTAGTCAGGACTTTATGAACTTTTTCAATAATAAAATTTCATCCATCAGAGATAAAATCAATCAGATTCTTCCCACAGTTAACTTAAATACTGTAACTACTACAACTCCTTCTGTTGATGTCTGTCTTGATGAGTTTACTCCAATCGACCTTTGTGAGTTAGACAAAATAGTTTCCTCATCCAAACCTTCAACTTGTCTTTTAGACCCTATTCCTACCAGGTTATTTAAAGAAGTCTTCCCACTTATTGGTAGCTTTATTCTTCATATAATCAATTCTTCATTAACTTTAGGCCATGTACCGCAGGCTTTTAAAATGGCTGTAATTAAACCCTTACTCAAAAAGCCAACGCTAGATCCAGGAGCTTTAGCTAACTATAGACCAATCTCTAATCTCCCTTTCATTTCAAAAATCTTAGAAAGAGTTGTTGCTACGCAATTATTTGACCACCTGCAGGGAAATGGTTTACTTGAAGAGTTTCAATCTGGGTTTAGAATCCATCATAGTACTGAAACAGCCTTAGCGAAGGTCACTAACGACCTCCTCATTGCATCTGATAATGGACTAGTTTCTGTACTTGTCCTTTTAGACCTTAGTGCAGCTTTTGATACTATCGATCATAATATTCTACTTGATAGATTAGAACACTATGTTGGACTTAATGGATCTTCGTTGCAGTGGTTTAGATCTTATTTATCTGATAGGTTCCAGTTTGTTCATGTAAATAATGAGTTTTCTTTCAACTCAAAGCTTAGTCATGGAGTTCCACAGGGATCTGTGCTAGGCCCTACTCTTTTTAGTTTATATATGCTTCCGTTAGGCAACATTATTAGAAAGCACTGTATACATTTTCATTGTTATGCAGATGACACACAATTATACCTGTCAATGAAGCCAGATGATAGTAATCAATTAGCCAAGTTAGAAGCCTGTCTTAAGGAAATCAAAGCTTGGATGACTTGTAATTTCCTGCTATTAAATTCAGATAAGACTGAAGTCATTCTTGTTGGTCCAAAAAACCTTAGAAATTCCTTTCCAAATCAAACTTTCAGTTTGGATGCGGTTACTCTTTCTCTTAATAGCTCTGTGAGGAACCTTGGAGTTATTTTTGATCAGGATTTGTCCTTCAATTCACATATTAAATTTGTTTCTAAGACTGCCTTCTATCATTTGCGTAATATTGCCAAGATTAGGAGCATCTTGTCTCAGAGTGATGCTGAGAAACTGATCCACGCTTTTGTTAGCTCGAGATTAGATTATTGTAATTCTTTATTATCAGGCTGTCCTAAAACATCTTTTAAAAGTCTTCAGCTGATCCAAAATGCTGCAGCAAGAGTTTTAACAGGTACTAGAAAGAGAGATCATATCTCTCCGGTTCTGGCCTCCCTTCATTGGCTTCCCATAGAGTTTAGAATTAAGTTTAAAATCCTTCTTCTTACTTACAAAGCTCTAAACAATCAGGCTCCTTTTTATTTAAAAGATCTGATACTACCGTATTATCCTAACAGAGCACTACGCTCCCAAAATGCAGGATTACTTGTAATACCTAGAATCTCCAAAAGTACAATGGGAGGCAGAGCCTTCAGTTATCAAGCTCCTCTCCTGTGGAACCAGCTGCCAATCTGGATTCGGGAGTCAGACTCGATCTCTGTTTTTAAGAATAGGGCTAAAACCTACCTTTTTGATATAGCCTACAATTAGGGAGGGATCATGTGTTTCTGAACCCTCCCTTAGTTATGCTGCTAATAGGTTTAGTCAGCCGGGGGACCTCCAGTAATGCACTGGGCCTCACTCCTTTCCTCACTCTCTATGAAATATATATATATTTTTTTTTGCTGGTCATTAACATTTGTTTGTTCTCTCCCATAGATTGAGTCCCCATCGTGCTGTTTGCTCTCTACATGTCTGTTCTTTTCTTTTTCTCTATCCCCTCACCCCCCAGCCAGTCGCAGCAGATGACTGCCCCTCCCTGAGCCTGGTTCTGCTGGAGGTTTCTTCCTGTTAAAAGGGAGTTTTTCCTCTCCACCGTCGCCAAGTGCTTGCTCACAGGGGATCGCCTGATTGCTGGGGTCTTTCTGCAACTGTGGGGGTTCCCTCCTACAGTTGATAGTGCTATGAGATGACTGTTGTTGTGAAATGGCACTATATAAATAAAGTTGAATTGAATTGAATTGAATTGAATTGAATACTGGGGAAGACAAGACACATTTTGGACTATAAATCATTGGTCTTATTGTACAATTCACTGTTTTTACCTTATCTTAACTATTGTGTAGAAGTGTGGGGAAACACCTACAAGACCAACCTACAGTCAATATGCACATTACAAAAAAGAGCTATAAGGATAATAAACAATGTAGGATATAGAGACCATACCAATTCGTTGTTTTTAAAGTCACATGTCATAAAGTTCATCGATTTAGTTAAATTTAAGACGGCACAAGTAATGTACAGGGCAATTCATAATCAACTCCCAACTAATATACAAAAAGTATTTAAAAAAAGAGACAATGATCATAATTTGAAAGGAGACTTAAACTTTACAAAACCCAAGATACGAACAACCAAGAAAAGTATGTGCATATCTGTCTGTGGGGTGGATTTGTGGAACAGTCTGGAGCCGGAACTGAAACTATGTACAAACAGAAATCAATTCAAAAAGAGGTATAAACATTATTTGCTGAAAGGATATATGTTAGAAGGGTAGTATTTATATGTACGATTCATTATGTTCACGCTGGGACATTATGGGACACTATGGAATGGTGGGTGGGACAGCACTGTGTATATCTGTGTTGTTTGAGGCTGGTTTTGATGTATGGACATCAATGTATGTCAGGATGGATGGGTGTTAATGTTGATTTGTAAAAAATACAATAAATTGTTTACTTGGGGTCTTAAAGGTGGTAATTTGTATATAATTCACATGGGTGTATTTATGGAAAAGAGGAGATGGAATTAATAAGTGTTCACTTCTTCCTTCTCCCTTTCGAACAGTGTATACTGTTACTTTATTGCATTTGTCATTTGTTTGTTTTTGTTATACTTTTTTTGTTCGAAATAAAGTATCTATCTATCTATCTATCTATCTATCTATCTATCTATCTATCTATCTATCTATCTATCTATCTATCTATCTATCTATCTAATACTAATCCTAATACAGAAAATCTCAAAAGGTGAACTAAAGGCGAGGACGTGAGTTGACTCATGTCCTGCGACAAGAAAATATAATTTATAACACAAGTTGAGGACATGAGTTCAACCCATGCCTGACACTATCTGTCAGGGCATGGGAAACCGCCCAGACAACAGTCTGGGCAGTTTCCAGACGACCCTCACATACAGTGGTGTGAGATAGTGCCCCCTTCCTGATTTCTCTTTTTTTGTATGTTTGTCACACTTGAATGTTTCAGATCATCAAACAAATATGAGACAAAGATAACACAAGTAAACACAAAATGCAGTTTTTAAATGAAGCTGTTTATTATTAAAGGAAAAAAAAATCCAAATCTATATGGCTCTGTGTGAAGAAGCGATTGCCCCCCTAAACCTAATAACTGGTTGAGCCACCCTTGGCAGCAACAACTGCAATCAAGCATTTGCAGCAACTGGCAACGAGTCTTTTACAGTGCTGTGGAGGAATTTTGGCCCACTCATCTTTGCCAGAATTGTTGTAATTCAGCCACACTGGAAGGTTTTTGAGCATGAACTACCTTTTTACAGTCATGCCACCACAGCTCAATTGGATTCAGGTCAGGACTTTGACTAGGCCACTCCAAAGTCTTCATTTTGTTTTTCTTAAGCCATTCAGAGGAGTACTTGCTGGTGTGTTTTGGATTATTGTCCTGCTGCAGAACCCAAGTGTGCTTCAACTTGAGGTCACAAACAGATGGCTGGACATTCTCCTTCAGGATTTTTTGGTAGCAGAATTCATGGTTCCATTTACCACAGAAAGTCTTCCAGGTCCTGAAGCAGCAAAACAGCCCCAGATCATCACACTACCACCACCATATTTTACTGTTGGTATGATGCTCCTTTTCTGAAATGCTGTGTTACTTTTACGCTGGATGCAATGGGACACACACCTTCCATAAAGTTCAACTTTTGTCTCATCAGTCCACAGAGTATTTTCCCAAAAGTCTTGGGGATCATCAAGATGTTTTCTGGCAAAACTGAAATGAGCCTTTATGTTGTTTTTGCTCAGCAGTGGTTTTCGTCTTGGAACTCTGCCATGCAGGCCATTTTTGCCTAGTCTCTTTCTTATGGTGGAGTCATGAACATTGACCTTAACTGAGGCACGTGAGGCCTGCAGTTCTTTGGATGTTGTTGTGGGGTCTTTTGTGACCTCTTGGATGAGTTGTAGCTGCGCTCTTGGGATAATTTTGATCGACTGGCCCCTCCTGGGAAGGTTCACCACTGTTTCATATTTTCGCCATTTGTGGATAATGGCTCTCACTGTGATTTGCTGGAGTCCCAAAGCTTTAGAAATGGCTTTATAACCTTTTCCAGACTGATAGATCTCAATTACTTTGTTTCTCATTTGTTCCTGAATTTCTTTGAATCACAGCATGATGTCTAGCTTTTGAGGATCTTTTGGTCTACTTCAATTTGTCAGGCAAGTCCTATTTAAGTAATTTCTTGATTGAGAACAGGTGTGGCAGTAATCAGGCCTGGTTGTGGCTAGAGAAATTGAACTCAGCTTTCCAAAGATGTGATAAACCACAGTTAATTTTTGTTTTAATCACTTTTTCCACACAGGGCCATGAAGATTTGGATTTATTTTTTTTTACCCTTAATAATAAACACCTTCATTTAAAAACTGCATTTTGTGTTTTCTTGTGTTATCTTTGTCTAATATTTAAATTTGTTTGATGATCTGAAACAGATCAGAGAGGAGAGTCCGGCCATTGGTTGAACCTCGGATTCAGGAGGAGCAATGTGGTTTTTGTCCTGGCCTTGGCAGATCGGACCAACTCTTTACCCTCTCAAGAATCCTCGAGGGTTCGTGGGAGTTGCCCAACCAGTTTACATGTGTTTTGTGGACTTGGAAAAGGCATTCGACCGCACCCCTCGTGGATTTTTTTATTGGTGGTGGTGGTGGTGGTGGTGGGAGCTTCGGGAATATGGGTATCAGGCTTGCTGTTATGAGCTATCCGGTCTTTAAAGCAGACGGACAGACGAAAATTCAATATCGCTAATTCATATCTCAAATTGTTGTCTGAGACGAGCTAAGTCGAACCGCACATGTTTTGGTGTCAACAAATGTCGCATAAGGTGACAATGCGCTCTTGAAGTACGCTGTTGTGGAGAGCTGTCTGACCCAGCCAAGCGATCAGCGGCTAAGATGGCCACTGACTGTGTGACGTCAGCTCAGCCAAACACACGCACACGGTCGGCGGCCAGTGCTGTGTTTTGCTTCATGCAACACTTGTTTACGTCTTAAAATCGGCGATTACGGATATTTCTCGGAATACTTGTGGATTACAAATAGATTATTTATGAAGATTAGGATTTCAGGAATCGAATTAATATGGTTTGGTGTTGTGTTGTCTATGGGTGCGATGGTCCTGCTGTGTTTTGCTTCATGCAACACTTGATGTTTACATTTTAAAATCGGCGATTACGGATATTTCTCGGAATTACCAAATATTTTCATGATCATAAGAACGGTTAGGGGGAAAAAAACATGCTGAAGAAAGACAGTTTAACTCACCAGTTACTTATATTGGAAGTCCATCCTCCTGTGTTTTTTAGAAGCAAAGTTCTCAATTACAGAGACATACAGTGTTCCCTATTGCTTCAGCTTCTGTATTAAAGCAGACTGCAGTGAAATAGTACCCAGGTTTGTCAGTCTTTCTGGTCCACATATATTTTGCAGGTGTCACGGCTCGCCGCTCTCAGGCATCTGCCTCAGCTGTGCGCACACCTGCACCTCGTTAGCGCCCTACATGTGCAGTAGACATTTCGTTGACAGCGATTTAGAGAATAAGATGCAATTTGCAAAAAGATTGGTGATAAAGAAAACGGCTATTCCAACTATATATCCCGCGATTCCCCAGTCTGACTCTGAGACAAGTGTCAGTGACGGTGGCGTGAAAAGCCACGGTGATCTACCGATGCGATCAGCTGTCAGAAAACGAGAAGTAAACAGGGTAAGTTTTGTATTTTTAATATTCACTGCAAATGTTTACTAAACATTTTAAATGAATTCCAAGCAATGGATGATTTTCAAAATCAAATTATTTCTGGGAAATAATGCGGCGGCGGACAGGTGCCCGTGTCAGGTTTTGCAGCGTCGCGCAAACACAGGCACGCTGGCGGGCCCAGGCCACCAGTGTTTTGCGCGTGCTTTTGTGCCTAAAACGTTGAAGAACGCGGAGTTGACAAACAGACAAACAAACCCCGGCAAAAACATAACCTCCTCCTGGCCTTTTCGGCCTGGCGGAGGTAATTACCAATGACAGTTCAGCTTTCAATTTTTAGGGAAGCAACATATTTGCTAAGAAAAATAAATATAAGCATAAGATTGTAAGAGAAATGTGCTTTTAAAAATGGAACCCCAATTTTCTACCATAAAATGGTGCCCATTATAACTGTGAAATGTTATTTATTGGAATATAATAATTGCTATATCTGGAAACTAGTTATTTTCTTAATCTGTAGTGATACTCCATTGATTTTTGTATTTCTTTGTATATTTCTGCTGTGTTTTCAAACATTCATACAAAGGTGGTATAGTATGTAATATTTCTTTTCAAATTGAGAAGAATTTAGTGTGTTCAAATTATTCAAATGTATATGACATGCGACTTTGATGAATGCTGAACTATGAGAATTATAACATTGACATGAACATTAATAAACTCAATATATGATTTTACAAAACTTTATTTACATATCATTGTTCACAAATCTAATCTTGGTAGGCAAAATCCCTTGTAGTGATCAGATGGGAATGTTTCTCTGATGAGGCTCACCGCACAGGCAGGCAACATAACCCTCACTTCTTTCCCACAAATAAGGCTGAATACCCCCCTCAGCTCCACCCAAAACTACTTCATCATCCGATTCTTCATTTTCAATGTCATCATTTATATTGAGGTCGTCAAACTCGAGAAAATAATCGCTGTCTGAATCACTTTGCTCTCGTTCTGCCATTTACTATGTATTGCTGTTGTGACGTCACCAATGCCCGCACCTATCGAGAGATGGCGGTACTGCAGCCTCACTAACTGAAGGCTGAGCTATGAGCAAATAAGGTCATTTATGGAAGCTGGTGACACATATTAAATCGCGGGAATAGACAGAATAGAATATTTTCATACAATCTGTTGATTGGTTCAATAAAAAAATGTCACTGTCCGTCTGCTTTAAATGACTGTTGTGAGAGTTTGGTTCATATTGCCAACACTTGGTCGGACTCATTCCCAGTGAGAGTTGGACTCCGCCAGGGCTGCCCTTTGTCACCGATCATGTTCATAATTTTTATGGACAGGATTTCTGGGCGCAGCCAGGGAACGGAGGGTGTCATGCTTGGTGACCACAGGATCTCATCTCTGTTGTTTGCAGATCATGTTGTCCTGTTGGTTTCATCCAGCAATGACCTACAGTTCTTACTGGGATGGTTTGCCGCTTAGTGTGAAGTGGCTGGGATGAGAATCAGCACCTCCAAGTCCGAGTCCATGGTCCTCAGCCGGAAAAAGGTGGATTGTCCTCTCTGGATTGGAGACAAGCTCCTGCCCCAGGTGGATGAGTTTAAATATTTCAGGGTCTTATTCACGAGTGAGGGGAGAATGGAGCGAAAGCTTGGCAGACGGATAGGAGCAATATCTGCAGTGATGCGGATGTTGTACCGGTTTGTTGTGGTGAAGAGGGAGCTGAGCTCTCAGGCAAAGCTGTCGATTTGCCTGTCAATCTACGTTCCTACCCTCACCTATGGGCACGAGCTTTGGGTAATGACCGAAAGAATGAGATTGCGGATACAAGCGGCTGACATGAGCTTTCTTCGTAGGATTGCAGGACTCACCCTTAGAGATAGGGTGAGGAGCTCAGTCATCCAGGAGAGGCTCAGAGTAGAACCGCTGCTCCTCCACACTGAAAGGATCCAGTTGAGGTGGATTGGGCATCTGA
Source organism: Pholidichthys leucotaenia (assembly GCA_020510985.1). Classification (NCBI taxonomy): domain Eukaryota; kingdom Metazoa; phylum Chordata; class Actinopteri; order Cichliformes; family Pholidichthyidae; genus Pholidichthys; species Pholidichthys leucotaenia. The sequence continues at coordinate 373,768,259 of CM035837.1, forward strand.
TCAGGATGCCTCCTGGACGCCTCCCAATTGAGGTGTTTCAGGCATATCCCACTGGGAAGAGACCCCAGGGCAGACGCAGGACTCGCTGGAGAGATTACGTCTCCCAGTTTGTCTGGGAACACCTTGGTATCCTCTCTGAAGAGCTGGAGCAGGTGGCTGGCGAGAGGGAAGTCTAGGTTTCTCTGCTTGAACTGCTGCCTCCGCAACCCGGACCTCCAGAAAAGCGGTAGAAGATGGATGGACGGATGTGAAACATTTAAGTGTGACAAACATACAAAAAAATGAAAACTCAGGAAGGGGACAAACACTTTTTCAACACCACTGTAAATAAATAACAAACACAAAAACACCATCCCTAGGTCGGTGGTGGGGGTACAAGGCTCTACAGGCTGAAAACAAATCCTCCCCTTCCCCCAACATACAGAGCCCAAAAACAAGAACCATAGTTTGTGGGCATAACCAAAATCCACAGCCCCCAAACAAACAAAAACGGGTTGAGTGGCCTTCCAAAGTCCCAGGGCCACCGGACCAAAGAGCAAGGCTGGTCGGGTGGTCTTCCAGAGTCCCAGGGCCACTGGACCGGAGAGCCGAACGGGTCCAAAGATAACTGTAGAGGCACTTTACACTCAGGTGAAAATGGCATGGAAATTTTAAACTGAGGGGCTGATAACAAAGAACCCTTAAACTCAGGAGATGATAACATGAAAACCTTAAACTCCATCCATCCATCCATCCATCCATCTTCTTCCGCTTAATCCTTTTCGGGTCGCGGAGGGGCTGGAGCCTATCCCAGCATCTTTGGGCGAGAGGCAGGGTACACCCTGGACAGATCGCCAGTCCATCACAGGGCCAACACGGAGAGACAAACAGCCATTAAACTCAGGAGATGATAATACAGAAACCTTAAGTTCTGGAGATGTCATAGATGCCCTAGCCTCAGAAGGTAACATAGGACTTTTAGGCTCTGAAAACAACACAGGAGCTCTTTGCTCAGAAAATGACACAGGAGCTGTTCTCTCTGTAGCTGACACAGAAGCATCATACTCAGGGGAAGTGACATGAAAACTTTCCCCTCAGAAATCTCAACCTCTGGAGAAGATGGTGCGGTGGTGGTGGTGCAGTGGTTAGCACTGGGGCAGCACAGCAATTCACCCTTGGCCATGGGATCCCGGGTTCGATCCCAGGCACTGACCAACAGTGATCTGTGTGGAGTTTGCATGTTCTCCCCATGTCTGCGTGGGTTTACTCTGGGATTTCTCTGGTTTCCTCCCACAGGCCCAAAACATGCAGGTTTGGTTAACTGGTGTTACATGTGGCTCTGGGGAGCCACACAATGAGAGCCAAGGGCGAGCCAGTGAGTTGTGACGTTTTATTGGAGGTAAGGGTGAGGGACGAGGAAAGCACAGATGCTCATACACAATAACACTCATGAGCAGTACGGCGACAGAGTAAACCGTTGGCACCGGGCGTAGGGGTACACAACAAGAAAGCTCACAGCGGGTAAAACTCACGGGTTAAGCAGCCAGACGAGTAGAGAGCTGGCACTGGGCAAAGGACTCCAATACACAGGGCACTCATACAAGGTGGTACTCCCAAGTGATACAGTAAAGCAAGAAGCGGGCTAGCACCGGACATGGGGGTACCAAGGCACAAAACTCCTTACGGGAAACACTTACGAGTTATGCTGAAGATGAGGCAAGGGCTGGCACCAGACGAAGGGGCTCCAGCCTAGCAGTGCTTATGTCGCAGCCCCGAGTGATCGAGGCTGCTCCTTTTTATCCTCATTGGCAGCGCCCCAGCTGATGAGGATTAATTGGCCCCAGCCGTCCCGTAACACTGACAGCTGGGAACCAGCTGAGACGCAGCCCAATGAGAGGCAGAGATGGGAAGGGGGCATGGTCTGAACGCTGGGCCCGGCGTCATCCCATGGTGACAACTGGAGACTCTAAAGTGGCCCTAGGTGTGAATGTGTGTGAATGGTGAAGGGATAGCGCTGTACCGTGGCTGCTTCATCCATCCAGGTGGATGCCCTGAATTTCCCCTCTGGGGATCAATAAAGTAATAAAGTACACAAAATTAAAAAAAAAAAATTAAAATAGATAGAGAAGCTAAAGAACGTTTAAGCTCTGGAGATTACAAAATGTAAATTTTACCTTCAGATGCTGGCCAGCTTTAACTTCAGATGGCAACATGGAGATCTTATGTTCTGGCAATATCAACATGGAAACATCAAACTCAGGAGGTGACAACATGGACACCCTCTGCTCAAGAAATAGCGTTGTTGTTTCAACCCCAGGAAGTAATGACAGCATAAACTCTGGAGGAAATGAAAACACAGGGACTTTAACCTCAGAAGGTGACAATATAGACCCTCTAAACTCAGAAGAAGATAACATAAATCCCATTACCTCAGGAGGGAACATGGGAGCCCTTTGCTCTGAACACCACAGAGGAGACCTCTACCCTGGAGACCACAAAAGAGCCTGTTGCCCCAGAGACCACAAAAGAGTCTTCTGCTCCCGAAACAACAACAAAGTGGTCTCCAATATCCTAAGAGCTTCTTGCTCAGGCAGCAACAGAGAAGCCTTATGCCCTGGAAACAACACAGAAAATCCAGGCTCAGGGGATAACACGGGAATCCTTAATTCAAACACAGATAACAGAAGAGTATTTAGCTCAGGGGGCACTGATGCAGGAATACTTAGCTCAGGGGACACTGATACAGGAATTTCTAGCTCAGGGGACACTGATGCTGGAATTTCTAGCTCAGGGGACATTGATGCAGGAATATTTGGCTCAGGGGACACTGATGCAGGAATTTTTAGCTAAGGGGACACGGATGCAGAAATTTTTAGCTCAGGGGATACTGACACAGGAATTTCTTGTTCAGGAGACTCTGATACATGAATTTCTAGTTCAAGTGACCCTGATACAGGAATTTCTAGTTCAGGAGACACAGATACAGGTGTCTTAAATTCACAAACATCTGACAAGTGAGTTATTAGTTCTAAATCCGATGGTGAAGGTGCCCTAAGCTCCGTAGCAGGTGGCTGGGATGCACAGTCCTCAGAAACAGCTAACAGAAGCATGCTGGGCTCTGGAACAGATAATTGTTGAACACTAACCTCAGATATACAAAAGTGACAATGGCGTGCTGACTACAGGGAAAGATGACATTGGTGCGCAGTCCTCTGAAGTGGCGGTTAGCAGTGTACTGAATACAGGAGTTTCTAATTCAGAAGACAGTGCCTGCAGGGCCCTCAGTTCAGGGGCCAACAGCAGCCAAGAAGCGGCAACCCCAGGCAGTGAAGGTGGACCCAAGTGGAATGCTCGACCTCTAGGATGATGGGTGGAGGCCTCCTGACCTCTTGGATGATGGGCAGAGGTCTCCTGGACATCTCCTGACCTCATGGACATTGGGCAGAGATCTTCTGACCTCTTGGACATCAGATGGAATTGGCTGGTCCACAGCAAATCCCAACAAAACAGGCTGATCTGCAGCGATCCCAGACGTAGTATGCAGATCAGGGACCCTAAGTGGCAGCGGCTGCAGATCCTTGAGCCCTGATGTATGGGGGTCCACCCCTGGCCCAGCCACCTCGGACGGGGGGGGGGGGGGGATCTTCAATTGGGCCACTAACATCCATCATCTGTCCCACTATCAGGAGCAGATGATGGATGCGCACCAGCCTCAGGAACAGATGATGGCTCCTCCTCCTCTGGTGTAAAGGAATATTCATCGGACAGCAAGAACTCATTGAGGAAGGCAAGAACTTCTTCTCTCAGATGGGGCTTTGCTGCAGCTATCCAATGAGCCCGCCTCCATGCTGCTTTCTCCTATCCCTCTGCATTCAGGCAAAAGGTGTAACATTCACCAGTATCTCGGATGAAGTCCCACAGCTCCCGGCGGTGGGTGACGTCATCAGGCGTAGAGCTCGGGGAAGAGGAGAGAGGAAAGGCAGGTAAGGTCAAAGGAGCATCTGCAGAATATACAGCAGAGACAGGGAGAGAGGGTTCAGCAGTGGTGGGTGGCGGCCATTGAGCCCCCTTTCCAGGAACATGGCAAGACCTTACATTAATAGGTGTAAAACAATGATAAGATACTTGCCCTTGCTCCTGCTCAGCTGCTGCTGAAGAGTCAGGCGGGTCCTCCCGGGAGATGACGAAACTCGTCTGACAAGGAGACACTGTATGATGGTGTGGTGCTGGAACAGAGTTGAGGGAGGAAAAAACTGGAGTCTGACGTGCCGCCGGGGATGATGAAAACCTGGGCTACTGTGTGCACCAGCGTGAAACAGGTCTTGACAGGAAACAGGCAGACAGAAGTGTGTGGTCCACGCCAGCATGACATGGAAGGATATCGCCCTGAACTACGGGGTAGCGTCCCTTAAATAGGAAAAATAATTAATCAAACAACAAACAGCTGTGGAAAATTATACACAAAACAAGCTAGGAGAAAATGGAAGTAAACAAAGAACACTATCAAAATAAAAGCCCAAACCAACATGCAAACAGGAATACATTAACAGACATGACTATAACAAAAATAATAATACTAAAGATAATCACAACAGAATAAGGCTAAGACAGGAATAATAATAATAATAATAATAATAATAATAATAATAATAATAATAGAATGAACCCAGAAGCTAAGGACAAATAAAAGAAACATAACCAAGAACATAGTCATACTTATAGGGATGACAACAATACTAAGAAACCAGAACTGAAGACACAGCGTGGCTAACATAAACAAGAACATAATACTAATCCTAATACAGAAAATCTCAAAAAGTGAACTAAACGTGAGGACGTGAGTTCACTCATGTCCTGTGACAAGAAAATGTAATTTATAACACAAGTTGAGGACATGAGTTCAACCCATGCTCTGACAGCTTCTGGAATCACCATGCAGTACCCTCTTGCCATGCAGACGTCATTCCAGCATGACAAATCGTCCATGACCCTGTGGAAGGGTGCCAGTTCTCCCAGCACGTTGGCAGGCCAGCCCTTGTGAATGAAGGTGCGCAGCTGGGTCAGTGTTGGATCCTGTTCTGACACCGCCTGGAGCTCTTACAGGGAGACGGCATTTTGGAGTGGTCCATGCAGCATGTGGATCAGCTCCAGCTCCAGGGGGTCTCGGTTGCCATTCAGAGTACAGTTAGGTGTGGCCCGGGACAAAAGGTCTGCCATTACGTTTTCGCTGCCATGCATGAACTGGGTGGTAAAGTTTGCACCATTGAATGCCGCCGTCAGTTCCTCCATTGTGGGCAGGGAATATTTGTTGGGAATTACTGCCTTGTTCACCATTCGGAGGTCAATGCATGGTTGTAGGCTGCCCAACTTCTGCTTTGTCACGACCAGGTTGGAGATCCAGGGGGAAGCGTTGACCCGTTCAATGATGCTGGCATCCCAGAGCTTCTGCAACTCCACCGTGACGTCATCCCACAGTGCGAAGGAGTTGGCAGAGGAGCTGGATTTTTGGTGACACCATCGGATCAATGAGCAGTTGGTGATTGAACGAGGTGATGTATTCCAGTTCTTCAAAGAGCACAGGAGACTGTTAGAATGGTAGACCCCATTGGGTCGGTGATGGAGAAACCCAACTCACTGATCAGGTCAATGCCCAGCAAGTCGGCCCTCTGACATGTTACTTGGAAGGTGAACAACAGGATGGTTTTAGGGCCGCAACTTACAGAAAAGGCAACCGTTCCCACCATGCTGATCTCGATGTGTCCATAGCCGAATAAGTCGTCCGCATTCACTGTGATGGCCTTCTGGGGAAACAGTTTCCTGATTGTTGCCACGCTCAGAAGGGACCTCGAGGCCGCCGTATCCAGCAGCAGCGGCATGTTGATGCCATCCAGCTGTACTGTGCACCATTTGAACGGTGCACAGTACAGCTGCAGTTGGGCCTGAAGGGCGGTGCCGTTGGATTTGCGAAGGTTGAGTGGCAGGCTTTGGCAAAGTGGTTGAGCTTTTTATAGCAGTAGCATTTCAGCCCTTTGGCTGGGCAGGCGGGTGATTGAGTTTGGTGTCTGGATGAACCATAGTCATTGCAGGGCAGGCACTCACCCGTGTTGTCCTGTTTCCTACCCGACTTCTTCTGATTGTAGCGGGAAAGTGTGGGGTTGGAGTGCTGGGTGGCGGTGGTGACGGCCTCTGCTCGTGGGACCGAGTGAGCGGCTTGTCCTTACACTGGTGGCACTGGTTGAAAGTGAGTCTTCATGCCATTAGGCTACGTGTGTCTGCGAAACACTTGTTCATTACAGCCACACAGTCCTCGTATGTGCTTACAGGGCTGAGGGAGTGAAACACATGCTGCCCTTCAGCGCCAAGACTGTAGATTAGCATCCCCTTTAGCCTCTTGTCACTAGCATTGTTCAACCCAGCAGCGATGATAAAGACTTGGAATTCTTCATGCCAGCCGGGCCAAGGAATTGGTGGCTCATCTGGTTGAGCGAGGAATGGTTGCATGGGTGGTATCATTGCTGTTTTTACCCTTGTCACCATTGTTATGTTTAGAAATGAGTCACTGACAGCAGACATGGACCAAACACACACTTTATTCATACCACACTCAACTACATACAGATGGGTGGCACCACCCCCTCGCCACGGCCAGTTCGCCACGTGGTGACGTCACCTACGTTGAGCCACCATGTCCAAGCATCACAGTGACATGGCAGAGGATTGTAGTTGGTGAACTTGGGGCGGCAGTGGCTCAGGAGGTAGAGCAGGTCACCCAATAACCGCATGGTTGGCGGTTCAAATCCCGCTCTCCCCTGATATCCTGCCGTTGTGTCCCTGGGCAAGACACTTCACCCCCAATTGCTCCTGGTGGGTCTGGAAGCGCAATGTTAGGTAGCATGCCGCCATGAATGTGTGTGTGTGTGGATGGGTGGATAGCAGGATCTGTAAAGTGCTTTGGTCATCAAGAGATGAGAATAGAAGCGCTATATAAGTGAATACCATTTAACTTGTCTGAAAGCCTTGAACTGACATGACTTTGCTTTTTCTTTAGGTGTTTTCACACCTAACCCATTTAGTCCGGACGTTTGCATTTTTCAGTTAAATCCTGAGGGAAATTTTAGGTGTGAAACCTGTCTCAAACCATAGAGTGGACTAAAGAGCAGAAATCTGGTCTGGCAAAATGACCCTTTCTTAATTTCTTTCTGAAAATTTCTTTTCAGAAAGGTTCAGACTTTCAGGCAAAGTTACAACAACTGAAAACAGGGAAAATGAGCTGTGGCAGCACTCAGCAAGAGGAAGAATCCAATCGATTGCCACATACTTCGTTACAGACTGAAGACATGATATCAACAGTCACTTTCCATCAGACAGCTGGGACTATGATCCACTGAAGTTTAAACCTCTTAACTGTCCCAGGTGCTGTTTGGCACCATAACCCCTAGTGGTCAAGAGTGGTAAAGATTTTTTTGTCAAGAAAATAGTTCAGATTTCCGAGTCTATAACTTGAAAGTTGCAAGAGATAATGACTTACTGTCAATTAGAAAGATGTAGAATATGATCCAAAGTTTCAGATAGGAATGAATTTACACATCTAATTTGCATAATGCCACGGCAGCTATATCGAATTACATAACTCAGTCAAAAGTGGACTTTGGACATATTTACACAAAGAATGGTTCTGTTCTTTGACACCGTTTTTTCTACAGGGGCATTTTATTATCTTAAAGTATATGAACCAGAAAATCAGTACAATGTAAAGAAACAAAGAAATTTGTCACTTACTATTGGTGAAGGGGGCTTGCTTGCTGGGTGGTCGGTCCGTTTTCGTCCATCGTGGTCGTTATTTTGCGTTCTGTCGGTCATTTGCGCTCCCTCCCACTCTAGAAACTCTTATGATTATCCCACGTCAATTTCGTTTGTATTCCGCTGCAATTTTTCGTGTTTGACACCGTTTTATATGACGATGCATGATGATCATGGCAGCCATATCTGTTTTCTAAGCTCAAAAAAGGAAAAAGAAAAAGAATAAGGATTTCTTCTTCTTTGGTGTATTCCGTGTCAGCCATGATTCCTCCAACACGTCTGCCACCTTCTGAACTGGCATGATCAGTACAAATCCTCAGTACAGCTGGGGAGTTAAAGGGATGTCAGATTCAGTTGACAGGTGCAGTTGCTGCGCTGTGCCTCTAGGGGTGCGTGAAATCTGCCCGTTAAAGGGTTAAAACGCATTTGCCTGCTACCTGGATAAAGATTATTCAAAAATAGATTTTGATTCCCAACAGGCATTTGAGTGACTGGATCATGTCTCTATCACAGCAGACATTTGGATTGTGGATAATGAACATTTTCTTTGGATCACTACACATCAGATTAATCCATATCATAACGGTAAGATAAACATGGACAGTTTTATGTCCCACACACTGACATGTGTGCAGCAATACCAACATTAAAAAACTGTCTGTGAACCTCTATCTGAAACAGTTCGTTTTCAGCCTGCCATTAATAAGCCCATAATGTAATCCATGAGTTAAATTATCTTGCTATGTGTGCAAGATGATTCAAATATGCATTTAAAAGTAACGTGAAAGTTACTTTTCCAAGTAACTAATTAGTTTCACTATGCAGTAATTGATAATGTAACTGATTTACTTTTGAAAAGATGTAACTAGTAACGGTAATTAGTTACTAATTTTTAGCAACTTGCCCAACACTGGTTTTGAAGGGGCACAGATGAGAACATGGTTCGCATCATAAAATCATGGGAGAACTATATAAAATAATGTGAGAGCTTGCGAGAGACCAAGACAAACCGAGGAGGACCAATCATGATTATGTGATGACAACAAGGAAGCATGATGTGCCGGCTGTCCATCTGGATTAATGTGTGCTGTAATAATGTGTAAGTAGCCTTTAAATGTTAATTCTGTGGTGTTTGTATGTTATGTCAAAGTTTTTATCTTGTTTGACACAGTGGTGGAGGAGTAGACCTCAGAAAATAACAGGGCATCATTGAATATGTTTTTAATGAAGAAACAGTTATTCAGTTTTTCTCAGTTGCTTTGGTTCATTTTCCAGAACAGAATTAAAATCCTTAAAACTATTAAGGTGCATTCAGACCAAACGCGAACGGGTGACGCGAATCCATACAAAGTCAATGGAAAGATGCAAGCACACGTGAAATCGCGCATTCGCCGTTCACATCCAAGGAATAGTGCTAGCATTGAGATTCTGCCATCACCGGAGTAAAAGTATTACCATTGGAGAGTAGAGTAGTTTGAAAATGAGACTCACTCACCTGGAGACAGGAGGACCGGGAGCTCTTCAGCTGAATTGCGATTTTAGAGTTATTTACCCACAGTTTCCTGCCACGGACATGCTAGCAATGGAAACAAGACAATATGAACCTATTTGACCAGCAATGGAAACACTCATCATCTTATAAAGTTTTGGAGACAGGGACAACTTTTTCAGGTGAGCCCTCCATCAGATAATGTAAACCTAAAGCATGATATTATTTTGGGGATTTCCACAGTAGGTTGAACACTGCTGCAGAAGTTATAAAGGCAACTTCGCCTGTTTGCATCTCACTCAGACAGTAAATTCATGTTTATTCACACATTTACATTGCGTTATAACATTATCGCGCCACCCGAAAAATTTGCCCATTCACGTTTGGTTTGAACGAACCTTTAGTTCCACCTCCACAGCAGTTAAAAGCAATTTCTCATAATTTTGAACAAACAGCAAATGTTTCTGTACATTATGCAGCTGCTTGTGCACAATAGTCTGCTGTTTTTTACGTTATCATTTGCTATTGTCATGTTGGTCAAAATGCATTAAACAGGTTTTCTGTTGAATAGTTCTTCACTCCAAAACATTTAGGCATTTGTTCATTGCTTGAGTCATTACATGCAAAAGTGTTGAACTAGTCATTACGCCAAGCAGATTTTATACATTTCTATTACTTTTTAAATGTAAATATGTATTAAATATATTAATTGTTCAAAGGTGAATCTTCCACTTATGAGGGGAGATGTGTTAAGAATTAGGTCAAGCAATGACCTTCCAGTTCTCTAGAAAAAGCTCAGACGTGAATCCTATGAGCCTCCAATTGGCAGTATACCTATTCTCCTGACAAAATGTTGAGATAATCAAGGATACAGTAGTTTTCCCATTTTTGATTGCACCCTCCAACCAACCTCAGCCACTGTAATGCCATGATTTAGAACATGGTCCACAGTTGCGTTCCTAATTTCATCAGGAACAGGTCTATGTACTTGGCCTCTTCTTCCTCTTTCCCTGATTTGTCTCCTTATTCTTCCGCCTTGCATCCTTACACCTCTTCTTCCAGGATGTGTACTCTGTTCATTTTCTTGATATCCTTACATTTTTGTGTCAGAAATGGTAACTGCTCTCTGAAGACTTTATATAGTTAACCCAAAAAATGTGCACTGTGCTGTACATACAGAAATACTGTATGTAAAACTTCAAAATGCATAATTCTGGAAAAATGGTACAATAAAAACTTCTATTATCTTTCAATCTATTCCACTTACACAGTAATATATGACTTTATAGTTTTGAAATTGCTCTGCAACACAATGAAAAGTGTTGCCTTGTTCATTTTCCAGCATTGTTACCAAACACTAGGACAGTTTTCATTAGAAAATGCTGACAGCATAAACTGTTCTATTGATAACATGGCTAAACATTTTGATGGTCTTGTTCATAAAGATGGCATAAGGACTCTTCATTCTAATGGTAGTGAAGTTTCAGTGGCATGAATATTTGCTTTTGACACACAGACTAAACATTCTGAGCAAATTACATGCTTTCACAGGTCATCTACTGCATTTTGCAGTTCGGACACTTTGTGTACTTCAATTTTGTTGTGAGAAATGCATCAGAGCCACTGAGAAAAATTGTAAATACAGTAGATACTGTGGCACCTCCTTGCATGCTGGATATGCCATCTGTCAAAAATAGACTCGCTGTGAATTTTTAGCACCGGTGAGCCGGATCTGTTTTGCAACTGGACGGGGTGGGGAGTAAAACATTGACTAGAATGGGAACTATTTGCTGCGGAGACCAGATTGCATCTGTAACTGACTGTATTTGGGCTCTGTGTAAATCAGGGGTAAGTACCTTCCACCTTCCTTCATGCAACTTACAATATGTACTTCTCCTTCTTCTTCTTCTTTCCGCTGCTCCCTTTAGGGGTTGCCACTGCGGATCATCTGCCTCCATCTCACCATATCCCCTGCATCTTCCTCTGTAACACCAACCCTCTCCATGTCTTCCTTCATGACATCCATGGATCTTCTCTGTGGTCTTCCTCTTTTCCTCCTGCCTGGCAGCTCCATCTTCAACATCCTTTGTCCAGTATATCCATTGTCCCTCCTCTGCACATGTCCAAACCATCTCAGCCTTGCCTCTCTGTCTCGAAACAGCTCAACCTGAGCTGTCCTTCTTATATACTCATTTCTAATCTTGTTCCTCCTAGTCACTCTCAGTGAAAACCTTAGCATCTTCAATTCTGCCACCTCCAGCTCCACCTCCTGTCTTTTTGTCAGCGCTACCGTCTCCATACATCATCACAGTTGATGATGCCACTACCGTCTTGTAAATCTTCCCTTTCACTCTAGCTGCTATACTTCTCTCACAAATCACATCTGACACTCGTCTCCACCCACTCCACCCTGTCTGCACTCTCTTCTTCACCTCTCTTGTGCATTTTCTATTGTTTTGGATGGTTGACCCCAGGTATTTAAACTCCCCTACTTTTACTACTTTGATCTTCATCGTTACACCTGCCTCTCTCTCGCTCACACTCATGTATTCTGTCTTGCTTCTACTGACTTTCATTCCTCTTCTCTGCAGAACATACCTCCACCTCTCCAGGTTATGTTCCATCTGCTCCCTACTCTCACTGCAGATCACAATGTCGTCTGTAAACATCATGGTCCATGGAGACTCCTGCCTGACCTCGTCTGTCAGCCTGTCAATCACCATGGCAAACAAGAAGGGGCTCACAGCTGATCCCTGATGTAATCCCACCCCCACCTTGAATCCATCATCACTCCTACAGCGCAATTCACCACCATCTTGCTGTCCTCATACATGTCCTGCACCACCCTCACATACTTCTCTACCACTCCTGACTTTCTCATATAGTACCACACTTCGTCTCTTGGTACCCTATCATATGCTTTCTCTAGATCCACAAAGACACAGTGCAACTCCTTCTGACCTTCTCTATCCTTCTCCATCAACACTCTTAAAGCAAACATTGCATCTGTAGTATTCTTTCTTGGCATGCTGCTCACTGATTGTGCCCTTTCCTCTTAACCTGGCTTCAACAACTCTTTGCCATGTCTTCATAGTGTGGCTGATCAACTTTATGCCTCTGCAGTTACTACAGCTCTGAGCATCACCTTTGTTCTTGAAAATTTGTACCAAAACACTTCTCCACTCCTCAGGCATCCTCTCACTCCCCAAGACTGTGTTAAACAATCTGGTTAAAATGTCCTCTATCATCTCTCCTAAACATCTCCATACCTCCACAGGTACGTATGTCATCTGGACCAACCACCTTTCCATTCTTCATCCTCTTCAAAGCTGCCCTAACTTCTGCCTTGTTAATCTTCGGGACTTCCTTGTTCACTATCTTTCCTTCATCCATCCTCCTCGCGCTCTCATTTTCTTTATTCATCAGCTCTTCAAAGTATTCCTTCCACCTTCACAACACACTCTCGTCATTCGTTAGTACATTTCCATTTCTGTCCTGTATATCCTTTCCAGCTTGATCTCTCTGTCTAGCCAATCGATACAAGTCCTTTTCTCCTTCCTTAGTGTTTAGCCTCTCATATAACTCACTATATGCCTTTTCCTTTGCCTTAGCCAGCTCTCTCTTTGCCATGCACCAAGATATCAAATACTCCTGTCTACTTTATTCATCTCCCTGACTATCCTACTTTTTTTTTTGATAATCTCTTCCGTTGAATACTTTCCTGTACCTCCTCATTCCACCACCACGTCTCCTTGTCTTCCTTTCTCTGTCCACTGGATACACCACATACCTTTCTACCCATTTCCTTCAGTACTTTTGCTGCACTTTCCCAGTCATGTGGTAATTCTTCCCTACCACCCAGGGCCTGTATCAACTCCTTCCTGAACTCTGTGTGACCTTCTTAATTCTGTAACTTTCCCCACTTAATCTTTGGCTCTGCCTTCACTGTTTTCCTCTTCTTGCTTTGCAAAGTCATCCTACAGACAACCATCAGATGACGTCTAGCTCCATTCTCCCCTTGCCACCACCTTGCAGTCTCTTATCTCTTTCAGATTTCTCCTTCTGCATAAGATGTAGTCTACCTGTGTGCACCTTCCGCCACTCTTGTAAGTCACCCTATGTTCATCTCTCTTCTTGAAGTATGTGTTCACCACAGCCATTTCCATCCTTTTAGCAAAATCCACAACCATTTGTCCTTCCATATCTCTCTCCTTAAAACCATACCTACCCAGGACCTCCACATCATCTTTGTTCCTTTCACCTACATATCCATTAAAGTCCGCTCCAATCACCACGCTGTCCCCCTGGGAACACTCTCTATCACTTTATCCAACTTACTCCAGAATTCCTGTTTCTCTTCTACCTGACATCCAGCTTGTGGGGCATATGCACTGACAACATTCAACATCACACCTTTGACTTCTAGCTTCAAACTCATGATTCTGTCCGACTCCCTCTTTACTTCCTGAACACTCTTCACATGTGCTTCCTTCAAGAGTACTTCTACTCCATTTCTCGTCCTATCTACACCATGGTAGAACAGTTTAATCCCCCCCAGTGCTCCTAGCCTTGCTTTCCTTCCATCTGGTTTCTTGAACACACAGTATATCTACCTTTCTTCTCTCCATCATATCAGCCAACTCTCTGCCTTTACCAGTCATAGTCCCTACGTTTAACGACCCTACTCTCACCTCCACACTTCTATCTTAACTTTTCCCTCTCTCCCTCCTTACATGCCTTCCTCTTCTCCTCCTCCTCGATCTCCGACCAACAGTAGCCCAATTTCCACCGGCACCCTGTCGGTTAACAACACCGGTGGCAGTCGTCGTTAATCCGGGCCTCGACCGATCTGGTTTCAAAGTCTAATTCGTCATGGTCTGTATGTTTGATTTGTCAAAGGTTTTACGTTGGATGCCCCTCCTGACACAACCCTCCTATTTATCCGGGCTTGGGACCGGCACTTGGAGTACACTGGCTTGTGCACCCCCTGTGGCTGGGTTGCAGCTTACAATATGTACAATATTAATTATTCACCTCATACTAAACATTCTCTAAATGAATATTACATAACTATATGGGTTGTTGGCCTTTCAGTAAAGGATGTATTTTTTTCTAATTTCATACTTACTTTTCCCTTTCTTGACTTTTTTTTTATTGAAGTCCTAATGTCTGCTGTGTTGCCTATATTTTATACAAATTCCAACATCCTCTGACCTCATCACCTCTACTACTCAGTCAGCATTTTTGAAACTCCATAAAGCTTTGCAAGTTAGCTTCAGCTGTCGCAAGGACACAAAAGCCATTGCTCCTTTTTGTAAGCGCAAGCTCTTTTTAGTGTTAATACATTATATTCAACTCTTTCAAATTTTAAAAGACAAAATAACTAAGTTGATGTAATCAAGGCCACGAAACAGTCCTTGTTCCAGGAGGCTTTGAAAAAAGCTTTGGCACATTTTACATCAAAGGGATAGACAAGCATGATAAAATAAACCCCTGACACACTAATATAATGCTGTCTGAAGTTTTATGTGAGATAAATAGGAAAAGAAATGGTTTTGTATTTTGTTTTAATGACATTATAAAACACACTACCTTTAAAAGTTGCATGAAACTCTGGTACAGATAATATGCTCAAACTGCCTCAGGTACTTTTTGAATCCATATCACAAGTCTCTAGTTTGTAACAGAAAAAGTGACATCAGTTTCCCAACAACAGCCTAAGGGAAGGGGATTGGAAGGGGAGGCTCGGTGTGCACATGATGCACTTGCAGCAAATTATCAAAGCAGCAACAAGTCTGAAGAATAAAGACAACACCAGTGTTGGCTCAATAATGAACTTCCTCACAAAGCAGGCAGATGTGGACAGACTAGTTATAGACAAGGGTGGTAGCCTATATAGCCTATGTCACAGCACGCCTGGCATCTAATATACGCATAGTGGATGAGCAGAGGCAGCCAGGATCACCCCTGAAAAACAATTTCAGTCATAGCCAAAGTAGCACATAGAAAAGCACAGGCCACATTTAGACCAAACACTTGACCAGACAGTTACTCTAATTCTCAGCTCAAAATTTCACCCAGGCATAAAGTTTGTAATATTTCAGTTGATAGATAAATGGCTGCTCAAATTGCTGTTGTCACCTTGGCTAATTCCGGTCACTTACCTCTACCTCTCCAGCAGATCTGTGATGTCGGTGCCTTTTGGAGCATTTTGACACACATATTTAGGAGGAAAAAAAGATTGAGAGGTGTTTAATAATAATACCCATCATAATTGAACATCACCAAATTGGAGCATTAGCATCAAATTTTGCCAGGCCAAAATACTAGTGGCATCTGATGAGAATCCATAATCCATTTATCTAGCCATGAATTTTTTTATTCACAAGGTTGCCCTATGATAGCACCATGATGTCACTTTTGACTTCAGATATTCAGCTTCACTAAAGCAAAAGGAAATACTTAAAAGGTCCCACTGCAATCACTGCACTTTTTCCACATGCTGATAGTTCCCACAGGTCTTAAATTTTTGTGACATATTTTGGTAAAAGAATCATTGTAAATCATCTTTTGCACCCTTCCTCAGAACAGTTCGTTTTAGTGCATGTATCTTTAAATGCTCATGAGCCACAGTTCACCCAACCTTCCTTCTTTCATTATTATTGGTAATATTAGCTGGCTAGCTCCTAGCTCGGGTAGCAAGCCTGAGCCATCTAATGTAAATTCAACTGTAACGTAATGTAAATTGATGTAAATTCAAATTTTTAAAGAATGAATCAAGTCTCATTGGTGGACATGAGTATGTGGTTTCAGTGGTCCACAGAATATGACCAGTCCCTGGAATACAATAAACACAGAATTGTTTGTGAATAAGTGAATAGTTTAACTGCTAGCATCAGCTAGCCACCTCTGGTTACAATCAGAGATAATAAACTAGAAAAACACTCAGAGAGCGTATACCTCCACCAAGTATCCTTCCATCCCTCATGGATCACCTTCAAAATATAATGGGTTTATGTGCTGGTCTCGAGCCACTTCTGATGAAAA
This sequence comes from Pholidichthys leucotaenia, assembly GCA_020510985.1. NCBI lineage: Eukaryota > Metazoa > Chordata > Actinopteri > Cichliformes > Pholidichthyidae > Pholidichthys > Pholidichthys leucotaenia. The sequence continues at coordinate 373,784,574 of CM035837.1, forward strand.
CTGCATCAAAGCCTGCCCATTAGTTTAGGAGTACTGTTGCTAACACTCTGTGAGAAGTTAAGAGCCTTGGCAGAGTTATGCATTCGTGCATCATCACCAAAATGTAATGGCTTCCCCTGTAGCCCAAGAGCCACCTCTGGTGAAAATTTCATCCAAATCCATCCAGTAGTTTTTGTGTAATCCTGCTGCGCAAATACAAACAAAGCCCTTGGCGGAGGTATGCACTCTCGGATCATCACCAAAATCTAATCATCTGTTCCCCGTGCCATTACACACCTTTCCTGAAAATTTCATCAAAATCCCTTCATAACTTTTTTGAGTAATGTTGCTAACAGGCGGGCAAACCAACAAACCAACCAACCAACACCGGCGAAAACATTACCTCCTCCTCTTGGTGGAGGTAACTACTGTAAAATAAGCTGAAATGATGTTCAAGAATGGCATGTTGGTAGATGAACAAAGATTCCAGTGGTTGTGAATATAATTTATAGAAAATAGCGATCAAAGCCGGCAGATCAACAGTTAAGCGAACACCATTTATGCCTAGCCAAGCTAATGCTAACGGTTCCGTATACCATCATAGCAAAAATATAGCAAAATAAGCCAGAATGACACAAACGAATGTAACTAACTTGTTCTGGGTTGGAACTAGACCTGTAACAATAACAGCTAACTCATTTAATTGCATGATAAGAAAAAAAAATGATCATTAGTTTTCTGTTCACGATAAGCCGCCGTTTATGCGTGTGGTTCTTTAGCTACTCTGCCAACATTTCAGCCGATCATGCTGCTCCTGCCTCTCTGTGAGCTCCCCATGGAAGGTGGAGCTTTCACTCACACAGCGAGGACAGCCGGAAAAAGTGAAGCAGCGAGCTGAAGGCCCCCCTCGCAGCCCAAAGTTTGTCCTTACTGAGCCTAAAAGTCTGCTCCTTCTTAACAACGTGATTGTTTCACGCAGTGAAGCTCTCGGTTTTTGCCTGATTGGAGAGGCTGGCTCCTGCTCTGGCTCGGTTATCCATGTAACACACATGTTTACACTACATTCATATGACCGGTGCGACCGTTACTACTGTCAGTCATTTTAAAACATAGCAGCTGTATTAGGGAGTGCTACTGGAACAAAACAACTCAAAATACGCCTGACGGTCCACGAAGTTTAAGTGTTCACTGTGTCGTTCTCTACCGTGCCGTCTTGTTTAAAATATTTTGAAGAAACAGTGCTTACTGATTATGTAAAGCCACGTTTCTTGCTCGTCCGTGGCAACGTATAAGCAACAGTGGTCAAAAAAAATTATTTATTTTGGTTTGTTTTATTTATGTAGGATATTTTAAATATTTTTTTCTACATCTCTATTCCATTCATAAATAAAAGTCCAAAGCTCTTTGTAAAGTTGTACCTGTACTGTTATTATAGCACTATATCCTGGCCATAAAATGGTCTTCATGATGTCGATGATAATATAGTTTATCATGACAATTTTGGGGAACATTTATTGTCCATCCAAATTTGCTATCGTTACAGGTCTAGTAAGAACACTGAAAAGACTACAATTATGATGGCTATGATCTTGGGCCCAACAGCCAATCACAGTGTGCTTTGCTGTTGGTCAATTAAAGTTGAGCCCTGTGATGTCACCATGATTGTAGTCCTGCCAGTGCTTCTACCAACCTACCAATATAACCGTTGCGGGCAATGCAGGTCTACTCAGGCTATGGTGAAGTGACATTCACCCGGTCAAAGGTTGATGTACCTTCAAAACAATTTTGGAAACATTATTTTAAGGTGAAAATCTTGCATAGTGTTGCTTTAAAGGACATTAGGAAATTACAATATAAACTTGACAAGCTAACTCCATAGCTCTGAAGCTAACACCTTGGAAGAAACTCTGTAACTGTTGCAATTTAAGAATGACCTTAATAATGTCAAATGTAGAACTGGCCAAACTTTTCTGCTGTTCAGCAAATATGTGCATGTAGAGAGATGACTTGACTGGCATAGTGATTCATTGTGGACCCCCCCCCCCAAAAAAAAAGTAGAAAAAGTAAAATGCTCCATTTACATGCAATAGCAATGGAAGTAAAACCCATGTGACTGTACCCAGGGGAGGCCTGCACTCAGAATTGTGTCTTCATTAGTTGGCAGAAAGCAGATGAGTCACTATGGTCTCCCTGACCTCTTATTTGTTTTCCTCTCATTTATCCCTTTCTTTGCATCACTGCTGAACTTAAACATGCAGAAAGATGCCCGCTAATCATGCCGCACCACATCAACACCAGCACAGATGAAACACCACTTGTACGAGGGGGAAATAGACTTGTAATTCACCTTTTACAAATAAAATAAGCAAAACTTAATTTAGCAAAAACATTGTTCGGGCTAGCCCAACAATCAGTCCAGTATTTTTCCCTACAGCACAGAAGCAAATGAGCTGGCAAGAAATTGTGTTTTAAGAGAAAATTATGGCTTCTGAGTGAGTGGTTCTTTATCTTGCAGCGCGTGTGCACGGGGAACTGTGCACCCCTCCCTCAGGCAGAGAGTGCAGCTGAGGTGTGAGGCTGCTCTGGTATTACCATATACACTCACAAATTGACAAAAAAATACTGTCACACCTCATACTGCCTGTGCCATGAATATCAATGGCTGCTCTCTTTTTTGGACTCACTCTACAAAACAGACAGTGAAAAATGTTCATGCATGACTACATTCCACCTGGTCCACTCCATATATCCACTTTAATGGGATAATGAACACACAGTATAAAGGAATTGTGTATGACACCGAGCAGTTATGCACAATGCATGACTTATGTCACTGATTTGGCTCCTTCAAGGGACTATATTTTTGGTAGCTGTTTCAAGTGGTGTGCCTGTGACATTCCAACAAGTCACCTTGACAGTAGTGTGAATAATCTGGGTAATAAAAACAGAAATGGCATTCACTCAGGTCTGGAAAATGGCAGTTGCATTGTGTGAAATACTCTGGGTAAATATTTTTTGCATTAGTCTGGAAATGATTTTGCTGACACATTTACAGTGTTCACACACCCCCTCGATTCCAGTTCTAGTTAGCCCAGTGATGGGGGTGGGGGGGACTCTCATTGCTAATGGGAAATACAGTTTCCATCCAGAAATAATAAGAAAATAATTTGAGTGAAATCTGTCTCTTGGAGTGCAAGATCCTTGGGGATTTAATTTTTGTCTCTGTCTTTCAACCCCACTTCACGAGCACAGCTGGAACCCTTCTGACTGCTCTTTTGTCTGAAAGAAAGAGGAATGAGCAGAGGTACCCTGCGCAGCCATCCAGGTGCTGAGCCTGGCACAGGAAGAGGTAGAACCCTGTCAACCTTTCTGATATGCCTGCCTGTGTTCAAACAAAGGGGACGCTTACACAGAGGCATAATTAAAGAGATCATACAGTACCTGCATTTCCCCCTGCCAGGCACTTTCCAAGTCTCCACAGCTGTGAAGACAAACTATCCCGCAGAGAAATGACAAAAATAAGGAAACAAAAATCACAAAGCCAATAAGCAGCGCCGAGGCTAAATTAGCTATGTCTTTCTGGGAAACAATGGCCCTGATGGTACTGACTAGGGAGACCCATTGTGTTTTGATCCCCTCTCAGAGAGGGGGAAAAAAAAAAGGGCATGGTTTTTCTGAGATGGTCTACAAAGATGCGATTAAATGGAAAATAAATAAATATTCATAACAAAGAGAACGCGGCGCCAGATGTTAGTGTTGCTCTCAGAATACCACTATCCCTAAAGACTGTTCAGTCTGACAGACATCAGCGCCAAACACACACACAGGACACATAAACACACTCAGATGCAAAGCAAACAGCACATAATCCATCAAAGCTGACTACTCCACCACCTAGTGACCAAAAAGTTCATTGAGAACATTGTGATGCTTCCCGCTGGGATGACCCCCTACAAGTGTTTGTTCTTATCTTACTGTAATGGGATATTTCTTTAGAGGGTGGCAACCCAGTTGTCTATTTATGATGGATAAGTCTGTTTCTGTACTAAAAGAAACACTAAGTAGCTCACTGAAAAGGCATCCAAATGTCAGGGTTGGATCAGTACCACATAAGAAAGAAATAGGCCCATCTAAGTCATGTTCATGTTGTAAGATTGATAGATAGATAGACAGATAGATCAATTGATCGATCAATCTAAAAGACCACTACAAATCTTTCTTAAATCGCTATCTCGACATGTATGGCAGCCATTTCATTACAGTAGCTGTTTAAATTCCAACGCAGGCAGATGTCAATCTAGTTAACGAGGTACTGATTCCACCTTCATCCCAGCATGCCAAGAAAGAAAATCAGTTAGTCCAATAAACACTAATTTCTGAGCTCCTCTTAAGTTAAAACATTGGTATTGTGATATTTAAGGATGAATAAACTTGTTTTCTTTACATTTTTTTGAATATGGCACACAGCATCTTTTCTGCTATTTTGACAAGCTGTCATTTTCTGCAAATACAATAAATGCTCTAAATGACAATATTTTGACCTGGGATTTGAGCGAATTGTTTTCAGTTACTGAGCAAAACAAAATAATTCATTTTGTATCAATAAATAATATAGCCAGATGCAAAAATCATTTTGCAGTGGTTTCTTAATTATGTCCAGAACTGTACATGAACTCAGAATATCAAACATAGTAAGGCCACTTTATGGTACTAATTATACTATCGTAATTTCCCAGTTTGGGATCAATAAAGTACATCTATCTATCTATCTATCTATCTATCTATCTATCTATCTATCTATCTATCTATCTATCTATCTATCTAATCAGCAGTCCCAGATAAATTATTAGTACAGTATGAAATCTTTTTGTCAGCCAATTAATTCTGTTCTTACAGAGGTTAGTGGTGTCTAGTCAATGTGCTTCAGCAGACATTCATCACATTTATTTATTGTTTTGTGATCGTATGCTGATCCAAAGAACCCGTTTTGCTTGCATTTGTGCATTCCCACCAATTTCTAGGGGTTAAGCTCAGGTACCAAATACAATCCTCTTGAGTTGTGTTGCTTAAGGACACTGGTTTCTGCTAGTCTGTATGCTAGCGTGAAGCTTTTGAGAGCTACTTGGTGCTTGGAGACTGGCACAGGCATGAATTAATACCATCACAAACACTTAAGATCTTTGTTTTGTTTGTTTACTGACATTAACTACAGTATTTCTTCTTCTTCTTCTTCTGTTTTCACTTATTTAAAAATCATCATTTTGTCATTAGACACTTCCAACTGATTGCTAAGGCCACTCGCCATCCCTTCAGCCAGAGTTGAGGGGGATAGTGAGCTTTTAATGTGAATTTTCACATCACCTTTCAATGATTTATACATCATCCATATGAATGTTAGTGCTATCAAACATAATAACTGATATGAGTATGTAACACCGCAAGTGCACGTGCTCACTTGCCTGAACAGAAGTGCTATTCAGAAGAGAGTGGCATCATCCCCTGTGCAAGAGGAAGGATGGAAAGGTAGGCAGATAGATGGAGGCCATGGAGAAGCTGCAGTGCAAACATGTACTGTTAAAACTGTAATCCCAACAATCTATTTTACGGTCTCTGAATGGCAGCTTTGGTTCAGCACCATGGAGAGAGACAGAAGCCCAGAGCTTTGAGCCGACTGGTTTATTTAAACACGGGGTTTTGTTCTCTTTGTCTGTTTCCTATTGACAATGTTTTCATATTAAGAAGAAAGAAGATCATGCTTTGTTTCTTAAAAGAGCAATACCCCAAAGGTTGCTGCAATCTCTTTAATTATTCACCCAAATATGACTATGATCCTCCCACATGAAAAAAGGGTGCAATTTTCTCTCTAATTTTCCTTCCAAATTAATGCAACTTAGCTTTCAAAGCCCAAATAAATGCACCTCATATCTGAAAAGTCCCTGTGAGCTTGTAAGATCTCTATAGCTGTGATGAATTTTAAAAGTATCTGAAAAAAAGTACTGAGTGGTCAAAATAAATGAAGACTTGAAGACTACTGATGTCCTGTTTGGGCATTTCCACTTGTATTTCTTTTATGGTAACAACGTGACATCCTGCCTCAAAAATAGGACTAGTGTAAGCAGCTACTGAAGTGTCCTTGAGAAATACATTAAATCTAAAGCACTATGGGAACCAAATCCTCACATTTTCCAGTGTTGTTGGCCATTAGCTGACCTTGCACTGACTGAAGGTAAAAATCTGTTTCTTTCATAACCCTCTTCTCAATTTATATAAGGATAAAAATTCTGGATTATACTTTATTGTCTGAAGCAATGACGGCTCATAAGACCTGATAATATATAAAACATCCAACATTTGGAACTTTGACACAAGCGGCTCTACGGAAAACATATTAGATCAGAAAAGCATGGGGACTCCTGGGAACCAGGACTGAGCTCTGCTTCTTTTCTACAAGACTTCACAGCTGCATTTTCCTTTTTTTTTTTTTTCATGACTGGTCCCAGGGACTTACAGCCCTGCTGGTTTTCTTGCTAAACACCTCTGAGAAGGTAGAGGACATGGGCACATCTGGTTCTAGCTGACTGGAAGAGGGGTAAGCACATGACTGGCTCCTGAGCTCTGAATAAATCTGCAACTGTATACTGATATGAGAATTGATTGCATTTTATTATAAACCTTCATAACACGCCAACAATAAAATGTGAGCCACTGGTTACATTTAGGCACAACTTTCATCTTTTGCAAAAGTCTGAGGAAAGCAGCACAAACGCTGCCTTTGCATCATTTAAATGCCCCCACATTCCCACTCTACACAAATGTTTGCGTTCTTACTCAGCCCTGCAGGGTCCTCAGTTAACCCGAGCTCCCATTGGCCCGATCCGCGCTCATTATGCAAATCAGAGGCCAAGTGGGCGTGGTCTGTTCATAAAAAAAAAGTAGGAGTTGACGTCACGGGCTGAGTGGCGGCTTGGCTGCTGGTAGTGAGGTGCAAAAAAAAAAAATAAAAATAGAAAACACACAAAAAAGCATATGAAGAAATAAACTAGACGGATTCCAAAACAGGGGGCCTCAGCCTGAGAAGGGAGGAGAGGGGAAGAGGAGAGAGCAGGCAGGGAGGAGTGTGGAGAGAGAGAGATATAAGGGAGGGGGGTAGTGAGCAATGTGCAGTTGACTACAGAGAGGGAGGGAGAGAGAGAGAGAGAGAGAGAGAGAGAGAGAGAGAGAGAGAGAGAGCAGTCCGCCGGCCCATTGAGGAAAGATGGCTACAGTCACTGCAAACGGAGTGCAGCAGGAGAATGGATTCAGCACCACGAACAGCGCCGGCAGGATGAACGGGCTCACCATCGGCCAGAACACCATTCCAATGAAGGACCACGACGCCATCAAGCTCTTCATCGGGCAGATTCCCAGAAACCTGGAGGAAAAAGACCTGAAACCGCTGTTTGAGGAATTCGGAAAGATATACGAACTCACTGTTCTGAAAGACAGGTTTACAGGAATGCATAAAGGTTGGTTTGTTTTCATCTACTTTTTTTTTTTTTTTTTTTTACTACGCTGTGGTGGGTGCTTTGAGGTGCACACGCACACGCACACACACACACACAAAAAAAAAAAACAGAGAAGGGGAACTATGAAACAAAAGCTCGTCCTGCTTCAGTTCTGGGGCAGAGGGTAATGGGAAATAAAAAAAAAAAGTGTGCGCATCTGCAGACGTTCGGGACGGAGTGGGAGCCCACGTACACGCGCGCAGGCGGGCTATAGGAGGCGTGGGGGGGGTAAAGCACGTGGAAGCGTGCGGGGCTCTGCAAGTGCAGGGTTAATAGATGGCAGCTCCACGTGAATACTACGGCTCCAAACGCCTTTGTGTGTTTACGTTGCTCAGCGTTGCCGTTAAGGCCGGTTAAAGGGGGGGGGGGAGGCGGGGCGATGCCTGAAGCTTTAAAAAAAAAAAACACAAAAAAAACAGAGAGAAATAGAAAATGCAAGCCGTAATCAGGCGATCAGCGCCGTTGATTATAGTGGTTCTGGCGTGCTGCTTTGACATTTTACCAGGCTCACACGGTGCCTACTTTTTCGGACGTCATTATCCGTGGAAAAAAAAGCCCCCCCCCCACACACACACACTCCCCCCCCCCCCAACAACAACAACAACTGCTATTTACTCAGCAGCTGTATTGTTGTAGTGCTCCGTGGGCGGGTTGCAGTCAGGAAGTACAAAGCAGGATAATAGTGGAGGCTGAGATCCTGCGTGCGTCCTTCTTCTCACTCCGTTTCACGCGCAGCCTTTCCTGCCCCTCTTCTACAGCCCACAACCACCGGCGTCTGCACCCACTTAGTAATTAGTCCGACAGGCCACCGATAATCAGGGATCGATCAATGCTGATGATAGTGGTAATAATGGATGAGCATTTCGCCAGGCCCTTAACAAAATGAAGCCAACCCAGGGTAAACATTCCAAGCTTAAATCTTTGTCAAAACAACTTTTTGCCTCTTTTTTTTTTTGCACTATTCCTATTTGTGCACTATTGATTTTTAATTCAGTGGCATGATTTTATGCTGTTTTGCTGTAGCAAATTGTCATTTTTATATTATTTATAACTTTTTAAGGTGTGCAGTATTTAAACAAGCATCACATTTGCTGTTTTTTTTTTTTTCAAGTATAACACTGTCTCTGTTTTCTGCAGAAGAGCTTTGTGTTTAATTTCCCTATCAGTGCAATTTCACCGTCAACCACAAGGCATACTATATATGCACTTGTGGCACTAAATTCAAAGACACTTCACCGTCTAAAAACACTTAACTAGCTTGGCAAATTATGCATGATATATAAGTCGGCGGCAACAGTTTGTGGTCTTATTGATTAGCACAAGTCGGACGCTCTTGTGGGCGAAATGAGCGTGGGCTCAGCCGTGGATTCTTGCTCATGCAGCCCGGAAGATCTTCACACGCCACCTGTTCCTCCAGCCATCGGCTTCTGGTGCTCAACCTGCTCCTCCCTCTTTTCTGCTATTCCTCTTTGATCGATTAAAATAATATTTCTGATGTTCACGTTGTTTACGCCCGTCCCCCCCCCCCCCCCCGAATGTCAACACTCCGGGGGATAGTTGCCTCAGGAAGGATAATCCTGTTCCACAGCTTCACGCCTGTTCAAACCATCCTCCTCCAAGGCCACTCTGATGTATGCATTATGCCCACTTCATCCCGCGTGACATTCAAAGTCACTTTGGGAGCACAGGCGTTGCACTTTTAATAAGATTCTACCAATGCATTATGAGGATGAGTTTTTCTTTTTGGTCACATTCATGTCTCCTGCTGGGCTACAGTAGCGCGTGTGATGTCAGGGGAGGGAAGCGACAGGAAAAAAAGGAGGACAGAAGTCAGAAAATGGGATTAGTATCATTAACAAAACAGAAGTAGAGTAAAATTAGCAGTGTCACTCGAGGAGAGGGGTTTAGGCAAGAGAACTGGGGCTCGTTCTGGAACTGGGCAAAGCTTTTGTAGGTTAATTGTAGTTAATGAATTAAAAAATAACAATAAAAATGAGAGGTGAAAGAAATGCTATCCATTTGTCCATACTGAATTCTGTAGTAAACAGCATAATGGAATAAATGCATTAAGTCAAATCAGTGTTTCGTAAATGTTGAACCATATAAAAGCACCAAGAATTACACTGGTAAATGGTCCTTTCTTTTACTTTCTAAATTATATTGTGAGGTAAAACTCTAAAACTACACTAACTTTACTGTTTTGTTTTTTTAGTGGGGGGGTTCAACTTCTTTTTTTTAACCTCTTCCTGCTCTTGCAATGTGTTTACATTTAATTTAATTTTTGTTCTTCAGAAGACTTATTTTCAGTAGATTAGCTGTTTAGAAATTATCTCTGAATAAGCAACTTGTACAGCATAAATGATGTTATTACTAAAGTACTAAGTTTGTTTACTGCAGGCTTACTATAGATGTATAGCTTGTTGTTGAGACCTGCATGTTTTAACCTCTCTGGGAAGTCACATGAGGGATGGGTTTATAATTTTCTGTACAGATATTTTTTATGTAAATTTGCAACTTTGTTTTTTTTATTTAAATAAAATTTTCTCATAAATTTCAAATTTTTTTCCACATAAATTTAGAACTTTTTTCATCTAAATTAGTATTAGTATTTAAATCATAAATCCACTACTTTTACTCATAAATTTATATTTTTCCCATGAATTAGGTTTTTCTTTTAGTTTTCTTTTTAGTTTCTTTTAAATGCATTTGTTGTATTTTCTTCCATTTGTAACTTTCCTTATAAATTTGAAGTTGTTCTCTTAATTTTGTAAATCTTTCAGTTAAATATCTCAACTTTTTTGTTTTTCATTTATTACTTTTCTCACATAAGAAAAAAAGTTTTTTAAGGATTTTTCCCCCCACAAAGTGAAACTAGAGAGTGCATACCTCTACCAAGGCCCTATCTCACAACGTTAAAGTAAGAGAGTAAAAGTGATCCAGAATTTGTACCCTGAATGAAATCACCTTCAAAATCTAATGGGTTCTGAAGTATCCCAAGGGATACCTCTGGTGAAAAATTGATCAAAATCAATACAGTAGTTTTTGTGTAATCCTGCTAAAAAACAAACCAGCATGAAAATGTTACTCCTTGACAGGCACTGTTTTAACTGGTTTTCATGTGATTTTACCAATAGAGAGTTCTTTGTTGCAATTGATGATAACTTCCCCAAAACCCACAAAACAAACAAACAAACAAACAAACAAACAAAACTGTGGAGTTCCACAAGGATCAGTTTTAGGGCCTCTTCTTTTTAATCTGTACATGGTGCCCCTTGGCAACATCATCAGGACACAAGGCATTTGTTTTCATAGTTATGCTGATGACACACAGCTATATGTAGCCATATCCCCAGATGACACAGGGCCAATTGATTCTCTTTTTTAATTGTATTTTAGATATTAATGATTGGATGTCACAGAATTTTTATTTACAGCTGAACCAGGATGAAACTGAAATTTTAGTCATAGGTCCTAAAAGCCAGCAAGAGCGACTAGCCTCAAAATTAATTTCCCTTGGTTTGACTCCAACCCAACAAGCAAACCACCTTGGAGTCATTTTTGACACAGACCTTAAATTTAAAGCCCATGTTAGGTCTGTTTCTAAATCTGCTTTTTATCATCTTAAAAACATAAACAAAGTGCTGCTTTTATTTCAACTAGACTAAACCATTGTAACTCTCTCCTGTCTGGTCTACCAAAACGCTCTGTCAATCCACTTCAGCTGATCCAGAATTCAGCAGCCCGGGTGCTAACTAAAACGAGAAAGAGAGAACACTTCACTCCAGTTCTACAGTCCCTACATTGGTTGCCTATCGGTTTTCGTATTGGTTTTAAAATTCTTTTACTTGTTTCTAAAGCACTTCATGGTCTTGCTCCAACATACTTGTCTGAGGTGTTGAGACTGTATGAAGCAGTACGGTCCCTCAGATCCTCAGGTTCCAAACTTTTAATCATCCCAAAGTGCAGGACCAAAACTTTTGATGAAGCAGCCTTCAGTATTTATACTCCAAGCCTCTGGAACACTCTGCCTGAGGATCTGAGGTCATCTGAAAGTGTTGATATTTTTAATCGTAATCGCAAAACCTACCTCTTTAGACTTGCTTTTGATTAAGAATAACTTATTCATATGTTTTTGTTTCATTTTATCATCTATTTTATCACTTATTTTTTTTTAGTTTATTTTAGTCAGTTTTATCAATGATCTTATTAAATGGTAAATGGCGTTCACTTATACAGCACTTTTTTCTCATCTCTAGATGACCAAAGCGCTTTACAGATCCAGCCATCCACCCATTCACGCACTGATGGCGGCAGAGCTGCCATACACACACAAGCGCTAGCCTGGCCACCAGCGTTAACTGGTGGCCATATCTTATTATTATGAGTATTATGTTGTTTGTAATTCATTTTTATTGGTTTTTATCATGTTTTTAACCATGTTGTGTGTCTTTATTTTCCAGCTGTCATTTTCATTTCTTATTTTACTATATTTTGATACTGAATGTCGTGTTATTTTACTCAATTTCCTTCACATACTCTACCTTTCTGTCACTTACTCAGTCATCTGTGAAGCAGTTTGAATTGCATTAACTTGTATGAAAGGGGCTATACAAATAAAATTTGATTGATTGATTGGTTGGTTGGTTGGTTGATTGATTGATTGATTGATTGATGTAAAAAGTCATCATGGCACTTCATACGTGGCTCCAGAGCTGCAGGTTGCAGACCCCGTCCTAGGCTGGCTGGGTAACATAATGTTTGACAGATATGTTTACCATCTAGGTTCCTGCATCAGCACCACATTTTAACATTATATTTTCCAGATTTTGTTTTAAACATTTTGAGAAACTGTTTTTACGTGTTCATTTCTGGATCATGCTGTTTGTGGTGCTGAATCATATTAATTAGAAATGAAGTATTTCCATTGTTTTGATTTGACCCTGCAATCACTGAGGGTGAGCTGAACAACAACAGTATGCTTAATTCTAAAGTTTAACAGCATCACAAACTGAAGGGTTGAGTTGCTAGCTCTGTTAAATATAAACCAAACAGTATGACAGTTGTGTGTGTGTGTGTGGGGGGGGGGGGGGGGGGGTTGTTACTGCAGAACTGTTATCGTGTTAGACTACATTAGCTCTCATAAAGTGTACCTGGTAAACTGCTAAATCTTTAAAGCATGCATCTCCTAATACACTAATAGATAATGGCAAATCATTATGGCTTCTAGTGTTGTAACATTATAGCAAATTGTGCTTTGTTTTTCATATTATAATTTTTTTTTTTACAGCAGAGCCTCAGAGGTGCAGAGTGGGTTATAATTAGCTTGCCTCTGTAACTGCTGAAATAATAAAGTTCATCATGATTTCTTTTTACCAGCTTTGACACAAATGTAATTTGACTTTTTCTTTGAAATGATTCTGTTCGATGATATATGACTTTTGGCATCAGTAAAGTGCAACTAATGGATGCTTTGCAGCAGTCCTTTTTTTTTTTTTGAAACTACCTGAATCTTGTGGCACAGAATTGCTCTATAATTATGGATTTAAGAGCAAATCAAAACATGCCATGCTTTCTCATGACTAATGCGTGTGAACTGTACTGAAACGATTGGAACAGATGTTTTGTGCTTTGTGAATTCCTACTTTGGGCACCTCTGGGGACGCCTAAATATCTTGGGAATTTTCCATTTGTACTCTGCTGCATATCTGGGTGGACGAGTGCAACTGCTCACGTCTCCTTTAACAGATGATCACATCCAGCCTTCGTAGTTGTTAGATGCTGTTGCCTTTAGTGCCGATTTGATAGTTGTGTGTCGTCAGGGAGCCGTAGAGTGCGTGGGATGACTTGACACTATTGGTGCAGCCAGGTCGTGCTGTTTAACATCCATCTTTTCGCTGAGCACTACATTATCATAATACTTAGTGTCAGTGCCAGAATGCATGCATTGTTCAGACATGCTGAATGTTAGTGGGGGGCAAATCTTTTGCTTGAGTAGCGTTATCTATCACTCCGTCTCAGATGCTGAGAGGAGGGACTCTGAGCTGCACTACACAGCCAGGGAGAAGAGATACAAAGAGCTGTTAAATATCCTCATCCATTTTCCTCTCCTCGGTAGGTCTATGCAGTGTAATTGGCTATAAATAGCAATGCAAATTGACACACAAAAAAGCCTATAGGCAGTATAGTGTCAAACGTAAACTATGTTGGGGCACTAATTTGCAAAAGTGTCTTTTGAGTTTGGATATTGTGGTTTCCAGTGAAAGTGAGCTCACTGACTCGCAGTGATAGCCCCCCGAGTCACAGAATGGAGCTTGTGTTGGGTTTTATCTACAGTAGGAGCATTGTAGAGGAAGTGTTGGACAGTGATTGACAGTTTGTGTAAGTTGAGTGACAGGTGAAGCTTGAGTCTACAGATGACCTCTTTGATCATTAGAAAAGGGGCCGTGTGCGAACCAGACAGCTAACGGCTCTGAACAGCCGGATTCCAAAGTAGATGGATGGAACAACTAAGAGATGCTCCATAGGTAGCAGTGTGGTTAAACGCAGAAACAGGAAGTGGAGGATGAATTCTTGCATTGTTTTTTCTTTTTTTTTTTTTTCAATCTGAGAACCCATGAGAGGGTTGGGCAGGCTCGTTCAGCACCATCCACTTGCTTTAAAGCATCGATCTTTTTTGAAAATTAATTTGCATCATTTTCCCAGTTTAATGAACATTCTTAGATTAGACGTGTGTGAGGAGACTGGAGAGCAAATTGCTCATGATTCATGAATTTGATGCTAATGATTTGAAAATTTATACAAATTTGCTCTGGAGTTATTTCAATTACAGCTACCTGAAGCCTTTAAAAAAAAATACAATTCACTCGTAATGCATGAATGCATGAAATTGTTAGCACATACTAATTTCCATTTTAAGACAAATTGCTGGAAAAGCATTACAGAGAGAAAAGTTTTTTAAGTAATTACCTAAAACGTGTCTTGCAAATGCAAAGACTCATTTCGCATTCTCGCCTTTCTCTTTGAACCCGTTTGCAGGGTTTACTTTTTCATTTGCCTTAAGTACAATAGGTTGAACTTTTGTCCCTCACTGAAAATATAGTGTGGTAAATTGTGTTTGATTACCCAAGTATTATTTTCACCCCACTTAACCTGCTCATCACAGAAAGTCATGAGTGCTTCTGTTGAACCACCACCAGAGCTCACCCTTATTTTAGAACCGTGTTCATGTTCTCATCCCTGTCTTCTTCCCGTTTAATGCAAGTTTCTCAGCTTTCACAGCCTTTGGCCATCATTTACTTAAATCACAACTTCACAAAAAGAGTTTAAAAGTTACCTCGGGTATTTTTAAAAAGTTACTCTATCTTTAATTAAACATCATAGTGAACATCATTGTTTTGTCTGATGTTAGTGCGATACCTTTCGTAGGAATTTGTCAATTTGAAATAAATGTGCACATCCTGCTGCACACCCAGGGAACATAGGAGAACAAACAATGCTTTTATAACATATAAGAATGCGATCCTATGCCAATTAGCCAACTTGAAATTTTAAGCTGACAGCTCAAACCTGTCTCCAGCTGCTACGTATCTGTTACCTTCTTTCAAACAGTATCTCCGAGTCTTTCTTCATGTTCTCCGAGCTGAATGCTCATCTGTTCTCCAACTGGCTTTCTCAGTCACTGAGTGCTGTGGGCTGCAGATGTCCCCTGAGCCGCCACGGTTGGATACAATGCCTTCCTGAAGTCTTACAGATATTCTACAGCTGGGAGAAGGCCGAGGCAGTCATGCAGCTGGCCTGGATGTTAGAGGCTACAATGCGCATGAAGTCCAGTTTAACAAGTCATTTGAACTAATAGCATCATTTTCTTCAGGCAGCTAGACAAATGCAGCGCTGGGGTGAGATTGCTTCACTTGCTTTGAATGGAGATGCTCATGCCTAAGGAATGGAGAAAAGCAGTAAAGTACTACATCATAAAAAATACTAATTTTTAAGTCCTAAATTTTACATGGCTTAACAAAGATTGACAGATATAAACTTGGGATATAGTTATCAGCAGTAACTGTGTTAAAAAGGTTTAATTATGTATTGAATATTATGCATTATATATTAAGTATCAATTATGTAGTTTGGCCTCAAAGAGCAATATAGGATTGTTGTTAATAATGCTATAATATGTAAACACTTATGCCAGGATAATTAATGTTAACATTTTGAATACATACAAGGGTTGTTCATTAAAGATTTCCCCTGACACATTTGTCATGGACTAAGAGGAACCAGACGTGGCACAGGTATTAGTCTTTCTTTACATAGGTACCACCAAGAGTCACACACTTCTCCCATCGCCTTATACAGCTGTGGAGACCTCGCCTGTAGAAGTCTGCAAGTTGTGTCAGAAGCCATGACCTGACCTTGGGAATCAATGATCACTATCTTGGAAGTTCTTGCCCTTCAAAAATGACTTCATGGTTGAAAAGAGGTGGAAATCAGATGGTGCGAGGTCAGGTGAATAAGGGCGGTTAGGAAGGATTTCATAGCTGCAGGACCATGCTTCCATCTGAGCAATATGCGAGTTGTGAACCGGGGCATTGTTTCGCAGGAGACAGGCACCTTTGGTCAGCATGCCACACCTTTTGGTTTTGACGGCCAGCAGTGAAGTGTAGTAAGTCCCGGTAATTGTGGTCCCTTTTGCCAGTAGAGCCATCACCAATACTCCATGCTGGTCCGATTGTCTCCCGTGATATGCTGCCTCTGATCTACAGAAACCTAATGACCGCTCCACATTCAACTTTATCCATTATTACACCTAACTCCACCTTAGCACCTATAAAAGAGAAACTCTTTTATTGGTCAGAGATGCAAATTACCATGTGACCTGTACGGATATGTATTATTATACATGTGCAATTTCAGCCTCCTACAATAACCGGAAGTGGCTCAGCGGGAATCTTTAATGAGCTGCCTTCGTAGGTGGGTAGTCTTGTAACCTGTTAATTTAATCATGACAAAGATTTTATTAATTTAAAACTTAGATATTGAATTAATTAAGTAACCAGTTATTGTAGCAAATAAATAAACCATGTTCCATGACATGAAACTCTTTTGTGTTAGGGTCATTTTAAAACATCATGCACAAATAAATTATAAACATAAAATGTCAACATGCACACTGAACTTATGACCGACATTCAACAAGCTGTCATGGTAAAAATACAAAAAAAAAATATGAAAGGGCACGGTGTCATCATCCTCCTGCGATCCCCATAAGCCTCTGCTAGGACGTGCCCCCTGGGAGGCCTTTGCTCATGTTTCACAGTTTTGTAATGTCACAAAGGATGAAGAGTGTTTCCCCAGGCTCTCAAACTTTTCTGCTTTGCTGTGTGGCATGCTGTTTCATCAGTGTCGTTTAGGTGATTTTTTCCTCCTGAGTAACCGCCTAGTTGTGGAGGTGGGTGAAGGTTGTCGTGAAAGGGAGCTCTCTCTTGGCTGGGCTCCAAAGTGTGTTGCTGGCTTTTGGGGGATGATGGGTGCGAGGCACGCCGGGTATCATCTGTACGTGTAAATGCGTGCGTGTATGTGTGTGCGAGAGTGTGCCTTCTCCCATGGGAATCTTTGGCAGTAGGTGTGACATGTAGTAATGAGAAATTATGCTGCATGGTGCAAAACCTCTTTTAAACGGGGTCACCTATTGTCAGCTCTGCCAAGTGCGTAACAGAGCAACAACTCACCCTTTAATGAAAGCTGTCATATTTTTTCAGAGACTTATTTACTAGTTACTGATTATATACATTCTGTTCGGCTGAATTTTCAAGGAAAGGATGTGTGAGGGTACAAATTTTGCATTTAGCACATCAGCTGGATGGTTTTAATCACTTGGCAGCAACAGTGGTGTGGTTCAGTAACTGTAAAAGTGATAATGCTTCAGAAAGCAATATGCACATCTTCTTATTAAAAGTAGAATCACCTCCTTCTGGTCCTTCTGGGCTGTGGTTGCAAGTGTAATTTCAATTGTAAGTCGGCCATTTTTGTCATAAATGCCCTTCAGGGCAGAGAGGCGAGACCCATGCAATGGACTGTGAGTCTGTGAAAATTTATTGCAAAACCCAACAAACATAAAAGTGCAACAAAGTGCTCTTAACACAAAGTACAAATGAGAGAGAAAAACTTACAGAAATTGTGCACCAGAGCAAGGCAGGGCTCTGGTGGAGACAAGGGGAATGTAACTCAGAGTCAAGACAGCCATAATTAGAAAATGAACATAACTCCCCTTATATAGGGATCAAAACTCCTTGACATAATTAAAGACCGGTGTGGGTTTCTGAACGGACAGGAGAAAGCAATGACATAATAATTTGGGCCAGCTGGGAATCATGAGGAAGTCATCAGAACTGACAGCTGGCAGGGCCACACCCATGCTGAGCAAAGCCCCGAAGGCCATTGACAGCTGTCAGCCCCAAGAGAAAGAACGTAACAAAATACAAACATAACTAGAAAAGCACTCGGAGAGCGCAGACCTCCGCCAAGCGCCACAGTTCCCCCCATACAGTGTTTGTGTGTACGTTTTCAGATTCCTTGACCACGAAAACATATGACTAGCAATTTGATTGACAATGATATGATTAGTGGTTCAGTAGTTATTCACGAAAATGACATTTTCCATAATGGCGGCCACAGTTCCCCCCATACGGTGTTTGTGTGTACGTTTTCGGATTCCTTGACTACAAAAACATATGACTAGCAATTGGATTGACAATGATAGGATTAGTGGTTCAGTAGTTATTCAGGAAAATGGCATTTTCCGTAATGGTGGCCATAGTTCCCCCCATACAGTGTTTGTGTGTACATTTTCAGATTCCTTGACCACGAAAACATATGACTAGCAATTGGATTGACAATGATAGGATTAGTGTTTCAGTAGTTATTCAGGAAAATGGCATTTTCCGTAATGGCGGCCACAGTTCCCCCCATACAGTGTTTGTGTGTACGTTTTCAGATTCCTTGACCATGAGAACATATGACTAGCAGTTGGATTGACAATGATAGGATTAGTGGTTCAGTAGTTATTCACGAAGATGGCATTTTCCGTAATGGCGTTTTTCTTCTGGACGGTGATCCGGATCACCACCAAAATTTAATCAGTTCTTCCTTGTACCATTTCCAACAACGCCTGAAAGTTTCATCGAAATCCGTCCAAAACTTTTTGAGTTATCTTGCTAACCAACAGACAGACAGACAGACAGACAGACAGACAAACAGACAAACCCCGGCAAAAACATTACCTCCTTGGCGGAGGTAATGATGTGCCGACCAATGGCCAGGCAAAGGACAGGCTCTCCTCAGGGGTGTGTGTTGTCACCACTACTCTTCATCCTGTACACAAACATGTGTCGGAGCAGACATGACAACAGACACATTATAAAGTATGCTGATGCCAGTCAGCATGTATGCTGAAAGTATGCTGATGTCAGTTGTTGTCAGTCTCCTCCAGGATGGTGAGAGTGGCCACGGCCCAGTAGTTGATGATTTTGTTCACTGGTGTGAGGATTCCTACCTGCAGCTGAATACGACAAAAACTAAAGATATGATTATTGACTTTAGGAGGAAAACTCCCAGGCACAAAGTCACCGTACTAAAAGGTCAGACCACTGAATGTGTACAATCCTACAAATATCTTGGGACGATTATTGATAGTAATTTAAACTTTGAAGAGAACTGTGAAAGGGTGTGCAGAAAGGGTCAGCAACATTTGCATTGCTTGAGAAAACTTGCACGCTTCCAAGTTGACCGAACCATAATGACAATGTTTTATCGGGCTTTTATTGAATCTGTTTTATCCTTTTCTTTAGTGTCATGGTTTGGTCAGATAAAACTGAAACAGAGGAAATCCTTGGATCAGATAGTTAGATGGTCCAGTCGTTTGCTTGGTGAGTCACAGCTGAGCCTGACATCCTTGTACACCAGACAGGTACAGAGGATGGCTACCTCCATTTTAAATGACGACTCCCACCCTTTGCACTGCAACTTTCAGCTTCTTCCCTCAAGACGGAGGTTTGCTGTCCCAAAAAGTAGAACCCAGCACTACAAAAACAGCTTTGTTCCTGCTGCTGTCAGAGAGTTGAACAAGTTGTAACAATAAATTGCACATAATTTAGGTACCTATTTATTAACTCCATTTTATATTTACTTATCTTTGTAGGATTTTATTTGGGTTCTAAGTCTTTTACTGGGTTTTAGACCTTTGAGTTTTTAACCTCTTTGACCAGTCTTTAACTTTTTAATATGACCCTTCTCTCTTATCTCTGGTTTTCTCACATCTTTTTGTCTTTATATCCTGATTGATGGAGCCTTAAGCATTTTTATCATGTTTGTAGTCAGCTTCATGCTTGCCTATGTTTGTGTTTATGTTGAATGTATTTGTAGCTTGTAAATATGGATGTCACCAGACTGCAAAACAAATCTACCTACGGGTACAAATAAAGTAACCTGAACCTGAACCTGAACCTGAACCAATGCAGACAGGCAACTAATAAAGATACAATAAACAAACTGTAATGAGCGTAAACGGGAAAATAAATCATACTAAGAAACAATATAGGATAAATGACAACTCAAAAAACGACAACACAGTACAATAATGAAAAACGGTAGACACCCTGAGCCCGGTGGAATCCCCTCGTGCTCAGAACGTGACAGAACCCCCCTCAAGGAGTGGATTCTAGACATCCCAGGGTAATATCAAAAGAGATTAACCCCCCCTGTGGTCACCACAGGGGGGGTTCATGGGGGTTCAGGGGGGGGTTCAGGGGGGGTTGGTGACCACAGGATCTCATCTCTGTTGTTTGCAGATGATGTTGTCCTGTTGGCTTCATCCAGCAATGACCTACAGCTCTTGCTGGGACGGTTTGCCGCTGAGTGTGAAGCGGCTGGGATGAGAATCAGCACCTCCAAGTCCGAGTCCATGGTCCTCAGTCGGAAAAAGGTGGATTGTCCTCTCCGGGTTGGGGACAGGCTCCTGCCCCAAGCAGAGGAGTTTAAGTATCTTGGGGTCTTGTTCACGAGTGAGGGGAAAATGGAGCGAGAGATCGACAGACGGATTGGAGCAGCATCTGCAGTGATGCGGACATTGTACCGGTCTGTTGTGGTGAAGAGGGAGCTTAGTTCTAAGACAAAGCTGTCGATTTACCAGTCAATCTACGTTCCTACTCTCACCTATGGTCACGAGCTTTGGGTAATGACCGAAAGAACGAGATCGCGGATACAAGCGGCTGAAATGAGCTTTCTCCGTAGGATTGCTGGGCTCACCCTCAGAGATAGGGTGAGGAGCTCAGTCATCCGGGAGAGGCTCAGAGTAGAACCGCTGCTCCTCCACATTGAAAGGAGTCAGTTGAGGTGGTATGGGCATCTGATTAGGATGCCTCCTGGACGCCTCCCACTTGAGGTGTTTCAGGTACGTCCCACTGGGAGGAGACCCCGGGGCAGACCCAGGACTCGGTGGAGAGACTATGTCTCCCAGCTGGTCTGGGAACGCCTTGGTATCCCCTCTGAAGAGCTGGAGCAGGTGGCTGGGGAGAGGGAAGTCTGGGCTTCTCTGCTTGAACTGCTGCCTCCGCGACCCGGACCTCCGGAAAAGCGGTAGAAGAGGGATGGATGGATGGATGAACCCCCCCCCCCCCCACAGAAATCCCACCCCAACTAACAAAACAACCCCACCCTGGGTGGGAGGAGGGGGAACTCAGACACGGAGGGACCAAACCAAACCCAAAGGAACAAGAAAAAACTCTCAGCAAAGCTTCCCAGCAGGGCCCCAGCTAAAGGGAAACAACAAAAGCAAAATCATGCTAAGGACCCACACAGAACTGGGCATCTAGGCCCCCCAGACTAAAGGACAAAGCAGTTCTGGTGGCCGGCCGAAGTCCCAGGCCTGACAGATGGTGAGGTGGTAAGAGTCGGGTGGTCTGCTGGAGACTGTGAGCCACCCAACTTGACAGCAGCGCCTGTCAGGCAGTCTGCCCAAGTTCTTAAGCCACCACCACAGAGATGGTGGTCCAGGGGGTGGCCGCCCAACCAGGATGGCGAAATGTGAGGAAGGATGAGGAGTAGGGGGAGCCCCGATGACGTCAGGCAGAGGACGCGGCACCTTGACGACGACTGGCAGAGGAAAGGGAACCATGACAGCATCAGGCAGAGGATGGGGAACCATGACGGTGTCTGGGACAGGATGCGGCACCTCGACGATGACTGGCAGAAGAAGGGGAACCATGACAGTGTCAGGCAGAAGATGGGGAACCACAACGGCATCTGGCACAGGAGGGGGAATCACGACGGTGTCTGGCACAGGAGGGGGAACCACGATGGCGTCTGGCACAGGAGGGGGAACCACCATGGCATCTGGCACAAGAGGGGGAACCACGACGGCGTTTGGCACAGGGAGGGGAACCACAACAACATCTGGCAGAAGAGGGGGAACCACGACGGCATCTGGCACAGGAGGGGGAACCATGATGGCGTTAGGCAGAGGAGGGGGAACCACAACATCCTCGGACTGGCCTGTAGCACCCTTGGTGGTCCCGGACTGGGACATAGTTGCACCCGTGGTGGCCCCGGACTGGGGCGAGGTTGCAACTGCGATGGCTCCAGGCTGGAGCGAAGCAGCACCCGTGATGGCTCCGGGCTGGAGCACAGCCGCAGCCGCGGTGGCTCCGGGCTGGAGCGGAGCTACACCCACGGTGGCTCCAGGCTGGAGCGGAGCTGCATGTTTTGTGAACCCAGACTGGGCCAAAACTGCACCCTCGGAGGCCCTGGGCTGGGACGGAGAGCCCGCAATGACCTCTATCGGAGGGGAAACCACTGCAACCTTCCACTGGCCAGCAGCACCCACTGAGGCTCCGGGCTGGAGTGAAGCAACATCCGCGGTGGTCCCAGACTGGTACATAGCTGCACTCTCAGTGGGTCCGGACTGGACCAAGGCTGCACCCTTGGTGCACCCGGACTGCAACAAAGCTGCACCCTCAGTGGGCCCGGACTGGGCCAATGCCGCACCCTCGGTCGACCCGGACTGGGACAGCACTGCACCCTTGGAGGCCCCAGGCTGGGACAGAGCACCCATGACGACCTCAGAAGGAAAGGAAGCAGCACCCCTGAGGACCTCAGCCGGAGGGGAAGCAGCACCCATGAAGGTCCCAGACTGGGGCGGAGCACCTGCGACGACCTCAGCGGGAGGAGCTGGACCCACGATACCTTCGGGCAGTGAGCCTGGACCCATGGAGACATCTGGCTGATCTGGAAATACCTCCGCAACCCTGGGGGAGAGCTCAGACAAAAACAAGCAGAGAAACAGGGTCAGGGTCACTCGCAGTGGCGGAGCCCAGTGAGGTGAGCTCAGGCGCAGCTGACGGCTACACCTGACTCTCTTCACCAAGAGCCAGGCAAAATTTCTCCAAAGCAGACACAAGAAAAACAAAGGAGAGCACTTGCCTGAGCTCGAGCTCCACCGCCATCCAGGACTCCGTCAAGCCAAGCGATGGTGTCTCGGGCCTGGCTCTCTGGGGATCCAGCTCCAACTCTGCAACCTCCAGAGCCGCAGGCTCCTCCATCGTCCGGTGGCTCAGTTCTGGGGCCGGCAGGCGAGAATTTATTAACTGCAACAGGCGGTGAGGATTCAGGGGACTGTGAACCCCGAGTCTCACTACCGGGAATCAGGCAAGGCAAATCATCATAAAATGAAGTGGAATGAAATGACACTTGCCTGTTTTCCCAGGGTTCGATGTTGCCTGTTGCAGCGGGTGTAGTGTCATCACACTCCGTGACTACAGTGGAGATAGGCCCCTCAGAGGATCGTGGAGGAACAGCTCCAGTGGATGTGGAAACAGATAGAGCCGGGGTAAGCACAGTCGACCTCTCGACAGCGGAAGTGAGCGCTGGGGAGAAGCAGGGAAGAGCAGCTGTGGAGAGTGGAGGAGCTGACAATTCAGCCGAAGACGAAAAGCACAAAGTGCGCACTGCTGAAGGAAGCTTCTGCCTCGGCGAGGGGGGAATTTGCTGTCTGAGAGGCTGGAGTATTCCTCCAGCGGTCCGGAGCTGGATGACACAGGCGTTGTAGAGTTGAAGCAGCGGGAGCAGGAGTGGGCACACTGGAAGTGAGGCAGGGCGTCTTCCGTGAAGCATGTCTCCGTGTAGACTCCGGATTCCCTGGAGGCGTCTGGGGAAGCCTGGGGAAGGACTGTTGTAACACGGAGAGTGTGGCCAACAAGTCAGCGAACTGGGCGTGCCTCCATAACTCAGGATGTGCTTCGACAATAGCGGTTGCCGAATCCACCATCTTCCAGGTCTTTTTAGGACTCCGGGAGGCAAGGGCTTCAGCCACGAAGGCCTGGATGGATTTGGCGGACCACTCCTTCTCCATGCTCGGGGAACCTGCTGCCAATATCCCCTTGGCTACTGGATGCCTGCGAGCTGGGGATATATCGAACTCCACAAAAATAGGTGAGTGAAAAAAAAAGAAAAAAGAAAATCCACAAACTCACAGCAGCTGGGTCTCTACTGGGCGCTGTCTTCTGTCATAAATGCCCTTTGGGGCAGAGAGGCGAGATCCATGTGCTGGACTGTGAGTTTGTGAAAATTTATTGCAAAACCCAACAAACATAAAAGTGCAACAAAGTGCTCTTAGCACAAAATACAAATGAGAGAGAAAAACTTACAGAAATTGCACACCAGAGCAAGGCTGGGCTCTGGTGGAGATGAGGGGAATGTAACTCAGAGTCAAGACAGCGGCAATTAGAAAATGAACATAACTCCCCTTATATAAGGATCAAAACCCCTTGACATAATTAAAGACCGGTGTGGGTCTCTGAACGGACAGGAGAAAGCAATGACATAATAATTCGGGCCACCTGGGAATCATGAGGAAGTCATCGGGGCTGACAGCTGGCAGGGCCACGCCCATGCTGAGCAAAGCCCCAGAAGGCCATTGACAGCTGTCGACCCCAAGAGAAAGAACATAACAAAATACAAACATAACGATGTGCCGACCAATGGAGACAGGCAACTAATAAACATACAATAAACAAACTGTAATGAACGTAAACGGGAAAATAAATCATACTAAGAAACAATATAGGATAAATGACAACTCAAAAAACGACAACACAGTACAATAATGAAAAACGGTAGACACCCTGAGCCCGGTGGAATCCCCCAGCACTCAGAACATGACAATTTTACTGTTTAGTTTTGCTTAGACCATTTTACTGTATTGAATGAAATGGGGGAAAAACAATTACAATGTTGATTACATTTTATTCTTGCACACAGTAAAATCATGCACATTCTCTACTTTGAATGGGTTTTCACTTGGGCTTGGATAATTAACATTCTAACTTTTTCAATTAATGTTGGCCAATTAACATTTTTTTTTTTTTTTTAAATGACGCTGTCAGGTCACTCACTACAGTTGTGTCTGCAGTGGGGACTGGTTTGTCTCAGCAGCTGGCTTAGCTTAAGACAAGGGTAGTCTTGTTTTTCATTGTTTAAATTTACATAGCACTAAACTGATCCTCTGGTACTCAGGCGACCTCATTCTGTGCATAAACACCCCAGTTAAAGCACGCGTGCACACACACACGCGCGCGCACAAACACACACACACACACACACACACACACACACACACACACACACACACACACACACACACACACACACCCCTGACTTAGTGTCATTGATTTGGGCTGCTCAAAAGTATGAAAAGAAAGTCAGTTTATGTCAGAGTGAACGAAGAAAAAGATATTCCAGTATAAAGTGAATAAAAGCTTTTAATTCACCATTAAGGTTGGGTGATCTGGAACTCAAGAATTGCTCATTTGCTTGTACTTTTAAGGACTGAGATATTTAGGAAAGTTACCTAAAGTAGAAGCACTGACTTCCTTTTTGACCGTTTCAAAATAAAACAGGAAATGTGACAATAGTAGTTTTGCAGATAAATCAACTCCCTCTTTATAATGAACTGAAAAAGAATATTACAAACTGCTATTTAAAAAAATAAGTATACATTCATGATCTCTAAGTGTTTTATGTTGCTCTAGTAGTATTTTTTTTATTGAATATGAGGGTCACAGTTATGTTCAGTGAATGAAAATGCAATTAAAAGTCGCTAAAGTATATTTTTTTGACTCTTTTACGCAGGTTTAGAAATTAATCACAAGTAATAATACAAAAATGTGCAATTAATTAGTTAAAGCGCTTTGAGTGGTCTTTGTGACTAGAAAAGCGCTATATAAGTGCAGGTTAGTTAGTAGTTAGTTAAACATTTTTAATCGATACACAGCCCTAGTTTTCACATAAAGGTGCTGTTTATATTCCTATAGGGTATGGTGATGCTAACTTTGGTGAGCCACATTAATGTGTTTTAATTAAAATTTGACCTACATGTATTTTTTGTCAATTTTTTTTTTCAAAAATTCTCTAAATCTTACATTTGTTCATGTGAGAAATAGATTTACTTGCATTTATTCTTTAATCTCTGAGTCAGTTTGGAAGAATACAGTGTGTTTTTTTTTTTCCCCCAGAAGTCAACTGCATAAATATTTAATCTGAACCACTATTGAAACAGTTAACTTTACTTCAGCAAGTCGTGCTGGAGTTCAACAGTGAAACCTTTGTTTCAATCAAATTAAGTTGTTTATTGTAACAAGTCTGTGTTCACTGTAGGCAATAGAATAAAATGGCTTCAGATAAGGACAGACACACTCTCGTTAATGGAATGGCATGCCACAATTTTCAATTACTGTTTGTAAAGTCAGAATTAAACTCAGTCACTCCTCCCCACTTCAACAAATAAGAAAGAGAGAGCGCTTAAGGTCGAGCAAGATGGAGAGTCGAGGCGCACTGATAAGAGAGGACATTGTTTTCTGATTGGTTCACAGGGGCTACATTTGAAATCACAAATCAACAAAGCGACCAAATGCCAAAGCTCCAGAGTGCATACTTCTTTTTGTGCATTTTCTTTCTGTTTAGAGTTCCAGCCTCGCACCTTGAGTGCTATTATTAGTTTGGGGATTCACACCCAAAGCCCAGAAGTTGCAACCCAGAAACATGTCAACTAAAGAATGATTAGAAAGAAATAAAGAGAGAGGGAAGCACCAGCTACACACATAAGCAAACTAAAACTGAAACCATTGTTTTTTATTTAGGATTTTGAAGTTGATCCTGAAGTTTGTGTTTTGTTTTTTTTTTTTTTACATATTGCCTTATCCACTATCATTTGTTGAACATATGTCCACCTTTATAACAACAATCTCGGCATTAGAACAGACTGAATGAACCATCTTTTTACTCCAGCTATTGATTTCATCACTTTCGATTTGGTTGCAAAGATCTGTAATCATTCAAAGCATAGACAACCTTATCTGTTCATATTTGGAATTCTTCATACTTGGTTCATACTAAAAGCCACATCAAAGTCAGAGTGACACACAGAAGTGACAGAAGAGTGAAAATTTGCAAACATTTGCCGGACATCTCCATGTCTGTCTTCTGCTTCAGACTTTGGTAAAAATCTGCTATGTTCTAGTAGCAGCTCTGCAGGCACAGATTCCATTTAGGTCTTGTTATAAGTTATGCATTACAATTACGATCACAATTTTAGGCAGTGTTTCCTCTGGCTTAAAGACCTTGGTGCGGTGGCAACATACTGCATTTTTCCGGGGGATGGGGGGGCAGAAAACACATAACGCTATTGTAACCAGAATACGTTAACTTTATACTATTTCTTTCTTTTTTTAAAAAAATTTTGCACAGTAGCTTTGCATATGGAGTTTACCATTTGAAGTATTGTACAACCAAGGCTTGAATGTTGGAATATTGGGCCAGTTGGGGTCCCACCCAGACGTCCTGTATTTGAACTTTTTATTGGTGTCATCCTTCTCTCCTTCCTCTGCTCTCACCTCTCCTGGAAACTCTGCCTGAACACTTTGCTCTCCTTGGCTCCTCTCTTCTGTCTCATCTTGCCCTCTCTGAGCTCTGTCTAATTCAGGTTCTCTCTCTGTCTATGGTGGCATACAAACAGGTTAGAAAATACCAAGTGTCACGTTTTGTCCTGCAGGATTTTTTTTTGTCATGGTTTACATAAATGACAAAAATTTGTGTATTTTTTGTATTTTTATTCTAGTGTTTCTTTTTTCCATTGAGAGAGTAGGAAAGAGAAGGGGAAAAAACAATGATCAGAGGTGGGTACACTAGCCAGAAATTCTACTCATGTAAAAGCAGTGTTATCTTATGAAATTAATAAGTAAAAGTAGACAACCAGACTTCCAGTTATGGCTGCCACGTAGGACGGACGTGTCTCGCTCTGCTCTGCTCCTGGAGAAAAAAAATCGGCAAATAACTCTCTCATTTGGGACAGAACGTATCCCAGCGTTTGGGCGAGGATATGTCGGCGAAGCCTAAGGCTGGAAAACCAGGAAAAGGAAAAAGCGAGCCGCCGAAACAGTCCAAATTAACGGACTTTCAGGTCTGTGACGCAGCAAACAGGGCTCCATATATGGCGGAGGAGGCTGGCAACGCTGCGATTTCTGCGGGGAATGGCGCAGATGCGCTGATGGCTGCCATGAGTTCAATGAGAGCGGACTTTTCCTCTAGATTTGATGGGATTATGACAGCGTTGGAAGGAATAAGAAAGGAATTGGGTGACTGTGTAGAACGAACGGCGCAGATGGAGCTCCGTCTCGCTAGTGCTGAAGATGACGTCACCCGTCTTCAATTAAAGGTGCGCACTTTGGAAAAAAAAAATAAATCTCTGGAAGATAATATTTTGGATTTGGAATCTCGGTCGAGACAGAATAATTTGAGGCTGGTGGGTCTTCCAGAGGAATCAGAAGGTCGGGACGTATGTTCCTTTCTGGAAAAGTGGATTCCGGAGGTGCTGGGCAGCGAGGAGTTGCAATCAGCAGTGGTTCTGGAAAAAGCACATCGCATTGGCCCACGGAGAGATAAGGGACCGCCGAGGACCTTAATTATGAAGTTTCTTAACAACAGAGACAGGATGAAGATCTTCAACGCTGCACGAGCTAAAAAAGGAGAGATTAAACACCAGGACCAGCAGGTGCGGTTCTACCCAGATTTGGCCACAGGAATCCAGCAATTGAGGAAGCAGTTTGATCCCGTACGTAAGGAGCTGCGCAACCTTGGGATTCGTCATGGTGTAATCTATCCTGCGAGACTGCTGACCACGTATGAGGGCAGAACCCACATCTTCAAGACCCCAGAGGAGGCGCAGGAGTTCATCAAAAAGATCAAAGAAGAAGAAGAGACTGGTGGGAGCTAAGCATGAACAAAATATAAGGTAGAATAATTAAGCATTTGCACAGGCATCTGACTGACTTGAAGTAAATAGTAAGTTTACAAAATATAGATTGTATTATATATTAAAAAAAAAACAAAACAAAAACAAAAAAAAAAAAAAACTATGATGTACAAAGTTGTTAAAAATTTTGGAGTTAAGTTGGAAAACTACAGAGGAGAGTTAATGTTACGTCATTAAAAGCAGTAGAGTTAGGGTGATTGGGAGGATGAAGAAGGAGTGGCTTAGGCTGTTCCCCGTGGGTGTGGAACGGTCGATGGCTATATCGGGAGACAGAATTTTTCTTTTGATTTTGGGGGGTTTGCCACAAGTGTGGGAAGGGGAAATTTGTTTGTGTGTAGTTTGTAGGATGAATGTTCAACCACTCATGTTTTTGCTTCTCTGTATGAGCATGTTTACACTGCAAGGTAATCCTAAACTCTCTATTGATCATGGACCAAAGTGTTAATCTTAATTTAACTTCATGGAATTGCAGAGGTCTACAAAATTTAAAAAAACTTAAACAAGTTATGAATAAAATAAAGGACATGGGTTCAAGAATTGTGTTTTTACAAGAAACTCATCTGATAGAGGAGGATGTTAAAAGAATTAGGAGTAGATGGCAGGGAAGTGTATTCACCTCTTCATTTTCATCCCGAGCCAGGGGAGTTATGACTCTCATACATAAATCAGTTCCTTTTCAAGTGAAAAATGTAATTGGAGACAAATTTGGAAGATATGTAATCATTCAAGGTTCTTTGCTATTAGAAAATATAAATCTTGTGAACTTATATGGTCCCAATATAGATGATCAGAAGTTCTTTGCTAATTTATTTCTCATCTTATCATCACTTACAGGGCAACATATAATAGCAGGGGATTTTAATTGTACATTGAATCCAGGTGTGGATAGATCAACAGGACTGGATTGTACGCACATTGGATGTAGGATGACTATTAATCATTTTATGAAAGAATTGAGATTGTTAGATATATGGAGAGAAATGAAACCACAAGTTAAAGCCTATTCTTGTTATTCCAGTACCTACAAGACATTCTCACGTATTGATTATTTTTTGATTTCCACAGAATTAAGGTCCAAGATTCAAAACTGCTTTTATGATAACATCGTGATCTCTGATCATGCACCCTGTTGTCTAATATATGTAGATAAAAAATTGACAAAGGAATCGGGTAGATGGCAATTTCAGCATAAATGGCTTCAGGATGAGGAATTTGTCAAGTATATAGAAAAACAGATAGACGAGTTCTTTGACATCAATACTACACAAACATCAGCATGTGTAAAGTGGGAGGCTTTCAAAGCTTTTATTAGGGGGCATATTATTAGTTATACAGGATCAAAATCTAAGAAGACTCGAGAGGAGAGAGCTAAATTGGAACATAAAATAAAAAATCTTCAGGAAAAAGTGTATGCAGGAAGTGACCCAAGGTTGGAGAATGAATTACTGATTTTGAGAGCTGAATACGACAAAAAATCAGCGAATAGAGCTGCCTCGAGTCTTCTAAGATTGAAACAATCTTTTTATGAACAAGGTGAAAAATCAGGAAAATTATTAGCATGGCAGATTAAACAATTGGAAATTAAAACACCAATTACCAGTATTATAAGTAACGGACAGGTAGTTATAGATCCTTTAGAAATTAATAGAGCCTTTAGAGATTACTATGAAAAATTATATGATACCAAAAATGAACCTGATTTAACAAAACTAAATGGGTTTTTGAACGAACTATCTATACCGTGTATTCCAAATGAAAACAGGGAGATATTGGAGTCTAAAATTAGTCAAGAAGAAGTTGGGCTAGCCATTGATAATATGAAATCAGGAAAAAGTGCAGGACCAGATGGTCTTCCAGTTGACCTTTATAAAAAATTTAAGAATAAATTAATAAAACCTTTTTTGGAAATGGTTTTAGAAGCATTTCAAAATAATAATTTACCATCATACATAAATAATGCCTTAATTATACTGCTGCCAAAACCAGGTAAGCCCTCTAATAAATGTGAAAATATGAGACCAATAAGCCTATTAAACGCCGACCTTAAGATAATCTGTAAAATTTTAGCAAGACGAATACAAGAAATTTTACCAAATATTATTAATCGAGATCAGAATGGCTTTATAAAGGGTAGACAGGCTTCCATAATGTAAGAAGACTATTTAATATTATCTATTTTAATAAAGAAGCACCGGATACAGCTCTCCTATCATTGGACGCCGAAAAGGCCTTTGATAGAGTTGAATGGCCCTTTCTTTTTGAAGTCCTACAAAGGTTTGGACTTGGAAATAATTTCATAAAATGGGTTCAAATAATATACAATAATGCTACAGCAGAAATCCTAACAAATAACAATATTTCAAAACCAATAAAAATCAATAGAGGATGTCGACAAGGCTGTCCACTCTCACCTTTACTGTTTACTATGGCAATTGAACCTTTAGCGATAGCGATACGTTTACATTCACAAATATATGGAATTAAAGTTGGACCAACAGAACATAAAATCTCCCTGTACGCCGATGATATAATTTTGTTTATGTCGAATCTAAAAAAATCAATTCCAACCTTGTTGAATTTAATAAAGAATTTTGGGGAAATATCAGGATATAAAATAAATAAAACTAAATCTTCAATATTAATGCTAAATGAGACCCAGAGAAATTACCCAGCCCCTGAGGTAAATCAATTCAATGTTGTAAATCAGTTTAAATATTTAGGAATCCAAATTATGCCTAAGCTAGAATCAGTCGCCAGTGTCAACTATGAAGCCTTAATGTCAGATATCAGTGAGTTAACTCAGAGATGGATGTCACTACCAATGTCGATGATCGGGAGAATCAATATACTTAAAAGTAATATTTTACCTAAAATACTTTATTTATTTCAATACATTCCCTTATCACCACCTTTAGATCTATTCTCAAGAATAAAAAAAAAGTTAGTGGAATTTATATGGAACAACAGGAGGGCTAGATTACGTCTGTCTTTATTATATTTACCATTTGATCGTGGAGGTCTGAAATGTCCAAATTTTATGTTGTATTATTGGTCGGCACAACTGAGGTCTATGACATATTATTTTTCATCAAATGATCTCCCTCACTGGACTGAAATGGAATCATACAATTTACCTTTACCTCTTCCCATATTCATATACTCAGATTCGGCAAAAAAATTACAAAAACAAGTTAAAAATCCATTTGTAAAGCATATGATCAAAATATGGTGTGAAGCTAAAAACTATTTAAAAGAACCACAGTTATTGTCACAATTTAGTCCAATATGGGGTAATCAATATTTTAAACCAGGGAGAGCGGACGCTGTATTTAAAGTATGGAATTTAAAAGGGATACAAAAGATTCAGGATTTATATTTGCCATGTGCAGACAACATAATGTCTTTTGAAGAGCTGAGGATCAAATTTAATCTCAATAGAACACATTTTTTTAAATATCTTCAACTTAGAAACTTTATTCGATCAAATCAAAATAAAGCTCTCACTCGACCTATTTATTCATCCTTGGAAAAAATGATGATGAAAGATAGTAAAAGAAAGGGTATTATTTCAGAGTTTTATAACTCATTGACACTATCTTCAAGTGAAAATTCACTGAAAAGATTAAACTACTGGAAAGAAGATCTGCAAATTGAAATTTCAGAGGAACAATGGGAATTGGCTTGTACAGAAGCTCAAACCAAATCAATAAATGCACGCCTTAAATTGATACATTTCAAATGGTTAATGCGGATGTATGTTACACCGGAGGAGTTAAATAGATATAACAAAAATATACCAGATACATGCACAAAATGCATGGAAAGTAAAGGAACCCTATTTCATTGTTTATGGGAATGTAGATTAATAAGAATGTTTTGGGAAGAGGTGAGGGTAACAATTGAAAAAATAATCTCAAAACAAATCATATTGAATCCTAAACTGGTTTTGTTGGGTCTGTACCCAGAAAAGCATAATTTCAATAAAAGTGAAAGAACATTCATAGACCTCAGTTTGCTTAATGCCAAAAAATGTATTGCACTATTATGGAAAAAGACTCATAGACCAGATGTGACTCAGTGGTTAAGACAGATGTTAACAAACCTTCCATTAGAAAGAATAACATATATACTGAAATCAAAGGAAATTGTGTTTGAGAATATATGGAGACCTTTTATTGATTATGTAAAAAATTTAAACATAACTCTTGAAGAAGAAGGTGAATGATGTGTGTGGACCTTGTAAATTCCAAACTGGTGAACATAATATGTATACTTATGTATTGGATTGTCTAGACTAAACAGAGGAGCATTGTTGAAGACTTGATTTTGTTGGTGGTTGTTGGTGTTTTTAGTGCATTTTTTTTTTTGTAGTACTTTAGTGTTAGTGTTTGATTGTTTGTATCATGTTTGTTAAAAAAAAAAAAAAAGGTTCAATAAAGATATTGTGGAAAAAAAAAAAAAGTAGACAACCAAAAATTTCTAGTTAATCGTACAAAGAGCACCAACTTAAAAACTTGAGTAATGACTTTAGTCTTGAAGGTTTGAGGTTTTTCTTCAAAATTGATAACAATTTTCTTATAATTTTCTACTTTTCTCTGTAAATTTATCTAAATTTGAAACCATTTTCCTCAAATTTGTAATTTCCTCTTGTAAAACTAACTTTTCTTGTACATTTGAAACTTTATTATAAATTTGTGGATTATTTTATGGCAAATTTTTGTCTATTTTTAAAATAAAACTACTGTTTTTTTGTAATAAATTTGAAACAGACTGTGGTAAAATTTTGACTTTTTTTCTTATAGCAATTTACATTTTTGATCATAACTTTGCTGAGCCAGAAGAAAAGAATAATTTGTCTGATTTCAAAGGAAAAAAAATGTATTTAATGAAATAAATTAACTTAAATGACAAAAGATGCAGTTATTTCTGTTACAATATTTCTATATATTTATAGTTTTTTAGAACTCTCCTCACCAACCAGACAGCAGGAAAAAACTCCCTTATTTTGAATTCCAAATGTTGGCACGTTTAGTTTATCTGAAGGCTGTTGACGGATTAAAGTAATTGATTTCGTGAATTTCAGTCATCATAACTTGCCAGGTACATAATAGTGGACATAACTTAATATTGTAGTGGCTGGTGAAATATATCCTCAGCAATTCATTAGTCCCCCTTGCCTTTCCCTTCATATGTAGCCTGCATATGAATCCTAACCACACCTGTTTGCTAAGCAACTCTTCATTATTGTTCCCATTACCAGCGGGTTAAAACCATGATAAATGCCTCCACTGCTTACATATCTCTTCTGCTTTTTTCCCCCATGTTTAAAGTACTTTAATAAGCTCATGTTTCTCTCGGACAGTGACACTAGTGAGACACTATGCCTGCCCACTGGAATGGTCATGCGGGCGGGGCACTTCTGAACTCCGTGCAGATGACGGTCACTCGCGTTGTTCATGTGTGCGCTTGCGGACCATCATTCCTTGATATTTTTTTCTTAAATTTATATTTGCTCTTAGAGTGGTGACATAACTTCAAGCGTAGTGGACTCCCAAGCATTAATGTTACCAGAGGAAACCCTGTGCCTTTATTTTATTTATTCCATATATAACATAGAAAATATGTTTTAACATTTGCTTGCAGGATTCTATGGCACCATTCTAGAATGCCATTTTTAGTGTGTTTTTGTTTAGTTTAGCTTATTGGTTTATTTGTCAGGGACTATGTACAGAAAAAAAAAAAAATTAAACACAGGGTAAAGATAGTCTGTATCAGATTATAGAGTTCTCACTAATTTCCATCTGTAGTTCCTGAGGCAGGCAGGAAGATATTAACCCCTTGAACTCTGTGAATTCCGTGGGCGGTCATGTCTCTGCATCTTAGTGCGTCTCAGTGCGCACTGAAAAAAAAAGCTGTATTTCCGGTCTTCCAGTACAGACACAGCCTTGTTACAACCTGAGAAAAAAGCTGTGTAATATATTCATTTTTTGTGGTATTTTTACAAAATTTTGACCTGAGCTTGAACACAATTGGTTCTACATTTCTGTTGTGTTTTCCAGCCAGTATCTGACAGCTGTATGTTATTTGCAAGCATTTGTATCTAAAAAAACACACAGGCGAGGTTTCTTGTTACTCAGTGGCAGGAGCACTTAGAGAGATTATGACTGTTTTGCCAAAAAATTCAGAGTGTTTTCTTAAACACTTAAATGAGACCAACCCCATGAAGGTGCTGCAAAGGGTTGAAGAACAGCTTTTGATTTACTTTGGGCATGTTATTTTTAGGCGTTTTTAGGGAAGTTGAACAGAGTTCAACAGGTTAAAAGAAAAACAGCATATATAGAAAGCAATTCAGGTCCGGTTTCAGAAACTGTTTACCCTGAATCAAGCAGGGAGTAAGTTTAAAAGGTAAAATGATAAGAAAAACGGCAAACATAAAAACAATTTAAGAGTACAATTTCAAATCCCATTTAAGGGAGAGAGTCAATGCTGGCAGGCTTGATTACTTACAATCCATTTTTTAGTCTCTGTGGAAAAGTGTCTGTAATTTGTTCTGGTCTTCAATGCAGTGGGGAGCTTGTTCCATTCCGTAATAGCTTTGTATAAGAAAGCTGATGTCCAAAAGCAGTTTTACGTAGAGGAATGCAACAATGCCACCTAGAGGAAGTCCTTGTTATTCTGGTATTTTGTTCAGAAGTTAGGCACACAAAAGTCTTAAGAGGTGGGGGTGCAGAACCATGGATAATTTTAAAGACCAACTGTATATTTGCATACATTATCATATTTTCAAAGCTTAACATCTTATGTTTGGCAAGTATACCACAATGGTGATACTGTTGTGTCTTCTTATCCAGAATTTTGATGGATTGTTTATACAGGGATTCCAAGGGTTTCAGGGTCTTTCTGTTGGCTTGTGACCAGCATGAGATGCAATAGAAGAAATGTGTCAAAATCATGGCATTCAGAAAGGTTTTTGATCCTTTTAGAGTCAGTGAGTTTCTGATGCAACGAAAGTTTGCAAGGTTATATTTCAGAGTGCGGCTCATCGGTTTTATGTGCTTTTTAAAGCTGAGCATGGGATCTAATGTGACGCCCAAATATTTAAACTCTGTTACATTTTATATATTTGCTTCATTTACAGTTATACTCGGATAGTACGTATGATTTTGTTTGTTGGTAAAGTACATGGTAGCTGTTTTCCCTGCGTTCAGAGTGAGGCATGATTGATTAAGCAATTTTGACACTTTCTCCATTGCTATTATTAACTTGTCAGCCACTTGTTTGACATCCTTCCCATGTGTGTAGATGACTGTGTCATCTGCATACATCTGAATTTTTGTCATTTTCACATACCGATGGCAAATCATTAATATACTAAGTAAACAGCAGTGGGCAAAAAACTGAACCTTGTGGTATTCCCATGGTGCATGCCTTTGATTGGGATTGTGTTATTGCTTTCCATAGAGCAGGGGCGCCCAACCTGGGTCCAAAGATTTGCAAATAATTTGTCATTGTTGTGCATGTGTTCTGTAGGCACCCTTGCACCCATGCACAACAACAGCAAATTATTTGCAAATCTTTGGACCAATTAAGAAGTGAAATGAGAAAATTTCCCACAGAAACTTGAACGTTCCAGGAGCCTCAGGTTGGGCACCCCTGCCATAGAGAGATCAGAGTAAGACATTTCAGAACAGAAAAAGCTTTATGTGTTAGCAATGGTAAAAGAGTACTTTTCCTTTGCCAAGCCAATCCATCCACCTGACAAAAGACTGCAACAGCTCTGTTCTTGGTAGGAACACTGAAAAGACTACAACTATGGCAACTATGACTTTACTCCCAATAGCCACAGGTCACAGCTGTAGCCACCAATAACTTAACACTCTGTGCTTGGCTGTTGTTAACTGAGGTCATAGTCACCATAGTTGTAGTCTTTTCAGTGTTCCTACCTGGAACAAGAAAATTAGATAATGCTGCTTTAAAATCGTGACTCAATAGCATGATGATTTTTTGCACAGACGTGTCTAAAACTGACCTTGTAGAGTAGAGGTTGCATTAAAATAACTATCCAGAACTCAAAATGTTTTTTTTTTTTTCAGTAGCTGTAAAAAAACCAGACTTATGGTTTTCTCTATTGGCAGTGTCATTTGAAGCTTGATCATGCTAAGGGGTGAGGGCTACTCCAGACAGTCAGATGGACAGACTTACGAGGGGGAGCTGAAAAGTCCATAGGCTGAAAAGTTCACTTTGGTCAAATTTGACCAAATGTGGTTTGTTTTTCAACATAGTCGCCCCGTCAGTTCACACACTTCTTCCATTGGTGTTGCAGCGCTTGGATCCCTGTGCTTGAAAAATAAACCACGTTTGGTCAAATTTGACCACTATGAACTTTTCAGCACCCCCCCCCCCCCCACATAGAGTGGACACTTTACTATTGATATATACATAGGTGCTTCTCAGTTACTTAGAATATCATTGTAAAGTTAATTTCTTTCAGTAATTCAACTCAAAAAGTGAAACATATATAGATTCATTACACAGAGTGATATATTTCAAGCATTCATTTCTTTTAATTTTGATGATTATGGCTTATAGCCAGTGAAAACCCAAAGTTCAGCTTCTCAGAAAATTAGAATATTACATAAGACCAACAAGAAAAAAAGAATTTTTGATAGAAATGTTGGCCTACTGAAAATCATGTCCATGTGTACTTGGTCGGAGCTCCTTTTGCATGAATTACTGTATCAGTGTGGTGTGGAATGGAGGTGATCAGCCCGTGGACCTGCTGAGGTGTTGTGGAAGTTCAGGTTGCTTTGATAGCAGTCTTCAGCTCATCTGTATTGTTGGGTCTGGTGTCGCCCTTCTTCCTCTTGACAATATCCCATAGATTCTCTAAGAGGTTTAGGTCAGGCGAGTTTGCTGGCCAGTCAAGCATAGTACCATACCATGGTCATTAAAAGAGGTGTTGGTACTTTTGGCAGTGTGTGCAGATGCCAAGTGTATCACTGTAAGTGATTACGGATAGCTAGGACCAGGCTCTAGGTTCGAGAGGGCGATTAGCAAATAAAGGCTTAATAATAACAGACCACAGACCAGAGTTAAAGTTAAATGGCTGGCAAACTTTATAAAGAAAATTGCAGAAAAAAGCCAATGTTTGGGTGCCACAAAATATTAGTGTACAAAAACGGCACTGTTAAAACAACATTTAAAATAAAATAAGAGAAATGAATGTTTTACTCTTAAACAGTTTCACTCATTAACCCTTGTCTGAGTTTTGCTTCTTCTCTTTTTGTTTCCTTATGTTTAACAACCTTAAGTTGCTAAAAATTAAATTTCCTTAAGTTTAAATTTCTATGAGATCCAGTTTTTTTTAATATGAGTTGACTCAGTTCCAATATTAATTTTCCCTCTAATTAATATGAGAGTAAGTAAAACCTTTTACTCAATTCACCTGTTTAGTTCTGTATTAATTTCTTTTTTTCTGTTTGGTTATATAATAACACCCCTTTGCATGTATCAATAAAAATAAAATTAAAAAAATCTGAAATTTCAAAATTCAATTTGCACGTCAGAATGTAACCAATAACTCAAATTTCACAATTTGGGCATAAAGTCAGTCCTTGGGTTGAATTCATCAGCCCTGAATGAGATCCTCTGATGTGTTGGAGCAAATAATAGTTTGTGTCCTACCACAGTCCATGTGAGTGAGGTTTGTTATCGCTGAGTGGGGTGTTGATCCAGCAGAGTACAAAACTGATGCTCCGCAAGGTGCTTTCCTCCTGGGGGTGGCTCGCCATCTCAGTTCCACAGTCTTGGGTGTGCAGGGCCAAGAACGCCGACCGCACAAAAAAACCTGGCTAGTCATATAACAGTGCAACATAAAATGTTTTAGCTTTAAAACATCTGCACTTACAGACTGGTCAGCCAACATCAAAAGAAAAAACTGCACCTAGTAACAGTGATCTACTGTGCAGGCCGCAGAGCCTCACACACGTCGAAGCACGTGTGTGAGGCTCTCTATATATATATATATATAGTTTTAACTCATCAAATCCTTGTAAAATAAGACAAATACAAAGTGCAGCTACTTGAGCAGAAGCTGAACAGCATATCCTCAAAGAACTGTGTAGAGTAAATAGTTCTTATCACCAGTTATACAAGTTTTTTTACTCCTTTCTCACTTTTCCTGCAGCATGCATCCTTACTGATCTCTAGCTGTCTTTCCTTCTATTGCATTTGTTCTCACCCACAAAGGGCACTGTTTCTACACAGAAAGGCTGCTGCAATAGCATTTTTTAAAGAAACAATACACAACAAAATTATAAGTAAACTATTTTTTTACTTTTACAACCATAAATCCCATTTTGCACACACAAGGAATAAAGTACCTCTGTATTTGTTTTATTATTTGGTTTCTGACCTGAGTTACACAAGCCCTGCTGGAAAATGAAATTAGCATAAAGTGTGTCAGCAGAGGGAAGCATGAAGTGCTGTAAAATTTCCTGGTAGATGGCTGTGCTGACTTTGGGACTCGATAAAACTCAGTGGACCAACACCAGCATATGGAATGGCTCCCCAAACCAAGTGCAAAGTCCTTGTCATGTAGAAATTAAGGTCCCAGAGTCTGGAGGAATTGTGGAGAGGCACTGAATCTGATATGCTTGAGGTCCAGTGTGAAGTCTCCACAGTCAGTGATGATTTGGGGAGCCATGCCATCTGCTGGTGTAATTCATGCAAAAGAAGCCCTGACCAAGCATTAAGTGTGTACATGGACATACTTTTCAGTAGCCCAACATTTCTATTAAAACTCCCTTTTTTTAAAGTTGGGCTTATGTAATATTCTAATTTTCTGAGGATGTGGGTTTGTGGCATCAAATTCAAAAGAAATAAATGCTTGAAATATATCACTCTGTATCTAAAGAATCTATATAATGCATGAGTTTCACTTTTTGAATTTCTGAAATAAATGAACTTTTCCATGATATTGTAATTCAGTGAGAAGCACCAGTATAAAGGTAAGATGTTTGATGCTAAAATTCCCAAATTATCTAGCTGGCATATATAACTTTAAATTTTCAGATGTTGTGTTTTGGGGAAAAAAGACACTGCATGCACATTTTAGAATGCAGCTTAAATGCTTTGTGTGTTGCACTCAATATAACTGGTGGTTTTTCATACACATATATAATTCCTCTCTCTCTCTCTCTATACTCCAGGATGTGCCTTTCTAACATACTGTGCCAGAGAGTCAGCACTGAAGGCCCAGAGCGCCCTCCATGAACAGAAGACTCTGCCAGGGGTAAGTGCCCCCAATCTGCCCTCTGTCATAGGCTAAAGCCCTCGGGGGCAGCCAGGCTGGCATTAACACAGGAATAGCATCACACATACACCAACTCGCCATGGCACATGGGGACACGGCATACATTAAGACGCGCAGACACACTTGGATATGGAAACAGATGGAGAGAGTCGCTCTTACTTTCTTGGACTGCCTCGCCGTCTCTGTTTCTAACATCCGTGCCTTCGCTCAATCACCTACACACACACACACACACACACACACGCACACATGGGCAGACATACTAAAAGCGTGCGAGTGGCCTATCTCACCTTGCAGTGTCTTATTACACTAATCACCCCGCCGGTGATATTTGATAAGCGCTCCTTCATAACAGCCTGTGCCGTCCTTCCCCTGTCCTCTCACAATATGGCTGCCGCAGACACTAATTGCCTTGAGGAATCCCACTCTCATTATCACATATAATCAAACAGTAAGTATAAACAATCATTTTTACCATGTATATCACCATCTGGTGTTTTTGTTTTAATTCACAGTTTTTTAAGCCCCATCTTCTATTGTTTGCCTTTGGCCGGTGGGTAACTTTTTCAATTAAAATAATGGGCTCTTCAAACGACACAGGTAAAACGTACCCACAGTAGCGGGCTCTTAAGCCCACCCAGGAGGAGACCCTCAATCAGGGATAAGCGCGGGCTGTGGTGTCTGTCTGTGTTTGATGTGTGTGAGGCGGATTTGACTCACATCAGGGGAATTATCAAGGTGTGATTGAATTACGCCTGTGGGTCCCTAAGAAAGGAGAAGCTGCTCCTGCGCCCGGGATCCTCACAGGCCCCCTCTTCTCTTCTTTTCCTTTCACCAAGACAACCTGCACCATTGGGGGCTTTGATCAGAGCCTGAGGATGTCTATCTAAATCTCCAGGGAGATAAAGAGGTGCTGAAAGAGAGGAGGGAAGGACTATTAGAGGGAGAAAGTAGGGAGTGGTTTGTGTAAGGTGCCGAGATGGTTGATGGTTGATTCTTTTGGGTGACCGGGTCTGTGGTTAGTCATGGTTGGGTTAACCAGTTGCTTGCACTTTACTACCTTTCACAGGTATTCCACTGCATGTTAGGCACACTGGAGTACTGTGGTGAGAGTGTCCCAGGGAGACCAAGTTCCCCATGCCCCTCGTTGCCTCCTGCAGCTTCATAATGAGATGATTGCCTTGATGGTCTTGGATAGGTGTTCTTGTCTTTATTGCCCTCGTGAAGGGACATTATTGTTTGTCTTCTATCTAGAAAGAGGTTAATGGCATGTTCTGTGGGGTTTGAGTAAACATTTCCCCGGTGCAGCTCACAGCGAGGGGTCAGTTCTGCAATCTCAGGCTGAGCACTGACTGCATACAGAAGACTAATAAAGACGTTCGGTCTTTCTCTGTGTGTGTGTGTGTGTTTGTGCGCTGATGTTTATGTGAGAAAGAGAGAGAGAGAGAATGGTTGACTGTGAAAGAAGGAGCCAGACAAAGACTGGGATAGGTGACACTTCTGGACAAGCTTCATTGTCATTGTCATGGCTGGCTGGTCTGAGAAGCTCCACTGTATAACAGCCATTTCAGTGGCCTCTCCATAGTGCTGTGGACATGATTGTGCAGTCCAACTGTGGCTGCGTGACTGTCAGTAGAGTTTGGGGTTTTTTAATCCCATGAGACCCATCATTTGCCAGACGTGCCCAAACACTGATTCAGTGTTTTTGCATGCAGGTTAAAAATATTTCCTAAAACAACTGGTTGTTATATATTATGTGTTTGTCTGGGAAGTGCCTCTGACAACAGTAACTCAAATGAATTATATATATATTTTTTTCTTGATGTATCCTCCAACTCATATGTAAAAGATTGTCTTAATTTTATCACGTCAGAATGCCCTTTTAGTTACTGTGTGAAAGACGCTGTTTCCAAGAGCTGAAATCCACAAAAAAAAAAAGGCAGATTGTGTTGGAGTACCAGGGCTGTTTTGGGCTTTTTGCGTTTGGGGACCCCTTTTTTTTTGTAAGGGGGAAGAGTTTAAACCCTTTATGTTGATTCCTGGTGATCTGTTACAACTTGAGAAGAGAACAGGTTAGATTTGTCAACCTACAATTCAGATTCCAAGCAATTTAAACCTACAAAAAAAAGATAATGAAAGGTAAACAAAGACAGTTCTCTATGTCCACAAGGACAGCTGCACTTCCCTCAGAAATGTTTATTTTAAATTTCAGAACCAAAGTTGTTCAACATAAAAGAAACATAAAATTTCCCATCCCTTCCACCTTAAGCAATGAATGAATTGTTACATTGTCTAGATAGACAGAAAATAAATTAAACCATTACTCAAAATGACAATTTAACCAGTATCTATATGAATGTGCAAATGACAGCACAAGATGAAAAGAAAACAAAATAACATATTACCTAGAATAAAAATGCAATAAACAAGCATCTATTTTAAAGTGCAAATAATAAAAGCAAAGCTACAAGAAGAGTAAGACTAATGTTGTAGTTTGAAAAGAACCAAACCTTCTTGGTTCAAGAAGATGTAAAGCATAAAATGTACAATTTATTATTGAATAAAATGTAATATTTGTGTAAAGCAAATTAGATAAATTTGCATCTTTCTCAGAAATGTTTGCCCCCCCTCCCATATTTGTCTGTTTTCTTATACAGCTGTAACTTTATTCTAGTACAGTTATGAGTTTTTTCTTGTCAACTTATGACTTCTGTCATGAATCTGGGTTTGGTTGTTCCAAACCCAGTTCTGACTTATTGTTTATTTTTGCCCTATTTTCCGTCAGGCGCGTCAAGGAGCTGTTTGGGTCCTTTGCTCCCTGACAGCTTGGACACGCCCCCTCCTCCTGTCAAGTGCCATCAGCTGGGCTTCATCATGGGTGTTCCCACACACACAGACACACAGACACACACACTCCATTCATTCCCATTCACAGGCTCATACACGCACTCCTATGCGCCTGGTTCAATTATGTTCGGCCCACGCTTCCTCACACCGGCAATCTCTTTCCTCGTTTGCATCAGGATAATAAATACGCTGCGTTTGTGGAAAGAGATTGTCGGAGCATTCACCCTCATTCGTGGCAGTGTGTTCCTCCATGAATGTTGTACAACTCCCTTCGCGTATTCAGCCTGATATTTACAGACATCTTATTCCTGGATGTTAGCAGCTGACTGACTCATTTCTTCTTCCACCAGACTGCAGGAATAGCCTCGGATTGCTTCAGTTCTATAAGCTATATTTGCCTTTCTCCCTGTGTCAACAGTAGCTCTGTGGCACTAGGCATTCCCGTCACCGGGCTGTTGAGCATCCGAGTGGCGCCCTGCATGTCTGGTGGCTTAACTCATCATTGCATCTTCCTGTACTTGTGTGGTCTAAGCTGGACTTGTTATTTTCGTGGCTTAAGTTAATAAATGGCACTTTCTACTCTTGCAATTGGGTTTTCCATTCCTTCCGGTGCACGAGGAATCATGACAGAATGGTCCGACCATACAGAAAAAACCCAGCAGAGTAGAAGTGTGTTTTTTCATTTTCTTTCCACGCTTTTTTCTCTTCCTCCCCGAGTGTCAACATGGTGGTTCAGACGGAGAGGGAGTCAGAGCGGGAGTCAGAGCGGGAGCTGCGCTCGCTGTGCTTCTTGGAGGAAATCTTCTCGTGGACACAGAAGCCCTGTTCCTTCCCGACTGTTTGGCAGGCTCGAGATACCGAGAGGAGGGTTATGGAGCAAGATAGCCTCTGGGACCATCCTGAGGCAATGGAGATCTTCCAGGACATCTTCGCAGTGCCCTGCAAGGAATCGGAGGAGGATTTCCCAGTGCTCAAGCTCCTCGCAGCCAATTCGCTCCTATCTCCAGAGACTACAGAGCCTTTCTGCATGGGTGATCTGCTGCACAGCGCAGTGCTCCGCATCCCGGACAATCTGGTTCCCAAGCCGTCTGTGAGGAAGAGAAGAAGGAATCCCTGCTGAAGGAAGCGTCCAGCCCCGTTGAAGACAGCCCTGCTTCCCCACTTGGAGCCATGCTCTGCTCCGTCTCTGGAGGAACTGGAGGAACGTAGCCGTGGCTCCTCCCGGAGATGGGAGGAACTCTCCCCGAGGGAGGGGGAGCCGCAGCTCTATGAGGAACGCTAAGAGAGGAGAGAGGACGCTTCGGGGGCCACTGGAGACGTCCAGTGTCAGGAGAACAGGCAAGTTTTTTCTCATTTAACTTTCACGGTTAATGAACAATCTTGCCTGCCTCCTGGCAAGGAGACTCAAGGTGTGCAGTCCCCTGAGTGCTCCGCCCCAGTGGCATATAATGCTCCTGTACCTGACCTCACCAACTCCGTTCTGTGTGCCCCTGTGAGTCCACCGGTCCTGGATCCAGGTCGCTCGAGGGGAGAGGAGCCGGAGCCCCAGGAGGGTCCAGCCCAGGGGCCAGCGGAGAGGTTGTCCTCGGCTGCCACACCAGAGGAGCCGGAGGCATGGAGGACGGTGCATGGGAGTACTGCGACTGCAACTACCATCATATCCTGATGTGGGGGCCGCCGCAGTGGAGTCACTCCCCGGACCAGACCTCGAGCCAATGGGACCCGTAACGTCATCATCGGTGTCATTGGAGTCCTGGATGGTGGTAGAGCTTGAGCACAGGCAAGTAATCTCTCCGAAAGTTCATTCGTTAATGATTGAGAGATCTTGTCTGGATCTTGGTGAGGAGATTCGGGTGCAGCT
The DNA here is from genome assembly GCA_020510985.1 of Pholidichthys leucotaenia. Lineage (NCBI taxonomy): Eukaryota > Metazoa > Chordata > Actinopteri > Cichliformes > Pholidichthyidae > Pholidichthys > Pholidichthys leucotaenia. Next base: position 373,829,477 of record CM035837.1, read on the forward strand.
CCCAGCCGCATCTGGACTCCCCTTGCTGGGCTCTGCCACTGCCAGCGACTCTAACCATTCCTCCTCTCCTATCCCCTTCAAGCTCCTTCCTAGGGTCGCCAGAGAGTAGCTGCCCCTACCTGGGTTGCCCACGGACGACGACGTGAGGCTAGCAGTCCCGGAGGAGGTTGGCGGGGGAACAGCACCGAGTGAACTGACGATACCTACGCACTCTAAATCGCTGGAGTCCTGGACGGCGGTGGAGCCCGAGTTCAGGCAAGTGTTCTCCATTATGTCAATCATGTTTATGTTGATGTCACACTGCCCGACTCATGGTGAGGAGGACCCGGGGCAGCTCACAGTAGCCCTCGGGGCTGCCTCATCGGGCTCTGCTGCTGCCAGCGACCCTGACCCGATTTCTCTTTCTCCCTCTCCGGGTTTGGAGCCCCCTGACAGAGTCACCGGAGAGCAGCGGATCCCGCCAGAGACCTCCAAGGATTGGGTCCAGCGCCAAGGGTCATGAGGAGCCTCACCTCCCCCGCTGGGGAGGCCACCATGGGAGCAATGAGGTCCCTGATAGGGACCACCGCAGGTGCAACGGTGCTCCAACCGGAGTCCACCACGGGTGCAGTGGAACTCCAGCCGGAGGCCACCATGGGACCAATAAGGCCCCTGATGGGGACCACCGCAGGTGCAACAGTGCCCCAGCTGGGGTCCACCGTCGGTGCAACAGAGCTCCAGCCAGGGCCTACCATTGGTGCAGCCACGTCCCAGACCGGGACCGTCACGGGTGCAGCCACGTCCTAGACTGGGACCGTCGCGGGTGCAGCCACGTCCCAGACCGGGACCGTCGCGGGTGCAGCCACGTCCCAGACCGGGACCGTCACAGGTGCTACGGTCCCCCTGATCCAAGTTCCGGACAGCAGGGGGACTCCTGTCCCTCGGTTTGGCCACCGAGGTTCCCGAGTGTGTTGGCTGCCTCTCCACCTTCCCCTTCAGTTCTGGTGGCTTCACCACACTGGTTGGCCATCCGAAAGACTTGACCTTCAGGTCGGGTGGCCCATCGGTCCAGGCATTCTGCTGGATGCTATACGGTGGGCCGGCCGCTGGACATGGGATTTGGGCAGGCCACCCGATCAGTCACGCCTCACCATGCTGGGGGCCTGGGACTCTGGCTGACCCCCTGAACTTTGGACTTCTGGGGAGGGGGGTTAATGTCCTAGGTGGGGGGGTTGTTAGGAGGGGCACTGCTCGTTAGTCGCTTACTATTTGTTGTGTGTTTCACAGGTTGCTTCCCTCCTAACCGGTTTTCCCCCACCTCCCACCCTGGGTTTGTTTGTTGCTGAGGGGTGGGGGTGTTCCTTGAGGTGTTTTTTCTTTTCTTTTTGTTCACAGCTGATGGTACTGGGGTCTCTGGAATCCACCCCTAGAGGAGGGGGCCCTGTCATGAATCTGGGTTTGGTTGTTCCAAATCCAGTTCTGACTTCTTATTTATTTTTGCCCTATTTTCCGTCAGGCACGTCAGGGAGCTGTTTGGGTCCTTCGCTCCCTGACAGCTCGGGCACGCCTCCTCCTCCTGTCAAGTGCCATCAGCTGGGCTTCATCATGGGTGTCCCCCCCCCACACGCACACACATACACTCCATTCATTCCTATTCACACGCTCATACACGCACTCCTGCACACCTGGTTCAATTATGTTTGGCCCACGCTTCCTCACACTGGCAATCTCTTTCCTTGTTTGCATCAGGATAATAAATACGCTGCGTTTGTGGAAAGAGATTGTCGGAGCATTCACCCTCATTCATGGCAGCATGTTCCTCCATGAATGTTGTACAACTCCCTTCGCGTATTCAGCCTGACATTTACAGACATCTTATTCCTGGATGTCAGCAGCTGACTCTGACTCATTTCTTCTTCCACCAGACTGCAGGGATAGCCTCGGATTGCTTCAGTTCTGTAAGCTATATTTGCCTTTCTCCCTGTGTCAACAGCAGCTCTGTGGCACTAGGCATTCCCGTCACCGGGCTGTTGAGCATCCGAGTGGCGCCCTGCATGTCTGGTGGCTTAACTCATCATTGCATCTTCCTGTATTTGTGTGGTCTAAGCTGGACTTATTTTTGTGGTTTAAGTTAATAAATGGCACTTTCTACTCTCGCAGTTGGGTTTTCCATTCCTTAGCGCACGAGGAATTATGACAACTTCTTTTTTTTATTATCAACTTCTTTGTGTTTGTTCATAAATTTGCATATTTTTTCTTAAGTTTTTACATTTTTTTAATATGTAACTGTGCAACTTTTTTCTTGAAAAATTACTTTACTGTCTTAAGCTGGGTTCACACTATAGCATTTGGACCAACTTTTCCAGATGTTTTGAAAAATCAGAGAAGTGAGTTGAAACGGTGAAATCATGTTCATGAGCAGTTTTTTTTTAATCCAGTGCTCACCAACTTTTATGAACTTTTACGACTTTTAAAGGAGCTTTTTAACTCCATAACCTTGCCTGGCCATGAATGAGAGCTGTCTGCTACAATTCAGAGATGATGTCAGTTTTTCTCTTTGTCCAGGAGTTTGAGAGTTGTAAAATTTCCTTCACTTATATTGTCCTTCATCCAAGCTTCTCTTTTAAACCAAGAAAGAGCGAATCGTTCATCTCAGCCTGAGTTCTATTAATTTGCTTTGGTGAATGCAAAATTGTAGATTTAATTCAAAACACTGGTGGGATATTTTCATTGTGAATCATTCTTTTAAAAGAGTGACAGTCAATGAGTCAATGAGAAAATTTACAGATGTTTGGAAATAAATGTTGGTGAAAGTTGTTCTCAGTTTGTAAAAATTCCTGAGCACTGGGCTAAGTAATGCAGAGCTCGCTTATGTTGGCCCAAGTTAAGCTCCATTGGCAAATGTTGACTGAAATGCTGGTGGAAGCAGATGTCTTTAGACTGAAACTCACGTCAAACAAGCACAGACACAAGAGAAAAATGCCAAAGCAGTGTTGCTGTCTATGGTGCTGGAATGCCAAAAGCTAGAGAAGGGGGATTTTAAAAAAGAAAAAAAAAAAAATCTAATTCCCCAAAAATGTGACAGCGGAAAAGAAAAAAATAATTTCATGGTGAAATTTACTCTTTTTTTAATTTTCTGCTCCATGCGTAATCATTCTCATCAGCATTTATTGGTTTGGCTTCCATTGTGGGGAATCAAAAAGCGCTGATGTGGTGTCAAAAAGTAAATGACATTTAATGGGATTTTATGTTATTCTAATGGAGAGAGTTGTAACAATCAAAATATAATCACCTGTTATTTTGCTTATATTATGATACACTAAATAGTTTTTTTTATTCCATCCACATTCTCTTTTTAATGGTGGACTTACTGTTGGAGTCTATAGAAAGGCATTATTGTATTATTTTTTAGAGGAATGAATGAACAGGGAGCCTGCGTGTGTTCTGGTGAGGGTGTGGCGCATGGGGGAGGTGGTGGGATAGATTATACTGTCAGTCTGGAGATATTAAACTACAAACCTTTTCTGTGAACACGTTTTGTCCACTAATCTGTTGTGTGTTGAGGCATCATATCACATCATCATATCTTGTATCCATTTGTGCTCATGCATCCCAATTAATGAAAAAACACACTCAGCTGGTGTTCTCTGTTCAAGGAGGAGCGTCAAACTATTTGAAGGCAAAACAGGGTTTTTCACTTCACAGGAAAAAAAAAAATGTTGCCAGACCAGTCTGCCCTACCGGGAAAACAGCTGCTCTTCTCCACGACACAGGAGAAGAGCAAGCTATGTGTGCACAAACCCGATATTCATGATCTAATGATGACAGTTTTTACAGTGTTAACTTCATTACACTGCCATTCTTTTTAAAGAATGATTCAAAATGAAAATATCTCAATTGTTCAACAGACAATTTTGCATTCACCAGAGCAGATTAATAGAACTCAGGCCGAGATGAGCAGCTCGCCCTTTCTTGGTTTAATAGAGAAGCTCGGATGAATGATAATATAACTGAAAGAAATTTTACAACTCTCAAATTCCTAGACAAAGAGAAAGACTAGCATCATCTCTGAATTGTAGCAGACATCTCTCATCCATGGCCAAGCAAGGCTATGGAGTTAAAAAGCTCCTTTAAAGGTCATTAAAGTTTGTAAAAATTGGTGTGCACTGGATTTAAAAAAAAAAAAAAACCTGCTCACGAATGTAATTTCGCTGACATTTGGACTAATTTCTCTGATTTTTCAAAACGTCTGTTAAAGTTGGTCCAAACGCTACAGTGTGAACCCAGCTTTAGGATTTTCTCTAAAATGTCATAAGTGTGTGGAAAATAAAATAGAAACCTTTTTTATGTACGAACTAATATAATTTTAATCATATCATACAGTGATGGGAAAAAATTAGGATACCCCATTAAATATTCAGTTCTTTATTAAGAAATGTTCACATATTTCTATGTGATTTCTATATGTCTAACCTTGTTTTTGTTTACATTTTTTAACATTTATTTTAGCCGTTTTAAGTGGGAATGAATGTGGGGGTGTCCTAAAAAAAGATGGGGGGTGTCTTAATTTATTCCTCACTATTTGTTTAGAATTATATTTTACAGAAAATTTGAAAAAGTCTTCAATTCATGATAATTATCACCAGCTGTTCTTGAGTAAAAACAGAGGTTTTTTTCTTCATGAAATTACTGAAGTAAAAGCATAAAGTATCCTACTTTGGAACTACTTAGTAAAACACAATTTTATGAAAAAAGTTACTTTACCTCTACTCAGTGCCAATGAAAACACAGCACTAATATTTAGCCACTCCTCCTGCAACGCCACGACCAGTTCCCGTCTGTCCTGCAGCACCGGTGCTCTGGCTGAAACATGTCGCCCAAGTTGATCCCACAAGTGCTCAATGGGGGATGAATCTGGAGAATTAGAGGGCCGAGGAAGGACATCAAGGTTCTGTTGCTGCAGGTACTCCCTGGTGACTTGGGCGGCATGTGGACGAGCATTGTCCTGCTGGAACACAGCCATGTCGTGGCATCGTGGAGATGTCACAACATAGTGCTGTGCATTTCTGTTCATCTTTATATAGGGAAGATGACCACTCTTAAAATCACCCATTTTTGACCTTTGAATGCCCAAAACAAACAACGAGCTCAAAAAGACTGCAGAGGTAGCGCGCAAAAGCAGTGAGTCGTGACTGTGAGTACAACCACTGAAAATGAGTTCTAAATGCATTTTAAGTCATATAAGCTACACAAGCTCAGTCAGATAGAATGGACCCAAAAATATTTATACAAAAAATGTGTTGTGTTTTCATTGGCAGTGATTATACTTGAGTATATATAACTCTTTGCTACCCACCTCTGTATATGAGGTTCTTTCCTTTTACTGAAATATGAGTTGATGTCTCAGCTTAATTGCGGTTGTGGTTTTACGCAGTGTTGCAATTAAACATTCATTTCTCACAGATTTAAAGGTCATTTTAATTCTCCCCCAAAATAATGAGGCTTAACTTGCACCTTGTTGGGCCCTAGTGATTGGTGGGGCTGTATGTGTCTGCATAGCACTCCCACCTTAGTCTCCTGAGTTTGAGTCCCACTTTCAGTCACGTAATCGGTGTTTACTTTCATTTTCTTTTTCAAGACTCACTTTTGACACTTTACCCATTAAATTCACATTTTTAGATGCATAGGTGGTTTAGCATAAAGGTTAAGGTAAATTTTAGGAAAACATGGGGACTAGTTTTAACTGATTCCAACTTTAACTCATGCATGTCATTTTTCTCTATATCCACTAGAGGTCGCTTGAGTTTGTAGGTGCCCATATCCAGACATTACCAGTGGGATGTTATTTGCCTTTCTTACGTAAAGGTACTGTTATTGTCAATGTCTGTAACTTTTGGAGACTCAGGTACAGGCCCATTCATTTTACTATTTGAGACTATCTGAGCTTGAGAACAGTGGAGTTTTAATTTTGACTGAATTTGAATACCGGAGTGGTGGCTCAGTTGGTAGAGCATCCGCCCCACACCCGGGAGGCAGGGGTTCAAATCCCGGCTGGGTCATGCCGAAGACCATATAAAAGTGGAACTTCCTGAGGAGCTTCCGGGAAGATGGCGGAGAGACATAACGCTTAAACAGAGAGCTCTCCCTAGCCGGATTAAAAATCATCGGTAAATGGCCAACTCGACATAAGCGGATCAATAAACTAAGGGATGAAAACACGAAGGAGCCGGGCACAAGGACAAAAGCAGGGTAAAATTGAAGAATTCCTCTCCAACAACGCAGGAAAAACCGCTGAACGCGAAGCCCAAAAAAACGAGGTGTCTACAGCAGAGAAAATGGAGGAAGCCAGACTCGAAAACATGAACACAGGCATCGCCAGTTTGGGTAAAGAATTAAGAGAATTCAAGCGGCAGCTACAGCAGGATTTAGCGGCTCTTAAGAAGGAGCTGAAAAAAGAGATTAAGGAGGAAATTATGGGCCTCCGAAGAGAAATGGAGCGCAAGCTAACAGAAAACATGGAGGAGCTGGGCTCCCAGCGGGCGTGTATAACAGAAGCGCAGGCCCGAATATCGGAGCTGGAAGATTGGAAAAGCGAGGCAAACGAACAACTACAGACCCTGACGACGCAAACGCAGAGGATGCAGGAGAAAATAAACGACTTGGAGAGCAGATCCAGACGAAGCAATATGCGCATCTTTGGAATTCCGGAGGGCATTGAAGGCAACTCGATGATGAAATTCATGGATCAGTTCTTAAAAAAAGAGCTGGAACTGCCAGAAGAAATGGATCTGCAGATTCAACGAGCGCACAGAACCCCGGCACAGAACCCGAAACCAAACGCTACACCCAGGTCAGTTGTGGTAAACTTTGTGAAATATGACATAAAGGAAAGAATCCTGACGCAAGCATGGAAAAAAAAGATACGAATCGGCGACAAACAAGTGTTCTTTGACCATGACTACCCGACAGAAATTGTGCAGCAGCGGAAGAAATATACCAACATTAAAAAAACGCTGAAAGAGAAAAAAATTAGATTCCAAACGCCGCTAACGAAAATGAGGATTCATTGGGAGGACGGCGTAAGAACCTACAACATGGCCAGAGAGGCAGCGCGGGATATGATGGAGCGGGGCTTTGAGGTGAGCGTGCCGGAGGAAACGGCTGGAGCAGCGGCGGCCCTGAACGCATCACGACAGCCGGAGTGGAGACGAGTGAGCGGCAGAAGAAGGGGGAGAGACGTGGCGCAGCGGGCCCAGGACAAGCTACAAGGCTTTCAACTGAAAGCCTAGATCATAACAAAGATTAAGAAAGACACAGAAGAAATGAAGGCCAAGAAGACAAGGTAAAAGAGAAACAGACGGCTAGGAGAGGTTTAAGTGATATTTGTTGGACATTTCTAGACTAATGACTATTACTTACATAGTAAATATAGGTCTAGGGAGGGCCCTTCACCCTGTGAAGACAAACCCCCCACCCACCAACAGGGACCAGTGGGTAGAAGAAAGGCCCAAAGTACGGAGGTCGAGATTTTTTAATGTGTTTTTATATAAATATGTGTTATTTTTGTTGTTAAAGGGGCTAGGGGCACAAGTTAAAAAAATGGAAAAACATGAATATGGGTAAAAATCTTAAGATAATGACACTAAACGTGAATGGTCTGAACTCACCTGTTAAAAGGGAAAGAATAATAAGAAAATTCAAAAAGGAAAAAGCTGAAATTATATTTATGCAAGAGACACATTTGAGCAAGACAGAACATGTGAAACTAAAGAGATTTGGCTATAAGAACTCCTACTACAGTTCATTTAAGGGAGGAGCTAAAAGGGGGGTTATGATACTAATTTCAAACAAAATACAATTTGAAAGTGAACAGGAAATCCAGGATAAAGAAGGCAGGTATGTAATAATAAAGGGAAGAATAGATGGTATGCAGATCACATTAGTGAACATCTATGCCCCACCAGAAAGTGACAAGGGTTTTTTTCAACATCTGTTTGATCTCATAGCAACACACAGTGAAGGAGTCCCAATTTGTGGAGGAGACTTAAATGCTGTCATGGATCATGAAGTTGATACAACAAGTGTTAAGAAGACAAAAAAACATGTAACAAAGTTCATAAGAACCTCACTGGCAGAAATGGGTATGGTAGACATATGGAGGGACCTGCACCCACTCGAAAAAGACTATACACATTATTCAGCAGTCCATAAAGTACACTCTAGAATAGATTACTTCCTTATGAATGAAGGTGACAGATACAGGGTGAGAAATTGTTGGATTGGAGGGGCAGAAATATCGGATCATAATCCTATATACATGGAAATATACTGTATTTAAACAATACAAAACGACAAACAACATGGAAACTTAACGTAGGACTGTTAAATGATGAGAAAATGAAAGAAAGAATAAAAATAAACATAAATGAATATATCCAAGAGAATGACAATGAAGAAGTGGACCCAACAATACTATGGGACGCACTAAAAGCCGTGTTAAGAGAAAAATTAATTGTTGAAACAGGAAAAGCAAATAAGACTAAACTGGAAGCGTATGAACAAAGATGTGAGAGACTGAGGGAATTAGAACGTAAACATCAAAGCACAAGTGATCCAAAAATATATCAAGAAATTAAAGAAGAAAAAACAAAGATAAAAGAAACACAAATGGATGAAATTGAAAGGAAAAATAGATATCTAAAGCAAAAATATTATGAAACGGGACCAAAAGCCACAAAACTGCTGGCAAAACGGTTAAAAAAACAACAAACAATGAATAATGTATACAAGATTAAAGACCCCACCACAAATAAAATCACAGTTAACCCAGAAAAAATCGAAGAAATATTCCATAATTTCTACCAAGAACTATACTCGCAACCTGAAGAAACAAATACTAAAGATATTAAAAAATTTCTAGGCACATTGGACTTGCCATCAATAGGAAATCAACAAAATGAAAAGCTAACAACAGAAATAACAACACAAGAGATCAGAGATGTGATTAAGTCACTTAAAAATGGTAAATCACCAGGTAGTGATGGATACCCATCTGAGTTTTATAAATTGTTTATAGAAGAACTCAAGCCACAGCTCCTAAAGTCATTTAATTGGACGTTGAACAACAACAAAATACCTCCATCATGGAACGAAGCTATCATTTCAGTTATTTTAAAGCCAGGGAAAGATAAAGAACAATGCGGAAACTATAGACCAATCTCTTTATTAAATGTGGATTATAAAATATATACAACAATTATATGTAAACGAATAAAGACATTCTTGACGGAATTGATAGAAGATGATCAAACTGGTTTCATAGAGGGACGCCAAACACATGACAATATCAGGAGAACAATACATATAATTAACCAAATACATAAAGAAAAGAAAAACGCAGTAATAATGAGTTTAGACGCAGAAAAAGCATTTGACAGGGTTAACTGGAAATTCCTATATAGTGTACTGGAGCGCTTTGGATTTAACGAAAAATCAGTACAATGCATAAGGACGCTATATCAAGAACCTGTGGCAAGAATCAAGATAAACGGTAGCTTAACAGACAAAGTAAATATACAAAGATCAACTAGGCAGGGATGCTGCTTATCGCCCACCTTGTTTGCTCTGTTCATAGAACCACTGGCTCAAGCGATACGACAAAATAAGAAATTAAAAGGTGTAACAATAAAGGGGGCGGAACACAAGATTGGGCTATTTGCGGACGATATTATAGTTTACCTTGAACAACCAGATGAATCAATAATGGAAATGATGAACTTGATAGAAAATTTTGGAAAATTATCAGGATACAAGATAAACATAACAAAAACACAAATACTGACATTCCACTATAACCCTCTAAACCAGATAACTGATAAGATCAAACTAAACTGGAAACAAAAAGAAATAAAATACCTTGGAGTGAACATACCTAAAGACCTAAGCAAAATATATAAAGCAAAATATGATAGGTTGGAACAAGAAATAAAAAAAGATATTGATAGATGGTCAATCTTAAATATGGATCTGAATTCAAAAATTGAGACAGTCAAAATCAGCATACAACCTAGATTACTTTACCTCTTCCAGGCTATACCAACAGAGATTCCAGATGCCCAATTCTCAAAGTGGGACGGGATGATATCGAGATTTGTTTGGGGAGGTAAAAAACCAAGAGTGAAATATAAAACTCTCCAATTACCAAAAGAGAAAGGAGGCATGGGCCTACCGAGTCTAAAGGAATATTACTACTCAGCACAAATAAGATATATCATATGTTGGTGCGACGAGGGATATGAAGCAAAATGGAAAGAAATGGAAAAGGAAATTGAGGGACTCCCAGTACAAAGCATAATAGGAGATAAAGATGCATTTTTTTTTTTTTTTTTTTTTTTTTTTTCTCTCGGCGCCACACGAGTCGGCTGCCTTTTGCAACAGCGGCTCGATTCCGAGTCTTTTTCCCTTCCTCTCTCTTTTGATCCGTCTTTTTTTTTTTCACCCCACTTATATCACGGACACACAGATCGTCCTAAATGTCTCCTGAGCCGGTGGACGGAGCCACTGTCTATAGCAGGATACGATACAGCAGAGAACAGCTGCTAGCATTCAACCGCCACCCGGTCCCATTGGAAAAACTCGACATACCGAGAGAACTGAGGCGAAAACGCCGCGGCTGCCGGGCTGGAGTAAGGCGGAGGACAAAAAATATAAGGTACAGACCCTCCCTTCCATCTGTTGTCATGGGAAATGTACGGTCGATACTGGGAAAGTTAGATGAGCTAGCGGCTATCTCCCGTTATGATAGCACATACCGGGAGTGCTCTCTCCTTTTGTTTACTGAGACGTGGCTAACTGAACTAGCAGCAGATGCTAACATTGAGCTGGAGGGTTTTCACATGATACGAGCTGACCGAACACCAGACAGTGGCAAGGCTAGGGGCGGTGGAGTGATAATGTATGTTAACAACAACTGGTGCAGACCGGGACATATCACTGTTAAACAACGACACTGCAGCAAAGACATTGAGTTGCTAGCTGTTAGCATGAGGCCTACATATCTCCCGAGAGAACACTCACACGTGATCTGCATTGTTGTTTATGCAAATCCGACGGCGAACGCTGGGACAGCACGTGACGTCATCCATTCAGTAACCAGCAGGCTGCAGACAGAACACCCAGATGCTCTTCTCCTCATCTCAGGCGATTTCAACCATGTTTCACTGTCTCCCATTCTACCCACGTTCACCCAGTATGTCACATGCCACACTAGAGACAATAAAACACTGGATTTATTCTACGCAAACACTAAGGAGGCGTACACCTCATCACAACTCCCCCCACTCGGGAGATCGGATCACAACTTGGTTCATCTCCGGCCGGTGTACAAACCCCTAGTGCACAGACAACCTCCGGCCATGCACACTGTGGAGTTATGGTCTGAGGAGACAATGGACACCCTAAAGGGCTGTTTTGAAGCCACCGCCTGGAAGCAGCTCTGCGATCCACATGGTGAGGACATCGATGGCCTCATTCACACCTTCACGGGCTACCTCAGCTTCTGTGTGGACAAATCCGTTCCCACCAAGACCATACGGCGTCACTCAAACAACAAACCCTGGATCAACCCTGAGATAAAAACACTTCTGAGAGAGAAGAAGAGGATCTTCAGGTCAGGGAACAGGGAGATGCTGAAGTCCGTACAGAGGGAGCTGAGGAGAAAGATCAGAGAAGGCAAGGACAGCTTCAGGAAGAAGATGGAGGACAAGCTGCAACAGTGCGACATCAGCGGGGTCTGGAGAAACCTCAAAACCATCTCGGGGCTCCAGAATACCTCCCCCCAGGCCACAGGGGGCAGGGAGTGGGCGAACAACCTGAATCTGTTTTTCAATAGATTTGACCAACCGCCCTCCCCCCTGACTGCACAACAACCACTGCTGCCTCTAAAGAAATCAAGTCCTGCTGCCCACTCCCCACTCCACCAACACCCCCCCACTCCCAACACACAGCCCCCCATCCTGACCCTGACCAGGACCCAGGTGAGGACGGGGCTGAGGAAGATCAAGGCGAGGAAGGCGCCGGGACCGGACGGCATCAGCGCAAAGCTCCTCAAGTCCTGTGCAGACCAGCTGTGTGGGATTGTGACGTATATCTTCAACATGAGCCTGAAACTGGGGAGGGTACCACAGCTGTGGAAAACATCTTGTGTGGTACCTGTACCAAAAACTTCCCACCCCAAAGACCTGAACAGCTACAGACCGGTGGCCTTGACGTCCCACTTGATGAAGACCCTGGAGAGACTGCTCCTTGCTCACCTCCGCCCCCTGGTGGAACCAGCGATGGATCCACTCCAGTTCGCCTACCAGCATGGCATTGGGGTGGAGGATGCGGTGATCTTCCTCCTTCACCGTTCTCTGTCCCACCTGGAGAAGCCCGGGAATATGGTGAGGATCATGTTCTTTGACTTCTCCAGTGCTTTCAACACCATCCAACCGATGATCCTGAAGGACAAGCTGCTGCGCGCAGGGGTGGACCAGCACCTGTCATCATGGATCCTGGACTACCTCACGAACCGGCCTCAGTTTGTGAGAACCCGGGACTGTGTGTCCGACACGATCATCAGTAGCACGGGGGCCCCCCAGGGAACGGTGCTGGCTCCCTTCCTGTTCACTCTTTATACTGCGGACTTCTCACACAACACAACACACTGCCATCTACAGAAGTTCTCTGATGACTCTGCGATCGTTGGCCTCATCTCCAATGGAGATGAAGCTGAGTACAGAGGGCTTATCCAGGACTTCGTGGACTGGTGCCATCGGAACTGCCTCCAGATCAACGCGAGGAAAACTAAGGAGCTGGTGGTGGACTGCCGCAGGCATGGGCAGCCCCTCACAGTACCAGTAAATATACAGGGAACAGACATCGAGATGGTGACATCCTATAAGTACCTGGGTATTCATCTGAACAATAAACTAGACTGGTCACACAATACTGATGCACTCTACAAGAAGGGACAGCGCAGGCTGTTCCTGCTGAGGAGACTCAGGTCTTTTGGTGTACAAGGGGCGCTGCTGAAGTCATTCTATGACACGGTGGTGGCATCAGCCATCACTTTTGGAGTGGTCTGCTGGGGCAGTGGCATTACTGCAGCCGATAGGAAGAGACTGAACAAACTGATTAAGAAAGCTAGCTCTGTCCTGGGGCAGCGCCTTGATCCGATGGAGGAGATAGGAGAGAGAAGGACGGTGGCTAAACTGTCATCTCTGCTGGAGTCCGAGTTCCACCCTATGCAGGACATACTGAATGCACTGAGGAGCTCATTTAGCAGCAGACTACATCATCCCAGGTGCACAACCGAGAGGTTTCGTAGGTCCTTCCTACCAACGGCTGTCAGACTGTACAACCTAAGCAGGGCTGCTCGCAGAGATAGCAAAAAGACGTAACAAACTAATAGTTTTTTGAATGCAAAAGATGCAATAGACTTACACAATGGTCCCCTCCGGCATACAACTAGGAACATACCGGTCGCTATGGAGGGTGAGAATATGTATGGGCACATAATCATACCATGTAGGATAACTAAGTAGACGGTTATGCTGTTTCATTCCATCTAGCAACAATGCTCTGCACTGTGTGTGTTTATATATTTGCATATTTATTCCATCTAGCTACAATGCTCAGCACTGGGTGTGTTTATATATTTATATATCTACATATTATTCCATCTAGCTACATTGCTCCGCACTGTGTGTGTTTATATACTTGCATATTTATTCCACCTAGCTGCAATGCTCCGTACTGTGGGTGTTTATATATTTACATATTTATTCCATCTAGCTACAATGCTCTGCACTGTGTGTTCATATATTCATATATTTATTCCATCCAGCTACAATGCTCTGCACTGTGTGTCTGTGTGTGTGTGTATATATACAGTATATATTTATAGTAATACGTACATATGTTTATTAGCTGCTCTTGCTTGCTTGTTTTTTTTCTTGCCTTCTGATTGTTGCTCTGAGTGTTGCTATCCCTGTGCTGTTGCAATCCTGGAATTTCCCCGTTGTGGGACTAATAAAGGCTTATCTTATCTTATCTTATCTTATCTTATCTTATATAAGCAAATCAAACAAATAGACCCAATCACTAAATTTACTTTAGAACTGTGGTATAAAATAGTACAAAAATATAATATAAAGGAAGACATAAAACTATTGAAATGGGTAGCATTTGACAGTCAGTTTGAACTGGCAAAACAAGATAGGGGATACAAAAATCTGGTGAACAAGGGAATCACAGCATGGGGAAATATCGGAAAAAAAGATCTCGGGAGCTTTGTAAACATCAGGAGAAAATTTAAACTAGAAAGATCGGAATTTTTCAGATATCTGCAGATGAGAGATTATTATATGAAGAAGATTAGGCATAACCTCCAAACAGATGTGAGCGAGATTATACAATTCATTTTAAGCTCATATACAGGAAATAAAATAAGAATTATCTCAAAGCTATATCAGAAACTTATGACAAACAATCATACAAGTAACTATATAAAGGAGAAATGGGAGAAAGAGCTCAATTTAAACATAACAGAAGAAAGCTGGCAGGAAATATGGAAAACACAACACACATCAACAAATTCAAGGACATGGAGGGAATTTGGATGGAAAAACCTGATTCGCTTTTTCATTACACCACAGATTCAAGGAAAATATACAAATACCCAATCTTTATGCTGGAGGGGATGTGGGGCTCAAAATGCAGGCCACTCACATATGTTTTGGAAATGCTGCAAAATATCACCATTCTGGAAATCTATACATGTGACAATACAGAGGATATTAGGATACAATATACCAATGAACTGTAACCTGATGTACTTATGTGATCTTAAAAGAGACAATGTAATACAGGATGAGGACAGATATCTAGTTAAAATCTTGTTGATTGCATGTAAAAAAACTATCACAAAAAAATGGCGATCAGAAGTTCTTCCTGACCAAGAACAATGGACTGACATTGTTGAGGACATACGTATGATGGAAAAACTAACATATCGACGAAGAATGCAAGAAGGACTATGGAAAAAAAATGGCGGAAATGGACACACTACAAAGTGCAACAACGAGGCAGAAATTGAAAGAATAACCAAAGACACTGAAAAAAACAGAAGAATTAAGAGATGGAAACTAAAAACTTGATGCTCCAACATTTGTCCCCCCCCCCTTTTTTTTCTTTTTTTTTTTCTTTTTTTTTCTTTTTCCCTACCCTAACCCCTTTGTTTTTTAAATGTAGAATGTGATCTGAATGCATTATATATGATGAAAAATGAATAAAAATCTAAGTTACAAAAAAAAAGTGGAACTTCCTGCCGTCCAGCTTGGTGCTCAGCAATAATGGAATGGAGGAGGGAAATTACAAGTACCTGGGTATTCATCTGAACAATAAACTAGACTGGTCACACAATACTGACGCACTCTACAAGAAGGGACAGCGCAGGCTGTTCCTGCTGAGGAGACTCAGGTCTTTTGGTGTACAAGGGGCGCTGCTGAAGTCATTCTATGACACGGTGGTGGCATCAGCCATCACTTTTGGAGTGGTCTGCTGGGGCAGTGGCATTACTGCAGCCGATAGGAAGAGACTGAACAAACTGATTAAGAAAGCTAGCTCTGTCCTGGGGCAACGCCTTGATCCGATGGAGGAGATAGGAGAGAGAAGGACGGTGGCTAAACTGTCATCTCTGCTGGAGTCCGAGTTCCACCCTATGCAGGACATACTGGATGCACTGAGGAGCTCATTTAGCAGCAGACTACATCATCCCAGGTGCACAACCGAGAGGTTTCGTAGGTCCTTCCTACCAACGGCTGTCAGACTGTACAACCTAAGCAGGGCTGCTCGCAGAGATAGCAAAAAGACGTAACAAACTAATAGTTTTTTTTGAATGCAAAAGATGCAATAGACTTACACAATGGTCCTCTCCGGCATACAACTAGGAACATACCGGTCGCTATGGAGGGTGAGAATATGTATGGGCACATAATCATACCATGTAGGATAACTAAATAGACGGTTATGCTGTTTCATCCCACCTAGCAACAATGCTCTGCACTGTGTGTGTTTATATATTTACATATTTATTCTATCTAGCTACAATGCTCTGCACTGGGTGTGTTTATATTTATATATCTATATATTTATTCCATCTAGCTACAATGCTCAGCACTGGGTGTGTTTATATTTATATATCTATATATTTATTCCATCTAGCTACAATGCTCCGCACTGTGTTTTTATATATCTACATATTATTCCATCTAGCTACATTGCTCCGCACTGTGTGTGTTTATATACTTGCATATTTATTCCACCTAGCTGCAATGCTCCGTACTGTGGGTGTTTATATATTTACATATTTATTCCATCTAGCTACAATGCTCTGCACTGTGTGTTCATATATTCATATATTTATTCCATCCAGCTACAATGCTCTGCACTGTGTGTCTGTGTGTGTGTGTGTGTATATATATATTTTATAGTAATATGTACTGTAACGTGCTGCTCGACATGGCGACGTCCCACCGGGAGATTCGAACTCACGCCTCCCGCTCCGGAGTCCCGCACCCTACCTGTGTCGCCAATAGGGTCAACCCACTTGGCAAGCCAAGTAGGGTGCTCATATTGAGTTCGCTACAGTACATATGTATATTAGCTGCTCTTGCTTGCTTGTTTTTTTTTCTTGCCTTCTGATTGTTGCTCTGAGTGTTGCTATCCCTGTGCTGTTGCAATCCTGGAATTTCCCCGTTGTGGGACTAATAAAGGCTTATCTTATCTTATCTTATCTTATCTTATCTTATCTTAAATTTGTGGCGGCGCCTTGCATGGCAGCGGCCCTCTGATTCTACACTTGGGGTGTGTGTGATTAACACAGTAGATAGGTAAAGCACAATCTCGTTTTACTGTACATGATTGGTTGTATAGTTGAATGACAATAAAGGGTGGTTTAATTTGACAGCAATTTTTATGTAGTTTTAGTCATAGTCTTTTGACTAAAATGTCATTTATTTTTAGTTATAATTTAGTTATATAAACCATTTCAGTTTTAATCTAGTTTTAGTCGACTAAATATCATGAGAATTTAGTCGACTAAATCTGTTGTAGATTTACAATAGATTAGATAGCTAAATTCTTATGATATAAAGGGTAATGCATTTTTAGGGTCTGTTCCAATTCTCATTTGTATTTCTCTATTCCTACCCCTTTGCCCTTAAAATCAAAGGCCAAGGGGTCAATATACCATTACAACTTACACTTTGCAGCAGATTTACAAAGGCACAAAACATTAACACACTAGTATCTGGAACTCAAAAAATATAATATTTCACTTTATAATAAAAACAACTTGCCAAGATCTACAAATTATTTTAAATTTAAACACATTTCCACATCAGTCATCACTTCTAATTAATCCTAATCACATGAGCATACCACACCATACAAACTAATGGGCCAGTTTTGGCCTGAGGGCTGTATGTTTGATACCTCCTGACTAGACCATAAAAATAGCCTACGTATTTGGAGTTAAGTTAACCTACAGAAGAAGCTTCATCTGTTCTTCACAGGAATACAGTCATGTGAAAAAATTAGGACACCCCATTAAATATACAGTTCTTTATTATGAAATGTTCACATATCTATGTTTAACCTTGTTTTTGTTTTTATTTGCATTTTTTAACATTTATTTTAGCCATTTTAAGTGGGAATGAATGTGGGGGTGTCCTAAAACAGATTGGGGGGGGGTGTCCTAATTTATTCCTCACTATTTGTTTAGAATTACATTTTACAGAAAATTTGAAAAAGTCTTTAATTCATTTTTAATTGTTTAGTTGTATTACATGAATCTCCCAGTATTTTTAACATTGATATGAGATATCCATATGTCCAAATATGTTTAAAAAAGACACAGGCTTATACAGGGTGTCCTAATTTTTTCACGTGACTTTATGTAACTAATCAAAGTGAGGTCACTTTTTTTCTCTCTAGTAAGAAAACTCACAGTAGTCGGAGTCTGTGTCTGCTGCCAGCTGCATCTGTTTGTCTCCCCATGGAGCTTCCTTTTTCTCCGTCGCACTCTTTCTCCAGAGACCGACCACAAAATGAACCCACCTTGAACAGAGATGAGCTCAGCTGTGGGCCCAGTATAGGAGAAGCCGTGTACAGTCTCCACAGCGGATCGGTCCACCCTCCCCTCCCACCCCTTCACGCCACAGAAATGTATGGTGAGGGACAGACAACAGAGCAGAATCTAGATATATCCAGCTTTTAAAAAAAAAAACAAAAAAAAAATTAAGTTTAAAAAATTGCTCTTATTTCAAACCATTCTTATTGGAGCTTGTCTTTGGAACATTTTTGTTTTGTTTATATTCATTGACGAAAAGTGTAAGTACATTTAGTCAGAATTTTAGTTTCATGAATCACTTTTTATTTAGTTAACGCCTCATTTTCATTAGAAAAAATATGTTGCTGATGGAGACTATGACAAAAATTACACAGGGTTACAAAAAAATTTTTTGTAAGTTGTCTGTGTTTTTTCAACTGATTTAAGACAATTTTGCACCGCTGAATCCGAAAATGCCATCCATTTCTCTCGATCAGGTGCTAAGCAAAAACCTGTACTTAATACTTGCTTAGTACTGTACATGTACTTACCTTTATATAAAGGTAAGTACATGTACAGTACTTGCATATACTTACCTTTATATAAAGGTAAGTATATGCAAATTGAATGTTACGTCATCACTGTTCAAAATTCAGAGAATATCAAGACGTAAAAAAGAATTTTGTGTCATATAAAGCAAAAATACCCGTACATGTAAACAAAAACATATAAAACAACATGTGGCCATAATTCAAAAAGTTGACCTGATTGAGCAAAACCAATGTGATTTTTGGATTCAGCACATCAAAATTGTCCTAAATCAGCTAAAAAAAAACTTAGACAATAATTTTGGTGTTGACCAGTGTTATTCGTCAACAAAATTAACACTGGAACAGTGGGTTAGATTTCCTATCAAAGCAGCTGAAGCAGTGACATTTATGAATGAATTGAAAGAGCTCAAGTAGGTTCATTTTGTCTTCTTTTAATTATTTACCTTTTGTTCTTATTAAAGACAAAAATAGAAAGGAGAGGTTTTTACCTGGTAAAAACATCTCCTTTCTATTTTTGTCTTTAATAAGAACAAAAGGTAAATGAATTGAAAGAGGTTGCAGTTGACTTAGTGACCACAAAGTGCCACTGAAGCTTAAAGTGACAGTCTGCCAGAAATCAAGTTTTTTTCTGTTAACATGTCTGTAACATGTTTTTTATGACTTACAAGACATATCAAGAGCAAAATCACCTAAATGTCTCATGTGTCTGTTTTTTTACCTCCGCCAAGGAGGTTATGTTTTTACCGGGGTTTAACTGTTTGTTTGTTTGTCTGTCTTTTACCAACATAACTCAAAAAGTTATGAACGAATTTTGACGAAATTTTCAGGACAAGTCCAAAATGGGACAAGGAAGAAATGATTACATTTTGGAAGTGATCAGGATCTGGATCCAGGAATTTTTTAAAGGATTCTTTATCGTTGCGAGATAGGGCCATTTTTAGCATATGTGCATATAACTCCACAATAAATGGTCAGGACGCTTGCCAAAAAAATACAGGATAAGATCCCAATAGGTTCTAGGAAATATCAAAGACTGATCCGGATCCTGCAAAAAATCCGGAAACTGTGATCCACAACAGGAAATAATAGGGGACCTTTGGAATTTTCAAAACTGTAAGGTAACAAATTAAGATATAGACATACAACAAACACCAAAATATAGCCAAGACACTGAGTCAGTGTCAGTGTCAGTGAATCAGTAGTGTGCCAATGGATTTGTTGTATCTTCAAAAGCTATGGAGCTATATCCAGAAGAAAACTGCCATTACCGAAAAAGTGATTTTTGTCAATAACTACTGAACTAATAAAGATATCAATGTGAATCCATTTGCTAAAGGTATGTTTTCATGGTCAGGGAATCTGAAAATATAGATAAAATAAATGTAGGACTATTATATTTAGGGAAAATCCCAATATTAGGGGGAACTGAGGTACTTGGCGGAGGTCTGCGCTCTCTGAGTGCTTTTCTAGTTTTTGCTTTGAAGTTTCACTAAAGCCCTGCCCCCTGAAAAAAGGCAAATTTAGACAAAGCAGTCTTGGTGACATAGATATGGACAGCCGCTGGCACGTGAGTAGTGTTGAACCAATCAGGACTCTGGTCTAACTGACATTAGCCTCCGGCCAGTTAGCATTTTTGGGCTAGTTGCTTTGAAAACTTGACCCAGATTAATATGGGTTTTACCATTAAACTGCTTTTAAGGACTGATGCAGTTTTAGTCATTATCCTGGGCCACTGTACATACAACTGGGCATGCCCTAAGTCTTTTTATCACAGCATTTATGCTGTTTAATATAGCGCTAGCCATTGTTAGCCTTATGGGTTGGGCTGAGTCACTGATTCTGGCATTTGAAGGGGGAGGGGGGGTGAAAAGATTTTTACACCAAACTGTAATACAATGAAAGGTTTTGTTTGTACACAAAAGGGCATAAAATACCATTTTTGACAATGTAGATTTGTTTTTATAGGAGATTTATATCCACTGGAGTGTGTCTGTCCCATTGACTGAAAAATTGTGTTTTTGTAGGTTTTAACCTTCTGAAATGCATCTGTTGATCAAGTGATTATCAAAAAAACAAAAACAAAACCTACCCAACAACATCAACACGCTCACTTCTTTTAAACACACACACACACACACACACACACACACACACAGAGCCTTTATATCATTTTTATGTCCAAATAACCATTTTAACTCTTCCGTTTTTTTTCTTTTTCTTCTACATCAAGAAAAAGTAAGCCCAGCCTTTAAACATGCTGCTGTGCTATTATTGGCCAAGATGGCTGAATGTCCGCAAATGTAGATAGTGGGGAGCCCAGCCCAGATGTCAGCTAACACTGGTACTAGGGAGATGGTGTACCAAGCATATCTTAAATTGTTATTTTCTCAAGATTTCAGTCACCCAGAAATATCCCTATTTCCACCTGGTTCACCTTCATCCACCAGGCTGTCAGGAAGCTCAACTCTCTCCCTGCTCTGCCCCCTCTGCCCCTTCTGCCCCCCACACACGAATCCTGGACTCTGACTCCCCCCACAACATCTGAACTCTGCCATCCCCAGGTACTGTTCACTCCCAATCACGCACACGCTGCTTTCAGGAGCTTCAAACCTGAACTCTGTCATCCAGGAACTGTTCACTCCAACTCCACACACTGATCTCAGGGTTGCACTAGTCACTTTATGCAC
Organism: Pholidichthys leucotaenia; assembly: GCA_020510985.1. Classification (NCBI taxonomy): domain Eukaryota; kingdom Metazoa; phylum Chordata; class Actinopteri; order Cichliformes; family Pholidichthyidae; genus Pholidichthys; species Pholidichthys leucotaenia. The sequence goes on from CM035837.1 coordinate 373,850,845, forward strand.
CAATGGACTGCTCTCTTTGCACCACATGCCACTCTAATCCTCTATGGGCCCTGATATGTGCCTTAAGTCACTACATGCTTTCTTAATTTTTATCATATTTAGTTATTTTGCACACCCTTAGTATTTTTAGTTAGCTTCTGGTTGGGGGTTGGTTTTCTTTGCACTGATGTTTGATGTTTAATGTTTAATGTTTGGTGTTAGATTTATATTCATATTTCCTGCTTAGTATTTACCTTGCTGCGCCGTGGGTCTCAGAGTCGCTTAATTTCAGTTCTCTGTATGTGCTGTACATATGGCAGAATTGACAATAAAGTTGATTTTGACTTATCCAGAGTGACTTATTTTGTTATATTTTCACCATGATACTGCATTGAACCATTAGCATTAGCTTGGCTAGGTGGCCAGAGCTCACCCCAGTGGGGAGATGCTGACAGACCACCTGGCAGTAGCTTAACAGTTGATTGGTTGCCAGTTTTGCTGTTTTTTATAAATTCTACTGCCCCTCCCAACTGGAATACTTGTTCATCTACCAAGACCACATACTTTGCTCTTAAGGTGCGTGTGTTCACACCAAAAGCAAACAGGTGAATTTTTCGCGCGGCACAATTACGTTATAACTCAATGTAAACACGCCAACAGACATGAATAGTGAGATGCAGACTAGGTGAACGTGGGAAGACGAAAATTTGCACATACTCGCGTCTTCCCATTGATTTTCTATGGATTCGAGCTGCCCGTTCGCGTTTGGTGTGAACACAGCTTAAGACCTTATTTTTAGCAGCTAGCGAAAACTATCAGCTAGCTAGAGTCACTTAGCCGCCTTGGGCCATGATTCACTCTTTTGCAAATGTTTCTGTGCTCATTGTACTCCAGGGACCAAGCATATGCTCTTGACAACTAAAACCACACATCTCTGTCCACCAATGATGCATTATTTTATTAATTCTATGAGACAAATTTATGCTAGTTGGCTTAGGCTTGCTATTGCAAGCCAGGAGCTAGCCAGCTAAGATTGGCAATAGTGAGGTAAGAGGGAGGGTGGACTTAACCCTTTAACTGTCCACATTTATGGACGGGTCATGCGCCCCCAGTGGCACAGCGCAGCAACTGCACGTGTCAACTTATTGACATCCCCCGGCTATACTGAGAATTTGTACTAATCTGTATTGATTTGACAGTTTAGAAGGTGGCAGACACGCGCCGAAGGAATCATGGCTGACATGGAATATGGCAAAGAAGAAGAAATCCTCATTATTGTTCTTCCTTTTTCCGCTTTGAGTTCACACACCAGTGTGGATGCCACTATGTTTGGTCATTGCGGCAGCGATGATGACTGAAACTGCATGAAACGGGGAAAATAGCTGCATAATACAAACAAAATTCACGTGGTATAATCATAAGAGTTTGTAGACGTGGAAGCAGGTGTAAATTACTAAGTAAATGCGAAACATTGGCCACGATGGATGAAAAACTGAGCTCCCATTACCAAAATGGCGGCGCCCACCAGCGGCTGGATTCCCACAGGAAAAATGCACCAAGCAGAAAAAATAGCCGCGTAATACAAATGAAATTCACGTGGGATAATCATAAGGGTTTGTAGATGTGTAAGCGAGTGTAAATTCCTAAGTAAACGCGAAACATCAGCAACGATGGACGAAAACGGACCGGTCACGTGAGCGAGAGAGTCCCTCCTCCCAGCAACAGGTAAGAGATATATATGTTGTTTATTTTTTTGACATTTTATTGATTTTCTGGTTCATATACTTTGAAGATTAGATAAAAACATACCCCTGTAGACAAACCGGCGTTAAAAAAAAAAGTACCATCCTTGTGTAAATCTGTCCAAAGTTCACTTTTGACTGAGTTATGTAATTTATATAGTTGCTGCAACATTATGCAAATTAGATGGGTAAATTTATTCCTATCTGAAACTTTGGATCATATTCTACATTTTTCTATTTTCTATTTGACAGTAAGCCATTATCTCTTGTAACTTTCAAGTTATAGTCTTGGAAATCTGAACTATTTTATTGACAAAATGTTTTTATCACTCTTGACCACTAGGGGCCTTGTGTTGCTCCTGGCGCCACACGCCACATGTGGCGCCTAGGGCAATTAGAGGGTTAAATGCCCTTGTTTGGAATTTAAAGAGGCATGCACTGAAACAAGCCATTCTGAGTAAGGCTGCAGAAGATGATTCACAATGATGCTGCAGTAATTAAATATTTAAATGAAATTTAACCAAAATATGTCACAAACATTTCATTAAGACCTGTGGGAGCTGTCAGCATGTGGGAAAAGTACAGTTAATGGGACCTTTAAATTTTCCAAAGTTCAATACAGGACATTTAAGTGTCAGTGTACTGTTCTTGAAATGTCTCACAGATCCAGACCTGTCAATATTCAAACTAATGGTTAGGCAGATTGTTAAAAACAAACAAACAAACTTATATTCATGTAAATTTGATGTTCAAGTATAGAGGTGTTAAAAAATGTATTTATGTTTGTTTTATCCTAGTTTTAAATTAGATTTTTCATGTTTAATGTTAATTTTTATGCTATTAATTACACTACTATAAATGTACCTTGTCTCATATATTGTATAATATATAATATAATAACTGCCCTGGAGTTGCAGAGTCCAGTGCAAATTTCCATGTGGGATAATAAAGTATACTGCCGTGAACTGAACTGAATTGAAAAAGACAAAGCCAGAGTATACTGAGCATGGCTTTTCTTAGATTCTGTAGTTCCTACTGAACAGAGCATAGAGGTGATGAGAGCTCCCCGACTCTTGTTGTTTGTTTCCATTTTTGTTGCCTGATGCATTTTGATGTGCTGGAGGAAAGAACACAGAAACAAAGTTCAAAAATGTCTCTGGCATTGTTCACACAGGGTACTTGCATTGGCAGCATGTCAGCTTCTCAAAGGTGACTGTGTGGATCAGAAGCCACAAACCTGGTCAGCTTTACTCGCGTGTGCTTGTAGGTAGATGACTGTTTTTGACAAGTGGAAACCTAAAGCACATTAATTCACCGGATGGATAAAAATACAAACACATCATACGGTGGTGCATCTTCTGTCTTCTTTGTTTGGTACAAATACATGCACCATTTTTGCAGCTCACAACAGATGTCTTCATAACGCATTCCTTGTATTTGATGCTACAGGCAACAAAGAAAAAGAATAGGTAGATATACTGTTCAGTGGTTTCAGCAAAATGATACCTCTCTAACAGCACATCTAGTCTGACTATGAGCCTTAAATGTTTTTCATAATTCATGATCCTCTTGTTTATTTACTAACTCCAACACTGTGCGCGGTGCTCTTGAGTTACTACAAGGGAGACTGGCTCTGTCTGTTGTGGCTGAAGCGAGCTTTGTTTGCATTGTTTGATTAATTGCATGTAAAGAGCATAATGAGCTCTCAATGTCCTGTGCATCAGATCCTGCTGTTACAGTGTGTACAGTAAATGTAATCAGAGATTGAGCCTCTTGCCCTTGGTGAGGATGTAGTGCTGTTGTGTTTATGTGTGCACTGGGGATATTCCTCATCGTACAGCAGAGTTTCACTGTGCATGTGTAAGTCATGCCTGAGAAGGGTTTTGTGTACCTCTTATCAGTTTGTTACTCGACAGTAGCGAGTGGTCATGTTAAATAGTTTCAAATAACATGCTGAAAACCTACAGCTTTGTTTGTGACATAGACTTTGGGGCTTTGTGAGCAGCCAATCACCAGAAAGTTGCCCTAAAAGGGGATTAGTCTAATGAGGATAGGGAGCTAAAATAGCTTGTTTTGGATAATGGCTGAATGGAAAATCAGCAACAAGGCCAATTACAAGATAGAGGATTATTTTAAACTGTGGAGCCATGTTGTCATGTTGATGAGCCTAAATTTCATGCTTGTGGTACTGACAAAGACAAGCACCAGGGTTTATACCTAGAAGTTTGAACTCAAGTCTGCATACAGCGGGGAAAATAAGTATTGAACATGTCAACATTTTTCTCATTAAACATATTTCTGATGGAGCAACTGACCTGAGATTTTCACGAGATACCAGTAACAACCCAAGTAAGGGATACATATAAAGAAATCAAGGCAACTGTGTTCACAAAACAAGTTATATTTAATAAAGTGGAATGACACAGGGAATAATTATTGAACACATGAAGAAAAAACAGTGCGAAAAGGCATAGAAAGCCAAGAAACCGGCTGAAATCCCTCAGAATTTAGGAAGCCATCCCATCCCCCATCAGTGCAAATTAATTTTAGCTGTTCAAGTTCTGACTGATAGCCTTTAAAAAGGTCTGTGAATATCAGATTGTCACACCACAAAGAACTCATGATGGGTAGAAGCAAAGAGCTCTCTCTAGACCTTTGCAACCTTATTGTTGCAACACATAATGATGGCATTAGTTGCAGGTGCATTTCTAAACTGCTAAATGTTCCATTGAGTAATGTTGGAGCCATCATTCGGAAGTGGAAAGAACATCCTTTTATCATAAACCGGCCACGACCAGGAGCTCCTCGCAAGATTTCTGACAGAGGAGTCAAAAGATTTATCAGAAGAGTTATCAAAGAGCCAAAGACCTCTTGTGGAGCGCTCCAGAAAGACCTGGAGTTAGCAGGTACTCAAACTCCCCCCCCCCACACAATAAGTAATGCACTCAACCGACATGGGCTCTGTGCCCACTCACCTCGCAAGACTGCTGAAGAAAATGTTGAAGCTCGTTTAAAGTTTGCTGCACAACATGTGAGCAACACAGTAAAATACTGGGAGAATATAGTCTGGTCAGATGAGACCAAAATTGAACTTTTTGGATGCCACAACACACAGCATGTTTGGAGGAGAAATGGCACTGCACATCCCATCATGGTGTGGGGGTGTTTTTCAGCACATGGTACAAGCAGACTTCATATAATTGAAGGAAAGATGAATGGACAAATGTACAGAGACGTCCCTGATAAGAACCTGTTGCCATCTGCCAAGATGCTGAAGATGAAACGAGGGTGGATATTTCCGCAAGACGATGATCCCAAACACACAGCCAAGGAAACTCTCAACTGGCTCCATAGAAGGAAACTAAAGCCGCTAGAATGGCCCAGTCAGTCACCTGACCTGAATCCAATTGAAAATCTATGGAATGAACTGAAGATCAGAGTTCATAGAAGACATCCATGAAATGTTCAAGATTTGAAGACTGTGTGGAAGAATGGGCTAAAATCACTCCCGAGCAATGCCTGTTCCTAGTTTCTCCATACAGGAGGCATCTGGAAGCTGTTATTACTAACAAAGGCTTTTCTACTAAATATTAAATGAATTTCACCAAGTGTGTTCAATACCTATTCCCAGTGTCATTCCACTTTATTAAATATAACTTGTTTTGTGAACACAGTTGCCTTGATCTCTTTGTATGTATGGATTAGTTGGGTTGTAACTGATATCTGGTGAAAATCTCAGGTCAGTGGCAATTTGATTGGACAGTAGGGATTCCTGATGTTACTAAAATCCATGATAAATGCACTCCAACTTCACTGGATATGTATCACTCCACTTCAGAGGTGTTCGAGTAACCGTTAATTACTGACCATTATTTACTGTCGACTCCTGGTCGGCACTTTAGGGCAACATTAATGAAATATTGCAAAATGATAGACATTTTTCCAAATATAACATTTGAGTTAAATTATGAATGGTCATCAGAAGAGGAGGAGGAGAAGGGAAGAAGCCAGACTATTTCAGTGGAAACCTCCCAGTGTACAAGAATTTCATCAACTGACCTGGACAATCTAGAGAAAAGCAAAAACAAGGATAACACGGTAAAACCACAATACTTTTGTGGTGATGGACTCTATATTTCATCTGAAAATGCCAAGAAAAGCGAGTGAACTGTACTGAAGAAATCACTAGCATGTTAACTACTAGCCATCGTCTAACTACTGGTGTTATGCCCCACATTTTGATCTTGGGTCTTCTGCAGTACTGACTCAATGGTATATGTTTTATAAACAATGACTTTTGCACTTGACAATATTTAATTTGTTTACATGTGTGTAAAATGAGATGGTGAACAAGTAAGTCCCGGGGATTAGCAAAGCAAAAGTGAGGGCAACTTTGAAGAGGATGAAGAATGGAAAGGCAGTTGGTCCAGATGACATACCTGAGGATGTATGGAGATGTTTAGTAGAGCTGGCAGTGGACTTTTTAACCAGATTGTTGAACACAATCTTGGAGAGTGAGAGGATACCTGATGAGTAGAGAAGAAGTATTTTGGTACCAATTTTCAAGAACAAAGGCGATGCTCAGAATTGTAGTAACTACAGAGGCATGAAGTTGATCAGTCACATGATGAAAATATGGGAAAGAGTTGCTGAAGTCAGGTTAAGGGGAGAGGTGTCAATCAGTGAGCGGCAATATGGTTTTATGCCAAGAAAGAGTACTACAGATGCAATGTTTGCTCTAAGAGTGCTGATGGAGAAGGATAGCGAAGGTCAGAAGGAGTTGCACTGTGTCTTTGTGGATCTAGAGAAAGCATATGAAAAGGTGCCAAGAGAAGAAGTGTGGTACTGTATAAGAAAGTCAGGAGTGGCAGAGAAGTATATGAGGGTGGTGCAGGACATGTGTGAGGCCAGTGAAACCATGGTGAAGTGTGCTGTAGGAGTGACAGATGGGTTCAAGGTGGGGGTGGGGATACATCAGGGATCGGCTGTGAGCCCCTTCTTGTTTGCCATGGTGATTGACAGGCTGACAGACGAGGTCAGGCAGGAGTCCCCATGGACCATGATGTTTGCAGATGACATTGTGATCTGCAGTGAAAGTAGGGAGCAGGTGGAAGAGAACGTGGAGAGGTGGCAGTATGCTCTGGAGAGAAGAGGAATGAAAGTCAGTAGAAGCAAGACAGAATACATGAGTGAGAATGAGAGGGAGGTAGGTGTAACGGTGAAAGTAGATGAGTTTAAATACCTAGGGTCAACCATCCAAAGCAATGGGAAATGCACAAGAGAGGTGAAGAAGAGAGTGCAGGCATGGAGGAGTGGGTGGAGACGAGTGTCAGGGGTGATTTGTGACAGAAGGGTAGCAGCAAGAGTGAAAGGGAAGATTTACAAGGTGGTAGTGAGACCTGCGATGATGTATGGTTTGGAGACGGTGGCGCTGACAAAAAGGCAGGAAATGGAGCTAGAGGTGGCAGAGTTGAAGATGCTAAGATTTTCATTGGGAGTGACTAGGAGGGACAAGATTAGAAATGAATATATCACAGGGACAGCTCAGGTTGAGTGGTTTGGAGACAAAGTAAGAGAGGCAAGGCTGAGATGGTTTGGACATGTGCAGAGGAGGGATAGTGGATATATTGGACAAAGGATGCTGAAGATGGAGCTACCAGGCAGGACGAAAAAGAGGAAGACCACAGAGAAGATTCATGGATGTCGTGATGGTGTCATGAACGCCCCTCCGGAGCAAAGAGACAGACCCACGTGCTGAACTGCATAGTGATATTTATTAACAAAAGAGAACAGAAAGCCAAAAACTGTGCAAGAAACAAAAATAAGGTAAGGTAAACTTATAGAAACTTATAGAAACTTATAGAAAAACACTCCAGAGCCGGAATCGCACTGCGAGTGCTGAGCAGGCAACTGAGGAGGAAAACTGTGCAGAAAACATAAAAATACAAATGAAGATAACTTACGGAAAAGCACTCCAGCGCCGGAATGGCACTGCGAGTGCTGAGAAGATAACTGAGTAGGAACACCCAATCATACAGTCAGAAAGTCAGTCAAGACTGCCGCAGTGACAGAATAAACTAGCAGTCCTAAAATAGTATGGCACAAATGAGTGGCAGATGCGGGCGATGAGCGAGCAGGTGACCTAATTAATCAACTGCTCACAGCTGAGATGGCAGGGGAACAGAGTGAGTAGCTAGTGGGAGTGTCTTGGAAGAAAGAAGGGCAATTCTGACACAAAACCAAAAATAAACACAGAAACAGGTAAAATAATCATAACAAACAAAATACTTAGACATAAATTGAGATTCTGAGCTCTGTGGGAATACTGAGCTCAGACTCATGACAGAAGGAGGACATGGAGATGGTTGGTGTTACAGAGGAAGATCCAAGGGATAGGGTGAGATGGAGACAGATGATCTGCTGTGGCGACCCCTAAAGGGAGCAGCCGTAAAAAGAAGACATGTGAAATGACAGTAGATGTCTTCATGCTGATTGAGATATTTAGCAAAAGTTGACTACATTTAGGAGGGACTATTTTTTCTCAGCTGCGCAAAATAACTGGTTAAACAAACATCATAATATTTTGTCCAGTGCTGGTGTCATTTAATAAATTGTGCTTGCGGAACTGTTGTATAAAAGCAATATTACACTCAATGTTGCGGTATCATGAATATACTAGCTACAGCTGTAATACTCTAATATGTGAGGTATCACACCCACAGTTGGGTTTGAAACTGTCTGAAACCCAGTGCGGCTTTAGAAGTGGAAGAAGCACAATGGACGTGATTTTCTGCTTGAAACAGGTTCAAGAAAAGTGTATCGAACAGAACATGCCGCTTTATGTAGTCTTCATAGACTTCAGTAAAGCCTTCGATACTGTTTCACGACAAGGACTTTGGCAGGTACTCAAGAAATATGGTTGTACAGAGAAGTTTGTCAGCCTGATCGAGGCACTCCATACAGGTATGCAAGCAAACGTGGCAATGAGTGGTTCAGTATCTAAAGACTTTTCAATAAGCAACGGGGTGAAACAAAGGTGTGCGCTGGCACCTACACTCTTCTCGCTATATCTGGCAGCCATGCTTGAGGTGGCCTTCAAAGACACTTTAGAAGGAGTATACATTCAAACAAGGAAAGAAGCAGACTTGTTCAATGTTGCACAGTTTAAAGCCAAGAGTAAGACATCAATAAAGATAGTAAGAGAAATGCTCTTTGCCGATGACAGTGCTCTAGTTGCACACAGCGTGGAAGATATGCAATCTTTAGTGGAGAAATTTGCAAGAGCAGCTTGCCAATATCCAAATCAACATCAAGAAGACAGAGTGCCTTTATCAACCACCAAAGTTCCAATTATCAACATCACTACCAGAAGAGATCAGCATTGGTTCAGAGCCACTAGTCAAGTGCAAGACTTTCAAGTACCTAGGAAGTACTGTTTCAGAGAATGCTAGGCTGGAGGATGAACTATCTCTCAGAATGGGAAGAGCGAGCGCTGTGTTTGGAAACTTGAGGGAGAGACTGTGGGACAATCGACATGTGTCAATCCGTGTGAAATGCAAAGTGTACAGAGCGACAGTACTGGCTACTCTATTATACGGTGCTGAAACTTGGATTGTCTACAGAGTGCAGGTGAAGAAACTCCACGTGTACATGATGAGACACCTTTGAGCCATAATGAACATCTCATGGAAAGACAAGCTAACCAACACAGAAGTGTTGAAAGGAGCTGGTCTACCATCAATGGAGGACATGCTAATACAGATGAACCTGAGATGGCTCGGACATGTTAAGAGGATGGACCACCAGCGTCTCCCTCAGCAGTTACTCTACTCACAGTTATGCAAGGGCAAACGCAATCAGGGTAGACCAAGGCTCAGATTTAAAGACACTGTAAAAAGAAACTTGAAGAAGTTGGACATAGACAGGAGTTCCTGGCAGCAGAAGGCTAAGGACAGAGCTGTGTGGAGGAATCTGATCAGACCTAATGAAACAGTCATTGTCGCCCACGACAGACTGCTATGATGATGATGATGATGATGACACCCACAGTTATATTCATTGATGCCGTAGTCCGTCTCGTGTAATACTGGTTAAATAGTTCACCACCTTTCTAGGTAAAACAGTTTAAAGGTTTAAACTCCTTAAAAAAATCCCTGCACGGTGTGTAATTATTTAGATTATTACTGAATGCCCAGTATAAGGAGTTTTGCAATGAGCCACACAGAGGCAAAAAAAAGAATAAAACTAGATCAATAATGCAAATACAGTGATTGGAAAACAGCGGAATAACTACACAGAAGCCTCCTTAGCTTATGTAAAAGTCTGTTTTCTTGACTGACCTGCAGTTTTAGCTCTAAACATCATGGTATTTTTGCTGCAGCTGTGGCAAGGGCTTTTTAACTTTTAATTCACTCCCTCTATGCGCCTCCTTTCCTTTTCTTTTGCCCATCATGACCTTCCATTTTGCTGCTGACAGGACATTTATCTACGATTTTTATACTGATAGCAACATGATTTTTTAACCAGCAGCTGAGGAAGTTCAGAGCTGTTCTGTTACTCTCATTCACTTCCGCCACCTTGCTGTGCATTCAAGGTACCTCAGACAACACAGACCTACTGAACAATAACACATACCTGAACATAGCAAATACATAATACCAGACAGAAATCAAACACGTCTGCACCATATAGGCTGTGGACTGCTTGTTCAGGCCACTTTAACTTTTGACTGGCCAGGCCACTGAGAAATGTCCCACCCCTCCCTATTCTCAGTCTGCGCCTGGTGGGACCCCGAGTGCAGGCCTATTCAATTAGCGGCCCAGAGCCAACCTCCGAGTGGCCCAGGCCCAGGCCACGCCAATGAAATATAAATTTAAGAAAAAAAAATATGAAGGAATGACAGTCTGCAAGCACGCACACCAACAACGTGCGTGACCGTCATCCGTGTGGAGTACAGAAGCGCCCCGCCCGTGTGACCGTTCCAGTTGGCAGAACAGAGTGTTTCGCTAGCATTGCTGTCCGAGAGAAGCATGAGCTTATTAAAGTAGCAGAAGCGGTATGTAAGCAGTGGAGGCATTTATGGTGGTTTTAGTCACCTAGCTTAGCTAACAGGTGTGGTTAGGCTTCATATGCAGGGAAAGGCAAGAGTGACTACTGAACTGCTGAGGATTTACTTCACCAGCTACTACAATATTAACTAATAATTTATGTTCATTATTATGTACCTGGCAAGTTAAGATGACCGAAATTCACAAAGTCAATGACTTTAATCTGTCAGCAGCCTTCAGACAAACTAAATGTGCTAACATTTGGATTTCAAAATAAGGGAGGTTTTTCATGCTGTCTGGTTGGTGAGAAGAGTTCTAAAAAACTAGAAATATATAGAAATATTATAACAGAAATAACTGCATCTTTGGTAATTTAAGTTAATTTATTTCATTAAATATACTTTTATTAATATTTTTTTTGAAATTAGAGTTAAATTATTGTTCTGTTCTGGCTCTGCAAAATTATGGTCAAAAGTGTAAATTGTATAAGGAAAAAAAGTCAAAATTTTACCACAATCTGTTTCAAATTTATTAAAAAAAACAGTTATTTTATTTAAAAAAAGACAAAAATTTAAAATAATCCACAAATTTATAATAAAGTCTCAAATGTACAAGAAGAAATTACAAATTTGAGGAAAATGATTTCAAATTTAGATTAATTTACAGAGAAAAGTAGAAAAGTAAGAAAACTGTTATAAATATTGGAGAAAAACCTCAAACCTTCAAGACTGAAGTCATTACTTGTCATGATTAATAAATCTTGACAGCACACGTGCACGATGCCAAAGCACAGGAGGAACCACACAGGGGGGCACGTTTGAGAGTTTTATTAAATATCAAAAAACCAAAGAGCACAGCTGCAGAAACAGTCACTCACCAGAGGAATGGCCCTGTGGAAAGAAGACACGAGCTGTGAGCAGAGGAATGGAGTAAGGGGAAATGGGCGAGCCAAACTGCCACTTACTTAGAAAATCCAGGGATGACCGGCGGGACCCAGTGGGGAATAGACGAACCAGTAGGGTAAGGGGGGAAGATGAGCTGATGGTGCCTGACCGGGAGGAGTAGGAGCTGAGGATGGTGAGATGTGGCAGGAGAGCGCACGCAGTCCAAGAGACACACCTACATGGTGGCAGCAACCTGAGGAAGGAAGAGAAATAAGGTGAGACAATTAGTTCACACTTATTGTTAGATTTGCTTGCCTGTTTGCGGGCAGTATACCCAGACGAGCCAGCGTTGACTGTGCAGAGAGAGCCTCCTTAAGTACGCTGGCTGATGAGCGGGTGCAGGTGTGTCTTCTGCCTCAGGTGTTGTGATGAGTTAGTGAATGTGAGGCAGAACGGGAGGGGCGCGCTCCTGCTGCCCATGACAGTCCCCCCCCCCCCAGGAACGCCTCCTGGCAGTCCGGAGGGCTTCTCTGGGCTGCGTTGGCAGTGTCAAGCATGAGCCCCTCCGGATGGGACCGAGACCTCCCTCTCGGCCATTGGAAGGAGAGGTGGCATGTACCCTGACACCTCAAACGGTGTGAGTCCGGTCGCTGAGGACACCGCAGAGTTCATGGAGTACTCCACCCAGGTCAGATGTGTGTTCCAGGATGAGGGATTATTGGCTGCTACGCACTGCAAGGCGGCCTCCAAGGACTGATTGGTGTGGTACGCCTGCCCATTGCTCTGCGGATAATTTCCAGACGAAAGACTCACAGTGGTTCCCAGGGTCCGGCAAAAGGACCTCCAGACCTGGGACGTGAATTGTGGACCCTGGTCAGACACAATGTCAATTGGGATGCCATGGACCTGGATGACGTGATCGGTGAGGAGAACTGCTGTCTCTAAGGCCGATGGAAGTTTAGGGAGGACCACCAGGTGTACCGCCTTGGAGAAGCTATCCAAGATGGTCAGGATCACAGTCTTGCCGTGGGAGGAGGGCAGTCCAGTCACGAAATCCACGTCAATATGGGACCACGGACGACCAGGGATAGGGAGGGGGTGGAGGAGACCCGATGGGGGGGGGGGGGAGTCTGACAGGACTTCACAAATTGTTGCACGTCCTGCAACAGTGTGGGCCACCAGAATGCTTGCCGGACGAAGTCCACAGTTTGTTTGATGCCCGGATGGCACGCGAAGCGACTGGTGTGACCCCAGTGGATGACATCGCTGCGGAAGGTGGTCGGGATGTACAGGCGGTTCTGGGGGCACCCTACTGGGACTGGGCCTGACAGACCCTCCACTCGATATCCCAAGTAAGGGCCCCTGGGACGCACAAAGGCGGTATGATGGTTTGGGGGGGAAGGTGGGGCTACCTTTCCGGAATCAAACTGGCATGATAGCGCGTCTGGTTTGGTGTTCCGGGTGCCAGGCCGGTAAGTGATGGTAAAATTAAATCGCTGAAAAAATAGCGCCCAGCGAGCCTGCTTGGTGTTCAGTCGGCGGGCCGACCGCAAGTACTCAAGGTTCTTGTGGTCAGTCCACACGACAATGGGGTGAATGGCCCCCTCTAACCAGTGCCTCTGCTCCTCTAATGCCAACTTAATGGCCAGCAGCTCTCTGTCCCCTATGTCATAGTTCCTCTTGGCTGGCGTAAGCCGACGAAAGAAATATGTGCACGGGCGGAGCCTCTGATTGGAGGGTGTATACTGCAACAGCACAGAGCCAACCCCCAAATCAGACGCATCCACCTCGAGGATGAACTGGAGCTGCGTGTCGACCTGGGCCAAGATAGACGTTTCTGTGAACTGGCACTTTAATTTGGCAAACGACTGTTCAGCTGCCTCAGTCCACCGAAAGGGCACTTTAACGGAAGTCAGCTGCGTCAAGGGCAGTGCCACCCCACTATAGTTCCTGAAGATCCTGCAGTAAAAGCTCGCAAACCCGAGGAAGTGTTGAAGCTCCTTATGGGAGTAGGGAATTGGCCAATCTAACATTGCCTTTATCTTGGCCAGGTCGGCAAGCAGCTCCCCCGCAGCCACGATGAAGCCCAAGAAGGTGGTAGATGTAGTGGAGAACTCACACTTCTCAGCCTTAACGTAAAGCTGGTTTTCCAGGAGCCGTTGCAAAATGGCTCTGACGTGGACCTCATGTTCCTCTGGCGAGCGGGAGAAAATAAGGATATCATCAAGGTAGACAAAGACGAATTGATACAGCATATCACAGAGGACGTCATTTATTAACCGCTGGAAGACAGCAGGGACGTTAGTGAGCCCGAATAGCATCACTAAGTACTTGAATTGCTCCTGGTGTGCTTTAAAAGCCGTCTTCCATTTGTCGCCCCCCGTGAATGCGGACCAGATGATACACGTTCCTAAGGTCTAACTTGGTGAAAACCCGTGAGTGCTGAAGAAGCTCGAACGCTGAATTGATCAGAGGCAAAGGGTACTTGTCTTTAATGGTAATAGCGTTGAGCTCCCGGTAGTTGATGCACGGGCACAGCGAGCCATCCTTCTTCCCGACAAAGAAGAATCTGGCTCCGAGAGGAGCCGAAGATGGCCAAATAAGGCCGGCGTTCAGCGATTCCTTAATATATTGCTCCATTGCCTTCCTCTCCGGGCCAGAAATGCTATATAGCTGGCTGGACGGCAGCCTCGCCCCCGGGACGAGGTCGATAGCACAATCATAAGAGCGGTGAGGCAGCAGCAACAACGCTCTTGATTTGCCAAAGACCTCAGCAAGATCGTGATATGCTAGAGGAATGAGGCTGAGGTCCGGCAACTTGGCCGGAGAGAGGGAAACAGAGAGAGATGGGGAACATTCCGCTGAACGCATACAGTGGGCCAAACAAAACGGGCTCCAAGCTGAGATGGTATTTTTGTCCCAATTGATCATGGGGTTATGCCCGTGGAGCCACGGGTAACCAAGAACCACTGGGGAAGATGACATAGGGAGAACCAGGAACGACAGTTCCTCCCGGTGGTTCCCAGAAAGAAGGATGGACATGAGCACCGTGCTGCGAGCGACCACCGTGACCTCACGGCCAGATATAGTGGTGATCCTCTGACCATGGGGCAATTTACGTGTGGGAATGCACACCTGCTTCACGAACTCAGCAGACACGAAATTATCCTCTGACCCTGAGTCAACCAGCGCCATAGTCCTTCTCTCGACCCCCCGGCAATTGCACAAGGGCCTAAACAGAAAAATTACCAGGGGAAGAAGATTTGGTCCCTTTGTGGGCAGTATACCCAGACAAGCCAGAGTTGACCGCGTGGAGAGAGCTTCCTTAAGTACGCTGACTGATGAGCGGGTGCAGGTGTGTCTTCTTCCTCAGGTGTCATGATGAGTTAGTGAATGTGAGACAGAACAGGAGGGGCGTGCTCCCGCTGCCCACGACATTACTCAAGTTTTTAAGTCGGGGCTTTTTGCATCCTTAACTCTACTAGAAATGTTTGGTTGACTGATATGTGTGTGTAATGGAATGTATAGTTATAAAACACAAGGCGGATAGTGGATATACTGGACAAAGGATGCTGAAGATGGAGCTGCCAGGCAGGAGGAAAAGAGGAAGACCACAGAGAAGATTCATGGATAGGAGGATATGGATATGGCTTTTATGTCTGCACGGTTTTGGGCCTTCTTATCTATCAGAACTACCTTTAACATATGAGCCCCCACGGTCCCTGAGGTCCTCTGGCACTGATCTTTTAATTATTCCTTCTGTCAGAACACGCACCCACGGTGAGGCTGCTTTTAGTTACTATGGCCCACATCTGTGGAACGGCTTGCCGGAGAACATCAGGGCTGCCGAGAGTGTTCATGTTTTTAAAAATAGGCTCAAGACCTACTATTTTAATTTAGCTCTTGATTTGTTTCCTATTTTCTTAATTTCTGATTTTAAATTTATTTTATGTTGATCTTGTTGTAATTGTTTACTTTGTTATTAAATACTATTGCATTTTAAACTCTGAGTTTAAATGGGTGTGTGTGTGTGTTTATGATTGTCTTTTTATTAATAAATTATGTATCTTCTTCTTCTTATTTATCATTGATGGTTTTGTTTATCTTGTTGTCCTGTCCTAGCTCCAGTGTTTCCTCATGGGGAGCCCTCCCACGGGAACTTCCCTGGTTCTGTGTGTGCATATGTCTGTCTGTTTGGGAAGGGGCATAATTGTGTTTTTTAATTTGTAAAGCACTTTGTGCGACAATTTTTTTTTTTTTGTATGAAAAGTGCTATATAAATAAAGTCTTGATTGATTGCTTAATTGTTTTTTTCTGAAAAGGTGGAGAAGGACTCAGCAGCACCAGAGCTGCTTCTGCAGAGGCTGAGATGGTGCAGAGTTCAGAGTCAGACACAGAGTAGGAACCTTCAGGTACAACTTAGAACCACAGTCTTAAATATGTAGATATGCTGTTAGATGGGATGTAGACAGGCTACATAGAATTACTGACTGCTTAAGAAGTACAGGTTTAAGTTTATGTTATTTACATTTTTAATCTCATTCAGCCAAGCAACAAGCTGTGCAGAGAGACAGGGAGAGATGTCCAGATGAGAAAATGATTAATTAATTGACTAAAAAATGTCAAAAAATGAATATTTATCCTCCTACCTAAAGGTTGTAGCCACATTTATAACTAGTTTGACACCTGATATGTCAATATGGTGGTCTACAAATATAGCAGTGATGGTAAACCGGGGTGGCCTGGGATGGAGTCAAATTCCCTGCCTGAATTTTTATCCCAGTCCGCCCCTGGGGCCCACCAAATACAAATTTGCAATTGGGGCCTCCAAAAGCAAAGCACAACAATGTCAGATTATCTTGTAGTCTGCACTAAAAACATTTTGCACATTGATGCTGTGATACCTTTTTTCTATTGACAAAGACTTCTTCATTTTCTTGTGCTGTGACGTGGATGTGTGTTCCGTCAATTACACCGGCCAAACCGGGGAACCCTTCTATGCACATAAAAGCCCTTTTATCATCTTGTAGGGTGCAGAAATCCATAGAGAGAAATATAAATTGTGATCCAATATGAGCTTGCGGTGTGATCACAGTGGCCAGATACCATAAAAGCTGTGATAACTTTCATTTCTGGTGACTTGACATTGTTGCCATGGGTGAGACAGCCATTCACTCTCACAGTCATACCAAAGGACAATTTAGAATCCCCAGTTGATGCCAATTAACCTAACGTGGTTAATTAGGTTAGGTATAATCCAACTCATAATATTTAATTAGCTCAGCGTCATTCATTGTTTCAAGAACATTTCTCCTTTGTCTCAGTCTTTCCTCCATTTTTTCCTCCTCTTTGGAAACTCTTAAGCCTCTTAAAAGTCCTCCTCACTCCTAGCATTTTCTTGGCTTAAGAGCACTTTTAAAGGCTAAGATGCTTTGTGAATAACTTTTATTTTTACTAGGCGCTACTAGGAGCTTCAAAAACTGAACTCTGTCATCCAGGAACTGTTCACTCCAACACACACACTGATCTCAGGGCTGCGCCCGTCACTTTATGTAGCAGCGGACTGCTCTCTTTGCACTACATACCACTTTAACCCTCTGTGTGCCCTGATATGTGCCTTAAGCCACTACATGCTTAATTTTTTATCGCATTTAGTTATTTTGCACACCCTTAGTATTTTTAGTTAGCTTCTGATTGGGGGTTGGTTTTCTTTGCACTGATGTTTGATGTTTAATGTTTGGTATTAGATGCTATACTTTATATTCATATTTCCTACTTAGTGTTTACCTTGCTGCACTGTGGGTCTCAGAGTAACGCAATTTCAATTCTCTGTATGTGCTGCACATATGGCAGACTTGACAATAAAGTTAACTTTGACTTAACTTTGACCTGACTCCTAGCTGTAGGGGGAAAATCCTTACCCTGGATTTACACTGACTCCAGATGCTGTCTGTTACAGCTGCGAACGGGGCCTCCGCAGCATATAGCTCCCATTCTGGTGAATTTTCTAATCCCCACCTGGTCTGGACCACTGCGCAATGAATCCAGCTCGTCAAATTCCGTTCGATAATGAAACGCAGTGAGTCTATTTTTGACAGATGCTGGATCCAATCCACAAGTAAATCCCACTGTATCTCATGATATTTAATAGCTGTTTGCTCATTAAAAATGATTGAAGGATCGTCTGTTATTTTCTGAGGTCTACTCCTCCACCACTGTGTCAGAGAAGGTAAAAACTTGACGTAACATACAAATGCTTCATAGAATTAAAATTAATAGGCTACTTACATTTTATTTAGAGCCCCAAAATCCAGGTGGGAGCCACTACATCACATTTCCTTGTTGTTATCACGTGACCGCGATCAGTTCAGCTCCGTCACTCCCAGGTCTTTCTCGAGATCTCGCGTTATTTTGTATAATTCTTGCGTGATCTTGTATTTCAAACTCTGTTCTCATCCATGCCGCTGCAAAACACAAACAGAGCTGGTAGGGATGAACGCAAGGGGCAATCCGCGCTGCATCTGCAGTGTACTGCATCGGGAGTCAGTGTAAATTCTGGGTTAGAAAATGTCATAATTTTGAGAATTTTCTAAGAATTACATCGTTAGAAGTAACTCTAGAAAACTATGAATATGGGTCCAGATGTTTATCTTCAAATCTGATTTATTCTTAGCACATTTACACACCTTGGAAAAATGTACAGTAGTTTATGAACAGTGGATTAGCGTTTCATTTTTTACATCCAGGCAGAGTGTTTATACAGGTAAGAAGATGATTGCAGAAATACTCCCGATGACCTAATACATTTCTTTGATGGCCTGTAAACTTTATGGCTGCCATTATACTTTCTTTTTTTTTGCCATCTGGCAATAAAAAGCTGCCAGAAAGTATAAATAATATTTGCAATTGCAGAAGCCGAATGTTATTTACAACTGTCTGCCAGATAGCCTCCCAACACAGTACTATTGGAGCTGTGAATCTTCAAATGAATCCTGTGCTCTGCTTTCAGGGCCGTGCTGTCTTCTCCTCACAGGCCAATTAACTCTTGGTGCTCACATGTAACAAGCATGCTAATTGGGTGCTGCTAAAGCCCAAAAGCCAATTAAATTTTTTCTTGGAATAAACAGACCACTACTCTTTGTCTTGTGCTCACTCCTTCTGCTTTTACTGTCCCCCAATGCCTTCCTCTGCTTTTCAATAGTGCAACCACTTCCACCACCTTTATTCTTTCATTAGCATTTCCCAATAACAATGAGCTGAGCGTGGGTAGAGCACGCCATTTACATGAAGTTTCCGGTGAAAGTTTCCACAGTTTGCTGTTTTTGAATAAAAGTAGCACCAGCACCTGATCCCTATATTGGCGACGAATCATTGGAGCCGTATATTGAAGAAGATAGGGAAGGGAAAAAGTTACAAATTCATCCCATCTGAAGTGTTGCTCTTCAAATCTGAAAAGGTGAAGCTTGAAGGTATCAGCTTCCAGTAAAGTGAGTACGCCAAAATATTTCAGTCGCTGACACTTCTCTTACCGTGCATGAAAAGTGTCAGAAATTTGACTTTAGAATGTGTCACAGAAAAATGGGTCAGGAGCAGATTGTGCAATACCAGTATTATGTGTCACTAAGCACGCTGCCATGGGGCCATGGATCGGCGCATCCTTGTTCTTGACACTCTCTCTACGCATCACTCCACAGTCATGGCTGCTGTAACCGGCCGTATGCTTATGTCAGTGCCTCGGTGCACGCTGAAAATAAGCAGCAATGTTTTCTTTCTGTGAAATTCACATATGCCGTAGAACAGGGGTCAGGCTATAGCTAAGGTAGAAAGTGCCATCTCGAGGAATTTTTGACTTAAAGATAATCGGAGCTTCAAAAACCTATTTGAGCCCTAAAATGAAGGTAAAACAGCAGAGTTAAAAGAATTAATGATAGCAGGTCAACATTAGTAATAGGATAGTTTTTCCCCCTCTTAAATATGAAAAATTTCACACATATAGTATTTGAGACTTTTCTTATACATTTCCTACTGTACTTTTTCCTTCATAAAAACGCTTGTATTTTTCTTGCAACTGTGATGTTTGTGGTTTTTCTCTTACATTGTTAGATTTCTTGTAATTTTAATACTTTTTATTGTAAAAATGTCTTATGTGTATAGTATATATATATCTGTGTATTTGCATGTAAGTACAGTGCTATGAAAAAGTATTTCCCCCTTCCTTATTTCTTATATTTTTGCATATTTGTCACACTTAAATGTTTCAGATCATAACACAAATTTTAATATTTGACAAAAATAACCAGAGTAAATGCAAACGATGATTTACTTTATTAAAGGAATAAATACCTATTCACACCTACCTGGCCCAATGTGAACAAGTAATTGCCCCACATTTTTTGGAAAGCCAAGTTCAATTTCACTAGCAACACCCAGGCCTGATTACTGCCAGACCTGTTGAATCAAGAAATCACTTAAATACAACCTGTCTGACAAAGTGAAGTAGTCTAAAAGATTTCACAAAGCAACACATCATGCCACAATCTAAAGAAAGTCATGAACGGGTCTTCTTCTTCTGGCTGCTCCCTTTAGGGGTTGCCACAGCGGATCATCTGCCTCCATCTCACCCTATCCCTTGCATCTTCCTCTGTAACACCAACCCTCTCCATGTCCTCCTTCACTGCATCCACAATCCTTCTCTGTGGTCTTCCTCTTTTCCTCCTGCCTGGCAGCTCCATCTTCAACATCCTTTGTCCAGTATATCCACTATCCCTCCTCTGCACATGCCCAAACCATCTCAGCCTTGCCTCTCTTACTTTGTCTCCAAACCACTCAACCTGAGCTGTCCCTCTATACTCATTTCTAATCTTGTCCCTCCTAGTCACTCCCAATGAAGATTTTAGCATCTTCAACTCTGCCACCTTCTCCTCCATTTCCTGTCTTTTTGTCAGTGCCACCATCTCCAAACCATACATCATCGCAAGTCTCACTACCGTCTTGTAAATCTTCCCTTTCACTCTTGCTGCTATGCTTCATTCACAAATCACCCCTGACACTCATCTCCACCCACTCCACCCTGCCTGTACTCTCTTCTTCACCTGTCTTGTGCTCTTTCCATTGCTTTGGATGGTTGACCCCAGGTATTTAAACTCATCTACTTTCACTACCTCTGTTCCTTCCATCTTCACCGTTACACTTGCCTTCCTCTCATTCACACTCATGTATTCTGTCTTGCTTCTACTGACTTTCATTCCTTTTCTCTCCAGAGCATACCTCATCCTCTCCAGGTTCTCTTCCACCTGCTCCCTGCTCTCACTACAGATCACAATGTTGTCTGCAAACATCATGGTCCTGCCTGACCTCATCTGTCAGTCTGCCCATCATCATGGCAAACAAGACGGATTCATGAACAACAACAACAACAACAACAACAAGAATTCATGGACAGATGAGAAACAAAAATCCAAAACAACATCTAAGAACTGCAGGCCTCACTTCCCTCAGTTTGGACACTGGTCCATAATTCAACAATAAAAAAGAGACTGAGCGAAACCACTGTTGACCAAAAAGAACACAAAAGCTCATTCACATTTGCCAAAAATCATCTTGATGATCCCTAAGTCTTTTGGGAAAATATTCTATGAACTAACGAGACAAAAGTTGAACTTTTTGGAAAGCATGCATCCCATTACAACTGGCATAAAACTGACAGAGCATTTCATAAAAAGAACATCATACCAACAATCAAACGTGGTGGCAGTGTGATGGTCTGGGGCTGCTTTGCTGTTTCAGGACTTGGGTGACTTGCTGTAATTGATGGAACCATGAATTCTGCTCTCTACCAGTAAATCCTGAAGGAGAATGTCTGGCCATCAGTTCTTGACCTCAAGTTCAAGCCCTCCAATGTGGCTGAATTAAAACAATTTTACAAAGAAGAGTGGGCCAAAATTCCTCAACAGCGATGTAAAAGACTCATTGCCAGTTATCATAAAAACTTGATTGAAGTTGTTGCCACAAGGATGACGTAACCAGTTATTAGATTTATGGGGCAATTACTGTTTCACATAGGTCCAGGTAGGTTTGGGTAGCTTTGTTCCTTAATAAATTAAAATCAGTCATTAAATTAACCATTTAAAAACTGCATTTTGTATTTACTCTGGTTTTCTTTGTCTAATATTAAAATTTGTTTGATGATCTGAAACATTTAAGTGTGACATATGGAAAAATATAAGAAATCAGGAAGGTGGCAAATATTTTTTCACAGCACTGCATATGTGATATTTGTTTTTCAGTGGATTATAAGTACTATAAATTATTATATTATAAACTACTATTAATAATCTTAAACAATTTATGGCAACTTGTTATAAATTATTTGTATGGTTGTGTACAGTATATACCATGATATGTAAGTAACTTTCATTATTTATGGTTTCTTATGTGTTTGTTATTTTCTATGTTCCTACTTTCTTTGTGTAGGACCCCAGGAAGAATAGGAACAGTATTCACTGCTGCTAATGGGGATCCAATTAATAATTTAGATTTTTTTTTTTTTCAGATTTAGAGTCCTTTATTAGTGTCATGTGTGGAGCTGGTGTTTCAGCTCTGCTCATGATTTGTGGCTGTAGCTTCTGATTGGTTGCTGATTGGTTCCAGCTGGCGGGTTAGCCCTGAGCCTTGGGTCTCACTAGTCTACAGCCACACCCCTCCCTCTGCCAGGCACTCACCGGCTGTCATTGGTTTCTGTACACACACACACGCACACACACGCACACACACACACACACACACACACACACACACACACACACACTCTTACACAGACTCCTGCCACACACCTGCGTCCACTTGTCACCCATCAGCCTGCTTGGTATTTATTGGGTGACAGTGGGGTCATTCAGTGTCGTGGCGTCAGTCTTCATTGCACAGTCTGATTCATGGTCACCTGCCTATGTGACGTCCTGAAGCGGTTGGGTTCTTTTCCTTTGGATTACAACGGTGTTGTTTTTCTCCAGAGCCCTCTGAGCTCCGACGCCTTATGTAAGTCTCTCCCTGTTATTAACTGCCCTTTTTTCCACTGCCTGGTTCCGCCTGGGAGTGCGTGGGGCTTTCCCTATATCCAACTGGGC
Source organism: Pholidichthys leucotaenia (assembly GCA_020510985.1). Taxonomy (NCBI): domain Eukaryota; kingdom Metazoa; phylum Chordata; class Actinopteri; order Cichliformes; family Pholidichthyidae; genus Pholidichthys; species Pholidichthys leucotaenia. The sequence goes on from CM035837.1 coordinate 373,873,620, forward strand.
TCGGACTCCTAGTGCTGGTGTACCTGACTGTGTTTCCCCAAGTGAACATTTTCCCTGTTTTTTTGTGTGTCTTTGAGTTATCCCATTCTGTTAATAAACTCATTCACTTCACCTGCAATTTGGGCTTGTATTAATCCATATGTTCACTGCAAGATTACACAACGGACATGACAGTACGCCACGACCAAATTGAGCCCAAGCGGTGAAGTGGCGAGTCATTTTTTCATTTTTGTGTGCTTTTTTCCACCTACCTGTTCGGAGCGTGATGTCCTTGTCGAGCCGTTCCCACATTGGCAAGAGTGGATGGGCAGTGGGACATCCCAGTGCGGAGGAGCAGGAGGCAGCCTGGCTGATCTGGGAGTTGCTGGAGGACGCTCATTATGCCTTTGGTCCCGGAGAGCGATTGGCCTGCCTCGATGGAGCGTTACTAATCCTGGGGGCTAATCGGGGCCTCTGGAAATACCCTCAGTATGCTGAACTGCTGTCCGCTGTCTGCGCTCTCGAACAGGCTTTTCCCGACCTGAAGAGAAGGGCTTTCCGGACCAAGCCGAAGCAGAAATGCTCTTCTCCGTCGGCAGCCATCTTCCCTCTGCTCCATCTCCTGCTCCAAGATGGCCGCCACCAGGTTGGCAGCATCGACGTCATCCGGCCCCAGATTCCTGGAGAAACAATCCAGCCCCGCTAACTGCTTCTCTCCCCACACCGAGCCCGGTTATTCCCGCAGCAGAATCTCATCTTCGTATCCTAGCAGTCCCGTCTGCGGAATCCTCCTCTACATCCGCTGCGAGGTCTCCTTCCTCAGTGAGTCCGCAAGCAGTAGAGGGGCGCTTGCTTTCCTCACCGGGGGCTCCCGTTCCTGTGGCAAGAGGGGCGGCTTCCATATTTTCTAAAGAGGGGCCAAACACCATCTTTCCCGGACGGACGGGTGATGATGTCCAAATAACAGCAGCAGCCAACACCTTAATCCAGGAGAACAGGCAAGTTATTTTTCATTTGACTCCCATTAATAATGAAAAATAATGAAATGTTTTGCCTGATTCCCGGTAGGGAGGCTCTGGGAAAGCAGTCCCCTGAGCTCTCCCCACCTGCTGCTGTAAAAACTGGTCACCAGCCCTCTCTCCACTTTCCTCTGTTTCCTCTGTTTGCCCGCTGGAACCGGAGCCTAGCAGTCAGGACCAGGAGGAGCCAGAGGTCCGGGAGGATTGGCCTCCTGAAGCAACGGTGAACCGGACCCCAGCCGCCATGCCAGAGGACCAGTGTGGATCATGGCAGCTGGGGAAATAAAGACTGCAGTTACCATCATGCCTGCTGCGGAGGCTGCCGCAGCAGTGTCAGCGCCCGAACTGAACCTCTTGGAGGCCGAACCTGAGGAGACATCGCCTGGATCGCTGGAGTCCTGGACGGCGGTAGAGCTTGAGCTAAGGCAAGTGCTGTCTTTTGTCTTTCTCCTTTCTATAATAGAGCATTTTTGCCTAGCTTTTGGTGAGGAGAGCCAGCTGCAGCCATACACTGCACCTGAGCTCGCCTCGCCGGCTCTGCCGCTGCCGGCAACTCTGACCCTTCCTCCTCTCTATCTGAGTCCTCTTTCAGGGTCGCCGGAAAGAGTCCACCATTGCCAGATGAGTCTGTGGATCCAGGTTGACGACGGGAGGTCACCGGGGTTCCTGCTGAGGTGGTCATCGGGGGTACCCAGTTCCAGTCCAGGGTGCCCGTAATCGATCGCCTCCTTGCTCAGGTGCTCATGCGGGTCGGCTGGTCCATGGCCAAGAGGGCATTGGGGTCAGCAGTGGCCCAGCCTGGTCCCACCATGGATGCAGCAGGGGTCCAGCCGGACTCCACCGTTGGTGCAACCATGGTTTGGTCAGGTCCACCGTGGATGCAACACTGGCCCAGTCGATGCCCACCGCGGGAGCAATGAGGTCTCCGAAGGGGCCACCACTGGTGCAACTTTGTCCCAGGCTGGGACCACCGCAGATGCAGCCATGGCCCAGCCCAGGTCCACCGCGGGTTCTACAGAGTCTCAGTCCCATGCCGGGACCACCGAGGATGCTACCAGAGAGTCTAGGGACACCAGGGTCATCCCTTCCTTTCTGGAGGTGCTGTGGGTGTTCCTCCTCCTTCTGCTGGGCACCATCGTGGTCCTGTTTTCCTCACCACTTGTGACCGCAGGGGTTTCCCTTCCTCTGTCCTGCCACCCACCTCTCAGTTTCCCAGTGGGTAGACCGCTGCCTCATCTGCCCTTCCGGTCCTGGTGGCCTAATCATGTGGGCAGGTCTCCCGAAAGACTGGGTTCCCTAGCCGGGTGGACCGTGTGCCCTGGCAGGCCACCTGACACTGTTCCACGGGCTGCCTACTGGACCTTGGACTCTGGTCGGCCCCCTGAACTGTGGGACTCTTGGGATGGGGTGGGTTAGTTTTGTTTTGGGGTTGGATTTGTTGTGCTTTTTTGTGTTTTGTTGTTCTTCTTGGTTTATCCCTCCTAACCTGTTCCCCCTCACCTCCCGCCCTGGTTGGTGTTGGTCTTGGGGGGGGGGGGGCTCTGTCATTTGTGGAGCTCGTGTTTCAGTTCTGCTCATGATTTGTGGCTGTAGCTTCTGATTGGTTGCTAATTGGTTCCAGCTGGCGGGTTAGCCCTGAGCCTTCGGCATCCGCCAGTCTACAGCCACACCCCTCCCTCTGCCAGGCACTCACTGGCTGTCATTGGTTTCTGTACACACACACACACACACACACTCTTACACAGACTCCCGCCACACACCTGCGTCCACTTGTCACCCATCAGCCTGCTTGGTATTTACTGGGTGACAGTGGGGGCATTCAGTGTCGTGGCGTCAGTCTTCATTGCACATCATTGTCTGATTCATGGTCACCTGCCTATGTGACGTCCTGAAGCGGTTGGGTTCTTTTCCTTTGGATTACGACAGTGTTGTTTTTCTCCAGAGCCCTCTGAGCTCCGACGCCTTATGTAAGTCTCTCCTTATTATTAACTACCCTTTTTTCCACTGCCCGGTTCCTCCTGGGAGTGCGTGGGGCTTTCCCTATATCCAACTGGGCTCGGACTCCTAGTGCCGGTGTACCTGACTGTGTTTCCCCAAGTGAACATTTTCCCTGTTTTTTGTGTGTCTTTGAGTTATCCCATTCTGCTAATAAACTCGTTCACTTCATCTGCAATTTGGGCTTGTATTAATCCATATGTTCGCTGTGAGATTATGCAGCGGACATGACAGTTAGTCCCACAATGGGGAAATTACAGGGCATCCACATGAGTGGATGAGGCAGCCACTAGTGCGGCGCCCAGCCCTTTCACCATTCACACACACATTCACACCTGGGGCCACTTTAGAGTCTCCAATTAACTTAACTTGCATGTTTTTTGGCATGTGGGAGGAAACCGGAGAAATCACAGAGTAAACCCACGCAGACACGGGGAGAACATGCAAACTCCATACAGATCACTGTTGGTCGGGGGCTGGGATCAAACCCGGGATCCCCCGGCCAAGGGTGAATTGCTGGGCTGCCGCAGTGCTAACCACTCCGCCACGGTGCTGCCCAATAAATAATTACAACATAATATATGTATAGTTATAATTATATATATGTAATTAATAAATAAACAAATAAGTAAACAAACAAACAGGAAGTTACTTGTATGTGTGAAAGAACTTCATATGGCTCCTCAGCCACAGGTTGCACACCCCTCCCTTAGACTTACAGTAACAATGGGTATAACAAAACTTTTATGGGGAATTTGCAAGGTGGCAGGAGGCATTTCGTATCTGCAAACGGTATGCAAAATGTAACTAAGTGTAAACCATTTCTATATTATAGTATCTGAGTAAGATTTGTTAATTGTTGTAGTAATGACTTAGCAGTATTCCAGTGTTCACCTGTATTTTGCAGTGTCACACCACCTTATCAGCAGATCCACTGAGCCCCTCTCCAGCAGGTCCACTCCTGGACAGAAATGCGGTAGTTTAAACTAATTACCCTTGCCGCACAGGGCCTTTACCCATTCTTTTAAGGGGACAAATTGTGTTCTGTTGCCGATCAATTTGTCCTCTGTGCCAGATTTGTCAACCTCCAGTGCCCCTGAGCAGTTACCATTATGAAGCAGGGAAAAAAAGGCCTGGGCACTGGACATGAGACCTCTGCTAAGGCTCCCCTTGCTCTCCTCATCATCAATTACGTCTATATCATTTTCTTTCTGCTGCCCGCTTTAGAAAAGAAATTAAAAAGGGCCATTGTTTTTCTTATCCCCTGGGATGAAAGCATTTACTACGCTGCCGCGCCGTGCTCGGCCATTCTGCCGATTAGGGAGTGAATGGAATCACAATTGAGGGATGCACTCGGCATTGTCACCTATTATGTGGCTGGTGGCCCTGAATATTGTGCAAAAATTAATTTTGTTCCATCTGATGGGATTTTCAACCTTGGAGAGTGCGAAATGTTAATCCTGGCAGGCAAGCGGGGGGACATTGTGGAATGTCTGGCTGTTTTACAGACTAATGTGGACAGGGCACAAACATAGTTGATTGTAGGAGCCCCTTTAACCAGCCCATAAAGATGGCAGGCCAGAGGCAGTGGACAGATCGGCTGGAGAGATATCAGTTTTAAAAGGCTGCAGGGCAGGGGGAGTTTGGGTGTTCGGAGGATGCCAACAAGCAGATCCATTTGTCCTCTTCATCTTGAACATAACAGGTTGTTGCGATAGAGGTTAGGTTGCAGACTTTTCAAGGAGAAACATTTACCACATCTTAACGCGTCGGAAATTGTCTGTTATTCATCACGCAAAATCCAAAATATGCCACCATTTGAAAAAATTAAATCTATTCCGGTAAAATGTAGGAGAAACACATCTGCCCTTGAGATAAGAGGCCCTTGATCATTCACCGAACACGTTTTATTGTTGTCAAAATATCTAAATAAAAAAGTTAGATTAGATATGCAACTGAAGGAAATAGATCAAGTGAAAAGAAGAAAACCTTGACTGAGAAAAATATGAATCCCACATTCTAAAATTTTAAACCCTGAATCTTGGGTAATGATTCTGGAAAGATGAAAGTCTGCCTTAATGGTTGGATTTTCATTTTAATACGTGCTGAAGGCTGAGCAGTTCCTTCACAACCTTCCTCCACTTCAACGTGTTTGCTACCCTTCCCTTGCTGACAGGTGGAGTTGGGCTCCGCCGTGCATGCTCTCCTGCACTAATTTATCCGCTTCTTTAGCTGTAATGAGGCAGAACTGGTAAATGTGGGGACAGCATTGTTAACATTGCTGCTTCACTGAGGAAGAGAGGAAGGCTGACAAATAGTGGAGAAGGATGGAAATGAGGCCCGTGTGCTGTCATACCTCAAAGAATTATGCATTTTCGTCTTTATTCAGGCTGGATCACTGTCTTAGTTAAGCTGCATATGACATTTTCCAAACCAATTAAACATCAAAGTTTCTGATGTTTCAAGATTTGGTTGTTTGGCAGTAACAGCCAGACAAAAGGAAATACACAAAACAGACCAACAAAAGAAGTGAGGCTGGATTTTTTTTTTTTCTTAAAGGTCCCATTCACTCAAACATAGTGAGTTTTAACTTTATATGACTACAGTAAAAATATTAAAATCTCTCCACTTAAAAATAATTATGTTTTAACATGTCGGCAGAATCCGGTTTTGCTCTGCCGGGACCTCTTTCCCTACGTCACTGGCAGATGAGCCGGTCTCCAGTTACACCCCATCGCTGTGCTATTGGCTGTGACCATTCGGTCTCCACCCAGAATGTGATCTCAAAATTAGCTTACCAAGCATGGTTTAAATTGTTAGATTCTTTAAATTCCAGTCACCCAAATAGACATCTCTGTTCCCACCTGGTTTACTAATTCATAGTCGATACTATATATTGCACCATTCTGGCTTATTTTGTTATATTTTTGGTGTAATGGCAGATGAGCTATTAGCATTAGCTTTTCTACATGGTTGGACTCAGTCATCCCTATCATTACCAAAAAAAGTTGAAATGATCCACTGAGTCGAACAGAAACTCAGCTGCTGTGAGTATTCTTGCATTTTGGGGCCATTTTAAGTATCGGTGACATAATTCTCGTGAGTTGCATTTACTCATTTCCTCTGAATTAACATCAGTATTGCTATTAAAGTGACTGCTGATGGTTTGAAATCACCAGGCTGTGCGCCAATAAACCAATAATCCAGATAGTTTTATGCTCCTTTAAAGAGCTGTTCCATCAAGAAGTTGCAGTCATGTAATCCTTTTCGATAACTTTTGTGTTTGGCACTATGAGTGTAACTGCTGTGGCAGTGATACAAACGGCCATAACAGCCCCCCCGCCGCCCATATACCACGGTGTCAATTTGATGCCTTAACACCGAGGCTAGATTTGTAGCTTGTGGAACCCCTCAGTCACCGTAGGCCCATAGTGTTTGTGTACACAGCCCTATGGAGGAGACTGCCATCCCAAATGTGTTGTGTTTTTTATGTAAGCTGTCATAACTAGAATGTGGTGATAAACCTTAATTGAAATAATAGAGTAAGTAAAACTTGAATGATAGTTTAGTGTGAAGAAGATACATTTATGTTCACTCTTTTAATATACTGTAACTCATTTTTCTCAGCTGAAAAAAAAAATAGATGTACTTGAATGGTTTGAGTTAAACTTAAATGATTGAAGGCAACTGGTTTCCTCAAATGCTTTGAGTTGAACTAACCCATCAGGTTTTACAGTGTAGGTGAAAAAAGGGTGGGGTTAACTGGGCTAGGGCTGCAGCTATCGATTAATCGGTTAATCAAATTGGCTTTTTTGTGGTTTTTTTTCTTTTGATTGAAGACCTTTGACCAAAATCTTGCTGTTTATGTATTAAGCAAACTTGCACTGACCAACCTGTGCTGAACCTTCTTCCCTAAAGAGTGGTATCAGACCCTTCCCTCCTGCCCCCCCCCCCCATCCCCACGCACACACACACACACAACACACTTTAGGAAAGAAGGTTCAGCACAGGTTGGTCAGTGCAAGTTTGCTTAATACATAAACAGCAAGATTTTGGTGAAAAGGTCTTCAATCAAAAGAAAAAAAAAGACACAAAACGCTTATTTGCTTCTTTATTAATTGATTAATCAATAGCTGCAGCCCTAAACTGGGGCTCATGAGCATTTAAAGAGACATCAACTGAACTGAACTTCAGAGGAAGTCTGCAAAAGATGATTCACAATGATGCCGCAATAATTAAATTATTAAATAAAATTTGACCAAAGTATGCCGCAGACATTTCATCAAGACCTGTGGGAACTGTCAACACATGGGGAAAAGTGCAGCGAATGGGACCTTTAAATGCCATCAGCCCTGTGGTGTGTATATTAAACTTATTCAGTTTTAAAAGCCCATCTACAATAAAACTTCGAAGCGGTGCATGTCTCATAGGCGTCGAGGCGACCTGTTTTAATTTCCTTTACTTCCATTTCCTGTCCTGTCCTGTTCTTGATTTGGACCCTAAGGGCCGGAGACATCCAGCAAATCTACGCACATCCATTCAGAGACGCGAGAAGTAGAGAAGAAAAATGAAGTTGCTGAGTTCAGCGTATCACTCTGGCTGAGTGAGTTATCAAACGCTGCAGTCAATCAAGCGTAAACCTGGTGTTGATGTGAACATAATCTCCACTCACACACGTACAGAGTTGAAATAAGCATATCTATAGCTGACATTTTTTTTGGGGGGGGGGGTGTTTTAGGGAAGGGTTAAAAAACAGGGAAAGTATTGCAGAAACAAGGAAGTAGATAAATTGATGAGTCATCAGGAGAGAGAGAGACAGGGCCCACTAGAGGAGAAGCATCCTTGCATAATTAACACCCGAGCATCACCAGGACAAACTCCTCCATCAGCGTGTCCAAAGGATTAACTACGCCACGCTCCTCTTATCTCCCCCATTTGGTTTAAGAAAGAAAATGACCTTGCGCTTGTTTACATGCTGATTAAAGACAGGAGGGAGGGAAGGAGACGGCGAGAAAGTCAAACTGTAATCAGAAGAGTTTGTTAAGTGAAGTATTTTCGGCGGCGCGCTCTCGGCAGATACGGCGGGCTGCAGCCAGACTGTGCGTGTGTGTGTCACGGCAGCGAGGAGGAAAACAACCGCATTGATGTACCAGCTAACGAGCAATAAGTGGGCTGGCACAAAAGGAGTGCGCGTGCACGTGTGTGCCCGCTTGTGAAAGCGGTGTGTGATAAAAAAGCATGTTGGGCGTGTGGGCGGTTCCATTAGTTAGTCTGCCTGTTTCATTGCACTGGGAATAGCTGCCGTTTGAGTTGCTGTGAGTCAGTCCATACTATACAGTATATGTATGTGCGCGATGTGCGTGTGAGGACTCTTATAATCTGTTTTTCTTTCTAAAGCAACTCTGAATTTAAGACCTTTGTAGTAAAGGCAATTCTGCAGAGTCATTCTGTTGTCTTTAAGAAGAAACGAGGCATAGCGCTCCTCTTCTCTCGGCTTGTTTGGTGATATTTCTTCTGTTATTTTTCAAAGGCCACATCTCAGGAGCTCTCTCTCTCTCTCTCTCTCTCTCTCTCTCTCTCTCTCTCTCTCTCTCTCTCTCTCTATTGTTTCCATCCCGCTCTTAAATATTTTGCATCACTATCGAGGATAACTCTGTTTTATCTTTTAGCACTAGCTGCCCCTCTTTGGTGGATTTAAAAAAAATCATAACGGCGTAAAGCAATATAATCAACAGTGTCCGCAAACATAACAAGGCTACACAAGCCTTGTGAGGAACTTTTTTGTTTACTTTAAGATAAGATAAGATAAGATAAGATAAACCTTTTTTAGTCCCACAATGGGGAAATTCCAGGATTGCAACAGCACAGGGATAGCAACACTCAGAGCAATAATTTAGAAGATAAGAAAATAAGAGCAGTGAATATACATATGTACACATAAATATATAAATATATATAAACAGTGCGGAGCATTGTAGCTAAATGGAGTAAACACCATAACAGTCTATTTAGTTACCCCACATAGTATGAATATGTACCCATACATATTGTCACCCTCCGTAGCGACTGATATTGTCCTAGTTGTATACTAGAGGGTGTGGAGAATGTGGAAGGACGAGGCTGAGTTTATTTCTCAAGTCAGATTTATTCACATTCTCCAACATCATCCAAAAACAGAAAGAGAATGAATCCCCCAACATCTGTCCCTTTTATACCCAGGACATCAAAACACACAGTCACATGGTACTTAATCCCAGTAACAATGTAACTTCCTCCCAATCTTAACACCCCCCACCTCCAGTCTCTGGTCTCTGGGCGAAATCCCCCACAGCTGTCTCTTTGCATGCCAAAGACTAGACTTTCACACCTTCGTGTTATCTCCAGAGCGGCTCAGTCCTTTGTTCCGTCTCAGATGTGAAGCCTAAGGTGGTATACGTATGAATCATGCAGTGATATACATATGTGCATATATGTGCCCCACAAGGGGACCATTTTGTGTAAGTCTGTTGCGTCTTTTGCGTTCAATACTATTAGGTTGTAACGTTTTATTTTTACTATCTCTGCGAGCAGCCCTGCTTAGGTTATAAAATCTGACAGCCGTAGGTAGGAAGAACCTGAGAAACCTCTCGGTCGCGCATCTAGGATGATGTAGTCTACTGCTAAATGAGCTCCTCGGTGTGTTCTGTATGTCCTGCATAGGGTGGAACTCGGACTCGAGCAGAGATGACAGCTTAGCCACCATCCTTCTCTCTCCTGTCTCCTCCACTGGGTCAAGGCGCTGCCCCAGGACAGAGCTAGCTTTCTTGATCAGTTTGTTCAGTCTCTTCCTATTGGCTGCTGTGATGCCGCTGCCCCAGCAGACCACTCCAAAAGTGATGGCTGATGCCACCACCGAATCGTAGAAGGTCTTCAGGAGCACTCCTTGTACACCAAAAGACCTGAGCCTCCTCAGTAGGAACAGCCTGCGCTGTCCCTCCTTGTAGAGTGCGTCGGTATTGTGTGACCAGTCTAGTTTATTGTTCAAATGAACACCCAGGTACTTGTAGGATGTCACCATCTCAATGTTTGTTCCCTGGATGTTTACTGGTGCTGTGAGGGGTTGTCCTTGCCTGCGGCAGTCCACCACCAGCTCCTTAGTTTTTCTCGCGTTGATCTGGAGGCAGTTCTGATGGCACCAGTCCACGAAGTCCTGGATAAGTCCTCTGTACTCAGCTTCATCTCCGTTGGAGATGAGGCCGACGATTGCAGAGTCGTCAGAGAGCTTCTGTAGATGGCAGTGTGTTGTGTTGTGTGAGGAGTTTGCAGTGTAAAGGGTGAACAGGAAGGGAGCCAAAACCGTTCCCTGGGGGGCCCCCGTGCTGCTGATGAGCGTGTTGGACACACAATCCTGGGTTCTCACAAACTGTGGCCGGTTTGTGAGGTAGTCCAGGATCCACAATGACAGGTGCTGGTCCACCCCTGTGCACAGCAGCTTGTCCCTCAGGATCACCGGTTGGATGGTGTTGAAAGCACTGGAGAAGTCAAAGAACATGATCCTCACCGTGTTCCCAGGCTTCTCCAGGTGGAACAGGGAACGGTGAAGGAGGAAGATCACTGCATCCTCCACCCCAATGCCATGCTGGTAGGCGAACTGGAGTGGATCCATCGCTGGACCCACCAGGGGGCGGAGGTGAGCAAGGAGCAGTCTCTCCAGGGTCTTCATCAGGTGAGACGTCAGGGGCTTTTAGAGACTTTTATGGGCTTTTTAAGCGCAAACATGCTTCACTACTCACTGCAGACAATTTCACCTTTTGATTTTTTTTTTTTTTTTTTTTTTTTTTTTTTTTTTTTTTTTTTTTGTTACTTATTTGTACCCGTAGGTAGACTTGGTTTGCAGTTTGGTGACAAGCCACCGGCTGCTGGTCGCTGCGTGCGCGAGCGCCCTAAACCTACATGTTTTTGGTGTGCGGGAGGAAACCGGAGAAATCCCGGAGTAAACCCGCGCAACACGGGGAGAACATGCAAACTCCACACAGCTCACTGTTGGTCGGGGGCTGGGATCGAACCCACGATCTCATGATCCCCGCGATCCCCCGGCCGAGGGTAAAACTGTGCTGTCACAGTGCTAAACCACTGCGCCACCGTGCAGACAATCAATGAGTGTACGTAGGTGGTCTGTCTCTTAGGGCTTTGCGATATGGGTTAAAAAGTTTTCATGCCACATTCGATTTCCAGTTTTAATCGGCTTTTTCAAAACTACAAAAGACAAGGACTTATTTCACATATGTTCTTTAAATTAAAAAAACAAACAAACATGATTTCCTATTGAGAATAAAGTATAAACCTGACTTTAACCAAACCATCCATCCATCCATCCATAACATCCATCCAGGTCGTGGAGGAGGCAGTTTAAGTAGAGAAGCTCAGACTTCCCTCACCCAGGCCACCTCCTCCAGCTCCTCACATTCAAAGCGTGCAGGAGGCATCCTGATCAGACCCCAAAACACTGAGGCGACTGTGAAATGGCAGAAATGTGTGCTTGGAGGTGTGCATTGTGCGGACTGTATGCGTGTATGTTTATGCTGTTTTTACACATTTTATACATACATTTTGAGTCTACATATTTATGAATGATGTTCTGACTGGCTGGGTATTTTTAAATTTCATTGTTTATGGGACAGTGACAAATAAAGCTTATTCTATTCTATTCAGCTGGCCCCTTTCGATGTGAAGGAGCAGTGGCTCTACTCAAAGTTAAAACCCATCATGTTACTTTATGTAAAATAAATGAAAGCGCCTGACTGATGTCCGCCGCCATGTTTTGCCACATGTGGGTTGGCGCCAGAGAGAAACAGGGTGACGGTCAGAGCTGGAAGCTACGTGAAAGGGAAAATCTATTTTCACAATTTTCATTTTTTGACATTGTTCTGACAAATTAATTTGTATTTCAATTTAGAATTGATTTTATTGCCCAGCCCTAGTTTGTGGGTTTTCTTATTGAGAGCCTTGAGTCAAGCAGTTAATAGTCATTAATTAAAAAGTATTAATTATTGAAGTGTGGATCAAACACAGGACTTTTACATTTCTGAATTTCTTGGTTGGGTTTTATGGGTCCAGTTTGTGATGAAGTGATAATGACCCCACACTGCTACCATGTTGTACTTAAAAATTAAATTAATCCAGTAATTAATTAAAAAAACTGCTTAACTGAAGGAACACATAACAGTCTTAAGCATTCAGTTAGACATTTAATAATTCTTTCTTCCAATTATTCTTCGCACCTTTCATGTACCTTTTTCTTGTGCAGATAGAGCTTTTTTTTATTTTATTGAAACACAATTTATTCTATTTATTTTGTGTATACTAAATAAATTATCAGTCACAGCATATCTATGTAAGACATTCTAAATGTCTGTAAAGGGAATGTTTTTGCTTCATTGAAAGTCCATCAACATTATTATTATTTTTTTTTTACAATTTTTTTGCCTATCTTAGTTCATTAGTCTAATTATGAGAGTAATTTGTCACTCATGTTAAAAATTAATTACTCAAATATGAGTCAAAAAAAGTCATTTGAGTAAGAAAGTGTCTACTAAAACATAATTTGGTGGTGAATAATGCCTTTACTCTCACCATTTTGTAAGGCTTTTGTCTTAACTTTGTGACTTATAAATTTCAAACTTTCTTTGCATAAATTTCCAGCTTCTTTAGTTTAAATTCACTCATAAATGCACTTTTTCATATGAATTTGTATTTTTTAATCATAAGTCTGTAACTTTTCTCTCGTACATTTGAGACTTTATAGTCATAATTTGCAAGCTTTTTCTCATAAATCTAAAAAGTTTTGAATTCTTTGAAAAAAATTACAAGCCAGAATTTGACAAGCTGAAAATCTGGTATGACAGGCATGACTGATATTCAGTTGAACCTGATGTTGAAATCTTCGTGTTGAGTAGATTGCCTTTCAGAATAGCTCGCTTTCAGAAACTTTTCAGACATCTGTGAAGCTTCTGAGTCCTCTCCTCTGCTGGCTGGAGCGACATGACGAGCAACAAAATCTCTGAGAAGAATTTCTTTATAACATTTATAATCACATTTACAGGTATTTTATCAGATTTTCAGATTTTTCAGACTTTATCAGATTTTTGAGATCAAACATCTCATTGCCACCGTGAGGCATTGCGTGCAGAATTCCGAGGAAAAAATAAATCCAATCCATCCTGGAACAAGGCTGCAATAAAACTTATTTCCTATGAATTTGAATTTGATTTGTGACTCTTTTTTACTTAAGTTTGCAACTTTTTTCCTTGTCATTTTGCCAAAGAGTCATTTCTGATTAGAGCAAATTGTAAGTTACTGTATAATTGAAAACATTTCTACCCAGTTTGAAGTCAAAAGTTGCTCAGAGTGCAACCAAATCTACTTGAGTAAAAGTACTATTTTCTTCTTCATAAATTTACTCAAGTAAAATTAAAAATTGTCTAAAAGAAAGTTACCCGAGTACATGTATTTGAACATAAGCATAAAGCGGGTCAACTAGCCATTTTTGCGCCCTAGGTTAGATTAGGGTCCGCTGTAACTTTGCTTCATTTTGGTACAGCCGCTCTCACTTGTTTCTTTACATAACACACACTGGTACTTGCATGAGTGAGAGGTGTGGATGGGGCCCCTTTAGGGAGTTCTGCACTGGCCTACCACTGTCACTGCAAACTCTCCACATTGTCACTGCTGTAGTGAGTCAAAGTTAAAAAAAGTTAAAAAGTCAAAGTTGGCACCTCTAATTATTACTACTATTGTTTTTATGCTGTTTATTTAAATAAAATTAAGGGCTTGCAGCAGTGTCCCACTCCAGCAGGTGGCGCCCTAGGCAACCACCTAATATATACTGTATATGGACTATGCCAAAAGCCAGCCCTGACTGTAAGACGGCCAAATGGCCAAACGGGCAACGTATTTCAATGACATTATAGTAACTATAACATATTAAACTATGGCAACACAGGTAAACAAAAATGTATAAAATACTGTGTGTGACATGTTGATGACTGGAGACTAATACAGGGGTCCAGATAATGTATCTTCGTGGTTATTACAGTGTCCACTCACATAGTCATCTCATCATAGACCGGTAGATAGCCAGACAGAGAGAAAATGAGAAAAAAGAAATAAGAAAAGATCCCGAAGAGTGAAAGGTGAAATGAGGGTGCACAGGGCCCCGCTAGTTTTCGTTCAGCCAGCCCCACCAGTGAAAAGGAAGGCTCTGACAGTGAGGTGTCAGAAATAGCACCAAGGCTAACACCTCACCTCTTGGTTATTAATGCACGGCTCTCATACAGTTGCCTTCCCATCACACAGGCACCCACACAAACAACACGACACACACCGACAGAGAACCAGTGAGCATACACCTCATCCAAACACACACCTGCGCAGGCTCAGACACACACACAGTAACGCCACATTTCAGATCAATATTGCATTACTGTGGTATGTTCTCCGCTGAGAGGTTACTGTGATAGGTGAAGGGTGTGGGTAGAAACCGTCTTTTCTGTCTGTGCAGTGGCCAGGCACACGGGGTAGATCTGAAGAGACTTCACAGCCCTGACAGCAGGTCTCACCTCCCGGCTTCATTGCTGTCAGTCCCCTGCCCCATCCAAGGCTGTGGATCCGGCCTATGATCATTTATAGAGCGGGTGCATAGTGATGTATAGATTGTTCGTGTGTGTAAGTGGGCACGAGCCATATCCAATTTTGTCCTTTTATTTGGCATGTCTTACGAATCATTTGTACAGTTTTGTACTGGAACGAACAGCCCCTTAGATGTCTGAAGATCTGCATTTTTAATAGCATTTAAAACCCTATACAGTGAAAGCAAAGTTTGCATATGTCAGATGCTCGACTGCGTTTCTTGATTAGAGCTGACGTGTATGCTCAGGTTAATTTGTATGGATGTGTGCGTGTCAGGATATATATTTATGCATGCCCGTCTAAGTTTTTTTTTAGTGTGTGTGTGTGTGTGTGTGTGTGTGTGTGTGTGTAAACCAGGAGGAGTGACGTCCTTGGTGCTGAATGAAGCTCCAGCTTTTCCATTTAAACTGTATCATTAAAAACAGGCGGAGAGGCAGGGGAGACGACCCCTCCACACCTCATAAAGTGTGAGTGCCATGCCAGGCGAAGTGCCACGCACTGCTGCGTTTACGGCAAGCCAACACACTCTTTACACGCCTCGTCCTCTCTCTCCCCCTCCCTCAAATCTCTTTCATGGCTATCTGTTTATATGATATTACTCACTGTGTGCTTTCCTATTTTTTCGACTTTGCCCCTGCTAAGTATTGACTGGTATTTCAACTGCTCCCCTTAATTCCCCTCCCCCCTTTTTTCTCTGTCAAATTTCACCAACAAGGAGTTGGAGCGTAACATTAAAAGGGTATAATCAATGGAAAAGCACCACTTAGGGAGCCCATTTGATGCATACTGTAGGGCAGAGTTGATTCAAGGGTGTAGATTGAGTCAAGCCTCATTTCATATCCTCCCCAATTAGTCATCCAGCTTGTGCCCTCTATAACCCTCTATTCTCGAGAAGCACCGGGGCAGACGTGCTCTCGTTTCGCACTAAACTATGGATGAGTTAATTTTTTTTTTCACCCTCGTAGTCCCAGAGCTTTTTCTACAAGAAGATGGAACCATATTTTCTCCCCCCCCCCCCCCCCCCCCACCGTCTCTCCTTTGCTGCGAGCTAAGGCAGACAGACAACCCTCTTCTCTAACCTCTACATCTCTTTTCTCACCTCCTCCGTCACTCCCTCACACTCGTATCTTTCAACTTTTCCATCCATTTTCAGTTCGCCATAAATCTCTACCCAAATCCTACTTAAACCTGCATCAGCAGCTGTCCTTAAAACTCCATTATCTACAATTACTTCAGCATTAGGGAGCCAGAGCGCACCTGCCCCCACATAAAAGTGCCCTCACCTAAAAATATTAAACCTACCCGTAAGGGATTTGAGCATTTTTTTTTATTTTTTTCTCCCTTTGTTGTACCTGAAGGGCAGCTGCCCCCATAGCAAGGCTTGTGAACCAGAATGCCAGCAGTCTGGATTAGTGCTTGATTAGTGGGTGGGCTTATGAACACGGCCTGGGTGTGCAGTATTTAGATGGGAGTGATCACAGGAGGAGGGTCAATGGCCCTGGCTGATTGCAGGAGAGTGCCGATGGGCTGCAGCGCGTGTCATTATTCGCGTGACTATACGACTCGTTGCGTGCATGTGTGTAAGGGCCCCTTTACAAAGATGGAGATTGTTGAGAAATCAAAAAATTCATCCAAGCTTTCAAGGATCTCCTGCTGCCTCAGAAAAGGCATTTCTGTATAAATGTGAATGATTCTTCTGTGATTTTCATGATGATCTACAGGTGCATCTCAAAAAATTAGAATGTCATTGAACAGTTGATTTATTTCACTAATTCAATTCCAAAAAATGAAACTCCTATATGATATAGATTCATTATACACAGAGTGATATATTTTAAGTGTTTATTGCTTTAATTTGGATGGTTATGGCTTACAGCTAATAAAAACCCAAAATTCCATTTCTCAAAAAATTAGAATATTACATAAAATTAATTTTAAAAAATTGATTTTTAATAGTATGTCCATGTACACACTCAATGCTTGGTTGGGGCTTGTTTTGCATGAATTACTGCATCAGTGTGATGTGTCATGAAGGTGAACAGCCTGTGGCACTGCTGAGGTGTTATGAAGGCCCAGGTTGCTTTGATAGCAGCCTTCAGCTCATCTGCATTGTTGGGTCTGCTGTCTCTCATCTTCCTCTTGACAGTACTCCATAGATCCTCTATGGGGTTTAGGTCAGGAGAGTTTGCTGGCCAATCAAGTACAGTGATGCCATGGTCATTAAACCAGGTTTTGGTACTTTTGGCAGTGTGGGCAGGTGATCCATCCATCTTCTACCACTTTTCTGGAGGTCCGGGTCGCGGAGGCAGCAGTTCAAGCAGAGAAGCCCAGACTTCCCTCTCCCCAGCCACCTGCTGCACCTCTTCTGAGAGGATGCCAAGGCGTTCCCACGCCAGCTGGGAGACATAGTCTCTGCACTGTGTCCTGGGTCTGCCCCGGGGTCTCCTCCCAGTGGGACGTGCCCGAAACACCTCAAATGGGAGGCGTCCAGGAGGCATCCTGATTAGATGGCCAAACCACCTCAGCTGGCTCCTTTCGATGTGGAGGAGCAGCGGTTCTACTCTAAGCCTCTCACAGATGACTGAGCTCCTCAACCTATCTCAAAGAGTGAGTCCAGCAATCCTATGGAGAAAGCTCATTTCAGCCGCTTGTATCCACAATCTCATTCTTCCGGTCATTACCCAAAGCTCATGACCATAGGTGAGGGTAGGAACATAGACTGACCAGTAAATCAACAGCTTTGCCTTAGAACTCAGCTCCCTCTTCACCACAACAGACTGGTACAACGTCTGCATCACTGCAGATGCTGCTCCAATCTGTATGTCAATCTCCCGCTCCATTCTCCCCTCACTCGTGAATAAGACCCCGAGATGCTTAAACTCCTCCACTTGGGGCAGAAGCTTTTCCCCAACCCAGAGAGGACAATCCACCCTTTTCCAGCTGAGAACCAGAAGCAGATGCCATGTCCTGCTGGAAAATAAAATCAGCATCTCCATAAAGCTTGTCAGCAGAGGGAAGCCTGAAGTGCTCTAAAATTTCCTGATAGATGACTGTACTGACTTTGGACTTGATAACACATAGTGAACCAACACCAGCAGATGACTGGTGATGGCTCTCCGACTCATCACTGACTCTGGAAACTTCACACTGGACCTCAAGCAACTTGGATTCTGTGCCTCTCCACTCTTCTTCCAAATCAACTTTTCAATCACATTCTAATTTATTGAGATGCACCTGTATAGAGATCTTTGAAAGCTCCTTGAGCAATCGCTGAAGGATTATTGAGAGTTTCTTGGGCAACCAAAGACGTACACACACACACACACACACACACACACACACACACACACACACACACACACACACACACACACACACACATATTTTTAATGATGTTGGCGTTATCACATTAATCGGCCTTAACGCTTCACCCCTATTAACGACGACAAATTTTTTGATTGCGGTTAACAGCAGTTAACAGCAGAAAGCACGAACAGTACTTTTTTGGCCTAGTTGCCCTCCGTACCAGAAGCGGCTCTGCAGCCTTAGACGCTGGCCGCAGCATACAACTATTGTGAAGTCAAACAAGTTGGATCATAGCCATGGAAATTCCCCAAAATGCTGTCATGTTTAAGTTTACAATGTTATCTGTCGGAGCTGTCACCTGGATAATTGTCACAGCCTCCTCCAAAACTTCACCTGGATGCCGGTTTGGAAGCTGGCTAGCCGGCTAGCAGCATAAACAGCTACACGCTACGGTTGTAGGGTTGTAGCTCGCTGCCAGCAGCTGACATGGACAGACACTCCACCTGTTTCATCCTCATAGCTTTGGGTCCAACTGTCAGCAGGTGAGTAGCAGTCTAAAATTTTCAAGCTGTGTTTGTAATATCCACTCACTCCCACGCCCTGTTTTTGCAGCATGGTGGGTGACGTCATGGGTGAGATAGTTGTTTATGTTTTTACAATTTTTCTGCTAAAAGGGAAATTGTGTCTGTTGTGACAGACGAGGTCCATTGTTTTGTGTCAAGCTGCTTAAAAGCGGTGGATGTTTGCTATGGGAGAAAGAGCAAACTCCTTTTGTGGCTGCTGGCTAGTTGTTGTTCAATGATGTTACTGAGCCCTGGCATTCTGTTTTTTGCACATGCAGTAGTACTTTTGAGGAGTTTCTGGATTTTCATTTTGGCTATGTTGAGAACTTTAATAAACCTGCAGGTGAAGACAGCAAGCATATTTGTCCACTCCCATGTTCATAACAGCTTGAGAAACTTGAAAAATTACCAACTTAAGGTACACTGTATTGGAATGGAAAAAAAAAAACGTGATTAACACGTTATTAATCGCAATTAACTCAGCATTCCAAAAGATTAATTGCGATTAAAATTTTTAATTGTCTGACACTACTAATACACACACAGACACAGACACAGACACAGACACACACACACACACACACACACACACACACACACACACATCTGGGAAAACAAGTATTGAACACGTCAACATTTTTCTCATTAAACATATTTCTGATGGAGCCATGACACAGGAAATAAGTATTGAACACACTTGGTGAAATTCATTTTAATGTTTAGTAGAAAAGCCTTTGGGCATTGCTCAGTCCTTTGGGCATTGCTCAGGAGTGATTTTAGCCCATTCTTCCACACAAACTGTCTTCAAATCTTGAAAGTTCTGTGGCTGTGTTCTATGGACTCGGATCTTCAGTTTGTTCCATAGATTTTTAACTGGATTCAGGTCAGGTGACTGACTGGGCCATTATAGCAGCTTTTCCTTCTATGGAGCCCGGTGACAGTTTCTTTGGCTGTGTGTTTGGGATCATTGTCTTGCTGAAATGTGACCTGTGCTGGCAAAATAAGTCGCAATGAGGAAATTTTCAAAACTGAGGTAACGTTATTTTCATATTCTGTATTGAAAGACCTTCAAAATGATATTTAATTTGTAGGAATTGTACAAAAACGGACCAGCATAAGCCAATTTTGTTTGTATTTTGGCTGGTTCCAAGCTTTACAATGATACCAGACGCTGACGGGGGTTTTCCCAGGATTTGCCGCCAGCAAGCAAAGAATCATGATTTATGACTTCATGTGCCTGTAGCTCGTAATTGCCCGGTGCGCATCCCGACTCATTTTGCCAGCACGGGTCACAAATGTCCACCCTCGTTTCATCTTCAGCATCTTGGCAGATGGCAACAGGATCTTATCAAGGATGTCTCTGTACATTTGCCCATTCATCTTTCCTTCAGTTATATGAAGTCTGCCTGTACAATGTGCTGAAAAACACCCCCACACCATGATGGGACGTGCAGTGCCATTTCTCCTCCAAACATGCTGTGTGGTGTGGCATCAAAATAGTTCAATTTTGGTCTCATCTGGCCAGACTATATTCTCCCAGTATTTTATTGTGTTGCCCAAATGTTGTGCAGCAGACTTTAAATGAGCTTCAACATGCTTTTTCTTCAGCAATGGAGTCTTGTGAGTTGAGCGGGCATAGAGCCCATGTCAGCTGAGTGCATTACTTACTGTTTTCTTTGAAACAGCAGTACCTGCTATCTCCAGGTCTTTCTGGAGCTCTCCACAAGTGGTCTTTGGCTCTTGGATAACTCTTCTGATAGTTCTTTTGACTCCTCTGTCAGAAATCTTGTGAGAGGCTCCTGGTCGTGGCTGGTTTATGGTAAAATTATGTTCTTTCCACTTCCAAATGATGGCTCCAACAGTACTCACTGGAACATTCAGCAGTTTAGAAATGCACCTGTAACCAATGCCATCATTATGTTGTGCAACAATAAGGTTGCAAAGGTCTAGAGAGAGCTCTTTGCTTCTACCCATCATGAGTTCTTTGTGGTGTGACAATATGATATTCACAGACCTTTTTAAAGGCTATCATTCAGGACTTAACCATCTGAAATTAATTTGCACTGATGGGGGATGGGATGGCTTCCCAAATTCTGATGGATTTCAGCTTGTTTGTTGGCTTTCTATGCCGTTTCACACTTCTGTTTCTTCATGTGTTCAATATTTATTCCCTGTGTCATTCCACTTTATTAAATATAACTTGTTTTGTGAACACAGTTAACGTGATTTCTTTGTATGTGTGGATTACTTGGGTTGTTGCTGATATCTGGTGAAAATTTCAGGTCAATGGCCCCATCAAAAATATGTTTAATGAGAAAAATGTTGACGTGTTCAATACTTATTTTCCCCACTGTATATACAATCGTGAAAAAATTAGGACACCCTATGAAAGCCTGCATGGTTTTTTTTTTTAACATATTTGAACATATGGATATTTAATATCAATTTTAACAATATTGAAAGATTCAAGTAGTATAACTAAACAATTAAAACTGAAGAAAAGACTTCTTAAAATTTTCTGTAAAATGTAATTCTAAAAACATGCAATTTCTGGTTAGGAATAAATTAGGACACCCCCACATTTATTCCCACTTAAAATGGCTAAAATCACACACAGGTGTATCACATCAGGTGCACATGATTAGAACATTGTTACTCAGCCTTTTGAAGGAGGCTTGTCCTATTTAAACCTCAGACATTTAGTTTGGTGTGATCTTGTCTGTTAAAGTGAGAGTGAGAGCTATTCCACTGTCTGGAAAATAGTCTACAAGTGGAGGACATTCAAAACAACTGCCAACATGCCCAGGTCTTGGGCTGCACGGTGGCGCAGTGGTGGGCTGCACGGTGGCGCAGTGGTTAGCACTGCGGCAGCACAGTTTACCCTTGGCCGGGGGATTGTGGGGATTGTGGGATCGCGGGTTCGATCCCAGCCCCCGACCAACAGTGATCTGTGTGGAGTTTGCATGTTCTCCCCGTGTTGCGTGGGTTTACTCCGGGATTTCTCCGGTTTCCTCCCACATGCCAAAAACATGCATGTTAGGTTAATTGGCTGTTCTAAATTGTCCCTAGATATCTGTTTCCTATAGGCCCTTAGAATAGAGGGTTAGTATTAATGAAAGCGCTTTGAGTGGTCTTTGTGACTAGAAAAGCGCTATATAAGTGCAGGTTAGTTAGTTAGTTAGTTAGTCTTGCTGTCCAAGCAAGTTCACCCTGAGAGCAGACTGCAAGATGCTAACAGAAGTCTCCAAAAACCCTAAAATGTCATCACGGGACCTACAGCAGGCTCTTGCTACTGTTGATGTAAAAGTGCATGAGTGTACAATCAAAAAGAGACTGCGCAAGTTTAACTTGCATGGGAGGCGTGCAAGGAGGAAACCTTTGCTTTCTAAGCGAAACATGAAGGCCAGACTGAAGTTTGCCAGAGAGAACGCAGACAAAGACCAGGACCTCTGGAATAATGTTCTTTGGACAGATGAGTCTAAAATTGAATTATTTGGACACCAGAACAGAGGACATGTTTGGCATAGACCAAATACAGCATTCCGGGAAAAGAACCTCATACCATCTGTGAAGCATGGATGTGGAAGTGTCATGGTTTGGGGATACTTTGCTGCAACAGGACCTGGCCAGCTCATCATCATAGAATCAACCATGAATTCTACCGTGTATCAGAGGTTGCTTGAGGACCATGTGAGACCATCTGTAAAAAAATTAAAGCTGAAGCAACATGACAATGACCCTGGACCCTGCAACATGACAATGACCCAAAACATACTACTAAATCCACCAAGGACTGGCTAAAAACTAAGAAATGGAGAGTCCTAGAATAGCCGAGTCAAAGCCCAGATCTTAATCCCATTGAAATGCTGTGGGATGACTTGAAACAGGCTGTATATGCAAGAAATTCCTCCAACATCTCACAGCTGAAAGAATTTGTGTTGAGGAGTGGGGTAAACTTTCCTCAGACCGATGTCAGAGACTGGTAGATAGCTACAAGAAGCATCTCACTGGTTATTTCAGCCAAAGGAGGTAACACTAACTATTAAGTGGTACGGTGTCCTAACTTGTTTGTTGATATCTTTTGTTTAATGAGTAAAACAAGGTTAATTTTTGTTATTTACCTGCAATTAAATCACCTTCTTTTCCAGAGATAAATAAAAACAAGATTAGGCATCAATATGTGAACATTTCTTAATAAAGAACTGAATATTTAATGGGGTGTCCTAATTTTTTCACATGACTATATATACTGCTCAAAAAAATAAAGGGAACACTTTGAAAACACAAAGTGTTTTCAAAGTGTTTTCAAAAGTTTTCTTTTCCATGTTTCAGAAACATGGTGATGTACTGTTTCCCAAAACCATTTCGAAGTGAATTTAGTCAAAAAGACATTGGGAAGTGTGACAAAATGTGTGTAAAATGTTTAGATTTCCCCAAATACGATGGCTATCAGAAATAAAATGCAACACCACACTGCAGCAGTTCACTGCACCCCGACATGGTGGGCACTCTGTGTAAGTATGGGAACGTAAGGTTTAAAACGAAACGACACAGGACATAATCTGAGCCAACCAGCTTGCATAATGCTCACAGCAAACACATGGCAAAGAATCACAATTTACAGTCAACATTCAAAGTTTTGAGAATTTCTTTGACTGTTTTATTAATGCATGTTTAGGCCAGGAACACCTCATGCAACCTTGGGATTAAGGGTTTAATTTTAAAGGGGTTACTGACTGAAAAAAGAACCTTTTGCACAATGTAGAACTCCACTTCTGGTTCTATTATATTTGCCCACTTCCTGGTGCTTTCTTATCAATAGATCAATTTTATCGCTTTCACATTGCACATATTGGAAATAGCCATAGTCATCACTGTTACACATTTTGCTCGTTTTTGTAACCATACTGTGCTGTTTCATTGTTCACCCAGTTAATTTGGCGTAGCACAGCTATCATGTTGTTTATGTCTCTCCCATTCCAAATACCACTGCATGGGCTATAATAGACCTGTGAAGTTCACTGAAACATATGTCTAACTCCCAGTTGTAACCTGACTTGTTTTAATATTACTTTATGTATGCAGCATCCCTTGGTCATTGCTAGTGTATTATTTATTCCCTTAATAAACTTGGACTTACTCCTAATAACATTGCATCAACTTAAATGAACGTGAATGAGCTTGTGCAAAGGCTTTGCACAATACATGGAAGAAGGAGATGAACGTGGAGAATAAAGCCACTAATAGTTGGTATGGTAAAAACTCAGATTTTACTGAATAAGAGACTACATAAAACACTAGCAGATGGAAGCTAACTCGGCTAATAACAATGGGAGAGATATAAGCAACACGACAGATAAGATCAACATGATAGCTGCGCTATACTACGCTAACTGGGTGACGTGACTGTGAAATGGCACAGTATAGTTACAAAAACGCTAAAAATGTGAAACACGAACTTCATAAAGAAAAAACAATATGCCCATACTCCATTTCCAATATGTACAATGATAAGTGAAAGTGGTAAAATTGATTTATTGACAAGAAACCACCTGGTAATGGGCAAATATCATGGAACTGGAACTGGAGCTGCAGGACTAGAAAGTGGAAGTAAGTCACTTTACATTGTGCAAGGGGTCCATTGTGTTTTTGTAGGTTTTATCCTTCTGAAAGGCATCTGTTGGTCACATGATTATCAAAAAATATAAAAATGCTCACTTCTCTTAAAAAAACCCCAACAAAACGACAACAACACACAGCCTTTATTTCATTTTTCATTCCAAAAAGGAAAATTGACTGTTCTGGATTTGCCATAGGAGGCAGTGTTGCCAGACGTACGATAATTATCACATTTGTACGATAATTTTACCCTCTGTACGATGTACGATCAATAATTCCAAAAATCCCATAAGCCTTGTACATTAATTTGACCCCTTCATTAGGTGGCTAAGTTAATATATTCGCAAACACAATCAGAATACGGATCCTGCGCATACACACTACGCTTGTTTTTACACATCGTCTCACGTGCGTGGACTACATGGAAAAGAAGACGCGTGACGTGTCACGGTAGCAGAGCAGAGAGGCAGCCTCGGGTGGGGGCTTGTGATGGGATCCACAGTTCAATGAACGTACTGAGTCAAGCTAAAAGGACCTGTGGTACACCGAATCACTCAGTGCTGTACTGGAGCTCCAACTGTCTACCACTCACTGAACTAAGAGTCGGATGAACCGAGCGGGCGGGGCTCATTTGCTGCTCAGGCGGGTGATTCAGCTGGTGATTCCTGGCTTCCACTGCAGTTCCGGTGAGTGATTCATACAGTATGTTCACCCGTAAAAACTATTTCACTTGATTAATGCAGGCACAGCAGACTCAAGTAAGCAACATCACCAGCAGGTTGATAAACTAAAGGGGATGCAGACCCCAGTTTTGCTGGGTGGTTCAAACCTGTTGTTGGCATTAGCACTAAAGTTTTCTGTTGCTGCTGTAATGTGCAAATGTCTGTGCAAAAATGTCACCGGATTGTGGTTCTCAATAAAACTGAAACAGGTTTCTACTTAAATTATCAGAGGCATTTTAGCAGTAGTTTAGGTGGATTGATTTTGATATTTATTTCTAATGTATAAACAGATTACTTCTCAAAATATTTATGAGGCAAGACTTTGATATATGATGATTCAACAGAAGCCATATAGAAGATAGTTAATAGTGATTGATATTCTGGGCTGCTCAGTGCAGGCCAGGGGCTTATCCTGTACTCCACACAGGCAGAGGCGCTGGTCTCCAAGAGGTGCTTTTTTTCAACCCATTTGTTATATTATTTAAAGGTAAACCTGCATTGTAGGCCATAATATGCATGATCTGTGATAATATGTCACTGAAGCAGATTGTCCTGAGCCACGTCAGAATGAAAACTGGGTGTGTACGGTAACTGTCCTCAAAATACGATAATTTTAACGCGCTGGTATGATACTTCAACATTTCCCATTTGGCAACACTGACGGGAGGTCACTTACATAGCAAACCCAGCCCAGTGCGTCCTTGATACCTGCCTGCTGTTCTGTCATTGGCCAACCTAGCTGTCAATCATGTGGACAACAGCAAGCTCACAAGTTTGGTTTATGTTAACATTTTCTTCAGATTTCAGTCACCCTAATACAAGGGCGTAACTTTGTTTCAAACATTGGGGGGGGGGGGGTGAGATCTCTGCCGATATAGAGAGCCTAAGTCACGCCCCCTCTACTTCTGCATATTGGACCTTAAATCGAAAACTTCTTTATTGAAATGAATGGCAAGAGCAACATTATCTTTTGATCCCGATCAAATTTTGCAACAAGTTACACATATGATGTTTGTCAGTTTTAAAGATAACTTTCCATATAATTAAAGTTGTCGGCTGTCATATAATAACAGAGTAATATTTAGTTTTTGTTTAAACGACTAGTGGACAACAACTCCCATCATCCCACATCACTAAACACGGTTACATTTTAGTGCTCTGAAAAGCACTGATTTCTCATAGCATTGACCCCTGCACTGACAGGCAAGTCACTAGGATTAATCTTAGCCTGACTCTTAGCTAAATCACTATACAGTGGTAATAACAGAATGGATTAGCCTGACTGCTGCTCTCACCCTGTGTCTCTCTGTGAGGTGTTGGTCCACTGTTGGTCCACTGTGTTTTATCAAGTCCAAAGTTAGCAAAGTCGTCTACCAGGAAATTTTTAGAGCACTTCATGCTTCCCTTGGCTGACAAGCTTTATGGAGACACTGATTTCATTTTCTAGCAGGACTTGGCACCTGCCCACACTGCCAAATGTACCCAAACCTGGTTTAATGACCATGGTATCACTGTGTTTGATTGGCCAGCAAACCCTCCTGACCTAAACCCCACAGAGAATCTATGGAGTATTGTCAAGAGGAAGATGAGAAACGCCAGACCCAACAATGCAGACGAGCTGAAGACCACTAGCAAAGCAACCTGGGCCTCCATAACACCTCAGCAGTACCACAGGCTGATCTCTGCCATGCCACACTGAACTGATGCAGTAATTCATGTAAAAGGAGCCCTGACCAAGTATCAAGTGTGTATATAGACATACTTTTCATTCAGCAAAGATTTGATTAAAAATCCATTTTTTATAATTAATTTTACGTAATCTAATTTTATGAGAAACTGAATTTGGGGTTTTCATTACTTATAAGCCATAATCATCAAAATTAAAATAAATTAACACTTGAAATGTATCACTCTGTGTGTAATGAATCTACATAATATACATGTTTCATTTTTTGGATTGAATTACTGAAATAAATCAACTTCTTGATTACATTCTAATTTATTGAGATGTACTTGTATCTCAGTGTTTGGTCACTGGCTAATTTGTGTAATGCTGTCTCGTGATTAACCTCTTGCACTCTGGTGTACCGCAGGCGGGCACGTCTCTGCGTCCTAGAGCGCACGAGGGCGCACGAGTGCGCATGAGGGCACTGCGTCCTAGAACGCACTGAAAAAAAAAGCTGCATTTCCGTTCTTCCACTACAGACACAGCCGCGAACAGATTAGATATCATTGACCTCTCATTCGACTAATAAGAGCCTTGAATTGGGTTTCTGAAACCTTGAAGAACCAATGACTGAAAACCTAGCAAGAAGGACCTGCCTACCAACGGCTGCGAATGCAGCGAGCCAATTGAAGCACAGAAGTTCGAAAGCTGTTTTGTGTAAGGCTGGGTGAAGAGAGACTGACTGCTGCAGCAAATGAAAAAAGGACCCGCAGGAAGAACCGCCACAGACCCAGCAGCACGGAGACCACCCACAAGTGCGACCTCTGTGACAGGGACTGCCATTCGCACATCGGCCTGTTCAGCCACAGGCGGTGCTGTCCCAGCAGAGTAGACGTTTAGGATTCTCTTCCATGGTCATCATAGACCGTCCACATGCTGTTGTGAACAGGTAAGTGTTATAAGCTAAATTGTTCTGTATCCCTGAAAATTGTAATCAAAAATGACTTTTGACCGATCGGTAAATTACGACTGTACAGCGCACGAAGTCCGAAGTCCGTGCACTGCGGTACACGGTTCGTGCACCGCGTCCGGACCGTGAAGGCGCCCCCCCCCGCTACTCTTCTGTAGCGAGGGGGGGGGGGCCCGCGGGGACCGCGGGGACTGTGCGCCATGGTACACGGTTCGTGCGCCGCGTCCGGACCGTGAACGCCCCCCCCCCCCCGCTACTCTTCTGTAGCGAGGGGGGGGGGGCGCGGGGACCGCAGGGACTGTGTGCCGCGGTTGCCACATCGCCACATGACGGAACAGTCATGTAGCGATGGCCGATGTCCGTCCTCTGTAGCGGGGGGTGGGGGGGAGTTGTTATCTTCTACATTACAAATATTTTAGAATAATTTTTAGTGCACTGTAGGTTATTTTTTCTTGTTGTTCTTGCTATTTTTTCTTGTAAAAAAAAAGCCACACATTTTTTACGTGGCATGCTTCTTTGTGTGTGGGGGCTTGAATTCATGAATGAATGAATAAACAACCCCCCCACACACACACACACACACACAGCCCTGAGTGTCACCTTTCATTAGAGCCCAAGATGAAGCTTCTATATTGAATCATTCAAAAGTTACAGACGTTTTTCCAAACTGTGCCATTTGGCACAATTTGGCACAGTTCAAAAACGCCTGGGAACTACCTGAGAACAAAGCTGTGTAATATATTCATTTTTTGTGGTATTGTTACAAGATTTTGACCTCAGCTGGATAACACTTGGTTCTACATTTCTGTTACATTTTCCGGCCCGGATCTGAAGCTGTGTGTTATTTGCAAGCATTTGTATCCAAAAAAAACACCCAGGCGAAATTTATTTTCTTCAAGTTCAGTATGTTTAGATGACTGTTACTCAGTGGCTGGAGCACTTGGAGAGATTTTGACTGTTTTGCCAAAAAATTCAAAGTGTTTTCTTTTAAATGAGATCAACCCCATGAAGATGCTGCAAAGGGTTGAAGAACAGCTTTTGATTTACTTTGGGCACGTTATTTTTTGGCGTTTTTAGGGAAATTGACCAGAGTGCAAGGGGTTAAATAAAATGGGAGTGAGGAAAACTAGAAATGTGATTTTAAGCTCAATAATTAAATTAAATAAATAAATCGATGGTGCTGTACTGTTGAACTCATTTTCACACGTGTAAAAAAGTTAATGAAAAGTTTAGGAATATGAAATGCATCTATTCTTTCATTCATCTATTTGGTGTTTATTTCTTATATATTTGTGTAGATCCTCTGTCGTGCAGTTGTGGTATTTTAACAGAGGATAGGAGAGCTGAAAATGATCTGTAGGGAAAATAATCAATTTATTTTAATGTGGAAATTTAAGAATAGCCTTCAGAGTGACTTAGTCTGTAATCAAAAGTGGCAAAACTTGCTTTTTAATTTAATTTTATAATTATCAAAATCATGACATTTTAAAAATACAGAATAGTTTAAGGTTAACTTGAATTTCATGGGGATGACAAGCAATATTTAAACACATTTATATTTAAGGACCGGTGGTTGGAGTAGATTTTGTTTGTACTTGATAAATGTTCGGAGCTGCAAACATTTTGATGAGTACTGAAACACATAAATTTCACTCTAACAGTTGATGAACAAATCCATTCTGATCACATTTCATGAATGATTAATACAAAGTAAAGACCAAATTTGCATGAGGAAAGCTAATCATTTCTCAGATAAGTTAAATCCTACCAGGCAGCAGTTATTCTGTGGTGTACTATTAGCAAACTAGCAACCAGCTAACTTCACACAACAACTCACAAGCTAAATATGATCTTTACCTCGTTTTGGACAGAGGGTTTGGTCCTTTTGTTTGACAAGTTCAACCAGTTTAAAATGGTTTGTTGCCCTTGTGGAGCGCGTTTCATGTTCTCTCACTGAGCTGAATGCATTCCATACCAGCACCCCCACCTGCCGCCCTTACAACTGACTCCTACTCTGACAAGGCCCAAGGACCGGTTGGACAATGCCAAGTCTGAAGCGGGGGGGATACACTGTCTGATTATTAAATGAATGAATGAATTTTATTTATTTCGGATAGTACATTACAGGTTAAAAGAAACTGTATAATATAACAACAAGGTCAAGTTAGACAAAGACTCCTTCTACTATACAATTCCACGTGAGTTATCCGAAATGGGTGATGGCTGAAGCCGCAGCTTAGAAATGTTACTTTTTGTTGCTTGCAAATGAAGAAATGACAACTTCTTCATTCTTGCTTGAGTTGTAGATATTTTTTTATTAATTATAATTATATGATTATGGGGGGGGGGGGATCTTGGCTGGATTTGATTATTTGGGGGGGTTATAACCCCTCTAACCCCCCCATGAATTACGCCTATGCCCTAATAGACATCATTGTTTGCACCTGGTTCACTAATTCACAGTCGATCATATATCTTGTGCCATTCTGGCTTTTTTTGTTATACAGTCATGTGAAAAAATTAGGATATTTCATTAAATATTCAGTTTGTTATTAAGATATGTTCACATATCTATGTCTAACCTTGTTTTTGTTTTTATTTGCATTTTTTAACATTTATTTTAGCCATTTTAAGTGGGAATGAATGTGGGGGTGTCCTACAAAAGATGGGGGGTATCCTAATTTATTCCTCACTATTAGTTTAGAATTATATTTTACAGAAAATTTAAAAAAAAGTCTATAATTCATTTTTAATTGTTTAATTGTATTACATGAATCTCCCAGTATTTTAAACATTGATATTAAATATCCATATGTCAAAACGTGTTAAAAAAAACAAAAACACACACACACAGGCTTATATAGGGTATCCTAATTTTTTCACATGACTGCATGTTCATCATGATGTTCCATTGAGCTCTGTTAGCATTAACTTGGCTAGGCAGTCAGTCGGCATTGGTCACATGACCAACAGGTCACCTAGTGTTAGCTTAACTGCTGAACCGGTCGGTTTGATCTCTATTTTCTATATATTCCATTCACCCCCACTAGAATCCTTGTTCGGCAACCAACACTTTACCATATGTGACCCATGCTGGCAAAATGAGTCAGAATGCACACCGCATCATTACGAGCTACAGGCAGGAGAAGTCATAAATCATGACTCTTTCTTTGTTTGCTAGTGGTAAGTGCCAGGAAAACCTCCATGAGTGCCTGGTATCATTGTAAAGCTTGGAAGTTGTACTTTCTAAAAATGCATATGTTTTGGCAGAAGACATAACTCCCGACTGATCAAACGCGAGTTTTAAACCTAGCCAAAATATAAACAAATTGGCTTTTTCCGGGTCCATTTTTGTGCAATTCCTACAAATTCAATATCATTTTAAAGGTCTTTCAATATAGAATATGGAAAAAACATTCCCTCAGTTTTGATAATTTCCTCAAAGTGACTCATTTTGCCAGCACGGGTCACATATAAATGTCATTCTTAGATGTAATTTTAAGCATCTAGCGAACGCTGGCTAGCTGCTAACATCAGCTGGCCACTTTGAAGCTAGCAGTTTAGCCACTCATTTGCAAAAGTTTGTGTACTTATTGTACTCCAGGGACTGTCATATCATATTGGCCACTGAGACCACACACCCCTGTTAGCCAGTGATACATTATTTCATTAATTCTTTAAGAAAAACGTTATTTCTCTCAGGGGTAACAAGTCGACCCTGACACAGTTGGGACCCAAGTTGGCTTTGGGATCCACAATAGTGCAAGCGGAGACCCTCCGCAAAACTGTTAATAAAGACTTTTCAGTCACCAACAAATGTAAGGCATTTTACAGAAATTCTCCACCCATGCCACGGAAGATCCCAGGGCTGACTTGACCCGTTTTCGGTTCAGGATACATCCGAGCTAAAGTTTAGGATCCAGTAACATGTTATCCAGTAAATGTTAGCAACATGGAGTTAGCAATAGTGACGTAAGAGGGAGGTTGAAAATTTAAAGGTATATACACTCAAACAGGGAAAAAAAAAATCTGCAGTAATTAAATAAAGAAAATTTGAACAAAATATGTCACAAACATTTCATTAAGATGCGTGAGCTGTTAAAATGTGGAAAAAACGACCCGTTTGAATGTTTTAGCATGTTATAAATGTAATAATTCATATAGAATTAAATTCATGTAATAACAATACATTTTTGAGTGCATAATATACCAAACACACTTTGCATCTGACAGCCTGATGCTTTGTATTCATCTGTCTTGTAAAGGTGCACAGCCTGTACCTTGGGTCCTGCCTCTCTGCCACATTCCTGCCTCTGTGGATCTGGTACTATGGGCTTGTTCCTGTCTTGCCATGAACAGAGCTTCTGTGCTGTCCTTCATTCCGGCCTTGTCATGCCACTGCTAGGATTCCTTAATGTCAGCCAGGTCCTCTGTCTGTTAATGATATAGCCTGTCGAGAGGTTTGGTCTTTCACCATACATCTTCTTCCTTCTGCCAACATCCATCTTCTGCTGCTTGAGGCACTCGTGTAGCAATTAATCTCTAGGGGGCATCTTCCTACATATTTTTTTTTCACCCCATGTCTTGACTCTTACACTCATTAATGCGTAATATTAGTATAATATTGCATTATATGATGTAGCATGTTCATGTATGATCTGTTATTCTCTGTGTCTAAAAGCCCTTCAGAAGAAAGTTTAAATGCTTAAATAGGATGTGTCCTTATAGAGAAGGGAACCAAACCAGCTTATTTTAGACGGGGGCTGAACCAAGGCTTGGTAAAAGAAAATGAAAGACTAATCCCTATGCCACTTCAGTGTGCTCTAACTCAACAACAAGAGAAACTGGAGTCGTCAAAATTCATAGACAGGTTGTCCTTGTAACCAGCACCTCTGTGTCTAGCTAGAGATGAACTCATAAGGTCAAAGAGGGTCAGCTTGAGCAAAAGCGGCTTTATTATTAGACCTTCTCTGACAAATTTGAACATGTTATATGGGATATTTAATGGTCAAATGAGAAAGAAAAGTGGTCTGAAGTTATGGCGTAACACTGTACTAAAGAGGAATTGAGCTGATCTTACAATGCCATCTGTAGCATAAGGGCTGCTTTAGGTGTAGTATCTTGCTTAAATGTATTCTGCTGTGAAATTCTGCATTATGCAAAGCTTATATATGGTTGAGGCTTAAAATATGGAGCTGTATTATCACTATGAAACATGTCTACTTGCAGTATATATACAGGGTGTCCATAAAGTCTCTTTATAATTTAACAAATTTATTACAAAAAGAAATGAATAGACAAATCTGTGGAAATTATTACAAAATGGAAAGTAGATATTGAAGGGGTTTTTTTTTGCCTCATTTAATACACCTCTATATGGGTACCATTAGTTGCACGGAGCACATCAAGACGGTACTCGATTTCTTGCCATGTTCGCTGAAACATAGCCTCATCAAAGGTAGCAATGGCATCAGTGATCTTGTTCTTGTGCCATGCACGGATTGATGGATGTGACGGTGGATGTCTTCCATACTTAATCCTGTAGTTGTGTATCCAATTTTATTTCAATTAACCACAATACATTTTGCGCCTTTTCTTGAGGAGAAGCCATTTTATGGCTTCTCCTCTCCGGCATACAATGGTCCTCTCCGGCATACAACTAGGAACATACCGGTCGCTATGGAGGGTGAGAATATGTATGGGCACATAATCATACCATGTAGGATAACTAAGTAGACGGTTATGCTGTTTCATTCCATCTAGCAACAATGCTCTGCACTGTGTGTGTTTATATATTTGCATATTTATTCCATCTAGCTACAATGCTCCGTACTGTGGGTGTTTATATATTTATATATCTACATATTATTCCATCTAGCTACATTGCTCCGCACTGTGTGTGTTTATATACTTGCATATTTATTCCACCTAGCTGCAATGCTCCGTACTGTGGGTGTTTATATATTTACATATTTATTCCATCTAGCTACAATGCTCTGCACTGTGTGTTCATATATTCATATATTTATTCCATCCAGCTACAATGCTCTGCACTGTGTGTCTGTGTGTGTGTGTATATATATATATTTTATAGTAATACGTACATATGTTTATTAGCTGCTCTTGCTTGCTTGTTTTTTTTCTTGCCTTCTGATTGTTGCTCTGAGTGTTGCTATCCCTGTGCTGTTGCAATCCTGGAATTTCCCCGTTGTGGGACTAATAAAGGCTTATCTTATCTTTATAGGGGTTTATATAACAGAACCTGTTTCATCAAGAGGGTACCTGAAATACACAAATGCAATGTGATTAAAAACTTTGATAACCACTGAGTACATAGAACAAATACAGTGGTGTGAAAAAGTGTTTGCCCCCTTCCTGATTTCTTATTTTTTTGAATGTTTGTCACACTTAAATGTTTCAGATCATTAAACAAATTTAAATATTAGACAAAGATAACACAAGTAAACACAAAATGCAGTTTTTTAAATAAAGGTGTTTATTATTAAGAGTTAAAAAAAATCCAAACCTACATGGCCCTGTGTGAAAAAGTGATCCCCCCCTCGTTAAAACAAATTAATTGTGGTTTATCACATTTTTTATCACGTCTTTGGAAAGCTGAGTTCAATTTCTCTGAGACCTGATTACTGCCACACCTGTTCTCAATCAAGAAATCACTTAAATAGGACCTGCCGGACAAAGTGAAGTAGACCAAAAGATCCTCAAAAGCTAGACATCATGCTGTGATCCAAAGAAATTCAGGAACAAATGAGAAACAAAGTAAAATGAGATCTGGCAGTCTGGAAAAGGTTATAAAGCCATTTCTAAAGCTTTGGGACTCCAGTGAACCACAGTGAGAGCCATTATCCACTAATGACAAAAACATAGAACAGTGGTGAACCTTCCCAGGAGTGGCCGGCTGACCAAAATTACCCCAAGAGCGCAGCAACGACTCATCCAAGAGGTCACAAAAGACCCCACAACAACACCCAAAGAACTGCAGGCCTTACTCTTCTCAGTTAAGGTCACTGCTCATGAAAATGGCCTACATGGCAGAGTTCCAAGACGAAAACCACTGCTGAGCAAAAAAACCCCATAAAGGCTCATCTCAGTTTTGCCAGAAAACATCTTGATGATCCCCAGGACCTTTGGAAAAATACCCTGTGGACTGATGAGAGAAAAGTTGAACTTTTTGGAAGGTGTGAGTCCCATTACATCTGGCATAAAAGGAACACAGCATTTCAGAAAAGGAGCATCATACCAACAGTAAAATATGGTGGTGGTAGTGTGATGGTCTGGAGCTGTTTTACTGCTTCAGAACCTGGACGACATGCTGTGGTAAATGGAACCATGAATTCTGCTGTCTACCAAAAAATCCTGAAGGAGAATGTCCAGCTATCTGTTTGTGACCTCAAGCTGAAGCGCACTTGGGTTCTGCAGCAGGACAATGATCCAAAAACACACCAGCAAGTCCACCTCTGAATGGCTTAAGAAAACCAAAATGAAGACTTTGGAGTGGCCTAGTCAAAGTCCTGACCATGCTGTGGCATGACCTTAAAACGGCGGTTCATGCTTGAAAACCCTCCACTGTGGCTGAATTACAACAATTCTGAAAAGATGAGTGGGCCAGAATTCCTCCACAGTGCTGTAAAAGACTCATTGCCAGTTATCGCAAATGCTTGATTGCAGTTGTTGCTACTAAGGGTGGCCCAACTAATTATTAGGTTTAGGGGGCAATCACTTTTTCACACAGGCCCATGTAGGTTTGGATTTTTTTCCCCTTTATAATAAACACCTTCATTTAAAAACTGCATGTTGTGTTTACTTGTGTTATCTTTGTCTAACAATGAAATTTGTTTGATGATCTGAAACGTTTAAGTGTGACAAACATACAAAAAAAATGAGAAATCAGGAAGGGGGCAAACACTTTTTCACACCACTATATTAACATATGTCATCAGTTGCTTTTGCAATGAAGTTTTTAATTTGTTAAGAGACTATATATATATACTGTATATATATATATATATATATATATATATATATATATATATATATAAAATTGTCATTCTTTGTGTCTAAGAAACTGCAAAGAGAGCCTGCAGTACATATTCTGTACTGCAAGTTGGAAAAAAGATTTTCTACTTATACTTTGGCAGAATTACTGCAGCACTTCTTGCTGCGTTCCCTAGAGGAAAATTTTAATCAAAATTACATTTTGCCCTTGTTTTTGTTATGAGCATGTACAAGAACAGTTCTGGTAATTAGCCGGTATGCATGCAGAGTTTAGTGGCCGAATATGCTAATCAGGTTCTGACACAAGAATACGCATCACGGTCATTGTGCGCTGGGAGATTAGGGCCCAGTTCAGACAAATTTGAACAAACATGCTTGTTCTGATAATTAGGCCTAATAATGATTAAGTTTTCAAGTCTGTGTTCATGTTTTTTTTTTTTCTTTCTTTCTTCTTGTGTGTGTGAGGGAGAGAAAGTACAGGCTCAGGGATGCACGGTGTGATTGTTGGTGATGGACCTGTAGCGAGGCTGGTTGGAAGGGGCAAGGGGAGGAGGTGGGGGGGAGGTCAGGTGGATTTAGCTGTAGGTAGCCAGATCTGCTCTGATTGACAGTGATGGCAGATAAGGTGCTTGTGGAAAAGGCAATGTGAGCAGAGCTGCAGGCAAAGATAAGGGCCAAGATTAGGACCCTGCCACGTCACCCACAGAGAGACAGAGAGGCGGAGAGGCCGACTCCGCCGGAGGGTGAAAGATTGAGATGTTGACGTGGAAAGGTACCAGTGAACACAATGGGCAACGGGCAGTGGGGAATGAGTTTATTGTATGTGCTGTATACCTGTGTGTCTAAATGAAGACTCTGTATGTGTGTGATCGTGTGTAGTTGTTCATCAGACCGTGTCCCAGGTAGCTTGCACAAACCCTGTAGAGTTGAGGCAGCCCGGTCGGGGGGGGGGGGGTGGCTTCAAGGAGGAGGGCAACTAATCAGCTCATAATCCAAGTGATTGCCGTTTCCAGGACAACGGCGCTGTACATTCATGCGTGGCAAACAGACACACTCTCTCCCTCATGTCTGTCTCTATCCTTATGTTTCTTTCTTCTTTTTTGTTGCACCTTTCGGGGCCTTTCTTTTCTTCTTGACCCCTTCCTTTCAACGCTGCCCAATTTTCACCTCTAATTCTTTACCCACTTTCTCTTTCATGCCTCCTTCCCGCTATTTTCTTTTCTCCTTTCTCGTCTGCAGCAAACGCAGACTCCCATCTTGCCCTCTTCCTTTCTTCTGTTGCCTTTCTTCTGTCACAATTTTCTCTTCCATTGTCCCCAGCCCATCAACACTGGACCATATAGTCTATGTTTTGCTCCGAATTTATCTTCCACTTTTTTATATCCCCTTGTCAACATTATACCCTCCATTTTTACTCCCACCTTTCTGTCTTTCACTCTTTTTTTTATCTAACATTACTGTGTTTTATATCCTCCTTTTCTACCTCCTATTTTCCTTGTGTAAACACAGGCGCCATCTCCCCCCTTCCTGTTCTGCTTTCCACTTTTTAATTTCCTTTTCTCCCCCTCCTTTCCCCTCTTTTTTTATTTTCTCCCTCCCTCTTTTCCTGTAAACTCTCTTTGTCTTCACCCGTCCTCCCTCCTCTCCTGCCAGGGGGTCCAGGCTTGGCGTGTTTGTGCAGTGATGTCGGAGGTCTTGATGATCACTCTCCAGGAGACGATTATGTGGTCAGGGTCCCCGCAGCCTCCTCTCCTGCCCCCGCGCGGCCGGAGCTCCGTGTGTCGCAGAGCATGCACTCGTGTGTGTGTGTGTGTGTGTGTGTATGGTAATGCTCACGGTGTGATATAGGATCATTTCCTGGTTTCCATGCGCGCGTTCTGTTCCGTTAATATAGGTGGCTAATAAACGTGCATGGAAAATCGTGCCCCCTGTTACTCGCCGCAGCCTCTCCTGCCAAGCAAATCTTTAAGTAATAAGTGCATTTTTCATTCATTAAATGTGTTGGGAAGTTTAAATGCTGATGAATGGTGCGTATTTGGCTTTTACTTTTTTTCTCACTAAGGTTTTGCTGTGATGACAAATCCCAGTCCCGTGCTGTGTGCACATGTGTGTGTTGTCTGTATATGTGTGCAGTCCTGCCTCTCTCTTTGTCTGCGCCACATGTCTTTTCCGCTACCGTCTGTCTGCAGAGGAGCTGCACGCCGTTCTGGAGCACTGATGTAAATGACATAAAACTGAAAATAAATGGCACAAAAACCGCAGCACTTGTGAGCTTTGCTAGCCGCCCTACCGCTGTCACTTTGTCCATCGCTCTCTCTCCCCTTCTATTGACCTCGGTCTGTTTTTCTCCATCTTTTTCTCCAGTCACTCTCCAGATTACCAAGCCCCACCCTGAGCACAAACACAGATGCCCGCCACCTCTGGCATTTTGACTGGGTGCTATCTATCTATCTATCTATATATATATATATATATATATATATATATATATATATATATATATATATAGAGATAGATAGATAGATAGATATAAACCAGACTGGGCTGTCTGATTACTTTGGTGTAAATGTGGAAAAAGGAGCTGGTGCCGGCATCCTAACCTGCCAAATTACCCTCTATCTCACCCACTCACTGCTGGAGCGATGGTCTGGCTGTGTTCATCGTTTTCATCCAGGAGCGCAAGCAGAGGTTGGGCCATGTTTCTATGCCACAGAGACAATCGATTGCTTTCATAAAATAAAATGGTGGACATGAAAGGAGCTTGATAAATGGCAGGCTATTTGGCCCTAATTGCAACCCTTTAAAACGTCTTGGTGATGATTTGAACAAGCATCGACTGAAGTTACTCAGATCAAAGCGAAGAGAAAAAGATTAAAACGCGCTGGCTGGCTGCGTCTTAACTGCATGTCTCCGACTCGTGACCCCGCATGGCCTCCAGCCTAGAGAAACGGCTGATAGTCCTCACCTTACGGCCAAATAAATCAAAGTCTCCACAGAAAGCCGTCTTATCATGAGTTACGCCAGTTCCGGATCCTGTTGCAGTTAATCATCATCCCTCAGCCTCAGCCTCATTAGGGCTTACTACCTCTGAATAAACATAGAGAGAGTGGTGGTCAGAGGAAATGTGTGAGTTGGAATTATGAGAAGCAAACGCAAAACAAAAGAAAACCTGTAACTTCCAAACATACGGCACAAACACATGCCAAGGGAGGGAAAAAAGAAATAAAGATAGATGGCAGTCAAACAAAGGTACAATCACTGTTGTTAAAGGAGTGATGGTGTGTGTGTGTGTGTGTGTGTGTGTGTGTGTGTGTGTGTGTGTGTGTGCGTGCGTGCGTGCAGTGCGGGTGATGGAGATAAATGGGGTTAGATCAGAAGGAGCCATTAGAACGACGGAGGGGAGCAAAAGGGGGGCGAGGGACGTGGGGAGACAGTGCTGGTCTGCCTGGCATCCCCTGAGCCGAGTCTGAGACGATGTTTAATCAGGCTAGTGAACCTATGAGACTGAGGTCACCCCGGCACACTCATTAGACTTGATGGGAGCACTGTACCACGACAGATGAGTGCAATCTTTACTCCGTTCATCCATCTCTAAAAACACACACATATAATCACCTCACCCACCCAGTCACCTCCACCCCACCCCACCCAGCCTCGCCAAAGCCTCCCTCGGCCCCAACACGCTCCTCATTTCTTCACCATATCTGTGTCGCCAAGTGTGTACTCTGAAACACCAATGCTCTGGCATGGTGGATTTTTTTTTTTTTTGGCCCATCACGCTCTATACACAGACGGAGATTACTGGGTGACCATTGAGAGATCAAAAATTGACGCAATCTCTCAATGATCTCTTAAAGCCTCAACGAACCCATTTCTGTGTAAATGTTTTCATGGGAATTGATAGAGATCTTTGAAAGATCCTCAAGAGATCAGGAGAGATCGCTGAGGGATCATTGAAAGTTTGCTGGTGCAACCAAAGAGGTATATCTACCCCAAAGAAAAAGAGAGCTGAGAGATCAGTGAGGGATTGTTGAGTGTTCGATGAAAGACCAATAGAGTTCATTGAAAGATTGGTGAGAGATCATTGGGAGACCGAAGAGATTGTTGAGCAGTCACTGAGAGATTGTTGTGAGATCACTTCCCTTTGGTGATCATTCACAGATCGTTTTGGGGTGAATCAAAACTTTAAGGACTGTGGAGGTTGCTGAAGATCATTGAGGGATCATTGAAAGATCATTTGGAGATCTGGCCCTTTTGTCATAACAGCAATCTCTCAGCGATCTCCACCCCTGTGTAAAGGGGGTATAAGCAATAGCTGGCTGAGAGCCAGGGATCTCCAGGAAAGATGAGCCTCGCAGCTGATAAAGTGGACAAAAGGAAATGACTAATGGATGGCAGAAGACTTGTAAGAACAAATATATATGAGGCTCAGAGTGCACAATCAGATTAATAGCAGTCAGTTATCTGAAAGTGTTGCTTGCCGCAACACTCTCTTAAACACATTTATAAAAAAATAAGCACAAGGTTTATCCAACAAAGCACCCCCCACCCCACCCCGCCTCCACGCTTGGAAGGGACGATTACCCCTCTCAGACCAAGCAGGCTGGTGTTGAGAGAGTTGATAAGGGGTTAGACGGAGATATTTGCTCAAGCTAATCAAACGGTCCTGAATAGTTCCCCTACCTACAGTAAGGAGCAGAGATTTATTACCAAGCAAATGACAACCCACGGTGTATGCCAAGGAGTTAATTACATGCCAACCCATCAGAGGAGTTGCCTGACAAAATAGACTTGGCAGTGGCAGTTTGGAATGTAGTTAGGAAGACGTAGGGCAAAACAGAGAGAGAAAGGTGTTTGCATTGGTTGCAGCGTCGGTTGAGCATGTTCGAGTAATGGTCACAAGCATTCGGATGTTGTCTGGACACACTCACATCAGCACAGGAATACACATCAGACAGGTTTGCCTGCAGTGTTGTTATTGCATTCGGCATTACAAAGAAAGACAATAAGTACGGTGTCTGTGTTTTATTGCCTCTGTTCCCTTTCTCTCACTTCACCACCCCACCAGCTGGAAATATCCACTGTTTATATTACAGCACTTCTTTTGCTGAATGTTGGTTATTGAAACTGGCGAGGACGGGAACTGTCAATATAATGACACAATATTCACACCCCGTGCACTCGGTATACAATGCAGAGAAAACAGGGCTGCGCAGGCATCCCAGAGCAAACGGGAATTTTATTGCCACTGTGCAAACTGAAACTTACCTCTGCAAAAGAAAAGAGGGCCTGCAGCGTACTTTATATTTCTCTTACGGGAAGAGCGGGGAGATGTCCTATAAATCCCGATCGTGACAGCCATGTAAATATTTATGTTCACGAGCCAGACTGAGACTAACAGCAGAGGACATTGTGAGCGGGGAGCTGGGAATCTAGCCCTACCAGACTCAGCATGTTAACTCAATATTCATCTTCCTCCCTCGCTCTATTTCTCCAAGTATCGTTCGTGCTGTAGACCACACATGTATATTCATTATTGACCTCTGACTGTCTCAACTGTGGACGCCGCAGGCCCCGAAGGCCGGTGTGACAGCACAGTGCGGCTCACAACAATGAGAGGTAATGAATGTAGATGCAAGTGCAGGCTGTCTGGAGTGGTCATTTGTATCTTTGTTCTACCCGCTTCTTACATGCCTCGCTGTAGTTCTGCCACTTCTCTTTGGAGCAAGCCACTGCTATGGCTGTTTTGTTGTATATTAGGATATACTGTATTTGTGTTGGCTTGTTCATTAAATTCACTGATTCAAGCCAAATTAATGATTTAGGTTTCACAGTGTGCACAAGAAAAGATAAACTTGTGCCTGCTTGTTTCAGAGGAACATGAAGCTGCTCGGAGATGATCTTTATAGCCTCTACCTTTAACATGGTTATCTATAATCTTCTTTCTGAGCTCCTCAGACGGTTCTCTCCTTTGCTTTCTCTGGTCATTCAGTGTGGTGCACACAATGATACCAAACTACACAGTAGCATGTTTTCCTCCCTTTAAATAGTCTGAATGGCTGATGAAAGTTCTTGGAGGCACCTGTGATATTAATTTAGATGACTTTTTGGCAGTGATTGCTGCAGAAGGTGGTTCCACAAAATATTCATTTTAAGGGTGCCATCTGTTTTGTCCATCCCATTTTAATTTGTTTGGTGATGTAAAATATTCAGCTGAATCAATAATGAAAAATCGGACCGGAGCGGAGCTGAGCAGCCCGCCACTCAGCTAGCTAAACAGCTGTTCAGTTAGCTGTTTAGTCAACATAAATCGTCCGGGATCATGGGTCCTAAGAAAGCTCAGCAGGCTGAAGAGATGGACGATATTAAAAAGTCACTTGACTTCTTAGCTGAAGAGGTTTCTGCTGTTAGGCTGCAGCAGAAAAATATTTTGGACCTGGTCGAGGGGGTAAAAGCGCTGTGGATCCAGAATGCCGAGAAGGACAAGAAGAAGGACAAAGTCTGATTTAAGATTCAAGATTCAAAGGCTTTATTATCATGTGCACAGTTAAGAAATGCTACATTTCCTGAGCAATGAAATTCTTACTTTGCTCTCCGAACGAATGCCAAGTTAAAAGGTACAGAAACATCAATTCTAATAGGTCATGACACACTAACACAGTAACTCAATCCTAATACTAATGTATGTTAAAACACACACAACCAACACACAGTTAGGCAGTTGAGGAATGAAACTGAAAATTCACTGGATGACTAAAGTGCTAGTGGTATATTGATATCAGAGATGATGTGAACCTGAGATGGCATGGACCTATGTACAGTGTGCAAATGAGCAATGTGCAACAAGCAGTGTATAATTACAAATTATTTGATATGTCGCAGCAGAGATGATTTGGACATCAGACAGGTGGTACTACTATATCTACTGTACAGGTGAGCAGTGTGCAAATCTAGCAGCCGGTGTGTGAGTTCCTATATGCAAAGCTGTGTTACAGAGTTTTGGGAGTTGTTATCTGTTCATGAGTCTGATGGCAGTGGGAAAGAAGGAGTTTTTCAGTCTGGCTATCCTGCATTTCACACTTCTGTACCTCTGGCCTGAGGGTAGAAGTGTGAACAGTCTGTGTTGGGGATGGGTGGGGTCCCAGAGGATGGTGTCAGCTCTCTTTTGGACTCTGCTGTGGTAGATGCTCTGAAGAGAGGGGAGCGGAGTCCTGATGATCTTCTCCACTGTCTTCACCGCTCTCTGCAGGTGTTTGCACTCCAGGGCAGTAGTGCTGCTGTACCACGCAGTGATGCAGTTGGTCAGGATGTTCTCGATGATGTAGCTGTAGAAATTGTTGAGGATCCTGGAAGACATGCCAAATTTCTTCAGCCTCCTGAGAAAGTACAGTCGCTGTTGAGCTCTCTTAACCAGCTTGTGGTGTTGTGTGTCCACTTAAGGTCCTCACTGATGTGGATGCCCAGGTATTTAAAGCTGCTCACCCTCTCCATCTCAAGCTTCCGGATGAACACTGACCGATGGGGTCTCCTCCTCCCTTTCCTCATGTCCACTATCATCTCCTTTGTCTTGTCCGTGTTGAGGGTGAGGTTGTTGTCCTCACACCATGACACCAGGTTGGCCACCTCCCTCCTGTAGGATGCTTTGTCATCACCAGTGATGCGTCCTATCACTGCTGTGTCATTCGCAAACTTTAGGATGATATTGTCCTTGTGGGAGGCAACACAGTCATGGGTGAAGAGGCTGTAGAGCAGTGGTCCCCAAACTACGGCCCGCCTCCACATTTGGCCCGGCCCCCTGAACAATACCAGAGACGCATTATGATTTTTTTTTCAGTCTGGCCACGCGATCGAGACTAATACACGCATAGAACGTGACATTCTATTCCACCCTTTTGCAGTCTGTGCCCCTATCTGAACCCCCCCCCCCCCCGAAAAAAAAAAATCCTAGTGTTAACCTTTCCTGCTTTGGTCTCCTAACCGTGGTTGGGGGACGCAGGGGAGATCTGTCTTCTCCAGGGCCGGAGGCAGCTTTTCCTCCGGGGTTAACTTCCGAGTAAACCTCACAGTTGTTAACAACAATATGGTGGTACACCGAAGAACAGGCCGTTTTGCTGAAGAGTTGGGGGCTTTATTATCAGACTGCACCATTAATAACAGCAATTCTAGTTCGCTACCTGCTCCGGTTGCCTCTCTCTCTACTCACCCGCACACTTCACACACACCGTCCGCTCCGCGGGGCCATTCACACGCCAGACTCATGGCATTAAAGACATCTTTCTTCTCGGGACACACCTCCTCCGCGACAGCATTCAAACATTTCTTGAAAAATTCTCCATCAGTGAAAGGTTTACCGCTGCTTGCTATCAGTTGAGCAACCCGAAAGCTGGCCCGAACGGATGACTGGTTCAGCTGAGCTTGGCGTACAAATGTATTCTGGTGAGATGTTACCTGTTAAGATTGTGCATGGCACAACAGAAAGTTAATGTTCCATGGACTTTTTTTCTGTGAAGAACCCAGAGAGGGTTATTTGGTTATTATTTATTTCATAAATAGTGTTATTTATTTCATTAATAGTGTTATTATTTATTTTCTGACTTTTTTTCCTGTGAAGATTTCGGAAAGGGTTATTAATATTTGGTTATGTGTGGCTTTCTGGAAAACAATAAATGTTTACGTTTAGGCACCCCTGCGATCGTCACACTTTTTCTGTTACAAACTGACCCCGGCCCCCATCAGAGAAGGCAAAAGTTATGTGGCCCTCACAGGAAAAAGTTTGGGGACCCCTGCTGTAGAGGATGGGGCTGAGAACACAACTCTGTGGGACACCTGTGTTTGTGAGGATGCTGGCTGAGGTCCTGTTACCCATCCTGACAGACTGGGGACGGCCAGTTAGAAAGTCCAGTAGCCAGTCACAGAGGGTGGGGTGCAGGCCAAGTGAAGACAGTTTATGTTCAATATGATGTAAATAATAAGTGATTCGTCAGTTTCAAGTTATTTCAGAGATACGCAGATGTGGTGTTTTTGTTT
Organism: Pholidichthys leucotaenia; assembly: GCA_020510985.1. Classification (NCBI taxonomy): domain Eukaryota; kingdom Metazoa; phylum Chordata; class Actinopteri; order Cichliformes; family Pholidichthyidae; genus Pholidichthys; species Pholidichthys leucotaenia. The sequence goes on from CM035837.1 coordinate 373,918,166, forward strand.
TTTGTGGAAGGGTACCAAGAAATTTGTCCATGACTGTACATATTTCTGATAAGATTAAACTTTATCAGATCACCGCATCTGAAAATTAGACAGTAAAAGTGTTCTCAACAATTTTTGGAAAGTATATGACTACTATGGAGACAGACCAAGTTGGTGTGTTAAGAGATTGGAATGATTTTAATTTTAGTTCCAAAATAAATTCTTTTCAGACTTGGTTAAGGTTATAATTGTTTTATAAATCATATTTTATGTTTTGTGAGGTGTAAAATATACTTGTATCTCAGCAGTATTTCAATAAATGATTTTTATTTGTTTACTTTCTTTGTCAAAGGATGCAGTGCATTGTCTCCTGTCATAATTATTTTTTCTTTTACAATAGTGACCATTTAATTATATAACATAGTAATTATTAGGGGTGTGGGAAAAATACATACAGCATAATATTGTAGTAGTTTGGTGGCGTTACTGTATCGGTTTAGAGTTACCAGTATTGCCATACTTTCTTAAAAATGTTTAATACATATATCAGAGTAATAAAAATCAGTTGACTTTTCAGTCCATTAGATGGTGCTAAATGCTCACTGTCTGGTTAGGTCAGCATGACAAAGGAGTGACTGCTGAGAGCTGGCTGGGAGTTGAACAAGGCAAAGATTGGAAATCGTAATATATGTATGGTATGATATCACAACATCTATATCCATAGTGTAAGAATTGTCGGACCGTGGCCCAAGTATCTATCTATAAATTCACGAAATCTCTGTCTCTGTATTTGTATGTCTGCACCACGTATATCTCTTGAACCGTTTGTCAGACTGGCCTCAGATTTTAAACGTGGTTTCCTGAGGTTACAAGGGTGTGCATCCTGAATATGGAGTCGCTCAGTCAAAATATGTAATTTTTATCAATAAAAGTTTAGCCACTGCTGTGTCTCATGCCCAGGCTTCTAGAAGTGTGAGCGGGGTTTGATTTCGGCTTGACTCCTACTGATTGGATAATACGCGTGCTCTGTGTGCAAAACAAGGAAGCAAAACGTGACAAATTTGACTAGAAAAAGACAGTACTTAAGATTTAATGCTTAAAAAAATTATACCATAAAACTGCTGTGATTGCGTAGGTCTAATGGATAATTTGGCATGGAGACGCTGGGGGAAGGGGGAACCGCTGGCACCACGATAAACCAACAGCCGAGACTCCCGTTAACTGGGCAGGCGGGGGGAGGGGGTGGAGCAGAATGCCCCCCGCGCACCCGCGGAACCCGGCGTCCGTTGTACCTAGCTGGCTTGGAAAATTTCCTGTCGTCGCAGCAAGTGCTGCGTGAATAATACAGTAAACCCTTTGGCACAGTACTTCCCATGAGCAGTAACCTGGCGGCCGGCGTACCTAGCTGGCTCAGAAAATTTCCCATTGTCACGGTACCAAAGATAAAGAAAAAAAAATGGGGGGAAGGCCCTATACAACCTTTGCTCCACGAATGCAGGACGTATCAACCATACGCTGGATAAATTTTCAGCATGGGACACGTATTTTTTCCATTTTACAAAATTTTTCACTGGGTCTGAGGTGTGTGTGAAAAAAATATGTTTTGGTTAATGTTTAGAGGGCCAAAAATGCGATCGTTTAGGCAGAATAATAATATAATAAACAATCTTCTTGCATGAATAAAAAACAGACGCTTACAATAGAGCCATGGTGCTCAGTCTTTGCCAGGGACGGCTGCTAAGGTGAAGGTACGAAACAACCTGCTCTGCAAGCTCGCTGGTGCAAAATGGGGGGCGGCAGTCTCCACCCTGCGCACCTCAGCACTGGCCCTTTCATACTCTGTAGCAGAATATTGTGCCCCTGTCTGGTCCAGGTCATCTTACACACACCATGTAGACACCCAGCTCAACACAACCATGAGAACTATAACTGGAACAATCCGCTCAACACCACTTCCCTGGCTCTCTGTACTGTCAAACATAGCCCCTCCACACATCCGGCGAGCAGCATTAACTCAAAGGATGCTCCAAAAAGTTAAAGATTCTCCTCACTTACCAATCCATGCAGATATCTACACTCCACCCACTGCCCGACTTTCATCCAGACGGCCGATTTGGAAAAACCCTCCCCCAGCTGACTTTACCATCCAGACAGCTTGGCAAGAGGAATGGGAGACCAAGGAGGTCCCAAACAAACAGCTGGTGATAAACCCCAACCAACAGGTCCCGGGCACCAACCTCCCAAGGAGACAGTGGTCTACACTCAATCGCTTCAGGACTGGACATGGCCCCTGCTTGGCCAGCCTTTACAGATGGGGCAGTAGCCCTAGCCCACTGTGCGCATGTGGAGAGGAGCAAACAATGGAACACATCATAGAGGCTTGCCCGCTCCAAAGACTGGAAGGAGGATTACACACCCTCCATACAGCAAACCAGGAGGCAACTGCTTGGCTTAAGGACTTTGCATTCGCTAAATAAAAATAAATTTGCCAGTCACGCCCTCAAGGTTCAGATCATTATTTGGCCTCAGTATTGCCCCAGCGTGACAACATATGCACCGCCTCAATCTTAGCATTAAAGTTTTAAAAAACTTTTAAAAACAAAATATTGCTAAAATATAAAATGATGCACTACAATGGTCTGAAATATTTGTTAACATGTCCTGTTATAATACTGCGTGAGTTTATTGACAGTACACAGAAGAAATTCAATATTACACTGAACTCCATCACTGAACAGTGATATAAACAAAAATAATTATAATGACGACTGAACAACTCCCATTCCCCAAATTGAAGATTCACTATTATGAATATAAGGGATAAAAGATCAGACAGATCAGTGGTCTGACAAATAAACAAGGAATCTGAAACAGTCGCTAATATTGGATGTCCCATTCATTTTCAATATTTAGCTGTTCTGTAATTAATATTCACACAATCTAATAAATCTTAGTGCCATTTACTCCCTTTTATATTTGTCAAAGTCTAACATGTGATTGCCTACATATAGGAATAGTTGTGTTCTACGGGCATGCACGAGTTAATATTGCATTGTTGGGCCTCTGGCAATTCCAAACCCCTATAGTAATTATTATTCTATGAAGTGTTTTTGTGGTTGTTTATGATCATATACCTGTAAGTGATCAGTTTCAGCTAATCAGCAAATGCCAGCCTACACATTATATCCTAACCATTTATATATACTAATCATTAGTGTTAAAGTTGCTAACATGTCGTATTTTTGGTATTTTAGCTTGAAAAATTAAAAGGTAGAAATATTACCTACAAATAACATTCAAGATGAGTAATCCTAAGCAACACACAATACACTTTTCCTGTAAGATAAGGGAATGTTACAATATTATATTTAGCCCAATATGTGTTCTTCTGGTGTTTCTAGTATTATTCATACTTTGTTGTCAGGGCAGGAATTTTAAGAACAAACTAGGGTGTGGAGTGTTGAGAGAATATGTGGATGTTTGTATGTGTGTGTGTGTGTGTGTATGGTTTTTTTTTGTGGGGGGGGGGTGCATATGAGGGGACTGTTCTGGCCACTGGGAGACGGGGTCTAACGAGGATGTATGGCTGTTTCAGCATCCATCTGCAGACATTTTTCTACCGTCATTCACTCCTTATGTCAACCAGCAGCACACCTCATTCCACCCCCCCCACCACACACACACACACACACACACACACACACACACACACACACACACACACACACACACTGCAGGGGCCTTCCTTGTGCCATTATGTCCAGTATTACAGCATTCTCCCAGAGCTGACAAATCAGAGGTGTGCTTGGAATTCAGAGCAGCAGTGGCCTGAGACTCATCTGGCCACCTGTAATGGATGTAAAAACTTTATCAGCCTATTAAAGTGAGGTTCTATCTTTGCCACCTCTGGGTTATTTTAGATCTATATGTAATTTAGCTATCCACGCACCGGCAAGGTCCGATTATCTGCTAATTTCTTTGTGCAGTGCATTAATTAAGTGAGTTTAATTTTCACTTAAGAGGCCAGAAATGTGCTGAATGAAAGGTTAGAGCTGAGTTCTTATTATTTTAAGTATACACTATCAGTCAAAAGTTTAGACACATCTTGGAAATGAATGTGTAGGTGTGCCCAAACTTTTGACTGGTAGTCTATATAGTAAATGATGGATCATGGCATGTCAGAATGAGACTGAAGACAAACTTTCCATCCATGGTAGATGATAGGACATGGTGTTACATACAGTCAGTTATGGACAGTTCAGAGCACAGAAAACAGTGGTATCAAAAATATTTGGCCACCAGGTTGCAAAAAGCATATAGTGGTGTGAAAAAGTGTTTGCTCCCTTCCTGATTTCTCATTTTTTTGTATGTTTGTCACACTTAAATATTTCAGATCATCAAACAAATTTAAATATAAGACAAAGATAACACAAGTAAACACAAAATGCAGTTTTTTAAAGAAGGTGTTTATTATTAAGGGGAAAAAATCCAAACCTGCATGGCCCTGTGTGAGAAAGTGACCCCCCCCCCCCCGTTAAAACAAATTAACTGTGGTTTATCACATCTTTTATCACGTCTTTGGAAAGCTGAGTTCAATTTCTCTGAGACCTGATTACTGCCACACCTGTTCTCAATCAAGAAATCCCTTAAATAGGACCTGCTGGACAAAGTCAAGTAGACCAAAAGATCCTCAAAAGCTAGACATCATGCTGTGATCCAAAGAAATTCAGGAACAAATGAGAAACAAAGTAAAATGAGATCTGGCAGTCTGGAAAAGGTTATAAAGCCATTTCTAAAGCTTTGGGACTCCAGTGAACCACAGTGAGAGCCATTATCCACTAATGACAAAAACATAGAACAGTGGTGAACCTTCCCAGGAGTGGCCGGCTGACCAAAATTACGGAAATTACCCCAAGAGCGCAGCAACGACTCATCCAAGAGGTCACAAAAGACCCCACGACAACATCCAAAGAACTGCAGGCCTCACTCTTCTCAGTTAAGGTCAGCGCTCATGATTCCACCATAAGAAAGAGACTGGACAAAATGGCCTACATGGCAGAGTTCCAAGACGAAAACCACTGCTGAGCAAAAAAAACAAAGGCTTATCTCAGTTTTGCCAGAAAACATCTTGATGATCCCCAAGACTTTTGGAAAAATACCCTGTGGACTGATGAGAGAAAAGTTGAACTTTCTGGAAGGTGTGAGTCTCATTATATCTGGCATAAAAGGAACACAGCATTTCAGAAAAGGAGCATCATACCAACAGTAAAATATGGTGGTGGTAGTGTGATGGTCTGGAGCTGTTTTACTGCTTCAGAACCTGGAAGACTTGCTGTGGTAAATGGAACCATGAATTCTGCTGTCTACCAAAAAATCCCGAAGGAGAATGTCCAGCTATCTGTTCGTGACCTCAAGCTGAAGCGCACTTGGGTTCTGCAGCAGGACAATGATCCAAAAACACACCAGCAAGTCCACCTCTGAATGGCTTAAGAAAACCAAAATGAAGACTTTGGAGTGGCCTAGTCAAAGTCCTGACCATGCTGTGGCATGACCTTAAAACGGTGGTTCATGCTCGAAAACCCTCCACTGTGGCTGAATTACAACAATTCTGCAAAGATGAGTGGGCCAAAATTCCTCCACAATGCTGTAAAAGACTCATTGCCAGTTATCACAAATGCTTGATTGCAGTTGTTGCTACTAAGGGTGGCCCAACTAGTTATTAGGTTTAGGGGGCAATCACTTTTTCACACAGGCCCATGTAGGTTTGGATTTTTTCCCCTTAATAATAAACACCTTCATTTAAAAACTGCATGTTGTGTTTACTTGTGTTATCTTTGTCTAACAATGAAATTTGTTTGATGATCTGAAACGTTTAAGTGTGACAAACATACAAAAAAAATGAGAAATCAGGAAGGGGGCAAACACTTTTTCACACCACTGTATTTTAAATTGGTTTGTTAATTTTGTGAGCAAATTGTTAAATTTACTGGTAAAATATTTTTTGTGTCCATATCCTACAGTGATACTGTATTTAGTGTGTATCCTTTTGACTTAAATATGCAACTTGTGGCCACATTTTTGCTTACCACTGTATATCTCCCTACCTCTACCTCCTCATAGTCTAAGAGTAACATGAGGCTTTTCCCCCCACAATTGATTCTTGTACAAATTTGCATTATTATTAAAAAAAAAAGATGATCATACCTCACACTTTTTTTACTTGAGAGGATTTTAACGGTTGTTATTATAACTGTTGCAGGGAGTATAATGTTTTTGACCCATCCGTCCGTTCATTCGTTTGACATCTTATGTTGTCGCCACTCTAGCATCTAGTACATTTCTGATCTGAGTGACTTCAAATTTATACAGAAGCTTTAACTCATCAAGACCTTGGACGAGTTTAATTTTCAGATACAGTGGCTATAAAAAGTCTACACATCCCTGTTCAAGTGCCAGGTTTCTGTGATGTAAAAAAATGAGACCAAGATAAATCATTTGAAAACTTTTTCCACCATTAATGTGACCTATAACCTGTACAACCCAACTGAAAAACAAACTGAAATCTTTTCAGGGGAAAATTAAAAAATAAAAAAACTTACAATAACCTGGTTGCATAAATATGCACACCCTGTTATAACTGGGGATGTGGTTGTGTTCAGAATTAACCAGTCACATTCAAACTCATGTTAAATGGGAGTCAGCACACACCTATCACCATTTAAAATGCCTCTGATTAACCCCAAATAAAGTTCAGCTGTTCTAATAGGCTTTTCCTGACATTTTTGTAGTCACATTTTACAGCACAAGCCATGGTCTGCAGAGAGCTTCCAAAGCATCAGAGGGATCTCATTGTTCAAAGGTATCAGTCAGAAGGATACAAAAGAATTTCCAAGGCATTAAATATACCATGGAACACAATGAAGTTAGTCATCATCAAATGGAGAAAATATGGCACAACAGTGACATTAACAAGAACTGGACGTCCCTCCAAAATTGATGAAAAGACGAGAAGAAAACTAGTCAGGGAGGCTGCCATGAGGCTGACAGCAACACTGAAGGAGCTGCAGAAATTTCTGGCAAATGCTGGCTGTTTAGTACATGTGACAACAATCTCCCGTCTTCTTCATATGTCTGGGCTATGGGGTAGGGTGGCAAGATGGAAGCCTTATCTTACGAAGAAAAACATCCAAGCCCAGTTACAGTTTGCAAAAACACAGTTGAAATCTCCCAAATGCATGTGGGAAAATGTGTTATGGTCCACTGAAACCAAGGTTGAAATTTTTGGCCATAATTCCAAAAGGTATATTTGTCGCAAACACAACACTGCTCATCACCAATAGAACACCATACCTAAAGTGAAGCATGGTGGTGGCAGCATCGTGCTTTAGGGCTATTTTTCTGCAGGTGAAACTGGGGCCTTAGTTAAGGTGGCGGGAATTATGAACAGCTCCAAATACCAGTCAGTCAGTGATGGCACAAAACCTTCAGGCTTCTGCTAGAAAGCTGAAGATGAAGAGGACAATGACCCAAAGCACACATCCAAATCAACAAAAGAGTGGCTTCACTAGAAGAAGATTAAGGTTTTCAAATGGCCCAGGTAGAATCCAGACTTGAATCTGATTGAACATCTGTGAGGTGATCTGAAGAGGGCTGTGCCCAGGAGATGCCCTCACAATCTGACACATTTGGAACGTTTTTGCAAAGAAGAGTGGGCAAATATTGCCACATCAAGATGTGCCACGCTGTTAGACTCCTACCCAAAAAGACTGAGTGCTGTAATAAAAGCCAAAGGTGCTGCAACAAAGTATTAGTTTAAGGGTGTGCAAATTTATGCAAACAGGTTATTGTAAGTTTTTTTTTTAATTTTTCCCCTTAAAAGATTTCAGTTTGTTTTTCAATTGGGTTATACAGATTATAGGTCACATTAATGGTGGAAAAATTTTGAAATGATTTATCTTGGTCTCATTTTTTTACATTACAAAAAGCTGACATTTGGACAGGGGTGTGTAGACTTTTTATATCCACTGTACATCTAATTCAATTCAATTTAACTTTATTTATATAGTGCTATTTCACAACAACAGTCATGTTATAGCTAATGAGGGGTTCCTTTTTTTGTGGGGGGGGGGGGTACTTTTCCAGTCCATTTTAGATTCATCACAGTTCTGATTAGGGACCCCTGACGTGGTGATGAATGCGGTATGTGAGCTTGCTTACTGAGGTTCTTTCATTTTTCCTGTGCATTATAGGTTTCTAAAACATTTACACACATTTACTGTCAGGCTTTTATTTAAGTTGGGGTTTATGTCGGAGGGTTGTAGGTGTTTCCATTTTAGTTTTGTAGTTAATAATAAAAGTGATCAATTAATGATCAACCCGTTCTTTAACAAGTCATATTCAACTCATATGTCGACTTTGTGCTTAAACTGGGTACCACCTGAGTGTTAACTTGCAGAATTGATTGGTAGTTGATTGGTAAGAGAGTGCATGAAGAAATTCTTTTCTACTATTTTCCATTTTGTTTTAAGATATAGTATCACTTTATTCAAGGGATATTCATGGAATTGTCTGCTTTTCAACAAGTTTAATGTTGTAAGCAGGTTTGTTTGAACCCAAATTATTACTATTTTTTTTTCCTATACCTAAATGGAGCGTGTTTAATGCCTAAACTTAAGCAATTAATGACATAAAGGGTTAGAGTCAAAATTAAATTCCAAATAAATAATCAGTGTCTTCTGGTGGGAGGCAGTCTGACTTTGTAAATTTCCCCCAGTGCAGACTTTTTAAGTTTTCTTTATCGTGTTGAATATCACCGTCAAAGGGGTTTAATAAATTATGTGTTAAACTATGATGAGTATGGAACAAATTGGGACTTCTGTCGTGTCTGGAGCTTGTGACTATGAACAAGGACTGGCTGTCCTTAATTAGAGCAACTCGTTATTTCAGTGGTGCCAAAATTATTTGGAATGCTTCTAATCCCTGAACTATTTTAAAATTGTCATGATCCTGAAGATTTACCCAAGAAAGATATGAAAGAAAGAAAAAAGAATCTAACAACGTGCTGTTTAAAATAGACTGGAAGAGCATTTGGCAGTTGAGCCTTTTCTTTCATTTTATCCACAGAGTTAAATTAGAAAATTAGAGCAGAGAGCAAACTGTTTAAGTCATACGTGTCAGTGTTCGGGCAGGTTCCTGGCATGTTTAAGACAGATCTGACAGCACAGACACTTGTTGATTCGCCCTCATTTAGCTGTTTCCTGCACAGCACGGACTGATTTGGGAAACTGAAAAAAGTACAGGTTGATTCTCATAATGTACATTTACTTGGCATTTTTAGAAGCAATGTGGTGAAATAAGGCTAATTTTCAGATTAAGTTTTATTTTTTTTTTTTATACACCTCCAAATCCACCACTCCAAACACAGATTGATTGACAGGCTGTTATCATAAACCAAATTGCATGCGTGTGCTTGTGCAGCTAACTGACTTTTTTTTTGGTTTTAAATCTCTTTATGTAACACAATTTTTCTCAACCTAAATAAAATAAGTGTTGCATGCATGTTTAATTTGAGATCTAGTAGGTGAATAAATACATTAAAAAGCATTGTTAAATGGGACTTTTTTTTTTTTAGGTTCTGGCTAATTAGACTAAATTTAATCAGAAAATATCACCGTTTTTCTGAGTTCAAAAGGAAACTGAGAACAACATTGCCTTTTTTTTTTAACAAAATGTAGTGCGCTGATGTACTCTATACATCAGAGAATACACAACACTACACATATGCAATGAATTCCTATTTGAAGGCATCTTTAACAACCCAAATGCCACTAGGAAATAGAGAGGATTATGTGAAAGGTCTGTAGTTGTTTACTTGTTCATTTGTTATACCAGAAAATAACACCAAATTAAATTTCACAGTCTGTGCTTAAATCTCAACTAATCCAAATATTGAGCCGACGAGTGCGTTTTAATTAAAGTACTGGCATCGCAGTACAAAGCTGCTCGATTTCAGGTGAAAGGTAAAAAAATTAGACCGAAAAGACAGCAGCGTCCGGATCAGACAGTGTCTTTGAATCAGTGAACAGCCAGACAGCCTCATTTGCATTTACTGTACAAACACGATCGCTCTCTCTCTCTCTCTCTCTCTGCTGTCTGCGGAGAGAAATGCTGCCCTGTGAGTTCTTCTTCTCTCATTACTCATAATAATGCAAGTTAGCATATTTTATCGGCCAAAACAGTGCAATCCGATTAAAAACAAATTATGACAGCGCTGTTTGTTTGGAGGACTAAGGCATTAGGCCAACTTATTCAGCTCAATTACTGTATGACTTGTCTGCTCTAATGAATGAAATTGTCAAAGACCAAAACTGTCTGTTTTTTTTTGAGATGAATAACTCACACAGGACTCATTTGTCATTCAGAGTTTCTTTAATGTGCAGTTATTTTCTTGTCTGTCAAAAACTCGACTCGAACTAAAGCTCAGCAATGCGCAATTATGCTTATAATGAGTGTTCTTTCAAATTTGAAAATCAACGATATGCAAATAAGTAAATTAATTATATAAATGTGATAATGTGAAATCTGAAGAAGAAGAAAAAGAAAACCTAACATCTGCCTATCAGTTCATACATTGTACGGCTGTACACTCAGGGTTAATTTTTCCATCATTATGCACTCATTTGGCCAATGGCTTCTTGGTGAATTTACCATCATAAAGACAAAAGAGCTGAATCAGAAGCCTTTTATGATTACTTCATTATCATGGTTGCTGGGGGAAAGGACGTCATTGGGACGGTTACATTTTCACTGGTTGGGTTGTGTGATCCTGTCAGTTTTGGCAAATAGTGACTTTCAGCTTAATTAATGTTTGGATTTTTTAAAAAAAGAAACTCCACTCTGAGTTGGCTACAGACTAATTAGCACCTTGTCAAAGAAGTTACCGCCACTGTTTTTTTTTTATGATAAAAAAGTTAACTGCAGGCTTTCCATCAGATTTCAGACATTTTAAAGTGTTTAATGTCATTGTATTTTTAGAATGGCACGTGCATCTAGCCAGGATGAAAGTGAATTGTTTTGAAAGTGGAATATTTTCCCAAACAAATCACTAAATGTTAAAAGTCAGGGTACTATCTCACAAGGGAGCTTCCAAAATCTCTCCAAACATCTGCGGTGGGTTCGCAATTTCCTCTTGTGAGTTGTAGGGCCTCGATCTCATGATGCAGGAATTTTGAACATGGCCATAATATTTGTGGGACAAATTTTCTCTCAAAATATTCAGAGAAGTTGTTGCGGGTGTCTTGAACCCATCTCGACAATTAATCAATCAATCAATCAATCAATCAATCAATCAATCAATCAACCTTTATTGTCATGATGCTATGCATACAACTGTAGTGCAAGCAAGATGAAATTGCGTTTCTCTAGGCATCCGTATTGTAAAAAGAAAATTTAAAAACACACTCACACCCCCCTCACACCCCCACCCCGACAGCCATTCACATATCCCTGAGACACATTTGGATATTACAGTAATGTTAACTTATTACATTTGCAGTTAAAATGATAATAACTGCCTATGTAGTATATATAAAACAATTAAAATGGCTAAGTGACTCTAAGTAGCTAAGAGAAATAAATACTTAAAAATGACTAAAACTATAATATACATATAATATACATAATGTCCATAAAGTGCAGTAATATGTGTAAAGGATTCCGGATCAACTGTTCAGCATCCTAACAGCTTGTGGAAGGAAGCTGTTGATCAGTCTGGTGGTTCTGCCTCTGATGCTCCGGAATCGTTTGCCAGATGGCAGCGGTTCAAGGTGTTTGTGCAGAGGGTGAGAGTGGTCCTTAACAATGTCCAGTGCCCTGCTCCTACAACGGCTCTGAAAAAGTTCTTGAACAGAGGGGAGGGAAACTCCAATTACCTTCTCAGCTTCCTTAACTATCCTCTGCAGAGCTTTTTTGTCTGACATACTGCAACTAGAATACCATGTCACAATGCAGTACGTCAGAACACTCTCCACCACACCTCTGTAGAAGGTCCTGAGGATGCAGATGGGGAGAGAGGCCTGTTTGAGTTTCCTCAAGAAGTGCAGTCTCTGCTGGGCCCGCTTCCTGATCCCCAAGGAATTCTTGCTCCAGGTCAGGTCCTGCGAGATCTGTACTCCGAGGAACTTGATGTTCTCCACCCTCTCCACCGAATGGTCGCTGATGCAGAGATGGGCGTGTTCAGGCCGTGACCGCCGGAAGTAGATAATCATCTCCTTCGTTTTGTCCACGTTGAGCACCAGATTGTTCTCCCTGCACCAGCCCGCCAGGTCTCTAACTTCTTCCCTGTACATTGATTCCTCATCCCTCTGAAAAAGTCCCACCACTGTGGTGTCATCCACAAACCTAATAATCTGGTTCCCCTCGTGTCTGGACACACAGTCATGTGTTAAAAGTGTAAACAACAGTGGACTGAGTACACAGCCTTGAGGGGATCCAGTGCTCAGCATGATGGAGTTGGAGATGTTGCTTCCAACCTGGACAGACTGAGGTCTCTCGGTCAGGAAATCCAGGATCCAGAGACATGTGGCGGTGTTCAGACCGAGAAGGAGTAATTTCTCCATCAGTCTCTGGGGAATAATGGTGTTAAATGCTGAACTGAAATCAATGTACAAGAGTCTGGCATAGGTGTCTTTCTGATCCAGGTGGGTAATGACAGAGTGCAGGGTGGTGACTATAGCATCCTCTGTGGAGCGATTTGAACGATACACGAACTGGAGTGGGTCATGTGATGCAGGGAGGCAGGCTGTGATGTGTGGTTTAACAAGCCATTCAAAACACTTCATCACAATTGGTGTCAGTGTAACAGGACAATAGTCATTCAGACAGGACACAACCGCTTTCTTTGCCACCGGTACTATGATAGAGGTCTTAAAGCATCTAGGGACGATGGCCTGACTCAGGGAAATGTTACATATGCCAGTCAGGACCTCCGCCAACTCACTCGTGCAGACTCGGAGCACATGTCCCAGGATGTTGTCCGGATCTGCAGCCTTACGTGGGTTGACCCTGATTAGGGTCCTCCATGTGTCTGCTGCGTTGATGGTGATAGCTGGTCCCACAGATAGTGAAGATGGACACCTCCTCTACTGAGTTTTTTTTAGTTTTTGACAAGGCAAAACAGCATTAAGCCTGTGTCGGTCGCAGCCCAGGCACAGAAATGAACATACAACTTAGCAGGAGTTGATTCAGCAACACTGTCAAGAAGATCCACAGCCCCCTGCCAAGTGGTGAGTAGAAGTTGTGCTTTCTTAAAGTATAATTTTAGTTTGAAATTAAATCTGTCAAGAAATCAAATCTGTAGGCAAGTAATTTTCTTCCTGAGTGTGTGGGCAAGAAGTGAATTTTTCTCCCATTTACTCAATTTATTTTGTTCTCAAATGATGCTATACATCATTTAGGACACTGATATTATCTGTGCAAGACAGACCAAGTTTCTAAATGGCAATTCAGTGTGATCCCAAGGGAGAATTATTGAAATTTTTGTACTTGTTGCTAGTTTTTTTTTTTTTTTAAATCTCCAACTAGTTGTGAGCTGTTGCAGCCCAGTGAGATACTACCCTAACTGGTATTCGGCTCTGTTGACTGTACTTGTCAACCAATCCATCACAAAGTTAGAAGCAACCTAAACTTTTAAAAACTTTTGTATTCTCTGTTCAGGTCAACAAGTTTGGCAGCCAGCAGCATTTTTCTACAGATGTGAGCATTTGAGCACCTTTCAAGCATAAGTCATATGAAATGACTGGAAAATAACATTTTATTTATTTGATTACCCACATGGATTTTTTAAAATGCCACCCTGTCTTCATCCACTTACATTAGGTGAATTCCTTTGACATTTCTAAGGACTTTCTGAGGAAAAACGCTTGATAAAGGAGTTTAGAAATCGTGCTAATTCTAGATAAATCTGTAGTCTCTGTTTATCGATGGCTGTGAACAACATTATGATGAGATGACTATTCATATACATCCTTAATCCACACATTGCCTCAGATTTGAGTAATGTTGAGATTTTTGGCCTGCCTCCTGCTCAGCCTCACAATGATTAAACAGTTTCACCTGGACAAACTGGATGACTACAGCTCTGCTACACTGGTGCCATTGTTTGACCCCAGTATGCTAGTAATAGTAGATTTGTGGCAAGCTGTGCCCTTTTTTCTGAGCTGTGTGATGTCATTGTTGCCAGTGGGCATTGGCCAGTAAAGTGTGATGGGTCTGCATGCCTCCTCTCCTCTCCTCTCCTCTCCTCTCCTCTCCTCTCCTCTCCTCTCCTCTCCTCTCCTCTCCTCTTTGTGAGCAATACAACCGATGCTGGTTAGGGTAGGGGAGGAAAAACAGAAACAAAAAGCTGTGGGCTTTCTTCAGGTCTTTCACAGATGCCAGGTCGAATCAAACAATATCAGCATGCAAGTAAAACACCCAGGACAATACAGCAATATTTGTCACACACAGTTTATGCATTCACACTGACATATCCCAGCACAGCACGCAGGCACACACACACACACACACACACACACACACACACACACACACACACACACGCATCCTATCAAGTCCCTGAGCTTCTTGCGCCCCTGATGGGACACAGTGCCTTGCTGGTAGTGGTGATAAAGCATTTCCAGGCTGCTCAGCCCGGCCCTAAACTCCTGCCTGTGTCTCTTCCGGCTCCACAGACCCAAGCCCCTACTGGTTAAACCTATCGATCCCCACAGCCACACAGCTACACCCAAGACAAAGCTTCTGTCTTCCCTGTTCTCTCTCACTGAGTCAGAGACAAAGCTGAATTCTCTGCCATGTTTATTCCCTCTGGTGTGTCAGCACTGTGGATCTGAAAGATGTCTGTTCCTTTGTCAACGTGAGTGTGTTGTGTGCGTGGATGTGTGAATCACTAGTGTAGGTCTGACACATTTTCTCCCGAATGCTCATGTTTTCATACATTGACACGCATAATAAATGTACTAGTCAGTTTATGATGGAAGGCCCGGGCCACGTCTGTGCCCTCCAAGTTTGATTGCAATTAAAAGGCGGGGAACGACTGTGTTAAAACGGCACTTAAGGAGCTGGGAGCTCAACTGGCTAGACCCATTTCTGTTGGAGTGGCTGCTGATGACTCCCAAATCTCTCAAACAATTATCTGAGCACTCATCTGTGCACAGCGGGGCCACTCCCCATCCCTTGACCAATCAGAAATCTGAATGCCTTGGGTTAGTTACCATGGCAAATTGGTCTAATATCTCACTAAAAAAAGCCATTTTGGTAAAATATTTTTGCCATTGCTAAAATAATAGCTAGAAATATATGCATCACTAAGAATATATCCAGACTGCTAACTAGACCTGCAGCTATTATTAGCAATTACAACTGTAACTAACATAAGAAGTACCTTGACAGCTAGGAATGTCCCTTTGCAACTAAAAAAGAAAACAAAATTTAAGAATAAATAAAAATCAATGAGAAATTATGCTGCAGAAAATCTGAGCCGACACAAGCACGCATACAAACAAGAAAAACAGCTGCCCCATTAGTGTCCGCAGCTCTTTAAAAAGTCTTAAATTTAATTGTCCTCAAAAAAGATAAATAAACCTTCATCTGCTACTCAAAAGCATTGAAACAAGCACACAATTAATACTGAATTCACTGGAAGTGCCCAGACAGAATTCTGAGTTAATGTAAAATTTTCTTCACCCACACAACTAAACACTTCCTGAACTATTCACAAATAAAAGCCCTGCATATCATTCCAATGATCAGGATGCCTTCATTTCTTTATGTGCTTTTATTATGAAATGCCTTCAACCGGATGCAAAACAGCAGCAGACAATTGTGAAATGACAATATCATATCTGGCTCTAAAACTCCTATATATGAATAACGATTTTTGCATACTGATTTGCATAATCTGAAGTTATGAGGTCCGAAGTGTATCAGAAACTTTCAGGGTTCTGTCAGTAGGTTTCTTGTCATTCAAATTGTCTTGCTAAATTCATTTGAGTGGACGTGAAGATAAACTAGACAGTTTTTACATGAAAACAAATATTTACTATTTATTTATTGTAATCATATAAGTAAACTATGTATATGGAACGTGACAGGACTGGCTAGACATGTCCTATCTAGTGTTTATATACTGTATATATTAGTGGTGTCGGGTGAAATTTTTAATAATGATTAATCTTTTGGAACATTGAGTTAATTGTGATTAATAATGCATTAATCACATGTTTTTTTCCATTCAAATACAGTGTACCTTAAGCTGGTAATTTTTCAAGTTTCTCATACTGTTATAAACATGGGAGTGGACAAATACGCTTGTTTTCTTCACCTGCAGGTTTATTAAAACTCTCAACATATCCAAAATGAAAATCCAGAAAATCCTCTAAAGTACTACTGCTGTGCAAACAAGAGAATGCCAGTACTCAATAACATCACTGCAACAGTACTGACAATACTGACACAACTCAGCATCCAACTCCACTCATATAGCAAACATCCACTGCTTTTAAGCAGCTCAACACAAAACAATGGATCTCGTGTGTCACAACAGACACAATTTCCCTTTTAGCAAAAAAATTGTAAACATAAACTACTGTCTCGCCACGATTACATCACCAACCACACCGCAAAAACAGGGCATGGGAGTGAGTGGACATTACGAACACAGCTTGAGAATTAGAGAATTTTAGACTGCTTCTCACCTGTCAACAGTTGGAGCCGAAGCTATGAGGATGAAACAGGCAGAGTGTCTGTCTGTGTCAGCACATACTGTAGCTGTTTAAACTGCTAGCCAGCTTTCCGACTTCCAAAGAAGAACAACCGACATCCAGGCGAAGTTTTGGAGGAGGCTGTGACAGTTAACAGCATTTTGGGGATTTCCATGGCTGTGATCCATGTTCTTTGTCTTCGCAATGTCTGTATGGCACAGGCAGCGTCTTTATGGCTGCAGAGCAGCTTTGGTACGGTGTGCAGCTAGGCCAAAAAAGTACTGTTTGCGCTTTCTGCTGTTAACTGCTGTTAACTGCAATCACAAAATTTGTTGGCGTTAACGGGGGGCAGAGCATTAACGGGTGACTAATGTGATAATGCCAGCACCACTAATATATACAGTGGGGATAATAAGTATTGAACACGTCAACATTTTTCTCATTAAACATATTTCTGATGGAGCCACTGACCTGAGATTTTCACCTGATATAAGTAAAAACCCATGTAATCCATATAGCCTATACAAAGAAATCAAGGCAACTGTGTTCACAAAACAGGTTATATTTAATAAAGTGGAATGACACAGGGAATAAGTATTGAACACACTTGGTGAAATTCATTTACTATTTAGTAGAAAAGCCTTGTTGGTAATAACAGCTTCCAGACACCTCCTGTATGGAGAAACTAGGAACAGACATTGCTCAGAAGTGATTTTAGCCCATTCTTCCACACAAACTGTTCAAATCTTGAAGGTTCCGTGGGTGTCTTCTGTGAACTCTGATCTTCAGTTTGTTGCATAGATTTTCAATTGGATTCAGGTCAGGCGACTGACTGGGCCATTCTAGAAGCTTTATTTTTTTTTCTCTGGAGCCAGTTGAGAGCTTCCTTGGCTGTGTGTTTGGGATGTTAATGAAAAAAACCCCACAATGGTCACAGAAATAACTTGAATCTGACAAAAGTGGTAATAAATAGAAATTCTATGAAAATTAACCAATGAAAATCAGACAATGCTTTTGAATTGCGGTTCAACAGAATTATTTTAAAAAAACAAACTCATGAAGCAGGCCTGGACAAAAATGATGGTACCCCTAGAAAAGATTAAAAATAATGTGACCATAGGGACATGTTCAACCAAGATGTGTCCTCTAATTAACATCACAGGTGTCTACAAACTTGTAATCAGTCAGCCGGCCTATTTAAAGGGTGACAAGTGGTCACTGTGCTGTTTGTTGACATGGTATGTATCACACTAAACATGGATCAGAGGAAGCAAAGGAGAGAGTTGTCTCAGGAGATTAGAAAGAAAATTATAGACAAGCATGTTAAAGGTAAAGGCTATAAGACCATCTCCAAGCAGCTTGATATTCCTGTGACTACAGTTGCACATATTATTCAGAAATTTAAGATCCACGGGACTGTAGACAACCTCCCTGGACGTGGCCGCAGAAGGAAACTTGATGAAAAATGGAAGAGAAGGATAATATGAATGGTAACAAAAGAGCCCAGAACAACCTCTAAACACATTCATGATGAACTCCAAGGTCAAGGTACATCAGTGTCAGATTGCACCATCCGTCGCTGTTTGAGCCAAAGTGGACTTCATGGGAGACAACCAACGAGGACACCACTGTTGAAAACAAATCAGAAAAAAGCCAGACTGGAATTTGCCAAACTGCATGTTGACAAGCCACAAAGCTTCTGGGAGAATGTCCTATGGACAGACGAGACAAAACTGGAACTTTTTGGCAAGGCACATCAGCTCTGCGTTCACAGATGCAAAAATGAAGCATACCAAGAAAAGAACACTGTCCCTACTGTGAAACATGGAGGAGGTTCTGTTATTTTCTGGGGCTGCTTTGCTGCATCTGGCACAGGGTGTCTTGAATCTGTGCAGGGTACAATGAAATCTCAAGACTATCAAGGTATTCTAGAGAGAAATGTGCTCTCCGATGTCAGACAGCTTGGTCTCAGTCGCAGGTCATGGGTCTTGCAAGAGGATAATGACCCAAAACACACAGCTAAAAACACCCAAGAATGGCTAAGAGCGAAACATTGGACTATTCTAAAGTGGCCTTCTATGAGCCCTGATCTAAATCCTATTGAACATCTGTGGAAGGAGCTGAAACATGCCATCTGGAGAAAGCACCCTTCAAACCTGAGACAACTGGAGCAGTTTGCTCATGAGGAGTGGGCCAAAATACCTGCTGAGAGGTGCAGAAGTCTCATTGACAGTTACAGAAATTGTTTGATTGCAGTGATTGCCTCAAAAGGTTGTGCAACAAAATATTAAGTTAAGAGTACCATCATTTTTGTCCAGGCCTGTTTCATGAGATTGTTTTTTAAAAATAATTCTGTTGAACCACAATTCAAAAACATTGTCTGATTTTCATTGGTTAATTTTCATAGAATTTTTATTTATTACCACTTTCGTCAGATTCAAGTTATTTCTGTGACCATTGTGGGTTTTTTCTTTCATTAACAGAGGGGTACCAACAATTTTGTCCAAGTCTGTATACAGTATACAGTGGATATAAAAAGTCTACACACCCCTGTTCAAATGTCAGGTTTTTGTGATGTAAAGAACTAATGAGACCAAGATAAATCATTTGAAAACTTTTTCCACCATTAATGTGACCTATTACCTGTACAACCCAATTGAAAAACAAATTTCATTCTTTTAAAGGGAAAAATAAAAAATGAAAAACTTACAATAACCTGTTTGCATGAATATGCACACCCTTAAAGTAATACTTTGTTGCAACACCTTTAGCTTTTATTACAGCACTCAGCCTTTTTGGGTAGGAGTCTAACAGCGTGGCACATCTTGATGTAGCAATATTTGCCCACTCTTCTTTGCAAAAACGTTCCAAATGTGTCAGATTGTGAAAGCATCTCTTGTGCACAGCCCTCTTCAGATCACCTCACAGATGTTCAATCAGATTCAGGTCTGGACTCTTGCTGGGCCATTCCAAAACCTTCATCTTCTTTTAGTGAAGCCATTCTTTTGTTGATTTGGATGTGTGCTTTGGGTCATTGTTGTGCTGAAAGATGAAGTTCCTCTTCATCTTCAGCTTTCTAGCAGAAGCCTGAAGGTTTTGTGGCAACACTGACTGGTATTTGGAACTGTTCATAATTCCTCCACCTTAACTAAGGCCCCAGTTCCAGCTGAAGAAAAACAGCCCCAAAGCATGATACTGCCACCACCATGCTTCACTGTAGGTATGGTGTTCTTTTGGTGATGAGCAGTGTTGTGTTTGTGCCAAATATACCTTTTGGAATTATGGCCAAAAAGTTCAACCTTGGTTTCATCTGACCATAACACATTTTCCCACATGCATTTGGGAGATTTCAACTGTGTTTTTGCAAACTGTAGCTGGGCTTGGATGTTTTTCTTCATAAGATAAGGCTTCTGTCTTGCTACCCTAGACATGAGATTGTTGTCACTTGTACTAAACAGTCAGTACTTACCAGAAATTCCTGCAGCTCCTTCAATGTTGCTGTCAGCCTTTTGGCAGCCTTCTTGTCTTTTCATCAATTTTGGAGGGATGTCCAGTTCTTGTTAATGTCACTGTTGTGCCATATTTTCTCCACTTGATGACTGTCTTAATTGTGTTCCATGGTATATTTAATGTCTTGGAAATTCTTTTGTACCCTTCTCCCGACTGATACCTTTGAACAATAAGACCTCTCTGATGCTTTGGAAGGCCTCTGCAGACCATGGCTTGTGCTGTAAGATGTGACTGCAAAAATGTCAGGAAAAGCCTCGTAGAACAGCAGAACTTTATTTGAGGTTAACCCTGGAGGGGTCACGCGCCCCCAGTGGCACAGCGCAGCAACTGCACCTGTCAACTTATTGACGTCCCCCGGCTATACTGAGAATTTGTATTGATCTATATTGGTCTGACAGTTCAGAAGGTGTCAGACACACGCTGGAGGAATCATGGCTGACATGGAACACAGCAAAGAAGAAGAAATCCTCATTATTCTTTTTCCTTTTTCCACTTTGAGCTGACAACACCAATGTGGCGATTCTGACTGAAATTGCATGAAACGGGAAAAACAGTCACGTAATACAAATGAAATTCACGTAGGATAATCATAAGAGCTTGTAGATGTGGTAGAGGCTGTAAATGACTGACCAAAAGAGAAACAACAACCACGATGGGCGAAAAACTGAGCTCACAGCACCAAGATGGCAGCGCCCACGATCGTCATGGATTCTCACAGGAAAAATGCATCAAACAGGAAAAAGAACCGCATAATACAAACAAAATTCACGTGGGATAATCCTAAGAGTTTGTAGATGTGGTAGAGAGTGTAAATGACCGAGCAAATGCAAAACATCGATCACGATGGACGAAAACAGACCGGTCATGTGAGCGAGCGAGCCCCCCACCCCACCCCCGCAACAGGTAAGAGACGAATATATGTTTTGTTTTTGTTTTTTTTTACATTTTATTGATTTTCTGGTTCATATACTTTGAAGATTAGATAAAAACATACCCCTATAGACAAAACGGTGTCAAAAAAATGACCCATTCTTTGTGTAAATGTGTCCAAAGTCCACTTTTGACTGAGTTATGTAATTTATATAGCTGCCGCGACATTATGCAAATTAGATGAGTAAATTTATTCCTATCTGAAACTTTGGATCATATTCTACATCTTTCTGATTGACAGTAAGCCATTATCTCTTGCAACTTTCAAGTTATAGCCTTGGAAATCTGAACTATTTTACTGACAAAAATTTTTTTTTACCACTCTTGACCACTAGGGGACTTGACCACCCTTTAACCGTTCCAGTCGCCATATGGTGACTGGGACAGCTAAAGAGAATCAGAATCAGAATCAGAATCAGAATCAGGTTTATTGCCATTGTTCATGTAGTACACAAACTAGGAATTTGTCTCGGTGCAATGCTGCAACATTAAACATGATAAGATAAAAGAAATAAACTATACATGCAATAAAGTGTAGAATAAGAGTAAGTGATACTGGTCAGCAGTTAAAATATATTAGCGAGCAGCAGATACTGTGGAGAACTATATAGTGCAGTCGGTAATGCAGGAAGAAAACAGTGATGATTGACATGAGTCTGGTTGAGCTGCTGTACATAGTGCACGAGAGTCAATAAGTCACTTAGTGTTCAGCAGTCTGATGGCAGAGGGGAAGAAGCTGTTCATGTGACGGGAGGTTTTAGTCTGGATGGACCGAAGTCTTCTACCAGAGGGGAGGGGGGCAAACAGTACGTGACCAGGGTGTGAGGGATCGGCTATGATCCGGCCAGCACGCCTCCGGGTCCTGGAGATGTACAGATCCTGGAGAGACGGGAGCTTGCAGCCGATCACCTTCTCAGCAGTGCGCACGACGCGCTGCAGCCTTAGTCTGTCCCTGGCAGTGGCTCCTGCGTACCACACGGTTATGGAGGTGGTGAGGATGGACTCGATGATGGCTGTGTAGAACTGCACTAACATCTTGGTGGGTAGCTTGAGCTTCCTCAGCTGCCGCAGGAAGAACATCCTCTGCTGGGCTTTTTTGATGAGTGAGCTGATGGTCGGCTCCCATTTGAGGTCCCTGGTGATGGTTGTGCCTAGGAAGCGGAAGGAATCAGCAGTGGTGATGGGAGAGCCTGAGAGGGTGAGGGGGGGCAGAGGGGTAGTGACTTTCCTGAAGTCTACAATCATCTAGAGTTAATCAGAAGCACTTTAAATGGTGGCAGGTATGTGCTGACTCCCATTTAACATGAGATTGAATGTGATTGGTTAATTCTGAACACAGGCGCATCCCCAGTTATAACAGGTGGTACATATTTATGTAACCTGGTTATTGTAAGTTTTTTATTTTTCCCCTTAGCTACAATGCTCCGCACTGTGTGTGTTTATATATTTATTCCATCTAGTGACAATGCTCCACACTGTGTGTTTATATATTTACATATTTATTCCATCTAGCTACAATGCTCCGCACTGTGTGTTTATATATTCATATATTTATTCCATCTAGCTTCAATGCTCCACACTGTATGTGTGTTTATATATTCACATATTTATTCCATCTAGCTACAATGCTCCGCACTGTGTGTGTTTATATATTCATATATTTATTCCATCTAGCTACAATGCTCCGCACTGTGTTTATATATTTATACATCTATTCCATCTAGCTACAATGCTCCGCACTGTGTGTCTATATATTTATGTTTATATGTACATATGTATACTCGCTGCTCTTGTTTTTTTCTTGCCTTCTGATTGTTGCTCTGAGTGTTGCTATCCCTGTGCTGTTGCAATCCTGGAATTTCCCCATTGTGGGACTAATAAAGGCTTATCTTATCTTATCTTATCTTAAAAGATTTCAGGGTTTTTTCAATTGGGTTGTACAGGTTATAGGTCACATTAAAGGGCCTATATCATGCAAAATCAACTTTTTTGAGCTTTTAAGCATGTTATAATGTTAATTCCTCACCAAAAACACCCCCAAAATGGTATTTTGCTCCATTCACGCATCTCTGAGTATTCCTCTTCAACCCTGCTCTCTGAGCTGCTGCTCCGCCCTGTCCCTGATAATGACTGGGTCCCTACGTTCATACGTATGAAGGTGGGTGAGCCGCCCACTCCAGGAAGTGCCTGTGCTGCTAGCACCGCCCCCAGGCTAACGCACACACCCACTTTCTCCGCGCAGCTGACAGAGCGGTGATTGGCAAAACTCTTTCACTTTAGCATTGACGCTGTGAAGAAATAGTTCCTCTCGCACCTAATCTGCTCAGTGACAACAACTGTTTGCTTTTTTACATAAGACAATGTCTTCTAAGTTTTCGTGGGCGGAACCCAGCGACACGCTGCATCAGCCGGCTCAGGGGTTACGTCATGAAATGGGCTGCAGCCACAAGAAGGAGAGGCGGAGCCTCAGAGATCGAGGCATCTTACTTCCGGGTTGGAAAAGTAGCTCGCGAAAATAACTCATATTTCATAAGAAATTCATTCTCCAGTGTACTAAAGGTAATATACTATCACATCCATGCATGTAGTTTACTCTGAAAGGCTTAAAATAGCATGATATAGGCCTTTTAATGGTGGAAAAAGTTTGAAATGATTTATCCTGGTCTCATTTTTTTTGACATCACAGAAATCTGGCATTTGAACAGGGGTGTGCAGACTTTTTATATCCACTGTATATAGTTGTCACTATAACCAGAGTTTCCAAAAGTTGACTAACTGAATACTGAATTAACTAAGGAAATAAAACATGGCTCGGTGGCCAAAGAACACAAGACTAAATAAACTTTAACACCAGAGGAATAAACTGAGGAACAGGTGACATGAATAACTAATGGTACAGACCATGAATTAGACTGGAAACATAGAGAAACAGATCCAGGAATATCCACAACAGGCAATAATGTTGTTGCAAGGTGCTGACAGACAAAACTGAACTTATAGGGAAACTAGTGATTACACAATGGTAGACAAGTGAAAACTCAGGTGCAAGAAATCAAACTAAGCTGATCTTAGAGGGTAAAGCGGGGGGTAAAGGAACACAAACTACAGGAAGTAACCTAACAAAATAAACAGGAAGTAAGCTACATGAACTAACTAAGACAGGGAGTTCTACAAAATAAACCCAATAACCAAACAGACCAACTAGACCTGAAACATACAAGGCTAGACTAAGATATAATTATCAGGGAACATAGAACCAGAAAAAAACACAGAACTACAGAAACCTATTCATAGTGTAAATCAAAACACTGACTAAAGGAAATCCCTTAAGACCAAAGGAAACTAAACTCAGGTAAAAGAAAATAAAGCAAATAATTTCAAAATAAACTCAGATCAGAACCACACTTAAAACAAGAATACAGGAAATACGTTTTACATAAACCTGAAACAACAACAGAAATCATCATCATATCCATAAGTCCAAGAACACAAGAATAACTTGTGCAACAGTAAATGTTAAAAAAAGATAAAAGAAAAAATATATAAATTATAAAATGTGGTCAGATCTAACCAAGCTCATTAACTTGTTGTGAAAATCCTTCATTGATATTTGGTTATAGATAATTTGATGTTCTGCTATATGTACACGATACATTTTTCTCTTTCATGCTAGAAATGGAAAATGAACTTGCAATTTTCCATTTACTTCCTCTTTATTCCTATTATAAATAGTAGCATCTGCACAGGTGAGTACACAGCCCTGTTGTTTTATCCCTGAAACATAAATTATGCATTTCAGTGGGTAAAGGATAGCACAAAGTGAATACAGCAGTGTCACCAGGTTAAGATAAGATAAGATAAGATAAGCCTTTATTAGTCCCACAACGGGGAAATTCCAGGATTGCAACAGCACAGGGATAGCAACACTCAGAGCAACAATCAGAAGGCAAGAAAAAAAACAAGCAAGCAAGAGCAGCTAATAAACATATGTACGTATTACTATAAAATATATATATATACACACACACACAGACACACAGTGCAGAGCATTGTAGCTGGATGGAATAAATATATGAATATATGAACACACAGTGCAGAGCATTGTAGCTAGATGGAATAAATATGTAAATATATAAACACCCACAGTACGGAGCATTGCAGCTAGGTGGAATAAATATGCAAGTATATAAACACACACAGTGCGGAGCAATGTAGCTAGATGGAATAATATGTAGATATATAAATATATAAACACCCACAGTACGGAGCATTGTAGCTAGATGGAATAAATATGCAAATATAGAAACACACACAGTGCAGAGCATTGTTGCTAGATGGAATGAAACAGCATAACCGTCTACTTAGTTATCCTACATGGTATGATTATGTGCCCATACATATTCTCACCCTCCATAGCGACCGGTATGTTCCTAGTTGTATGCCGGAGAGGACCATTGTGTAAGTCTATTGCATCTTTTGCATTCAAAAAACTATTAGTTTGTTACGTCTTTTTGCTATCTCTGCGAGCAGCCCTGCTTAGGTTGTACAGTCTGACAGCCGTTGGTAGGAAGGACCTACGAAACCTCTCGGTTGTGCACCTGGGATGATGTAGTCTGCTGCTAAATGAGCTCCTCAGTGCATTCAGTATGTCCTGCATAGGGTGGAACTCGGACTCCAGCAGAGATGACAGTTTAGCCACCGTCCTTCTCTCTCCTATCTCCTCCATCGGATCAAGGCGCTGCCCCAGGACAGAGCTAGCTTTCTTAATCAGTTTGTTCAGTCTCTTCCTATCGGCTGCAGTAATGCCACTGCCCCAGCAGACCACTCCAAAAGTGATGGCTGATGCCACCACCGTGTCATAGAATGACTTCAGCAGCGCCCCTTGTACACCAAAAGACCTGAGTCTCCTCAGCAGGAACAGCCTGCGCTGTCCCTTCTTGTAGAGTGCATCAGTATTGTGTGACCAGTCTAGTTTATTGTTCAGATGAATACCCAGGTACTTATAGGATGTCACCATCTCGATGTCTGTTCCCTGTATATTTACTGGTACTGTGAGGGGCTGCCCATGCCTGCGGCAGTCCACCACCAGCTCCTTAGTTTTCCTCGCGTTGATCTGGAGGCAGTTCCGATGGCACCAGTCCACGAAGTCCTGGATAAGCCCTCTGTACTCAGCTTCATCTCCATTGGAGATGAGGCCAACGATCGCAGAGTCATCAGAGAACTTCTGTAGATGGCAGTGTGTTGTGTTGTGTGAGAAGTCCGCAGTATAAAGAGTGAACAGGAAGGGAGCCAGCACCGTTCCCTGGGGGGCCCCCGTGCTACTGATGATCGTGTTGGACACACAGTCCCGGGTTCTCACAAACTGAGGCCGGTTCGTGAGGTAGTCCAGGATCCATGATGACAGGTGCTGGTCCACCCCTGCGCGCAGCAGCTTGTCCTTCAGGATCATCGGTTGGATGGTGTTGAAAGCACTGGAGAAGTCAAAGAACATGATCCTCACCATATTCCCGGGCTTCTCCAGGTGGGACAGAGAACGGTGAAGGAGGAAGATCACCGCATCCTCCACCCCAATGCCATGCTGGTAGGCGAACTGGAGTGGATCCATCGCTGGTTCCACCAGGGGGCGGAGGTGAGCAAGGAGCAGTCTCTCCAGGGTCTTCATCAAGTGGGACGTCAAGGCCACCGGTCTGTAGCTGTTCAGGTCTTTGGGGTGGGAAGTTTTTGGTACAGGTACCACACAAGATGTTTTCCACAGCTGTGGTACCCTCCCCAGTTTCAGGCTCATGTTGAAGATATACGTCACAATCCCACACAGCTGGTCTGCACAGGACTTGAGGAGCTTTGCGCTGATGCCGTCCGGTCCCGGCGCCTTCCTCGCCTTGATCTTCCTCAGCTCCGTCCTCACCTGGGTCCTGGTCAGGGTCAGGATGGGGGGCTGTGTGTTGGGAGTGGGGGGGTGTTGGTAGAGTGGGGAGTGGGCAGCAGGACTTGATTTCTTTAGAGGCAGCAGTGGTTGTTGTGCAGTCAGGGGGGAGGGCGGTTGGTCAAATCTATTGAAAAACAGATTCAGGTTGTTCGCCCACTCCCTGCCCCCTGTGGCCTGGGGGGAGGTATTCTGGAGCCCCGAGATGGTTTTGAGGTTTCTCCAGACCCCGCTGATGTCGCTCTGTTGCAGCTTGTCCTCCATCTTCTTCCTGAAGCTGTCCTTGCCTTCTCTGATCTTTCTCCTCAGCTCCCTCTGTACGGACTTCAGCATCTCCCTGTTCCCTGACCTGAAGATCCTCTTCTTCTCTCTCAGAAGTGTTTTTATCTCAGGGTTGATCCAGGGTTTGTTGTTTGAGTGACGCCGTATGGTCTTGGTGGGAACGGATTTGTCCACACAGAAGCTGAGGTAGCCCGTGAAGGTGTGAATGAGGCCATCGATGTCCTCACCATGTGGATCGCAGAGCTGCTTCCAGGCGGTGGCTTCAAAACAGCCCTTTAGGGTGTCCATTGTCTCCTCAGACCATAACTCCACAGTGTGCATGGCCGGAGGTTGTCTGTGCACTAGGGGTTTGTACACCGGCCGGAGATGAACCAAGTTGTGATCCGATCTCCCGAGTGGGGGTAGTTGTGATGAGGTGTACGCCTCCTTAGTGTTTGCGTAGAATAAATCCAGTGTTTTATTGTCTCTAGTGTGGCATGTGACATACTGGGTGAACGTGGGTAGAATGGGAGACAGTGAAACATGGTTGAAATCGCCTGAGATGAGGAGAAGAGCATCTGGGTGTTCTGTCTGCAGCCTGCTGGTTACTGAATGGATGACGTCACGTGCTGTCCCAGCGTTCGCCGTCGGATTTGCATAAACAACAATGCAGATCACGTGTGAGTGTTCTCTCGGGAGATATGTAGGCCTCATGCTAACAGCTAGCAACTCAATGTCTTTGCTGCAGTGTCGTTGTTTAACAGTGATATGTCCCGGTCTGCACCAGTTGTTGTTAACATACATGATCACTCCACCGCCCCTAGCCTTGCCACTGTCTGGTGTTCGGTCAGCTCGTATCATGTGAAAACCCTCCAGCTCAATGTTAGCATCTGCTGCTAGTTCAGTTAGCCACGTCTCAGTAAACAAAAGGAGAGAGCACTCCCGGTATGTGCTATCATAACGGGAGATAGCCGCTAGCTCATCTAACTTTCCCAGTATCGACCGTACATTTCCCATGACAACAGATGGAAGGGAGGGTCTGTACCTTATATTTTTTGTCCTCCGCCTTACTCCAGCCCGGCAGCCGCGGCGTTTTCGCCTCAGTTCTCTCGGTATGTCGAGTTTTTCCAATGGGACCGGGTGGCGGTTGAATGCTAGCAGCTGTTCTCTGCTGTATCGTATCCTGCTATAGACAGTGGCTCCGTCCACCGGCTCAGGAGACATTTAGGACGATCTGTGTGTCCGTGATATAAGTGGGGTGAAAAAAAAAGACGGATCAAAAGAGAGAGGAAGGGAAAAAGACTCGGAATCGAGCCGCTGTTGCAAAAGGCAGCCGACTCGTGTGGCGCCGAGAGAAAAAGGTTAGCTGAAGTCACTGAATCAACTTTTTTTTTTTTGTGGAAAATCCTAAGAAATATTTCCTTTCACATACTTGTTGGTATAGAGTCCTTAAGGCATTACTGATTTCCCAGGCCACACTTTCATATAAGGGTGGCACTGAACATGTAAATGATGGATAGTTGAAAGACTCCATTTATGAGGAAATAAAACAGGTTGGAGTTCACGATTGACAGCCCACGGCGAGTGTCAGATCAACAGGAAGATTCTGCATCGTCTCGTACTCACTTGTGTGAACACACCCACTCATACATAGCGCATGGACGTGGATGGTGCACTTGTCACGCACATTCTGAAACACTGAGGAGTTATTTCCACATTATATTTGGGGCATCCATTTTATTGGGGGCCTGGAATTAAAACTTCATCCACTGGCAAAGAGGGCTCTGTGAGTGGCAATAATTGAGGGAATATTGCCTGTCTCGGAGAACGAGCTATGCTTTTTACGTGAGGGCCCCCGAAAGTCATTTCATTTTTCTGCCTATTACGTTTTCCTTCTTTGTCCCCCCAACCCCTGTTTTTTTTTTTTTTTTACCTCTCCTGAACATTTTTTTGAATCAAAGTGATGTTGAGCTGGTGCTTTCAGAGATGGGAAAAGAGATGCGTGGGAGAGGGACAGTGAGAGGAATGAGGGGAGTAAAAGCAAGGAGAGATGAGTAGGACTGATGTGACTGAGGGAATTACCTAAAAGAAAAATAGGGGGTAAAAGAAAGTGTTGGGGGGGGGGGGTGCTTTGATGGGAGCGAGCAAGTGCCAGCATCAGAAGAGGATCAGGTGAGAGTGATATGTCTGTGTGTGTGAGTGTGCGAGTGTGTGTAGATACGGCTATAGTCACATTCTCCTCTTCTCATCCCACTCTGCCTCATCCTGCTCTCTCAACCCCTTTCTCATCCATTTTTACCTCCTCTCCTTTCTTTTTTTTTTATTTCTTCCATTCCTCCCTGCATGCACCGCTGTTTATGCTGACAGTAATTTGACAGGTGAGGGGTTGACAGACTTGAAGGCGGCAGGGTAAGCGATTGTCAGGGCTGGTGTTGTTGGGCAGCTGCTGACTGGCTGAAGAGCCGGCAGTGAGATTGGGGAAGCTGCTTCTCGCCGGGGGGATTGATAAGGGGGCGAGCGAGAGCTGTCGCTACTGCGCCGCCACGGAGAGTGCGATAGACGGTCCTTGAGAAGCCCAGAGGGGGTTTGGTGGTGGTGGGGGGGTGGGCGTCCAGAGTAAACCGCAGCTCAACTCAAGGCGTCCAAGCATCGTCCAATTGGTGTCAGTTCGTCCCTGGGAGAAGACAAAAAAAAGAAGCCCGATGGATGGCTATGACACTGTGCCACCTCTCTGATTACTACTTGGCAGTCCCATACAGACAATAGCAAGATACTTCTCACACCTCGACCTTCATACAAATACTCAACCCATCAGTCACAAAACATTGGAGTCGTGCAGACATTTACAGGTAGTTCAGTTTGGACCATGCATCTGTGCCATATAGATTTGAGACAATACTATCCAGCCAACCATTATTAGAAAACCTCAGCATGAAATTGTTAAATAAAAAGGTGAATTCTTTCAGCAGCAACATGTCTGCTTCTATCAGCTAAGTCCCATTAAGCCAAGCCCACACTGAGATTTTTAAAATCTCAACAAATTTTTGAAAATGTCAGCAACCCCACACATAATGATCAAAAGTCAGAGCTTGGACAGTTTTGTTCCTACAGTGAAGCAATGCAAGCAACCAGCATATCACAAAACAGTTTCCATTCACAAACAACCATATTTTGGGTGATATATAAGCAACTCTGTCCATTAAGACAAACTTATAGTATATTATGACTTATTCTTTTCTCATGCATCAATCCATTTTTTCTTGCATGAATTTTTGGGCCAGTTTTTGTCCATTTTGGTGCCTCATTATCAAAAAGAAATCAAAAATGCAAACCATGACTGCTGATTTTTACTTACTTATCTCATGGAGAGGCACATGCTGAGGGACGTTCACGAATGTTGTGGTTGTTGTTTCATCGGGGGTTCATAAAAAATTGTATAACAGTTTGCAAACAGTTTTTAAGGTCTCAAATAGTTTTTCTTGTCACAAAAACATTTGAACATGGTCAAAATGTTTTTGTGAATGTGTTTTTCTGCAAACAGTTGCAAACATTTCCATATACTGTAGTTGTAAGCATCTGCAAATATAATAACACATTTGCAAATGGATGTAACACCTGTTGCTAAAGCTCTTTTCGGTTCACCATGTAGTGGACACTAGCAACTGTCTAAGAACTTTTACGACAAAACTGTTTAAGACCTTAAAAACAGTGTGTGAACTGTTTTGCAACCTTTTAGGGTCCCTGACAAACCCCTCAAATCACCATGTTCTTGAACATTCCTTAGTATTTGCTGTTCTGTAAGAAACAGTATTAGTCTGATTTTCGCCAACATTCACCAGAAAAGTTGGTGACACCAAAATTCACTACGGTCATCAGCATTCGCCACGCCGTGAAATACCTCCCTTTCTGGTTGATTGCTGTTCATTCGCATGACAGTCCATAGAGTGTGTAACCGTCTACGCTCAGGGATCCCTTCAGACAAGACTTGTAAATATTCAAGATGTTGGATATTTGCAATTTGAGATATGAGTGGCACCAATTAGGGCTTGACATTAGCACCCGCAGGTGGATTTCACCGGTGGCAGGTAAGACAACCACTCCCACTAGTCATTTTGACAGGTTGTAGCTTCCTCAAGCAACATCTAAATCAGGGGTTCCCAACCTGGGGTCCCTGGAACATTCAGGTTTCCAGAGGAAACTGGGTAATTTCACTTCTAAATTGGTCCAAAAAATTGCAAATAATTTGCCGTTGTTGTGCATGGGTGCCTGCAGAACACATGCAGAACAACGGCAAATTATTTGCAATTTTTTTTAGACGAATTAGAAATTTTTCCACACTACTACTACCTTTCAGTGACCCCAGGTTGGGAACCACTGATCTAAATAATAAGCCTATTGCAGTGTGAGACTACAAAACTACAACTCCCTTAAGCACTATCTGCACACACACAATGTATTCTCATTGGTCCACAGACGTCTTGGACTAGTCTGGTTCAACTACCAGCATGGTACACAGGACTGCTCCAGGCTGGAGACAGGAGAAGCTGCGGGCGGTGTGCTCTGCCGGTCAGTTTATTTTGTGGCCAGAAACAATGACAAACTGACAGCAGGCCAGCCAGCAGAACACACCTGTCCCCGCTCTCAGTGATCGGATCAGGGGAATTGCACCTGATCCCCTGTTGTCCCAGCGTGAGTAGTTAATAAACTGTGCTCTCCCCCCCACATCAGCTCCTACCTCTGTAGTTAAATATGATTATTTTTAGAGCAAGAAGCTCCCGTGAAAAAAAGCAAATGAAGCTTCTTCTGAGGTGAACTTTTGTTTATCTCTGATTATCTCTGATATCTGTGATATGCAACTTTTTCATGGAAGTAAAACCTCTGATTATGTATTTTTAATGTGCTGGTCCAGGGGTGTCAAACGTGGTCTGCAGGCCAAAAACGGCCTGCCAGGGGGTCCAGGATTTTCTCTGAATTTACAGCTTTCTTTCTAGTAAATTTCTGACTTTTTCTACTGATTAGAATTGTTCATGTAAACTTGAGACATCTTTCTCCTTAAGATGAAGCTTTTTTCCTCATCACTTTTGTTTTTCTTCTTTTTTTTCTGGTGAAAACAGGCAGTGTCGATTTAGTTTAAATCCATCAGCAACTACTGATGACCTCGTGTAGTCCTGAACGGGTGTCCCAATTCATAGGGGTCATTTTCAACCTCTATCAAGGGCCAAGGGGTAGGAGTAGGCAAAGGGGAAGGGGTAGGGATGCAAATGAGAATTGGGACGGACCCCAAATCTACCTGTTCTTCACTCTCATATTGCAAACACTTTTCAAGCCTGTTTTACAGCATTTAGTGCTGTTAATAAATAATTCAACATATACTGTTTCTCTTGTTATTTTTATGTATGTATAAGGGTCATTTACATTTAAAATGGTTGTAAATTTAGTTCAAGTAAATTGTAGCATGCAATACTCAAATTTGATCATATTAAAATTAATTTTCCAACCACAAAATTGTGGCTAGTGAAAAGGCTGAGTGGCTAGTAACTTTGGAAAATCACTAGTAACAGTGGCCGGTGAGCAAAAAAATTAATATCAAGCCCTGGCACCAATGTTCTTTCAAACAAACTGGATCAATCATAGCACCCCTCACATCACAGGAAAATCTGACAGGATAATCAACAGGACCTCAAAGATGATTGGAACGATTGCTGGGAAGTGAGAATCCGGCCCAAAATCAACCTGATTATCTTTTTGTGTCGGGCTGGCTTTATTCACCTGAGTAGAAACTGTATTTGAAATAAATAATGCTATCAAAATGAATGCAGTGTTTCTCCTACTGGTGAAATACAGTAAAGCAAATTAAGTCAGTTGTTTGATGGAAGAGAAAGGGAAAGCTCTGAGCGGGAGGTCTGTGCCAGCTGGACCCAGAGTTAGGGAGTCCCCTGAAGGGCTCGCACATACTTATATAACCCGTTGAGAGACAGCCAGGTAGGCGTGCTCAAGCACGCACACACACACACACACACACACACACACACACACTGAATATTCTGTGGGGTCCAATTGTTAGTCACCACATCCATGCAGACTCACACTAGGAGCATACAGTACACAACACAGCAGATTCCAACCTGGCTTGACTTCACAAGTGGACAAACAATCTAAGCGCACACATACATGCAAACTCAAATACACGGGTAGTGCTGGCAACCTCAGGAACCCAGAGGAAATTAGCATTACTTAGGATTAAAACAAAAGGGGCTAAAGCTGTGACGGGACATGCATGTTTCCCCATCCATCCTAATCTCTTCCACTTTTCTCTGGCACTCCACAGTCTTCATGGCTTCTCTCTCTGCCCTCTGTTCCCGGTAATGTGAAAGGAGAAAAGGGCTAAACTTTTTTTTTTTTCTTTAAACCTCATTATATTTGTTAAGTTGTTGCATTTTTTTTTAGTTGCAGACACAAAAGTCAAGGGGTCATGAAACTCACTCAAAGTATAACTATGTGAGCTTTCACCTCAAATATGAAAATGGAAAAAAAAATCAAACCTACAGTTACAGGGTTTTTATTCGCCATCAGCAATAACCCAGTACTGCTGTACCTGTGGACACATCAGAGGGGTTTATGGGATCTTTATTCCTGATTGCACCCTTGTGAGCTGACAACGGCATAAATCTCAGCGGTGCTTTAAGCAGCAGCATATGCAGCTATGAAATGCTCAGGGAGGTTGTTTCAGTCAAAAGAGGGAGAGGGAAAATCTTCTGTACAACAGAGCAGCCTATGTATGTGCTCCTCTGGAGAATTCCCTTTTAGCTTGCACACTGCAGAAAATGACTGCATGAAATGTTATTGAACAGCTCTTGATCATTACATCTTATTGTTATTTTCAACCAATTGGATTGTAGAGTGACATGATTTGAAACTTCCAATGCAATCACTTCATTTGGATGAAGTATTTTCTTATTTTAAAAACTGGCAGACTGATTATCATCAGGGTGATTATTAGATTTGGATAGAGCCAAACTTTCTTTTCAGTCAAAATGAAAACAGAGTTTGAAAATTCAATCACAGACCTAACTTGATAATGAGTTGAAGTAGACTGGTTTATTACTGCAATCACATTTTTCTGAAGATGAGACAGTTGTTCTTTCATAATAAGAAAATCTCTTCACATAGATGCATACTATATATGTATTAAACTTCAGATTAGACTTCATATTCTTTTAATCAATGCCAAGAAAGTCTCATTGGTTTAGCACCATCTATTTAAAATACATGTGAGATAGCTTAGCAAATAATTAAACAGAAAAAAGTTTCTTCTGACATATGATGCATTAAAACTTACAATTATATATGATATAAAACTATGAGTCCCACATTGTAATAAGTCAGCTACAACTAAGAAAGTCAGTGTGTTGGCATGCTACATCCAGATTGCAAAGTATCTATAAACAATCAACCTACAAAGAAATGGATGAAATTTAGTAGTGTGATCCATTGTTCCAGTTCTTTTATATTAAAATGTTTGTAATAACCATGATTATTGTAAATTAAAAGGCATGATAAAGTTTGGGAAAAATACACTTAACAACCATTATGGTAAATAATGATAGCTAGCAGCATGGTGGTGTAGTGGTCCGAGCTATTGCCTCACAGTAAGAAGTCCATGGGCTCAAATCCACCAGCCAGCAGGGCCTGTCTGTGTGGAGTTTGCATGTTCTCCCCATGCTTGTGTGGGTTTACTCTGAGTGTCCCAGTTTCCTCCCACATTCCAAAAACATGCAAGTCAGGTTAATTGGAGACTCTAAAGTGGTCTTAGGTGTGAATGGTGAAGGGATTGACGCCGGGCCATGGCTGCCTCATCCACGTGGATGCCCTTGAATTTCACTCTAGAATTAATAAAAAGTACAGTTAGTCTACAAACCACACATTTTAGTTTATGTATTTATTGGATTAGTTTGTGTGATAAAAGGACTGGTTGAGTGGTGGAGGAAGAACACAGGAAGCAGGAGTCTTATTTGGTGGATGAGTTATTTAAAACTTGTGCGTGCCCGTAGAAAGCAAGTATTCTTGTCTGAAAACAGGTAGCCCAATTAGGCTTTACAGACCCAAATGTAGGCTGTGTTTGAAAGTGGAATACAGGTGTAGCCTATATGTAGGCAATCCCACACGTTAGACTTTGACAAATATGAAAGGGACTGAACAATAAGATTTATTTGATTGTGTGCATACTAATTACAGAATTATTGAAAATGAATGGGACATCCTATACTGTTTCGGAGCCCTTGTTTATTAGTTTGTCAGATCACTTATTTGTCTGATCTTTTATGACTTATATTCATAAGTGTCGTATCTTGCACTTTGGGGAATGGGAGTTGTTCAATCCTATTATAATTTAGTTTATATGTGTAGTTTATAGTGTATCGTCAATAAACTCATGCAGCATTACAACAGGACATGCTTACAAATATTTGAGACCCACTGTAGTGCATCCTTTTATATTTTAGCAATATTATAAGTACAAAACACCCAACATTATTATACACAGCAGAATGACCCATTTGGTTGCAACTGTTGCATCATTGTTGCCCATTTTTCAGTAAATGTTTAAATAAAAAATGATTTATTTCGTTATTTGGGCGTTTATGTGTCCTGTTTGGTCATGGTTGTTGTTCAGTCAAACTGT
Source organism: Pholidichthys leucotaenia (assembly GCA_020510985.1). Taxonomy (NCBI): domain Eukaryota; kingdom Metazoa; phylum Chordata; class Actinopteri; order Cichliformes; family Pholidichthyidae; genus Pholidichthys; species Pholidichthys leucotaenia. The sequence goes on from CM035837.1 coordinate 373,954,206, forward strand.
GAATATGGCCACATATGATATGCGATTGATCTGGGCATTCTGCTCCACAGTCATGGTGGTATTACTATTACTTTTAATTTTTAGATAGCTGTGCAAGCACACCGAGAGGAGCGCCATCAGCAACGGCGACTTGCGGTCCTGCAAAGGAACTCCCATTAACCGCTGACCAGGCGGGCTGGTGTTGTGTCCCTGACAAGGACCGCATTCAGCCTGCTGTTTCTCCAACACTGGTGTTCTTTGTCAGATCCTGGTCCCTGCTGGCATTCCCCAAATGATCCTTTAGAGTCTAAAGGATCATTTGGGGATCATCATGTTCTGTAGGCCCTACAGAACACATGCACAACAATGGCAAAGTATTTGCATTTCTTGTACCAATTAAGAAGTGAAATTAGATAATTTCCCACAAAAACCTGAACGCACCAGGGCACACTGGTTGAAAAAATGGTGGTGAACCTAGTTCGCGACATGGTGGCACTAAAGATAGGTCTTCCTTCTTTCTCTGACCAAAGTCTACCTCGTTGAGCCATCATTCACTGAAATATAACACAAAATTCATACATTTAATATCATTAATATCATATTTTTCCCTGGGGTCCGATCGGACCCCAATGAAAAATCTGAACTGACAGTACAGAAGAAAACTGTATTTTAAATCAGATTTATTTTTTGTGATTCACAGATGATGACAAACAAAGTCAGAAAGCATGATAGCTGTGATCGATAATATGTCCGTGTTGTGCATAAGAACATATGTGTGGGGTCCGATCGGACCCCACTCGGTAGGATCAGGGTTTTAAAGAGCAGCACTCTGCTGAACAAATATCAGATTGTTTGAGCTTGTCATGATTCAGACCGGGGTGACTCACCCCGCTCCAGTGAGCGGGGTGACCGCTCACTGGAGCGGGAAACCAGGAATAGGAGGGGAGGGGGAGCACGCTCACCAGACCATGACAGTGCCCCCCCACCCCCCAAGGGACACCTCCCGGCGTCCCACTGGGCTGACATCGATGGGTGCAATGAAAAGCCCGGATCATCTGCTTATCCAAGATGTATGATCCCGGAATCCACGGCCTGTCCTCCGGACCATATCCTTCCCAGTGGACAAGGTATTGACATCCCTGCCCCCGACGGGGACCCCCCTCAACCCCCCCGGATCACAGAGGGGGGTCCGGGGGACGGCAGAGGGGACTGGCGGAGAGGGGCTTAATCCGGGAGACATGGAATGTGGGATGTATACGCATAGAGGGTGGCAAGTCCAACCGTATGGTGATATCGTTGATCACCCGCTTGATGGTAAAGGGACCCAGAAAGCGGGGGGACAACTTCCTGGGTTCAGTCTTAAGCGGGATCTGGTTGGTGGACAGCCAAACCGTCTGTCCCACCGTGTACTTCAGCGCCGGTGCCTGTCTGCGGTCTGTGGTCTGCATACTGCCTGTTGCCCTCCACATGGGCCTCCATGGATGGGACGGCGAGGCCCCTCTCCGCCATGGGCAATAACGGTGGCATGTAACCCATCGATGCCTCGAATGGTGTAAGCCCAGTGGAAGAGAAGATTGCCATCTTCAATGCATATTCCACCCAAGTCAAGTGGGTGCTCCAGGTGACGGGGTTGGAGGACGCTACACACTGTAGGGTGGCCTCCAGGGACTGATTGGCATGCTCAGCCTGACCATTACTCTGCGGGTGATATCCTGATGTCAGACTGGCGGACGAACCCAAACAGCAACAGAATGCCTTCCATACCTGGGATGTGAACTGGGGACCCCAGTCCGAGACGATGTCGATGGGAATACCGTGCAACCGGATGACATGCTGCGTCAGCAGGTCGGCCGTCTCCATGGCAGATGGTAATTTGGGGAGAGGAATGAGGTGGACAGCCTTGGAGAAGCGGTCGACAACGGTGAGGATGATGGTATTCCCTTGGGATGGATGGAGGCCCATGACAAAGTCCAAAGAGATGTGCGACCAAAGGTGACCTGGCACTGAGAGGGGATGGAGGAGACCCGCAGGAAGGGAGGAGTCGGACTTGTTTGCAGAGCAGATGTGACAGGCTTTGACGTACTCAGGCACATCCCTCGTCAGTGTGGGCCATCAAAACACTGCATAACAAGTCTGTGGTCCTGGACATGCCGGAGTGACAGGCAAAAAAGCTGGTATGCCCCCATTGGATAACTTCTCCTCGTAGTGCCGTGGGGACATACAACCGGTCCGGAGGGCCTCCCTCCGGGATGGGTTCTGATGTCTGCGCCTGCCGGACACTCTGCTCACTCTCCTACTGGAGTGTCCCAAGAAAGCAGGAGGGGGGGAGAATAGTTTCCGGGGGAGACGCAGCAACTGCGGAGGAGGAGGCGGAGTCGGGAGACAACTGACGTGAGAGAGCATCGGCCTTGGCATTACGGGACCCTGGCCGAGAGAAATACGTGCACGTGTGGAGCTTCTCATCAGCGGAGGAGTGCTGGGAGAGGACAGCGCCCACCCCCTAATCAGAAGCATCCACCTCAACCACAAACTTAGCTTGTTCAGCAGCCTCGGACAACTTGAATGGGTTTTTGGTCGATGTCAACTGTGTGGGGGGTTGCACCACCCTACCACCTCTCGGATAAATTGGTGGTAGAAGTTAGCAAAGCCCTGGAAGCACTGCAGATCTTTCCTGGACTGGGGTTTAGGCCAGTCTACTACCGCTTTAATTTAAGCCGGAATGGCCTTCACTGTGCCTTCGGCGATGATGAACCCCAGAAACGAATTTGAGTGAGTGGAAAATTTGCACTTCTCAGCTTTTACAAAAAGCTGGTTCTCCAGCAACCGCTGCAGGACAGACCAGACGTGAGCTACATGCTTCTCCAGGGTGCGAGAAAAAATCAAAACGTCCAAATGCACAAACACAAACTGGTTCACCAAGTCTCGTAGGACGTCGTTTATTAACCGCTGGAAGATGGCAGGGGTGTTGGTCAGCCCGAATTGCATGACCAGATATTCAAAATGGCCCAGAGGTGTCTTAAACGCAGTCTTCCACTCGTCCCCCTCCCGAATGCGGACTAAATGATATGTGTTGCGGAGCTCGAGCTTGGTGAAAAAACGCGCCCGTTAGAGTAACTCAAATGCCAAATTGATAAGTGGCAGCAGATACTTATTCTTCCAGGTTATCACGTTAAGCTTGCGGTAATCACTTCATGGCTGCAGTGACCCATCCTTTTTCCCTACATAAAAGAACCCTGCGCAGAGTGGAGTGGACGATGGACGGATTATGCTGGCACTCAGGAAGTCTTTTATGTAGGTCTCCATCGCCTCCCTCTCCGGCCCAGATAAACTGTAAAGCTGGCTGGATGGCAGCCGTACGCCCAGGAGGAGGTCGATAGCACAGTTGTAGCCCTGGTGAGGTGGTAAAGATAGGGCTCTGGACTTGCTAAAGACCTCCCCTAAGTCGTGATAAACCTTGGGCACTGACCTGAGATCCACTGGCTCAGCCGAGGGGGAGGAGAGCGGGAGTGAAGGTGAGCATGCGGCCGACTGGAGACACAACGCGAGACAGAAAGGGCTCAGGGATGAAATGGAGCCCTGACTCCAGTTAATGAAGGGGTTATGAATACGGTGCCACGGGTACTCCAGGATCATGGGGGTGTTAGACTGAAGCAGGGCGTAAAACTGAGTTGCCTCACGGAGGGCAGCGCGGTGGAAGAGTGGTTTGCACTGTGTCAGCACAGCAACTTACCCTTGGCCGGGAGATGCTGGGTTCAATTCCAGCCCCTGACCAACAGTGATCTGTGTGGAGTTTGCATGTTCTCTCCGTGTCTGCATGGGTTTACTCTGGGATTTCTCCGGTTTCCTCCCACATGCCAAAAATATGCAAGTTAGGTTAATTGGCATCAACTGGGGATTCTAAATTGTCCTTAGCTCTGACTGTGAGAGTGAATGGTTGTCTATGTCTCTGTGTTGGTCCTGCGATGGACTGGCGATCTGTCCATGGTGTATCCTGCCTCTCGCCCAAAGATGCGTGGGATAGGTTCCAGGCCTCCCTGCACCCTGAAAAGGATTAAGCAGAAGAAGATGGATGGATGGATGGTTGCTGGACAGAATAACCAAAATGGGCTCAGTCTGCTCGGCAATTGCCGCGATGGTGCTGCCCGAAACAGCCGAGACCGATAAAGGTGTCGGAACTTTCCTGGTGGGTAACTGTAATTTCCACACTATGGCCTGTTGAATAAAATTTTGTTCCAGCCCGGACTCAACCAGGGTGGAGGTTTTGAACTCGGGCCCCAGTGACTGAATCAGGGCCAACAGTTCAAAATGGTTGGAGGATTTTGTGAAGACCCTCCCGCCAGACCCCCCATGATTACTGACAGGTCGGGTCTTTTGGCCTCATGGGACATTTTGAAATAGCATGACCTGGGACCCCGTAGTAAAAACACACCCTTGCACTTTCTCGATGCTGGCGCTCCTCCTGAGTCAGATGGGACCTGCCAAGTGCCATCGGCTCGGAGAAGGCCGGCAGAGTAGCGTTAAGGGGCATGGTGGCCAGTCAGGAGGTGAGCGGCAAGGCGGCTGCCTCCGCTCCTTTGCTCACTCCCTAAATCGGTTGTCGAGGGCCATGGCCTGCGAGATGAGCTCATCCAGGGAGGAGGGAGTCGCACAGATAGCCAATTCATTGCAGAGCTGCGAATTCATACTCGAAATCAACGTGCTGCACAACGCAGCGTCGTTCCAGCCAGAGTCTCCCGCAACGACCCGAAACTTGGTAGAGAAATCAGCCACTGACCAGTCCCCCTGCTGGAGTCCCATGAGTGGGCCAACAATATTCCCCTCACTCTCTGTATGGTCAAATGCCCTGGAAAACTCCTGCACAAATTGCTTGGGCGAAGAAAGGGGTCCATCTGAGCTGCTCAAGATGGACTGTGGCCACTGGAGAGCCCAGCCCTGCAACAACAAGGTCATAAAGTGAATTTTGGCCATATCGTCCCTGTATTCCCCTTCCACCTGCCGAAGATATAACCGGCATTGAAGCAGGAACCCCCTGCAACCCCCGCCCCCCCATAGGGGGCAGGTGTGGGAACAGAGACATTCCTGTGGAAAACAGAAGCTGCCGGGCAGCAGGTGCAGGGGGAGGCGCTACACCAGGAAGCCAACACAGGTGCTCGGTTACTGTAGGCAATTGCTGAGTGATAGTTTGTAATTGCTCAGATAAGAACGCGACCTGAAGCTGTGTGGCACCCAAATGTTCGAGTGCTGACTGTTCGCCTGGTGAAGCGTTCGCTGAGCCCTGATCCTGGCTGGATCATTCTGTCATGATTCAGACCGGGGTGAGGCTGAAACGCAGAGCAGCCAGAATGATCACTGTCTCCAGTAAAAAGTTTCACAATTTTATTGAAAGGAGACAACAGAAAATAAAGTGCAAAACTAACAAAAACTAAACACAAAAACACCAACTTAAATTTCTGCCAAGACAGGTGCCCCCTGGAGTGCACATAGCCTACAGGAGATAGCAGACAGAGGTGATGGGGACAGATTCTCCGAAGGGAGAAATAATGCTAGGAGGCACACTTACCGTTTGAGCAGTGGAGTCCGGCATGGAACTCCAACAAGGACCAGGGACAGGTGGAAGGCAGGACCTGGGTGGATGTGATGGTCATCCTGGTCAGGTGAGCGTGATCAGCTCCGGGAAACACACCTGCGGGTGACAGCAACCTGAGGAGCAGGAAACACAAGGAATAAGTTCAGGGAGACAAAATAACGGGATTAAACTTGGCAAGACTTTGAGGCTGCAAACCCAGACGATCCAGCGGTGAGCTCCCCTCATGGTGGGCCTTAAATACGCCCGCTCATCAGGGGCAGCAGGTGGACAATCACGCAGGTGTACTCATCACCGGAGCGGGAAACCAGGAACAGGAGGGGAGGGGGAGTACGCTCACCAGTTCATTACAGAGCTAGGCCCATGGCTAATGGGCAGCTAGCATCCATCCATCCATCCATCTTCTACCACTTAACCGGGGGTACAGGTCACAGGAACAGCAGTTCTAACAGTGTACCCTAGATTGCTGCTGTGTTCACATAGCACCATGATCCCTATGATCCCTCCTGCAGGATGTGAGCCCACTGGAGGGCGGACCCATGTTGCTCCTTTGAGTACACTGGGTCCTTGATGTACCTTTTTTAACGGGGCTCTACTGGACCGCTCTTGGTCTAGCCCTTCACCCAGGACCAATTTGTCTTTGCTACCCACGCTACCCATTCAAGACTTCTGCTACCATCAACATCTCAAATATATTGGACACATATGCTGACTTGGAAATGATGCACTTCAAAAGCAGGTGCTTTTGATGTCAAAATGCCCATGAAGTTATGGAACTATGTTGAAAAGCTGTTGGGTGTAGCTGTCCATCAGGCTAGGAAAACAGTGTTGACAAAGACAGCCTTCCTTCAAGTGACAGCTGTGAGATTCCCTCTGTCAGGAGCGCAACAAGGCCAATAATATGCCATGTGAGAAAAAAATGATAATGATGATGACTTTGCGAGACCTTACCAGTGGCAAGTTGCCCCTGACAGCATAGTTCCTGGGGTCATTAGGGCACACAAACCCCTCCACCATGATAAGGTAGCGATCCGCGGGGGGATGGGGGGGGTAGCTAGCAAGTATTCTGATATAAAAACATATTGTACTTACTTATAGTCTGGCCAACTGAAACAGGGGGCTTTTCTACTTCAGGCTGATAGCCCCTTCTTTCAGAATAAACCAGGTTATCAGTCAGTGGTGATCGAGATAACACTGTCATTTCCTGGTCAGTAGGTATCACAGTCACTCTAACTCCACTATAATATTGTTCTCATTGTCTGGTTGAGACAAAAATCCACACACATTCAGAATGGTATTTATCATTATGGAATTATGCATGTAATTCCTGAAGAACCACTACAGTTGAAGGCCAGATTAGCATTTCTGACAGGGGTACAATTGCATTAAAAAGTAGAGCATAAAGACATGCACATCAAAAATACAACAACATGGTGGCTAGTAGGTGAAAAACCATCCACATAGGAAAGACGGAAAATTCCACAGTAGCTTACATTGATTACATTTATTCAGTTACAGTAATGGTTTGGGGAAAGAGCTCTTCCTCAGATGAATAACCAAATGTCTGAGAAGGATTTTGTAACATAATGTAAAGGTGATATATTTTAAAAAGACCGTGATGGGAGCTCCTTCAACTTACCTGAAGCTAACAATAATCATAAGAAATGGTGGTAGCGACTACAGTAGACAACAGTGATAAAATTACTGTTTGGTAAGGATTCAAGTGCAGTTCGTTTAGTCTATTCTGTCACCATACATTTCTTGATATATCACACACTAATAATGACAAAATTTAGCTAAATTTGGTAGGCTAGTTAGCAATTGTTAGCTTAACTGTCCAGAAGAAAAATGGCAACCTCTGCGTGGCTTCTCAGCCCATTTATATTCTTCAACTGACACCAGCAATCAAAACAGAACTGATACTTTTTCATGTCTCACTCCTTGCTTTCTTTTTGTACTTGAGACAGAGAGTGGAACGGTTGCCTTCCGACAATAATTTCTCTGCACAATTCACAGTATATGTCAGCATCTGAGCTTCCAGCTAAATGACGATGTGATAGAAAGCGAGTTGTTCTGTTGGCTTTGAGATCCTTAGTGGCCACTGTAGTTCCCATCAGCCAGCTTGTCAAATGCAAATATTATGATCATTTTGGACAAGTAAAGAGCGAAACAAATATTCTTTACTTTTCATAAATTTTCTTTAAAAATATTTTTTTAAAGAAAATATAAATTTTCACTCTACATCTTTGTGGATGTAATAGTTTTGGAAAATTGTTTTAATGAGAAGCTTGTTCATATAACTTTTACCTTAACCAAAAATTATTTTAACACAAACACAACATCAGTTAATTCAGATGACCTTTGTGGAATTTATATGTAAACTAGAGGACACTCTAGCACTAGGGTACTAGTGGCACTAGGATAGAGAGCACATACCTCTGCTGAGGCTGTGTCTGTCTCTCCCTCACTTCCTCCCTCACTTCATCTGTCCTTCAGTCCATCCACGCCTCCATCCACCTGTACATTGAGAGACAGGGCAATGGTGGAGGTATGCACTCATGGATCACCTCCAAAATGTAATGGATTCATCCGTAACCCAAGGATCACCTATGTTGAACATTTCATGCAAATCCATGCAATAGTTTTTGTTTAATCCTGCTGCACACAAACAACAAAAGGGTCTTGGCGGAAGTAGGCGCTCTCAGATCACCTCTAGAATCTAACAGGTTCATTCTTAGGCCAAGGGTGAAAAGTACCCCAAAACCCTTTGAGCACTTTTTGCATAATCCTGCTAACAGACAAACAGTCAAACAAACCACCTTACCTCACATTACCTTCTTGGCGGAGGTGAAAAAAAGCCAGGGTAACTTGAAAAGTGAAAAGAACAGGAATTCCCTCTCCATTTCTCCAAAACAAAAATATATTCCAATTTCTACCCTACGATAAAAGTGAATGAAATCCTCCCCTTCTTGTTTGACGCGCCAGACCTCCACAGGAAGTCTCAATGGAGAAGAGCCCACAGACTACAACCCAAAAAGGTAACAATGAAATAATATTTTCAACATACTTGGTATTGCTTTGCATTGAAAAAGTGTTACATTATAACTACTGTACACAGCAATCACAAATATCTTAGGGTAAAATGGCTTAACCTCTAACACTAGAGCCCTCCAACTTGCCGGCGCCGTGGAACAGAAAAGAGTTATTAGTCTCCTGAGTGCAGCTTGCCAACATACGGCTCATTCTACAGGGCACAGGTTACTGCTGTGACAATTCTCTGAAGCATAAGATTTTTTTATTCTAAATGTTGTTGTTTTTATAGTAAATGTATCACTAATATTTAATGACGTAGGTTATTTCGAGCAGCTGATGTATCTTAGAGGTTAAGACAGTGTTATTTTTTTAATTATCATCCTGTGATGCACACACAGCAACTGCACTGTTGTCTATTCCTAAACCTGATCATGTTGTTTCGATGCCAAAACCTCACTCAGCTGCAAGTGAAAGTAAAAGTAAACAACAACTGAAAAACAAAACATTGAGTGAACTCGAATATGAGCTGCGGTCTCTTGACTCACAGTTTTGTGATTTACACCACCACCACCACCACCACTCCTGCCAACGATGTTCCACAATTGCCAAAAACATACCAAATGTTTTGTAGTTGGCAGCGAAAGTAAACAAGTGAATTGTCATGCACTCAAAATATCTGTTGATTCCTTTTTGAGTGAAATGCCTCCACAATATAATGAAAATCCTCAGTGAGAACACATTGCATTATTGTGGATAATGTTGCCATTAGATTTGATTCTTTGCTATTATATATAAGCTATTTAAAAAATGCTGAGAGATCAGAAAATGTGGAAGAGAGGCCCCAAAGACGAGCTTAAAACTGATAAACAGTGAGCAGTAGATGCAGGTTTTTTCGCTAGCCTTCCCTGACAGTACAAATGTTTTATGAGATTGTATCAACATTGCATTGAAAAAAAATGCACATTGTGGAAGTAGTGCATGCTTTTTCCCTTGGATCTAATTTTGTTTCCAATTTATTGAACTCTCCGGTTTTATCATTGTCCAACAGCTCATAAAATGTTAAAGTCAGACTGTATATAAAGATAGACAACGTGAGAACGCTCCAAAAATGAAGTCTGCATATCTTGATTATCCTCTGGCTCTTATCTACAGAAAGAGAATATGACCCACTTCTCCCCATTATTGTGTGTGGCACTTTGCCAAATTTAAAATTAAAAAATAGTCCTTGAATAAATGTTTCAAAGGTGGTTTCTGTTCTTGTAGTTAGCTTTCATTATGCTAATGCATGCTTAAGTCCCCTCCCCCCACCAGATCAGTTTGTGTTTAATTTATTTATTTGATGCTATAAAAACTGGTGTGGTTGGTCTGGATTGATGGAGCTGTGCCATGAGCTGCTGCATAGACTGCAAAGGGCTGCTGTATGGGTGAGAACTGGACACCATAGTTAAGCTTCATGGCCACAATTACTCCAACTCTTGATTCCAAAAGTAGAAGATGGTGGCGCCTTAAAACTAGGAAATGCAGTTTTATCTTTCTGCAAAGGAAGTAAATGGCGGTATATCATCCGTATTTACAGTATATACAGTTAATGCTTACACCTGTGCTCAATATGGTGTTGCTTTCTTTAATGTTTTGTAACTTATAAAAATAATTTTCCATAATCAAAACTCACATTCTGAAATGATAGTGTTGGGGATCACCACTGACAGACTGGACCTTCACAAAGATAGTATGCCACTATCAAAGGCAATTCTAGCGTCTGTTGGGACTCTAGGCAAAAATTCACAGAGGCCCCTCCAACCAGCATTCATCACCTTTATATAATAAATAATCTGACACTAACAAAAAATGTGAAACGTAAGCTTTTTTTATTTCAAAAGTGCACATTAGTATCTTTTTCAAAATAAGAATGTAAACAAATTCAAAAATAGAGTTTTGAACACTAAGCTGCTCTGAGCTAAATTAAATACTGTATTATTTGCACTGCTTACCACTGTCTCACTTTCTTTTCTCCTCTTCCTCTTGTTTATTTTTTCTTTTGTCGCTGCCAGATGGATAACCTCACTTCATTTTGATACAGCCGCTCTCACTTGTTTGTTTACATAAGACATGCACCAGTACTTGTAAGAGTGAGAGATGGGGGCGGGGCCTATTTAGGGAATTCTGTCCCGGCCTGCCACTGTCATTGGAAACTCTCCACATTGTCACTGCTGTAGTGATTCAAAGTCGGTCAGCCCTTGGTGGCCCCCTTCTGGCCTGGGGTCCTGAGCATTTGCCTACTGGCACACAGCACCTCTGGGCACTATGTTGATTCATATTTTTATTGTTTGCAAACAAAGGTATGATTTATAAGGCATTTCATTTCTGTGCCCTCTTAAAGTACTGATTTTCTTGTGAATCACTTGCACTTTTTCTTGCAGTGTACAGACTGATACTTCAGTAGTCAGCACCATCATCACTTTGGCTTGTCCCAGCTTGTACCTGCAGTTTGCTTTTCTAAACTGAGCCAAAACCTGTTCCATTCCCCATCTTTTAATCAACACTGAAACACTGAGTAAGGCTAACTCGTTTTGGAAGATGTTCCAGGTCTCCATTGTTAACGTTCTCCCCACTGTTATATTGAGCACAATTTCTCTCTCACTCTCCTTCACCACATTTTCTTGCTTGAATAACCAAAAGTCTTTTTCCTCAAATCAGCCTGTCAGAAGAAGGAGGCAGAAAAATTTAATTTTGGTGAAACATAGCCAAACAATGGCTATAAAGGGATTATGAATGTGGGACAGTCAGTAACAACACATTTCTCTGGAAAAAGACATTTGTGAGCTTGGATTTAAGGCAGCTGTACCAGCCTGGGTGCTAGATATTTAATAAGGGGAAATGGAAACCTGATTACAGAAAAAATGGTTGGGCCATTAATCAATTTTTTAAAATTTCTCTCCATTTCTGCTTATCTATTGGACAGTCTGTCTTCACAGTGGCGCTTCCTTAACGAGGACTTTTCTGTAATGGACCCTTAACGAGGACTGAGCCTCCCTGCCTTGCCCAGCATCTGTGCTCTTCCTTGCTGGGTAGATTACGGCGCTCTCTCGCCAAAATGCCCATCACCACTCCCTCGCAGCCTGTTACTCCATCCCTAATCCAGCCTGCCGAGACGCTGCACTTTGTCGACTCTCAGGCCATATGCTCACCCAAAGATCAACTGGGATGGGAGGGTGAAGACGCAGAGCTTGTGTCCGCTGGTTTCTGACCTAGGGTGCGAGCATTTCCAAATTGCATTAGCCCCTCTCCCCTTCCTAGTGAAAATCTCTCCCGATGTAAAGAGTGAAGGAAGGCAGCAGCAGTAATTCACGGCAGCAGATGGAGATGTCAGCTCTTATTGTTCTCCTGTGCGAAGTCTGAACAGGACTATAAGCTACTGTCGCTAATCATGGCCTAGCACACAGTCCCAGGCTGTTCTGTTTATTACTGGGAATATGGAGATGTCTGACATTATGGAGCATGCATGCTGGGAGACCAAACTGGGTTTAGGCCTTTGGGGAACCTGCTGAGAAGTAAGACTGCTTTGTGGCTCATGTAACCTAGTTGTGGAACCTTATCCTACGGAGGGCAGCATGAGAGGCTGGATTCCAGGGGCCCACTAGTGAGCAATGACCTTTTCACTGTCTCTGCATGATCTCAAATACTGGTGAGGAGTATGGAGTGTTTGGAAAAGTAACAGGGAGTAAAGAGACAGGATCTGAGGAGAAAAGGAAATAGTATAAGAAGAAAAAACTGCAGACGAGAGATGGCTAAGATAAAAGCAGTTCAGCAAAAACAAACACAGCCTAAAAGATAACTTCATCCATAACTAAATCTATATATTCTTCTTTTTCTCTCAACTATCACAAGAAAGTTTTCTACCTTTTTATTAATTTCAGAAAAAAAAAGGTTCAAAACCAGTCCTTTATTAATGTGAACAACTTGTTCTGCAGTCAAGTAAACAGTGTTGTAGGAACATCTAAAGAAATACTATCTTTTAAAGGGGTCATTGACTGAAAAATTGTATGTTTGTAGGTTTTAACCTTCTGAAATGTGTCTATTGGTTACATGATTATTGAAAAATATCAAAACACTCACTTTTCTTAAAAAAAACCCCCAAAACACAGCCTTTATATAGTTTTTTTTCTCTTCAAGAAGCCATTTTGATTCCTCTGGGTTCACCTTGGGATGTCATAAAATGGTAAACCCAGCCAGCACCATCCTTGAAAACCAACCGCTGCTCTATTATCGGCCAGCATAGCTGTCTGTCATGTAGATGGATGGGAGCCAGAGGCATTAACTTTCAAGCAAACGGTACTAGGAAGCTTGCACCAAGTGCGGTTTATAGTGTCATTTTCTTTAGATTTCAATCAGTGACTATTTATGCTGCTAACGGCCATGTTTCCTCTCTCCAAGTGCTACCACCACTCATTTTCCCTCTTATCGTCTGCCTTAACTTCCTGTGTTTGGTTCAAAAGTCTGAACCTTTCTGAAAATTGCTTCACACTGAACAAATCAGACCAAGGTTCAGTTTGATCCAGACTGAGACCACCTCTCTTTGCTGGACCAAATTTCTGCTCTTTGGTCCGGACTGTGGTTCAGGGAAGGTTTCACACCTAAAATTTTGCTTTAAATCAAACTGAAAAGTCCAAAATTCTGGACCAGATGGGTTAGGTGTGAAATCATTCTAATTTAACAAAACAAAGACACCCTGACTGCTTCCTTACTTGTGATTGGTTTACTCAGAACGCCTTTATCCAGTCAGATTAGGGCCTTGTTAATCTTAGTTAGTGGGTTGAAAAAGTGTTCAGACAGAATATTAAATACAGCTTTTTTTCTCAAGAGCTGTAAAACAACACACAAATTGTTGTTGGCCTTTAAAACTACATAGGTACATAGTCCTTAAGGGATGACAAAACTTAAAATTAGTCTGTGGAAAATGCACATAATGGGACTTTTAAAAACAACTTGATTTAAAACCATACTATTGTCTGAATATAACTGTTAGCAGATTGACTTTTTCTGGATCGTTGTTGTTGAATACTGTATACAGTGGACTTCTTTTTCACTCTGTAGTTGAAAAATAGTTTTGCAGTGTGCCCTTATCTACCGTTTTTTTTTTATTATTTTTTTTCTGTTTTGTCTTTATGTGAGATCTGAAATCCGAGGGAAAAAACCCCCACAGTGGAAACAAGGGCAGGGTGAGAGGTTAGGCGTGCTGTAGAGGTTTCTCAGCTGGGAAATAAACCATGGATGTTGCGGTTATGAAGTATGTGCCTTAACCATGAGGTCACCAGATGCCCTGCAGCCTCTAATGATCTATACTGAAACCTGTGTTGTAAAGCTGAAATGTTGTTATGTCTCCATCCCCAAGATAGTTAAGCAACACATCCAGTGCCTCAGCCCTTGTAAGATTGGTGCCATTCAGCTTGCATTCAGCATCCTCGCCTTACACTGGGGGTGACTGAGTTTGAGTACCCAGCAGAGCCTATTAGCTCTTTGTGGCTCAGTATTTGTTTGTCTCTAAATAAAGAGGACACAGTGACTGAGAGGTCAGAACTGAAAATGCAGGCCGTGTCAGCTTTCATTATAGTTTCATGCTCCTTTCCAGCGCAGCCACTCAGTTACCTGCCCGTATATCCTCTCCCAGAGAGAAATTCTCCCTTCTTTGTCTTCTCTTCGTCATATCTTTCTCCATCTCGTCAATTCTTTTACCCTGCCATTCTTTCTTCCTCCATTTTTATCTCACAGTGTTCATCAAGACATGTTGAGATGAAGAAATCCTCAGTTGATTGCGGCACTTGCGTTGGAGCATGGAATTCAAAAGTCTGTGCGTATGTGTGTGTGTGTGTGTTGGGGGTGAGGGAAGGATATGCAGAAGGTTTTAAAGATAGAAAGGTCAGGATGGTAAATTGCCTCTCTGTACATGAGTCTCACTAGTCCTTTGACTATAATGTGTAGGATTAATACATCCTCCTGCCCTTTGTGCTCACACTGAGCTGGAGATGGTGTAATATGCGAGGGGCTGATTTTTTTTTTTTTTTTTTAGAACATTCTGTCAATGTTTTCCCCTTCCTCTCTCCTAAGTACTCTTTGAAAGAATTGGCTTTTGAAACTTGAACCAAAGGGAGATGCTGCTATGAAAGTTTAAAAGAAAAAGGGGTGAGATGTCTTCATGTTGTCTGATTTTTTTAAAGGGAAGAAGAAATATAGCTGTGATGTATATATGAGTTTATTACTCTAAATGCTGTATATATAGTATCTACATTACACTGTATAAATCCAGCTAGGTGTGTAAACTCCTGTTGAAATGGTCTAGCTTGTTTTTGTCCTTCATTTCTCTCACTTTTTTTTTTGAGAACAATAGCTGTGGTGGGCTTCATTTTCATATAATTGAATTGAGGCCCTTCCCACTGCGAGGCAGGATTTGGTTAAGCTGAAAGTCCTCCTTGACTGCTGTTACCTCTGTGCAGATTCGGTTACAGCTGTTACCACAGCAGCAGCCTGCCAGGGCCTGTCTCCGCGGATACCTCCCCTAATTACTGTGTTTATTGGAAATTAAAGATATACCAACTAATGAAACGCGGCAAACATTACCGCCGATGCAATGTCATTAATTCTAGCCTGGCTCCCATCTCCCATGTGAGGCTGAGGCGGAAAGAGGTGCTGCATATTAGCATAAATATGAATTTTAGTCAGCTGGAAAGCACTTGAATGAAGAAAAATAATGAAAAAGGTGTGTTTTCATTCCTGTCTTTATTTTCAGTATCAGGATAAATAAATGATGATGGTGGACAGGAACCACAGAGGACTTAGATGTTGTGTCTGGCAGAGGAAGACATGGAGGAGGACTCGGGAGGCAGAATTATTTATTCACCATGTAGTCAATCTCAGCTTATTTTCTATTGTAAAACAGTTAGTTCTGACTGAGCAATCTGATTGGGCAATAGGCATTCCAAAAGTTACTATATTCTCCTGTAATCACACTCGAATGTTTTACCGATTATGTATCACTCTGCTTCAGCTGTGTTCTAATAATCTTTAAATTATAGTTAATGTCAATGGCTTCTTATGTGTGAGAATCACAGTGCTATGTTGGATACCTTACCTTCCACAGTGAGGAGCTGTGTGAAAGGAGATGAGCCTAAAAATCCAGACCTCTGTGACCTGGATTTCCCACCCTTGTAGACATCTGGCTACATATTTCAAGTCTGTTTGCAACAAAATGGGCAGGCTTGAGTTGGATTTATTGTCTTGATTAGCCAACTATAATACCTTTGTGGTGATACTCTTTGTTTCATCTGAAAATACCAAAAAAAGCAAGTGGACTACACGAAAACTAACACTGAAATGCACCAAAGCTAAATCTCTGTTTGCATCTCCAGTGGTGTGAAAAAGTGTTTGCCCCCTTCCCGATTTCTGATTTTTTTTGTATATTTGTCACACTTAAATGTTTCAGATTATCAAACTAATTTAAATATTAGACAAAAATAACACAAGTAAACACAAAATGCCGTTTTTAAGTGAAGGTGTTTATTATTAAGGGGGAAAAAATCCAAACCTACATGGCCCTGTATGAAAAAGTGATTGCCCCACTGTTAAAACATAAATTAACTGTGGTTTATCACAACTTTAGAAAGCTGAGTTGAATTTCTCGAGCCACACCCAGGCCTGATTACTGCCACACCTGTTCTCAGTCAAGAAATCACTTAAATAGGACCTGCTTGACAAAGTGATGCAGACCAGAAGATCCTCAAAAAGCTAGACATCATGCTGCAATCCAAAGAAATTCAGTAATAAATGAGAAGCAAAGTAATTGAGATCTATCAATCTGGAAAAGGTTATAAAGCCATTTCTAAAGCTTTGGGACTCCAGCAAACCACAGTGAGAACCATTATCCACAAATGGTGAAAACATGGAACAGTGGTGAACCTTTCCAGGAGTGGCTGGTTGACCAAAATAACTCCAAGAGCACAGCGACAACTCATCCAAGGGGTCCCAAAAGACCCCACAACAACATCCAAAGAACTGCAGGCCTCACTTGTCTCAGTTAAGGTCAGTGTTCATGACTCCACCATAAGAAAGGGACTGGGCAAAAATGGCCTGCATGGCAGAGTTCCAAGATGAAACACTGCTGAGCAAAAAGAACATAAAGACCCATCTCAGTTTTGCCAGAAAACATCTTGGTGATCCCCAAGACTTTTGGGAAAATACTGTGTGGACTGACGAGACAAAAGCTGATATTTCTGGAAGGTGTGTGTCCCATTACATCCGGTGTAAAAGTAACACAGCATTTCAGAAAAGGAACATCATGCCAACAGCAAAATATGGTGGTGGTAGTGTGATGGTCTGGGGCTGTTTTGCTGCTTCAGGACCTGGAAGACTTGCTGTGGTAAATGGAACGATGAATTCTGCTGTCTTCCAAAAAATCCTGAAGCAGAATGTCCGGCCATCTGTTCGTGACCTCAAGCTGAAGTGCCCTTGGGTTCTGCAGCAGGGCCATGGTCCAAAACACACCAGCAAGTCCACCTCTGAATGGCTTAAGAAAAACAAAATGAAGACTTTGGAGTGGTCTAGTCAAAGTCCTGACCTGAATCTGATTGAGATGCTGTGGCATGACCTTAAAAAGGCTTGATTGCAGTTGTTGGTGCTAAGGGTGGCCCAACCAATTATTAGGTTTAGGGGGCAATCACTTTTTCCACACAGGTCCATGAAGGTTTGGATTTTTTTCCCTTTAATAATAAACACCTTCCGTTAAAAACGGCATTTTGTGTTTACTTGTGTTATCTTTGTCTAATATTTAAATTTCTTTGATGATCGGAAACATTTAAACATTTAAGTGTGACAAACATACAAAAAAGAAAAGAGAAATCAAGAAGGGGGCAAACACTTTTTCACACCACCATAACTGCTATCTGCATCAACTTGACTGTTAAGTGGAAGAATGGGTGACAAATCCCTTTTTGGAGATAACATAATCGTGGCTGCATAAAGGACTCCCCCAACACAGCTAACAAGCTAACTAGCCATCGGTGCGAGTCACATGACACACAAAACCTACTACAAACAGGTAGAAAGGTATGTATATACAGTAAACACTGACTTCTGCACTGGACAATATTTAATATGGTTACATGTGTGTGACGTGACAATAGACCTATCTTTTCTATATTATGCTTATTGAGGTGCTGAACAACAGCTAACGACTGTAGTTGCATTCGGAAGGGACTGTTTTTCTCAACAGAGCAAAATAACTGGTTAAATGAACAAAAGTCATAATATTTTGTCCTGTATTGCTGTCATTTAACAAGCCATACTTCTGGATCCATTGTATAAAAACAGTATTACATTTGAGGTTGTGTGGTGTCATGAGTATACCACTGTGGTTATATCTTATTATCACTGCAGTGATATATTCATTGACACCACACTCCCTCTTGTGTAATATTGCTTAATCTGGCACCAGCATAGCCCCTACACTGCCACCTCCCCTCAGCACCATTTTAACCACCCATTCAACAGTGCTGGAAAGGATGCATATCAGTGTGCCTGCCTATATCACAAACACCCTCAAGTTTCATTTGATGGTACAAGCAAAGAGCTCCAGTCTATTTTGGATCAGGTGCTCGCGCTTCAACAAGTCTATATTTATGCCTGTCATTTCCATATTGTAATTGATGCCTTTAAATTTGTTGGTTGTGTGCATTTTTTTTATGGTGCAGATTATTGCAATAATCCCATTTTAGCAAACAAAAATGCAGAGCATATCATTTAGTGATGGGTTCACTGCACATTTTAATATTTGTCTTATGTATGTACTATATAGAAGCCATTGCAGTCTCTAGTGAATGAGCGAGAATACGCTTATGGAAATGCTGCTTACCATTTATTGTTCTGATTCTTTTATTGTGTTCTCTTTTTCTGGATTCTTTACAAATACTGCGGTCTAAAGAATTGATGTTTTTGCTGCTATGGCTTGTTATGACTACCCTATCGACCTCCTGAGCTGAGGCACAGCATCTCCTCTGATTTAGAGTCATAAGCCAATCTCTGAATTAACAAAGCACAGTGCCTGCAGAAAAAAAAGGCAAAAATAAACAAGCACAAGCAGAGAGACATGGTCAGTGAGCAGCGAGAAAGGAAGGAGGTCACCGTCTCATTTTCATCTAAATTATGCATTTTCTGTCTCTTTTCCTGTAAATTCTGAATTCAATCTTAAGAATTAGCAGCGCCAAACTGTTAAAAATCTATGTCCATTTGAACCCAGCATGTCCTCTATTTATACGCCCTTTTGCCCTTAGCCACCACTCATAAACTTTAAAAATCAGTTTTTAAATTCCCATTTATATCCGGTTTGTTTGAATTGGCGCTTCTCATTCTTTGGTCAGTGTGGGTCACTAGTTAAGTCATTCTCATGCACATGCAGGCATGCAGGACAAAATACACATGGCCACAGTTGGGGGGGAGTAATAGGCATAAAGACAGGGTTGTGCAGTTTGCAGCACATTAACAACATGCTCCACTTTTCTGTCCCTGGGTTAGTTGTTTATATGGAAACAGCCCCGGTACTCCTTTGTTCATGCGCTACCCTCTCTTTCCACCTCACGGTGCCTTGCTGTTTTCCCTTTTCATTCCCTCACATGTTTTTTTTTATTTGTATGGTGTTAAAAGCAAAAGAAAAAAAAAGAGGTTTGTACCAGAGGAGCATCAAACATGAGAGAAGAGAAGAAAAACGGAGTGTTTTTTTTTCCCCTCGTGTTTTTTTCCCCTCTGTCTTTCTTGTGCCTTGTGAATACTGTCTCCCCAGAGAACAGGACTACTGGGGTGTCATTCAGAGTGGACACGGGAGCTCTGGGGACTGCCACTCTCTTTCTACTTTCAGGGGAAGTCTTGGGAAACCAGGGAACACACACTTGCACGGTTCCTGTGGAGAATGCCTATTTTATCATCACCTTTGTTTTTGTTTTTGAAAATGTGGTAACGCTCCCACAAAGAGAAGTGATCAGAGCACACAAGAGACAGAGATGTGAGATCTTTTTGTTCTGTGAAGATTTCATCTCCTCGTAGAGAGTTTAGGAATGTGCTTCAAAAGTGGGTTTAATGCTGTGCTCTTTGTTGCCTCTCTGACGCTTCACAAATAATTAGTTCCCGCCGTAGAAAGGTACAGTCTCTATATGTGTAAGCATAGCATCTCTGCAAAGGCTTTGGGGTGCCGCCTTGCCAGTTTTGTCCTACACACATTTCCTTGTGTGCAAATGTCCTCTGCACACCTTGGAGCTGTGCTGTAATATGATTAACGCTGAAGTCGTCCCAGCAGTCGCCCATGCTCCAGAGCGCTGCGCCTGCCCTTTGGACCGTCTACAGCTGCAGTGATGAAACCAAACACATTTATCAGCAGTGCTGATATTAAACTGCACCAATTTCATCATCCGGCTGCCTGGCATCACACCCCGAAAAAAATAAAAATAATAAGCGCGGAATCCAATTTGATAAAGCAATAATTGGATTTACAAACATCTGAGGAGAGATGTGATCCCAGATTATTTGTTTAATGAAGTCTTGTGATATTGGCCATATGTAAATTGTTAACCATGGGAAGTGGGTTTAATAAATCCCGATACATTTGTGGGGAATCGGTGTAAGGAATGTATTTTTAGGGTCTTGCACTGGAGAAACTCTGCCGGTGTAGCCTGTCAGTGACATGGGGTGCTTGATAAAATTATCCACTGATTGATGGTTATGAAGAATGGGCTGCTAAGGCAAGGCATGCCGAGGGGTAGAAACACAGGTCTGTTTAAATGCTCCCAGTCAGTCAGCTTGTGAAAGAAAGCTCTCAATAAATAAGCAGGTCAGGCCCACTATCATGACAGCTCTCTGAGGTAAAGACGGGGAGAGGCATGTAGAAATGTCCTTTTGTCTACATCCATCTTTGCCACTTCTTCACTGTTTAATCCCTCCATTCCATCTGAGAGGAGTTGAGATTGCACAGCTCTTTCATTCTTATAACTTAACTCCCAATGAAACTTGTCCCCAGTGACTGTTGGCTCCTCACAGGCTTTGATTAAAGCCATTCTGCCTTGGGACAGCGAGCATCTATAAGGTGACGGCTCATTCCAGGCAGGCTTATAATGGCACGCGGACTGTGGACTGTATGGGACCCACAGTGACGTATGCATTAATCACCTGGGTGGCAGAGAGCATAGACACTGCCTGCAATCCGTCTTGTGTGAGTGGCCTTGGGGGACTTATTCTCACAAACCCTCGATGTCACACTGTCTCAAAGCTTGAAGCTCGTCAAGGAACTGGAAAGCAAAGTTTTAATGAGCTGCAATATGCATTACCCCCCGGTGTGATTTTTTTCCATTCAATTTTATAAAGTGGATGCCTGTGGATGCCGTCGCTGAAATTATCAGCAGTGCAGAGAGCTCAAATGTTCCTAATAACGTTTGACCTCTGTGAGCAGAATTCTCTTGTTCATCTCATTCTTTCCAACAAGTCTCCTTTAATCTCCCAGCAGGCCAAAGATGATGGACAGACAGACAGAGGCATTCATCCATTTCCTCTCCTTGTTGTGGTAACCTCTCTGCCGCCCTCAGGGCTGCATTTTGGCAGTGTGACCTATTTTTATCGACGCGTCCCTATCCCACCTCCAGGCCAGATGCGGCACAGCTCAGAGGGGTGTTGGAGGAAGATTCTGTTTACCAAGCTGCTGTCCCCTCCATGTTTTTAGTAGAGGTCACCATAGGATGTACTCTGTTACATAGCATATAGTGACACATTTATATGCTGAAATATGAGTAGACCTTTTACATGTACATAAATGCAGACCCAAAATTCATGTTCTGATTTTTATTTTGCATTTTGAATGGAAAAGCTGTAGATAAACCACAGGTGACACACATGCACACTGACCTGAAGGCTTTCTTGTGTTTGGCGTTGAGGAGAGGCTTCCGTCTAGCCACCCTGAAATAGAACTCAGATCTGTGTAGGGCTGCAGTGATGGTCACCCTTCTGAAACTTAGTCCCATCTTCACACAGGATCTCTGGAGATCAGTCAGAGTGACCGTTGGGTTCTTGGTCACCTCTTTTACTAAGGCTCTTCTCCCTCACTTGCACAGTCTGGCCAGGCGACCAGCTCTTGGAAGAGTCCTGGTTTTGCCAGGCTTTTCCATTTGAGTACTATGAGGGCCGCTGTGCAGTCAGAACCTTAGTGCAGCAGAATTTTTTTGCAGCCTTCCCCAGATCTGTCCATTGCAACAACCCTGTCTCTGAGCTCTATAGGCAGTCCCTTTGACCTCATGGCTCAGTTCTTGCTCTGGTATGCACTGTCAGCTGTGAGGCCGTCTAGAAAAAGGCGTGTGTCTTTCCAAATCATGTCCAATCAGTCCAGTTTACCATGGGTGGACTCCAAACAGTGCTTAGAAACATCTCAGTGATGATCAAGAGAAATGGGATGCACCTGAGCTAAATTTCAAGTATTTATGCAAGGTGTCTCTGAATATTTTTGCACATATGATAGTTCAGTTTTTTCTTTTTAGTTAATTTACAAAAAAAAAAAAAGAAGAGAGATTTCACTTTGCCATTACGGGGAACCATAATGTGTAGATTAATGAGAAAAAGAAAAAAGATTTAAACAGTTGTAGCATCAGGCTGCAACATAAGATAGTTTCCATCAGTCTGCTCCAGGGCAGCTGTGGCTACTGTAGTAGCTTACCACTACTGTTGTCTGGAGTGAATGAATAATGTAGCCATTGTAAAGCATCTTTGAGTGTCTATGAAAAGCGCTATATAAATCTGATGCATTATTATTATTATTATTATTATTATTATTATTATTATTATTATTATTAAAAATGCTGAGGGGGAATGAATGCTTTTTCAAGCCACTGTATATGACAGATATGGTGATCCCAAGTGACTGCAGCATAGGGAAGAACCAACATGAGAAGCAGGAAAAATACCAAGGACTTAAAGATGAGCTAGAAAAGTTGCGAAAGTTGTGAACATAACAGTGGTACCAGTAGTAATTTGAGCCCTTGAGGCTTTGACCCCCCAAACTGGAAAAGTGGCGCCAGCAGATCCCAGAAAACAGAGGTGAGATCTCAGTGCAGAAGAGCACAGTCCTAGGGACAGCAAAGACACTGTGGAGGACCCTCGCACTCCCAGACCTCTAATCCTCTTGGTAGAGGACCCAGGTTTGAAGGAGAATGGATGACTGCCAACATGGGCTAGCAGTGGTTTATATATGGTAAATGGTAAGTGGCTTTACTACTCTCTGGATGACCAAAGCGCTTTACAGATCCTGCTATCCACCCATTCACACACACATTCACACACTGATGGTAGCAGAGCTGCCATGCGCCAGCACTGGCCTGACCCACCAGAAGCAACTGGGGGTTCAGTGTCTTGCTCAAGGACACTTCGACATGCAGGCTGCAGATAGAGCGGGAATCGAATCACTGACTCTCCGATTAGTAGCCGCCTACACTACACCTGCTCCACAGCCGCCCTCATACACCGTATACACATATATGAATCAGAGAAGGACAGTTTGCACCCAAATAAAATGTATTTTTTTTACTGTCTGGCCTCTAGTCCAATTTATCCATCTAGCTTGTGTTGGTGTGAGATGCTCAGTGATATCAGCTGTAGAAATGCCTACCTTCTCTTCAGTATAATGGAAGTAAATGGCTCTTGCCTTCAGGAGCAAATAAATAGATAGATAAATACTCTGCAGGAGTACCTCCACAGCAAACTTAGTTGTGAGCAATTTCATGTAAGAACCCTTCTTTCGACCAAACTAGTTTCAGCAGCTAAAAGATGCATGCAGCAAGCTAACATACAACTGAGGAGTTAGAACTGCACTTCCTCCGCATAGTGATAGTGGAAGTTGTTTGACGGAAATAGTTCCTGTTGATTGTTTTTAATGCATTTACGGGATCGTCACATCAAAAATTACCAGTGAGATATATAACTTTCAAGAGAAACTAAACTGATTCAATCAAGATGGATATGCATGCTGCGAAGAATGATTTCAGGATGAACTTTTGCTTTGCACAGGTTATCTGTTTCAGACATTTGAGTGACTGGTAGCTGATTACTGAGTCGACGGTTAAAGTCAGATAGTTGTGAAACAATGTGTGATCTCTTTTGTCATTTCATACAGTATAAGCGTATGACTTGAGACATCTGACTGTCTGAGCGACGCTGTACAAAACCTGTGGTCCAGTGCCTCAGTGCAAAGACCCAAGCAGGCACCAAGTCAGGCAGCGGGATGAGTCTCACTTTGTTAACAGTCCCTGGCTACAGCGCAGCCCCTGTCGCCTGCTTTTGGAGGGTGATTTTTCAGCCTCCAGGTGTTTACCTGCAGGATACGCATCCCTCCTGAGAAACACATCAGTGTCACACACTGGCTGTGGGCAGGCACATCGCTCAGTGCTGAATGAGCGAGTGAGCGAGACAGAGAGGGTGGGGCTGGTGGCGGCAAACAAACAGAGAATCGAGGGCATCGTTACTTTGTGTGCAGCTCTGCTGGAGCTCAGACTCATTAGATATGAAGCCATCTCAGAGCAGGCATCTGTATCCTGTGAGAGATCCCACCAGAGACTGCTCTGAGAGAGCCATCAGATCTTCTACAGCACCCCCCCTTTGAACACAAACTACCACCCCCTCTCCTTCCCTCATTCCAGCTTCCATCTAAACACCGAGTCGGGATGGAAATTTAATGAGAATTCTGCGCTGCTTAAGCCTGCTACAGCTGCTGCATGGAGCAAAGACAGGGATGTTTTGTTCACTTATTTTAACCTCCATGTGCAGGCTGTGGGGTGAAAGTTGCAAATGGAAAGGGGAATAATAGATGAGTATCTGCTTGCATCTGATGAAAGGTCTAAGTGATACAAATGTGTCCCATTTCAGTGATCCATCCAGCCCTGTGTCATCGCCGTGATTTGTGGGAAAGGTCGTGCAAGAAATGACTTTGGCTGAGGAGGCGAATCCCCTGTTTATGTTGTGCCTGGTGCGGCGGCCCGCAGAGCGATGGGCTGGGGAGATGGGCGTCTGGTGCAGGTGGTGTTTTTGGAGGATAGGGCTGATATATCATTTGCCAAGGTCGTACTCAATTAGGCTATTTGTTGAGCATAGCTGCATGAGGTTGGTTTAATCAACCGAGGAATGGAGACAACAACGACAAAAGAGGAAATAAATTAGGCATGGCCAGGCCACACTCTCAGGCATGCAGCAGCATGCTGGAGAAATGCTCCATTTAGCTGGCCATCTCCTTTCCCCGAGAACCTACTGTCCTCACGATGACACAAGCCCACACATACCTTTCATTTTGATGTTCCACTAGAACTGAAAACACACACACACACACACACACACACACACACACACACACACACACACACACACACACACACACACACACACACACACACAAAAGGTCAAATATGCCAGGTGTCCACAATTAATAAAAAGAAATGGCGGGCAAAATGAAAGCAACCATAGCTGCAGTGTGTGGCATACATTAAACAAAATGCCTCCGCCATGACAAAGAAGCAACATTTGTTTACCCTGATTAAGCCAAGACCTTGAGGGGCGCTGAAGCACCTGTGTAAGTGGGTACAAGCCTGGAGGAGAGGAGTCAGACTGTGTTAATAGTGGAGCAATCAGTGGCCATTCAGGTTAATGGGCTTTCAGCTAGTCAGCCCTGGCTAATGTGTGATTTGGAGGGTCAGTCCATAGCTCAGCGGCAAGCACCGGTCACATTCACCCTCGCTGCATGCTGGCAATGGCGGCTGTGGTTTTCCCACCACACCCTCGGGCTCTTCGGCTACTTATGACAGTAAATATTTGATTAAATAAATGAAGGTTGATTAGCTCTCAGAGGCCCAGCAAAGGGCTGCATTGTGCTCAGGTGCTGTTGACTTTGGTTTCACATTCAAACCGTCTAAAATGAACACCCCAGTTGTCTTCAGTTCCAACTGTAAACTAAAATAAGGAGAAGGTGGGTGGATTAGAGGATGATGCAAGATGAGAAATTTGATTATAAATTAACTCTATAGATAATATGACAGCATGGCTGCAAATATAAGGATTAATTAATCGATCCAATCACCGCATTTCCTCACACTTACCTGTATCTTTCTTTCCTGTTCTTCTCTCTGCTTCCCTCTTCCTCTCTTGCTTTCTGTGAGACCTCTTAAGCTGTGACATTTCCGTTTCCCTGGAGATAGAGCATGCCAGGCGGTTGCCATAGCAACTCCTTGCTCTTTAATGCCCGCACAGCATTAGCCCACCCCACTACCCTATACCAAGGATGGGGGTAAGGAAAGTGGGGGCTCCACAGAGAAAACACACCTGCTGGCTTCCTGCTAATTGGCTATTTCTCTTTCTCACTACTTCCCTGTTTCTGCTTTAACTTTTTCTTACCCCCTCCATGGATTGCCTTTCTTTCCCCACCTCCTTCTTCACTGTGGATCCGGTTTCTCACTCAAACTCTCTATTACTGTCTTTGTTTTAACACCCTCTTGCTCTTCCCTTATACCGGGATTCTTCTTTTGATAGAGCTTGATCACATTCCTTGCCTCCAGCAGCTGACATTTATCTTAATCTGACCCAGTCACTTCTCCTTTTCCTTTACATCTTTATTTCATTTTGTTGTGCAACTCTTTTATTTTGTCATCTTATGGTCCTGTCACAATAATTCCGACCCTTGCACTTTAATGTCCTTATTATGAGCCACTTGCTTTTTGTTTTTTTTTGTTTTTTTTTGTTTTTTTTGGTGTGTGTGTGTTTTGTAAATTAACAATTTACAGTAAGTCTTTTCTGACAGGTGGAAAAGAGCACCGGGTAAATGCAAAAGGTTAAATGCAATCTTTTGTCCTTCCACCCAGGCAATAGATCTCTTTCTCATACAGATGGTTGTACATTTCACCTTCATACAGGCTCAGTCACAGCATGGATGAGTGTAAATAATCAGTGGATCTGTGTTAGGGCTACGGGTAGTTGATGAGGCCCATCTACTTGTGGTGACTGATCCTTTCATTCTCAAGATACCGCAACAGATTAGAAATCATTGTCTCTGCCTCGCTCACACGCAGTCATCTCTCTGTCCTGATCCCCATGGATCTTTTTTGCCGCTCCCTCTACACACACCTTCAGTTGGCAAACTGTACCCATAGTATTTCTTATCATTCTCTATGTCTGTGTAGCCTGAATGCACCAACTAACTGACTGTGTTATGATCTGGGCACGGTTGTAGGACCATGCCCACAGTTTAGGTTAATTTTTGTTCTCTGTGTTTTCCCCTGTTTTGGTTTAGGATAATTATTTGCCTTCTGTATTCCCCTGGGTCCTATGTTATTGTCTTCTGTGTTTCTCTGTTGTGTCATTCTCTGTTTGCCTTTATTGTCATTATTGTGGTCTTTATGTTTCTCTGCCCTTGTTTTTGTCCTTTGTGTGGTTCTGTGTCTTGTGTGTATATTTGTTTACCTATTGTTCCCAGCTCCTCATGTTTTCCATACCTGTAGACACTTTCCTCATGGGTGTTACCATTTAGCCCTTGACTGTTCTCCAAGCTGCCCTGCGTTTGTGATTATCAAGTACTCTATTTATGTCTGTCTGAGTTTGTGTTCTGGTGTGGCGTCATACGTCGGTTTTCCCTCTGGTTCCCCAGTGTCTTGTTCCCCGTGAGTTGTTTGACTGCCCGCCAGCTTTGTTTCAGCCCTTGTGCTGTTTTTGTTTTTTTGTGTTTTACCATGAATAAATCCTGTTTTGCACCAAAGTCCTGCCTGCACACTGAGTCCATTTATCCCACTTACCGGGGGTTGCTACATGACAGACTGAATAACATGCTTGTGAATTAATGTTACTCATTGCATCATGCCTTCCATTGCACACTTCAGATGTTTTTGTCTTAATAATGCATTTGAAACCACATGAGTTGATGATGCTTTCTTGGTCAAAGTCAAGTGAAAATTTATACGCATGATTTAAAAGACAACAGATACACTATATTGCCAAAAGTATTGGGACACCCCTGTGAATGACTGGGACAAAGCAAGGTCCATAAAAACATGGATGAGTGAATTTGGTGTGGAGGAGCTTGACTTTGCAACTTTAACAGCTTCAACTCTTCTGGGAAGGCTTTCCACAAGGTTTAGGAGTGTGTTTATGGGAATTGTAGACCATTCTTCCATAAGGGCATTTGTAAGGAGAGGGACTGATGTTGGACGAGAGGGCCTGACTCACAGGCTCTAGTTCATCCCAAAGGTGTTCTATCAGGTTGAGGTCAGAGCTCTGTGAAGGCCAGTCAAGATTCTCCACACCAAACTCACTCATCCATGTCTTTATGGACCTTGCTTTGACCATTAGTGCCCAGTAATTTGGAGGGTTGTCCTTTCGGTAATATAGTGACTACTAGTCAAAAGTTTGAGAAGAGAGGAGGATATTCTATAATGTGTCGGCAACAACAGAAAAAAAATCTCTGCCCCCCTATATTCAGTCTGGACCTTAGAACAACCAGTCAGCAGATCTTTTGATTGCATATACCAAATCAAGATCACTGAGAATAGAGAGATAAGATCATGCTAACTCATTTAAACCCTCAAAAACAAATGATAAAATGTTAAAATCAACTCTAAAATGGAGTGGGACTGAGTGTATGTGAGAGAGTGATGTGCCTGTAAGGAGCTGAGAAGCAACCTTTTGCACAAGTACGTATATTATTAAGAAAAAAAATTCTTAATATCATAAAGGAAAAAATATGGCACAAATCTTCCAGTTTGGATGGTCACTCATGTGCCAGAGATTGTTTTTAGTGCTTGGCTCAGGGTGTTTTCTAGGGTGGTACTTGTCATGGGGAATCTTGACAGGTGGCCAGACCACCTTGTCACCCTGTCGACTGGTGACATTTGAACGATATGAAAATGACTTTGCTTGTGTGAGGCTGGGGCTCAGCTATCCCTATTCAATTAAGTCCATGAACAAACTGTCTGTGTGTTTTCCTGGTGATAAGTCATAGCTATTGACTTGTGAGCAACGCAAGTGGTGATTATGAAAACTGTTTGCTGCAGCACAGTGAATGTAGGGCAGTCTGCTTGTCTATTTCCCCAGGAAGAAAACGGGTAAATAGATGGTCATATCAGTGAAATGGGACTGGCAGAGATAAAACAATAACAACAGAAACTAAATGTTAAATCCCAACTAATACTTTTGTAAATGGCATGTACTGTTAAAATATATTAATGTCTTGCTATTTGTAAAGGTATATATTTTTTGCTGTCAGTTTCCTGTCCAACATATACATTGCCTGAGGCACGTGCATCAAAAAGGAATTTAGCATTAAACTACAGTTAAAACAAAAAAAAAAAAAAAAAAAAAAAGGAGAGAATATGGATATTAAAGGCATGCAACTTTTTTCACTTTGCATCGACTGTAGGCCGGTTCACCTGGCCCATTTAGCCCCAACACCTGCAGCTCACGATTACACTATTGATCCGTTGACTTGCTGGGCTTCATCTGTCCAACCCATCCACCTTTGAGCACTTCAATTATCAGAGTCATCACAGCCACACTGCTGCGAGTGGCAGCTTGTCCAACACTGTAATCTGTCAGGGAATGAGATCCTGACCACGACGTCATGCCAAACATTCGTCCCATAAGTCACCTTGTTCATGCGGGACCTTCGGGGCCTGTCAGGGTTGGGAAAGGGTTGAAGCATGCTTTGAGATCGCCAAGTTCATCTGAGAGGCACAAGAGCATCCAAGAACTTATACATGGATTTTATGTTCATCAGGTGTGAATGAGCTACTCAGTAATTAATGGTCTGTTTTTATGCCTCAGTTTACAGGAATTGGTTAGTGCATCTGTTTGTGGCTGGGTGTATCTGTCTGTCTGTCTGTCTGTCCGCCTCTCTGTTTCAGCTCGCCCGGTCAAAATTAAGTGGAACTAAAGGCTTGCATTACTTTATCACCATATTTTCCTCAACTTTTAAATTGCCAGAATTTCAAAATCACAGTTTGTTTTTGAAATAAACACAAATTTAACTCACCATTACTGTTAATGCCGCAACGAAAAAAAAAAAAAAGTATTGTAATAACTATCCTGGGTCAGTAGAGGTCAGAGTTCCACTTTTTTACAGCCGCCCATGCTACCATGCCACAGGCACCGAGGCACAGCACCTTGATGCCTTCATTGTTTAATACATGTGGGTTAAAAGATAAAGTTAAAAAAAATACAGAAAATTGCAAAATTCTTGCTTCTGGTGTGGGGCAAAATTTAAAAATAAAACTATGAGTCTTATGTCTCTGTGAAAATTATAACTGTTTAAAAAATATATAGTATATGGTAGGTCATCCAGTAACATTCATTTCTGTCTTGAAATGTGATTGCTGACCATTTTTTTCTGTGTTACCCCATTGGAAGCAGACTGCAGGGGTTTCATTGAGTTTTTATAGAATGGCAAATTATTGAAGGGGCTGGCATCATAGAAAATACATAAAATTTCTTTTGTTGATGGTACTACCATCATGACAATAATGACAAAGTGTAACTTACATTGCCCAGTACTCACGCTTAATCACAATTTCTTGATATCACATTTAAATGCACAGCAAATGGCCAAGGGTCATTTTTCCATTGGCAGGATGGATGTTACAAATCCGTCAATTTACCCGAAACCAAAATTTTTTCCAACAGATCATATGCCGAAACTTAACCAGGAAGTGGCGAAGGGAAAACAAAGCAAAACAAGAACAAAGCACACAAACTGTCAAATGGGACACAAACCAAAGTCTGTTGGTTGACAGTCTTGTGATTTATGCCACTGGCATTTCTCATGTTTCTTTATGCAGACTTCGTTACTCTGTCAAACAGGACCATTGGCTCTTGGCATCCAATTTTGCCGTTGGTAGGTGCCAGCTGGTGCATCAATCTACAAGTGCCAAAGGATACTTTCTGCTTATCTTTGTTACACCAACAGCTTCTGATGAAAGCATTTGATGCCATGTAATGATTAAGCAAGAAAACTTTGGGGTTTCTTCCTCCCACAGCCTGAAGTCATCCAAGTTAAAGTTAATGGTAAATGCAAATTTGTCATGGGCTTTTGAATCAGTGCGACTTGTCTTTTTCTGTGTTAGCCCTTTGATGGGATTTAATTTAGTGTATTTATATTTCACATAGTACAAAGTAAAATACTGTGAATTTCTCTTTCTTAGTAGGTGTGCATATTTTCGAATTTGAACAGAAAATAACCCTTCTCACATAGTTCCAGGTACTGAATGGTCATCATGTGGAGTAAGTGTAAGGATATTATGGACTATGCCTCAAGTGTGCAAAGAAAAAAAATCAGCTTGTAAATGTTTCCTTTTGCAAGTAATGGTTATCGTTGTTACCACTGCATCTGCACTTGCTTTATCTGATAACCAATAAATTCTGGTTATCCTCCAAATTTTTCTTAGCTGAATTCCACAGTAATCTCCAAGATGAACAAGGGTAGATTTGGTGTAAACAAGTACAAAGGGTCTTTAGAGGAGGTCTGTCACACACCCACATCAGTTTCATATCTGACATACAATATTTAGTGCTGTGAAAGAGTTTATGATCACGGTACAGTTTGTGGGAGGAGAGGAAAAAAGACACAATTTAGCACACATCACAGGGACAGACAGATTAATGGATCTCTTCTACACTGATGGTAACGCCACAAAACTGAAATCAAAATAAGAAATAACAAGAAGAACCAGACTGCCAAACATAACAAGCTGAAGAAGCAAACAGCACATTTTGTTTTATGCATTCAAAACTCGTTATTATTAGTATGCTTGCATAAGTGAATTAAAAAAAAATTTAAATTTAGATAATTAGCACTATGGTCTTTCTTATTGTAATATTATAGTTGCAAGTAGCAGTCAAAACAAATTTAAACTTATATAAAGTTAACCTTAAGTCTTTATTCCTCCAGTAGGTAACAGTAGTGAGGGAATTGCGTTTTCATGTATTAAAGATGGTCTTTCGTGAGAGACGGCAGACTTTAAAGCACAAGGGCAGGTTTTCAGAAGCACTCAGCCTGGCCTGAACTAGCCGGCCAGTTGGGGACAGGATATTGATCAGAGATCCAGTCTGAGCTGGGTAAAACAGCACGGCCATGCCACCGCCCACGCCAACACACCAATGTGCTAAAAAAAGATTTGATTCCTGGCAAAGTGCATATGTGTGTATGTGAGAGAGACTAGTACAAAGGGACACTATTTGTTCGCATGTGTGTGACGGTATGGAAATATAGAGCAAGCTTGTGTGCACACAAGTACTGTATGTATGCTCATTTGTCTGTTTCCCTCCCCTTTATTTTTACCCCCACCCCCACAGCCAAAGTGACTCGTGCTGACCGCCTCGGGCCTGGACGTTTGTGACTCAGAGCTGCAGTAATGGACTGAGTTGGGTTGGAAGGGAGGCCAAATGGACTCCGTTCAAGGCAGAAATTAGTCACCGCATTTCTCTGAAGACTCCACAATGGTGCTACTACTAATACACACAAATGAAATGAGTAATACCGATGATGATTCCGCAAACTAGAGTCCATCCATACGAGGTTCCACCTGCCTATTGAGTCAAAGAGAATTTGTAGAACATAAGGGAAAGTAATGGAAAAAAAATTCACAGTAAGGATGTTCTCATAACTGAAGGGACATTCTGCCTATAAATTCTTGTGTTACACTGTCTCGGTCTTTATCAGGGATATCATAGAGTTTCCTCTGAGGATTTTTTTTTTTTTTTGCCGGTTTTTACTCAGAAGTGAGTTTTTATTAAAATGATTTGCTCTGATTTGAATTCTGATCAAGCTGTATTCACTCTTCTAAGATTAACTAGAAAATACAGCATTTCCCCGAGTGCCGTGCTTGCTGAAACTTTGGCCCGTTCATTTGTTTCATCTACATAATTTCACTGAGCTGTAATTACCATAACAAAGATTTGGTGTCCTCCGGTGACATTGCTGGGAGAACAAATTCATACTCAACAGCTCTCAAATAACATCTAATATAAATGAGAACTGGCTAGGATGTTGACATCTTTATGATATGCCAACGATAAGGTGGAAAATGCTCAGGATTAGAGCCATTTTCACAGCAAAATACCTCTTGAAGCACCATGGGGGGAAAAGTAGACAGACTTGTTTTAACCATTCAATTCCTGTTAGCCTTGCATCGTTTCAGCAGAGAACAGTGAGTCTTTAATTTAAATAGTTTATTCTTTATCAGTAAACATTTGTTGCTCTGAGGGCAAAAACTCTCCCTGTCATAAATATTCTTCTGTAGCTTTTCAGTGTTGTTCAAAGTGTTGGTTCTACATGGTTTCTGGCTATTTGTACCTGAAAACAGCTTTAAGAATGTAAGCTCTAATATAGGCACTTTGCTACTTAATAGCAAAAATATTATTAACATACAGCTCTGGAAAAAATTAAGAGCCCAAAGAGACCACTGCAAAATTGTCACTTTATCTGGTTGTACTATTTATACAAGTGTTTTTAAGTAAAATGAACATTTTTAAAAAATCTCTAACCTACTGAAAACAACACCAAACTCCAAGTCAAAATATCGCCATTTACAGCATCTGTTTACAAAAAATGACAACTGGCCAAAACAGCAAACAATATGTTGCTTTTAGATGTGGTTTTTGATGTGCTTTTTGATCAAATAATGCAAAGAAAACATGTCCGTGTTCATTCTTAAACACCACGATGCTAATGTAGGGCAGCACGGTGGTGCAGTGGTCAGTACTGTTGCCTCACAGCTAGAAGATTCCAGATTCAAATCCTCAGGCTGGCAGGGGTGGGAGCCTTTATGTGTGGAGTTTACATGTTCGCCCTGTGCTGTGTGGGTTTACGCTGGGGGCTCTGGTTTCCTCCCACAATCCAAAGACGTGCATGTTAGGTTAATTGGTGACTCTTAACTGTCCCTAGGTATCTGTCTCTGATAGGCCCTTAGAATAGAGGGTTAGTGTTAGTTAAGCACTTTGAGTGGTCTTTGGTACTAGAAAAGCGCTATATAAGTACAGGTCCTTATCCCTTTTAACTTTCAAGAATTCAAAAATCTGTATTTGTGTAATAACTCTGATTATTATTCACAGCTTTCATGTGTATTACCATGCTTAAATGATCACCTAATCAGTACCCCCTTAAGTAGATCAGGGCGTCCTTGTGTTGGAATTCAACAGATACTCAAATTGAATGGTTGCCATACATGCAGAGATGCTAATTTAAGAAGGATTTTGCAGTGGATTCTTACATTTTTCCAGACCTGTATATATAGGTTTGGAAAATACCTTTAGCATCCACCTTTATGATGCGTAACCTTTCTCTTCAAAAATGTTCATATTTTATTGCGAGTAGTGTTGCAGTCAAGACCACACTTATCAAGACCAAAACATGATTGAAACCAGAGTGTACCAACTCAAGACCAAGAAAGATCAAGAAAGAGCCGAGACCAAGTATCATATATACTGTATATATACAGTGGTGTGAAAAAGTGTTTGCCCCCTTCTTGATTTCTCATTTTTTTGTATGTTTGTCACACTTAAATGTTTCAGATCGTCAAACAAATTTCATTATTAGACAAAGATAACACAAGTGAACACAAAATGCAGTTTTTAAATGAAGGTGTTTATTATTAAGGGAAAAAAAAATCCAAATCTTGCCGCAGACCTTAACTGAGGCAAGTGAGGCCTGCAGTGAGGCCTGTGTGAAAAAGTGATTGCGCCCTAAATCTAATAACTGGTTGGGCCACCCTTAGCAGCAGCAACTGCAATCAGGCGTTTGCGATAACTGACAATGAGTCTTTTACAGTGCAGTGGAGGAATTTTGGCCCACTTATCTTTGCAGAATCCTTGTAATTCAGCCACATTGGAGGGTTTTTGAGCATGAACCGCTTTTTTAAGGTCATGCCACAGCATCTCAATGGGATTCAGGTCAGGACTTTGACTAGGCCACTCCAAAGTCTTCATTTTGTTTGTCGTAAGCCATTCAGAGGTGGACTTGCTGGTGTGTTTTGGATCATTGTCCTGCTGCAGAACCCAAGTGCGCTTCAGCTTGAGGTCACGAACAAATGGCCGGACATTCTCCTTCAGGACTTTTTGGTAGACAGCAGAATTCATGGTTCCACTTACCACAGCAAGTCTTCCAGGTCCTGAAGCAGCAAAACAGTTCCAGACCATCACACTGCCACCACCATATTTTACTGTTGGCATGATGTTCCTTTTCTGAAATGCTGTGTTA
Source organism: Pholidichthys leucotaenia (assembly GCA_020510985.1). Taxonomy (NCBI): domain Eukaryota; kingdom Metazoa; phylum Chordata; class Actinopteri; order Cichliformes; family Pholidichthyidae; genus Pholidichthys; species Pholidichthys leucotaenia. The sequence goes on from CM035837.1 coordinate 373,989,089, forward strand.
CTTTTACGCCGGATGTAATGGGACACACACCCTCCAAAAAGGTCAACTTTTGTCTCGTCAGTCCATAGAGTATTTTCCCCAAAGTCTTGGGGATCATCAAGATGTTTACTGGCAAAACTGAGATGAGCCTTTGTGTTCTTTTAGCTCAGCAGTGGTTTTCGTCTTGGAACTCTGCCATGCAGGCCATTTTTGCCCAGTCTCTTTCTTACAGTGGAGTCATGAACACTGACCTTAACTGAGGCAAGTGAGGCCTGCAGTTCTTTGGATGTTGTTGTGGGGTCTTTCGGGACCTCTTGGATGAGTCGTTGCTGCACTCTTAGGGTAATTTTGGTCAGCCAGCCACTCCTGGGCAGGTTCACCACTGTTCCATGTTTTTGCCATTTGTTGATTATGGCTCTCATTGTGGTTCGCTGGCGTTCCAAAGCTTTAGAAATGGCTTTATAACATTTTCCAGACTGATAGATCTCAATTACTTTGTTTCTCATTTGTTCCTGAATTTCTTTGGATCACAGCATGATGTCTAGCTTCAGACGATCTTTTGGTTTACTTCACTTTATCAGGCAGGTCCTATTAAGTGATTTCTTGATTGAGAACAGGTGTAGCAGTAATCAGGCCTGGGTGTGGCTAGAGAAATTGAACTCAGCTTTCCAAAGATGTGATAAACCACAGTTATGTTTTAACGGGGGGGGGTGGGGGGTGGGGGTTACTTTTTCACACAGGGCCATATAGGTTTGGATTTTTTTCCCTCTTAATAATAAACACCTTAATTTAAAAACTGCATTTTGTGTTTACTTGTGTTATCTTTGTCTAATATTTAAATTAGTTTGATGATCTGAAACATTTAAGTGTGACAAAGATACAAAAAAATGAGAAATGAGGAAGGGGGCAAACACTTTTTCACACCACTGTATATAGTAGTTCCTTCTCTGGGTGCTGATATCAAAATAACCATCTTTAATTGACTCAGACATCCTCAACTGTCTGTAATAATGCAAACATAAAATGTCCACATGTTCTCAAAAGTCCCATCAGCAGAAAAATGTTCAGACAAGAGTATGGTTGCAACTCTGCCCTCCTCTTTCTTTCCTCTCATGTTCTTCTGCTTGTGTAAAGGGGGCGAGGTTGTGACTGTTAGCGGTGACGTGAAATTAAACCTGCAAAGGACTTTATTGTTACTTTTGGGGAATGTTTCTTTGTATTCATACTGATTATGTGGAAAATAAACACATCCTTCTTGAATGGTCTTGATTTAAAATCCCAAGTCCATTTTGTCCAAGACTGAGTCAAGACAGTAAAAATGATTCTGAGACATCTCCAAGATGAGACTGAGACCTAGAAATTATGGTGTGAAGACCAATCTCAAGTACTATAACGCTAATCTTTAGATGCTTACAATCCTCATGCATATTATGCCTTTATTATATTTTGTTATGATAGGCTACTGTGGAGTTAGAGAGACACAACGTTGGTGAAAGTAACCACAAAATGCCAGAATAATATGGGCCAATTATATTAATTTGTTTTTTTCTTTTTTGTTGTCATATCAGCAGTCTACATGTAGAAAAGAATATTGCAACAGATTTTTAAAAAAAAAAAAAGCTAATTTCTGCCCATGATGTCTCCATTGTCCAATATATTTCTCCTGTAATTATACAGTGTTTAGGGAAATGTTCAGTTCTGACTGTTTTTGAGAGTAATATGCCTAAGTGAAGGTGAAAGCCATCTGATAAAGGACACCTAAATAAGTGCCTAAGTTGATGTCGAGGCATGGCGAAATCCCTCACAATGTAAAGCTGGAGTGACGTGGCTAAAAATGAAATGATCAGGATAAGCCCGTCGCTGCTTGCTCCCGTTGTGCTTAAACAGGCACTTTTCTGTGGAAATTGCTCAAAGTCACTGTGTTTTTTTGACCTCTCTTACATACCATGAACTGTCAACAATCTGCCCCATTTTCATTTATATTGGATTTTATTTCAGAGCCACTGAATCTGAATTTTATTCAGTAAAAGTTCCGTCTTTGTCATGGAGAATTCACCTCAGTAAAATTACAGAAGATGGTAATCATAGTCTCCTTATGGTAAAAGATGAAACTCTCTTCTTTTCTGCATGGCTCTTCTCAAGTTCTTTTGTCTGTTGGGGTATTCAGGCCAAAATGTGTAGCTGTGTGCTCAAGAAATATAACCATATTTCTTCATCTGCTTTTGAACACATTTGTTATTTACTTCTATGTCTCTGGACTGAAAAAAAAATCAGCTATTACTAGAATTTTATTGCCCTTTTTGACACGACTCTGACAACACTGTGCATGAGTGACGCCCGACTGTTCCTTGTCCTTGCTGTGCCAAGCCCTGTGCCCTGTCTCCGCCCGTGCTGTGCCCTGCTCAGGTGTTGCAACAGATTGTCCGTGCTGTTTTCACAGGGGGAAGACGCCACCCCGCTCCTCTATCTCAAACTAACACGCGGATTAGTATCTGTGCAGCCTCTCCAGCTTATTATCCAAAACCAAAACCTTTACCATGACACCAGCCACACACAAAACAAACGCCGGCTGAGCCTTGCAGGGCACGCACATGCAGCACGTTCCACAACATGGGCATTCTGACTGCGCCGCGGTGTCAACACTACCCATCTCAATTACTTTAGTCTGCAGCGCTCCACTAATCCACACCCCACCCCTCCCCTGTCCCACCGCCATTATTCTTGTACATCAACAGATTTGCATGTACTTTCACACCACTATTTAGTTTGCTGTTTATTTTTAGAAGCCCATGCCTAATTAGGGGGAGCTGGTGTAGAACACAAGCATAAACGGCAACATTAGTGCTGGCACTAATGAGAGAAGATATTGTGGGTAAAGCTCAGTAATTTCATCCTGTACTCTATTATTATTCTTTCATTATCATCTCAGCGGATGGCTGACCCCTCTACCTCTCTACCTCTCCTTCCCTTGCTCTTGGGAGTGTGCACCCCCCCTCCCATGTGTGTGTGTGTGTTCAAGTGTATACTGTACCCAGATAGCTGTGGGTAAGCATGCACATGCTTGTTTGTGTTGGCATGTCTGTGCACATGACTGGCCCATTTGACAAAGTGCAAACAACAGTGACCCATTGGGAATCATGTGAGAAAACCACTGAGTCGTCCCCGTGCGCATCAATTTTTCATATCAGCTATTATATATATAAGTCCTTACCTTCAGTCCCAAAGCCCCACCCTTGCTGTTCACCTCACTGGGAAAAGGGGACACAGTGGAGAGAATCAAAAGTAATCAGTGTACATCATGGGACGCTTCATAAACCCTGTGCCCATGTTGCAGCAATGATTTCCCCAATCACTGGCTGATTTACGTCTCTTTGATTTTTATTTTTTACCGTGATAACACTCATCAGTTAACATAATGCACCTGAGCATGTTCCATGCGGATGCTGATGATTTTTGATGCAGGTTGGTGCGATTAGATGGGGTAGTTTGGTGAGATGGAATGAAGAGGTATCTCTCAAATTATCCATCACAGTGGCAATGTGTCCACGGAGGCGGAGCAGGGGGTGCACTGCTCTGGGCGCTCAGCTGTGCTGGGTCTCAGTGTGAGCCATCTTGTCATAAGCTCATTATCTTTATCAATTTGCTCTTCTCATGGGAACAGTTGAACAGTGTTTTAAAGACAAATGAGTCACAATTAGATCCCTGAATTGCTATAGATACATACAATTTTAGAGTTAACAGGAGCATTTTATTGTTAATATTTATTTGTTTTATATTTATTGATACATATACAGTATTATCAGTTTTATCCTGTTTTACATTTTTATAATTTATATGGTTGTCTGTATTGCTGCTATTGGACCACCCTAATTTTACCAAACTAAATTTTGTTGTATTTTATTATACACTGACAATAAACCAAACTATGCTGCACTGAAAAGTTGTTAATTTCTCAGAACTTTATTCTGATCAGGGCGGTTTTTATCCGCTGGTTGAGGACCAAAGGGGGATTATATGATAGCGATGTCCATCTGTCCCACAGAAGGTACCTGTTTAGAGAAATCACCTCCTCCTACAGTTTTGTTCCAGATGTTTTAAACTTCATACCAGGGTATGATATACACCGATAAAACTGCTGTCCTTCAGTAAGATATTGGGAAGTAAACAGAGGCAGGGGATATTGCAGTCGCCCCATAGTGCTCTTGCTAACTTGTTAGGTGCCTTTTTTTTTTGTTGTTGACAGTGGAAAACCACAGTATATATAGGGGAAAGGTCTGTCTGATTCATCTTCTGTGTTAGGGAAAATGGTCTGTGGGTTGTCGTCGGTTACCTGGTCATTTGTGGCAAGAAGCTGCAGGGCTGTGTTGTCACGCCTGTCTCCCCACTGGCCCTCTCGGGCTGGAGGCCCTCTGTGCTCCTCTGCCTAATCAGGCTGCTCAGTATGCAGAACAGCCTCCCTGACGGCCCGAGTGCTCAGCCCCCAGTTGCTGACCTCCCCTAAAGCTATGGAACTGAGCTAGGCTGAGCTGTGCCCAGTCAGCCGGTGCCAGATGTCAGATGGGATGGATGGCAGAGATAGTTATGCAGAGGAACGAGCCAGTCTGGATCAGGTGGTATTGGCAAAGACTTTCGAAAAGTTTACCTACTGTGGAACCAGAAGGACGATGCTTGTATGCCACATTAAAAAAAAAAAAAGTGCATCAGAATGTTGAAATATCTAAGGCCATCCATTGGAACAGCGATTTCATTTTATTTATGTTTTGGGGCTAATCCCATTATATAGTCTGAAAGGAAATTAAAAAAAAAATTCTATCAAAGCTTATGTTTGCTGCTCCAAACTCTCACAAGCACACAGTAAATATCCCTCTGCCACCTATGAGTCGATGTGGTTCACAGCCACGGAAGCAGCAAAGGGTGCTTTAATTGGAACAAGCAGAAAAAAGGATTGGTTTGGTGAAAGGAACAGCCGCCACAACAATGAGTTCACACATGAAACGCAACTCAGAGAAAAACTAACTTCCACATAAAATACAAAGAAACAAACTAAGCAACAAGAAACACAAGTTTTAAAAAAAACAAAGCCCTCTATGAACTTAGTACATAGTAAGAAATCTGAATTAATTAGAAATGTTAAACACTTTTTCAAACATAAAAGATTACTCTGTTTAAAACAGCTTCTTTTAAACTGCTAAGTCTGAACATTTATTTTATTCCTGGAGCTGTTGTCAGCACTGGAAAGTTCCCTCTGTTGGAGAGTGTTGTCAAAGTCCTGCCCACATTGCATATCCGTGCCTTTCTAATTTTAGTGGTTGGGGGGGTGTAACAACATGTAATTTTGTGCCCCGGCTTACCCTAGACCAGGGATAGGCAATTAGCGGCCCGCTGGCCTAATGCAGCCCGTCCTCTCATCCACTGCAGCCCACCAGTCCATTTCCAAAAATCAATTATTTATTTATATCACGTTTGCCGTATTTGGAACCGCATTCTTAAATGCAATTATAGAGTCCACCAGCAGATTGAAACCTAGGTGCCGCTCTGTGTGCAAGTGGTCAAGGAGAGAGCGAGAGTGAGGGAGCCAGAGGGAACACTGCACTGGCGGAGAATGTGATTTTAAGGTATGTTACCTGCTAAGACTGTATTAATAAGCTGTAAACAGCAGTAAATCTACAAAGTAGGCTGCTTTTAAACAAGAATAAATGCTACTGAGGAGCTGTAGCATTTATTCTTGTTTGGCAGGTGAAGCCTCATGGAGCTTGGAGGCTTTTCTTCTAATTGTGCAGAAAAATATTCAAAGCTTTGAGGTTTCTTTCTAAAGAGCAGACTGAAGCACTGACAGCTTCAAATCGATGTCATCAGTAAAAGTTCAGAGACTGTGGTTGTTGTAATCTGTTGATTTTTTTTGTTGTTGTTCATTTATACCAGTGGCTTTTAAACTTTTTTTTATTCCCCATTTTGGGGAGCCATTAACAAGCCCACCTACCCACAGCTATTTCACTGCCCCTCCACACCCACAATGAATCCAAGAGCAAGCTAAGCCTCATCATATTTCCTTTTCTTCTTGGCTGTTTTTGCTAATTATGGTCCGGGATTTCTCTTTGGTCCTCATTTTGATAGAGAGAGTTTTAAAAATTAGGTCACAATATAATTTTATCCATGCATGCATCCATGCATGCATCCATCTTCTACTGCTTAATCCTTTTTGGGTCGGGAGGGGGGGGACGGAGCCCATCCCAGCATCTTTGGGAAAGAGGCAGGGTATATGTCGGACAGATCGCCACTCCATTGCAGGGCAGATATAATTTTCTCAGTAATTTTAACTCTAATATGATAAAACACTGAGTAGCTTTTATTTTCATTTGCATTTTCAGTTTTAATTGTGAAACTTTTGACTTTGCAGAAAGTAATAACCCCCCCCCCCCCTCCCCAAGAAGGTTTACATGTAAATCTGGCCCTCGGGAAGTGAGGAAAAAATTTTGTGGCCCTCGCTACCACCAAAGTTGCCCATCCCTGTCCTAGACAATACATATGGAAAGAAAAAAAATCCTCCAAAGAAAGTGAAGTAAATTTGCAAGAAAAACTGCATATAAATGGTTGAAAATATATGACAAAAAAGTTGAACCTCTTGGCCCATTGGTGAAACAGGTAGAGTGCTGGACTCCGGAGTGAGAGGTTGTGAGTTCAAACCTCCCGGTTGGACGTTGCCAGTTTGTGCCCTCGGTTACACACGTATCAGAATAATTTTGCAATTGTACAAGAAAAACATATGAGTAAGCAAATTTTTATAAGAAAGTTTCACAAGTAGATGAGAAGAGAATCAGTAATTTAGGAGAAAACCCTCACTAAAACTGGTGAAAGTAAAGTCCTTACTGACTACTCAAATAACATTTTTAGGAGATAGAAAAATTGTTCTCTATAACTGAAGGAATGTTCAAAACTAAGTATGATTTGATGGGAACATGTATTTTCCAGAAACATAGGATAAGAACCAATGTAAAAAAAAAAAAAACAGAAGGGATTAATTTATGGAATAATTATACTGATGATTTGGAAAAAAATGATAAAAAAAAAACTTTTTGGGAGAAATATAAAAGTGTTTAATTTGTAACAGCTGAAATGAAGCAGATCGATCCTACCCTTGGTCACCGGTGACAGTTCTGTGTGGAGTTTGCATGTTCTCCCCGTGTCTGCGTGGGTTTTCGTTGGGCACTTCAGTTTACTCCCACAGTCTAAAGAAATGCACAGTAGGTTAACTGGCACCAACTGGGGATAAATTGTCCTTCGGTATGAAAACGGGAGTGAATGGTTGTCTGTCTCGCTGTGTTGGCCTTGTCATGGATTGGTGATCTGTCCAGGGTGTACAAAAGATGCTGGGATAGGCTCCGGTCCCCCCGCGACCCACAAAGGATTAAGCAGTTGAAGATGAATGAAGTGATGCATCTGTTTTGTTAGCTAAAATTTTTTGTTATATGTTTTGTTATACGTACTGTATGTAACATACATCAGTAAGAAAGCAAATCTCAAAACATCAATGAAAGTAATTCTTTTTAAAAGTAGTGATAAAAAAGGGTGTGTACAGTTAGTAGAAGATGGTAAAAATACTGAAAATGATTTTCCTGTGTTCATTGGGAGTGATTCTGTTGTACTTAGCTGTTGTTTTGTGCCCAAATGAATATCTTTAAATGGTGTGTTTACATCAACAGTGCTGTTAGCAGAAGTTAGAGGTCACAGTGTGTTGTGTGGCATGGTGCGTTATCAAAGAGTTACTGCAAATGTTCAGGGTGCTTTTAAGTCATAAACAGGTCTGATTAGAAGTTGATTGTTGCGACATCATTATTTGCACACATGTTGAACACCACCACCGTCACTCCCGATCACACTCCCTAATGACGCCATGGCTGATGTAATTCCAAGCAACACAAACTCCAATAACTACGTACTGATCTTCACACACACTTACTATGTCAGGCAATTTCACCAGAAAATCACATTTAAAAAAAGGGGGGGGGTATCTCTCCTCCCCAAGAATTCAGCAGCAGAATTCCTTGTCTGCCTCGCAACATGTCACACTTAAAAAGAAGTTCTGAGTATTGATCTCTGGGAGGAGAGTCAGGCAGACTTGCCATGTGCCTGCCCCCGGCTCCTGTTCAGCCGGAGCCCAGAGAGGATGCTAAACCCTCTGAGACTGATTAGAGACGTTTCACTGGGAGACTCCCAGGTCACTTTTTAAGCTCCTTCCTCTCTACAAGTCCACCATGTCAGAAAAGTGAGACTCAAGGAGAACACACTTGAGTAAAATGACATATTTTCATCATCTTTTCTTCTCATTGTTTCCCTTACAATTGATAGCCACCATAAGATCAGCAAGTGGCCAAAACTGGCCCAGTCATGTACACTTTGTACATAAAAATGAGATTATTGAGAGCCATTGTCACCTTGTAATCACTTTCTTTCCAAGTCAGTTGCATGGAAATAACTATGTAGCAACTGAATAGCCAAAAATCTGATACCTGTCTCTAACAGCTCTTGCTACTGGACTTTTAAAATTCTATTGGAAAAGCTGCCTCTGAGTGCATACGTGTGTACAGTATAATAATCTTTCAGCTACTGGTCCTCGTCGTCACCACAAGGTTCTGATTGATCACATGGTCTGATTCTGTCAGACACAGGCAGCAACCTACTTACAGTTCTGAGGGAGACACGACAGTCAGAGGGGAGAAAAGACTTGTGCATGGATCCAAAGTTGGATGTCTGTTATACTTTTCCCATGCTTAGTTCATGTGATAGTGAGGCAGAAAGCTAGTGGGCAGCTCGGTGGCACAGTGGTTAGCACTGTAGCAGCACAGTAAGAAGGTCACGGGATCGATTCCACCCCTGACCATCGTGGGTTTGATCCCACTCCCTGACCATCGGTTACCCTTCTGTGTGGAGTTTGCATGTCCTCCCCATGTCTGCGTGGGTTTACCCCAGGTACTCCGCTTTCCTCCCACAGGCCCAAAACATGCAAGTTAGGTTAACTGGAAATTCTAAAGTGGCCCTAGGTGTGAATGTGTGTGTGAATGGTGACGGGATTGGCACTGCACCATGGCTGCGTCATCCATCCAGGTGGATGTCCTGTAATTTCCCTCTGGGATTAATAAAGTATACCAAAAGTATATATGTACAAATAATAGAGAAAAAAGTGAGGCTTTCTCAAAATAACTGATGTAGTACCACAAGCTGCAATTTAAAATTTTGTTTGATTAGTTACTGTATTTTAGTACAATAATGGTTGTGATTCATGAGATTTCATTGACTAAGTAGGAATGACACAGATAGCGATGCTCAAAAAAGCTCAGGCGAAAATGTTTTGTGCAGTAGGTGAATACAAACCCTGCGTCATGAAAAGCACCTAAGAAATAATAAGATATTTTTTCTTTATCTTTTTTCTTTTTACTTTTTCAAACAAAATCCTTGCTGATAAAAATCATTTCTGTCTACCTGTTGCTGCTTTCTGCTCTTTTAAATTGCCTTCTGCTGCTTTATAGCCAGGAGAAAGAGATAAAGCTTTGAAGGGAGTTTGTAACTGAATAAGTCTGGATGCACCTTCAATCAGAGGCCCTGCAGTCGCGGTGCATCGCTCAGCAGGTCACGGCAGGGACAGAGAGTGTACTAGGGGCAGACTGACCTTTACCTTATTGAGTTAATCGTGATGAGATTACAGAACAACCTAAACTGCCAGGCCCATTACCACCCTGTTCTCCATTAGTGACCTCTGGCTGGCACTGAATGTATGCAGTATGTGCGTCTGGCACGCACAAAGACATATATACATTCTCACAAAGGCAAGTATACACACAATAAACCACACGTAGGCACAGGCAGCCAAATACACAAAGTTGCCAGTTTTGGTTTTGTACGCAAATATTAAAGGTCTTACTTACTGTAGGTTCTTCCACATTTTTCCAGGTAACAAACTTTGATTAAGTTAATCCCTTCCACAGCATGTGGGGCACCATGTGGTGTATGGGGCGGTGCCTATCACCGTTTCACTGATCCTATGCCACACATCTACTGTTAGCAGTAAAAGCTACAGTGGGGGGTCAGTCCTCTGGTAGTTCTGTGCATTGACTTTCCTTTCCCCTATGCTGAGCACCAAGCTAGAAAGTGGAAAGTACCATTTTTTGTATGGTCTTTGGTATGACCCAACGGGATTTGAACCCACAACCTCCTGGTTGTGGGGCGGACACTCTACCAAATAGGTCACCATTCCGGTTATACTTTGGTTAAGTAGCCTTTAATTATTTAATTACCATTATTGTGAATCATGTTTTGCAGCCTTCCTCAGAACAACTTGTTTCAGTGCAGTCTCTTTAAATGCTCATGAACCCCAGTAACACCATCCTATCCTTCAGTCACTTAAGGTGCATTCAGACCAAACATGAAGTGAATTTTTCGTGCAACGCAATTACATGTAAACTCAGTGTAAAGATACATCCGAGCAAGTTGGTTACATTAGCTAATGAGCCTTGAGTTCCCGCCCTCACCAGAGTAAAAGTATCAACACTGGTGAGTAAACTAGTTTGAAAATGAGACTGCCACTCACCTGCAGACAGATGAACCAGAAGCTCTACAGCTGTTTGTATTTTATCCGCCCACGTTCACCTGCTATCAATGTGCTAACGAGGGCTAGCAGGCTAGTACTTAACTACAGTCACCCAGATGCATTTTCTGGAGTTGACAGTGACATTTTCCCAGTTTTGTGCCCCACTGGATAACGTTGTAAACCTAAACATGAGCATTTTAGGGATTTCCAAAGCAGGTAGAAAGCAGCTGCAGAAGTTATGAAGGCAAATTCATGTCTATTCACGTCTTTACATTGGGTTTGCCATGCCATGGTCTGAAAGCACCTTTAGCTGGCTAGCTCCTAGCTCAGGTAGCTAACACAACCTGAGCCAACTAATGTAAATTTGTCTTAAAGAATGAATTAAATAGAGCATTGGTGAACAGAGGTGTGTGGTTACAGTACATTGATCAATAGGACTTGACCTGTCCCTGGAGTACAATAAACAAACAACCCTGAATGAGTGTATGGGAAACTGCGAATGGCCACTAATCCCCTTTGATTCTGGGCAGAGTAAAATAGTAAAATAAACTAAAATAACATCAAAGAAGGACATACTGTATATGGTTATGTTGTTCAATGAACAAGGGTTCCAGTGGGGATGGATAGAGCTTGTAGAACATAGTGATTAAAACCAGGCACAAACAAGCAGTTAAGCTAATTGCCTAGCCAAGCTATCCATCCATCCATCCATCCATCCATCCATCCATCTTTTACCACTTTTCCAGAGGTCCGGGGTGCAGAGGCAGCAGTTCAAGCAGAGAAACCCAGATTTCTCTCTCCCCAGGTACCTGCTCTAGCTCTTCAGAGAGGATACCAAGGCATTCCCAGGCCAGCTGGCAGACGTAGTCTCTCCAGTGTGTCCTGGGTCTGCCCTGGGGTCTCCTCCCCGTGGGACTTTCCAAAAACACCTCAAATGGGAGACATCCAGGAGGCATCCTAATCAGATGCCCAAACTGCCTCAGCTGGCTCCTTTCTATGTGGAGGTGCAGTGGCTCTACACTGAGCCTCTCCCGGATGACTGCGCTCCTCTCCCTGTCTCTGAGGGTGAGTCCAGCAATCGTATGGAGAATGCACATTTCAATCATTCGTATCCCCGATCTCATTCTTTCAATCCTTACCCAAAACTCAGGATCACAGGTGAGAATAGGAACGTAGATTGACCAGTAAATCAATAGCTTTACCTTAGAGCTCAGCTCCCTCTTCATCACAGCAGACCAGTACAATGTCCTTATCACTGCAGATGCTGCTCCAATCCGTCTGTCGATCTCTCACTCCATTCTCCCCTCACTCGTGGATGAGACCCCGAGATGCTTAAACTCCTCCTCTTGGGGCAGGACCTTGTCCCCAACCCGGAGAGGAGAATCCATCCTTTTCCAACTGAGCACCATGGACTCGGATTTGGAGGTACTCTTTTGGAGATTCTCAGCCTGGCCACCTCATACTCAGTACCAAACCATCCCAGTAAGACCTGTAGGTCATTGCTCTATGTAGCCAACAGGACAACATCATCTGCAAACAACAGAGATGAGATCCTGTTGTCACCCTCCATTCCTTGGCTGTACCTAGAAATCCTGTCTATGAATTTTATAAACAGGATCAGTGACAAAGGGCAGCCCTGGCAGAGTCCAACTCTCACTGGAAATAAGTTTGACTGATTGTTTGCAATATGAACCAAATTCTCACACTGGTCATATAGAGACCTGATAGCCTATTTTCCCACAGCACCCACCACAAGAAACCATGAGGGATGCGGTTGAAATCCTTCTCTAAATCCACAAAACACATGTAGACTGGTTGGGCAAACTTCCACGAACCCTCGGGGATTCTCTAGAGGGTGAAGAGTTGGTCCCATGTGCCACGACCAGGATGAAAACCACATTGTTCTTCCTGAAATTGAGGTTCGACCAACAGCTAGACTCTCCTCTCCAGTATCCTGGCATAGACCTTCCCAGAGAGGCAGAAGAGTGTGATCCCTCTAAAGTTGGAACACACCCTCCGGTCCCCCTCCTTGAAAAGAAGAACCACCACCCCAGTTTGCCATCCCAAAGGCACTGTCCCTAACCTCCACGCAATGTTGCAGAGGTGTGTCAACCATGATGGCCCTACAACACGAATCACCCTGGGGCCTCACAATTGAAGAGTTTTTAAGTTATCCCCTTCATCCTCAGACTCTGCTTCCACAATGGAAGATGTGTCAGTGGGATTGAGGAGATCCTCAAAGTATTCCTTCTGCTGCCTGACAATGTTCCCAGCTGAAGTCAGAAGCGCCCCAATCCTCACCATACACAGTGGGGGCATGGAGCTGCTTCCCCCTCCTGAGTCGCCGGATGGTTTGCTAAAATGGCTTCGAGGCTGACTGAAAGTCTTGCTCCATGGCCTCACCGAACTCCTCCCACACCTGAGTTTTAGCCTCAGCAACCCCTCGAGCTGCACTCTACTTGGCCTGTCAGTACAACTCAGCTGCTTCAGGAGTCCCACAAGCCAACCAAGCTCAGTAGGACTTCTTCTTCAGCTTGATGGCCCCCTTCACCTCTGGCATCCACCATTTGGTTCCTAGGTTGCCACCAGAAGAGGCACTGACAACCTTACGGCCACACCTCTGAGTAGCCGCTTCAGCAATGGAGGTGGAGAACATGGCCCATTCAGATTCCATGTCTCCAGTCTCCCTTGGAATGTAGTTGAAGCTCCTCCGGAGGTGGGAATTGAACATCTTTCAGACCAGAGCCTCAGCGAGACGTTCCCAGCACACCCTCACTTTCCGTTTGGGTCTGCCAGGTCTGAATGGCATCTTCCTCCGCCATCAGATCCAACTCACCACTAGGTGGTGATCAGTTGACAGCTCTGCACCTCTCTTCGCCCAAGTGTCCAAGACATACGGTCGCAGGTCTGATGACACAATAACAAAATCGATCATTGACCTGTGACTTAGGGTGTCCTGGAGCCAGGTGCACATATGGGCATCCATATGCTTGAATATGGTGTTTATTATGGACAAACTGTGGTTAGCACAGAAGTTCAATAACTGAACACCACTCAGGTTCAGATTGGGCAATCCATTCCTCCCAATCACACCCCACCAGGTTTCACTGTCATTGCACAAATGCACATTGAAGTCACCTAGTGGAACAATGGAGTCTCCAAGAGGAGCACTTTCCAGCACCCCTGTCAGAGACTCCAAAAAGGGTGGGCACTCTGAACCATCATTTGGTCATAGACACTAATGATGGTCAGGACTCATTTCTCCAACCTGAAGCTGCAGGGAAACTACCCTTTTGTCCACTGGGGAGAACTCCAATATAGAGACATCAAGGCAGGGAGATACAAGATTACCCAACCCTACTCGCCTCTTCTCACCCGGGGCGACTCCAGAGAAGGCCAACGTCAAACCCCTCTCCAGGAGACTGGTTCCACAACCCAAGCTGTGCATCGAGGTGAGCCCAACTATATCTAGCCGGTATCTCTCAACCTCATGCACAAGCTCAAGCTCTTTCCCCACCAGAGTTGTGACATTCCCACATTTCAAAAGCCAGTTCAGTAAGCCGGACCAGACCACTAAGGTCTCTGCCTTCGACTGCCACCTGATCCACATAGCACTGGACCCCCATGGTTTCTCCTGTGGGTGGTGAACCCACTGGAGGGTTGAGTCATATGACTCATTTGAGCTGAGCCTGGGCGGGTCCCATGGGCAGAAACCCGGCCCCAGGTGCTTGCCGTCGAGCCCCTCCCCCAGGCCTAGCTCCAGGGTGGGGTCCAGGTAACCCCATACTTGACGTGATATATTGAAGCCTTGTTTGAACATTCATCATGAGAGTCTAGCCAAGCTAGTGGTTCACAAAAATATATCACAATAAGCGAGAATAAAGCAAGATATATTATCAATTGTGAATTAGTGAACCAGGTGGAAAGAGGGATGTCTATAAAGATGACTGGAATTTAAAGAAAATAACAATATAAACTGCTCTTGGTAAGCTAGCTTCATAATAGCACTGTTAGCTCTGAGAATAAAACCTTGGGCTCACATTGTGGGTGGGGACTGAATCAACTGAAGACCACATCATTTGTCAGTGATGTAGGGAAGATCCCGGAAGAGCAAAACTGGCTTCAGGCCATTCTGCCAAAATGTTAAAATATAATTATATCTAATTGAAGAGAGATTTTATTATTTTTACTGTATCATATGGCCCAAGAAAGCATTTTAGAAGGTTAAAACCCACAAACACACCAGGTTTGAGTGAATGGGACTTTTAATCTGAGAAATATTTTATACACACATTGCACTGTATGTACATCCCTGTGTACTGGTCTACCGTGATTGTAGTGCATGTACAAGTCTGTATTTATTGTGCAGAGAGACTGGCCCGCCAGGAAAGCATGCTCTCGCCTTCTTTCGCCTTGTCGCGTTTGTCTGCTCCTATCTGCTTCACAGCCTCCCGTGCCTCCCCCACACTCTGCCTGGGGAGTGATTAAATCAGTGTACGTCTGTCCACAAGCCAAAGAGATTGACACACACACGCACTCACGCACAAACAAACGCGCACTCACACAAACACCTGTGCGCTCACTTAAACAGACACATACTTACACAGAGTGACACAGTACGGGCCCAGATATACAGACGCTTATATTTACCTACATCCCCGACAAGCATTTGAACACAAAATCTCAAATATTTATTCAGTCTTAAACATGGTCTGCCACAAGATCACGTTCTCTCAGCCTGTCACATTGAAGCTGGGTGTAGCAGCTAGCTCCCTTGTGCTTGTGTGTGTAATGCTGAAATTAAGCTTTCCCGCGTTAGGTGTGGTAAAAGCTGACCTTATATGTACAAATATATAGTTTGCTCTGTGATATTGGTTTAGAGCCCCTGTGAAGACATTGATGCATGCATGTGTGACAGTGTGGGATTGATCAAACTGGGCTACTTTGCTTTTTTTGTATTCTTGCTGTAACCCACAGTACTGTATGTGTGGGATGGCGTTCCAATGTGTGGCTAATTGTGTCTTAATGCGTACTTTTTCCACCCAAGGTTGTATCCGTACTGTATGTGTATCTCCCTGCAAAAGTGTGTGCTTTCTGCATGTGGGTGCACGTGTGTGTGGCGCGTCCTTATGATAAGTGACTCCCAGGCTGATTAAAGAGAACTTTCTCTCTCCATAATGAACACAGGAGATCCATCAGCCATTGCCTTTGAGGAACGCTAGGCGCATCAGCAGCTAAAGTGCCTGTGATCTCGCGGATTTCAACCAGCGTTGATTAACTTGGCAGCATATTAAGTGGAAAGGTATTGAGCTGGATGGAGCAGTAAAAACACATCACTGAGAGTTTGTCTTATAGGCGCCGTTATGACGTCCTATCTGCATATTCGAGTAAAGTTAAAGTGCTTATGTCTGGGAATCAGAGCAAACATGATTAGAGTTTTTCAGGTCAGCCCAGTGGGCCAGAGAATTATCAGGCTTATGTCTGTTCAGGTCTAATGAAGGGAAGGGTAGGCTACTTACACTGAGTAGCACTGTTTGCTCATATTACAAGTTTAATAGCATTTTTTGAGCATCTTTTGGATTTCTTACTTTTTAAGGTTGAAACATTTAACTAACCCACATGGACTTTAATTTTAAGAGGTTTGTATGAATGGAGGAAACTTTCATCTCGATTCATCTCATTTATTCAACCGTTTTAGAAAATCACATGACAACAAAAACATAATCAGCATAATGTATGTTGTAAAAAACAAGACAAATGGAGCCATTAAAAAAATAATAAACATACTTCGGACAAGCCAAATCTGGAGAGGATCCTCGAAGTCCTGGGTCATCATTCCTGTTTATGGGCCAACAACTACAACAACAACAATAATAATAATGATGATAACTGTAATAGTAATGACAGTGTCATCAATAATGGATTGCCATTCATAATAATGATCATTCAAATGAAAAAAAAAAAAATCATTGATAAGCAGTTTCAGTTCTCTTAGTAACTCCCCAAGTTTACCAACAAACCTGAATCAAAAAATAGAGGGAAAAAAACCCAGAAATTGTCACCCACGCACTTTGAAGACAAACAGCCCAACAAAAAAGCGACATCTCTACAACTCTAACCGTAAACTGTCCATTTGTTATATATTAACTGGTTGGGCCTGGACTCTTTTTCGCCTTTGTTTCCCCTTCTGCCCTTATTTTTTCCTTTTACTTCCTAGTAATTGTTTCACTAGCACCTTGGCTAGCCAGCTAATGCCCGTCTAACAGCTTGCAGATTGCCGTGGCAGGGAGAGAGACTAGCTTGCCTAGCGTTAGCAGAGTTAGCCATTCATTCATGGGGGGTTATTCCTGTGCTTTTTTGACCCCAGGGGCCAGTCATATCCTTTCAGTCACTCACACCTCACACCCCTGCCTTTGGTAATGTTTTATTTGGACTTTTACATTTTCAACTTTCAGCTAACATTAGCTGGCTCAGTCCGTCTTTGCTACCGAAGCTGCTGGCTAACCAGCTAACATTAGCCTCAAAATGGCACCTGCCCCACAGCACCCAAACTTCTTAATGGTGACAAAAAAGGGAGAGTATGGTTAACGTGGACTCGTGAGCATTTAAAGGAAATGTATAGAAATGAGTTATTCTGTGGAAGCATGGTTAAAGCAGCACTATGTAACTTTCTTGTTTTGGGTTTGGTGACTGTGTCCCTCAGTCCCAACAGCCAATCACAGGGTACTTTGTTGTTTGCTGGCTAAAGTTGTTCCTGGTGACTGGCTGTTGACATTGAGCTCATAGCCACCATAGCTGTAGTCCTTCCAGTGTTCCTACCAAAAACAGAGCTATTGCAGGTAATGTGGACACATGCAGGCTATGGGGGAAGTGAAATTTACCTGGTCAAAGGCTGGTGTGTCAAAGGTTGATGTACCATCAAAGTAATTTTGGAAACATTATTTTAATGTGAAAATCTTACATTAATTAAGTTAATTCCCTTCCACAGTATGTGGGATACCACATGGTGTGCAGGGGTGCTGCCTATTTCTGTTTCAATGACCCTAGGGCGTACAGCTACTGTAAGTAGTGAAAGCTACAGTCAGTCATCTGGTAGTTCTGTGTCTTAACTTTTCTTTCCCCATTCTATATATGCTGAGCACCAAGCTAAAAGGTCAAAGTACGATTTTTATATGGCCTTTGGTACATGGCCTTTGGTACACCCTGACTGGGGTGTGAACTCACAACCTCCCAGATTTGGTGCTGATCCTCTACCACTAAGATAAGATACGCCTTTATTAGTCCCCCCCCCCCCCCCCCCCTGCTGGAAAAACCACCATGGACCAGCATGAAGATCAACATTTGTTGTGTTTTGAAGCTGGTCACCAGTATAGCATACCAGCATACTATGCTGGTTTCGTGTTGGTTTAGCTGGTGGACCAGCATTGCAATGCTGGTTCACCAGCTAAACCAACACCAAACAGCTTATAGACCAGCATGAAAATCATGCTGGTCTATGCTGGTTTTTCATGTTGGTCTATGCTGGTTTATGCTGGTCTATGCTGTTTGGTGTTGGTTTAGCTGGTGGACCAGCATTACAATGCTGGTCCACCAGCTCACTGCTGGTTTTTCCAGCAGGGCCACAATGAGCCACCACTCTGGTAAAAATCTTAGATTGCTTTAAAATGGGTCAAAAATGCTGCTGAAATAATTAAAGTGTGATGTATTTTGACCAAAGCATGTCACAGACATTTCATAAAGACTTCTTTGAACCGTGTCAACATGTGGAAAAGTGCATAATTTAAAATTTGTGACAGCATAAACCTTTTGTTTGTGATTTTTGCAGTAAAATTCAGCATTCATCAATTCTGCATGATAACCATTTGCATTTTGACGGTTCAAAACACACAAATTATGTGATTAAATCTCACTCTATTCATAGCTCACCTCCATCTGTGGACATGTCAAGGGGAATGGAAAGCCTAATAACAGTATAATTAAACTTCTGCTCATCAGTGTAAATGAAAAAGTTATTACTTCAGAAAAAAAAAACCTGTGAGACAAAATTAGATAATCTTCAGTAATTAAAGATGATCTTTTTTTCAATCTTACGTATAATGGATTTAAATCAAAGTTTCTTCTAATAGATCAATTTTCATCAATAAAAATTTTTTTATCAGATATTGTTTTGTGCTGCAAGCTTCTAATGGTTTTTTAGATGGGGTATTTTTGACTTTTTGGAATGCTTTTTGGATTGTTTTTTATCTAAAACATCTTCTAGATATTTTTTACAGCTCAGTTTGGTGTTGTTCACTGACAAAGGACAGTCAGTACAAGTGGGCAAAGGTCCCCAAACTTCCAAAAGGGAGATGGTGGGAGTTAAAAACAAAAAAAAAAAAAAAAAAAACAGGGACGGCAAATTTGGATTTAGTGTACCAAGGTAAACTTCAATAAGGCGGCACGGGAACTAGACCTGCTCTTTTATCATTTATTGGCCAGTGTTCCAACAGCCTGCTGGGAGTTGTCCCACTTATTCCTCCATACACACCCTGCCACGTAGGTGAACCCTCCTAACACAGGATAGGCCCCTGCTTCTCCTCCAGGCTTCTGCCTTATCTGATAACAGGCCAATAGGAAGGTTTGCTTGCATTTTCCACTCCAACTTCATTTCCCAGAAGGTCTTACTCTTGGCTATACTGAACCCAGGGGTACGTTGATAAAAAGAAAGATCCTCACATCTGATTCAGGACTAAGTGGAAATACATGAGGAATGAATCAGCCTTTGTGCGAGCTCATATTTCATCTCCAAACAGTTTTGAAGTCAAGTTGCGAGATAATTTTTAACAGGTCGAGGCATTCAGATGTCTCCAAGTCAATTTCATCCTTCTTTTCCTCTAGTCAGCCATGGATTGTCGCTCCCCTACCACCATGAGTAATTTGTTTCCATGTGTTTACTACATCAGACATGGTTTCTGATTATGCATTTCGTGTTCGGAAATGAACTTGTCATTTCAGCTGTAGATGGCATTGAACCAAGCCTTTGGCCTGCTGAAATGGCCCTGGATGTCAAGCATTTTTGATCACTGTAGAAAGCGACCAACTCTGTCCGACCCCTGGGAGAGTGGGTGAATATGGATGTTTCACGTTTTATCGTGCACATTCATATCTCCTTTCCCCCTTTCTGTCCCGCTCTTGATCAGCCTGAGTTTGCCTTTGTTGCACGGTATTCCACTGACATGCTCACCCTGGATTAAAATCTTAATTAACTTGAGTGTCAAGCCATCTTCCTGTAGTTGAAAAGGCAGAGAAGAGCGGACTGGGGAAGAGAGGGGGACTGTGTAACATGGAATCATGGGATGCACCCAAGTTTACTGCAGGGGGCACCATTAGTTTGGATGGCACAGTTGATTTGCTTTGCCTGCTGAGCCCCACCCCTATGCACTCTCACTATTTGCCTCTCTCTCTCTGTTGAGCCTTCATAAAGTACAAGGAGTGGAAGAAGACAAGTTGTGCACTGTAAGACTTCTGTAAAGACACAAAAAAATAGCAGATCTGTGTCCGAGCGGGACCGCATTTTATAAAGCTGAGATGGCCACAAAATTGAAGATTTTTTTTTTTCTCCTTGTACTACTTGGAAGAGTGAGCAGAGTGTATGAATGTTAGCCATCACGTGTTGCCAAGGATACAGGCATTGGCTCGTTGACGTGGTGAGATTGTGTGGGTCACCTTCATGACATAAACGACATGGCGGATCAAAGGCTGGCCATTTGCCGCTGGGATGTCTCAGTCTTTGCGCCCAGCTGTGCCTGTCTGCTTGTCTGACCTTGGCCTTGCATTATGAGGGTTTGTGTGGCAAATAAAGGATATTATGGCCACAGTTATTGCTCCTCTGGTGTCCCCTCCATCCCTCGTTTCATCCTGGCACGGTTTTTACCAGGACTATATGAGTTTCCAACCTTTCCAGGGAGTTTTGATGAGGCTGTGTAGGCATGGTTGATTGGACAGAGGATGGACATTTGTCTCAGAGGACGTCAAGATGGAGAAGTGGGTGGTGAAGGAGTCGGAAGCAGAAGTTTCAAGAACAAGAAAAAGGAAAAAAAAAATCACTGTCTGTCCTAAGTTCTTAATGACAAAATAGCAGCTTGTCAGTCACTTTGCAGTCTGAGTCTGTTTCTCCAGGGGAACAATGTGAAACACTTTTTCTGAGGCATTGTGCTGAGGCTCAATCAGGCAGAAACCACCAGGGATTTAAAATGAACCCAGTGCAGAATTTAGCAATTTCCCAATGACCACTTGATGGGGGCTTCAGAAACAGCTCCTCTAAGACTCTTATGGTAACATTTCACAAACAGAAGACTTCAGACAAAGTTTACAGCCTGGCATGGGGGGAAAAAAAAACCTTAAAATCAAGTGTGTCTGTCAGATTTATTGAAAGATGTCTAAAGATGGGTACGTGTAACACAAGTGTGTGCTGCTCAGTAATAGCCTGTTTTTTCATATTTGAATTGCCACACTGTTTATTAATATAGCTTGCATCACTCTTTCATTTAAATACTACATAATCTAAAACATGATTGATTGATTGATTGTATTTGGAGAACCTACATGTACAATAAAACATACATAAAGTAGCAGTTTCATGTAAAATCTCAAAGATGACACAAGAACGTCTTGAGGCTATATGGTCCTCAAAAACAAAGGAAACCATAAATAAATAAATAAATAAAGACAAAATGAGGCAAAAAATGGGATAAGTAAATTAATTTTTGAGTAGATTTAAATAATGATTAAATATGAAAATTATTTGCATAAATACATGAAAAATTGCTGTTTACAGTGTATAATATTAATGATGTAGATATATAATTAGATAACAAAATACAAAATATCACAAATTAAAAATGTGCAAAGGGATTCAAATCATTTTTGACTGATTGCATCTAGTAATTTTTTTTAAAATAGATTTTTTACAACTATTTTTGTTTGTGTTTGTCTGGGCAGTTGGAGGAAGGTTGTTCCCACTCTACAGCACGTGTGAACTTGAACGAGGCCTTTCCCAATACAGTGTTAAATGTGGGTATGGCCAGTGACAACCTGACAAGATCTAGTCCCTATGCTGTGGTTTTGAGAGCATATGAGCATGCAAATGCTCGTACAAAAAAAGACAGCATGCAGAAGATCAGGCTTCTAAATGTAATGGTGGAAATGAATGTCAACATTTTATTTAAAATCTATAGATGTTAAGCTGGCCTGCTTTTACAATACAATGTCCACATCCCCGATGTCCATAAGGGCCGGACCTGCCGCAGACAACATCACTGCCACTATGCAGCCCTCACACCAGCTGCATTTATCTACACAGCTTGCGTACTGTGTTGGTGTGAAATTTCATTTGAACTGAGAATGGAGCATAAACAACCAATAAGCTTAGTACATACCACACTGTTTTTGCTCAGCCACAATATGGCAGAGCTTTTATGAGCTGATATTCTATCAGCTTCCCGTGAAGGCTGGAGGCTTTTTTTTTTTTCCTCCCCCTTTCTCCTTAAGCCCTCAGCTTGTGATCCAATGGGCCTCCCACTGCAAATGGCAAATGTCTCTCCCATGTAAAGCACTCATAGCTCTTTACTGGGGATCATTGCACTGGCAGTATCTTTCAGCCAAACATCAGCATTACCATTTAAATGCTGAATTTAACTCTGCACCCAGAATAAAAAGGTGAAGAGTCATAACAATAAACTCTCTCTCTCACTTGCTCCCTCTCCTCCTTTCCTTCTCTTTGCTTTTTTGTAGCCAAAAGCTCCATTTCTTTTTTTTTTTTCCATTTTTTCCTACTGGTAGAGAATGTCTTTGCATCTGAATTGTGCATTAATGCACCGCTAAGGTCAACTTGGCTCATTTAAAAAACAAAGCATTCAATGAGTTGTGGGTCCACGGGTCTGCTGGCACACAGGAAAGATTTATTGTCTGCCCCGTGTTTGTTCTGCCACTCCTTGTTACCAGCCAACTCTGACCCCGTCCTGCCGACACTGCAGAGACGGTTAATCTCCACAGACAACTTCTATATGAATACATTGGAGTCAGTGTGGAGCACCACAGTGCCCAGGGTAGTGCCCTGGCATGGGTCGACACCATTCACCACCAGGATGGTTGGATGAGAGAGCGACAGGGGGAATGGAGAAACATCTGCTCTGGTCACCCACCCTGTAATGCCCTATTGTACCAGGAGCCGCAGCATCCCTGTGGTTTACTCTACTCTTTTTTCCTGTGTGAGTGAGTGCGCATGTTGAGAGCAGCAGAGATGGGAGGTGGAATGGAAAGCAAGCAGGAGCAAGGGGAGGTTTTGCCATATGGCAGACTCCCTCTCTGGTTGAGAGAGAAGCAAGGGGAGTGCAGTCATCAGAGACAAATGGAAAAAATCACTGTGAAGATTTTCTATTCTTTGCAACTTGTGTGATATTCCATGACTCTGAGAATCTTATTTTCCCTAAAAGTGGGAATAAAACATTGTTTTGAGATGATCAGATTTTAATTCTAGTTAAATCTAGCTTATTTTCTTTGAATAGGCTGACATTCTCCTGCTTATTTAAGTGTGTAACAATACCAATTCCTGCAAGTTCTTGCAATTAAATTAAACTAATTTGCAAACGATTGAAACACGCTGAATGGGAAAATAACTAGCAACAAATTTTCACACCAAACGGCAGTTAAATTGATATATTTAAGTGATTATTTTTTGCAGTGTAGGCACAATAAGCAAACAGAAGGTTGGAGTCACAAAAATACCTTTTTATCTTACCATCGCTCCCTGTCTCCATGAGCATGCCTGGGAGATGTAATGCCTACCAACACTCTCTCGATGAAGGCCAGCAGGTATCAGTGGAGTTTTTAAAGCTGAGAATACGTGAACATTTTTCAAACATTATGGGCCCTATTTTGACAGTCATCAGCAGACTTTTCCAACCGACTTTCCACCGTATGCTAGTGTTTTTGTTAGTTTCTGTCAGTGCATTGTCTGGTTTTTTTTATACTTTGTGTCAAGCCATCTAATTACCAGTAGACAGTGCGCCCAATTTGCGCTGAGAGGCAGAGGCTCACTTCAAAGAGCTGTGGCGGTGTGCAGTCTCATGCGCATCACTATTATGGGGAATTTCATGACAATCCACTTTTGATAAGGCGAAAGAAGGTCTATTATCAGAAGCACATTGTTTAATGCTATTTCAGTGTTGTGTTTTGAAATTGACCAGCTCTGGAGTTCATGAGGAAACAGCATGCACTGGGATCTTCTGTTATTTTAATGGAGAGAGTTGTAACAGCCATAATATAATCGCCTGCCATTTTATTTATATGATCACACACTAAATAGTTTTTTATTCTATCCATGCTCTCATTTTAATTACAGACTTACAATTGGACTCTGTAGATTAGGCATTAATGTATATTTTTTTTTTTTAGGGGAATGAGTGAATGACAGGGAGGGTGTGTGCATTCCATCGGGATGTCCAGCGCATGGGGGGAGGCGTGTCAATCTGAAGATTTTTATTCCATCCACATTTTTGTTTTCATCACAAACTTATTAGGCATTGTGTTTATTTTAGGGGGATAAATTAATTAACAAGGAGTATGCGGTGTTTTACTTTTCACTGTGGAAATGCATCTGCATCTGCCTTGGCTGCACGCCCCTGAATTTCCAGCCTGGCTGAGGACGCCCGCACCTTGCTTACGTTGCGGTTCTCCCACAGCAAGCTTTCTGACTGGCACCCATCAGCCACCATCAGGGGCCGCCAAGAGCGGGCTTGCTTCGTGGTGGGGTTTGGCGGTTGACGTGAAACTGTGCCAGATCTCATATTTCCCCCCTGCCCGGGAGGGACTGAAATAGAGAGCCACAGACCTTGGTAGAACCTCCTGATGGGGGAGATCCTTAGTCAGTAAAAGCAACAGGAGAGGGAGCATTCCTCTCCCCATGGGCCGGGAGTGTCTTCCAAGCCACCATTAATGAAAATTTATGAACGTTTGCATGGCCATCATCCTCTTTTCCTGAAGTTTCAAACCCATTCATGCATGTGTTGCATCTGTGCACACAACATTAAACCATTCAGCTGATTTTTCAAACCTTTCTTATCTGTTTGTTCTTTCTAAAATAACTAACTGGGCATCAACTGTGATTGATGTCTTCCTTATTACCAAGCAGCGTTACTATCATGTGCATTTTTGCTCACATGCACGGGCTTTGGTTCACTTTAGATTAGGTTCACTTTAGATAATGTGCCTCTGTGCATTAATGGTATGGACAGGAGCGCTTTGGATTGAATATCCAAAACACACCTCTCAATAATTACACCAGCCCCTTTACACCTTGTGCCGGGTGGAAAAATTATTTTCTGCACTGCTGTGATATGGAAATGAACTTGGAAACATCCATAAATGCATTCTGCATCACTGACAACTGACGACTGACCGGGTCATTGGAATACGGCCCAAGAACTGGGAACACCAAGAAAGGACTAGTATAATGTAAGATTCACATACAGGTCTATGACACAAAATACAGTGCTGTGAAAAAGTATTTGCCCCCTTTCTGATTTCTTACTGTATATTTTTTGCATATTTGTCACACTTAAATGTTTCAGATCGTCAGATTTTAATATTACACAAAGATAACCCAAGTAATTATAAAATATAGTTTTAAAAAGGTTGATTAAATTTATTAACAGAAAAAAGCTATCCAAACCTACCTGGCCCTATGTGAAAAAGTAATTGTCCCCCATGTTACATCGAATTAACTGTGATGAACCACATTTTTTGGAAAGCTGAGTTCAGTTTCGTTTGCCACACCCAGGCCTGATTACTGCCAGACCTTTTGAATCAAGAAATCATTTAAATAGAATCTGTTTGGCAAAGTGAAGTATGGTAAAAAAAAAAAAATAAAAAAAAAATCTCAAAAAGCAACACATCATGCCACAATCTAAACAAATTCAGGAACAGGTCAAATAAGTTCATTTTGTCTTCTCTCAATTATTTATCTTTTGTTCTTATAAAAGATAAAAATAAAATAGAAAGGAGATGTCTTTACCTTCTTAACATGTTTCGACTGTACGCTGCAGCC
Source organism: Pholidichthys leucotaenia (assembly GCA_020510985.1). Classification (NCBI taxonomy): domain Eukaryota; kingdom Metazoa; phylum Chordata; class Actinopteri; order Cichliformes; family Pholidichthyidae; genus Pholidichthys; species Pholidichthys leucotaenia. The sequence continues at coordinate 374,014,735 of CM035837.1, forward strand.
TTCATCAGAAGAGTCAGCTGATTGCTGCCAGGTGACATTTATCAGCTGATTTCAGGAACAAATGAGAAACAAAAACCAAGAACTGCAGGCCTCACTTGTCTCAGTTTGGACACTGGTCCATGATTCAGCAATAAGACATTGGGCAAAAATGGCATCCATGGGAGAATTTCAAGGAAAAAACCCCCCCCAAAACACTGCTGACCAAAAGCAATAAAAAGGCTCATCTCGCATTTGCAAAAAAAAAAAAAAAAACAACCCAAAAACCCCACCTTGATGATCTCCAAGACTTTTGAGAAAATATTCAGTGGACTTTGATAAAAAGAACATGATACCAACAATGAAAGATAGTATTGGTGGTGTGATGGTTTGGGGCTGCTTTGCTACATTAGGACCTGAATGACTTACTGTAATTGATGGAACCATGAATTCTGTTCTCTACCAGAAAATCACGAAGGTAGAATGTCCGGTCATCAGTTCATGACTTCAAGCTCAAGCCCTCAAATGTGGCTGAATCAAAACAATTCTGCAAAGAAAAATGGGCCAAAATTCCTCAACAGCAATGTAAAGGACTCATTACCATTTATCGCAAATGCTTTATTGCAGTTGTTGCTGCCAAGGGTGGCACAGCAAGTTATTAGGTTTAGGGATAATTACTTTTTTACATAGGGCCAGGTAGGTTTGATAGCTTTGTTCCTTTAACAAATGAAATCATGATTTTAAAACTGCATTTTGTATTTATTCGAGCTGTCTTTGTCTAATATAAACATTTGTTTGATGATCTGAAACATTTACTGTAAGTGCAACAAATATGCAAAAATATAAGAAATCAAGAAGGTGGCAAATACTTTTTCATGGCATTGTATGTCTTTAAAAGATAAAATCACTTGCAAGTCAGGTGATACATTTTTGTAGATTGCTGTTCATATCTGGAAATACTCATACAGTGAAGGCAGGGGTGTGGCCTAGGAAAGTCTGTGATGAGGGAAAGCCTTCACACCCATCTCACTCCCTGATTACTCTCAAGAAGTACTCAAGAAGTCCACAATACTGTATATCTATCCATGAGGACTTAACCAGTAAAATCAATCCATGAAGACTAATAACTTTTATGAGCAAGAAAGACCTGGTTTAATCACCAATGACCACTTGATCAAAATAATGCTAAGAGACTAAAATTTGCAGAGTGCCCCTACATTAGCAGGCAGGTTGAAATCAAGGGATGATGGGCTCGGCTATTGCAAATTATGAACTTCATTCAGTGGCACTTGTGATTTGCAGAATCCACTATTTTTGTCAATGGCATTTCAGCAGAGCACAATAAGTACCTCATCTATAATAACATTAGGCAGCTTAGTTTATAATGACTTTGGCTTTCAATCAAATTATTGAGCACCAAAAGCACAGCAAAGCTTGCTTATGCTGTATTTACACTCAGAGTTTTTTATATAAATTTTTTTATACTTCATCATTTCACTCATCTAAACAAAAAATGACAGGGCATGGATTAAAGCCATGGGAGCGAAGAGAAAATTTCAAACGAGTGACGGAGAGCTCCTGGGAGAGCCTAAAAAGCAACTTTGCATTCATTTGAACATCTCAGCATTCCCAATGCGATGATGAGGTTGTTAAAGGACTGTTGATGCTGCTGGGGAATTTGCTGTGACAGCAAAGCATGTTGATTTTACCACTTGATGATTCTCACGATTCAAAGCTCAATCAGATAACGGAAATTAGGCACTGCAGCTTCAGCATGGTCTGCGTGGTAGTGCTCTGAAATCAACATATAATTTAAGTTAGATGCAGCGGGGAAAATAAGTATTGAACTCATCAACATTTTTCTCATAAACATATTTCTGATGGAGCCATTGACCTGAGATTTTGACCAGATATCAGTAACAACCCAAGTAATGTTTACATACAAAGAAATCAAGGCAACTGTGTTCACAAAGCAAGTTATATTTAATAAAGTGGAATGACACAGGAAATAAGTATTGAACAGCCTTGGTGAAATTTATTTAATATTTAGTAGAAAAGCCTTTGTTGGTACTAACAGCTTCCAGACACCTCCTGTATTGAGAAACTAGGCGCAGGCATTGCTCAGGAGTGATTTTTGCTCATTCTTCCACACAAACTGTCTTCAAATCTTGAAGTTTCCATGGGTGTCTTTTATGAGCTCTGATCTTCAGTTTGTTCGATAGATTTTCAATTGGATTCAGGTCAGGTGACTGACTGGGCCATTCTAGCAGCTTTATTTTCCTTCTCTGGAGCCAGTTGAGAGTTTCCTTGGCTGTGTGTTTGGGATCATTGTCTTGCTAAAATGTCCACCCTCGTTTCATCTTCAGCATCTTGGCAGATGGCCAAGATGCAGATGATTATCAAGGATGTCTCTGTACATTTGTCTATTCATCTTTCCTTCAACTATATGACGTCTGCCTGTACCATGTGCTGAACAACACCCCCACACCATGATGCTCCCACCTCCAAACTTCACTGTTGGTATGGTGTTTTTGGGATGATGTGCAATGCCATTTCTCCTCCAAACATGCTCTGTGTTGTGGTATCCAAAAAGTTCAGTTTTGGTCTCATCTGACCAGACTATATTCTCCAAGTATTTTACTGGCTTGCCCAAATGTTGCAGCAAACTTTAAATGAGCTTCAAGATGCTTTTTCTTCAGCAATGGAGTCTTGCGGGGTGAGCGGGCATAGAGCCCATGTCGGTTAAGTGTATTACTTATTGTTTTATTTGAAACAGCAGTACCTGCTAACTCCAGGTCTTTCTGGAGCTCTCTACAAGTGGTCTTTGGCTCTTGGATAACTCTTCTGATAATTCTTTTGACTCCCCTGTCAGAAATCTTGCGAGGAGCTCCTGTTCGTGGCCGGTTTATAGTAAAATAATGTTCTTTCCACTTCCGAATAATGTCTCCAGCAGTGCTCACTGAAACATTCACCAGTTTAGAAATGCACCTGTAACCAATGCCATCATTATGTTTTGCAACAATAAGGTTGCAAAGGTCTAGAGAGAGCTCTTTGCTTCTACCCATCGTGGGTTCTTTGTGGTGTGGCAATCTGATATTCACAGACCTTTTTAAAGGCGATCAGTCAGGACTTAACCAGCTGAAATTAATTTGCACTGATGGGGGATGGGATGCCTTCCTAAATTCTGATGGATTTCAGTTGGTTTCTTAGCTTTCTATGCCTTTTTGCACCTCTTTTCTTCATGTGTTCAATACTTATTCCTTGTGTCATTCCACATTGTTAAATATAACTGGTTTTATGTACACAGTTGCCTTGATAAATATGTTTAATGAGAAAAATGTTGACGTGTTCAATACTTATTTTCCCCTCTGTAAGTTTTTATCTCATCAAAATATGCAGGTTACTTTCTCATTGATTCATTGACTTTTTATATACAGTATATATATATATATATACTGTATATATATACCTATATCAGAATCACATATGAAAGTAGACATGTTAATTCCCATTTTTATTCTTGGATTGTACTGGAATAATTCTGTAAAATTTACAGTTCATAAATAATCCAGGTTTATGTTATGGTAAATCTTTTGGCAGCTCATCATTTAACAGTGTAGAGGCTGCTAAACACTGCAGTGATATTGCCAATTGAATTGCATGTAAGTAGACAAATTCCACACCCTACTGTTTTTATAAGATAGTGTACAATCCCTTATATATTGTGATGATAAGAGCTGCAGAAAAGGTTAACAGAAACAAGTTTATGCTGCTGTAGCACTGGTCCACAAGCCCCAAACCCGGTGGACCACAGCAGTGAAGTGTAACTTTGCCACTCTTACTTGGTTGGTTGAAATTCTGTGATTTACTTTCTATAGAATGCAACTGGATTAATGCTTCTGCTGCATTCATATGAAAGAGATAGTAGCTATATTTATGATAAAGTCACTGCATTATTAGAACCCCCCCCCCCCACACACACACACACATTTACCATCAGCAAGACTGAACTAAAGAGGAAAAGAAACAAGATACATTTGTAAGAGTAAAGTTACAGATACAACTAAAGCTGAGAATTTATGACAAAAGACAAATTTGTCTTGAGGAAATCAAAAATTTACAAAAAAGATACAAATTTGTGAGAAAGGCTATTAAATGTACAAGATAATTAACAATTTTATGATTAATGAGAAGTTGTAAATTGGTGATAAAATATCAACTTACAATGTGAATATTGCTGATTTGTGAGATGTGCACATTTACAAAAAAATTAAAGTGGCAAACTTTCTGGAAGAAAAATCAGCTATTTACATAAAAGTAAAAGATTTTCATGAAAAAATGTATCAAATTTTTAAGAAAAAAATTACAAATTTATATGAAAAACTTGAAAATATAAGTAAAATGGTCACAAATTTCATGGGAAAAAAATTGAAAATTTATTTAAAAAAATGCAAATATTGCAAGTTAAAAAAAAGTCATAAAATTGCTTGAAAGAAGATGGAATGTACGAGATAAAATTTGCAAGTTAAAACCTGCAAAGAGGAACAAATGTATACTGCTAATCTCTTGGCTAGTGAAAGCACTGAGTGGCTACTAACTGATAATCTACTAGCCACAGTGACTGGTGAGCACAGAAGTTTCTGTCAGGGCCTGGATACAACCAGCTGAACAGCAGACTGAACCACTGTAAAGTAGTGCTTCAGAAATACTGTATTCAAGACAATAGGGAACTGTAACAATGTTTAGTTGGGAAACAGTTACAGAAAAGTGACAAGGAGACAGAGACAGTCAAAGACACCACAGCAAATGACGCCGCTCATGTACTGGGACTGCCACACCCACTAAGAAGCCTGGGGCTCTGGAGTGAATGAAGGAAGGATTTCATCTATTTCATCAATCATTTTTTTGGTTTTTTTGAAGTTTCTCTATGCACGTTCTTGTTTCACCTTTTCCCTGATTCACTGAGGCAAAGATCTTAATCGCCCCTTACCATAATCTACTAGAGTAGAATGCTTTTCTTCAACAGACAAAAAAAAAGGGGGGCTTATGGATGCTGCATCCTGCATGGGTACAACGTCAGAGGGATATCCTTTGGCAAAAGGGGGAGGGTTATGTAGTGTGTATCTGTGTGTCCTGTTGTAGTAATACAGCAAACAGTGGACCGCACAAGGCATACAGCTACAGAGTCTCCTGCGGCCCCCCCCCCCCCCGGGCATTAGAAGAATTGGTATTATTATTGAAGCTTTTTATACAGACATCAGCATCAGATGTTACACCAGAAAATCTTGCCCTCCCACAGTGTGCAGCTAAGCTCAGAGGATTTGAGCACCCTGGCAGCAGTTAGCTGTTCAAAAGGTCATTAGTGTACTTGTATATAAAGCAGCTTCCTGAAGGATCCTCATTTCACGATAATACAGGTTGCACGCTGTCAAATGTGTTTGCGTGCAGTAAAACAACAGCCAAAATAACTGAGATATTTGACCCCTTACCCGTCTAGACACACAGGGACGCTTTCTGCTGTTAGCATCTTAAGTCATATCCCAACTCTGCATTTTTCTCATTTAGAATTGAAAAAAAAAAACTTTGTTGTGGGTTCTTCAGATCAAAACCTTGAGTCATTTTGCTAGCAGACCAGTTTGAGACAAAGTTGAGTGTTTATTTTTTCTTTCTGGTGAAACTAAGCGTTGCTGTGTGGTTTTTTTGTTTTTTATTGCTCTTCTGCACACTGCATGATCAGTTTTCTGCCTGCTTTTGACAAAATTGATGAAGACTCTAATCTTAACCCATTTTGAGATTTTGTGTTGAAAAAAGTGATGTGCAAAGTTATTTATTAAACTCTTGCATGTATGCATTATGATTCATTCATCTTAACCACTTAATCCTTTTCAGGTTGCAGGGGGTGCTGGAGCCTATCCTAGCATCTGTGGGCGACAGGCATGGACAGATCGTCCGTCCATCCCAGAGAGACAGACAATCATTCACTCTCATATTCATACCTAAGGACAATTTAGAATCCCCAGTTGATGCCAATTAACCTAACATGCATGTCTTTGGACTGTGGGAGGAAACCGGAGTACCCGGAGAAAACCCACGCAGAACATGCAAACTCCACAAAAAAAAAAGGTCACCATTGGCCAGGATCAAACTCATGACCTTCTTGCTGTGAGGGCAACTGTGCTGACCACTGCACCACATTGTGATAGCGTGAAAAACAAAACTTAGACATGGCAAAGCAATTTTGAAGAGCTACATATTTTTAAACACAAATATTTCAAGGAGTTGCTCTCCATTTGAGTTTTGTGACCAATTTATCACACCGATGAATACAGTTACATAATATGTGGGAATAACACGCATGTTTGCTGTTTAACTAATGTCTCCACTCGTCACATATTTTAACGTTTGTAAGTATTCATCTTCCCTGCAGCATTCTTAGCATCTTCAGCTCCACTGTCACTACTGTTAGCATTGTTATCCTTGCTTAATTCAGTTGATACTTCCTCCATTAACTGTGGGCTTTTCTAGCAGACGCTGGACTGGAGATCTGCAACATGTATAAGAAGTCCATTCTGTTGGACAGATGATTAGTCATTGATGCACGATGTCCAATTAAGTGGACAGACGACCAATCATAATTTCCTCCCAATATGAAATCAATACTTGGAAATTTCATCAATGGCATTACTCATTAGATTTTGCACATTGTTGCATCTGCAGAAGTACCCTTCTATGGAAGCATCGACATGCCATTCCTTTTCTGGCCCTCTAGTGGCCACCGTTGTTCTAAGAAGTTTGTGATACACTTCCATTAACAGGCCAGAGGTTAGCAGAGTATGGCCCCACACATACACCAGAAAGCAACTCCAATATAGTCGTCCTCTGCAGCGTAGAAGGGCTAAAGATAACAAACGAAATCTTAATGTGGCACTAACAAATGACAGCTGTCTCAGCAACTTAAAAATATAAATAAATAAAAAGTTTTCAGGGGCTGTCTGTTTAATCTTAGTGGAAGATTTGGTGACATTTCTTCAGGCAACACCGATAGATGACAACGCAGCGATGCACGCCCCCATATCTGCCTCTAAAAGTCAAATATTTGTTTTGTTTTAATCTCTTTGCAGTGTGATGGGCTGACATGTGACAGTTTAGAGCACTTGAAAAGTCAACTTATTTCTTTACATTTGACAATTTAGTATCTTTTTTTCCCCCCATCTAGCATCTGACTTGTCCTTATGTGGAAAAACCATCCATCTGGCACTTGGAATGGACTAAAACTGACACTATATGTTATTTGCAAAGAGAACTGCAATCACAGAGAAATCATTTCTGTTGCCACAGCCAATCCCCCTTCAAGTTCTCTTTCTCCGTCTGGTACAGTGTGTCCTCCATATTGCAATTATTTTACTTTCACCATGCTGTGTCACCCTCCCCTCGCTCCCTCTTTCTCCTTATTTTCTCATTGCTTTTGTCACTTTCTTCTGTCTTGGTCTCTTCTTGTTCGTTCCCTGCGTTGTCACTTCCTCTTACAGCAGTGTGTTTTGTCATTCCTTTCTTAGTTTCTTTCTTTCTTCACACACGCACACACACACACACACACACACACACACACACGCTCTCTCTCTCTCTCTCTCTCTCTCTCTCACACACACACACAAACGTTCACACAAATACGAACATAAATAAATCTTCTTTCTGTGAAGTCCCTAAAGTCAGACAGGGTATGATTTTCAAAATCTCACTTGCATGGAAATTCACATTATTTTACTTGAAAAATAATACTCGCTCACCTAGCCTGGAGCTGAAAGCTGGCAGATGAAGCTTCCCAAGGATTCGACGGAGGTTTCGGCACAGTATTTAGGCAGAGGTCTGCCCAGTGTGCAGCTCTGTGAAGGGGGACCGTTACATCCCGAGAAGACAATTTCATCCCAAGAGCTTTGTGTAATCCTTATCTCAGTATACATATTGTGCCTTTACTGGGGCACTGCCGTTAGCCTGCCTCTCCTGAATGTTAATGGTGACGAAGCAATGGATTACTTAGAATGTGCATTTGCAATCTAGCCACTGATATTAAATTTGGGCGTTAGCAAACTCTTTGCCCGTGTTATGTGTGTAGTCTAAAGGCGCATCTGTATATTCACCCAGATGTTTTTTTTTTTTTTTTTTGTCAGTGTCTGTACCCTTGCATTTCCCCTCAGAGAGACAAACAGTTACCCTCCCTTTTGAATTTTGCACAGGGAAATGTGTTCTTTAATGCTTTTGTCGCCACGTATGAATAGGAAACCACATGAACATTTTGACGGTGATACTTCCTTGTTACGTGCATCTGCTGTCCGTGTCTTTGTGGAACACTGTGGATCGACAAATTGGATACAGTCTCATCAGGCGTAAATAATGGCAGCTATCTGTAAATAGCATTGGAGCAGGGGAGCAACAGATGCTGCTCCCGGTGAAGGAGAAAAGCTTGCTCTCCTCCACTGAGCCTGCTCCTCGCATGCTGCCACTCACGTATTTGGCTCCCATTAACACTGATCTATATTAATTCCTTAGGAAAAAAAAAAAGGATGAATAAGGAAGTTGATTAAGGAAATGAAAATCTATTCTGCTGAGCCGAAGCTCAATGTGTTCCAGTCTGTTTCACACTCCGGGATTTTTAAACCTTAATGGCTATCCAGTTAGTCACAGATCAACGAAGCAAAACTGGGGTACAATGTTTATTTATCCATCTACTTATTCACCTTCAAGATGTTTGTAGGCATACAAGTGCCTGGCTATAGCGACAAGAAGACTGAAGTTATAACCAAATTTTTGACCATAAATGTCCCACCTTATTCATATATCACGCCCCCAATCTCATCTCCAGTTCTGCAAGTGTACAAAAACTCAGTGAGCTACAATAGTTTGATGAAATGTACCTGGCATTCATCAATAGTTGGAATGAAAGCTAACACCCTGCCTTGTCCACTGAGGCTTGTATCCTCCCATTGATTTCTGGCCAGGCATTTGCTCACCCAAGCCAAGGTCCAAATGTAATTTAAGTGTTGTGTGGGGACGTGCTTCTAGCATAGAAACTGACATGGTGTGGTCAACAGCCCCAGGCAGTGAATGAGCTCTCAAGTGGCAAACAGCATCGGCGAGACGTATTTCCTCTGCCAGCTCACCTCACGCCTCCTCGTCAAATTAAACGATGGAGACTGGAGGGCTTTCTGCAGGCCTTCAGCATGCTTTCACCCTTCCATCTCTAAGAGGACAAGGCAGGGCGACGACAAACACCGCTGCAGACACATGCAGGAAAAAAACAAAAAACAAAAAAACACTTCAATTATTCCATATAAAATGGCATCAGCTCTCGACCCTCTACTTCAGGAAATTAAATTTCAAAATGGACCACGGTTACGGCAGCAAAACAAAGGCGCTTGATGATTAAGGATGGATTTTAATAATGGCAGATTTTCCACACAGCTCGGCAGGAATGAATGCAATCATTTCCAGGTGCTGAAAGGTTAGAGAATTGGAAAAAAAAAAAAATGCTGGAAAAGTAAACTTTTTCATTGATGATGTCTGCTCTATTAAGTGGAACTGTTTAAGCCTGTGTCAAGTAATGCCTTTTGATGCTTTGTTGTCGTGTTTGAACACAGACACGATGTTGTAGCATGATATAGCCGGCAAAACAGCCGAACTGCCACCAAAGCTTTACGGGATGCCTGTCCACCGACGTTAATATTACATGTATGCCACCACAAACAGCTAATAACATATGTTGTGTCAGAAAGACATAAACACAAAGCACACGGGCACGCTTGAAAATTACACAGCCTTTGCTCAAGAGTGTCGACGCTCACGAAGGACGTCACCGGCTTCGACATCCGAGCCCTCAGCTGGGAGAATAATTGCTCCGGGAAGCTGATGGACTGTCAGGAGCCACACGAGCTTGTTTCCTCTGTTCTCTTTTCTTCCCCTCTCGCCCGGCGACACAGACAGACGCTACGGAAGCACCTTGTGTTTGCCGTGCATGGAGATAAACTGCATATTGCATTCTGTTTCAAGTGTTACAAATCTCTTGCAATAATATAATAAAAGATGTATTATTCATTGCGTCTACAGTGTTAGAGGGAGGGATGAAATATGCATGGGGTGCGTGCGCCGTTTCAAAAAAAAAACAAAAAAAAAAACAACGTTGGGCGACGTCTGACGGGTGATAAAGGAACATCACATCATTGCTTTGGTGTCATCATAAGCTGGGGAGGAGAGATAAGTTGAGTGAGGATGACATGGGCAGTTCGGAGGGGCCACTTCACGGCTGGTGAAACGAGTCCAGTGCTGAGAAAGAGAGCGTATGCTGGTGTAAATAAGCATACATTTTCAATCTACTGTATGATGAGAACCCATCTGTGGTCCCCAGGTGTGACAAACAAAAGGTTTGGATGGGCTGTTCCAGATATGTATAACTGCTTTTTTGCTTTTGAGATAGTGCGCTCGAGGGAGTGTGAGATTGGGGTGCTGGGGGTGCCAACTGAGTAATTTTGCCGCCTGCACTCTGCAGAGGGTATAATTGCAGGCCCTAAAATACCCATTCTGCTTTGGCACGTGCGAAAAGCTCGGGGGGTGGGGGTGGGGTGGGGGGCTGAAATTAACAGTCATGTGGGTCCACAAACATGCGGTGTGCATGTGTTTACTTGTGTGTGACCAGCGTGGCTACACATTACAATGAGATGTTTATGACACAGAAACGCAAGTACTGCCATACATATATATTAATGTAGAGAAATAGTGAGGGGGGAAAAAAAATGTTTCCATTGTTTCATTCCTGGAAACCTCATCACAACAGTATATTTATGAGATAGCGTAAAAAGCACTATATTTTTTTAGGGAACATATTCTACTTTATGATGGTGATTTCGAAGTGTTTTTCTATTGGCCTGCAGGCTTGTGTGAATGAGTAATAGCGAGAGTAATGGCTTCATCCTCGCCCGGCTAAATTTGTTTTTCTTCCTTGTGCCTTGCAAATACAAAAAAAAAAAAAAAAAAAAAAAAAAAAAAACAGGAAAAAAAAGCTGCCAAAAAATGATAAATAGCAGCCACCCAATTACCCTGGCACCACCATATTCAGGAATTTATGTTTACATTATCAAGATGTACCACTGCTCTGCATGACAACACCTTGCCACAGAAACAAATGGCATTTACATTTCCTCTGGGTGGTAGCTAGTTGCAGGTTCCTATTCATTTTGCGAGCTTCTCTCCTGAAGTAATGGGAGGCCCTGACCTAGAGCCTCTCTGTCAGCCCATTAGAGAGCGTGGAGAGCATTGCATCGGCACCGCTGCTGTTCTGCCACTCACAAGCACCCCCCAAGAATCAACACAAACAATGCCACCCCTCCCGCTCCCTCTCGCATGCGTGTGCGCACACACACACACACACACGCAGCCAGACAAGATGAAGCTGGGGCACCGATTTTATAATGATGCCCTGGCTGCTTCCAGCCATGGAGGAATTGGAACTGGCTGAGCCGAGCTCTTGGTGTGCAGAGAGTTTTTTTGGACGCGAGCCCCGTTGGTTGCCGGGACTAGTCCGGTGGAGAGGCTAGGCTACAGACGTGTGCAGTCGGTGGATCCAGAGCATGTAGAACATGGAGAGGCAGCCGTGCCCAACTTTACAGAAGCACCCGGAGCCAAGCGTCCCTCCTCAGCACACACAGGCCTGCAACTGCCAATCAAAGCAGCCTCAGGCGCTGCCACTGCCTTGTGCGCATAAATTAGCATGTATTTGCATAAGAATCCACTCGTTTAGCAGACCCACTTGGCTCTCCCCCCCCAAATGGCATTTTCTCGCTTCCCCTCCCTCTATCTCTCACTTTTCCTCTCCTTATCCTTTTACAAGCACCGATAAGAGCTAGAAAATAGTCTTTTAACCCTTTTCATACCAAACCCCTCTTGACACAAATTACTTGTGCATATGCTTGCTTGTTGTTGGTTTGCAAATGAGAAAATTTAACCAACAAATTAAATTGTAAACAAACATGGGCACACTAATGTGTTGCAGTGTTGTTAAACAGTGCGCCTCTGTTCTGCGGTGCATATGTGGTCACTCATGGTCAGAGGAAAGTTCTGCTTTTTTCTGTAACCAGCAGCTTTACAGTGAAGGTTCCACAGCATTCCCCAACATGGCTACCTAATTCAGCAGCAACTTTTAATCCTTCTTATTGCATTGTTCAGCTTCAGTAGCCCACAGAGAACAGCAGTGGATGTGTGCTTTTCTAAATTACAGCTAAGAAGGAAGGAAAATTCACTTACTGGTCAGTTGTGGTTGCAAGCAAGGTGAGTGAGACAGAGGCATAGTAACGAGACAACATGAATTTTTCACTGGGAAAAGTCAATCAAGACACCATACAGCAAGCCTGGTGGGGATTAATAAGTAAAAACCAGAAAAGAGCGGCCCGTTGCCCTTAGCACAAGTTTTGTGATGCAGTAATTGGCAAGGATTGTGGCTTCAGAGTCAAGTTGAGGCCACGCACATGAGCATAACGAAGGTTTTTCTGACTTCATTGTACCTTTCTCACCCATGTGCTCATTTTCAGCACGGTTCATGGTTCTTGTCTAGTGCATTATTGAGCGTGTTCTTTGGTCTGAAAATCTGGCTGCAATCGCTGTTATTCGCTCTAAGCTATGCTCCACAGGTAATTAGTTACCATGGATGTATTAAACTATAGATGATGTATTCAAACGTGCCCCTGCACTCATTGCACTGAAAGCTGCTCGCGGAGTACACACCTCGCACACTTAAGCAGCTCGTCTGGCTTCCTGCTTCCTTACCCACAACAAATCGTCTGGCTCTGTGTGTCTCAAAAAAAAAAAAAAAAAAAAGGCTGGTACAAATGGCTCGCATGAAAATGTCGTAATGTGGCTGTCTGGCATTTTAAATGTGTTTAATGATCTGGAAAATAAAAACTTTGACCATGATTTCTAAATAGCAGCACAGAGCATCACTGTGCCTGGCAACCTGTTACAAATCTAATGCTTGACTGGTTCCCAAAGACACAAATAATTATGTGTTTCTGTTGCGGAGGTAGCATGAATTACACAAACTAAACTACATGTTTTAGATATGAGCTAAATATCTGTCAGAAAAGAAACGGGACTGGGGTCACAAAAAAATTATTTCAAATGTAAACAACAAACTGCAAGTTTTTCCCTTCAAAATAATCCCGCTCAAGTCTAACGCACCTTCCCATCCTTCTCCACCACTCCTTTATGCACTCCTGGAAGGATTCTCCCAGGATTCTCCACAGCTCTGTCAACACGGCCCTCTTAATGGCTTCCACATCTGGAAAACGTGTCCCCTTGATGAGCCCTTTGAGCTTGGGGAAAAGGAAAAAGTCACATGGAGCCAGGTCAGGTGAGTAGGGAGGTCGCTTCAGCATGGCGCGGTTTTTCTCAACCAGGAACTGCCGGTTGCTCGGGGCGTCGTGAGCCTGTGCATTGTTGTGATGAAGCAGCCATGAGTTGTTCTGCTACAACTCTCGCCTCTCTTCGTGCGCCGAATGAAGCAAACGCTGCAGGATCTCTTTGGAGACATGCTGATTGATCGTCTGGCCCTGTGGCAAGAGCTCAATGTGGACGATGCCCCTCACGTCAAACAGCACACTAAGTCCTGTTACTTTTCTGACACACCTCATACAGGTGTGTCTATACGGCTGATGACTAAAAAAAAGCTGCTGCAGGGTTGTCCATATAGTGTGTGAGGGCTACAAATAAGAAGATGTTTCTTTAGGACATCTGCAAATCTCATTTCGGCCTTTCCATGTGTTCTTTCTATGTTTCTCTATGTGTGTATGTGTTTGTGTGTGTCTTTATTTAGGTTTTTAATTTTGCATCCAAACAGCTCAAGCCGCAGGAGGTTGTGTAGCCCCTCAGGGGACTGTTCTCTCTTTCCATGCTTCCCGCTGGTCTAGGCAAACGGCTAAGCTCCCTGTCACCATCTCCAACCTGTGTTTCCTTCCCTTCCTCGTATCTAATATGAGTTACACACACACTCAAAGAAGCACACATACCCAAGGGGCTTAGGCTGCCCTGTCTCATCCCATTTCCTCAGTGGCTTTGATCCCTAACCCTCCCAAAAATACACCGCACAGCCCCTTGCTGTGTTAACTTCCTGCCATGCTATTAAAGCTTCCTTGTCTGCCTCGAGCATCCACGGCTTTGGTGCTAGCTTCTGCTGTCCCTTAATGACAGGACAGTGTGAGGAGAACAGTCTGGGGGGGGGGTGTATGTTGGACAACAGGAGCAGGACAAAAGGCCTTGAGATACATCATGAGATAAGAATGGCTCATTACTGTCGAAGAAGTGTTAATGCTCACAAACGGGTCTGAAGTGCCCCTCCCAGAGTGCTGCTGCTTGTTATGAGAGCTAATGATGTCAGCGGAGGCCCCGCTTGTTGATTAGCCTAAATGGGGGACTAATAGAAGTGCGTGAGTGTAATTAATGAGTGAAAAGGGGAGCCTAACAAAGATGAGGACACACCACCGTGGTCGTGGGTGTTCCCGGGTGAAGCGTCTCTTCGGACAGCGGAGCATGAGCTAATCATCCCATGCCATCCCGTGTTACGACCAGCCGTGCCGTGTCACGCCATGGCATGCCATGCCATGCCGTGCCACGACGCCCTCTTCAGCGCCCAGACAGGCCTGCCTTTGTAGCAAGGCCTAATTAGCTGTCACAGCAGGTGGAGCAGGGACCAGGGACGCTCTGTGGTCTGCTGTCTGACAGCACAGGTCCCCGCAGAGCTCCCCCAGACACTGACCGCTCAGGAGCAATGTGTGCGTGTGCGTGGAGGACTGGGAGCGCACGCGGACGTGCATGCGTGCTCGTCTGTCGGTGTGCGAGTCGCGGCATTTTGAGTGCTTGAGGCTGAGCGGGGGGAAAAAAGGATAAAATAGCGAAGAGTGTGTCAGGATTCTGTGTACACATACTTTCTCACAGAGAAGCAGATAAAATATCGTTTTATTGCAAATGTGTGTAGAAAAATGTCCGGTGTAGTCACATGTGCGTGTTTTTCTGGAAAAGTTTAATTACTTTTCAGTTAACTTTTGCCTGTGACAGTTACAGTCAGCCTTTACATTATTCTGTAGCTACCCCAGAGAGTAGACTATAATAGAGTGGCAAACAACATTATAATGGCCCATTATGGAGTGTGAGTAAAGGGTATGCAGTATTTAAATTTTGCTGCTTGAAAAAGTAACATATTTGAAGGAAATCATTATCATCCTCACTGACTGAATTATAACTGATGTGTATATGACTCATGCTGCACGCAATTAGATGAACTAGATGCTGTAGTTACCCCAGAAAGTGGAGACAGAACAAGTAAATAGCTAATTTTAGGTGTAAGAATCCCCCCCCCCCCTTTGGGCAGATCTGTGACCATAAACAATAATTCGGCCTCCCTTTCCCTTCATAGCGGCACATTTACACGCAACCTCCGCATCATCAGACCCTCACCACTCCCTCCCAGCACAATACATTACTTGGCGTTTTTTTGCGCTAAACCCGCCGCTGCGGTTTTCTTTCTGCACGTCCACACAGGAAAGATGGTGTACATTCTGATGCTGCCTTCTGTATGCAAAGGCTTGTGCACGCTGCAGTAATACTTCTTTAGTGATAGCTCCGCTCATGCGTCCACACACACACACACACACACACACACTGTAACCCTGCACACTCCCCTGGTTTAATCTATTACCATTTTTATGTGGCTCAAATATTCAGACCGTGTTAACCAATGCATCATTATGAGAGGCATAACTGCCAGAAAAAAAGACAGAGGATTTATAGGCTTAAATAAATTATGTGATACGATAGAGCAAGTTTTATGAGTTGCAACTTTGCAAATATTCTTTTAAATAATAACAATAAAAGCTGGAAGTGGGGTGCTGGCGGAAGTGAGAAAGGGATTTCTGTCCGTGTTAAAAGCTGCCTTTAAGTGCGCATCATTTTCAGGGTTTTCATTCTATCACCTTTAGATCATCTCAAGCACATTATACGAATTGATGAGCTGAGATGTGGCATTTAAGCATTGTGTCGTCCACCCTCATTCCACACTGCGACCAGCATCAATGTTTTTCCATGCCGTACTCGTGTTTCTTCGATCTCTTCGATTGGACGTTCCCACATGGGGTTATAGTAAACACTATGCACATGCGGTTACAGTAACCATTATATACAACAGCATGCACAGTGATGTATTGTGTATTCTCAATCTAAAATGTTTTACACGTGGTCACTATACATTACCACTGATGTTGTGTGAGTAGGTCTATTTGATCCCATTTGGCAGATGGATCCAATTGTCCGGGCTGATATTGGGTTGTGACAGAAAGCAATCTAACAGCAGGCTCATTGATGATGATGAGTTCTGTTCCATTGCACTGAGATCCAGTCCAATTTCAAAAGCAAATTTAGCCATTCATCTTCCAAATAATTGTGGCACTTTATCAATTGCTCGCAGTCTTTTATCTATCACTTCGATTGATGTGATCATTTTCACAAACAGCTTCTGTGCTAACAGCATCTTGAAACACTTTCACAGGGCTGTGTGCTTATGTGTGCGCACGCTGCTCTGTGTCTTAAGGCATCTCTGCACAAGCCCGTCCAGCATACTTGAGCGTGTGTTGGAATGTCTGCGGATTTTTGTGATGACTACAGAGATGTTGGCATAATAATAGTTCAGATTTTTTTTTTTTGTCATTAAAACTATACATTTTCTATTTTGTGGTGAGCAACCGGGATGAGAATCAGCACCTCAAAGTAGAGTCCATGGTCATCAGCCGGAAACGGGTGGATTGTCCTCTCTGGGTCGAGGACAAGCTCCTGCCTGAAGTAGAGGAGTTCAAGTATCTTGGGGTCTTGTTTATGAATGAGGGGAGAATGGAGTGGGAGATTGACAGACGAATTAGCGAAGCACCTGCAGTGATGCAGACGTTGTACCGGTCAGTCGTGATGAAGAGGGAGCTGAGCTCTAAAACAAGGCTGTCCATTTACCGGTAAATCAATATTCCTACGTTCACCTATGGTCATGAACTTTGGGTAATGACCGAAAGAATGAGATCATGGATACAATCAGCTGAAATGAGCTTTCCCCTTAGAGTCGATGGACTGACCCTTAGAGATAAAGTGAGGAGCTCAGTTACCTGGGAGAGGCTCAGAGTAGAGCCGCTACTGCTTCACATTGAAAGGAGCCAGCTGAAGTGGTTTGGGCATCTGATCAGGACACCTCCTGGACGCCTCCCATGTGAGGTGTGAGGTGAGGTGACCATGTCTCCCAGCTTTGTCCTCCCTGAAGAGCTGGAGGTGGCTGGGGACGGGGAAGTCTGGGCTCCTCTGCTTAGACTACTGCCTCTGCGACCCAGAACCCCAGAAAAGTAGTAGAGGATGGATGGATGGGTGGATTTTAAAAAAAAACAAACTTTTAATAATGATAATGTATCTTTGGTGCACAACTTTAGTCATGTTGTACACAGATGTATACATTGGTTTAAACATATCTTTGCTATTGGATGAAAATGATGTATCTCCAGTGGATGTCCAATAGAGATACATGGTTTAGATCACACAGCGAGAAAATCAGCAGCAGCTTATGTGTTAAAATGAGCTCTAATCAGTGATAAACAAATGTTTAAAAACATCAAATTGTATTTCAGTGCATTAAAAAAATGCATAAACTACATTAAAACTACCAAAACAAGTGCACATATGCATGTTTGTCAATTGGATATATTATTTTGGTTTAAGAAGTTATGATGGGATAATTGCTGTATTTAGTTCTATGTGATATACCTTATTCTGCAGTTTTCAAAACACTGATACAACCACCTGATAATAAAGGAGAGAGCTGCTATTGTTGTGACATACAGTATGACCAGAGGTTGCACACTTTCTCATTTTCTGTCATTTTGATGGACAGGGTTGTAAAAATTCTGTCACAGTCTATTATTACCTGTTATTTTAATTTTCATGTAATAAAATGCCAAAATAGCTGTTGTTTCTTCACATGTTCAGTTTTAACCATGAACATAAAGGGCAACGTATGCAGGTTGTTCATTTATTTATGTATTCACTGAACTCAGAGACTGGTGAAACAATTCTAGATGTCCACTATTTAATAGGCACTAGAAAGTGGACAAGTGGGAACTGCAAGTAAAAGTTACAATAGATCGTGACAAGGACAGCTTTCAGAGCCTTCTGTCATTGCTGAAAAAAAACCCAAAAACGTCAAGGGCAGACAGTATTATTTTAATGCAGATTCTGAGTATGACACACACATATGATGATTAGTATACAGTGGTGTGAAAAAGTGTTTGCCCCTTCCTGATTTCTCATTTTTTATATGTTTGTCACACTTAAATGTTTCAGCTTATCAAACTAATTTAAATATTAAACAAAGATAACACAAGTAAATACAAATTACAGTTTTTAAATGAATGTGTTTATTAAGGGTAAAAAAAAATCCAAGCCTACATGGGCCTGTGTGAAAAAGTGATTGCCCCCTGTTATGCCCCCAGAAAACATGTTTAATGTCTATTTTTTTTATTAGGAGATGTGTTATTATCACAGTTGGTATGTTTATTCAGTCTTGCAGTTAAAAAACTACAAAAACTACAAACATGGCGGCGGTGCATGCTGGGAATCAGGAAGTGACTTGCCATGTGGTGATCAGTGTAGCTAGCTGCAGCTCCAGAGCACACACACACACACACACACACACACACACACAGTTGTCGGCTCCTTAGTCAGACGCTGTCGTCTGATTCTCCCTCTGCTCAAGCAATGTCTTTTCACAAAGTTCCAATTAAACTCTATGGAATTTAATCACCTGTTTCCTGGAGATTTTTTGGGAGTGTTTAACTGATTGGAAATGACCCATGACACCCCCCCCCCCCACGTTAAAACATAAATTACACAGGGTTACAAAAATAATTTTTTTGTAGGTTGTCTGTGTTTTTTCAACTGATTTAAGACAATTTTGCACCGCTGAATCCGAAAATGACATCTGTTTCTCTCGATCAGGTGCTAAGTAAAAACCTGTACTTACTTAGTACTTAGTACTGTGCATGTACTTACCTTTATATAAAGGTAAGTACATGCACATTGAATGTTATGTCATCATTGTTCAAAATTCAGAGAATTTCAAGACATAAAAAAGAATTTTGCATCATATAAAGTGAAAATACATACATGTAAACAAAAACGTATAAAACAACATGTGGCCATAATTCAAAAAGTTAACCTGATTGAGCAAAACCAATGTGATTTTTGGATTCAACACATCAAAACTGTCCTAAATCAGCTAAAAAAAACAAAACATAGACAATAAATTTGGTATTGACCAGCATTATTAACTGTGGTTTATCACATATTTAGAAAGCTGAGTTCAATTTCTCTAGCCACACCCAGGCCTGATTACTGCCACACCTGTTCTCAATCAAGAAATCACTTAAATAGGACCTGCCTGACAAAGTGAAGTAGACCAGAAGATCCTCAAAAGCTAGACATCATGATGCGATCCAAAGAAATTCAGGAACAAATGAGAAACAAAGTAATTGAGATCTGTCAGTTTGGAAAAGGTTATAAAGCCATTTCTAAAGCTTTGGGACTCCAGCAAACCACAGTGAGAGCCATTATCCACAAATGGCAAAAACATGGAACAGTGGTGAACCTTCCCAGGAGTGTCTGGCTGACCAAAATTACCCCAATAGCACAGCAATGACTCATCCAAGAGGTCACAAAAGACCCCACAACAACATCCAAAGAACTGCAAGCCTCACTTGCCTCAGTTAAGGTCAGTGTTCATGACTCCACCATAAGAAAGAGACTGGGCAAAAATGGCCTGCATGACAGAGTTCCAAGACGAAAACCACTGCTGAGCAAAAAGAACATAAAGGCTCATCTCAGTTTAGCCAGTAAACATCTTGGTGATCCCCAAGACTTTTGAGAAAATACTCTATGGACTGATGAGACAAAAGTTGAACTTTTTGAAAGGTGTGTGTCCCATTACATCCGGCATAAAAGTAACAGAGCATTTCAGAAAAGGAACAACATGCCAACAGTAAAATATGGTGGTGGTAGTGTGATGGACTGGGGCTGTTTTGCTGCTTCAGGACCTGGAAGACTTGCTGTGGTAAATGGAACCATGAATTCTGCTGTCTACCAAAAAATCCTGAAGGAGAATGTCCGGCCATCTGTTAGTGACCTCAAGCTGAAGCGGACTTGGGTTCTGCAGCAGGACAATGATCCAAAACACACCGGCAAGTCCACCTCTGAATGGCTTAAGAAAAACAAAATGAAGACTCTGGAGTGACCTAGTCAAAGTCCTGACCTGAATCCCATTGAGATGCTGTGGCATGACCTTAAAAACCCTCCAATGTGGCCGAATTACAACAATTCTGCAAAGATGAGTGGGCCAAAATTCCTCCATAGCACTGTAAAAGACTCATTGCCAGTTATCACAAATGCTTGATTGCAGTTGTTGCTGCTAAGGGTGGCCCAACCAGTTATTAGTTTAGGGGGCAATCACTTTTTCCACACAGAACCATGCAGGTTTGGAGTTGTTTTTTTTTTCCCTTTAATCATAAACACCTTAATTTAAAAACTGCATTTTGTGTTTACTTGTGTTATCTTTGTTTAATATTTAAATTTGTTTGATGATCTGAAACATTTAAGTGTGACAAACATACAAAAAAAAAAAAAGAGAAATCAGGAAGGGGGCAAACACTTTTTCACACCACTGTATCACTAACACGACAGTAGCACAATGTGCATCCGATACCGTGAGCCTCTCTTCTGTCGCCATACTAGGTGTTGAGAAAGACAGAACCAAACTTGTTTGCAAACCTGTCTGCGATTTTGTACCTTTTGCATATCATTTTGGTGTGTGTGTGTGTGTGTGTGTGAGTGTGAGAGTTGATGTGCACTCTGGGCCTTTAGTCCTTAATTGTTTGGTGTGTTATGGCCCTTTTTCACTAGTATCAGTTTGGCTCAGTTCGGTTCGGTACGGTGTGCTTTGAGTCCGGCACTGTTCTCGCCTCTGCTCTGTGATTTCTCACCGCTGACTCCTCTCATCAGCATTGTGGCGCGCAGGGGCTGCAAACCAAACCTGCAGGTATATGAGAGAAGCGGAGCGGGATATACGCTCATAAATCTGACAGATGCATGGTGTGTCATTACCTTCCACTTATTATTATTCTCTCACTCCTCTTTATACTGTGAGCCACTTTAGCTGTTTTCCCGGCCCGACTCACAGACATTTGTTCGGTGGCCTTGCAGAGTGATAGATGCTCCCATGGAGCCACCAGGTTATTGTTGTGATTCTTTCTCTGGCTCTTTGTTTGTGAATTGGAGTCTTAGTGTTTTGTGCTTTGGGGTATGCATCACCAGCAGTGCATATACTATCGCCAAACTTTGACCGTTTTCTCTCTGCACCAAATTTATTTACAGCGATGCATTTTGGCTGAGATAGTGGGAGTCCAACTAACTGTTTCTGTTTATTAAATAGCCCAGCTGTGTACAGTCATATCCCAAAATTTGGGCACTTGTTATGCATGTTTTTATTTATTTTGTCTTTGCGTGTTTATTTTTGCTGTGTGTTTTTACATTTCATTTTGTAAGCTTTTTATTTTAAATACGGCTACTTAATTTTTTTTTCCATCCTGGTGCCCAGCATCTGTGCTGACTGGGGATTGTCAGCAAATGTGGTTATCCTTCAGTAAGCAGTTACACATGAGAGTCTTGCCTGACATGTGAGAATGGTGGCACAGTAGACCAAAAAAAAAAAAATATGCCAAGATGGGGCACATAAAGGTGCTCTCGTTGGTCCAGCCACAGGATGAGGACAGCCCCCATTGATCTGTATGTGAGTGAGAGACGGACAAGTGAGCTGCTAGCTTGACACAAGACATGGAAGAAGGACGACTGCGGCTGGGGACAGAATTGGTGTCGGGGTGCTGCAGGCGAAGACACAAAAGGGGCAGAGTGAGTTGTTCTGCTTTGGTGTAGGTACCTCGTTGTAAGGTAGCAGCACCCTAATGGTGATCATGTAGTACACTATAAACTAGCACATTGCTGCTGGCATGTGCTCTGTGCTCCAGCTAGCCTGGCGTCCAGTGTGCTAGCCAGAAGTGGTGGTGGGAAGTCAGAGGCTGTGAGGACTGCGTGAATGGACTGGGTTCTCCTGAGAATGGTCCATCGCTCCCTCATTTAAATTTACTGTATATTGTTGCTTTAGGCCACTATAGTTTCGTTTTTAATACCTCTTGTAACATTTTTTTTTATTTTTAGCTTCTATTTATGGTTTTAGTTCTTTTTAGTCTTTTATGGGCATTTGTAATATATTTTATTGTGGAAAAAATGCCCTTTTAAGAGATTAGTTTGTTTGCTTGTCCCCAGAGTCCTTGTTTGAAACTTGTGCCTCATTCCCGATTTTTGAAAAAAAAAAAATGCTAAAAGATAGAGGGGTCATTAATAGAACCAAATGGGAGTAGAAGTCGCTTTGTTAATTGTCAGTTGAGCTGTCTGCTCTACAGCCAGGTTTCACAAATGCACATTCAACGTAAGTTAAGTTCAGTGTAGACTTGGGGTGGAGGGAAAGTAATCGTGTTTTAGATACATCACATTATTGTACGTGGACAATTCTGAATCCATGCACAAATGTCAAAGAATGTCCAAAGTTCAGCATCAACCATGTCTGTCAGCACCAGAGCTAAAAGGGACATAACCAGGTAGCTGTGGTGGAACATGTGCAGGTTAAATGTCACATTCCTTTTGACTTGTCACATCTCTCTTACATTTGCTCTAATAATTGAAAAAAAAAAGGAATCTATGAGTCATTACAAATACTTTGCATTGAAAGTACTATGTGATCACAATTTTTTGGGCTGTATGCAGTCATCCACAGAACGCAAACTACCGACAGACTGGAAGATGATGAAATTTATGTCATTCGCACTGTGCAGTCACTTGCAAGCATTCACAGTAACATACAAGCTCCTTTTCATGCAGGTTAACAACCTGTGTGACAGCATTGCCTCTTTTAGGGGCTGAGCTTGTCATGAATTGCCCAAACGACAAAGAGGAGAGACCAAGACACTGAACTGCAGTTTGTGATGTTTATTGAAAACACAAACACAAAGTCCAAACAGCGCACCAACAGAAAATCCAAACAGATCAAAAACAAACTTACGACTGCACACCCAAACAGGGGCAGGGTTCAGGTGGAGATGAGAAGAAGAGACTCGGGCAATGAGAGAAGAAAATAACAGTCCTTAAATAAGGCCAAAAACAACTGATAACAAGTGATGGCAAGCGTGGATCACATGAGCGGGCAAGAGGTGACAATGATTACAACAGAAATCATCTGGGAGTAGTGAGAGGGAGAAAGCAGGACTGACAGCTAACAGGAGCACCGCCCACAATAGAGCAAAAAATCGGAAGTGCCACTGACAGCTGCAGCCTCAAAGAGGGAGAGAGAGAGAGAGAAAACACAACAGGATACAAATATAATACGATGGCAAATAAAGACAAGTAAATCCAAATATGTAAATAACAAAGCTACAGTGAACGCAAACAGGAAAATAAATCATACTAAGAAACAATACTGAATATGTGAAAATTAACCAAAGATAAAATAACAGGAATAAGAACTCAAAAATACAACACCATACAAATATAGAAAAAAGGCAAAAGAGACAGAGCTGGCTGTTTGTCTTTTTATGTTGCAGGAATACCTGGGCCCAGTGTGTCCAGGATAAAAGGGCACCCCACATACTTTGTAGGATTCTTCCCTGGTGATTCTTTTTTTTTTTTTTTTTTTGAGGAAAAAACACCTAAATCAATATACAATATTAACATGTGAACAGACACACTTTTTGTCTTTCATGTTTTCTGTTAATCTTCAAGGTCCCATTTACTGCACCTTTTCCACATGCTGACAGTTCCCACAGATCTTAATGAAATGTTTGGTAACATACTTTTGGCCAGATTGCCTTTAATTATTTAACTACTGCAGCATGATTGAGTCATCTTTTTCAGCTTTCCTCACAACGGCTCGTTCCAGTGCATGTCTCTTTAAATGCCCAAGAGCTGCAGTTAACTCCGCCCTCCCTCTTTCATAACCACTGCTAATCTTAGCTGGTTAGCTGCTAGCTCATGTAGTGAGCGTGAACCAACTAACGTAGATTTGTTTTAAAGACTGAATGAAGTAAAGCATTGCTTGTGGAGAGACGTTTCAGTCGTCAATAGCATATGATTGGTCTCTGGGGTATAATAAGTACAGAAACATGTAAGAATGAGTTAGTAGCTAAACTGCTAGTGGTGGCTAGCTGCCTTTTTCTTCAATTCTTCAATTGATTCAAAATGCTGCTGCCAGAATACTGACAGGTGCTGCCAAGACAGACCACATTTCTCCCGTCTTATCCTCTCTACAGTGGCTTTCTGTTAACTCTAGAATAGAATTTGAAATCCTTCTCATTATTTATAAAGACCTCAGTGGCCAAGCCCCTTCCTACCTTAAAGATCTTATCGTTCCATATTAACCTGCAAGACCTCTTCGCTCTCTCAATGCAGGCTTACTTGTGGTTCCCAGATTTTTTTAAAAGTAAATTTGGAGACAGAGCCACGAGCTATCATGCCCCTCTCCTGTGGAACCAGCTCCCTGCCTGGGTACGTGATGCTGATACCCTCTCTTCTTTCAAGATCAACCTTAAAAGGAACTCCGATTATATTGGCATGTTAGCTCTATATGCTTTATTTTGATGTTAGCAACATAACTATAATATATTTTTTTTGAAAATAATTCCCAGTTTTATATATTTTTAAAAAACTCTATTACGATGTAAATCGCCATTTTTGTTTACGTCGCAATGCATTCTGGGTAGTGACGTAGATTGGTTGTGCTGCATGTAGCAGCAGCGGTCTGTAAACAGCCTTTTCAGTTCGAACCAGTGCGACGCCAAAGCAATAAAGACACTGACAAAGACACACAAAGTGAAAATGGACTTGAGAATGAAGACAGCAGCCGCGAGGAAGCTAGAGCTGGCCATGTTGGATGGTGTTTTTGTGGCAAACGTTCGCCAATGCTGACGGAGAAGTAGAGCTGTTGGAAAGAGAAAAAAAAAAAAATCTGTTGGAAAGAGCTCCACTTCATTTCTGCCGCTGTCCATGGTACCTGATGCTATAAATGCATCTTGTTCAGTCACTTGTTAAAGTGGTATAACAGGATGCATGCCTGCTTTACAGATCTGTCCTGTATCACAGCACATCAAAGCTTTGATGCCGTTTGCATTAAGCCGTCGTTTGTAGCCAGACACACCTGTGAGCTCTTTCATGAGCTGGGGGTGACGGAAATCCTCAAAATCCTCAGGGCTAAAGTGATTAGAGCACAGTCGCGGGTCTTTGGGAAGTTGGACTCTTCCAACCACATCCTCCCACTTTTAATAATAATAATAATAATGCATCAGATTTATATAGCGCTTTATCATAGACACTCAAAGCGTACGCTTGAGTGTGCGCTTTGCGCACGCTCAAGCTTGACATGTTAAAGATCTGGCTGGCAGTCATTTGGAACAACTTTGGAGCACTGCTTATGGACGTTCAACCCGCAGTCTGAGAAAGCAACAGAGAAATTGTTTTATGTTGCTGAGAGTCCATGTTTATCAGTTCAGTGCCCATCATGCTTGTAGACAATTTTTTGTGTTTGAGCATTCTATTGTAAGTAAATCAACAATACTGTATATAAGTTTCACCTTAAAATAATGCTTCCTCAAGCACATGCTTGAGACACTCAAAGCGGAGAGACACTCACGGAGCGGAGAGACACTCAAGCGCGCGCTATATCGCTCAAGTGTGCGCTTTGAGCGATATAGCGCTTTATCATAGCATGATAAATATATATATCAGCTTTATCAAGCGTGCGCTATAGCGCTTGATCATAGACACTCATAGAGTGAGGGAAATGTGGCTGCCAATCCAAGCCAACGGCCTCTCTGGCCACCACCGAGCATTTAAACATTTTTACACATTCATACCCAGTGTTATGGGCACTGGAGGCAGTGCGGGTGAAGTGTCTTGCCCAGGGACACAACGGCAGGATATCTGGGGAGAGCGTGATTCGAACCGCCAACCATCGGGTTGTTAGACGACCTGCTCTACCTGCTGAGCCGCTGCCGCCCCACTTTTTCCTCAACTTTCCCTCTTTAGGAAAGCTATGGAGGCTTACCCCGCTCTCTTTATTTCCCTTTGATTGGAAATTACATCCAAAAGCCGCGCAATGTGGCATTTTCACTGACAAAGGGCAGTAGTTCGTAGCTTCGCTTCTTGGCTTGTATAAGACAGCAACCTTTCTACGTCACTACCCAGAATGCATTGCGACGTAAACAAAAATGGCGATTTACATCGTAATAAAGTTTTTTAAAAATATATAAAACTGGGAATTATTTTCAAAAAAATTATATTATAGTTATGTTACTAACATCAAAATAAAGCATATAGAGCTAACATGCCAATATAATCGGAGTTCCTTTTCAAACTTTCCTCTTTGATAGAGCTTACAGTTAGCTTTATTATTATTAGTAATGGTGTTGTTGTTATTTTCACTGATTTCCAGTTCATGGAATTTTGGCTCTCACTTTGACAGTTTTATCGTGATTTTATTGTCTTATAGTTGTCTTAATCAATTCCTTTCTTGCATACATATTTTTTGAATATTTTAACCTTCTCTTACCTTTTTGTGTTTTTATATGTTTCTGTCTGACGATGATTCTCTATAACACCTTGGGTTGCACCTGTGCTTGAAAGGTGCTACTGTATATAAATAAATGGAACTGAGCTTAACTTTGGTCTAAGTTAGTAAAAATAAACTATAGTAAATAGCTAAAATAATGTCTAAGAGTGATGTATATGGTCGTGTTGCCAGATGAGCAAGGACTACGGTAGGGTTAAAAGAGTTTATAGAAAATGGCAATCAAAACTGACTGGATCGACAGGTAATGTCAGGTGACCTGTGTGTCGACCTCTCCCCACTGAGGCCAGCTCTAATGCAGTTAGACTGACAGACTTGGATGTCCAGCCACGCTAATGCTACAGTGATGCATAATACTGGATCATTTTCCTCAATAAATAAATGACAAAGTAAAAGATTTTTTTCTCATTTATTTAACTGGGTTCTCTTCATTTACTTTTTGGGCTTGTGTGAAAATCTGATGATGTTATGGGCCATATTTATGCAGAAAATTCTAAAGGGTTCACAAACTTTCAAGCACCACTCTAATGGTCTGCTGTAGCATCATGGTGAAAACATAACAAAATAAACCAGAATGACAGGAGACATATTATTAACTGTAGATTAGTGAACCAAGTCGAAACAGGGTGTCTATTAGGGTGACTGAAACTTAAAGAAAATAACAATATAGACCACGCTTGGTAAGCTAACTCTCTAGTAGCACCGTTAGCTCTGAAGCTAACACCTTGGGCCCCCCACTCATCACAGCCAATAGCACGATGATGGCTCATAACTGAAGATCGGAGCATTTATCAGTGACATAGGAAAAAAAAAAAAGATCTGGAAGAGCAAAACCGGCTTCTGCCCATTCTGCCGAAATGTTTGAGAGATTTTAATATTTTTACTGCAGTCATATGACCCAAGATAGTAGTTTAGAAGGTTAAAACCCACAAGCACACCAGGTTTGAGTGAACGGGACCTATAAGTAAAATGCGTGTTTTCTTATCTTGAAACTTTGTATTAATCTTTACCATTGTCTCCTCAAATTATATTCAATGATTTTTGTTATGTGTATGGCAAATTGAGAGCTTTTCTATGAGTCCCCCGGAGGTCTAGTTTTATAGAGAAACAACTAGTTGTTAAATATTTTTTTAAAATTTTCTGGAGTAATTTCAGAAAAAAAATACCTTTTAATAACGTTTCTAAATGCCCAGCGACTTGATATTGATATCCAAGAATATGAGCTCTAGGATTTAAAGACTGTCTTACGATCTTATCTTGTTCTTAACTTACGGACACTCACTGGTCCTTTGTCCCTTTTCCGTAATTCTCACTCCATTACTCTTCCTCCTTTTCAAATACACAAATTTGTACGACACACACACACTCACACACACACACACACGGCTGTGTCCCCACAGCCCAGAGAAGAAGAGAGAGGGGGGGTTAGGGAGCGAAAAGAGCAGCAGTCGCCTCAGAAGAGCAGACCTCATAAAACTCCCTGTCACTTTGACTAATCTGTTAGTCTTGTCTCACCGTGTCGAATCGTCATCCCCCACCCACCCCACCCCCCACGCACCTCTATGCCCACTCCCCCTGTCCCTTTTTCCACCCTCCCATATCCACAGGAAGAGGAGGGAGGGCAATAGGGAGGAAAAAGGGGGCAATAAATGTAATATAGTGTGCAGGCCATTGGTTGCAGTGATCTACACTGCAATCCATCTACAGTCAGAGGAAGAACTGAGGCTTTATGGAGCAGCGGAAAGCATGATGGCTCGATTTCTCATCCTCTTTCTGTCTCTGTCTACCTCTGTCCCAACTTCAGAAGAGGCCTATTGCATAGCGGTGAGGTAAAAATGTGAATAGGGGTATTATGAATGCAAGCTGGACTAAAGTTTCAAGACTTGACTGGGTTGGACCAGGCAAAGCGGGGCAGAGTGGTATAGATTGGTTCAGATGTTCAGCTGGGACTCTCAGAGGACCAACGAGCCAATACCAGATTCATAGAGATAAATTAAAAGCAAAAAATTTGCTCCAGGGAAGAATCAATTGCAAAGTAATCATGGAGAGCAGGACAGAGATTATAGAGACAAAACACAAACGCAGAGACATTCTATGACACTGCCCCATCATATCAGGGATTACAGCCTTAACTTTTTTTAACTGCCCCCCTTCCCATTCCTAAACTGTCCCTCAGTACCTTGTCTTTAAATAGGAGCACGGAGCTAAAAATAGAGTGCATTTCACCGCCAGCAACCCTCCGCTGAGCTGTCAGCACCCTTTCTCCCTCTTCTTCACAGTGAAGCAGACACAGCCCTCCTTCATGTGTTTTCGAGGGAGACGAGCAGCGTGTGATCACTCCAGCTCTAACCCATCTCCTCCAACGCACACATGGCAGACCCAATCTCTCTTGGCTCACTGGCCTCACAGGAAGGCCACTGTGAACCCGCACACCAATTTGAGAGAAAGGCTCATTCCTGCTGCGTTGGCCCTGTTTCCCTTCCACACAGAAATGAGGGGCAGGGTGTCCTGACGTGTGAGCGATGGGTGATGGAAACAGTGATTTTTGGACAGGTACAGCACAGTCTGTGCAGCACCCAGGCATTTGTTTGCCACTGAAAGAAGCCAAGTGAGATAATTGCATCTCAAAATTGTGAGCTTATTGTTGAGAAGGAATAAAAGTCTCACCAGTGTGTTAAGAATTACACCTAGAGACAAATTTTCATGGTATACCCTGTTAGCATATCCCTTCCTCCCCATCTGGGCCTGTGCGATACAGACTAAAGTAAATCTTTGCATTGAATAAACGGCAAGCTTAAGAAGACAACTGAATGCACTGACGATGATGTCAGTTCTGCTCTTTAAAACAGAGTACTTATGCAGGGGGCTGAAAAGTTCACAGTCTCCCCTTTGGTCCACACACTTCTTCCATCAGTGTTGCAGCGCTTGGATCCCTGCGGCTGAAAAATAAACCACATTTGGTCAAATTTGACCACTATGAACTTTTCAGCTGCCCTCGTAATTCCTTTTACCTCAAAAGGCACTGATTGTATTGATAGAGTTTAAAGACACTTATTATGGTTTTATAATGGTCAAAAAAGGTCTTAGAATATTTCAGTTTCTATTGTAATGAGCCTATGTCTCAGCTTCAAAAGGCTGTTGGTTTTGTAAGAAAAGTCAGTCCACATTAAGAATCTTTAATTGAGCTTAAAGGGCTGTAAATGACATCAATAGCTCCAATGAACTCACTGACGGCTAAACTGCAGAATGATAATGAGAGACATCAAACAATGGATGACTTATCAAGGTAATGATCCCTGATGACTTGAACGACAATGAAATAATAGCAAGGACAAATTAATTAACTGGTGTGAATATTATTTCTTTTACTGTTTTGATGTTTATTAGATTCTCTTAATAAGGGAGGTTTTGAACAAATGCATCAACAGACGGGTGACAAATCAAAGAAAAACCTTTAGCCCGTGGTCCCTATGGGACTCAGGAGTTCGATTATGGAGTGAGGAGCATTTAATTTGAGTGGTTTGGGTCCACTTTCCTTCAGAAACTTGTTTAACAGTTTAGTGAATTTTATTTGTGCTACCTGTACACGGTGTCCATTATGAGTTATACACAGCATGTTATGCTTGCCACCAAAAAAAACAAAAGAAAAGCAGCAGCAAAACTAAATTTAGTAGTCTCAAGAAAGATTTCCACTACTACGGAAACAAGAAAAGGGCAAATGGATACACAGGAGAAAACTAGTTATTGCAGTATCATTGTGGGTAAGCTAGATAGTCTACAGCCAAACATGCTTCATTATTCCTGCCTAATGAATTATAGTATATTTTATATACATGTGCAGATGTGATTCCAGAGTCTCTTGGGGCCCCTCCAACCAGCGTTCATCACCCTTACATAATAAATAATTTGACACTAACAAAAAATATGAAATGTAAACTTTTTTTAATTTCAAAACTGCACATTAATATTTTTAAAAATAAGAATATAAATAAGTAAATACATTGAAAAATAGAATTCTGAAGAGCAATAACTACAATAACACACTAAGCTACTCTGAGTTAAATGAACTACTGTATTATATGCACTACTCACCACTGTCAAGTTTTCTTTTCTCTGTTTCCCTCTTTCTTTTGTTATTGCAAGACAGATAATGTCGCTTCATTGTGATACAGCCGCTCTCACTTGTTTGTTTACATAAGACATACACCTGTACTTGGGAGAGTGAGAGCTGGGGGTGGGGCCCCTTTAACGAGTACTGCCCTAACCCTACCACTGTCATTGCAACCTCCCCACACTGTCACCGCTGTAGTAATTAAAGTTGGTCAGCCCTTAGGGGCCCCTTCTAGCCTGCGGCTCGAAGCACTGACCTGCCTTGCCCGCTGGCATGCAGCACAGATTCAGATTCACTTTATTTGGTGTCCCATAAGGGCAACTCGGTTTGCAGCGACAACAAGGAACGCAACCATACGTGCAAGTAAAATAAAACTTAAAGAACCTAAACCACAGGGAAACACACTCATAGGTATTCAGTGCAGATCACCATAAAATTTCACAGGGGAGCATGTCGTGGTAGGTGCACTAAAATGTACATACATGAATAGATAAAAGATAGCAATACTAAAACAGTGAGTACGTAAGATAGATTAAAAAATGGCAGTAAATAGTGAAAAATTTTAAGATCACAAGAAATAGAATGTGTTAAAAATCAAGTTTCAAGACAACAAAAACAGCTGAGGTCATTTCCTCTTAACCTCAGCATTTAGTGACTGAATAGAAACAGGCCAAAGGAAAATTTATATCTGTTTCTTATTGCTGAGGGAATGATAAGGCAACGGCCAGAAGGAAACAACTTGTGCTCAGTGTGCAGAGGATGAGGTGTATCCAGACGAATGGATTTGGCCTTTTCCCACACGCGCTTTTTATATATGTGGTCAAGACTGTTGAAGCTGACACCTGCTATCTTTGAAGCCATTTTAACAATTTTCCCAAGGGAATTTTTGTCTCTCATTGGCAAGTTACCATACCAGCAAATAATAAAAAAAAAAGTGATAATTGACTCGATAAAAGCACAATAAAACATTTTCATAAAAGTCTTATCAACCTGGAATTTTGCGAGCTTTCTCAGACAATAAAGCTGCTGCTGACCTTTTTTACATAAAAGTTTGCAGTTTCTGCTGAATTTCAGATTGTCATCGACTGTGGTAGCAAGATATTTGTAATGGGTTACAATTTCAACAGATCTTCTAAAATCAATGCACATCTCTTTTGTTTTACAAACACTGGTTTAAAAAAAGCTTTGTCGCACTATGGTATAAAATCACTTAAAACTTGGCCGTGCTCATTGTTGTCGTCGTTAAAAATACTAATGATTACAGAGTTGTTAGCATATTTTAATATGTATCTATTTGCATGGCGACTTTGACTTTGAATTTGTCTATATTAAACTCGTTAATTAGTTTTTCGACCAACACATGTGGTTGGATTGTGTTAAAAGCTGATGAGAAGTCAACAAAGAGCATTTTGGCGTGATTTTTACTCCCCTTCAAATGTTTAAGTTGAAGGCTGAGCACGGTAATGATGGCATCTTGCACTCCTCTCTTGGTTCTATATGCACATTGAAGAGGGTCTAACAGATGTTCAGTTTTTGCTAAGAGCTCAGTCTTGACAAGTTTCTCAAATTGTTTCATTATCAGTGAAGTTAAGGCGATAGGTTGAAAGTCATTCAGTGAGGTTGGATTTTTTATTTTGGCAACAGGCACAGTTATCATTTGCTTCCACGGGGAGGGTATTTTCTGTTGAGAAAGAGATAGATTAAAAGTATAATTAAAAATACGGCAAGCTGGTCAGCACATATCTTCATCGTGTGACCACTAATTTGGTCAGATCCAGGACTTTTACTAGTTTTACAT
The DNA here is from genome assembly GCA_020510985.1 of Pholidichthys leucotaenia. Lineage (NCBI taxonomy): Eukaryota > Metazoa > Chordata > Actinopteri > Cichliformes > Pholidichthyidae > Pholidichthys > Pholidichthys leucotaenia. The sequence goes on from CM035837.1 coordinate 374,047,399, forward strand.
CTTCTGAAGCCCTTTCTTACATCATCCACACTGAAAAAGAGGGCCATGGAGGGTGTCGATAAGCAGTTGTTTCTAATTAAGGCATGGGCATTTCTAAAATCATTTACATCAAATCTAGTATAAAAACTCTATATATGACATAATACAACTCAAAGTCAATTGTTGTGGTCTTCGTGTTAGTGTCACAAAATAGATTCAGGAGGTAGACAATGCCGCATCAGTTGGACACTGCATTATGATTAATGAACTGAGATAGTTTATGTGAGTCAGTGGTCAGCATGTCTGCAATGTCTAATTGCTACTGTCTGCAAACGCAGATTTCTCAAACAACCACCAGGGGAAGAGAGAGTGAGGAGAAAGGCATAGTTTTTGCCTCTTTAATTTAACCTAATCAGATATGCTAAAACTCCAGATATAATAATAATAATAATGGATTAGATTTATATGGCGCTTTACATGTCAAGTGACATCTTAAAGCGCTTACAGTGAGCCCGTTATTCATTCACTCCACAGGCATTGATAGTGGTAAGCTACTACTGTAGCCACACTGCCCTGGGGCAGACTGTTGTTACATCAACTGACCTCTTGGAAAAGAGGTTAATACTGAAGATGCAAGACCTGCTGTGGCATTAGGTATATGGCTACAGCATAACGACTATACAATGTAGATTTAGCTCACTATGGCTTAAAGGGTACATATGTATGATGATAATTTCACTTTTTCAGTGCTTTTGTGTATTTTGTGTTTCTGAAATGACTATCAATGCCGCCGCCATCAGTGTGTGAACGTGTGTGTGAATGGGTGGATAGCAGGATCTGTAAATCGCTTTGGTCATCTAGAGATGAGTAAAAAGCGCTACATAAGTGAACGCTATTTACCGTTTACCGTCAATGCAAAAGCTAAGAAAAAACCCTGTCACTTTGATAGGGTCTGCCTTGATCTCAGGAGGTCTCATTTAGTGAGTTGTTCAAATTTGCCTCCTGCTGTGACGTCCTACCCACAGGACACTGGGATAATACCAACACCCATTTTAATAATGGTGAGATTATATGTGTCCTCCTGATCTCAACTGTGCAACTAGCCTAGTTAACCTAACAGAGCTACTAAGGTTTTTATAGATACTCTATTAATTCTACTCACACTATTAAGGCCTATACATACTTTGCAAGAACAGAGAAATTTGTTCTCTTTCCCAGAGCTGCAAGAACAAAATGACATTTTGTTCTTGCAGCTCTGCTTTGGGAGTTCTTGCAGCTTATCATCGTGTCAGAACTTTTTTCTTGCGGGCTGTCCAAGAACTATTGTGTGACTGGTCAGAAATTTGGAGTTCTGCACTTGAGTTTCATATGAAGTATGAAATGTTCTGGCCAGAAAGAACTTTGTTCTTGTTCTTGCCACCTCAAGAAAAAGAAAAAAAAATTCTCTGTTCTTGCAAGGGTATGCACAGGCCTTAAGACATTAGTGTTCTCAGATAAACCATACTTGTTCACATACACATACACATTTGGGGGAGCTCGGTGGAACAGTGGTTAGCACTGTGGCAGCACAGTAAGAAGGTCACAGGATTGATTCCACCGCTGACCATCGGGGATTCGATCCCACCCCCTGACCATTGGTGACCCTTCTGTGTGGAGTTTGCATGTTCTCCCCGTGTCTGCGCGGGTTTACTCCGGGTACTCCGGTTTCCTCCCACAGGCCAAAAACATGCAGGGTAGGTTAACTGGAGACTCTAACGTGGCCCTAGGTGCGAATGGTGAAGGGATTGGCACTGCACTGTGGCTACCTCATCCATCCAGGTGGATACCCTGTAATTTCCCCATTGTGGGACTTATAAAGGATTATAAAATAACAAAATAAAAATAAAAATACCCCGGTCTCAGGCATAGATTTTTTTTTTGGGGGGGGGGGGGCTTTTATGACCGGAGTGATGGCATAGTTGGCAGTAGGGATGAGCTGAAACTATTTTTTCAAGACTGATACCAATACTGTGACTTTGAGTATCGGCCGATACCGATCCAAACCCGATACCATCTCTCTTATTTACAACAACAAAAGTATGGAACATACTTTGTTAATGACTAGTTGCATTTTGTACACATATAAAACCAGAAATCTAAAAGTCAAAGGATATATTACAAATCTGACTCAGTTCAGCAACTCTGCTACTTTTTTATTTTAAACTTTGCAACATTGGCAGCAATTCACAGGTCAGCACTATGTAAACATGCATTCTGAAGTTTTAAGCACAAGTTTATGCAAAACTTTGAAACTGACTATTTCAGTAAACATTCAGATGAAATGCAAAGTGCCATTAAGCATGAGGTAAAAAAAATGCTGTGGATCTGAAAATAAAGGAACTCACCCTTTAAGTTGTATTTTTGTCATCCATTATTGTTACTGTCATAAGTATTCTCCTGGTCCTCGGTTTATTTAGTAGTGTTTATAATATTATTCTCTGTCCATTCTTAGCTTTTAGGTTTGCTCTTATTTTGAAGTCACTCCTGTTCCATTTCATGTTCATGTAGCCTTGCGCCCTCTGGGATTAATAAAGTATACAAAATACAAACAAAATACAAAAATACAAAAAAAAAAATTGCTGTTTATGTTTCTGTCACCTACCTCTCAGACTCTCCCCTGAAAGGTATGCTCCAGTCTGGTTTCACTTTCAGTTTCGTTCTTTTTAGGTTTCACTTTTAGCAGCCAGCCTCCTGAGCTAGAAAAGCAGCAGCTGCATCTGCGCGACACACAGCTTTCTGGTTCATGATAGAATTCAGCATACTCCTTTGCCGACTCCTTTGCCATGGTACTTTTGCAAGTGTTTTATCAAGTTGATGGTGTAAAATTGTAAATGCTGGTACCACACAGCAACATACTGAGGCAAGTCCCACAGACAGGCTCCAGTGATGTGACCCTCGTCACTGTGTACAGAAGCCACACACAGCACGGCTGAGAATGTGATTGTGCCTTCATTTTATTATTATTAATGTATCGGATTGGTAAATTACTTTTATTCCTTACCAGTACCAATCTAGCCATTTTGCCTGTATCTAACCCAACACTGATATGGCGGATCGGATCAGCTCATAAGATAAGATAAGATAAGATAAGATAAGATAAGATAAGATAAGATAAGCCTTTATTAGTCCCACAATGGGGAAATTCCAGGATTGCAACAGCACAGAGATAGCAACACTCAGAGCAACAATCAGAAGGCAAGAAAAAACATCTAGTAAACATATGTCCATATTACTATAAATATATATATATAGACACACAGTGCAGAGCATTATGGTTGGTTGGTGAATGTGCAGCAGAAAGTCTAAGCTCTCTCTCCGCGGATGCGGCGGGCCAGCTGGAAGTCTTGGGGCATGATGGTGGACCCCCTTAGCGAAGAAGAGACCACCAGGTGGGCCTTGCTGGTCTCCTGCAGAGCCATGACGGCGAAGCTCGGGAAGCGCAGGACGGTCTTGAAGTCCTGAGCGATCTCCCTCACCAGGCGCTGGATGGGCAGCTTACGGATGAGCAGCTCCATGGATTTCTGGTAGCGACGGATCTCTCTCAGATCCACGGGCCTGTGACGGCGAGGCCTCTTCACTCTGCCGGTGGCCGGAGCGCCTCTCCGAGCAGCCCTGGTGGCTAGCTGTCTCCTGGGGGGCTTCTTCCTCCAGTAGATTTTACGGGCGGTCTGCTTGGTTCTTGCCATCGCTCTTTATTATTCTGTCTTATATTTCTTGCACGCCGCCTAAACTCCAGCCCGGCACCCGCGTCGTTTTCGCTACAGCTCCCGGTATGTTGAGTTTCCCATTAGCACCGGGCGGCCGCCAAGTGCTAGCTAGCACTAGCTCCTCCCCGCTGTAACGTCTCCCGCTGCAAACCGTGGCTCCGTCCGCCGACCCGGGAGACCCCTGGGGCGATCCGTGCGTCCGTGATATATATACAGAGTGAAAGGTGTAGAAAGTAGAAGGAAGATAAAAAAAAAAAAAAAGGCTGTTGCAACGGGCAGCCTACTCGTGTGGCGCCACCGGTCCGGCGCCACCGGTCCGGCGGAACCGGAACCGGTTATCATCCCTAGTTGGTAGAGCATCCGCCCCACAACCTCCCAGTTGTGGGTTCAAATCCCGGCCAGGTCATACCAAAGACCACATAAAAATAGTACTTTCTGCCTTCTAGCTTGGTGTTCAGCATCATAGAATGGGGAAAGGAAAGTTAATGCACAGAGCTACCAGAGGACTGACACCCCCACTGTAGCTTTCACTACTTACAGTAGCACTACTTACAGTACATTAGCCTCAACCACAAATCTTAGAAGTGATGAAGGAAGGAGCATGGAGTGAATTGTGGCTCATTACCATTTAAGGAGACATACCAAAATGGGGTGCTGTAAAAAAAAGGTGTTTAATGTGGGTGGAAAACGATTCTGTAATATTTAAACAGAGTTGCTATCTTTTCAGAAAAGCTTGGAGTGAGATTTAGAGGGAATTGTACACACACAATTGTACACATGTAATATACACATTAACAGTTATTTTTGTCAGTGCACACTTTACCTCAGAATAGGCTTTAGGACATGTTCAGTCTGCTTTATTTAACAGTTAAATTGATCTTCTGGATAATACACGTTTACCTAATGTTACATACAGTAAACTATGTCAAACTAGAAAAGCACTCACAGAGCAAATACCTCTGCCAAGGCTCCCTCCGTCCCTCATGGATCACCTCCAAAATGTAATGGGTTTGCGTGTAGGCCGCGAGCCAGTTCTGGTGAAAATTTTATCAAAATTCATCCAGTAGTTTTTGCATAATCCTGCTGACAGTCCGACAGACAAACAAACAGACTAATCACCCCAATTACATAGCCTCCTTGGCGGAGGTAATTAGAACATGTGGCAATTTAATTGCCATGAAGTACTCTTTCTTCTCCAGACATTGAAAAATATAATTTATATTCACTGAACATTATAAGAAATAAACCTTATCAGGCAACTATAAATTCAACAGGAATGCAAAACAGTGCAACTGATAATTCAAATAAATGAAAGAATAAAATCCTTCCATGAAAAGAAAAAGCCGTCTTCACCAATCTCTCCTGAGGGGTTGGACACAGACCGAAATGGCAGCGCCCAGCTAAACCATGACATGAGGTCTCAAAACAGACAATAGTGCAACTATTACTTTAAAAAAAAATAGCTTACACTGATGACTAAATTACAATAATAAACTGCATTACTCGAGTAGCACATGTGTTACCTTCTTTCCTGAGGCGGTAACTTGTATAGAAAACCATCTGACAGCTCCACACTTTCAACTTCACAATAAATAGCAAACGAGTTTTAGCTTAGCACTACATGCTAATCGGTGTTTACTGAGCTGAATTAACTCACTTATAGTTATTTTATACAAGCTACCTTCTGAGTAAAAGTTCATTTACCTTCAGTAGACCGTCTTATTTTATCTTTGTTATTCCTGGTAGGAGAGAGCTTGTAGGCCCCTTTAGGGTCCCTGAAGGTGCCGGCTGGCCTTGCCTCCCGGGAAGGGCTGGGTCTGGCCCTGGCCCTGGGCCCCTGGTGCTGGGGGGAAGGGGGGGGAGTTCCCCCTCCGGGCTGGGGTTGGGTGTGTGCCGGTGGTGTGGGCCGGCCCCGGTGTGTCCTTGCGCGGCGGGGTCGTGTCCTCACTGGGGCCCTGGCGGCGCCCTGGGGCAGGTGCCTGCATCCTGGAGGGTCGCCCTCCCCATCCTCTGGGGCCTGCAGGTGTGTGTGTGTATGTGTGTGAGAGTGGGTGGGTGTGTGTGTGTGTGAGTGGGTGTAGAAGTGGGTGCGTGGGTGTGTGTGTGTTGTGTGTGGGCATGTGGGGCTGTGTGTGGGTGTAGGTGGGCATGTGTGATGGTGAGTGTGTGGTGTAGGGTACCCACACACACCCGCCCACCCTCATGTGGGTGGGTGGGTGTGTGTGGGTGCTTGGGAGTGGTTGGGGGGGGCGTTGGCGTGGGTTCTAGCCAGGTTCAGGTTCAGGTTACTTTATTTGTACCCGTAGGTAGATTTGTTTTGCAGTCTGGTGACATCCATATTTACAAGCCACAATTACATTCAACATGGACACAAACACAGGCACACATGAAGCTGACTATAAACATGATAAAAATACTCAAGGCTCCATCAATCAGGGTATAAAGACAAAGAGATGAGAGAAAAACCAGAGGTAAGAGAGAAGGGTCATATTAAAAAGTTAAAAACTAGTCAAAGAGGTTAAAAACTCAAAGGTCTAAAACCCAATAAAATATTTAGAACCCAAATAACATCCTACAAAAATAAGTAAATATAAAATAGAGTTAATAAATAGGTACCTAAATTATGTGCAATATATTGTCACAACTTGTTCAACTCTTTGACAGCAGCAGGAACAAAGCTGTTTTTGTAGCGCTGGGTTTTACTTTTTGGGACGGCAAACCTCCGTCTTGAGGGAAGAAGCTGAAAGTTGCAGTGCAAAGGGTGGGAGTCATCATTTAAAATGGAGGTAGCCATCCTCTGTACTTGTCTGGTGTACAAGGATGTCAGGCTCAGCTGTGGCTCACCAAGCAAACGACTGGACCATCTAACTACCTGATCCAAGGATTTCCTCTGTTTCAGTTTTATCTGACCAAACCATGACACTAAAGAAAAGGATAAAACAGATTCAATAAAAGCCCGATAAAACATTGTCATTATGGTTCGGTCAATTTGGAAGCGTGCAAGTTTTCTCAAGCAATGCAAATGTTGCTGAGCCTTTCTGCACACCCTTTCACAGTTCTCTTCAAAGTTTAAATTACTATCAATAATCGTCCCAAGATATTTGTAGGATTGTACACGTGGGAGTTTTCCTCCTAAAGTCAATAATCATGTCTTTAGTTTTTGTCGTATTCAGCTGTAGGCAGGAATCCTCACACCAGTGAAAAAAATCATCAACTACTGGGCCGTGGCCACTCTCACCATCCTGGAGGAGACTGACAATAACTGAGTCATCAGCATACTTTATAATGTGTCTGTTGTCATGTCTGCTCCGACACATGTTTGTGTACAGGATGAAGAGTAGTGGTGACAACACACACCCCTGAGGAGAGCCAGTAGAAGAGCACTTTAGGTCAGACAATGTACCATTGACCCTTACTCTCTGCGTCCTGTTGGTTAAGAAATTCAGAATCCAACCCACCAGATTATTGCTCAAATCAAATTGTTGCAGGAGCCTTTCAACTAAAATATGAGGTTGGATTGTATTAAAGGCGGAGGAAAAGTCCACAAATAAAAGCCTGGCGTGTGTCCCATTAAAATCCAGATGTTTAAAAAGCATGTTAAACAGAGTGACAGTGGCATCCTCCACTCCTCTGTGAGGCCTATAGGCAAACTGCAGAGGATCCAATGCATGCTCAGTCTGCTTTAGGACCTCACATCTGACCAGTTTTTCAAAAATTTTCATTAAAATTGAAGTCAAAGCAACTGGTCTAAAGTCGTTTACCGTTTTAGGACAGCTGGATTTTGGAACGGGAACAACCACGGCTTCTTTCCAGATCTTAGGCACACGTTGTGTCTGTAAGGACTTATTGAAAATGTAACGAAAGTGCCTTGATCCTTGGGAAGTGTGACTTGATATAGAGAGAGGAATGCTTGATGTGACCAGTCAGTCTGTTCTTTGCTTGTGAGATGTGAGTGTGTAATAAATCGTCTGAAATGAATACGCCTCTTCATTTACACACTCCACACTGGTGGATTCTAGCCATGTTGCCATCGGGCTGCTCCAGGGTGGCTGTGGCTGTGGGGCAGCCTGCTGCTGTCAGTGTGCGTCTGGAATGGGTGGTCGGTGGGCTTGCGGTAGGCGCTCAGGCGTGTTGCTTGGCATGTGGGGCACTGTGTGGGTCCGGCCCATTGTTCACAATTGTGACTATTGTTGTTGTGTGTGCAAGATGAGTGGGAATGGGTGTGGCTGCTCCATTATGTTTGTGGTGCTGGGAGCACCAGGGCATGATGCTGGTGGGTCCTGGGCTGCTCGGCCTGGTGGCCCTCACCCTGGGTTGGGATTTGGGGGCAGTGGGTTGCCTCATGAACCAGTTTGTGAGCTGGCTTCGGGGGGAGGACGGCTTCGCTTTTGAACCGCCTCCATCCCAGTCTTATTCCTCCCCCCATCCTGATTCTGGGTGGAATATACAGTATATCTTCTTGGATAAATTTAGGGCTTTGGGGCAGGGATGTACCGCACTGTGTTGGTGAAGGGGATACCTCTACTGTGCGGTGTCATGACCCAAGCGCCAATCTCGTCCGCGCTCGGGTCATACATCATCTTTTTCAGGCTTTGACAGCAGTGTCTCCCTTCTGGCTCCCCGGGCTCTTATTGTGACAGCGCCCGGTGGAGCTTCCTGCTGTCAAGGCCGAAACAGCTGTGCTGCATTCGGGGTCACTAGTGACTGGCGTTAAAAGTGGACGCCGAATGCACCCCGATGCAGCAGTCTCTGTTTATCTCCCTATCAAAGCTCCTTGAAGACTCCTCGCTGTCTGTAGCATTGGGCATCCCCCTGCTCAGACGCCGTCTTCTCATCATCCTCAGTTATAAGTTATCCTGTTGTTATCCTATCCTCGTTGTAGTGTGTTTTAGCCCACCATGGCTCTTTCCTTTGTTAGTGTGTGTTATTCCCTGTTCCCTTACCTTTAATAATAAACACCTTTGCAAACTCACCGGTGACTGTTGGCGTCTTATGGTGGCTCGCGAGGGCCACCGTGACATGCGGTGGGGCTGCCGTCACCTCAATTTTAATTGCATTTTCGACACTGAGGGCTTGGGGGGATGGGGGCCCCGCTGCCTAGCACAGTTGCTAGTGGTGCTCCACCCACCATCCCCCCAATTTTAACTGCACTATGGTAGTCCACACATTTACACACAATCTCATCATAGAACCAACATACACCTACCATGTTTTGTGCAAGGGGGAGGGGGGTGGGGGTCTTCCCCCACCCCTGTTGCCCTCTTCCTGCTGGGGGCCTGGGACCCGTCGTGTTGTCAAAATCCCTGGGTGCTGCTGAATGTATAGATACAAGCAAGGGAGTGAGAGAGGGACTGAATAAGAGAGTAAGCGAGAGTGAGGGAGTGATGAATGGAGGTGGTGATGGTGGGTCGGTTTTGTGCAGCACTTTGAATGTTAGGGGGCATCTTGGGGCGCCTGCGGTGATCTGCTGATCAGTCGCTCGGGTGGGTGCTGGGGGTGGGGGTCTGCTTCTCTGGCCGCGGCCGCCCTGGGGTGGGTCGGCGGGGGGGTGGCCTGGCAGCCTGGCCTTCCTTAATCGTCCCTCCAGGGGTGGATGCCTGGATTTCTTGGGGCTTGCTGACCTCGGGCATTTGTGCCTTGTGGGGGTTGGCAGTGCTGCCTTGCCTGCTCGGGGTTCGGGGGGGGGGGGGGGGGGGGGCTGCTGCGACCAGCCCCCGTCTTCGTATGTTTCCTGACAAACCACTCACATGCACACACTTATTTTGCGCGCGCTCTCATATATACGCACACGGATGCACACGCACAAATGTCTCTCCTTTAACAGGTGTAGATACCAGACTCCTGTTGAGAGATCTTCGGTGGAAGAAGCAGTTTGTCTTCTGTTTGTTTTAGTTGTTGGTTTGTTTGTCTTTTTGTCTGTTCCCCTCCCTTTTCTTTCCCCCCCTTACACTTCCTTTCCCTATTCCCCATCCTGTCGGGTCCTCCATGGGTAAAATAATTTAAAAAAGTATTCAAAGTTATTATAGGAGGAGTTTACAACAATATACAGTACATAGGTACTGTATAGAGCTCCTTTTGGCAAAGTAAATCTGTTTTGGCACAATAAGGGTAACAGATCTCTGTTCTGCTTACCTAGCTGCCTGACAGGACAAGGGAAAAAAAAAGAAACATTAATGATGTCACACTGGACACAGACTGACTCTGGTATATAAAGACGGGGTAATCAAGACAACACAGGACAGGAGGGAACAGATGATTGACTAAACATAGGACAGCTGGGACTAATTAGGAGACAACAGAGGGAGGCGTTACAAAACAGGACGGGTGGAGTTGTACAGACAGAGAGGGCAGCGGCTAGGGGTATGGAAAACATGAGTTGCTGGAACAGTAGGTAAACAGATAGACACACAGCCCCAGGACCAAACAGGGGATGACACAGTGGACCAGGGGAAACTCAGGAGTCACATAATGCAAATCAGAATTAATCACAGGGAGAATGAGAAAAACATAGTGTGGGCATAATCCTGTGATCATGCCCAGACTGTGATAGTTGAGTGTTTTTTGTGATTATTCTCCATATAAATACATTATATTTTGTGGGTTAGACAATCACTGCAGCTGTCCCGCAATTTTGGCCAATCGGCGTCAACTTCTTCCAGTTTCGCCAATCAAATTTGTCCCTGAGTAGTGCTCAAACGCTCAGTCTAACCAATCAAATGCGTTGCTGCACCGTGCTCACTTCCATATTTACAATGAGTATTAGTGGAACACATCAGCAATAAACAAACAAACAAAAAAAAAACAGTGTGTGATTTAAAAAAACACTCCTCCCCGAGTTTTCCCACACAGTCCCTTCCTCCCTCTGATGTCAGCAGTTGGGGGGAAAAAAGTAAAATATAAAAGAAGAGAGCGAGAGAGCGCATACCTCCACCAAGGCTCCTTCAGTCACTCATGGATCACCTCCAAAATGTAATGGGTTTGTGTGTAGGCCACGAGCCAGTTCTGGTGAAAATTGCTTCAAAGTCTATCCAGGAGTTTTGGAGGATTCTTGCTAACACAGTGTGAGAAGATAAGAGCCTTGGTGGAGGTATGCGTTCTCAGATCATCATCAAATTGTTATGGGTTCCTCTCTAGCCCAAGGACCACCTCTGGTGAAAATTTCATCCAAATCCATCCAGTAGTTTTTGTGTAATCCTGCTGCACAAATACAACCATCAGACTAATTTCCGTCATCATTTTATTGTAGAAATGGGCTCCCTTCTAAAAGTTTTAAATCGGTGATTTGGGATGACCCATTCACACTCCAAATCAATGTGAAAAAAGCCTACTGTATACTGCTACTCATGCTGTTGATAATTCATATTGTAATTCATTCATGCTGTTGATAATGTGTGATGTGTGTGTGTGAATGAACTGAAAAAACTAGGTCCTAGGTGGAGGTATGCACTCTCCGATCATCACCAAAATTTAATGGGTTCATCCTTGGCCCAAGGGCTACCTCTGGTGAAAATTTCATCCAAATCAATCCAGTACTTTTTGCATAATCCTGCTAACAAACAGACAGACCACGCCGATTACATAATCTCCTTGGTGGAGGTACCAAAAGTACAGTAGATACAGACCTCTGATTGCTATCTGCCATCGTGAGATCTAATGCTGTAAAATCTGTTACATACACATAATTTTTTTTGATTCACTTTAAAAGTAAAAGCCATGCAATCAGCCTCGCCATCTGACAGTCTAGCGCTGCCTTGAGAGCTCTTATTGTGTAAAAATCCGAAGGAAGTCAACACGATATTGCCAGCATTTTACTCATTTTGGAGTAAGAAATAGGGTTTGTGGTGTGATATAGTGTGAAAGAGGGCAAAAGAGTGAGACTGACTCTCAAAGACTGAGAGTTGGTAACACTGAGGGTATTTAGTCCAAAGAATGTCACAGACATTTCATCAAGACCTCTAGGAACTGTGTCATCATCTGGAAAATGGGCACATGTCCCCTTTAAGAGGTAGGGATCTCTAAATTATCAACTTTATTTGATGGAAAAATGTTCTCGTCCTAGATGGGAGTGGTCTCATTCAGGGTCACAATACTTTCAACAAGCACAATGGCTCACTGAATGGTTTGAGTATGATACTCAAACAGCAGGCATTTCGTGGAAACTAATGACTTTAATTAAAGACTGTGCAGTATACTTCATCTGTTTTTCTGTTAAAATAGCTGTTGCAGATTTGGCCCATTGAATGCGGTAGCCACATCTTTTGAAAAACTGATGTCTTAAGTCTTCCAGATGCACTGAAATTGTTCTGGAGTGCACAGCGCCTTACTTAGAAGCTATATTTCTCCCAAATCTTTCTCAGCCATTCTCCAAAGCACCGAGTTACGGTGCAGTAACGCCCTGCAGCAACTATCCAATTTTAATGTCAACAAACTATAGCTGCTTTGGTTTTATGTATTTCATATGCATAAAAAGAGGCAGTAGAGCTTCATTTGTAGCGGTGATGAATATGATTTAGTAGAGCAAAAATGTGTGTGTAATTGTTTTAGTTACACAGCATAGTTTGTTTTAGATAAGAAAACATTTCCACAAATTTCTGGGAGAAGTCATGTAAAAAGGACTTTGGAGGAAATTGTTGGTTTATTCAGGGGCTTAAACAGGGCAATGCGCAATCACAGTTTTTGGCAGGAGTGGCTTTGTTGGTTGCATTTGCACGCAGCCAAATGTAAATGAGTCTAAGTTTGTTAATTTTCATAATCAAACAAAATAAAAGCCAACAAAAATACAATGTAGCCACATGCCACTGGGTATAGAGTATACGAGAGGGGGCTGAAAAGTTCATGGCTGACTAAGAAGGAGTTATGCTCGTCGGTGCCGAGCCAGCAGTAGTTGTGCTTCAATGGCCGAGGAGCAAGAGGGCAGAGCAGAGCTGAGAGTGAGAGAACTGTCGAGAGTATGGGTACAATAAACCACATTTGGTCAAAGTTGACCACTGCATCATGGTCAGCCTATGAACTTTTCAGCCCCCCTTGTATGGTTGGTACAAAATGATCAGTGTCACTTTCACAATAAAAGCAGCACAATCTAAAGAGAGCTTTTACTTTTATATACTTACCTGTTGCATTTTTTTTTTTTCTTTTTCATCAGCACCACTGCCACGCTATTTTTCCTGTTTGGTCTGGAGTCTTATTTCATTTGGGGCGCCACATTCGTCATTTGCCAGTGTGATTGGCACAGCTGTTTAAAAGCTATGAGATGAGTAATGTGACTGGCTGGGGAGGTAATGATTCATCTCCATATCTTCCTATTAATATAATAATTCACTCAACACAACTGTCAAGCGTGGATACTCGCTGAAGAACAAAAATAGCCCGTGTGCCTGGATGCCTTTTCATTCTACATCCTGTGCGTGTGACGTAATGCTCCAGCTTATTGTAAACGTGTCGGTAAAATTTTGCTCAATGTGGAGGAGCTAATTTTAACTACAGCCTTGTTAAACCAATGTTTGCACCAGCTGGACTTTGCTGGTTTAACTTCAGGTTTGTTTTAACCAATGCACAACTGTGTACATCATACATGTTGAGCATGTGCAGTTGCTTACTATTTGTATACCAGGTTCTCAACATTAGACATTTAATAACTTCTGGACTTTTCTAGTTGGTTACTACAATTATTTTCAACTTTTTTGAGCCAAGGAACCCTTTTTACATTGAAAAAAATCTCAGGGAACCCCACCAACCATAAATGTTACAAAATGACACATTGTAGCCTATTACAGCGTATGTACTGACAATTTATGCTTGGAATTAGTTTATACGAACTCAGTATGAAACTTGGGCCTGTTCAGATGAACACAAAACTGATATCCTGGCTGGAACCTGTCAAGTTTGGCACTTTCCCAATGTATTTGCCAGAGGTGTACTTTGAACGGCATCAATTTATTTTGTCTGTGCTTGTGAGCAGGTCATCTTGCCTTGCATTCATGTGTTGAGTTCAGATGCTGAAATCTTGCAAACCACTCATCACTTGCAAGCAGCTTTGCGCCATCGCATCTTTCATCAGTTTAAAACACTTTCAGTTCACTCTTGGAGCTCACAGACCAGCACTTTGCCGCATGACAACCATCGGACCTCAGTATGGAACAGTAAGCTTTTATGCTCCACACCCATTTCCTCACATAAAGATGCAAATATGCAGCTTTTCAGAGGTCTTGTCTTTCCAGAGTTTACTATTCACACAACATAAGCTGGGTCTGCTGGTAAAGTCTGAGAAATGAGCGCCTCATGATGCAAGAAAACAGTGTGTAACAACAGCGTCTGGGTGTCTCGCTTTCACTTTGCTAACGAAGCCTGTGACCATGGCGGATGCTCCATCAGTACAGGGCACAGTTCAGAGTCTGGATCTTTCCTCTTCAAATATTTATCCATTGTTGTTTTTCCATCTAGTAACCGTGATCTTTAGCACATTTTAACAAGGCCATTAATCTTCGTAAAACATATAAAGAAGGAGTAAGAGAAAATGGTAGCCATCATTATTGCATTCGTACTGCCACAGAAATGGCATTCACTTATATAGCGCTTTTATTCTCATCTCTAGATGACCAAAGTGCTTTACAGATCCTGCTATCCACCCATTCACACACTGATGGCGGCATAGCTGCCAAACATGGCGCTGTCCAGACCCACCAGGAGCAATTGGGGGTAAAGTGTCTTGCCCAGGGACACAACGGCAGGATATCTGGGGAGAGTGTGATTCGAACCGCCAACCATCCGGTTATTGGACGACCTGCTCTACCTCCTGAGCCACTGCCGCCCCGAAGAAAGATAGAAGAGCCACTACAGGCACCCATGCACAACAACGGCAAATTATTTGCAATTTTTTGGACCAGTCAAGAAGTAAAATTAGAAAATTTCCTGAGGACCCTTGAACATTCTCTCAAGGACCTCCTGGGGGTCCGAGGACCCCTGGTTGAAAAACAAGAGGTTAGTAGACTACAACTACAAAATGATTTTAATTTATAAAGGGGCTTATTACAAGTCTGATTTATTTTGCTAGTTCAGCACCTAAAAACATAAAAAAAAAAGGTAAACAGGAGTCAGTTAAGGGGAATCTACAGTTTAGGAAGAGTATAAGTGCTCACACTTTTGTCACGGTTCTGAGAGAGAACTTTTCTGCATTTAGTATTTTTGGTAGATAGCATTTATTTTTGCTTTCTGAGCAGTGGTATTCCAAAAGCATGGTCAAACGCGGTCAGAGGTGTCCTTGTCCGTCTTTCTCTTCACTGCTCTGTTACCAATCAGACACACCAGCTGAAGACTCTGCTGAAAGGCATCCACACACAAACACCAAGTGCACTTTCTGAAACTTGCAGTCCTTTTGTAGGAAATATGAGCAAGTTCCCCCTCTTCTACACTGTCGGTTCTCCAACCCTCTGTGACTTCAGCTGACTTTTATTCATCATAACAGAATTGAAAATATAGATTTACCCCTGGAGATTAGAACTTAAAAAATGGATGTATAGACATAAAGGAAATAGAGCGTGAAGGAAGGAAAATGGACAGAAAAAAGTGAGTGAAAGAAAAAAAAAAACAGGGAAAAGGGGGGGAGCGATGAGGAGAAAGAGAGATGGCCTCTCTAAGTGCAAGAGCACACAGGCACAGAGCTGTGAGTTCCCAGGCAAGACAGCATGAGCTGCCTATTTGTCAGCATTGATCAACCCATTAAGGGGCTGTGGTGGGAAGCATATTGGTTTTGGAGGCCAAAGGGGCAGGGAGAGACAAAGATAAAGCAAGACGGGGGGTGGTTGAACTCCTTTCAGCCTCAGCAGCCGCACGTCTGTAGGATGAAAAACCTTGTAGTCTTCCTCTCCAAAGTCCATGCAGTTCATTTAGCTGGGCCCAATGGGAAGGTAGTGGCTGTCATTTGTCTTACAGCATCTCTGGAGGCTCCACTGTATGCGTTATCTTAGCTTTCTGCCACTGCAATGCTAATAAGGAACTGGCTAGCTTCTTAGATAGAATGTAACTTGTCATCATGCTCAGTGTGTGCGTACGTACGTGTGCGAAGGGGCTGGCGATGAGGTGGGGTTGTGGAGGGGGTCCTGGCCCAAGGGGAAAGTAGGCAGTCTCTTCGCCCAGCCTCTGATGAATTCATATAATTAACTCTGCCTTGATCTGTTGGCTAATCCTGCACTCAGTAATAAGGGATTAAAATGTCACCTAAGCCACCTGCTGTTATTGAGCCCCAAGACTTTTGTGCTTCTTCTGTATGTGTGTCACAGCATGTGAGAGAAACGGATAGAGGGAGGATAAAAGTAAAGTGAACTTCCAAGTTTGTATGGCGTAAGCGTCGGTGCTGGAAACATTTTCATAACATTTTCAAATATGGAGAAGATACTGTAAAGTATCTCCGGAAAGCAGATGTCTCAACTACAGCCATATGCACGTGAGTACCACTCACAAACCCATAGTTTGGCAACAAGCTGAACTCCATAATTTGGCAGGAAGCTGGAGCAGAAGTTGTGGCAGGCTTGCTCTGAAAACTCATTGTCACAGTCACTAAAAGGGGACATGAAAGTGGGGCATGCTGGAAGGTGGGTGTTAGGAAATCTTTTTTCCCCCATCTCTCCCTTTGACCTCCTTGGACAAAGTAAAGAAAAAAAAATATGAAAGAAAGGAGTGCCAATTGGTTGGCTAACAGCCTGTAGATCAGCGGCCAGCTTGTCTTCCCTGCCTTCTGGCCACCTTGACTTGGTTGCCTAGCAACCCCAAGTGTACTTTTGGATCGCTTAATGACTCTTGTTGCTGCAGAGGCTCAGGGGCTACTAATGAAGCCTCCTGACCAGTCGCTGCCATTTAAGATCTTGAAGCTGACTGATCACTGGGCAGGGATCTTGGGAATTCAGACTACCCTAAACCTCTTATGTGAGACCTGTTCAGCCCCCAACCTGAGCTGCTATTGAGAAACAGTCACAGATTTAAACCCCTGCCTCACGGACCTGTACACACAAATACCTGTAGATACATTTAGGTGGTAATGCGCCAATGCAAGCATATGGAAATGTAACAGTTTTTTAGGCTGTACACCCCAGCATATCATCTGCATGCCACTTGGGTCTGCATGTGCTACACTTCCTTGTACTTGCTTTTATGCATCACCGCTTCTACCCATCTTGATCACAGGTGATAGAGATATTGGACATGGACATTCACACTTACAGTATAGGGCTAGTATATGACCTAGGCCTTACAATATGTGCACACAGAGCTCCTCAACTAAGCACTTACAATGTTCCACCTGACCCTGATTCTCTCTGTAGCAGATTAACATATGAATACTTAATCCTTTAAGGTCAGTGTCCAAAAGGACAGGATGGCACCCCGTCCTCGAAGTATAACTGATCCCACTATTGAGTTTGAATTTATTATTATAGATGAAGTTACCCAGCCAACTATGTAATGTAACATATTTACCAACTTTAAAGTAAATATTAGTTATCACATTATTCATCAAAAATTATGATCCAGTAGGGCATGATTCTTAACCAAGCCATTCTGCAATAGAGGTTGCATTAAACTGGAAAGTCAGTGACACATTTTTTCAGCAGTGATGGAAAAATCCAAAAGCTCTCTGTCATTTTGACGGATGACACTGATGGTGATCTAATTAAATCAATTAAAATGACAGATAATAATAGATTGTGACAGAATTTTTATAACCCTGTCTTTCAAAATGATAGATTTAAAAAAAAAAAGTCTAGCGCAACCTTTGTTCTGTATAGTAATTATTTTCACTCTAGGTACTTGAAGTACGTGTAATGACGTCAGTAGAAGGATTCCTGCTTGGCTCGCCAAGAGAGTCGACCCTCTTGGTGACATACAGTAATTAGAGTGCCGGACTTCAGCGCGGGAGGTTGTGAGTTCAAACCCCCAGTTGGACGTCACCAGATGGGCTTCATTGCCTGTCCCCTTGGTCACAATTGGCATTGTTGGCAGGACTCAGTGGTGGCCTGTTGGTCCTATTCCCCAGAACCCGCCAGTTGTGTTGGCCCCACAAGTGGTGCTTGGACCCCAGCACAAGAGGTGTTGCTGGTGGGACTCACTGGTGGTGACATGGTCAGAAGGCAGACACCCCTAAAGCTTAAATGCACCTCTGACATTGGGATGATGTCAAAATCTGGAGGAGGAGTATGTAATGGAGTCAATAGGAGGATTCCTACTTGGCCTTCCAAGTGGGTCAACCCTCTAGTGACACAGAGTGAAGGACTCTGGTGTGGGAGCTGATGAGTTCAAACCTCTGGCTGGATGTCACAGGATGGGCTTCGCCTTCCATCCTTTTGATCATGTGTATTCTGATGCTTAATCTTTTTTTTTTTTTCTTCTTCTAGGACTATGGCCTGTGCTTTGGCAAAGGGTCTAATTAATGATTTTGCTACTGTGAGCCGTCACCACCTGCCTTATGAATAACAAATTCCCTTCAACATCACTGTCAAGCACAGATGCTCACCTAAAGAAATAGCTTGCATACTCAGGCACTAATTTCATTTTACATCAGGCATACGTGACAACATGCTCCCACCAATTGTTGTAAATATGTCACTAAAACTGAGCTCAATATGGAAGTGTTATTAATAGTTTTTCAAAAACCGTAGTCTTGCCCAGCGCCATTTTTCATGTAACACTACAGTATCTCTGTTAAGGCACAGGGCTGCACACTTCCTGGGAATCACATCCAGTGCTCTCTACACTGATTTTCCACACAGTATTTATTTCTGATCAAATAATCAAAATTCTCCTGGGTCCTTTCTGTCTCTTTCTTGACCATCTGCCACCTTTTTGTGTCTTCTGTGAATCTTTCGTACAGTCCGTGCATAAACAGAATGTTTGACTGAAAAAAGTGATTAAAGGCCACTAGAGGATTTACAAAAATGGTGAAACCAACCCTTTCACTCACACCAAAATACAAAATTACAGGATTACATGCGCAAACAATCCTCCAGGGGTCTTAATGGGCCAGGCTCCAGCAGTGCATGTTGCTAATTAAAAATACAGAATCGTAACATTGGCTTTTGGGTGCTTTTTATACAGAGCGACTGACAGGGATTCAACAGGACAGGCAGCGAGACTTTTCCACTGACGTCCCAAACTGTCAGAGAGTAGAAAGCTGATATTTGTATTTCTAATTGCACTTAGTGCGCAAGAGAAATGAAGATGTATTTCTCATTAGTAGCTTGCAGTATTTCTTTTGTTGTCTCATCTTTGGAGTCCTTCGGTGTGTTCATGAGTGTGCAGCTTCATGCCGTTGAGACGCCGCTGTCATCTTGCTAAGCTTTGTTCCAGTGTCACAGCATATTGTTCAGAGGGCTCTTTTCGTCCCCGGGGTGTCAGCATGTATACGCTTGTCTATACATGTCCACCATTGTGAAGCCTATATTCAGCCAAGGTCTGAGCGCATGTCAACTGCTGTCAAGTGCTGCGTTGCCTGAGGGCCCAGCACCCACAGTGCTGCCCTAGCTGACTGATCTGAGTGGGCAGTATTGTGTGCCATTCACTGGCACTCATATGTTGGACCTGTCCGCGTGGCCTAGTTAGTTTGGGCCCCTTGCCAACCAAAGTCAGGAAAAAAAAACCCACAATGCCAAATATAAAACAAGATGCCAAATATTACATGCTCAGGTAGCTTCAATAAGCAAAGGTCTTAGAAGGCGGCTCTCAACACCCACCCTTTTCACAGAGGAAAGAGAGGATGTTATTCCTGTTTTAGAAAAAGCAAAATGGAGTGCTTTTCTGCTTTCATATTCAAACTCAGGGGAGAAAGATCCAGGGGAGTTTTTTATTCACGACAGGCAGTTTTTAAATGCTTTTTCCTTTTTTTTTTCATGTTAGCCTGGCAACATTTTGCTTTCACCTCACTATGAAATGGATCTACAAAGGTTGTTTAATTCCCCACTGTTAACCTTTCAGTGCTGCTTCATAGCTACGCTGGTCAGTGGCTCTCGATAGAGGAGGAGGAGGAGGAGGAGGAGGAGACTTGGGCAGCATGGAGTTGGCTGACCCGAAGCATATTGGTCGTGAGTTGCAAAAAGTATAGAGAGGCAAAGGAGGAGGAAGGGAAGAAGAGGGATTGCTGGGGGTCAGGGATGAGCAGGATATAGTCGGTGACTGGGAGTCTGGAGCCAGGAAGGGACAGGAAGAGCAAGGGGCAGCCAGAAAGGACCTCTCCCAATGGGGCTGGGAGTGGCTGATGTAATGGCATTAATCTCTTAGTGCCATCTGACACCCAGTGTGGCTCCGTCATTGAAAAGTGCTAATTCTGCTGAACTGTGAGGAGAATTCAGGCATCTCTAGAGGCAGTGCCCTGGATTAATTAAACACGCTGGCATGGAGTAGTGCATGGATTTATCTTTTTTACATCATCTCCACCGTTTGATTTTTGTGTTCACCTCACGGTGCAGGACAAACTGGAGGCATTAACACCAAGAACACTGCGATACAGCACATTTTCTGTATAGGACTGTATTGTTTCATGTTAACGAGGGATTCCCCCGTTTTTCTTTCTTCTCTCTCTTTCCACTTCTACCTCTCTTTCTTTCTCTCCAGATGAACCGGCCCATCCAGGTGAAGCCAGCCGACAGCGAAGGACGAGGAGGTAATTAACCTTCTCCTGGTCTCTGTTGAACACCTCCCCACATACTCCCCTAAAAACACACGTGCATAAACACCCAAACACATTGGACCGGGGTTCGCACAATCCTTAATATTCTGCTCTCACTTGAGACGCACCAGGAATTTGTAGAGTAGCCCGTAATATAGGTCACTTGTTTCTATTGACTTCCCATCTGTGCCAGCAGAGGGGCTGTCTCAGGTTTGCAGTCACTGGGAGCAGTTCAAAGGCAAGGCTGAGAGACATGGACAGAAAGAGAAGAGAAATAAAAGACACAGGAAGAAATGGGAAAGAATAGAGGGTAGAGGAACTCAATCCTTCCACTTCCACAGAGAAACGATAAAGTTAGTCAATACTCCAAACATACACAGAGCTAAGCACAAACACGCCAACTTGTAAAGACATTACTTGGAAAGAGACTGCATCAACTTTATGTATCATGTGTTCTGAAGTTTGAAACCCCAGTGACAAGCACACAGCACAACATGCAGCTACCAGCACTTCCCCACAAAAGTTTTGGCTACTTTTGCAAGAGCTGATAGGGACTATCCACATGTAGCAAATTATTTACTGTTCATTTTTCACATTGCAGGATTTGCATATGTAATTTCCATGAAAAAAAACACATATAAAGGAAGTGATCTCAAGTTAAGAATGACTCAATAAACTTTCTTTTTATAAATAAAGTGTGCATGGCTGGTTCCTGCACTAAAGGTACAGTGTGCAAAATTTTTATGTAATCTGAAATGCAGCATAAAATCTTAACTTTCTTTTCTCTGATATACAATCACTCCTGAGTGAAAACTGTTGCTTTTACAGTGCCTAAAGCAAAGTATATAGGTGGCCATCTTAGACTGCTACAATATCTTCCCAAGTTTTTATAGCAAAATTTAATTACAGAAATGGCTTCGTCAAGTTCTCCTATATGCTCTGAAATAGGGTGATGACTGATGAAATGTTAACTGATGCATTTTGAAATCTGCCTGCTAGACTGTGCTGAATGTTACACACTGCAGCTTCATGCTGCACCTCTGTTGTCCACGTACGCGCAACCGGAAGGCTTTTGTGACAAAATTTATGTCATATCCTCTAGTCCGCTAGTGTCCGCAGAGTTCTTCTGCGGACGACTGCGTGCAGCCCAAATTTTCTGACCGTGCGGCCTGCCCAGGGCCTGATCGCGTTGACCGCGCATGCTCAAGACTGACCGTCCCATTCACGGGGTGGCACTACCAACACAGCATACAAAGTCAAAGTAGACAAAGAAGATGAAGTGGAAGTGGAAGACAAGAATAAACATGCATGAATCGTTTTGGAGCAGCAGCAGCTTGAGCGGAGAAGAGCGCTGGAAAACGGTAATTCCTCTTTTTCCTTGAAACAACGCCATTGTTGTTGCTACAAAAAAAAAAAAAAAAAAAAATGTGTGTCATTCTCGTGTTTATATCCGGTGAACAAACTGGTGTGTTAGTGCATTTGTGCTACCCATAGGGCTGGGCAAAACTACAAATAACAGTTGTGTGCACGCGTCAACCGCTTGGCCTGGTCAAAGAAAATTGAGCATGTACAGTGTTGCATGTGGGCCGGGCTCATCCAAAGCGCACGCAGACCAAAGTGGACCATAGGGGAATGCAGCATAAATCCAGCTTGAATCTTCCCCTGTTTTGGCCTGCGGTTGGCCTGGTTGGGGGTGGCATTAGGCCGGTGGCCCACCAGGCCTGCAACACTGACTATCCAGTTTTACTTCAAAGGGTACATCAAAGGTGTTTTACTTTCCAGCCTGCCAAAGTGGGAACCCATTGGTGAGCCTGTTGTCTCAACTTCTGGGGAAATAATGTGCCTTCCAGTACAACAAGGATGTGGTGAACAGATAACAGATATCCAGTGCAAGACTACTTGTTTCATGCATGTCATTCTTTTTTACAAATCAAGATAGATTTTAAAAAGCTAAAAAAAATCATTGTCGTCATCAAAAAGTAGTTAATGGGTTAGAGATTGCATATCAGTAAGTGAAATCCTTCTTTTGCCTTTTGACAATTTCCATGGAATGTTAATCATCATGCAGTAAAGGCATGCTCGAAAATCACTGGCTAATATATGTACCTTTAACTATAAGCAGACTAAAAATTCACTGTGTGCTATCAAAAAGCCTACATACATCAGTAATTTCTACTAGTCTACTCACCTATAAGTTATCTCTACATACTAGTGCAACTTGATTAAACAGTTGTGGAAAGGTGAACTGAATAAGCCTCATATTGATTCCCTGATCTGAATATAGACACATTACCTGTTCATTCTGTTTTGAATAAGTAAATGAAACACAGATGCTTTAACATAGTGCTGAATCTCCCAAAGCGCTTCCCCTCAGCATCTCCAGGTTGACTGACATGGTGATTGACTCAGTCATTCTAAAGCCATTTGTGTCTAATATCGCTGAGGTTAAGGCAGATTAAGCCAGTTAAAGATTTGCATGGGCTGAGTTGGATCTAATTGGACCGTTCTGTGTCAGCCCCGTGCTTTCATTTCAGAGTGCTGATTTAGACTGCCTAGGTCAGATTAGACAGAGCCACTTTGCTGATTTATGTGGTCAAGTATGAATCAGATGGGCCATTTCTATTGGCATACACACCCCCATGTAGATCTTATTTTTGTCATGGCGGCACTTTAATTAACGGCCATCTAAAAACAGGCAAAGTCTGACCGACAAGGCCTAGGCGAGAGCCAATGGGCATTCTCACCAAGATAAATTGGATCTCTCAGCTTAAGAGGGGAGGATGGATGGGTCCCAATATCAATTACTACCCTTTTTTCAACAGAAAGAGAAGGGAGATAAACAGGCAGTGTGAATGAAATACAGAGGGCTTTTACGCTGCCCCCGCTAGTCTGTCAGATGAACTTTCTATATAGGTGGACAGGATAGGACACAGTACTGAATGAAATAAGACCACGTAGACAGGCCCCAACAGAGATATTGAGCGTTAATGGCAACAGGAAGTCGGCAGACAGGCCAGGGAAGTAAACCACAGTCGTGGCTGACAATGAAATGAGATTTACTATGAAGGCTTGCGGTTAAAGGAAAATAGACAGCCCAGCTAGGGCTGACTAAAGGAGAGAAAGTAGCAAGGGTTTCTATGTGGAAGGCTGAGGACCAGTCAGATGCCGTAATCCCAGAGGGCCTCTAAACTGTCAAACTCAGGGCTGAACCAGGACATTTGTACCTCTAGAATAGAGTCACATTTATCACTACCAAGACATCAGCAATTATCTGTCATGGGAACTTCTTGAGGGGTCTCAATTTCGTGCCTGTGCAGGCATTAGGGCCATTACGCCATTTGGAGACTTCTGTAGCCCTTCTTTTGTGCGCTGTGTCCCCAAGAGACGTCCTCTCTCTGGGGATATAGGAGCATAAAGGGAGAAATGAAAACTTGTGTTTAAAAAATGGCTTGGAGGGGCATGGCACCACACTATTCTGCTACTCAGATGACAGAGTGAATTTTGTGGCTATTAAATTGCTCACTTCTCACTTTTTTCTTAAAAATTTTAAGAAAAGAAATATAAGTGAACCTTTTAAACTGCTTTTGCCCATTTAATAAAATGACCAGTTCTCTGCAAATATCACACCTCGATGTACCTATTAGTTCTGAACAGTTCTGCCACAGCAGTCCAAAATTGAGACAAAATCAACATATCCTGAGGGCTCTGATCATCCCAGGAAGGGTCGCTTCTTTGTTTTTTTGTGCTGCACATCCCCCCACCCCCCACCCATCCCCCAAAAAAACACACACGCCACCACTCCTCTCCCCTCATCCACTTCTTATTGGTGCTGTGGTGGAAAGGGGAGATGAAGCAAGTGATAAGAGGACAGAAGTGGGTATTCAGTCGAAGGCCCATGGAGGAATGAAGAGAGTGAGGGATGGAAGACAAAAAGAGCGAGAGGGGAAGAGACGACAGGATGAGAAAGTTAACGGAGGGTGATGGAGGCAGCTGAGTGAATCTCAGCAGTAAATCATCTCAGAGCCGCCCCATCCCTATCTCCGCCTTGCCTCACCAGGAATCTTTTTCCCCCTGACCTTGTCTGCCACTGTGTCTGTGAAGAAAAGATGGGGCCAGATTATCTATGATTGGAGATGGCCATTATCTAAACACAATCTCAGAGCCAGGTCCCACTCCTCGAGCCACCGCTGTGAGACTGGAGACCACACTGATGAGAAGAAAGATGATGGGTCATACAGCAACACCCTCTCTTTTTATTAACTCTGATAAGATGGTTTCAACACTCTTCTGAAATACACTGCAACCTCCATCAACATCCATCAACATCGACCATTTTCACAATGCAACATTCATGGCGCATTTGTCTACAAAGATTTACTTATTAACTCCCCATACTTATAATGAATCTTATACAGTGCCAAAAGCATTGCCATTGCTGTACTCTCTACTCAGTAGCCCAGTGTGGACCGTTTTAATATCTTGTCC
The DNA here is from genome assembly GCA_020510985.1 of Pholidichthys leucotaenia. Taxonomy (NCBI): domain Eukaryota; kingdom Metazoa; phylum Chordata; class Actinopteri; order Cichliformes; family Pholidichthyidae; genus Pholidichthys; species Pholidichthys leucotaenia. The sequence continues at coordinate 374,072,257 of CM035837.1, forward strand.
ATGCTTTTTGTCTGTCTGGCTGAGGGGAGTCTTTGTGAAAAGGGTCGTGTTTGTCCTTGCCAACCTGCTGCTCTTGAGAAGGCTGTCCTCAGTCAGGCAGTGGTGAGATTGACAGGACCTTAAGATGTTGCGCACTGTGCTATCATGCCCCAGCCCAGCAGGAAGAGAAAACTGAGGGTTTCTGGCTAGCTCAGTCAAGGCAAGCCACGGGGGAGGGGCTGTCTGGAGGCACCTTATGCCCACAAAGGAGCGCACACCACTTTACATGCAAATGAAGCCAAAAGATCCCTCTGTGCCTCTGGATAGAACTGTGCAAAACTGAAAAGTCAAGAACAATCCCTGGTGTGGTTAATACGGCATGTGTCAGCAGACAAGTGAGATCCACTGAAATCATTTCCAGACTTGGAATGTTACAATGGTACTTTGTCACTCAGTTAAAGTGATTTCAGATGCAGACATTGGTCACTTTTATGTTAATAACCAGCTTCATTTGAACATTGCCACACCACTGATAGAACACATCACCGTACTCCTGTGTTGTTATGTGTTCTCCACTGAAAATCCCAGGTAAAATTCCTATTAATTTGCGGCGCATAACCAAAAGTTTACCCATCTGAAGTAAAGGGCACTCTTATTTATTGTAGATCCTGAAAATTGGATGCAGTTCTACATGTAAATCTCCTAATGATTTTTTAGTGGGGTTGAATTTTGTTAATCTGGCCAGTCATGAGTGTAGTTTACATATTACTTTCACTGCAAAGTCTATTTTCAACATTTCCATCATTAATTGATGTAGGTTCTACAGAGTGAGGTAACTTAAAGCAGCACTATATAAGTTTTTTTCTTCCGAGTAGGTACACTGAAAAGACTACAACTATGACCTCAGTCCCAACAGCCAGTTTCAGGGTGCGTAGTTGTGGGTGACTAAAATTGTGCACTGTGATTGGCTGTTGGGACTCAGGTCATAATCACAGTACTTTCAGTGTTCATACCAAGTGTTTCAGACCCAACTGGGCCAAGGCCAGAATTGCCTATATATATGCAGTATATACTGTATATATATATATATATATATATATATACTGTATATATATATATATATATATATATATATATATATATATATATATATATACAGTATATATATATATATATATATATATATATATATATATATATATATATATATATATATATATATATACAGTATATATACATGTATTAGCCTCAGCCTGGGATCACAAATCACATTTTGACCTTTAACATCAAGGTGGACTGACCTCATCATTTTCACCCTTAGGTAAGGTAGACCACACCTCATCAATTCCACCCCTAGGCAAGGTAGACCACACCTCTCAAATCATTTTCACCCTTGGGCAAGGTAGACCTCACCTCATCATCCAGGCTGGGAATTGAACTCTTGCCATCAGGGTCCCAACCACCTCCTGCTCTACCACTGAGCCAAAGAGGAATGGTTAGGAGTGGAGGTTTACCCTAATGGTTCATGACCTGCACCACTGACTAATTTCCAATGGAGGGGGTCGTCACACCAAGAATAGAGCTTTTGCAGCAATGTGGGCCCACTATGGGGGAAGGGACATTCACCTGGTCAAAGTTTGATGTATCATCAAATTAATTTTGGAATCATAAGGTGAAATGTTTCATAGTGTTGCTTTAAAGACACATAAAATTTATTTTTTGTCCTCTTTGATTTGTGTTAAATTATGTGCTGACTTTGTGCTGTGTGGGATTTTTAAAAAGCAGTTTAACATATTATATTACCAGAGGGCACTCAGAGAGTGCATACCTCCACCAAGGTTCCATGCCTCCCTCCCCTCCCTCCTTTCCTCCAAACCCCTTCACCCATCTGTCCGTCCATACCTCTGTCCATCTGTACATTGCAAGATAGGGCTTTGGTGGAGTTGTGTGCTCTCTGATCACCTCCAAAATCTAATGGGTTTGTCCACAGGCCAGGGCCACCTCTGGTGAAAATTTCATTGAAATCCACTGAGTAGCTTTTGCGTAATCCTGCTAACACACAAACAAACCACCAAGATTACAAGAGAGGCAAGGGGTATCTCTTATCAAACTTTGTTTTGACGGTGACCTTTGACCCAACACCCCCCCTGACCTGACCTATGTAATCAACTGGGGATTATCTCTAATGACATGGGGATTAGTGTGGGGATCGAATGTCAATTATAATTGACCTATGAGATTAGTGTGGGGATCGAATGTCAATTATAAATGCTTTTGAAAATGATCTTTGACCTATGGGATTAGCGTGAGAATGTAATGTTTATTATGGGGGAAACAGCTTTCAAGAAAAATTGATGACATTTTTTTAGTTTGTTCATTTTACAAAACACATCAGTAAGAGTGATCAAGTAAGCACCAGAATTGTCACGCATGTGCATGCGCGCGCACACACGCACACACACACATTTGGAGGAGTACATTTCCCTCATCCCTTCATACTTTAAAAGCACTGCCTCCATGGCAGACATCGACGTGCTCCATCTGCTCAGCAAAATTCTGGAGTACCAGCAAGAGAAGTGTCTGGAGTCTTATTAATCACCCTAGCAAATGGCACTGTGTAACCCAGTGTTAAAAACGCAAATAAAAATATGAATATTGATACCGCTCTTAAAAAGAAAAACACCCATTTCACAATGGGAGTAAATAATTTAAAGATGACTATTTAAATAAATATATATTCATAAAACAGTAAGGAACATTTTCTGGGGAGTTTTAATAAAGTTCCAAATGTTTTTATTTGGTATTTTGAGCAACCAATGGCTGCGCTGTTGTTTGGCAGCGCCAGCCAATGGGTTAACCGCTCTCTCTCCGGGTCTGGGTATGACTTGCATTTTTTGGCTCAGTCACGCCAGACACCGAAAGACTCCGACCAAGAGAGAGAGACGGTTCTTGATGATACAGCGATGCTAACGTGCTAATAGCAGTCTTTGTCTCGGATAAAACTTGAGATTGATTTGGATCCAAAGGCTGTTAACGCACGTTGATCGCGGGAACCCCATGACACACGTGTCACTTAGCTTGGTCAGGTTTTTTCTTTGGACTGGTTTGACCAGAACATGGATTCTCCAGATCTGGATGGCGAGCCGAAGCCCGAACCCTATTAACGGCTAGAGGTGATTCAACAGGTCACCTGGAACGGACACTAGAGAACTGTGAATCTTGTAAATATATTTTGGGGTATGATTGTGACAAGTGTGTGTTTTTTTTATTAAATGTACATATTTGTAAATAATACACATTTGTAAAAAGAAATATATATAGTTGCAAGTTCTATATATTGGTGTGGTGTCATCTGTTGTTACGCCCTCCAGGCTCCTACGAACCTAAGGTCTACCTGAGCTAGCCCAATTATCCCTTTTGCCCAGGTAGAAAAGTTAAGGTAATTACATTGCCATAACACACCACTACCAAAAAGGGTACTACACCTAAAGTGAGTAGGTGTTAGTAAGGGTGTTTACAACTGCGAACCGAAGATATCGTTTTACTCTGAGGTCTGTCTGCCCCGGTGTAACATAAACTATCGCTTGTATGAGGGGGATCAGCAACCCCCTACCCTCTTCACCTTACACCCCCCCCACACAAACTGAACCCCCCCCCCCCCCCACACACACACACACACACACATACGAAGGAAGGGATCTTACAGCAGAGATTTTACCAAGACCGGAGCTATTGGTAGCTATTGGAGCTACCGGTCCTTCCTACCTACGGCTGTCAGACTGTATAACCTAAGCAGGGCTGCTCACAGAGATAGCAAAAAAACGTGACAACTTAATAGTATTGAATGCAAAAGGCGCAATAGACTTACAAAATGGTCCCCTCCAGTATATACAACTAGGACAATATCGGTCGCTACGGAGGGTGACAATATGTATGGGTACATATTCATACTATGTAGGATAACTAAGTAGACAGTTATGCTGTTTATTCCATCTTGCTACAATGCTCCGCACTTTGTATATATATTTATATATTTATGTGTATGTATGTATATCCACTGCTCTTATTTATATCTTCCGTATCTTCTTAATTATTGCTCTGAGTGTTGCTATCCCTATGCTGTTGCAATCCTGGAATTTCCCCATTTTGGGACTAATAAAGGCTTATCTTATCTTATTGTTTTTACACCGTGGTTCATTCACATTCCAAAGGTTTTTTAATTCCCCTACTGGGGTCTGCCCAGTGCATAAGTACGAGTGAACCGATTCTGAAACCCATGTTCACACCCAAAGGAACATGACCCAGGCAAGATGAGAGGTGATACTATCTGACTTTCAAAACTTTATAAAAAAAATCTTTTTTTTCTCTATTGATAAATAAAACTTTGCTCATTTTTAGAAATTAAAACACTTACAGAAATCCACTCACCGCCAAGGTACCCCGGTAAGTGTTATTCATTTTAATTTTATTTTTCAAATTAATCAACTGATCAACTTTTTATGTTTTTGTGACTTGTCTGTGAAAAGTTTTATACAGATAAAACTATTATTATTATTTATTTTATAAAGCATTTATCTCATAATTTGTCTTAAAGTCAGAACCTGTTTTAAATCATGCTTTTTCTGTCTTTTTAAAGTTATTCCTGCTCAATTGGTCATTATTGCATCTATAAACATTATGAACGGTCGTTGAAAAGAAATGTACTTTCAGATTTTGAGGAGGGTGAGAACAGGCAGTGGTCTGATGACAAAGACAGTCTGGTGGGGCTTTTGGATGAGATTCACGCACCGAAGACAATTCGGCAGTTTTAACAGGGCTCTGAAAGCCTGGGATCAACGTGGGGCATCCTGCAACCCTTTGTCAAACAGTGGCTCCACCGCAGAATAAAGCCAGACATCCAGCACCACAGAATCTGGCTGTGTTTACTGGTCCAATAGCCGGTATTCAGCCAGCAGACGGATGGCTTGGGAACATTTCGCTGACCAGAGGTAAACAACCAGCGTGGCGGAGAGACAGACTGACCCCGGTACCGACCAACACTACAGCATATGGTTCCGGTAAGCTCCCCCTATTTTTTAAAAAAAAACTTTTCATTGATCCAATATGATCATTGTCTCCACAAAACCATGTTTAAACAAGTGTTACAACGTTCACGGGAGATAGCATCACCTTTTGATGATGTGGCAGGTCACCATTGGCCCTCTCACAATGTCCCAGGGTGATGACGTAAACGTTCCCCACAGGGTCATATATTGGTGGCTGATGCCATTTTGTGGTGATCTTGTGTTTTTAAATGGTGTAAACTGCATTATGGTTTTTTGAATGTGAAATAAAGTTATTATTATTATTATTATCTTACAGAATACCAGCCAAGGCCTTTGACATCGACTGGAGAGGGTGGGACTCCTGACACCGTTCATCCAGCTTTGGGTTTGGTTGTTCGGAGCAGACCAATGCGCCATTGTAAAAAGACCACGTCAGTGAAACATTCGCCTAATGGTATGTACTTACAGACCCGCATCCTGTATTATTATTAAAACCCCGAACCCGTCATCATTTGTACCTGCATCATTCACCCGTAGATGCCGGTGCACTGGAACGTGTGACGCTGACGAGGAGGAAAAGGGGGACCACGCTGACTGCCGATGTGAGACAAATGATTAAATGTGTGTAATTGAAAATACAATTTGAAATTATCTTTTTGGTTGGAAGATAATTCACCGTCTCTAAATAAGAATAAAAACTGAAATCTGTATTTTATTATTTTTAACATGTTTCATAATTAATTGTATGATCTATTCACCACTTTGGTCAACCGAGGTTGTTTAAAAAAAAAATAAATAAATAAAAAAATATATATATACTATATATATATATATTGCTCAAAAAAATAAAAGGAACACTTTTTTATCTGAGTAAGTTTTGGAGTGTTTTGAATTCAGTCCTCCTAGGTTGTAGGTTGATAATTTTCATTTCCATCAAAAGACGTGGCATCTTTTCATTCTTAACACATTATCCAGTCCATATCAGTGTAGATATCCAGCTTATTTTTTCCCATTAATAACTGATGTGTTTTCAAAGTGTTCCTTTTATTTTTTTGAGCAGTATATATATATATATATATATATATATATATATATATATATATATATATATATATATATAATAAACCTTGGTCACCCACCAACATGACTTAAAATAAACATATGTTATGTACTTACAGAACCACGATAAGTAACGTCGCTTTTTTTACCCATTTGTCCCGGTTTGCAGAATTAAACCAAGCACCGAATCCGGCCATTCCGCCTACTCCAGAGGTCCAGTCTGACAACTGCCCTGAGGAAGCTCTTCAACGCTGTGTGTGTGGGACGAGAACGGGGATGCAACAGCATCTGACCACCGTTCTATCACTCTGTCGGGTCATGCAGTGCTTCATCTCCTCCGTCCGGACTATCTGTGAAAAAGTGTAATGTAAACTTTCCTCTCCTCTATATCCTGGATATGTGACAAACTGTAATAGGGTATCATGGATAAAAAAAACAGAATCAGACCATGTTGAATCGGGGGATGAAACAGAAGAAAGGCAGGTGCTACTAGACTGGGTAGCTGGCTATGATAACACAACAGAGGATTTAACCCTTTTACATCAGTCTCTAATTCGAATGGCTGAGTTAGAAAGAGCCGTACAAGAATTAAATCATATCCCACCGCCCTTTCGGGTTGATTTACAGGATAGTGAATGAAATAGGTGAAACTGTAGAAATACCGCCGAACAACAACAACAACAGCAATGCTCTTCATCATCTAGAAAATATATTTGAGAATCAAAACCATCCACCCCTCCCGCCCGCAAATCATCAGTCACTCACAAAACCTTCAACCTTGTCCGAACAGCTAGAGATCTCCCATGATGCGCAACAGGGTGCGGGTTGCACCCTCCCGCTCATGACCGAGATGTAACGTCCTCTAGGGATGGAGAAGTCGGAATATTCTCACCTTTTAACACAGTGAGAATGAGGCGTCACCTACCTATCCCTAAACGATGCGATGTGCCCAACTTCGCGGACTTTTACAATGATGTGATGGGTATCCTCAGAGAATTGGTGAAGGATGCCCAATCACACGTGGAATGCAATGATGTAATCCACCTGGAAGTTGTTGGTGAAAGCGTGAGGGGTAACATCGGCGTTACAGCTGCTGCCGCTGGGGGTAATATTTTACTGGTTTTTGAGGGTTTGCTCGATCGGGTAGTACAGTTCAACAATAGTATCGCCGCGGACGAGGGTTTAGAATTAATCCTACAGGTGGTGCATAACCCCAGAGGTGGTGGTAAACGCAGGCTGGAGAAAACCTTAAACTGTGAAATTATCAATAAAAAAGGTGTCACTTGTACGTTACACATAGCGAGAAGGATCAACTCTGTTTCGCCACTAGCTTAGCACACCTGATGGAACCCCCATTTGGACGACAACAGAAGTGAGACCTTGGGTAGGACGTTGCAAAATCAGGCTGGTCTGGGTGACCAGACGTCCGTCATTTTTAGCGATATAGCTAAATTTGAAAGGATTGTAGGATGAAAAATCATGGTGTTTCACAGAACATCTCACAATCAACCCCTCTTGCATTTTGAGACCGATTATAGCGATCATTCCAGACCGTTGTTTCTGTTCTTATTGCAAAACCATTACTACAGTATAAAAAAATCTCAGAGCTTTCATAGGTACATCATTTGTTTGTAGCTACTGTTACAAGGGTTTTAATAACTCACATACGCACTGTTGTAAAGGATACTGTCAAGTTTGCAATGATCCCATCTTCCCTAAGGAAGAGCTCAGACCCGTAGAATGTTTAGACTGTCATAGAAAGTGTCACTTGCTGCCCTGTTATGCTAGACACAAAGAGGCCAAACAAGGCGGTGTATCCACCCCCCACAGGAGTATCTGTGATGTGACAAAAAAAAATGTCCTCGCTGCAGCCTTTGCTATTCTGCTAGTAAAATCACAGGTACATTTACGCATCATTGTAGCCAGTTAAAATGTAAAATTTGTGGGGTGCAATTACAGCCGGGTTCTGAAGCTGATGATCATCAATGCTACATTCAGCTACTCCCCCCGCAGGTGAAACACCCCGAGTTGTTTTTTTATGATACTGAAACATTCGTCGATGACAAAGGGGACCATGCACCATTTCTTGTGTACACTAAAACATCGAAAGGTGATGAAAAGTGTTTTTTTTTTTTTTTTGGTACAGCCTGCGTAAAACAGTTTCTTCTGCATTTCAGGTGTGAAAAGTACAGGTGTAATGAAGTCATAGCGCATAATGCCAGAGGGTTTGACGATTACCTGATTTTGAACAGCATGATAAAAGAAATAATATAATGCTGCAACAAATTCTCATGATGGGGTGTAAGATTCTAAATTTTGAGGAACCCCATTATAACCTTAAAAACCCCATTAAATTCACCGACCCGCTATCCTTCCTACCTACGTATGTGTCGTAGTGCAATGCCTAAAGCTTTAGGTTTTAGCAATGCGAGAAAGGGACTGTTCCCCCATGGATATTCTGCGGTGGGGCATCTATCTAGGTCCTTACCCGCCACCGTCCGACTATGGCATAGAACGTATGACGGTTGCTGAGCGGGGGGAGTTTGACGAGTGGTACAACGGAGTCAAAGACGGCTCATTTGACTTTAAACAGATGGCTCTGCATTATTGTAAAAATGATGTGGACATTCTAGCCACAGGGTGCGTTAAATTTAGAGAGCGGTTCCTCACCGACATGGGTGGTGGACCCTTTCTCCAGCGTCACAATAGCATCCGCTTGCATGAAAATGTTTCTAACCAATTATCTGACCCCTAAAACCCTCGCCATCCCATGCTCCAACAACTACAGACATCAGTGCAAAAGATTTTCTAACGCTTCGATCCAGTGGTTAGAATAGGTTATGCACAGTCAGAAAATATTCATCCAGCATGCTTTAAACAGGGGAGAAAAACAGATTGGACCCTTTTTTGTAGACGGTTACACAGAGATCGAGGGCTTGAAGCACGTCTATGAGTTCAACGGTTGCTATTTCCACATTTATGTTTGCAGTTTTAAAAGCATGGAGATCTGCCCTTTGAGGGGTGTTACTTTTGGAGAGCAGCATTTGAAAGGTGAAGAGAGGTTGCAGGCATTACGCTCTATGCACGGTGTCCGCATTACGGTGATGAGAGAGCACGAGTGGAAAGAGATGAAAAACTCATGCGAGGAGGTGAAACAGTTTCTGAAAAATTTTAACCCACCCAAGCCTCTCTTATCGCACCAGGCCCTTTACGGGGGCAGGACGAGTGCTCTAAAACTGAGACACACTGCAGGGTCTGATGAACCAGTGCACTATATAGATGTCACTTCTCTGTACCCCTATGTTAACAGCATATGCTTTTACCCTCTAGGCCGTCCCACCATCATTTACAAAGATTTTGGCGATCCTTGTAGCTATTTTGGGTTAATCAGAGCCACTGTCTACCCACCCCGCGGCCTCTTTTTTCCCATTCTACCCTACAAAAGTTCAAGAGGTAAATTATCCTTTCCAATGTGTCGAACGTGCACGGAAACCAAGTACCAAGACGGTGTTTGCGCGCACAGTGATGACGGGAGAGCATTGACGGGGGTCTGGGTCACTGTGGAGTTTAACAAAGCCCTGGAGCTGGGGTACAGGGTGGTTAAAATCACAGAAGACTGGCATTTTGATCAAAGTAACAACATGGTGTTTGTAGATCACATACACAAATTTCTAAACAAAAAACAGGAAGCATCGGGTTACCTCGCAGATGTCACCAATCAGGAGAGCAAGGACAGATACATCAGGGACTATCTCCGTCATCAGGGTATTCTGTTAGACACCAATAAAATACAAGAGAATCCACTCCGTCGCCGCGTCTCAAAACTGATTTTGAACTTGCTTTGGGGAAAATTTGCGCAGAGAGATAATCTGGTTCAGACCGTTGTGATCTCAGAACCTGAAGAGCTTTTCACCTACTTGTTTTCAGGTAAATACGAGGTGGAATACTTTAATGTTCTGGATGACGACAAAGCTTTGTTTAGGTGGAAATATAACGATCATTGCATCCAACCCCCTGGTAAAAATAATAACATCTTTATAGCCGCCTTTACCACACGCATCTGAAGCTGTACAGTTATCTGGAGAAACTGCAAGAGAGGGTTCTTTACATCGACACAGATAGTTTAATTTACATGGTAAAGAACAGTGAGAAGCCTCTGGAGTTGGGTAATTATCTGGGGGATTTGATGGATGAGTTGGACAGCAATACCATTCAGGAATTTCTATCCGCAGGTCCCAAGAGTTACACCTACCAAACAAGGAATAAAAAGAAGGTTGTCATGAAGGTCAAATGCTTCACACAAACCTGATCATGTTGCTAGCGTATCAATTTTGACAGCATCAGAGATTTGGTGGAGGATTACCTGACAAATTCAGGAGAGAGAGTGATTGAGACGCCGCAATACAGCATAGGACATGATAAAAGGGGGTTTGTATTGAGAAACTTGTCATTTCAGAAAAAAGTTCAGAGTTGTGTATGATAAAAGACGTCTCTTTAGGAACGGGACAACTCTGCCTTTTGGTTATTAGATTTTTTTGAGGAAAAAAAAATGTCACATCTTACCCGGATGGAGGAGATTGATTTTGACCCTAGGTTCACCTTTCCATTTTCATGTTTGGTAGTGGGACCGAGCGGTTGTGGCAAAACTTTGTTTCAAAGGTACTGGAAGACTGTGAATATATTGTAAACATTGTACCTGAAAACATTGTATGGATTTATACCTGTCATCAACCTATGTACAACAAACTGCAGAAGATGAATAAAAGAATAAAATTTGTTGAAGGACTCCCTGATTCTTTTAAACATGAAAACCTGTTCCCTCCCGATCAGAAACATTTGATTATTCTGGACGATGTTATTTTTCAAGCCTCCGACCATCCTGAAGTAGTAAGAATTTTTACTCAGTATCGGCATCATAGAAACATGAGCATCATGATGTTGACTCAAAATGTGTTCCACCAGGGTAAATACAGTCACACCATTAGTCTGAACAGCAATTATCTGGTGATGTTTAAAAACCCACGAGAAAAACTACAAATAGATATATTAGCTCGTCAAATCTTTCAATCACAAAAGGCCTTCTTCCTAGAGAGTTTTGAAGATGCCACCAGAGATCCCCACGGCTATTTAATAGTAGACCTCACACCCTCCTGTCCAGAACAATACAGGCTGAGGACGGGTATACTTCCTCACGAGAGGTTGACCGTCTATGTGCCCAAAACATCTGCCTAGTTTATCATGTCTGCGCGTATGAAGAAGCACGCAGTCTTACTCACGGCACTGTACCACGCCTTGCCCAAAAAGCACAGGGATATTCTCATCCACAGCTCTCTGGACTTTATTCAGACATTGTGTGAGATCGCTCTGAATCTTTTAAAAGGGAACATTCCATTGTCCGATTGTCAGTTCAAGAAACTAAAAAGGCGGAAAAAAATTATCAGACTGTTGGCTGATAATCCTGATAATAGCTTCGATCCAAGATGGCGCCCACAGCGGTCGACATGGTGCTTCGCTGCACTCTTTGTTTGTTTTTGTTTGTCAATTGTGTGTCTGCTTGCACTTATACCCGTGAAGAACTTTTAAATATCAGGACTTTGACCCCCACGGACCTCCTCCCAGTTTTTCTAGCCCCTGCCGCCGATCTGGTTTATTGTTTGGCTCGGAAAGTGAGACGGCGGAAGAGAGGAAGACGAGCGGGCGCTCTCGTACGACTTCGCAGGAGAGGCTCGCGAACGGCGCTGCCTGGCATATTTCTGTCCAATACCAACTCTCTCTCTAACAAGGTGGATGAACTGAGACTGCTGATGCGTTTTAAGGACCTCGCCTCCTCAGCTGTCCTCTGCTTTACTGAGACCTGGCTCCGGGAAAATATACCGGACAGCGCGCTGCGCCTCGACGGCTTTCAGCTCTTCCGTGCTGATCGTGACACAGAGCTTTCCGGCAAGACCACAGGAGGCGGTGTCTGCTTCTACATCAACTGTAGCTGGTGCTCTGATGTAACGGTAATTTCCAAACACTGTTCTCCTGCCTTGGAATTTCTTGTTATCAATTGCAAGCCCTTCTATTCCCCGCGGGAGTTTGCTTCTTTCATAATGATCGCTGTGTACACCCCTCCCGACGCGGACACGCGCGAAGCTCAGCGCGTGCTCGCGGATCACATTCAACACACAGAGCGGAGTTTTCCAGACTCGCTGATTATTGTGGCTGGCGACTTTAATCAGTGCAATCTGAGCCACGATCTCCCCCGCTACAAACAGTTTATTAAATGCCCCACCAGAGGATTAAACACACTGGATCACTGTTACACCACAGTGAAAGACGCATATCGCGCTGTCCCTCGAGCTGCGCTGGGATTATCTGATCACGTGATGGTTCACCTCATTCCCACATACAGACAGAGATTGAAGCTCACTAAACCTGTTGTGAGCACTACGAAGATACGGACCAGTGATGCTGAGGAGAAGCTGGAAACGTGCATGGAAATATCTGACTGGGGCATGCTTAAAGGAGCCACGCATGATCTGGATGAGTACACGGACACTGTGAACTCATATATCCACTTTTGTGAAGAGAACATTCTTCCATCACGCACCAGGGTGAGCTACTCTAATGACAAACCCTGGTTCACAGCTAAGCTCAGACAGATCAGGAAGGAGAAGGAAGCAGCGCTGAAAAGTGGAGACAGGGACTGCTACAGGGAGGTTAAATACCGGTTTAACAGAGAGCTGAAGAGGGCTAAATCTGTGTACTCAGAGAGACTCCAGCAGCAGTTCACTGCTAATGATTCGGCTTCCGTGTGGAGAGGACTGAGGCAAATCACCAACTATCGACCTAAAGCTCCTAAAGGTCAGGATGACAAAGCCCTTTGTCAGAGACTGTCCCAACACTATGCCCGTTTTGACACCTCGTCATCTGTGTCCAACTCCCCCCCTCCCTCCAGCTCCACAGCCTCCACATTCCCTACTTCATTTAAGGCACCCCCCCCTCCTCCCCCCCTCCCCTTATCATCAGTGAGCAGGATGTGCTCAAACAGTTCTCCAGACTGAACCCGCGCAAGGCCCCCGGCCCAGACGGCGTGTCTCCCTCCACCCTGAGACTCTGTGCGAAACAGCTGGCTCCTGTATTCACAGACATTTTTAACACCTCCCTTAAGTTATGCCACGTGCCATCCTGCCTCAAATCCTCCACCATCATCCCTGTCCCCAAGAAGCCACGGATCACTGGACTTAATGACTACAGACCTGTAGCGCTCACCTCTGTAGTCATGAAGTCCTTTGAGCGCCTGGTCCTGTCCCACCTCAAGTCCATCACCACCCCTCTCCTGGACCCGCTGCAGTTTGCCTACCGAGCCAACAGGTCTGCAGACGATGCAGTCAACCTGGCCCTCCACTCCATCCTGCAGCACCTGGACTCCCCGGGAACCTACGCCAGGATCCTGTTTGTGGACTTCAGCTCCGCATTCAACACCATCCGCCCCGCTCTGCTCCGGGACAAGCTGTCCCTGCTCAACGTGCCTGACTCCCTCTGCAGGTGGATCATCGACTTCCTGACGGACCGGAGGCAGCATGTGCGGCTGGGAAAGACTGTCTCAGACTATACTAGCATCAGCACCGGATCACCCCAGGGCTGTGTACTTTCCCCCCTACTCTTCTCCCTTTACACCAACTCCTGCACCTCCAGCCACCAGTCTGTCAAGTTGATCAAGTTTGCGGACGACACCACCCTCATCGGGCTCATCTCCAACGGCGACGAGTCCGCCTACAGGAGAGAGGTGGCCCAGCTGGCGTCCTGGTGCAGCAATAACAACCTGCAGCTGAACGCTCTGAAGACAGTGGAGATGATTGTAGACTTCAGGAAAGTCACTACTCCTCTGCCCCCCCTCACCCTCTCAGGCTCTCCCATCACCACTGCTGATTCCTTCCGCTTCCTAGGCACTACCATCACCAGGGACCTCAAATGGGAGCTGACCATCAGCTCACTCATCAAAAAAGCCCAGCAGAGGATGTTCTTCCTGCGGCAGCTGAGGAAGCTCAAGCTACCCACCAAGATGTTAGTGCAGTTCTACACAGCCATCATCGAGTCCATCCTCACCACCTCCATAACCGTGTGGTACGCAGGAGCCACTGCCAGGGACAGACTAAGGCTGCAGCGCGTCGTGCGCACTGCTGAGAAGGTGATCGGCTGCAAGCTCCCATCTCTCCAGGATCTGTACATCTCCAGGACCCGGAGGCGTGCTGGCCGGATCATAGCCGATCCCTCACACCCTGGTCACGTACTGTTTGCCCCCCTCCCCTCTGGTAGAAGACTTCGGTCCATCCAGACTAAAACCTCCCGTCACATGAACAGCTTCTTCCCCTCTGCCATTAGACTGCTGAACACTAAGTGACTCTCGTGCACCATGTACAGCAGCTCAACCAGACTCATGTCAATCATCACTGTTTTCTTCCTGCATTACCGACTGCACTATATAGTTCTCCACAGTATCTGCTGCTGGCTAATATATATTTTAACTGTTGACCAGTATCACTTAATCTTATCCTACACTTTATTACATGTATAGTTTATTTCTCTTATCTTATCATGTTTAATGTTGCAGCATTGTACCGAGACAAATTCCTAGTTTGTGTACTACATGAACAATGGCAATAAACCTGATTCTGATTCTGATTCTGATAAAAAAAACTAGTTTAAATCACAAACAACAGGTTCTGAAAAAACAGTCAGGCAGTTTTCTATTGCCTCTGCTATCCACTGTGGTGCCCATGATTGGGGATCTTATCGGTGGACTGGTGAGAAGAAATAAAAAAAAAAAGATGACTTTGAAGAAGGCGCTGAAGATGTTTCTGCGCACACCCCAATAGTTAAACCATGTGACTGAGCTGACAACCGTCAGAGAAAATGCAAAGAATGATTTGGAATCCAGAATGAGAGCTGTATTAAGGCAAGGACAGCTTCAGGAAGAAGATGGAGGACAAGCTGCAACAGAACGACATCGGTGGGGTCTGGAGAAACCTTAAAACCATCTCTGGGCTCCAGAATACCTCCTCCCAGGCCATGGGGGGCAGGGAGTGGGTGAACAATCTGAACCTGTTTTTTAATAGGTTTGACCAAACGCCCTCCTCCCCGACTGCACAACAACCACTGCTGCCTCTAAAGACATCGAGTCCTGCTGCCCACACCCCACTCCACCAACACCCCCCCACTCCCAACACACAGTCCCCCAACATGAACCCTCACTAAGACCCAGGTGAGGACGGAGCTGAGAAAGATCAAGGAGAGGAAGGCGTCGGGACCGGACGGCATCAGCGCAAAGCTCCTCAAGTCCTGTGCAGATCAGCTGTGTGGGATTGTGGAGTTCATCTTCAACCTGAGCCTGAAGCTGGGGAGGGTACCACAGTTGTGGAAAACATCTTGTGTGGTACCTGTACCAAAGACCTCCCGCCCCAAAGACCTGAACAGCTACAGACCAGTGGCCCTGACGTCCCACATGATGAAGACCCTGGAGAGACTTGCTCACCTCCGCCCCCTGGTGGGACCAGCGATGGATCCACTCCAGTTCGCCTACCAGCATGGCATTGGGGTGAAGGATGCAGTGATCTTCCTCCTTCACCGTTCTCTGTCCCACCTGGAGAAGCCCGGGAATGCAGTGAGGATCATGTTCTTTGACTTCTCCAGTGCTTTCAACACCATCCAACCGATGATCCTGAAGGACAAGCTGCTGTGTGCAGGGGTGGACCAGCACCTGTCATCATGGGTCCTGGACTACCTCACTAACCGGCCACAGTTTGTGAGAACCCGGGACTGTGTGTCCGACACGATCATCGGTAGCACGGGGGCCCCTCAGGGAACGGTTTTGGCTCCCTTCCTGTTCACCCTTTATACTGCGGGCTTCTCACACAACACAACACACTGCCATCTACAGAAGTTCTCTGACGACTCTGCGATCGTTGGCCTCATCTCCAACGGAGATGAAGCTGAGTACAGAGGACTTATCCAGGACTTCGTGGACTGGTGCCGTAGGAACTGCCTCCAGATCAACACGAGGAAAACTAAGGAGCTGGTGGTGGACTGCCGCAGGCATAGACAACCCCTCACAGCACCAGTAAACATACAGGGAACAGGCATCGAGATGGTGACATCCTACAAGTACCTGGGTGTTCATCTGAACAATAAACTAGACTGGTCACACAATACCGACGCACTCTACAAGAAGGGACAGCGCAGGCTGTTCCTACTGAGGAGACTCAGGTCTTTTGGTGTACAAGGGGCGCTGCTGAAGACATTCTACGACACGGTGGTGCCATCAGCCATCACTTTTGGAGTGGTCTGCTGGGGCAGTGGCATTACAGCAGCCGATAGGAAGAGACTGAACAAACTGATCAAGAAAGCTAGCTCTGTCCTGGGGAAGTGCCCTGACCTAGTGGAGGAGATAGGAGAGAGAAGGATGGTGGCTAAACTGTCATCTCTGCTGGAGTCCGAGTCCCACCCTATGCAGGACATACTGAACGCACTGAGGAGCTCATTTAGCAGCAGACTACATCATCCTAGGTGCGCAACCGAGAGGTTTCGCAGGTCCTTCCTACCTACGGCTGTCAGACTGTATAACCTAAGCAGGGCTGCTCGCAGAGATAGCAAAAAAACGTGACGACCTAATAGTATTGAATGCAAAAGGCGCAATAGACTTACACAATGGTCCCCTTCAGTATATACAACTAGGACACTATCGGTCACTATGGAGGGTGACAATATGTATGGGTACATATTCATACTATGTAGGATAACTAAGTAGACAGTTATGCTGTTTATTCCATCTAGCTACAATGCTCCGCACTTTGTATATATATTTATTTATTTATGTGTATGTATGTATATCCACTGCTCTTATTTATATCTTCCGTATCTTCTTAATTATTGCTCTGAGTGTTGCTATCCCTGAGCTGTTGCAATCTTGGAATTTCCCCATTGTGGGACTAATAAAGGCTTATCTTATCTTATCTTATTAAATGAACTGGGATTTAGTGCTTATGAAAAAATTAAAAGTACGACGCTTTACTGCAGAGATACCTCACGCTTGTGAAACAGGATCATAACGAGCGACGGCGGGTAACGCTGACTCTGCAGCGGGAGCCTGACCACCTATCCCTATCAGGTGTTGGTGGGGCTGGTGAGAGCGAGCCTGCTCGTGCCTCATCTCCCCACGGTACCTGTGAATTATCCTCCACGAGTGCTCCCGCATCATCCCGCAGCAAGCGTGACGGTTTAGATTTTGACGTTACAGTTGAAGGGGTTCTGCAAAACCTCCCCATGCGTGATTGTAAGAATGTCGAATACATCCTCAGGAAATTGCCCCAGAGTTATGGGGGGTGGAATTCAAAGGGAGAATTTGTTTACAAGGGCGAGGCGTTGAAAGAGTCTCATATGATTGATTTATTCAAACACCTCTCACTCCCTTATAAAAAACACCAACCCCCGGTGCCTGTGGGGTGGTCAGAACTCAGTATACCTTTATCGGCTGTGAGCAACCCACAAGCGAGCGATCAGTATCAACTTCTTAAGATGAATGCGAGCAACACCGCCAATGTGGGTTTTGAAAAACCTTGAGACGTACACCGTACCAGAGAGAAAAAAAAGGAAATTTCTGCTGTCCCCAACCTGGATCACGCCCCGTGAGAAAGAAGAGTCTGAATGTGAGACTACAACGCAGAGAAATAGGAGACAAAAGAAACTCTTCCCTCGATGGACCACACCTTAAGAAGAGAAATTTGAGATTAGATATAATTGTAAACCACACATCTTTTCTTTTAACAATAAAACGTTTATTAATCATACTTATATCATACACTCTTTATCCTAAGTTTCTACACAAGACAGTTTTTAAACAGTTGTAAAGAACAACACCCCTGTTTATGGGGTGCACTGATTTTATTTTTGGTACAATCTTGATATTTTCTCATAAAAATTGTACACCACCAGGTCATTTTTCATCACATCTTCATCGTACAATAACAGTACATGTTCAAAAGATAATCTGCAGGTCCGATGTGCGAGGTAATAAATGCAGTGTTGACTGCAAGTCGTTGATAGTTGATGCTGTAACTGGGCGTTATGGTACTTGATGTTTTGTGAATGCTTCTCCAGGAACTTTAAGACACTGTTGGAATAGTAAAAAAAATCGGGCGGAAGCCCATAAGAATCAAAAAAGGTGGCTTCACCATCCTTTTCCAGGGTGATAGCTAACCAGTGCTCTCCGGATATGTGTGCGGGGTGTGTGTTGATGACGAAGTAGGCAGGGGGTCTAAAGGCAGAGGTCAACAACGGCAGCTGGTCAGAGGGCCACACCTCACAAAACACATCCCCCAGCAGACGATGCAGAAGACTCTCCAGCTGAATATTATTCATGTTCCTCATAATAGTCCACCAGCACTTCTCTTTTAGAGTTAATTTCCAGAATAGAATCGTTACAGGCAAAGACTATCAGCATCGTGGTGTGGGGCAGAGCTGTTCTAAATCTCATCTCCAGTCTTAAATTACTGTTTGAGAGGGTGGATAGGGCATCGTTCTAATTCCCCGGGGCGAGATTAAACGCAAACAGGGTGTACCCGTTGTTAAATTCCTCTCTGTCGATACTGAGAGGTAAATCTTTAAGATGTCTTCCCGTTGCCAGGAACATGTTGTAAAATTCCCTAACAGACAGTTGGTTATTAATCTGAGGTTGGAAAGCATTGGTGGGGATCTGTCAACCGTCATGACAGAGAGCCAGATAGTCCACATCGTTGTGAATAAAATTGAAAGGTGGCAGGTCTCTTCTCCCAGTGAAAGCCTCGTGATGCACCATACCCAGAACCATGTATTTGGGGATGGCCCCCAGAAACAGATTCTCCTGGTTGCATATCCTAGAATTTTGTGGGATAGAGTATGTTTTTACATTGATGCGTGAGAGAGGGTAGAGTGCATTGCCTTTCATTAGGGCCGCGGCGCGGCCTAATCTGACCATGGGGGACATGGACAGTTTTTTAACAAATAGAGAGGCCCCCGATATTTTCAAACACAAAGTGGAATCATGGGTTCCTGTGAGACAGAAAGCGTCATTGGCAGAGGCTAGTTTGATTCTCAAATCGACAGAGTTCAGCAAGAGCCTCTAGCAAAAAAATATGTCCCCATGAAGAGGACCGAGCTGGTGCACTTCACGAGAATTGGCAGTGAAACGGGCTCTTTTATTTAACCCCACATTAGGGCCATCTGTGGTCTCGATAGAGTTTACAGCTCTGCCCGTATCTTTGTAAAAAAGACCGGCACTAAATTGGCTCTTGAGAAAGTCATCGGAATAGTTCAGTATCGTCTCAATTAAGGCTCAGTAGGGATATGTGGCACTAGATTGGGAAATCAACCTATCTGCCAAAAAAACCCTTTGCTTAAAATATATCCGAGCTCCGAGTTCCGGACTTCCTCGTCACTCGCTTACTTTTCCCAACTGATTTTCTATTTTTAGGACCGGAGCGTTTATGGGAAAGTGATGAGACATGCTCGCTGGGGGGTCGCTTCCTCGATCTGCGTGACACGGTCATAATACCTCCCGAGCCCTCTTGTCTCGGGTCTTTGTTCATCATTTTTCCCACCACTTGGTTAAACATGTCCGATGCAATGTCACTGGCGGCTGTTTTAAGATGAGGTTTTGCAATGGTAAAACCCTTCTTCCCCAGAAGGTCTACAAAACAGAACAGTCTTGAAAACAGTGAGCCGACACCACGTCCGTACATGACAGGTGCTCCATAAAACCCCGGTAAAGCATCCCCTACTTGATTCTCATAATAATGTACAAAACGATGGGGATCCTCCTTCAGACCTGCAAGAGTCATTTTTTTTGTTGTTGTTGTTGAGACGTTGTAGTGTTGTAACTTTGTGCGTCCAATTACACGCCGATACCTGCTGTGCAGTGGCGGTTGTAGACCGAATGATGCGCGTGTGTGTTGACGGATGAGTTATAAACGTTGTTTATTCAAGGTTTAGGTCTAAAGTGAAGCATCACAATAGTCTTCCAGTAGGTAAATTCCACGGGTTTGTTTTGATCTGTTTTTATCTCCACGTGGATGGTTTCAATGTGCTGTTTTGCTACAGGTAAATAAAAAAGTGGATTCAAATGCTTTGTTATAAAGTCACCGTACGTTCCTTCAATATTCATAGTTCTCAGGAGCGGTGCATAAGAGTCCCCCACTAACTGTGGACGTACCACGTCACTGTAACAGTACATGTGATAAAATCAGGCCTTCAAATCGGCAGGATAGGGCACCGACTTCCGATCAAACTTGAACCATTCTCCCGGTTCGACACCCAGCATGTAAGCCGCTGACGCATCAAAGCGTATGTGAGTTTGACCTCCGCTCCGGAAACCCACTCTTTTCTGAATGTTACCGTAGACCATAAAAATATCAGAATTAATTTTTCTAAAGAACCCTCCAGCTCCACCCTGAACTGATTTATATCGCTATAATAACCACCTTTAATCCTTTGATAATGCACTTTAGTCTCTGTTTCTGGTTCTTGCGGTTTTGCTCTCCAATAAAAGTAGGCATCTTTTTGAGCTAGGTTATACCAAGTGTGTGGGTATGAAATTTCTGTCTAAGCAACTTCCCACGGTCCTTCTAAATTGATATGTTGTGCTAAATCCATGCGAAAACTGGAACTTGTCTTTAAAAACATCAAAACTGGCATTGGAAGGTATGGTGATGAAAAACCCCTCATCTTTAGATCCATACATGATGGAATGACTGTAAGCACTGTCGTCGGTGGTGTGTGCGAATGTCTATATGTTTTTTTTAAATCAAAGACCTTGACCCAACTGTTAAATTTCTCAGGCCAATTTTTCCACCGGCGCAGCACCTGCTTTTCACCTTTGACGGTATGTTGTGTTAGAATCTTCTCCACACGATAGACTCTGTCATTACCCAGCGTTATTTTTTGTAACTCCCCCTCATAAAACAAACCTTGAATCGGTTCTCCATCATAATCTTTCAGTTTGTAGACAGGGAAACACTCCCCTCAACTTTGATATCCTAACAGACTCTCCCTTTTTAAAATTCATCTTTAATTCGCCGCTCCTTTGAGCTTGGGGTGTATACTACAGGTTTTGAAACACTTGGCTCGTGTTCTCCGCGGTCACCTGCATAGGTTCCATTTTAATACTCCTGTGATAATCTCGATTGTAGCCTCTGACCAAGTCTTGTAAGATGTCGAGATACCGCAGTGTGTTGTTGGCTGTAAAATACCTCCACATTCTGCTTTTTAACGTATGATTAAACCTTTCGATCACAGAGGCCTTGAGATCGCTGGCCGTGGAAAAATGTGTTATACCATGTTTTTTCATTAAAGCCTCAAAACTTTTGTTGAAAAATTATTTTCCCGCATTGGTTTGTAGTTTGATGGGTGTTTGACTTTCTTCAGAAATGGATCCAAGGGCCAGTACCACCTCAGCGGCTGTCTTTCTCTTCAGAGCCCGTACATATGCCTTCTTAGAAAATGCATCTATAAATGTTAATAAATAATTGTATCCATCGTTATATTCAGCTAAAGCCTGCATTGTCATATTCACTGTGTAACTACGCAGCGAACATAGGAAATAGCAACGAGCCCAAAACGCAGAGTAAGTAATGTGTTTATTTACAATGGGTGTATGTATAGAAAGTCCAAATACAGTCACAGCACAAAGGAAAGACACCCGGCTACAAACTTGATTGATCTATGGGAATGCCTAACGCGCTCCAATTAAGCAGGAGCGGAGAAAAAGGCACAGGGAAAGACTTACTACAGTATCGGAGCGGAAAGGCTCTGAGCGAACAACACAATTCAGTCCAGGGGTAAACCAGCAGAAGCAAGTCCAGATGTCCAAAGTTGACATTGCAAAGTTGCCGCACCGGCTGGTGGTACTGCCCTGCTATTTGTACAAAGCCCTAATGACTGCAAGTAGACCAACCGTGTGGCAACAAGTGCGTGACTGATAGGACTATGTGTGTGGGCGTGAGTGTGAATGTGAGTGTGTGTGTGTATGTGTACGTGTGTACATAAGTGTGTGTGCGTGCATGAGTGTGTGAGTGTGTATGTGGTGAACCATACAGCTGGTGGATGCCTGGTGAGGAGGAGATGTGGCTGTGGGACTGGCAGAGAACAAGGCTCAATCCACCAGCTGAAATTAATAAGCAATAATTAAACCCAACAGCCATGCTCTGGGTGATGACCCCGAACATGACATGCATATCGCATAGATCAGCTTGAAACTGGTTTAATGGTCATGGGACAAAAACTTTGTCTCTAGGGAAATGTACTCTGGCAGGTTTGTGTAAAGTGTAAGCATCCTGTTCGGATAAAAACTTTTTGATGCTTTCAACCCCGACCTTCTCTCCCGTTTCATCTTGCACGCCCCTGGGGAGTCCTTCTACACTTCCAAAGCTACCTGGGTGTGCGGGGTTGTAATGCACCATTTTCATGAAGCGTGTCGCAGACATAATGAAACCAGGATGAGAAAAAAAGACTGGACAGAGGTTCTTTAATCACCTTCTTTTAATTAAACGTCTTTATACCAGCGTTACAACGTAGTGATGAATGTGTGAAAAACACTTTTGATCAAAGATTTAAAAAATAACCAGGAAGGGAAAAACAATTCCTTAAAAATAACCTAAAACTAAACTCTAGCCCTACAAAATGAAACAGAAGCTTAGCACCCACCATTTATAATAGATAAAATTTGAGCTAGGACAGAATGATCTACAGTACTACGAATGACATCATGTATTTTCAGGAGTTCACCAAAGACGTTGATAGGGTGTCTGGCTTGCAAAAGTTCTGCGGTAACATCAGCAAACAAAGCGTAGAATGTGAGTAAATGACTAGGTCCAAGAGGGTGATTTCCCATTCCTTTAATGATCTCTCTAAAACTGTGGGAGAAGTTGGAGTTGCACTCAGTCACACAGACCCGTACCAGTCTTTTCCACGGTGTATCGACGGATAGAGTCCGTACTTCTTCTAGCAGGTTCTCCAGTCTCTCAAACTCCACATCGCCCCTTACACCTGTTACATTTTTGTTTACTCTGCTATCAATCAGGTTCAGGTTCAGGTTCAGGTTACTTTATTTGTACCCGTAGGTAGATTTGTTTTGCAGTCTGGTGACATCCATATTTACAAGCCACAATTACATTCAACATAAACACAAACACAGGCACACATGAAGCTGACTATAAACATGATAAGAATACTCAAGGTTCCATCAATCAGGGTATAAAGACAAACAGATGAGAGAAAAACCAGAGATAAGAGAGAAGGGTCATATTAAAAAGTTAAAGACTAGTCAAAGAGGTTAAAAACTCAATGGTCTAAAACCCAATAAAAGATTTAGAACCCAAATAAAATCCTACAAAAATAAGTAAATATAAAATGGAGTTAATAAATAGGTACCTAAATTATGTGCAACATATTGTTACAACTTGTTCAACTCTTTGACAGCAGCAGGAACAAAGCTGTTTTTGTAGCGCTGGGTTTTGCTTTTTGGGACAGCAAACCTCCGTCTTGAGGGAAGAAGCTGAAAGTTGCAGTGCAAAGGGTGGGAGTCATCATTTAAAATGGAGGTAGCCATCCTCTGTACTTGTCTGGTGTACAGGGATGTCAGGCTCAGCTGTGACTCACCAAGCAAACGACTGGACCATCTAACTACCTGATCCAAGGATTTCCTCTGTTTCAGTTTTATCTGACCAAACCATGATACTAAAGAAAAGGGTAAAAAACAGATTCAATAAAAGCCCGATAAAACATTGTCATTATGGTTCTGTCAATTTGGAAGCGTGCAAGTTTCCTCAAGCAATGCAAATGTTGCTGACCCTTTTTGCACACCCTTTCACAGTTCTCTTCAAAATCTTCAAAAATCAATGACACAATACAAGAGATTTACTAAGTAAAGAGAGTTAAGATGGGTCTCAAACTTGCTCCAAAGTTTCTCGATGAAACCCCCCATTCTCCCCATTTTTCTTTTAGATGTCCCAAAACAAAGGATTCAGCCACAGCTCTGTGGCTTTCTGGAGATGCAGAATCAGAATCAGA
The DNA here is from genome assembly GCA_020510985.1 of Pholidichthys leucotaenia. Classification (NCBI taxonomy): domain Eukaryota; kingdom Metazoa; phylum Chordata; class Actinopteri; order Cichliformes; family Pholidichthyidae; genus Pholidichthys; species Pholidichthys leucotaenia. Next base: position 374,096,421 of record CM035837.1, read on the forward strand.
ATCAGAAAAAGATTTATTGCCAAGTACATTAACAGATCACTGATAACATACGAGAGAATTTGACTTGACACAGTAATGAACCTGCATTTCCGTGCCGCGGCGCATCTGCAACGCGCCTATCAGCAGGAGGGTACAGGTCGCATAAAGATGATACAATAGGAAGGAGCAAAAAAATCATTGATTCAAAATACTGGTTACATACTTAATCAATATTAAGAGTTCAAGGAAAAAAAAAAGCTCATGCACCGGGTTGATCTTATTTTTTCCAACCAGTTTCTTGTACATATCATGGATGGGCTTGTGGATGACGTTGGTCGATTGTAGCTCCAACAGAAAAGTCTGGGCTGTAGTTTTGATTCGTTGATCATCAACCTGAATGTTGTGGAGTTGTAAGAGGTGTTGGATGGCTGGAATAAACTCCGATGTGTAGAGTCTCCCCACCAGCCAGTAAAAGTGTTCCTGGTAGAAACCCTTGGTGATCACATCCAAGCATTGATGCTGTCTCTGACTGGGGTGATTAATACAACATCCCAGACATTTCTCATGCTGGTACTCCTCCAGAGTTTTGCCGAGCAGATGGAACACGGCTGATTTTACAACTCTGAAGAACACGTCGCTCATCTATCCATCAGGTTGGTCTTCTGCTGATGTTACCAGTGTTGTTAGTGAAATGGGATTCAGTAATGTAGGTGAAGGGTGTGGGATCAGACACTCCCTACAGTCACACTCGATGTCTGTGGAACTCAGGGTTTCAGGATGGTCAATATCATCGGTGTCCGGTTCCAGAGCCTGAGAGAGGGAGATATCCGCGCTGACCAGGTCCTGAGCCAGTGTATTTGGACGATCTATGGGTCGTAGAGGGTATCGGCTCTCCGGGATCTCCACGGACAGTGGGGGATCCGGGGTCTCTGTGCATTGCATGAGTCCCAGGACCTCTAGGGTCTGTTCGGGCTGTAGGATCTCTGGAGTCTACAAGGACTGTTGAGATTGTGAGATTGGAGTGAGCCGTTTCTCCGTTGGTTTGATGTCCGAGGTTTTAATTTTGGAATGAGGACCCCAAAACTTTGAAGGATCCCGACCTGACTTCACAGAGGTAAGTGCAATACATCTGGTGGTGTAGTTTCTCTTTGGATTGCTTATGGTTTTACCGGTGGTGGTCGATGTCTGCCACGGAGGCTGTGCTTTTAAAGCATGTAGGGATGAGGGAAATGTACTCCTCTGTGTGTGTGTGTGTGTGTGTGTGTGTGTGTGTTTTAGCGCCTTCCCGTTCACCCTGACTTGTTCAGCTGGAAATGGGAAAAAGAGCTTGGGAAATATAATTATCATTCCATTCCCACACTAATCCCATAGAAAATGAATTCGTTAGACGAGTCAGGTTTTGGGTCAGGTTAGGTCATTTTTAATCCATATATAATTAACATTCCATTCCCACACTAATCCCATAGGTCAAAGATCCTTTTTAATCCATATATAGTTGACATTCGATTCCCACACTAATCCCCATGGAATTAGAGATAATCCCCATTTAATTACATAGGTCAGGTCAGGGTCAGGTCAGGGGGTGTGTCGGATCAAAGGTCACCTGTCAAAACAAAGTTTGATAAGAGGTACCCCCTTCCCTCTCTATTACATGTCCTCCTTGGCAAAGGTAACTTTTTTTTTTTTTTTTTAAATATGCAGTGTAGACTTTGTAGATTTAGTTTGGGCAATGAGACTGAGATACTCTGGCCTCTGACTCCACCTTTTTTCTGACTTATTTTTTTTTTTTTAGATCATTCTTAAAAACTTATTTTTTTTAAATGATCTGAGTAATCTGATGTGCAGAAAGGGCATGTGTGCCATCCTTATCTTGTGCCTTACTACGCCTTTACCTAGAAGTCCCAGACATTAGCCCTCTTGTGGCCACTTGGTGGTCCCCCTATGGGTTTTCTAGCCAAAAAGGCCAAATGGCCCCTCTCTGGGACTTCTAGTGCATTCAGCTTAACACCTTTTGAAAGTGACATATACTGTAAATTTTACTAGGAACCAAAGTCAACCAAAAAACTTTTTGAAAAATTATTATTCGTAGATTGTGAAGGACAGGATTGAAACAGGGATTTTGTTGGGATTTTAATCAGTGCTAATTGTAGCAATTTACTTTAAGCTACCATACATATGCTTTCATTTCTAAATAACTTTTCTCTTGCTCAATGATTGGAGGTATTCTTTCAAAAAACACTGTCTGCAGAAACAATATGAAAAGAATGTATTCAGGCAGAAACTGCAACAGGTAATTTCTCACAAGTTTCCTTGATTGTTCTGTGTTGGTTTTGATCATCAGAGGGTTTAAATTCTCCCTCCTACTCCACTGGTTAAATAGACGTGACAGCTCTGGTGGTATGAGTAATGCGTTTACAAACACAAAGCTGCTATCCTTTCATCATGCCTAATACACTGACAATTTGAATGTTTGTTCTCCTCTGATTATTCCATTTACCACCTCACTATACTGGATAATCCACTTGCATACATCAGACAGGGACCAGCAGCAGAAAGGTTTAGTGTGGTTGCACATTGTTCTCACTTGGAAGGCGTCTAACTGCTCCTGTTTACTGGGTAGGAACTAAGCAGAATAGGGGTTATTATATCAGCAGTCTAACACATTTTCACATATTGAAAGTTGGACCAGATCATCATCAGTTCAGTTCATGTTATGCTAGGTTCAGGATAGGTTAAAAAAATAACTGATTGGTGTAACGTACTGCATGCCCAAATAGATGGCACACTTTCCCTATCCACAACAAACTTGTCCATCATTTTCTTGGTTTGAAAAGACTCCTTTGACTGTGATCTAATGCTATCAATCTCAAGCAGTACTTTTGAAATTTAATGACATACTGTTGTCTGCATGTTGGGGACAAAAGGATGCCTGACGGGTACCCAGAATGTCATAGTGTGGCTCTTGACCTAATGTTCCTGTGTGACAAATTAGTCAAAGATGAAGGTCTTGTATCGGGTGAAAGGAAACACCTTTGGCATTATGAAAAAAAAAAAAAAACAGGCCAACAAAGGTTTTTTAACTAGAACTTTCTATTACATTAACACTGGAGTTAAATTTGAACTATATCAGTGCTGTACTAAAAGATGCCCTTGTAGGTTTTGAGGATGAATGGAAATGGGCTTTGAATAATATCCTGTGCTGGAAATAAAAAGTTAAATTAACGGGAAAGAAATTCTGAAAATGAAATGCTATTGCACTACTGGAGTTTTTGCTATGCAACTGAACAGTTTATTCTCAGTCTGTCTGTCATATACGTAGGCTTCTTTCTCAGTTTAAAGAAGGGTGTCGTGTCAGGTTCACCTCAAAATTTAAAAAAATTAATTCAGCAGAAAACTCCATATTCAGTGGCTTACTGGATTCCTGTCAGACAACCCAACTCTGTAATGATTTATTACAGCAAATACATTTACAGATAAACAATATTTTGAATTGGATGCTCCAGCTCATCACTGTCGCAGTTAAGATGCATGCAGTAGTTTTGAAAAGATGTTTTAATACAGTTTTTTTTTTTTTTTAACCTTTTCTGAGCCAAGGAACCCTTCTTACATTGAAAAAAAAAAAAAAAATTCTCAGGGAACCTCACCAAGCAAAAATATTACAAAATGACACATTGTGGCCTATTACAGTATGTGTAATGACAATTTAGTCTTGTAATTAGTTTATACCTGCTAAATGTGAAATTGAGCCTGTTTAGATGAACACAAAGCTGATATCCTGGCAGGAACATGTTAGGGTTGGCACTTTCCACACGTTTTTGCCAGAGATGTACCTTTGAACAGAATCTCATTTTATCTGTGTTTGTGAGCAGGTTTTCATATTTGCCTTGCATTCGTGTGCTCAGTTCATGCAGATGCTGAAATATATCTGTCAAGCATGCCAGTCTTGCACACCACTCATCACTCGCAAGCAGGTTTGTGTCATCGCACTTCTCATCAGTCAAAAATACTTTTATTTTCTCATGGAGCTGATACACACGGGCAACCATCAGACTTCAGGATGGAGCAATAAGGTTTTATGCTCCGCTCCCATTTCCTCACATAAAGATGCAAATTATGTGGCTTTTCAGAGGTCTTGTCTTGAGAAAGTTTACCATCTGCACAACATCATTCAACACAGAAGCTAGGTCTGGTGGTCAAGTCTTGGCATTGACCGCCTGGTGATGCAAAAAGCAGTGCATAACAACAATGTCACTATTTCACTCTGCTAACGATTTGGTTTGGTGCACCTGACCATGGCGGCTGCTCCATCAGTACAGGGTCCAGTTCAGAGTCTGAATCTTTCCTCTATTTATCCATCACTGTTTTTCATCTAGTCACATGACCTCTAGCATGTCTGGAAAAAGGTCATTAAGCTCTGTAAAATACATGTAGAAGAAGAAAAGAAGAAGATGGCAGTAGCCATTATTGTATTCATAGTGCCACCTACTGACATGGAAGAGCCACTACAGGCACCCATGTACAACAACGGCAAATTATTTGCAAATTTTTTGACCAATTAAGAAGTGAAATTAGGCAATTTTTTAATGACCTCCTGGGGTCTGAGGACCCCTTCTTGAAAAACAAGGCTCTAATATACAGTATATAACCACTATAACAGGGGTCACCAACTAAAACTGCAAGAGGTCCAATAAGTCTGTCCTCCTCCCCAGCTGAGGTCTGAACTAGGTGTGGGAATCTTAAGGCACCTCATGATTTGATGATGATTCAGTGTTACAATTTGATTCCAAAACGATTCTTGACGCATCTTTTTTTCTCTTCCGGATTTTTCCCTCCCACTGTGTGACAACTTAATACTTTTAAAGAAAAATATTTGCAATGGCCTATGAATTTATTTCTAATATATTTTAATAAAACAAATGGAAAAGAAATGTGCAAGTTACATGGACAAATTTATCTCACAATGTGCTTTTAAGAACTGCCATCCTTTCATGCATCTTTCAGAAGACTATAGCTGTCTCCAGGCGGTGCAATATCATTTAACCTGCTTTCACACATTATTTTATTAAGCTCATGTTTTAGCTGCTTTTAGTTCTATATATTTTTTTAACAAAAAAAATATCAAATTAATTTTTTGCTTAATTTCAAACAAAACCCATCCATCCATCCATCCATCCATCCATCTTCTACCACTTAATCCTTTTCGGATCGCGGGGGGGCTAGAGCCTATCCCAGCATCCTTGGGCGAGAGGCAGGGTACATCCTGGACAGATCGCCAGTCTATCACAGTTCAAATAAAATGTAATATAAAATTTTATAATACAGGAGAACACATAGGTGCAGATTTACTAAGGCAGCCTAAATTAGCGAGTGCGCAATTTAGACAGAGCGCCTTAGGCCAATTGGCCAATTGGCCTAAGGCCAAGTGGCCAATTTTTGCCAGTGATCTACTAACAACACGCAAAATTATGAACACAGGCGCAGACACTTCATTTCAGTAATGACCACCCATCCACCAAGAGCACCGCAAAATTGTGCACAGGCACACCTGAGGAAGAGGGTCATTAACACAGGCACAGCCAGTTCAGAGGAGCATAATATAAAGCTTTTTTTTAAGCTTTTGCTTAAGTGCAAACCCCAATAAAATAGTTTATTTTTGTTTGTCATAGTTCAAAATTTAGATTTTCATTTAACATGGCAGACTCTTTTGTTTAATATGTATAAATGAAGCATTTGTATCTAATTTAAAAAAGGACTACTCATGAATAAATTGATTATTTAACCAACATGTTTATTTTAATAACACTAGAACCATCAATATGGTCTGATGGAGACTCTGGGGTTTTATTATGTGAATAACTTTGTTTTAACAAAATCTACAAGTCTTCCAGTTTACAACTTTTATAAATGTCATTGAGTTACGGTGTTGCAATTTTAGGGGACATTTCTATGGATCTATACACTCTTTTTGTTAATAATCTAATTGTTGTTTTCCTCCTATATTGTGTATCCTGAACTGGGAGAGAGAAATAGCGAGAAGAGGGAACTGAATTACCGTGTTAGGCACAGCAAAAAGAAATACTGTAAATGTAGAAATATAGATAGAGAAAAAAAATGAAAAAAATTGACAATGTGGAAGATTTTGCTTCAAGAGCAACCTACAGGCTTTAGTTCATTTCAATTGAACTCGAGTTCGTTTTCTCCGTTAGTGCGATTTGTTTTGTCTGGTGAAAACACGGTAATCGCACTCAGGTGCACACCAAACCAACTGTACTGAGATTATTTTCTCCCCAGAAATGCATAAATACACAGTAGTCATCCTACTTCCTGTATTTACCTTTCCTGTTTTTGTGGCAAAAAAATCCGACCAATAAGAGCAGAGAATGTTCTGATGTAAGTCTCGTGGGATTTAATGTGATGCAGTTTGGTCTGCTTGAATTTTTGCCTGTGTGAAAGTGGACTGAACCAAGGAGAAAATGGTACAAAGTAACAAACTTATCAACTGATTTGGACCAAAGTAAATGAATTTAGGTATGAAAACACTCTAAGTCTAACCTCCGCAGAAAAGCGAAAAAAAAGTCACTATCAGCTGACACCATCTGTATGTCCACTGCAGGTAGGAAGGGCTCTTATATCCTATTTTATGGACGCAAATTCATGTAGTAGGCTATATACAGTATAAACAAATGAAATTAAAAAAAAAAACTGCCAGCTGATGTCCAGTTCAGCATAACACCGATCTCTGTGAGACGTTGATATTCATATAATCTGTTCTTCTGCCATGCCAAATAAAGTCCCGCACAGAGAGAAGCTTTTGTGTCTTCGGCCACACGCCCTCGGTTCTCGCCGGTGTCTTGGCACCAACGATTGCGGTCATGTCAGGCACAAATGAATGCTTTTTTTGGGCGTTAAATCCTGGCGCATTTAGCAGGAGACTGACAACTGGAAACCTTAGTAAATCACCTTGCACCAGTCATTTAAATACTCTCCTCCCTCAAATTTGTGCAAAATTAACACAGTCCATGCCTTTCTACCACTAATTTTGCCCTGTGTCCTTTAATAAATCTCAATAGTTTTTTAACGCCAAAACAAGGTTTTGGGATGGCGTAGCACGTTAGTAAATCTGCCCCTAAATATGCTTGTTGACACCAAATAAATAGCTATGAAATTCTAAAATCTACAACTAAAATTATAAAAATGTAAAGTTTTACAGGAGAACATAAACCAAACAGCACTGCATTTAAAAAACATTAATGTGTGTGTGTGTGTATATATATGTGTGTGTATATATATGTGTGTGTATATATATATATATATATATATATATATATATATATATACTGTATATATATATATATATATATATATATAAACATTTTACAAAATGTCCACCTCTATACTATATTTTTAGCCTCAAAAGACTGACAAAAAATACAATTCCATACTACAGAATCCCTCGGATATTTTTCTTTTTTAATTTCCACAGTAAACTCTATTCCAGCATGGATGGAGCTATAATTTCATGGGTACAGGGAGGTGGAGGTGGAACTTTTAATGTTCAGTAACACACAGAGCTTTTATGGAGTTTTACCTGATATCAGAGGCTATGAAAAGGACCTCCAGTGTCATGCTGGCCCAACAGGATTGCAGTCCCGGAGGAACCAACGTCACCCCTGCGTTGCAGCATGGACCACTCTCAGCAGATTTGGAGACAGAAACGCCATGGTAAATCCATTCAGTTTCACAACAGTGCTTCATTCCATGGGTACAGACTAGGAACGAAGCGTGTCTATCCAGGTGGATATCCTGGCCTTGTGTGTGTGTGTGTGACACCCACAGCGAACCATGATTTTGTGACCCACTGCATACTCTGTGGAGTGGTCGGATCCACAGTCTCTGCAGAGAGCGGAGACTAGTGGAGTCTGCACAAGTCTGTGAGGAGCGCCCAATGGCTCGTTCCACAAACTACCCGGTTGGCTGCTGATGACGTTTTTCAGTTCTGCTTTTTTCTTTCAGCCAAAACAAAACAGTCTCCTTTTTTCCCAAATTGTATGAAAAAGCTTTGGGGTCTGGACGGAGGACTCTCGGGGTCTGGATCCGGACCAAAGTCCGCCAGTTGGTGACCTGTGCGCTATAACATTACAACACACAAAATTAACTGGAGAAAGACACTTAAATTGACACACACCATGAAATGATATTCTGCTTAAATTGTACCTCATTAGAAAATTTGTAAATATTAAAACATATTAAATAATTGCCTGCAGTGTAGTTGCTGGTGCTGTTAAGGTTATTTATTTATTTTTTTATTTTGTGTACTTTATTGATCCCCAGAGGGGAAATTCAAGGCATTCACCTGGATGGATGAAGCAGCTACGGTACGGCGCCATCCCTTCACCATTCATACCTAGGGCCACTTTAGAGTCTCCAATTAACCTAACCTGCATGTTTTTGGCCTGTGGGAGGAAACCGGAGAAATCCCGGAGTAAACCCATGCAGACACGGGGAGAACATGCAAACTCCACACAGATCACTGTTGGTCAGGGGGTGGGATCGAACCCGGGATCTCATGGTGAAGGGTGAGTTGCTGTGCTGCCACAGTGCTAACCACTGCGCCATCACACCGCCAAGGTTGGTGGGGAAAAAAAGATTTTGCCTTTACAGGCTGCTAGTCCCAACTCTTAAACTCAAATGTAACCTCTAAGTAAAGTAAGCTTGAAAAGATGACATTAATTCCAACAGACAAATTAGGCATGTTACCAGATTTAACTGGCGAGAAGACATAACTTTGTGACATCTTGAATTTCTCGTATTTATACAGTGTTTCAATCTGCATCCTTCTACCCATACTGGCTTAATAACACATAACGAAAATACATACTGTATATAATCACCATCTGGGCATTTTCTCGCTGTGAGAGTTTTTATTTTAATGCAAAGGGTGGGTTATTGGTTGTTTTAATGCATGCACATTCTATTACATGGGTTTCTTTTTTTAAAAAAACCACTCAGTTTAATCTGTTCATTTCGTCTTTCTAGGCTTGCAACTAATATTTTTTTCCAGTAATAATTACTCCCTTATGTAGTTTTTGCTAATGGTTAAATTTAATTCTGTCAATGAGTGTCAGTGAGTCTGGCAAATGATTAAAAAGCTAATTAACTTCTTTTCTGCACAGTTTTGTTCTCTGAAAGATAATGATACGTACAAAAAGTGGCATTAAAAAACTAACTTAAAGCTGTGATTCAGGCTCATAAAAGGGAATTGAGGACTGTTAAGGATGCAAAGATTTTCCTGGTCAAACATTAATTAATAAAAGCATCAAATATAATGTGTATGACTTTCAAACCAATTTCACATGTACAGTGGTGTCCTGATTTCTCATTTTTTTGTATGTTTGTCACACTTAAATATTTCAGATCATCAAACAAATTTAAATATTAGACAAAGATAACACAAGTAAACACAAAATGCAGTTTTTAAATGAAGGTTTTTATTATTTAGGGTAAAAAATTCCAAACCTACATGGCCCTTTATGAAAAAATAATTGCCCCCCCCCCGGCAAAACAAATTAACTGTGGTTTATCACATCTTTGGAAAGCTGAGTTCAATTTCTCTAGCCGCTCCCAGCCCTGATTACTGTCACACCTGTTCTCTATCAAGAAATCACTTAAATAGGACTTGCCTGACAAAGTGAAGTATACCAAAAAATCCTCAAGAGCTAGACATCATGCTGTGATCCAAAGAAATTCAGGAACAAATGAGAAACAAAATAATAGAGATCTATCAGTCTGGAAAAGGTTATAAAACCATTTCTAAAGCTTTGGGACTCCAGCAAACCACAGTGAGAGCCTTTATCCACAAATGGCGAAAACATGGAACAGTGGTGAACCTTCCCAGGAGTGGCCAGCTGACCAAAATTACCCCAAGAGCCCAGCGACGACTCGTCCAAGACATCACAAAAGACCCCACAACAGCATCCAAAGAACTGCAGGTCTCACTTGCCTCAGTTAAGGTCAGTGTTCATGACTCCACCATAAAAAAGAGACTGGGCAAAAATGGCCTGCATGGCAGAGTTCCAAGACGAAAACCACTGCTGAGCAAAAAGAACATTAAGGCTCATCTCAGTTTTGCCAGAAAACATCTTGATGATCCCCAAGACTTTTGGGAAAATACTCTGTGGACTGATGAAACAAAAGTTGAACTTTTTGGAAGGTGTGTGTCCCATTACATCCGGCATAAAAGTAACACAGCATTTCAGAAAAGGAACCTCATACCAACAGTAAAATATGGTGGTGGTGGTGGTGGTGGTGTGATGGTCTGAAGCTGTTTTGCTGCTTCAGGACCTGGAAGACTTGTTGTGGTAAATGGAATTATGAATTCTGCTGTCTACCAAAAAATCCTGAAGGAGAATGTCCAGCCATCTGTCCGTGACCTCAAGCTAAAGTGCACTTGGATTCTGCAGCAGGGCAATGATCCTAAACACACCAGCAAGTCCACCTCTGAATGGCTTAAGAAAAACAAACTGAAGACTTTGGAGTGGCCTAGTCAAAGTCCTGACCTGAATCCGATTGAGATGCTGTGGCATGACCTTAAAAAGGCGGTTCATGCTCAAAAACCCTCCAATGTGGCCGAATTACAACAATTCTGCAAAGATGAGTGGGCCAAAATTCCTCCACAGCGCTGTAAAAGATTCATTTGCCAGTTATCACAAATGCTTGATTGCAGTTGTTGCTGCTAAGGATGGCCCAACCAGTTAATAGGTTTAGGGGGCAATCACTTTTTCACACAGGGCCATTTAGGTTTGGAATTTTTTTCCCTTAATAACAAACACCTTCATTTAAAAACTGCATTTTATGTTTACTTGTGTTATCTTTGTCTAATATTTAAATTTGTTTGATGATCTGAAACATTTAAGTGCCACAAATATACAAAAAAATGAGAAATCAGGAAGGGGACAAACACTTTTTCACACCACTGTATATAATGGCACAATCAGCATTCAGACTGGATGTTCATTACTTCCGCCAAGGAGGTAATGTTTTTGCCAGTGTTTGTCTGTCTGTCAACAGGATTATAAGATAAGATAAGATAAAATAAGATAAACCTTTATTAGTCCCACAATGGGGAAATTACAGGATTGCAGCAGCAAAGGGGTAGCAGCACTCACAGCAATAATAAATAAGATAATGAGATAAGAAATTGGATAGCAGAACAGTAAATATACATATATACACAGTATATACTGTATACAAAGTGCAAGAGCATTGCAATTAAATGGTATTTATAGCACTACAGTTAAGTTAAATTGCCCGGTAATATATAAATATAAATCCAGACAGTATATTTCACAGTTGAATGAACAGTGTTTTTGCCACCTTCATTAATAATTGTAATTGTATGTAAAATGCATTCAATTTAATTCAAGATAGAGCCTTGGTGGAAGAATGTGCTCATGGTATGTAAAGAAATAAAGGGCAATCACAGAGCCCATTTTTATTTATAGATGTATTTTAGGTCTGGTCCCATCATTTCTACAGGTCTTCATTACTCAAAAAGCAAGTTCATATGGTCTTAGGTCGCAGGATTTGTTTTTACTGTCTGTTCCATTAGTCAGAACTGAAAGTGGAAAAAATGCTTTTAAGTTTGCCGCTCCCTTTGACTGGAACACTTTGCAAAATGACCTAAAACTGAAGGAACTGGTCTCTCTGAACACTTTTAAAGGGCTATTGAATGACTTAGAGGCACAAATTTCTGTTTGTAGATGTTTTAACAGGTTTCAATGTTACTAAACCTACATTTGCTGAGGACTTGTACTTTTAGCTATTGACTGTCTGTTTCTTACATGTATGACGATCATGGTACTGTTTCAATGCTATTGTTAATGTTTGTAACTTATAATTTGTATTGCTGCCTGTCTTGGCCACAACTCTCTTGTAAAAGAGATTCTTAATCTCATTGAGTCTTATCCTGGTTAAATAAAGGTTTAATAATAATAATAATGGTATGGGCATCTGATCAGGATGCCTCCTGGATGCCTCCCACTTGACGTGTTTTGGGCACGCCCCACTGGGAGGAGACCCCGGGGCAGACCCAGGACTCGCTGGAGAGACTATGTCTCCCAGCTGGTCTGGGAACACCTTGGCATCCTCTCTGAAGAGCTGGAGCAGGTGGCTGGGGAGAAGGAAGTCTGGGCTTCTCTGCTTGAACTGCTGCCTCTGCAACCTGGACCTCTGGGAAAGCGGTAGAGAAGATGGATGGATGGATTGGATAATAGTAATAAAATACCTCCACCAAGGCCTTATCTCACAATGTTAAAGAAAGTGGAAAAAAGTTTAAATACCTGGGGTCAGTCATCCAAAGCAATGGAAAATGCACGAGAGGTGAAGACTGCAAATGAAAAATAGCGATTGTGGCTAATTCTGGTTCATTTTACAGTTTAGCTTAGTTTAATATTTATTTGAAAGGGACATTACATACTAATGAACATTAATAGAAATGTAAGTAAGCCAGATTTAGCAATACTGCTAATTATTGCATCTGTAATCCCCTGGCAATGTGAAGAGCAATGTGAATTAATGTACAGTGTCCCTGTCAAATAAACCAATAAATAAATACAGCAGGAAAAATAAGTATTGAACACGTCAACATTTTTCTCATTAAATATATTGCTGATGGAGCCATTGACCTGAAATTTCACCAGATATCAGTAACAACCCAAATAATCCACACATACAAAGAAATCAAGGCAACTGTGTTCACAAAACAAGTTATATTTAATAAAGTGGAATGACACAGGGAATAAGTATTGAACATGCTTGGTGAAATTCATTTAATATTTAGTAGAAAACCCTTTGTTGGTACTAACAGCTTCCAGATGCTTCCTGTATTGAGAGACTAGGATCAGGCATTGCTCAGGAGTGATTTTAGCCCATTCTTCCACGCAAACTGTCTTCAAATCTTGACGGGTCCATGGGTGTCTTCTATGAACTCTGATCTTCAGTTCATTCCAGAGATTTTCAACTGGATTCAGGTCAGGTGACTGACTGGGCCATTCTTGCAGCTTTATTTTCCTTCTCTGGACCCAGTTGAGAGTTGCCTTGGGTGTGTGTTTGGGATCATTGTCTTGATGAAATGTCCACCCTCGATTCATCTTCAGCATCTTGGCAGATGGCAGCAGGTTCTTATCAAGGAAGTCTCTGTACATTTGTCCATTCTGTACATTTGTTCCATTTCCATGTTTTCCCTTCATTTATATGAAGTCTGCCTGTACCATGTGCTGAAAAACACCCCCTCACCATGATGCTCCCTCCCCAAACTTCACTGTGGTATGGTGTTTTGGGCTGATGTGCAGTGCCACTTACCTATCTGAACATGCTCTGTGTTGTGGCATCCAAAAAGTTAAATTTTGGCTCATCTACCAGACTGTATTCTTCCAGTATTTTACTGGCTTGCCCAAATTTTGGTGCCCGCAAACTTTTATTGAGCATGTTGAAGCTCGAAGGTCTAGAGAGAGCTCTTTTCTTCTACCCATCATGAGCTCTTTGTGGTGTGACAATCTGATAATCACAGATGTTTTTAAAGGCTATCAGTCAGGACTTAACCAGCTGAAATTAGCTTGCACTGATAGGGGATGGATTGGTTTCCTAAATTCTACGGAATTTCAGCAAGTTTTTTTGACTTTCTATGCCTTTTTGCACCTCTTTTTCTTCATGTGTTCAATACTTATTCGCTGTGTCATTCCACTTTATTAAATATAACTTGTTCTGTGAACACAGTTGCCTTGATTTCTTTGTATGTATAGGTTATTTGGGTTGTTACTGATATCTGGTGAAAATCTCAGGTCAATGGCTCCATCAGAATATGTTTAATGAGAAAAATGTTGACGTGTTCAATATGTATTTCCCTGATGTAAATAAATAAATAAATAAATAAAGAAGAAGAGAGTGCAGGCAGGGTAGAGTGGGTGAAGACGAGTATCAGAGGTGACAGAAGGATAGCAGCTAGAGTGAAAGGGAAGATTTACAAGATGGTAGTGAGACAGGTTGAGTGGCTTGGAGACGAAGTAAGAGAGGCAAGGTTGGACGTGTGCAGAGGAGGGACAGTGGATATACTGGACAAGGGATGTTGGAGATAGAGCTACCAGGTAGGAGGAGAACCACAGAGAAGATTCATGGATGCAAAGAAGGAAGGCATGGAGATGGTTGGTGTTACAGAGGAAAAAGCAAGGGATAGGGTGAGATGGAGGCAGATGATCGCTGCGGTGACCCCTAAAGGAGCAGCTGAAAGAAGAAGAATTGTTGCGGTGAAATATGTAGGGTTTGCGATACACACCAGTTATCTTGTGAGAGAATGCTGATTTAAATCAGTACTTACTGTACGTAGACAAAACAAGAAGAGGATACCAGTTTTGAGTTGAACAGAATGTCTGTGTGCAGTAGAACGGAGAAGCAGCTCCATGTGTCGTATCCCTGAAAAGAAGACCATAAAAACATTGTTCAAACCTTAATGCTGCTATCTTGGAGCATGTCCATGTGTGATACACATTGTTGATAGGCAAAGAAGAAAACAAGGGTATATACTTAAGTACTGGGTTAAAACAAAAGGGTCGTTGCACTGAGAAAAGCTCCCTTAACGACTTTTGAAGACTTCAGACAGTTTAAAACTATGATACAAAGCAGCAAAGTTTTCACTGTAAAAAAGTTTTTGAAACATGGCTATTTTTCACAACTACCACATGTGTGTATTTAAAGCTCATCATCTAAAAACTCATTGTGAAAGCAAATGGCACCAGTGGATTCTAAACATACCCCTGTAACGTTCACACAACAGGAAAATACACAAGATGATTAAAACCCAAAGCCTAACTCAGTAGAAAGCAGCGGTTCCCAACGTTTTCTGCGCCCAGCCTGTACGCCTACATGAGTGAGCTTGTCTGGTGGGGGGCCTCCCAGGCAGCAACGTACCAGCATCAGGCTTTTCTAATGAGTCCATAAGAAGCGCAACTCCTTTGTTGTGCTGCCTGGAACATTACTCTGCATTTGAAATGCACCCAGCGGACTAGCATACATCGTTTATCGTTGGATGCAGCTGTCCATGCTTTCTGAACACTTACAACCAGCAAGCTTCCCTGACTATACTGCCAGCGGGCAATAAGTGATAGAACTACGACAAAACGGAATATTTACCACAGCACAGGAGTAGGACAGTAATTTTTTTAAAAAGAATATTTCCATTATCTGCAAAACAAAAGCAAAAACTTTTGAAAAGTTGAGTACACAATAACTGATTATTTGCCTGGAGAGACAGAGAAGGGTGAAGGATGACAATAAAGGGTAAAAGGGAAAATATAGGGAGAGCAGTGGAGAGACAAAAGGGAAAGGACCAATCTATATGCATACACCGCATCCTCCGACACAAGTAGCACTTTATTCCAGAGAGAGAAGCATCAATCTTGACAGCATATGGCGTCTGTGCAAAATCCATTAATTTTTAATATACCGGGTGCTGAAATGAAAAAGCTTCCTGAGACAAGCAATTGTCAGATGTCAGTAGTGTTTTGATAACTTTTTTGATCTCCTTTTTTTTATTATTATTATTTGCATTCATAAAGCTGGCCTGTCCACATGCCACCTCACTTTGGACATGGCTGGAGACTGACATGAAACCATTTTCCACACAATTGCTCCCACCTCCAGTCAGGAGATGAAGCACTGGGGTGAAACAGGATGGAAGAAGATGTGCTGATGACAGTGTGTAGAAGAATTCAGTTTGCAGAAGCCTGAAATAAGAAAAAAAAAAAAGAGAGAGCATGCTGTATAGGAATGTAACTTTATACAAGCAACCATCTTTAAAACTGACTGTTTATCTTCGTAATAGTACACTTACTGCATATACTTAATGTAATATACACATGAACTAATGGCAAAATGATATAAAAAATAAACATGATCTCACAGGAGTTCCTAAGTACATCAACACGCATGCCAGTAATTCTCTCTCTCTCTCACACACACACACACACACACACACACACACACACACACACACACACACACTCACATTATTTTAATGTAGCTGCAATGTTTTAAAGAGCAGATTACAAAGGTCTCTTCACAGTAGTGCAGCGAAGTGCTGTACAGCTCAAATGTTCTCCAGCTGTGTGGCTCAGCTCTGTTAGAAGGATAAGATGAGCCCTTCTCAATGAGAGATAAGTGCAGGGAGGTCAAGCAGGCAGCCCCACGAGTTCTGTCACGCTTACGTGTTCTCAGTCCTTTCCATAGGAAGGTCCTCACCCCTCTTAATGCAAATGCATGAATACTAGACAGAAATTTGTCCCTTTGCACCATACTATTTTACAGATATCACACTGGTCTCGTTTGGAGTCATTGAATGATCACCTCGTGCATGGGGTGTACTGCGAAATATTTATTCATGTTCATAAAATGCCAATTTAAAGCTTGAGAGTGGCCATAGGAGATGAGTAGGAACTTGTAAAGTCCAGTAAGGGCTGCTATGGAGACAGGTTGCACAAGTGGACTAATTAATCGCAATCTATACACTGGCCAGGGCATGCAGTGGGCCGACTGAGAGACACTTAGGTCAGGCAATGAAAAGATAGCAGCTCCAAATTCATTTTCTCTCTGTGGCTCTCCCAAAGGAAGGCTCAGAAGTACACTCACACTTCCTTTAATGCCTTCACTGGGGTGTAATTTATTTTTGCATTTGCCAGCACATTTGGAAAGTTCATTACCTCGCTCATGGCTTGTTAATTAGCCTTGTAAAGCCGCCATTAGATCTCCTCGGGCCAGGACCGAGATGAGACTTTTGTCCCAAAACATTAACACACTGCAGGAGGCCTGTAAAAGTGCACTCTGCCCATTTAAGTTGTGGTAGTGACACCTCAGTGAAAACCTGAAAGATGGGAAGAGGACATTCACGGGGAGGCGTCGTGTAGTTTGGACGGACGGTTGCATCATTCACCTTTGATGCAGCCGACAGGGGTCGAGCTTATTTCCGCTGTCTGCCACCTGCTCAAGAATGGCCTCACATTCACGCTGCTAACCAAGACCAAGATAAATGTCTGTCCTCTGTTCAGACAGTCAATATGCAGTAGCGGAGATCTCAAACCTTGGAGCTACAACAGAGTAGGAACAGTAATGAGCAGTAAAATTAAGCTCAGCCGGTGGGTTTAAAAAAAGTCCTGCCATGTGAGGCGTGACTCTAGGAACACGAAGTGATGCCGCAGCTACAACACCAGCAGTAGAGACCAGGCAGTGCAGCCTTATTGATTATGCAGGTGCTCATTTGTGTGGCCAAGCGGGTAGTAGGCACGTGTCTCATTTGAACTTTACAGGAATGGAACAGGATCCGATTTCCCCGCTGCAAAAAAGGAAGCCCTGGTGCTTTATTTTTAGAACAGCTGCGTCTAATGGGGCCTGGCAGGTACAGGAGGCGTCACATCTGTTGAGGCCCAGGTGATGCTCTCGCCCTCCCGCTCAATCCCGCCTCCTCCACCCCCCCCCACCCACCACCAGTCAAATGACTCACACTGAAGATCAACAGTGTCATTTCCAATAAACTCTTCATACCTCTTCCTGCCAGTTTCTATCAGTTCTGGCGATAGGTTCTTGCTAGTAGCCATTTCATTCCACAACACGGTGGGAATAGGAGATGCATATGTAAAAGATGTAAAGAAGATGAATGCTCTGTCTAATGCCAGGACACTGGAAGATTAATTAGAAAACTCTAGCTTTCTGAGTGGCTTAAGTTTAGTGGTATAGAGCCTATACATCTTAGTGTGAATCCCCTTTTAGAAATCAAAGAAGAATATGGACATGGGAGCTGGGTACTGCACTCTTTTAAACAAAATAGGAAGCAGCAATCCAGGCACATTTTGCTCACCTGAGAAATTTTTGGGGTAAAATGTCCAGAGATGTTTTAGGATTTTGACTAATTTAATGTAAATGTTAACAGTTTAAGAACACTAGAGGGGAATTCCCTTGCTTTTACACTTTTATTTAAGCTTCATTTTAGAGGAAAAAAAATCTCGGTTTTGTAGTCATGAATCATATTGCTGAATGCGCTTGCTTCATTTTTCTAATCCTGACATAAGATTAAGGTATTTTATTCATAATTGCAGAAGTAAACAAGTTAATAATTACACCAGCACAGACTCAACTAGAATATTCAGTCAGGGCTTCATCTATCACAGTATAAATACCGAGATATTGCATTGGCACTGCGTTACTGTGAGACATGAGAATGCAGTCATTGTAGCTTTCAAGGTTTCAATTGTTGCGCAGCTCTTTGCACAAACAACATTTTCCATCACAGGACTGAGGAGAAAATTATGTAGAAAAATAACCCTCCTTGAAACCGAAATAATGACACAGAATAATGCAGCATGCGCATGCACGCGCGCACGCGCACACACACACACACACACACACACACACACACACACACACACACACACACACAGATAAAATCTCTTTATTCCACTATAAGGATCTCGCTACTTCTAGATTTTTGTATCATCATAGTTTTTTTTTTTTTGCAATTGAAGTTCAGTAATAATAAATATGCAACCCTCTTTCCCCCACATTTCCACAGAAATAACATTATATATTGAATTGTCTCTACTGTAAAGCATTTTTTTTCCTAAACAGATCCAACACTGCACATGACTGTAATGCTGTAATGAGCTATTTGTATGATTTTTAGGGTTCCAAGCAGCTTTTGGATACACATTGTTTTTGTTTTGATGATTCTTCTTCTTCTCTAAAAGTGCATGGGCAGCAAAAACCAGAAGTTGTAGAACCGTGAAATTTTGGATAGACATTTGGATAGACATTCTCCCCATTACTCTCAGAACCACAATCAAGCCACTGTGTCCACAGGTGGTGCTACAGTAAACAGGTTGACGTTTTCACAAATAGCTCAAGACAGACTGGGCCTAGACTCAAAATTCTGTCATCATTCTTAGTTGTTGAAATCTTCCACGTTTCTCCATTGGTCTTGTGTTTTAAAAAATTAAGTTTTCTGCACATTTTTTTAGTAAATGTGCAAGTGAAGTTAAAATGAACCTCCACAAAGGTCATTCAATCCAAATTGCTTGAAATTATGCATGAATCATCGATAGCTGTTAATAACAAAATTTTGTCACAAATTGTCAAAACATGTCAATTTGTTTTGAGTTTTTAGGCAAATCAGTTTGTTCAGTTTCTCTTTGGCTTTTATTTTCTGATTTAAGTACTGATCCAAACTTAATGAAATTTCACACTCACAGTCACAACTACATTCTTTAGAAATACACCAAATTTCATGTAATTCTGTTCATTTGCCAAAAATCCTGTTTATGAAGTGTCTATCAGCCTTTGTGGCTTGCCAGTAAAACATTTTGCAGTCCTCTAGTGTAGAAGTAGTGAAATTAGATGAATTTAAATACCTAGGATCAACCACGTAAAGTGATGGACAGTGCACATGAGAGTTGAAGAAGACTGCAGGCATGTTGGAGTAGGTAGAGATGGGTGTCTGGTGATTTGTGACAGAAGAATAGCAGCAAGAGAGAAAGTGAAGGTGTACCAGCCTATACTAAAACCTGCTATGATGTATGTTTTGGAGACAGTGGCACTGACAAAAAGGAAGGAGACTGAGCTGGAGGTGGCAAAGTTGAAGATGCTAAGAGAAGGATGGACAAGATTAGAAATGAGTAAATTGGAGGGCAGCTCAAGCTGCAAACAAAAGCAAAAACTTTTGAAAAATTGACTACACAATAACTGATTCTTTGGTTTCGGCTTGGAGATAAAGTAAGAGGCAAGACTGGAAATAGTTTTGCATATGTGCAGAAGAGAAGACAGTGGAGATGATTGGATAAAGGAAGTGGAAGATGAGCAGCCAGGCAAGAGGAAAAGAGGAAGACCACAAAGAATTTTGGTATGCAGTGAAGGACATGGAGAGGGTTGGTGTGACACAGGAGGACACAGTATTAGGGTGAAATCACGGGCAGATGATCCACGGTGGTGGCCCTCTAAAAGAGGAGCAGCTAAAAGAAGAAGATGAAGACCTTCCTGAAAAAAAAAAAATGTATTCTTGGATTATATTCTGGGTCATATATCATACTGTATATGCAAAATTTCCACTGAGTGTTGAAACCTAGCTTACTCAAATGTCTAGGGGAAGACAGGATTAAATATAAATGTATCCACCCATAATATCACCAGAAGGGTTTTTTATAAACAGGTCTAATGTATTTACAAATATAATTATCAAGAAAAAAATTGAACTAAACATAAAATGCTTGAGATTAACTAAAGATCTTGCAGATCAGTACAGTTATAGGTAACTTATTTTTAAATATCATATTTGTATGAATGTGAATCTCCTTCTGAAATAGCTTGAAGAACATCTGCATGTAAAAACACAGAACTTTTAGGAACCAGTTCAATTGTCCAAAGTTGAAGATTGGGCAAAACCTGTCAATCTTCTTTGGAATTGGGAAACAAAATCAGTAGAACCCTTTGGACCGGAACTGAACACAACTTCAAAGACACCCTTCAGCAGAAAGGCTGAAATTTGTCATCTGACAAGAGAGAGAGAAAGAGACCTGACGTGATTGCAAACAATAGTTATCCTTACACCACTGAACTTTGGGGGCCAGTGCTTCAGTTGGAGTGTCTACCCCTTGGAAAGTGCAGACAGCACCCAGAGGTCTGAAACAAAGCCTCCCAGCAGCCAGATGATATGGGAAAAAATTATTGGCTCCCCCAGTCTTGGAGTCAAGCCCTGCTTCACTTGCTCTTAGGTAGCTTGAGATGTCTGTCAGAAGGCAACCCACATTTTGCTGCCCTATTTCCTGGTGCACAAGAAGCAGTCTGTGAAGCAGAGTCTGGGGTAGTTTCATAGTTCTCAAGTCCTGAAGAAAAAGGCTTGAAGTAAAGTATCACCCAGGCTGTGTGTGGAAGCATCCATTCCAGCTGCCTGAGATCTTGTGATAGAGCCAAAACAAGGTTGGTAAGAGAGTTCCCAATACATCCTATTAAGGCTGCTCCTACATTGTGAATTTGGGCAAGAGTCATCTGGTCTGAGGGCTTCATTCATGATAATGTCAAGGATGCAGGGGGCATCAATGGGCAGTATTTGGCCAGATCCATATTGTCTGGAATTCTTTATAGCAGTCAAGGCTTTACAGTCACTAGGTAGATGGAGATAGTCTTTTGGATTTAGCCACTGAAACTCTTCAATATATGGTAGAGAGGGAGGAACCCCAAAGGTAGGTGTCTGTGGCCCATGTCTAAAACAGGCAGTAGAGGTGGCAGCCTCTACGGGTGCAACGTCAAGACCAAGTTCAGATAATGCCAATGGTCTGCTTCACTTTAGGTTGAGTGCCCCAAAGTCCCTAAGGGAGTCTTCGCCAAACACGAGGGACCTTGACTTAGAAGGGAGGCAAGACATCATTTCTGAGCCTTGCTCTTTATCAGTGAAAAACTTTCCTGTGGCAGCAATAAACAGTGTATCCTCTTCATGTTGGCTCACAGAGGCAGGGCAAAATTCACAGCTCTCATCAAGGGCGATGATTCAGAGATGTGTCACGCATAGAAGCAGCAGACCACTGTGTTCCAAGTTGAGGAGAAGAGCCTGAATCTGGACAAATATCAGAGACCAAGGTTCATCAACTTCTTTGGTTTTTCCTACCATGGGGAACATCAGTATGTGCATGCTTATGGCACTTGGTAACAGAAGCGGTGCCACGGGTAGCCATTCCACAGGGGTGGCAAGCCAGCCCCAGAAAGGTCATTCTTGAGGCAAAAAAGTCTGGCAGTCCTCTCTGTCAATGGCATACAGCTATAGTAAGTGTAAGCATCATCTGCAGTGCCTGGCCTCCAGATGTTCAATGCCAAGGCACAGGGGCATCTATCATGGCCATCCTCTGGGCTCAGAGGAACCAAGCAGGAGCCACATACAGTGAGCATAATCAACTGTGAGGAGTAGTCAGTCTGAACAGCTATAAGAAGTGAAGAGCCCCTAATCTGATGCTTAACCAAGCATAAAAGCAGTATAAAACTGTAGCAGAGTTAGGAGAAACACACCCAGCTGCAACTCCAGGAAAGGTACAATGTTATTATTAATAGCTGGCTCAGAACTGTAACAAGAAAGAACACAAACACATAAAGAAATGGCTAAATGCCAAGGTCAGTCTAAGAAAACTAACGAAAATCAAGTGTAACACCCACAAAGGGAACACACCCCAGGGTAGCGAGGCACATCCGCTAGGTAAGAAGAAGTGTTACCTAAATGAGAATCCAGCAAACTCCCAGGGAGATGACCCCGGCTATGCACCCTCTGGAGGACAAAAAAAAGTAGCTCCAGCGGAACACTTATGTGGCTACAAGCATAAGTGGTAGCAATGATGCTAGCAAGGGAAAAAAAATCAATAAACCTGCAACGGCAGACAAAAAGATGAGAAAGAAATGAGTTCTGGGTGAGGGGTGCCTTTACCAGGCTGCTTGTGTCATTGAAGTCACATGTGACTCATTATGTCTTATGTATTACTGTATGTCTCGACCTCAGTACCCAGGTATTATAGACCAGCCATAACCCCTGGACATAATCACAGTCGCCTAACAGTGACCTACCTATGAAGTGGACTGTATAGGGTATTCAGCCATATTAGATGAGATTCCAAGCTGTAGGGTGCAAAAGGTGTTCATTTCAATGGGAAGTGAGAACTGAGTTGGGAAGAAGTGAACAACCGTACATCACTTAACTGGAAGGTGACAAGCAGATTACCCATAAGTCACTGCTCCTCAAATAAAAGTAAGAAAAAAAACATTGTTGCTAATGTTATTAACAAGCAAAACAAATGTTGGTTATTGTTTATATTAACTGATATTAATAAAAATATATTTGTATTAATATTGTTTTTAAGACATATAAAATGTCCGCAGTAGTATCAGTAGATGTCCATAGTTAATCGTGGTAACGCACATAAGCGGGAAAGCAAAGTTCACTTAAATGATATTCCCTGAGAACGGAGTACTGTTGAGGTATACTGTGGATCAGAATGCAGCTATAGTGTAACACATAGCAAAATTCAATATTTCTAATCAACCAAAAGGATCATTCTGGTGTAATTAAAGCGTATGCGCATCATTTATCTTAAGAAATGTTGAGTCTGTTTTTCCATCTAAATGTTTAGTCATACATTTATAACTTTTTGTTAAGGTTGCTGTGTATGATATACACCCTAATATGATACAACCAAAATAATTTATTTTTGGTATTTTGCCAAGAGGAGAAAAAAAAATCAGTTTGAAAAACAAAATGTTTTCTCCCTTCTGTTCAGTTTTGATACTTTTGGGGAGTTTTGGTTTTTTTTTCTCTTTGTAAATATTAAAAAAACATTGTTTATTCATCACTCACCCTTGACATAGAGATTACTCTTCATTATGCCAAAAAAGAAATAACATGTTCTTGTTCCATGTTCCCTTTCAACATTGCAACCAGACAATCTAACAGAGTGTTGCTGAGCAAAATACTCTTGTTCACTCCCTGAAACCCACATCGCTCCAAACATCATCTGTATCGAGCATCACTACAGCAGACTTGAATAGCTTGCTGGAAAAATATATCTCCCCCATACCAAGGTGGGGTGGCACACTACACAACAGTAGAACAACACCAACAACTGTAGCAGCAGCAGAAGCAACACAGCAGACTGCCGATAAGGGGAGGGGGGGGGGGGTTGAGTTGCAAGTTCCTTTCAGCTTTGCAGAACGGTGCCATCAGCTGTAGCATCTCTCTGTTCTCTCCTCTCTTCCACCTTCCCTCGTTCCTCTTCCTCCCCTTTTCTCTGTTCCTATCCAGAAGACAGGAAGCTGTTTGTGGGGATGCTGGGCAAGCAGCAGAGCGAGGACGACGTCCGGCGGCTGTTTGAGACCTTCGGCCAGATCGAGGAGTGCACCGTTCTGCGAGGGCCTGATGGGGCCAGTAAGGGTCAGAGCCCACACAACATCCACTCCGTTCCCCCCATCTCGCCTGTCCCTCTTAATCCCCCCATCTGTCTATATTTGTGTTGTTTATCTCCCTGCTCTTTACATTTATAGAGCCATGCTTCACCTGGCGTGCACTCATTGACATTGTCTGTGATCCACTCTGCTCCTGTGAATAACTCATCCTCCCCTTCAGCTATTATATTTTTTTCCACCGCCTCTTGTGTGTCGTCCTCGCATTTCTGTCATACATCATTGTCACCGTGCTTCAACACATCCTGTCTACCCACTTTATTTTTCTCAGTATTCTTCTGCATTTCCCCTCATGCCGTCTTTTTCTTTCTCTTTGCGAACTTCTTCTCATGTCGTCTCTTCATCACGGCATCACTCCTCTCACTCTGCACGTGTACTCAACAAGCACGCCGCACAACACCTCGTCTTTCTGTTCACCCTCCTCTTCCCGTTCCTCTTGCTGTTATCTGAAAAGCGGAGGGGTGTAATCATGTTTGTTTCCCACATTCCCACCATCCCTCCCCAGAGACATCATTGGATGATAATGTCCTACTGTAAATAAAGCAGCCGGGCTCTGGGCTTTTTTTCTGCTGTCACTCACTGCACTGCAGATTTGCTCGCATTCAGAAATGGCTTATGCATTTTTGTCTGTGGCTTATATGCCATTTGCTTAGTAGAGCATGGTCAAATTAAAGATGGCTGTAAAGTATGCATTGTGGTTCGGGCTGTTCTGAAGGGCGCAAAAGGTTCCCAATCATCATTTGATGGGCCTCTCTCAAACATGGCCAAATTTAGAGCAATAATACCCATGATATTGCTCTGGAGCTCTACCGTCCTTTCTCTCTGTTGACTATGATTTATTCTTATATGAAGCTTCTGGATGTATAAGAGGGATGTGTGGGAAGGCAAGGCAGAAGTGTTGATAATGTGCAGTCTTGCAAAGCTTTCCGAGTATATCAAAGAGAAAGCCTGGCTATACTGAAGCACACACCTATCTGTGTCTACATCTGTTCCCCTCACTGTTAATCCCGGGTCTATTGCTCTGCGTTCCCCCCACCAGGCCACTACCTTTCTTTTTACTTGCCTTGTTTCCTCTTTTTCCGTCTCTCCCTTCTTATCTTGGCTTCCTCTATTCCTGTCTGCTCAGATGCCTCAAGCTGATTGACAGCACCTAAAATGAAATAAGGCCGGTGCTGCTGTGTCAGACAGGAGCTAGTTTTCTCCCTCATTCGCACTTTCACTCCTTCTCACCCTCCCGCGCCCCACACCTCACCTCTTTTCCTTTGTCTCTCCTCACATGGCATACTTTCCTGCTTTGGTATTTGTCTCTATTATCAGTGACTTGATCATTCCCTTCTCTCCAAGTTTCACCGCTAGGAAATGGGAAAAGTGTGGAGTACTGTTAAATATGAATGCCGCCACCAGACAAAGGTCTCATATATCTGGTCCTATCACTCACCGTACAACCGTCCCATGCAATCATTACGGGATGTTATGGCAAATTATTTTGCCAGGCGCCTTGCTCGGGATGAGGTTCCCATAATTTGAATGAGACAGACCTTGAAATTGACAGTGCTATCTGTTCCATGGAAGAGCCTTTGTCCCCTGTTGATGTAAATTTATGCTACTCAGAAGCTTTTCAGCACCCCTCTTCACCCAGTAAAAAGGCCGAGAAGTTTAACATCCATCTCTCTATGGCGCTGCTCCTCAAAGTACTTTCAAAGTGCAACACTTGCTGCCAGAGTTGAATAGAGCCCCGAATTGTCAGGAATAATAGAGAGATGGCTTTTAGGTCTATAATTAAGTTGTGTTATAAATGTCACCCATCCAGAAGGATGGAATTCATGCATACATATTATTACCCCGGGAATTCAATGGCCAGTGCAGATCCTCTTGCTTGAAAGCAATACAATCTCGTTTCCCTTTTTCCTCAGCTCATTCTGAGCCATCAAATTCAAAAACTCAAATGTGCTCTATAATTTATGAGGCTGTGGCACTTCCGATTCTTTTGTGTTGTTGTGTCCCTTTACTCTTTTTTGTGCTCAGTAAAAGCAAAGCTTGTTTATTGACAAGGCTTTGCCATTGTTCATCTCTGACAAGTCTTGCAGTTGTGACCATTGTCTGCCTGGACTGTGTTACTGGGGTCAATGGACTGCAATTATGGAACCAAAAATCAGAAGAATAAACTGCTCTTTATTCTGTCAGCTGTAGAGGTAAATGTTTCTTCCTTCAAAGACACAGATAGCTGTCAAATGGTACACAGTAGGCCGATGCAGTTCAGTAGGACAAATGAAGACTTTTCCAGCCTCTACCCGGAGGGGTGCTCAAGTGAAATAAAAGGGTGCCAGAGTGCTGTCGCACAATCAAAGGGTTTGTTGACTTATCTCTATGCCTTTGTAGATCTATACAGCTTTGAGGACGTTTGACAGTAAAGAACACATGACCTTTACCGCACACATTTCCGCATGCAACAATTTCAAATGCGTATCATTTATTGTGTGGCTTGAATGTGTAGATTGGCCCCGGGAAATGGTGGAAATTGACCTCCCCCAGTTCAGCCTTTTTGATTTTGCCTGTAAATTATTAATTTGCTTCTCGGGAAAGCAAAGCTGACTCCTGAGATGGAGAAATGAATGGGTTGCTGCCAGACGACTTCCAAGCCTACCTATTCACTGTATGTAGCTTAAATGAATCATCACCACTTTGGTCATGTTAAGCGAGTGTAATATGTGTAGCTTTTTAAACGGCAAAAAAAAGTCGGTCTAAGCAGTTCACACGAAACCAGGGAATGAACCGAGGAAAAGCCTGTCTGCTTCTAAGACACTGGTGCTGTTTGATTAATAAAAAGTGGGAAGAATTAATCCATGAGTTGGTTAATTAGGTATCTCTTGACTTAACACATGAGCTACCTGAAGGCAAGGATAAGAATATCACATAGCAAAATACCTTGTGCAGTCCATGATGACCATAAAGCTTAGAGAAATAGCTCTTGTTTAATGATTTTGAAAAATTACCACATTTTAGTTCCACTGCATTCCAGGTCACTAGCTTTCTATTCATGTTATTTGTTCAGTTTGTGTTCTTACCTGCATACTGATACCCTGTTTAATCATGTGGCTATGATATTCATGTTTGCAAAACTCATGTTGTGCATTATTATCAACTTGACTTGTTTTTAATATGATTTGAAATGTTAATGCAATGCTGTTCCAGAAAGAAATGCAACCGGCGCCTCTTTTCTTGTCTTCTGGCCAACTTTTTCCTATTGTGCGTTAAATACACAGCAGATTTAAGATGATTTGAATGTCTCCTGAGCGTAACGCCTGCCTCCATCCGAAAAACTCCATGCGAGCAAAGATTCAGTTAGATAGGCAGATTATAATACCATTCCTTTGTCATCATAATCTCCTTCATGAGTGACTGCACACAAATCACAATGTGTAAATATTAAACAGATTAATAATCACAAACAACTCACGATAATAAATGCCTTGGCTCCATGCTCTAAAGTAGAGGGGGTCAAATTAGAAGTGGACAGGAGACGGGGTGTTCCAAGCAGCTGATGCCTTCACTACAATTAGACTGATTTATTCACTTATGCACGCAGTGTACAAATGAAGGAATACATTTGCAAACCAGATAACACGGAAACACTGAGAGCAAATGATATTTTTTCTCCCCAGTATTCAAGGCTACTTTGCTGATGTTGTGCCCCCTTTTTCTCTTTTTCTCTTCTCCGGTGCAGGCTGTGCCTTTGTGAAATTTTCAAGCCACGCAGAAGCGCAAGCTGCCATCAACAGCTTACATGGTGGACAGACTATGCCTGTGAGTAATACACTGTTCAGAGACAAACTTCTAGAGGTTCTTTTAATATCAGAATTGAAGAGCTTAGTGCTAAAAACATTTAAGTCTGTTTTTCGGGGATCTGAAGTTGAGCATAGAAACATGCTGTACTCTTTCAGCTACGTCCAGATACTGTATATCAATATTGTTAATGAAAACAGTCTGCGAGTTCTGTTTTTCCACAATGTGAACATCTTGCTAACCGCACAGCAGTGTACTATAAGTATGTAAGCTCATGAGGTACTAAAGTGCTGAAAGTTTAATTCACAACAGTGACCAATCATTGTGAGGCTTCAGGTCATGTGATCTGCAAGTGAAAATAGATGGTAATGATGATGATAATGACAAAAATGTATGTCTATTATTATTAATTTTGTTTCTTTTGTTCTTCTTTGTTTGTTTTTGTGTATTTTTTATTGCTCATAGATAATGCATTAATGGCAAATTAATTAGCTGTGGAGGTTTTTGACCCATCTGCCCGTTCGTCCGTTTGACATTTTATGTTGTCGCCAGTATAGCTTCAGCTTTTCTGATTGGATTGACTTCAAATTTATACAGAGGCTTTAACGGATCTATACCTTGGACAAGTTCAATTTTGAAGTACATCTAATGAGGGATTAACTTTGAAGGTTAACCAACAACTAAAATGATTTGAATATGAACTTTTTTCTACTGGAAAAGACACTAATTTCTTTGGCTACGTGCCAGGTTTATGTGTGCATCAGATGAGGGCATGCATTAGGTTGTTCAGTGAGAACTCTGATATGGGGATGCGTGGGGGTATGTGGGCTTGTTCACAAAAGTTCTTTCATTTATTTATTTTTTTTGATACACAACTGATGCACACATGTCCTGCCATCCTCGAACCACACAACAACATATATACACCCTCCAGCCAATCCACGCTACTCTCCAAGTTCAAAAAGCACATATCCTGGGAGAGAGGCGGATAGGTGAGATGATCAAGTCCAGGGAGTACGGGGTCAGTTTAGTGAACTTCTAAATTAATATTCACATGATTACAGAATTTGTAGTTGTAAATCAAGTCTGTATGGGAACTTCAGGTTTGTGCATGCGTAGAAAAGATTTGTATTTGCAAAGGCAATCTGTGATGTTACTAAGATACTAAAAATAGAAGTGCTTTTGTGAGCATCTGTATGCAGAGCATAAAACTGTATGTGAGACTCTGAGCTGCCTTCTAATTTTTGAATAAATTCACACTAAATAAAATTCTTTTTTTTTCTTGCTCCTTGCTTTTTGCTTTAAATGTAATTGGTTTAATATTGTTCAGCTTTTTCTAAAGTTGTTATGGTTGTGTTTTTTTAATTTGTAAAGTTTCATATACAGTATCTCATAACACTTACTCATGATTATATTTATAAATGACTTTTTTGAATAAAAATGACTTAGTCATTTTGCTTATTTTTATTCTTAAATTACCCAAGTGCTGTGTGTATAAAATATATAAGTCCAAAACTAAATTGTACCTCTTAAAAACTAGAACGAATGCAAAGAAACTGATAAACCCTAAGGTTATGCATATCACAACTGTCTCCCTAAACAAGGGAGCTCAGTGCACCATCAATATGGGATGTGCATGTGCCCTTTGCTGAAGAAACCTCTTATCATGCCTTTTGGCAGGGTGCATGATGACGCATATAGCCCCATTGTTATGCCAACCCTTCAGTTCAATGACGCTCTTCACTGAGCCCAGTTCAAGGCAGGGTGCAGGTGTGTTGCACTGAGCTGTACTTCTTAGGGGAACAGTGGTTAGATGCATAACCTTACATTCCCCTGCACTCAGACCACTCTGTGCAACAGCAGTATGGGGCAAACAGTCATGCCTCGACGAGCAACCAAAAAACACATGACTGGACACCTGCACCTTTGAGCAGGGAGGTGTCAGCCAACAGAACAGTGGGCCATCAAAGGTGCCATCTCATTCAAATGATGATGATCAAAGGGAGGAAACTGGGAAACTCGAAGGCAGTTGAACTGACTTGTATAAATAAGCAAAGGTAGATCACAGCAGGACCCTGGAGTTGTCGGGAGAGAACTGGGTGCAGGGGACGTGGACAAAAAGATAATGCATGTTGCCTAACACTTGACGGAGGCAGGTGCCTATAAGAGAAGAACTTTAAGTCCACAGGCTGCAAGGGTTTAAACTGAGGCTTGCAGAAAGTCCCTAGGGCCAATGCAATGTCCCAAGGGAAGAGGTTGGGTGGAACTGTGCATTTAAGTCAGCATGACATCCTTAAGGAAGCACATGGTTTGGGGATGTATACCTGGAGTGACACTATCGACTCCTACGACACAGACAGAAATGGCTGAGGTAGACCTTTACTGTGGAAAAAGAGAGGCTTTTGTCCACCAAGGACCCACAGGAAGGAGATAATATCTACAGTTTTTCGGAGGATATCAACAAATGTCTCACACCACCATTTAAAGGCATAGAGACTCCTAGTGGAGGGGGCTCTAGTGGACTGAACTATCGCCATTGCACTGGGGGGTACCCAGAGGCTGTCTCATCCTCTCAGCACTGAGCCATGAAGATGCCAGAAGGTCCAGTGAGGGTGAAGAATCCGCACTTGTACTTGGGAGAGAAGTTCCCTCCTGACCGGGAGCTGCAATGAGGGTGCTACAGCCAGCCTGACTGTCTCAATGAACTTATGTTTGGTTGGCCAAAGAGAGGTGACTAGGATGTGGGTGTGGCAACAGCAGTGAACTTTGTCCAGCATTGATGGAATATGCTCGACTTTAGGAAGGGCAAAAAGAAGAGCGCTGTCCCACAGATGAGGGAGGGTCATGGTCAAGTGAGTGTTCGCCCTGGAGGGGCTAATTAAGAGAAGTTGCCAACTGATCCACTGCAGAGGACAGGAGCAAGCTCAAGCTGCAGGCAAGGAAGGAAGAGTTTCACTGTCAGCGCTGATCAGGGAGGGTCGGCTTGTTGAACAGATTCATCGATATGGGGACCATGTCCTATCCAAGAGGCCAGAGTCCCTCCAGAGGCACTCAGGAGTAATGACAGCCCAGTTCTGCAGACTGAGAAAGGGTGACAGGTGAAGAGCACATGTCCACCTCTGGGAACATTGACCAGGGTTCCTGAGCACCTCACACATGTGGCGCAAACCAAGGCAGACAGGATAGGCCCCACGGTGATCGCACTCGGAAATGTTGAAACCGAAATCCATGGGGTATGAGCAAGTAAATGTCTTCTACCTTCGAGTACTCATGCTGCCAAACTCCACAACTAACCAGTGGTCTGTGGGCTGCTGTGCTGACGTCACACCAACAGATGAGCCATCTACCTACTAGTCATAGACGGACAACTCAGTTTAGCCAGAGCTAAATATTATTGGGTGGGGGCTGAATCCCAACCATGTTACTTTGTACCCTACCAAAAGGCATGATTAGAGGTATCTTCAGCAAAGTGTGTGTGGATGTCCCATAGTGATATTGCACTGAACACACTGAGTGTGAGGTAACCACCATTGCTCTCACTAAACATTAAAGATTACTAAGCCATCAAAACTTTATCGGATGATATTCAGGCTGAGTGGTATTTTTGATGTTGATTTCCCTGAGATATTTTGTGACTTAAGTATTTTTTTTAAACTAAGCTCTTCAGTTTCTAACTTATATATGTATACTAGTATTTATAATGCAGTACCAAACCATAGTTTTTGCATTGGTTTTTAGTTAAAAGAGAAAGTTTTATTTTCAAGGAATATGAGGTGTTTTTTTTTTACACCAGCTTTTAACTTTTAGCTTTATAAAATGTTTGACGTCCACTAGTCTAAAGTTTACAACAAACAGTGGTGGACTTTTTGAGTCTTTCTGCTCTGCCAAGATACAGCTGGACCCACGCAGTCTTTCTTTAAAGTTATTTTTTTACTCGCGCTGCAGGTTTCTTTTTTAAATTCAGTACTGAGAGTTAATAAGCTCGTACACACTGACCATTGATGCACCAAGTCTATGGAGGATGGAAAGCCATTTTTTGAAAGGATAATACCTCATTTTGTTTTTCATGATAGTGGTAGATAAGCTGAGATTTGGAGACATGCATATGGGCCACCACAGTGACTCTTTTCCCCTGAAGTTACATGTAATAGTTCATCACCCATGCATGTGATACCTTAAAGTGCGCAGCTGCATACTCTGTGTTTTCAACCTTTTCATTCAATAGCCTCATTCAAACTATCCAGCTACATTTTCAGCACACAGATATTCACTGCTTAAGATATGAGTACATTGTGCACTGCAAATTAATTCTTTGATGGTCCTCGGCAGACATGGTGTTGCATATGCTAATATGTTATATATGAAAAAAAAAATGAATAAAAACCACCATCAGAGTTCTAAAATAGAAAATCAAATGGATGATACACCACATGGGATGATACAGTAAGGCAAATATGAGTTTGTTCTTGGGCCCATTTTGATCATCGCTGTGCAATGATTAAAAAGCTCATCATACAATTTGCTCATAATTCAGTTTCCATGTTGGTAGTTAGTCTGAAATTGACTTGTAATTTTTTTCTGGACATTGAATGATATTTCTATAGTGGGGCATAAACTTTGTTTTTTTTTACAAATATTTAGTCATTTTGAATTTGATGCCTTTTAACACATTCAAAAAAAAAAAAGCTGGGACAGGGGCAAGAAAAGACTGGGAATGTTGAGGAATGCTCAAAAAACACCTTTTTGGAACATTCCACAGGCGAACAGGTTAACTGGAAACAGGTGGGTGTCATGATTGGGTATAAAATGAGCATCCCAAAAGGCTCAGTCATTCACAAGCAAGGATGGGGCAAGCTTCACCGCTTTGTAAACAGCTGCACGGGCAAATAGTCCAGCAGTTTAAGAACAACGTTCCTCAACATACAGTTGCAAGGCATTTAGGGATTTCATCATCTACAGTCCATAATATCATCAAAAGATTCGGAGAATCTGGAGAAATTTCTGTGCATAAGCAGCAAGGCTGAAAACCAACATTGAATGCCCGTGACCTTCAATCCTCAGGCAGCACTATTTTAAAAACCAACATCATTCTGTGAAGCAGGGGTGTCCAATCATGTGCCATGGAGGGCCAAGACCCTGCAGGTTTTCTTTTCTACCCAGTCTCTTCAGCAGGTGTTTTCACTCATCAGCAATCAGTGGGAAGAAATTCAGTGAAATCTGCTGTTGAAGACACTGGTTGGAGGTAAAGCCTGCAGGGTCTTGGCCCTCCATGGCACATGATTGGACACCCCTGCTGTAAAGGATATTACCACGTGGACTCAGGAACACTTCGGAGAACCCTTGTCATTTAACACAGCTCATCAAGCGCAAGTTAAACTTGACCATGCAAAGCAAAAGCTATAGGAGATGGTCTGATGCAAAGTGAAAAAGCATCTGCGGTGGTAAGGGGGTGTAATATGGCATGGGTAACTTGCACATCTGTGAAGGCACCATTAATGCTGAAGGGTACATACAGATTTTGGAGCATGATATGCTACGATCCAAGCAATGTCTTTTTCAGGGATGTCCCTGTTTATTTCAGCAAGACAATGCCAAGCCACATTCTGCACGTTACAGTAGCATGGCTTCATTGTAAAAGAGTGCAGGTACTACACCATCCTGCCTGAAGTCTAGTTCTGTCATGCACTGAAAATGTGTGGCATATTATGAAGTGCAAAATACAACAGTTGAGACCCCAGACTGTTGAGCAACTGAAGTCATTCATCAAAGAATTCCTCCTACAAAGCCTCAACAATTAGTGTACTCAGTTCCTAAATGCTTAGTGATGTTAAATGGGAAGGTGATGTAACACAGTGGTAAACATGCCCCTGTCCCAGCTTTTTTGGAACGTGTTACAGGCATCAAATTCAAAACGAGGGAATATTAAAAAACCAATAAAGTTTATCAGTTTTAACATTAAAAACCATATCTTTGTAGCGTATTCAACTGAATATAGGTTGGAAAGGATTTGTAAATCATTGTATTTTGTTTCTGTTTACGTTTTACACAACATCCCGACTTCACTGGAATTGGGGTTTTTCTAGAATGAGTATATTGTATGTCACCTTTTATCAACGCAGAAGGACATGTCTTGGAAACATGGTTTCGCTGGTAAATTATAAACAGAGAAAGCCAGGTCCCTGTTATCATCAAACGACTTGCTGCAAAGAATATTAAACATTTCAAACACTTGAAAACACTTGTCATACGAACCTTCATTACAGAAACTAGAGGGGGAGTTAACAAGTATGTCAATAATATTGAGAAGCCCCCTAGAGTTGCATGGATCTTCAAAATGAGGTCAGATTAATAAGCTGCGTTACTTCCTTAACTGACATTTCAGCATTAAGTCCTTCATAATATTGTGGGGCACTTGCAGTTTATCAGCTCTCCATTAACTTTTAGCCTGACTGCATTTATTCTCCAAAGCCTGCGTATCATCTATCCAAGACCACG
This sequence comes from Pholidichthys leucotaenia, assembly GCA_020510985.1. Taxonomy (NCBI): domain Eukaryota; kingdom Metazoa; phylum Chordata; class Actinopteri; order Cichliformes; family Pholidichthyidae; genus Pholidichthys; species Pholidichthys leucotaenia. The sequence continues at coordinate 374,130,699 of CM035837.1, forward strand.
GTATTTATCTTGATATGATGTGTGGTAATGTTATACTGTCAATATCGGTTATATGCATAGGCAAGCTGCACAATGAGAGCACATGTGATGCCAGAGAACTGTGCAAGGATCCCTTAGGTGTTCTCTGGGAGCGAAGTAGTGTGGAATATAGATTACCTATCAGGGTAAAAGCACTGGTGTGTAATGGTGTGTTGGTCCAGTTTAATAGATGCATGAAATAGTTGATGCTGATTTGTTTATTTGAAGAATGAGACCAACAAACCTGTAACTCTTGTCAAGCAGCAGCTCATTATGAATTGGATACGCTTCTGTTGGGCTTGAACAAGGCCACCGAAAATGCTTAAGTAAAAGAAATGATGAATTGCGAAGCATCTCCCCACTGCCAGTGCTGTGTACGTGTGTGTGTGTGTTCAGTGCTACACAGCTGGATGGGGACACACACACACACACACACACACACAATCCCCCCTCCCCCCCACACACACACTTTCTGGCAAACATCCGCACCTTCACACACTTCACTGATGTTCCGCAATAAATATTTACAGAGGCTTCCTGGCAGCTAGATAGTGTCCTGGAAGCCAGATGTAATTTACACATCTTTTTGATGCCGCCTCATTTTGCATTACATTGAAGTAGTGGGGAAAGGAAATAAGTGGTGGAGTCTGTGTAACTTTGTGCGTTTGTTGAGTGCTGCAGACGCCAAACTTTTTGGCATCTAGACCACAAGTGTGAAAATGTAATAACCGGTGGGCCAAGAGCCAAGGAGCAATCACGAGGCTCGCTTATTACTCACAGTTTTGAAAGGCTTATTATTGGTATTTGATTATGGACAAGATATTTATCTTCTCCTTGAAACATCTTGTTCACTCAGTGATATGAATGTGTTTACATCAACAAGACTTATGTAACTGATTCTCACAAGGCTGCGCTTTGCTTTCTTGTTCAAGATTGTGAATAATGTGCACTATTTTGGCGCATTTTTTGTATGTCGTGGTGTTTTGCAGTGCAGGCAAGGTTGGATTCGGTGGGGCCACTGTGTTACCTAAGGCCAGTTGCAGATGACTGTCCTAGGCAACATATGGAGCCCCAAACAGAACAAGAGACAGCCAATAGTTGATTAATTATCTATATTATCCATAGCTCCCCCCCTCTATCCCCACACCTGCTATCCGCCTCGCTCCAAATCCAACTTTCTCTCAGATTAATAGGCAAGGTGGCCATTAGTATCCAACTAAGGCTTTGGTACCAATGGGAAATGCAGTTAATTTGGATAATATCACTGCCACATGTCGTCAACAACAGACTAACAGGAGGCAGGATTCAGAGAGCGGGCCGCTCCGCTCGCTGCCTGCCGCCAGCTGTGAGGTCTGGATGAACCTTGAACAAAGAGTCATCTCTCACTCCATCTCTCTTTCCCTCTTAATGTTCTCTCTACAGCATCTGTGTTACCTGGCACAAGCACACATGCCATGAATAATACCTTCACCGAAATACGCTGGACCAAAATAAAAGGCTTTAATGAAGCTTAAAGGCTCTGCGTGTCATGGAAGGGCACGTGCTGATAGATCGGGTCACAGCTTTAATTGATGTTTATTGCAGATTGCAGGTGCTTCCAAAATTAACTTAAAAGGTGATTGAGCGTGGAACAGGCACTCTCACTGGGTTCAGCTGTTGAATTACTGTAAGGCTGCAGAGGCACAGGTGGCAAAACTTCAAATGGCAAAGCCTGGGGCATGCAGGCACCACCCAGCAAATTGCAGACATTGTCATGTTTGGTGTCACAGCGTGGCTGACAGGACCTGTGGAGCTCGCTGGCGCTGGCAGCGAAAGGAACGTGTGTGTGTGTGTGTGTGTGTGTGTGTGTGTGATGACACTACAGTTGTAGAAGAATGAAAGATAAGACCAAGCCAAATAACGCTGCCGCAGCAACTAAAGGACTCGTCACACGACACAGAAAAATACCACAGAATTAGACAACAACTACATGGATGTAATTTTTTTTATTCTTTTTTCTGATACCTGGCTCGATTAGTGAGATCAACTGCTGCAGCCGTATGTGGTTGAAAAATGAGACGGTGTCAATCCCTGCTAATGAGAGCCACTCTTCCCACGAGGCTTCGAGGTGCAGCAAGGTTCACACAGTTGCATATAAAGCCCACGGGGAGGTTCGTCCAATGAGGAGTTTATCCAGTTGCCAACCAGATTTGTTACACTGCAATGAATTGATTTTTAAGGTGTTGATATTTTTTATATTGATATTTTCAGAGCAAGTAAGAGCACAATGAAATGACAGCTTTTTGCCTGAACGAGTATGTTTTTAGATTTTACTATTATCATTATTACTATTATTATTTTCACCCCTCTGCAGAGGAGGGAGGATGAGTGTGTTTTTACCTGTTGGCAGACACTTAACACCGGTGTCTTTGTACCACAGTAATGCAGCGATGAAAGCGTAATGCAATTCTACTGGTGTAGCTGAGTTCTAATCCCTCAATTACCATTGTGTATTTTTTCCATCTACACATTTTGTGGCCTATACAAAATCCAATTGGGAGATTTTCTCAAGTCAAGTGCATTGTTCAAGAAATTAGATTAGTTTTTGAACCTGTGACAAATTCCTTAGTTGTACCTGTCAAAAGTGAAGGCTCCCTGTTGGCCCTTATCAAATTCAGCAAATTCATTTTCTCCCCAGGCGTCGGAGTCACGCTGGTGGGGGTTATTATTCTGTTTGTTTGTCAGTTTGCGATTTTCTGCAGTGAGTGAAGAGTGGCTGCTTTGCATCCAGTGCTTGTTGTTTGCCACCACCTGTTCCTTCATTACCCAGACAGACACTGTTATTTCTTCATGTAGATAGAAATTCTTGAACTGTGAGGAGGGCTCACTCCCTGACATCTGCCTTTCCGATAAGGCCTTGGATCTAGTTGGCATGAGATGTGAGGATATGAAATTCTTCAGTTCAAGGGTTAGGATCAGATAAAATTCCTTTTTCTTCTGCTTCTTCTTCTATTAAGGAGATATTTTTTTTTTTTTTTTTTGCATTTGTGGATTTAAACTTAGAAATGCCTGGCTGTGACATCAGTGACAGTGCTTGCAACACCTGCAGAGGCTGCTGCCAAGGCCATTGGGTGCAGACGCTGCAGAGTAGCTCTCCTCCCGTGCTGCCATCTACAGCAGAACGCTCTGCAGGGAGAAGCTGGACCAGGCCAGACTCGCCTCATCTTGAGTCACGGTGCAGTGAGTACTGGGTGCCTCGGGCATTTACAGTCCCAGTGCTCACAATGCATTCTTCATGAGGTATTAAATGAATATAAGAATACACGGATACACAAAGCAGAAAATGAATGTAATCTAAATGCCAAGCCTCTCTGCTGTGAGCAACAACGCTGGAGGAAGATGTTTGCTCAGTGCCAGCCTCATTAAATCCAACAGCCCGGTCCCTTCAATTGGCCCACAAAGTTGAGAAAGAACTGAAAAAAGGTCAGAAGGTGGAATGAAATGCAATTAGAAAGGGGGAAAAACTGTGCCGTTAACGCTGCCACGTCGGAGTATTGATTTAACTAATTGAAATGGCATCGAGGGAGAAACACCAGATGGGTCTCCTCTGGCCTGAGGTGGGGTGCTGGCTGGCTCAGATAGGATCCCATCTGAGACATTCTGTCCCTGGGGTCCACGCTGATTCCCTTCTCTATTCCACCCTCTTTCTCACAGTTATCTACAGCCAACACATTCTCCTAGTTGCTTAATAGAATGTCTTTGGGTTACTTGAGTTGTTTTCACCCAAACATGAAGACTTTTTTTTTCCATTTAGAAAATGTACAGTATATATACACACAGTTATATATTATAGATTAATACAGGGGAAAAGTGGTGCTTAGGGGAAGATTATGTTCAAAATAAAGGCGACTGACTTAAGAGAACTACATAAAATCAATAATAAATGTTGCATGTAGGCAGGATAAATACATGATGTATGTTTAATGCAAGGTTTGTTTGAGCAGCTACGACTGACCTAAGCACAAAGCATGTGACCACACTGGCAAACTGCCCTCTCTGTGGTACTATCGCTTAGCTGTTCCTGTTTAAAATTTCATGAGGCACTTACAAAAATAGGGCACACTTCTTCTATGAATTGCTGTGAAATAGCATGAAGTCAGGTTAGGCTAAAGCAAGACAGAGACTATTTGCTCAGCAGATGAATACACACTCTTTCACTGTGCAGTTGCAACAGCTTCAGAGGGCACAAGTTTGTTTGTTTTTACGATTTTCTGTTTGGATAGTTCTGCTTTATTTTAGTGCCTTGGGTAAATTGTGACTTCAGTGTAAACTTGGCTCTATAATGTAGTTTAGTCTGGCTTTGTCAACTTCTGTTTCTTATACAGAGAGACGAGGGCAGTGATACACAAAGAAACAGGTGCAAACAGCATCAGTCACACCCGTCAGTGCCATCTTCCTCTGCCCATGTGTCATCTGCAGTACTCTCACATCTTTGATTGCTGCACCCCAAGAAAATATGGAAATTTAAATCAAAGCCTGGATTTGTCCTGACCCTGTCAGGATGAGACATTTTGTGAAAGATGAATCCAAGTTGTGATTATGGAGTCCTTTTCTCGCCGTGTCTTTGCTTTTATGATCTTACTAATCATATCCTGACTGCCCCCTGGCTGTCTCTGTCCTTCTGTCCTGGTGGTACTTCGTGCTCTTTCCCAGCATGCACTGCCTGTAATTAAATAGGAGCCTAGTCCTCTTGACAGTGTCTGTGGCTGTTTTCTTTGCCTGGCAGCCCCCTCATCCTCTCTCACTCACACAGAAAGGGTCTGCCTCCCTCCCTTCTTGCCTGGATGTCACATGAGGAACTGACTCTGGTCTCTGTTTCTCAAATGATTTAATTGAATGCAAACTCAGGAGCATGGACATCAATACGGAACTATATCTGCCATAAGGCAGAGCTATTAGTCAATACGTTGCCCTCCACATGCCGAAGGCTTTTGTCAGACCTAATTACCCAGCGCTGTATTCAGTGGAGCTTCACCAGTGGGGGACTGGGTCTCCTGTGGGATCTGGTTAGGATCACGGTTCACTCCCAGTGTATACAGTAGAGGTGGAAAGTTCACCAAAGCAAATAGCACTCACTATTCTCTTCCATTTAATGCTGACAGCTAAATGACTGCACTTGTGAGAAGTGCATTAATTCCACAGGCTTCCTTGATTTAGAGGTATTCAGCCTTTATGACTGAAATGAAAATGAGCTATACAATACTGACTGAAATGAATCATGTAGTTACCATTGTTTCATATACAGTACTATGTGGCAGGGTAGTAAAATTCACACTCATTTTTTTTAGTAAAAGAAAGTTGTTGCACTGATTTTGATGTAGGTCAGTTCCCATGAGAAACCCACCAACTATCAGGACCCTGAACTCTGTCCACCCCACCCCACCCTCCCTGGACTGTAATGCACTCACCCGTACAATAACTACCTCAGCTGTTGGCACAGAAAGACTGGCACACCTGCAGTAATACTTCTGCTACTGTATGTCTCTACATTTTACTGCAACCATTTGCACAAATGCCATACTTGCTGCTGTCTATTATTGCAATATTGAACATGTGCAGTCCAATCTGTCACTGTCTGCACCTATACTACCGCATCGAACTCGCAGCTATGAATATTACTGCTTTACTCCTTACAATATACCAGACTCTACCATTCTGTTAGCAGGGCTAACATGCTATCGTGCTGACAGGGTGATCAAGGAAGGAGGGAAAACATGAGGCGGAGGCGTCTGTGTCTACATCAGTGACGTTTAGTGCCGTGATGTAGCTGTTGTTCAAAAACACTGTTCTCCATTTGGCGGAGTTTATGATCATCAAGTGCCAATCCTTTTACATTCCAAGAGAATTTTCATCCATCCAACTAGTTGCCGTGTACAGTATAAACCTGCCCACTGCCATGGGCGAGAGGAGTAAAGCACTAAATGAACTCTACCAGGCCATCAGTGAGACACAAATAGCGCATCCAGACAAGATTCCTCATCACAGCAGGAGATGTCAACCATGCAGATTTAAAGGCCCTCCTACCAAATCTACACCAACATGTAGACTTTCCAACGACAGGAGACAATTTGCTGGACCTGGTGTACACAACTCACAAGAAAGCATACAGACCCTCCCCCCTTCCCCCCGTGGGTCTCTCATATCACATCACCATCTTGTTAAGGCTAGCATACAAACCCAGAATGAAAACAATCAGATCAGAACTACCTAAATGACTTCTTCGGCCACTTTGAAGCGCAAAACAACACATCAGCACAGAGGACCACTCCTCCTCCAGACGAGCAGACCATAAGTCTGGATCCGGCTAGCGTGAAGAGGACCCTCTGCAGGATCAACCCATGCAAGGCAGCTGGCCTGGACAACATACCGGGTCACGTTCTGAAGGACTGTGCAGAAGAGCTCAAGAATGTCCTGGCCGACATCTTCAACATCTCCCTGAGTCAAGCTGTTGCTCCCACATGTTTCAAAACTGCTACCATAATACCAATCCAAAGAAGCCCATCCCATCCGGCTACGATTACCAGCCCGTAGCATTGATCCCCATCATAATGAAGTGCTTTGAGTGACTGGTCATGCAGAACATCAAGGCCATCCTCCCTCCCTCCCACGACCCATCTCAGTTTGCATACAGGTCAAACAGATCTACAGAGGATGCCATCGCTGCTGCTCTCTAACCAGCCCTCATCCACATGGACTCAAAGAACAATGCTGTTCTTGGACTTCAGTTCAGCATACAACACAATCATCCCCCAGCACCTAATACAAAAACTCAGAAACCTGGGACTCAGAACCTCTCTCTGTAATTGGGTGCTCGATTTTCTCACAGGCAGGCCACAGAATGTGCGGGTTGGCAGCAGCACCTTCAAGACCATCCATCACACTGAGCACAGGGGCCCCACAATGGTGCGTGCTCAGCCCGCTGGTCCTCACCCCACTGACCCATGACTGTGTACCAGCCTACAGCACCAACCATATCATCAAGTTTGCAGACGACACGACGGTAGTGGGCCTCATCACCAACAACGAGGCCAACTATAGAAATGAGGTGAGGCAGCTGGTCCAGTGGTGTAAAGACAATAATCTCTTCCTGAACGTGGGAAAAACCAAGGAGATTGTGGTCGACTTCAGGACAGGACACACACAGCATCCCCCTCTGATCATCGATGGTGCAGCTGTGGAGAGGGTGAGCAGCACCAAGGTCCTGGGGGTGCACATCTCTGAGGACCTCTCCTGGTCTAACAACACCACATCACTGGCCAAGAAGGCTCAAACTCACCTCTATTTCCTCCACAAACTGAGGGGAGCAGGAGTCCCACCCCCCATCATGTGCTCATTCTACCGGGGCACCGTTGAGAGCATCCTTACCAGCTGCATCACAGTATGGTATGGAAGCTGCACCGCCTTCTGCCAGAAGACACTACAATGCACAGTGAAAGCAGCCAGCAAGATCATTGGTGCTCCTCTGCCTCCCCCTCTCGGACATCTACTTCACCTGCCTCACCCATAGAGCCATCAACCTTGCAGGTGACACCTCACACTCCCTCTTCAGCCCTCTGCCCTCAGGGAAAAGATACTAGAGCCTCCGGGCCCACTCCACAAGACTGCTAAACAGCCTTGTTCATCAGGCCATCAGGACCCTGAACTCTGTCCACTTCCTCCCCCCATCCCCACCCGTGGGTCGTAACGTACTCACCCGTACAATAACTACCTCAGCTGTGGGCACAGAAAGACTGGCACACTAACAGTAATACATCTGCTGCTGTATGTCTCTGCACTTTACTGCAACCATTTGCACAAATGCCATATCTGCTGCTGTCTGTTATTGCACTGCTGATCATGTGCAGTCCTATCTGTCTACCGTACTACTACCGTACTACTACCGTACTACTACCTTTACTACCGTATTGAACTTGCAACTACGAGTATTACTGCTCTACTTTTCTGTATATAGGATTGCTGGGTTTTATCGTTTACCTTTATTTGCACTATAGGATGTCTGGGTCTATCTTTTGTCACCACTTGCACTATGGGTAGCACTACTTTGTACATAGAATGCTGTGTATTCTATGTACAAGGTAGCACTACTGTACACAGAATGCTGTTGTTGTTTTACTAGCCTTATTCCTTTTTCTTTTTCATATATTGTGCACACCACTGAAGAGAGAGAGAAACGCCATTTCAATTCTCCTGTATGTCCTGTACGCATAGTAGTATTGACAAATAAAATCTTTGAATCTGTATATAGGATTGCTGGGTTTTATTGTTTATCTTTATTTGCACTATGGAATGTCTGGGTTTTATCTTTGTCGCTATTTGCACTACGGGTAGCATTACTGTACATAGACTGCTGTTGTTGTTTTCCCAGCCTTATTCCTTTTTTTATATTGTGCACACCACTGAAGAGAGAGCGAAACGGTATTTCAATTCTTCTGTATGTTCTGTACATATCAGTGTTGACAAATAAAATCTTTGAAACTTGAATCTTGAATATTGTGGAAAAGCCCCATTTTCAAGTGAACAAATCTGGGGATTTTTCTACTAAATCTATATATTAAGTCATGGTCAGTTTAATAGAGTTATGCATGTTCAGATATAGTAATTACATATTTAGCAATGACATAGGCCTGTAGTGACACTGTAATAAATGCATCATTGTTTTAAAATTGAGTATGCACACATTTCTAATTTGTATGATTCATTCAGCTTTGTAGTGATGATTATTTCAGTTATATTGTTTTTTGTTTGTCACTGCTGTGTTTTGTAACCTAGAACAGGGTTTTTCAACAGGGTCCCTGGAAAAAAGAAACACAACCTTTTTTTTCTCACTGTCTGACATTAAATCAGACTAAACATTTCCTGTTTTAGGCCAGCATTACCAAAATTATTTATATTTGCTAAATAATTTTTATATTTGCTAAAAAAAAAAAATTAGAGAATTTTTTCTTACTTTCTTCAAAGTCAGAAGTTTACATACGCTAATATCAGGAAGAGAACTGTGGACTTCCACAAGTCTGGTTCATCTTTGGGTACAATTTCCAGATGCCTGAAGGTGCCACTTTCATCTGTTCAAACAATTATATACACATATAAACACCACGGGAATGTCCAGCCATCATACCACTCTGGAAGGAGACAGGTTCTTTGTCTCAGAGATGAACGTGTTTTGGTGCGAACTGTGAGTATAAACCCAGAACAAAAGCAAAAGACCTCGTGAAGATGCTGAAACTGGTAAAGTGTGCCATTATCCACAGTGAAACAAGTCCTGTACCAACATGGACTGAAGGCCACTCAGCAAGGAAGAAGCCATTACTCCAAAAGCAACATAAAAAGCCAGATTACAGTTTACAAATGCAAACAGGGACAAAGACCTTCATTTCTGGAGACATGTCCTGTGATTTGATGAAACTAAAATTGAACTGTTTGGCCATAATGACCATCGCTACATTTGGAGAAAAAAGGGGAGGCTTGCAAGACTGAGAACACCATCCCAAATGTGACACAGGGGTGGTAGCATCATGTTGTGGGGGTGTTTTGCAACAGGAGGGACGGGTGCATTTCCCAAAATTGACAGCATCATGGGGAAAGAACATTATGTGGAAATATTGAAGTGATATCTCAGGACATCAGCCAGAAAGTTAAAGCTTGGGCGCCAATAGGTTTTCCAAATGGACAATGACCCTAAACTTGCCACCAAATTAGTTACAAAATGACTTAAGGACAACAAAGTCAATGTTTTGGAGTGGCCATCACAAAGCCCTGATCTCAATCCCACAGAAAATTTGTGGGCAGAGCTAGAAAGACATGTGGGAACAAGGCGGCCTACAAACCTGACACAGTTACACCAGTTCTGTCAGGAGGAATGGGCCAAAATTCCAGTAAATTATTGTGAGAAGCTTGTGGAAGGAAGCCCAAAACATTTGACCCAAGTCATACAGTTTAAAGGCAACGCTACCAAAGAGTAAGGAAATATATAAACTTCTGACTTTGAAGAAAGTAATAAAAAAAAGTCTTTAAAAATATTTAGCAAATAGAAATAATTTTGGTCATCTTCACTGACCTAAAACAGGAAAAGTTTTGTCTGATTTAATGTCAGAGAGTGAGAAAAAAGATTATGTGTCTTTTGTACAGTGTATGTAAACTTGTGGTTTCAACTGTAGCTATATTTTGCAGCGATAAACTGTTTATGAGGAAGTAAACAGTAAATCTGCACTGGTATTTAATTCCTTTTACAGTATGTCACAGTCTTACATTTCATCTTTTAGTGTAATCTCCACTTTTTTCTTTTTTTAATCTTTTTTTTTGTGCATTTTAGTTTGGGCTATTGCAGTGTCATTAGTTCTGACTTCTAACTTATGTGCCCCCTGTCTTTGTCACCCTTTTTTGAGTGTATTTTCTGTATGTAGTTTATGTTCTCATGTGGTTCCAGTATTTAATCACATCCATTCTCCCTTTGCCGCCTGATTCCAGCCTACAGTATGTGTCATTATCACTGAGTGTCTCCTGAGTAACTCCGTCAAACTACACATCTGAAAGAAAATAGCGAGCCCTCAATGCATCTTCCAAACTACATCTCAATATAGAAGTTGATTTAGCATATAATTTACAGCGTGACTGTGTGTGTCCCTGCAGGGTGCCTCGTCCAGCCTGGTGGTCAAATTTGCGGACACTGATAAGGAGCGGACCTTGCGCCGGATGCACCAGATGGCAGGGCAGCTCGGCATCTTTAGTCCCATGACCATCCAGTTTGGGGCCTATGGCGCCTACTCTCATGCTGTAAGTCTCAGCCCAGCGGGGGAGGAGACGGTGAGCTTGAAAAAAATAAAGAGAGAAGCAAAAAACTGTTGTGATTTGAGGTTTGAACCCACTCTCTCTCCCACTAGGCATGTGACACTCCCAGCGAACAGCTCCTTAAGTGATTCACACAATCAAACGGCTGTTAAGAATCCAAAATGACAGTGGCTTAACAAAAAAAATTCTGCACTGCTATTTTTTTTTTTTCATTGTGTCCTTTTTATCCCTTTATTTGTCCAGGGAAGCGGCTTATCATGTATGCTCAGCACTACACTGCTGTACAGTTGCAAGCCTCCATTTCATATTCATTTCCCATTCCCACATTTCCTGACTTTGCTCTGTGAATTTAAACTGCAAACCGAGGCTGCCTTTTTTAACATTTCATTTGCTTACACATATTTCTTTTTACTCATACAGAGGTGCACATTATTACAGAGAACCCACAGTCTTCCCCCCCCCACCCCCTTATCTGTCAGCTCATCCCGCCCCCATTTCGTATTCACACATGAAAGTCACAGCCTGAGTTAGGAGTCTGTGAGATTTTACACACTCGCACAGTAGCTAACAACTTACTCTGACAGGTGAGAATCACCCACTCACACAAAAATCGCTCCTCTACTCAGCCTCTGTGCACCCCCCCCCCCCGCCTTTTTTCGCCTCACGCACATATACATATAGGCTGCAGTAAATATGGATGTAAAGCGCGTCACCTTCTTAAACTCATCTCACCGTGTAGCCTTGATGTTGTGCCGGGACACAAGGTAGTGCAAGGCCAGAGTGGTTCTGCAGAAGCTGGGGAGGGAGGCTGCAGGGCAATATGGACCACTCAGTTCAAGAACGAGGCACTGGCCAGACAAACAGAGATGTGAGAGTAAACATGCTCTGATCCCGCAGCTATTTCACCCTCCTTTCCTCTTCTGTCCTTCCCTCCGTCCCTCCTGCCACTCACCTTTCTCCCCACTGCTCTTTAATCCTGCAGCAGATGATGCAACAGCAAGCAGCCCTGATGGCAGCAACACAAGGGTCCTACCTGAACCCGATGGCAGCCATCGCTGCCGCGCAAATGCAGCAAATGGCAGCTTTCAATGTCAACGGAATGGTGGCGACTCCCATGACGCCATCCTCAGGTACACACCGACACACACTTGAACTGTGAAGTGGCACGGGTGCGAGAGCGGGAGCGCAAGTGGGCACACGCATGCAGGATGTCTCCTTCTTCATTTCTCACCACTGCCCCGGAACATTTTCATCATTAGTAAGAATTATAGGAGCGGCAGTAATATATTCATTCAAGGCCTTTCTGCTTTTGCCCTTGTTACATTTTTTAAGATGTACTGTAGGTTCCATCTTCTGAGCTGAAGCAGACACTATCATTGTTGAATTAAAGGAAGCAGAGCCATGTACTGAGTGAGGCACGATGGGAGAAGATGTACGGCGTTGCTCTGCCCTCATTGACGCTCACAATATAGTTGCTCTCCCCCCTCTCTCACATTATCTCTCTTTAGTTCCCTTTCTGTCTGTCGCTCTCCCTCTGTGTCTCTGTGACAGTGTGTTTTCTGGGAACACAGCCAATCCGATGACTTTGGATGCAGAGTCCTTGGCTTATACAATATAAGAGCAAAGATTTGAGCGAGATAATCCTGGACCCCAGTCTGAACTATCTTTTTGGCCCTTGTCATGAGGAGCTTTGATGGCTCGACACTAAGTAGGCAGGCCGCCCAAAGGAAGGGTCATTGCAAACGTATTAAATAAAGTGGCTTGGCGGTGTACCTGGCATTTGTAATCCACCAGGCCTACATATTCCAGGTAATGCCTATCAAACATAATCCTACATGACTTGAATGCCCTTCACCTAGATAAGAAAAAATAATAAAAATCCATCAGAAAAATGGCGTTGAACACAGAATATCACCACAGAGAGAAAGGGTGGTTGGAGAAAAATGTGCAGTGTTATACATCCAGTATAATGTAGATTATGCTATTTTCATGCTTCATGTATTTACCTGTGTTGTTTTGTATTTTTAGCTGTATTTTATTGTTTTATTAATTTGTTTTACGTCTTATATTTTTATATTTTGTTTAGCCATGATGTACAGCACGTTGTGTCAGCTGTTTTAAATGCTTTAGAAACAAAGTTGGGTTGGATTGGATGATCTTTTCTGGGTAAAGTACCTCAAGTTAAAATAAAAGTTATAATTTTCTTTTTTCATTTTATTAATTTATCTTTATTAGTGTCAAATGATTAAAATTCTAAATTGTAATTAATCTCCAAAAAATGCATTTATTCACGATTAACTGTGATCATTTTTTTTTTTAAATTCCAATGTAATGTACCCTGAATTTGTTATTTTTCAACTTTATCATACTGTTATTAACAGGAGGGGACAAATATGCTTGCTTTCTGCAACTACAGGTCCATTTAAAGTGTTGAACACATAAAAAATGACGACTATCAAGAACATTCTTCAAAAAAAACCCCCAAAAGTACTGCAGACATACTACAAGTAACTAGTGACCACTTATTACACCAGCTGTTATCGTACCTGTTAACTTTAGCTTAGCTGTTAGCCCTCCTCGTTAGTTGCATGAGCCTCTCCAGCGCTCGGGTCAATATTGTGCATTGATACGGTCCACATTTCCATATGACAGCAATTCTCCAGCAAACTGATCCAAACATCCAGAACTAAACAAAATGTGACGTATGTGCCACGAAACCCTGTTTCGACTGTCTGCCCGGTAACTTCTCGTTCTTCTTCTTCACATCTTACACCCACTGTCTGACCAGAAACTGTACCGGCATTTTGAGAGTTGGATTGTGCATTGATACAGTCCATATGTCCACATATTATGACAACAAAACTCCAGCAAACAGATTTATTCCACTTTTTTCATTCCACCCTGATGTTTTATCCACAGCAATTAATCACAATCCAAAAAAAAAAAAAAATAGTTGCCGTTAAGGAGGGTGTTGCATTACTGAAGGGTTATCAACTCTGACACCACTAATTATTATTATTGTTTTCACTTTTCATTTGAGTGATTTTAGTCACTTTACCTTTAGTTCTGACTAAATTTGCATTACATGATCATGCATCTGCATGGTACATACTTGTGCCCATTAGAAGCATGTCACACAGGCGGGAAAATACACCGATTTCGACAAGAAAATACCCCTCTCTTGGATCTGGTTGTTTAGATTGCAGCATGCAAAGCTTGTACCCTGCAGTTTCCATAATGAGTGTGTGTCTGTTTGCAGGCACCAGCACACCCCCGGGCATCTCTGCCACAGCCGTGCCCAGCATAGCCACCCCGATTGGGGTCAATGGATTCAGTGCCCTCCCGCCTCAGAGCAACGGGCAGCCCACATCTGAGCCCATCTACACCAATGGTATTCATCCTTACCCAGGTGAGAATATCAAGGTTTATGCAAAGGAAAGATGGGAGACCTTTGTGGCACCCTCCATCATGAGTTTGACGCTTTTACTCTGACTCTGCTAGCCATTTGCACTGATGGTGATTTGTAAATGTTGTATTTGTTATGACTGACATGTTATCAGTGACTACTGAAATTATCTATTTCGTTAAAAAAATGCTGTTTAAAGGTTGTCAAGGGAGAGTCCTTTTATATTCACACTCTCATGACGTTTTCCTCTAAGCTGAAATTAAGCTTTCAAGGCTTGAGGGTCAATCAACAGTGTCTTTGGCACATTTCTGAGAAGTCTGACTCGGTATCATGATGAATCCATCAGTTCATCCATCAGTCAATTATAGTTAATTTGATGTGTCTCAGCCCATCCTCGGCTTCTTAATGTTGTCTGGGAATGATTCCTGAAAAATTGACAGACACTCACTCCCCATCTCTGCATTATGCAAAGGCAGCTGCAATTGTAATGAACTACAAAGTGGTTTGTTTGGCATGTAGTTAATATTTGATGCAAACATCTGGGGCAAACAGGCATTTTGAAGAACTGAAAGATATGACAACCCAAATTTCTCCCACACTCCCTGGGTGATCTTACCCCCCTGACGCTTTTGTGCAGCCAAGAAAATTTCTGCCGTGCTGTTTAACATTCTCTTTCTCCTTCTCTCTTTGTCCTGACTACTGTCCATCCCTTCTCTTTCATTCTATTTCTCTCTCACCTGTCTTTCTCTGTCTCTCTTTTTGACTCTGTGCAGCACAGAGTCCGACGGTTACTGACCCTCTCCAACAGGCTTATGCTGGCGTCCAGCACTACGCAGGTGATCTGTCACTCTCACCCCCTCTTCTCGCTCACGTCCTCCGCCTGCCCCTATGCCTCTTCACTGTTGTTTTTTGCTTTGTCACATTAGTAGACACCATGACAGGAAGAGATAGCCACATGACCAGCCAATTTCCTCTTGGATTAGGCTACTTTACATTAGGATTGAAAGGGGATTTTCAGCTGACTTGATTTTAAACCCATGCAAGAATAATATAATTCTAAGGGGTGAGATTCCGAACTTGGCATAGCCTTCTGCATAAGAGATGACATAGACCTATCATAACTGCTGCTTTGTGCCTGACACCAGCTCTCATTAACATGGTGTTAGCCTCCCTCTCTTTCTTTGTGTGCCTGCCGAGTTGAACTTCCCCTTTTGCCACTTTCTTTATGTAGCGATCCGCAAGGCAAATGAGCCCCGGCTCCCAGTCATCATGCAATTTATTTATGCAATGTCTAGAGGACGCAAATGAACAATGGAATAATGATTTGAGTTTTGTTGTGTCAAATATGAAAATGGAGATGTGAAAAATTCCACTCTGGTTCTCCCTTTGCAACAGCAGCCTATCCTGCCGCCTATGCGCCAATCAGCCAAGCGTTCCCCCAGCAACCAACCATCATTCCCCAGCAACAGAGGGAAGGTAAGAGCGAGCAAGCGCGCCCACCCAAGATAAAAGGTGATAATTGCCATGTTCCATTCTAATGTAGCTGTGCTGCTTTGAATTAGCGAGGGAGGGAAAAAGCTGGCTGGGGAAAATGTGAGAAAAAGGCTCCCCATTTAAAGAGAAGAACATTAGCAGTGAGATGGAAAGTTACTCTGTCATTATTCAAAAACTGCACTAATTCAAACTCGCAGCGCTGGACTGCTTAATCAGTCCATTACAATGTGTTTAAGTGGTTATAAATATTCATCAGATTAATTAGCTGCATGCATAATCATTTATTACCATTCCTAGAGTAGTGTTCTTTCTTATGCTACAGCATCACATATAATAAACTATAGGATGTACTGTAATGCTAAATCACTGTTTTTGGCACCATTCGTCAGTCTCAATTATTCATATATATGATTGTATGAGACAGTGTAGAGTGGCATGAATAATCAGTATACGGGCTTGAAATTGAGTGTTTGAAACACTGCCTGGAGGAAAAGCTGCTCAAATTTTGCCAGTAGTGTGGGTGCATGCCAGGGTCATAGAGCAAAGCTGTATGAATGAAGACAAACACACACATTCAGGCGTGTCAGCATACTGGCATAATTTTACAATTTAGAGAAAACTCACAGTCATTAAGGATATTCCGTCTCTCAGTGATACTTTGGATCATTTTAATCATTAGCAAGAATTATAAAAGTCATGGTCACATGCAAATGCACAGACAGGCACACAAAAAATGAAAGCGAGAGAGAGAGAGAGAGAGAGAGAGAGAGAGAGAGAGAGAGAGAGAGAGCTATTCTTGGTTGAGCCAGTGGCCTGTCTGAGTTCTGGCCTCCACTGGGTTTTGGCCACTGTCCCAGCTTGTCTCAGTCCACTGCCACAGTCTGCAGTGCTGCCATTTAACAAGATACATCTAAACCTGAATACACAGGCACAGTCAAGCCTCAGCTTCAACCTCCCTCTGAAAGCTAGCAATTCCACCAATACATTCAGTCTGCGGCAGTGTTTGAACAAAGGAAGTCCTTCCAAATCCCAAACAATAATTTCAACCAGCCAACTCACCACTGTTCAGTATTACATTTTAATCCTGTGAACATATTCAGCACCGACAAACAAATGAAGTTGTACCAAAAAGTAATAAAGTGTGCCACCTTACCAAAAGGATCAAAGCTAGGTTAATCACTTCCAACTTTAACAAATACCTTTATGAAGGTAATATTTAGACTTGAATCTTAAAAATCTACATAACTCTTTCAGTTCCTGCTGTAATTACATGCATCGATTCAAATTAAAAAGGGCTCATTGTATATTTTTTTTTTCCTTCTATAGTCGTTGGATGATATGGCAGCTGTTGAAAACTGGTCATTAAAAGGTCCTATTTTTAATTTAAATTTTGAAAAAGGCTTGCAAATCCAAACCTACAGACAAAACCACAGCATTCAACAAGATTAAAATTGCGGCTGAGAATATAACACGTTAACTTTTTCGATTTATGTGGGCATTAAAAAAAAAAATGATGCTGTCAGGTCACTCCCTGGTGTGGTGTTGGCAGTGGTGACTGGTTTGTCTCAGCAGCTGGCTCAGCTTAAAACAAGAATAGGTCTTCTTTTTTCAGCATTAACATTTACACCTCACTCACCTCACAAAACTGGGCAAACACTTTTCCACAGTCATGCAATAGTAATTTCCATCTTTGGCAGTCAGGAAAGCACATTAAGACAATGAACGCTTAAAAGATGTTCTGTCAGTATATGAGCTTTTGCAAAAGTCACTTGTCTTATCCTCTTACACGATAAAAAAACCCAAAGTGATTAAAGTGCTTATATACAATACAGTTTGGGATGCAGAAAAGAGGGTTGGAAAATTGTTCTAATGTGTTACTAGAGGATAAATTAAGTAGTTTAAGGTATGAAAGGAATCAGCCTTTACAAAGCTATTCATTAATCATAAGGTGATTGATTAGTTGCCAGGATCTCCAGTTTTGCAATTTTTTTTTTAACTTGTCAAAATTTGCTTGTGATATTTATATCCAGAAAAAAAGCCACTGTATGTTATGCCAGTAGTAACTAAATTTACCACAAATTTCTGATCTTAAGTAGAACCTGGTTGGAAGCCAGCAATTTTGGGTAACACTGCAGTAACTAAAGGGAAGAATACTAGGTATGCATGATATTAGATTTTTTTTGTCAATTACTAGTCACATTCCCCAGGAAAAACAAGACACTACTGTACATCAACTTAATATGAAAATGAATGCTCATTTCATTCATTCATTTTTAGTAACATGTTCAACAAAACGGTAAACTTCTTCTTTTTAATAGGCTTTTAGGTTGCATCTCCACCAAACACGTTTTTTCCACTCTGGGCGACCATTTTCTATTCATTCTCTATGTAGTCCAACGTTTACAGCTCTGAGTGCCCTCAGCGCTGAAACGCTCTCGTTGGTGGCCGCTTTTTGTCGCAGCGCTTAGGGCGCTCAGGGCTGAAAAAAGTTCAACTTTTTAGATTACAGCTGAGCTCGTCAATGTCAGACATTTCTAAGCAGCTAATCAGAATTAAGGAAGGGCGGGACATAGGACGCTGGTACAGTCTGTACCCAGACTCCTGTTTTCCGTGTCATCATATTTTGTATCCAAGGCTGCTGCCAATGCAAAAATACGTTTCCTGTCCATTGTTATTTAAGATAAGCTAAGATAAGATAAGATAAGCCTTTATTAGTCCCACAATGGGGAAATTCCAGGATTGCAACAGCACAGGGACAGCAACACTCAGAGCAATAATCAAGAAGATACGGAAGATATAAGTAGGAGCAGTGGATATACATACATACACATAACTATATAAATATATATACAAAGTGCGGAGCATTGTAGCAAGATGGAATAAACAGCATAACCGTCTACTTAGTTATCCTACATAGTATGAATATGTACCCATACATATTGTCACCCTCTGTAGCGACCGATATTGTCCTAGTTGTATATACTGGAGGGGACCATTGTGTAAGTCTGTTGCATCTTTTGCATTCAATACTATTAGGTCGTCGCGTTTTTTTGCTATCTCTGCGAGCAGCCCTGCTTAGGTTATACAGTCTGACAGCCGTAGGTAGGAAGGACCTGCGAAACCTCTCGGTTGCACACCTAGGATGATGTAGTCTGCTGCTAAATGAGCTCCTCAGTGCGTTCAGTATGTCCTGCATAGGGTGGGACTCGGACTCCAGCAGAGATGACAGTTTAGCCACCATCCTTCTCTCTCCTATCTCCTCCACTGGGTCAGGGCGCTGCCCCAGGACAGATCTAGCTTTCTTGATCAGTTTCTTCAGTCTCTTCCTATCGGCTGCTGTAATGCCACTGCCCCAGCAGACCACTCCAAAAGTGATGGCTGATGCCGCCACCATGTCATAGAATGTCTTCAGCAGTGCCCCTTGTACACCAAAAGACCTGAGTCTCCTCAGTAGGAACAGCCTGCGCTGTCCCTTCTTGTAGAGTCTTCTTTAGAGACTGCTATTAAAAAATAAGTAGAAAGTCTGACCATAGGAAAAGCAGAAATGCTGAGCTGTGAGTGACAAACTGTTGCTGGGATACAGAACACAGACTTTTTTCCAGAGTGCAGCACACAAACACTGAAAAAAAGACGTTCAGGGCGGCCGGGTGACAAAAACGCGTTTGGTGGACATGCAGCTTTAATAGGCTTTGAGGATACTGTTCCTGTGACAGCCCTTACAACAGCCACAACCAGGGCAAGAGGAAACATGCAAATAAATGCAGCTTGTCCATGGGATCATGTAAAAATGAAGTACCTTCCCTGTAAAATACTACATTAACAAACAATTTTGCACCAATTTTACATAATTTTAAACTACTTAATAAAGAAGGACAAATAGAGCTGCATGTGCTTTACGCACTTACTTAAATTCAGCCTTGGCCCTCAGATGGTCACAGTCGTGTTTTTTTGTCTTTGTTTGAGCACTATGCAGGAGGTTGATGATGTAGTTTTTTGTCTTTGCCATTGTGTCTTTCTCTTGTTTGGGCTTTGTGGATTAATTTCCTCTTTTTGTGTGTTTTTGATTATCCTCACGTGCCTAGGTCGAGGCAGACTTGTTTGCTTTGTTATGCTCGCCTGACATGACGTCATTCAAATGTGCCATGGGAAAAGCATAACGTCACAGCAGAGCACCACTCCTGACTGTCCGCCGTTTTATTTTATCCACTGTAAATATTAATATGTACCGATGCTGATAAATAATTTAAAATGCTGATACTGATAATATGCTGATGTTATTTTGTATACCTGGACGTAACCTTTCTATTACTGGGTTACTGTCACTAAAAAGTAATCTGTTACTTAAAAATAATGTATTAGAGTACTTTTTGCATTACCATAAATTAACACTTGTTGTAAATAGTGAATAATGCCCAGAAGATACAGTATAATAGCCTGATGAATGTATTCCTCAAACATATTTACCTTATTGCATGAAGATTTGATCTTAGTAGCATCAGGGTATCATGGTTAGGATCCCATCTGCCTCCTACCACCAATGACTGTGTTAATTTCCCTCAGAGTGAATTACAAGCTAACCATTAAGTGAAGCTTCTTAACAGCTAACAGAGACACATATTGTCATCCTGGACAAAAAAGAAATAAGGCGAACCCTTCTGCAGCTAGATTGCTCTTCTGTTTTGAAGCTTGTTAGAAAGCAATACACACACTTGCTATATAGCGCAGGAGTTAGGTCTGGTTAAGTAGATGAATACGTGGCTGTGTGCATTGTGCAGCAAAGCGTAGGAAGACAGAAACAATTGCTTGCACTTAAGGGACTTTTTAGATGCCAACAGATTACATTTTTGAAAAAGCAACTAATAAAAGATAATTTAACTCCGAAAGGAATTCAGTTTTTCTCAGTACTCTCAGAGGTTACTTTCAACACTGGAAGTTGGCCATTTTGCATCTAAACATCAGGGGATCAAAAAAAGCTACTAGTGGACCTCTGGAGACACACTGTATTTTTCCTAATAGTGTTGCTTCCATATGGGTACAGATGGTGGAAACTAAATGGGAATACAAATACATGGCACGCTACATAAAGAGGACTGGACAGGGAGGCTTGTGACTTCCTATGGGAATAGCAAGAGATGATTCTTTTTCGCAGATGTTCTGCTTCTTTGATGTAGGTTGCATCAAACTGAAGATGCTTTATAAGTAAGGCTTTTCCCAGTTTCCTGTGTTCTGTCTAGAAGTACAAAGATACTCACAAGGTTACTCAAAATTATTAACAGGCTGTTTGTTCTTTATCACCACTGAATAAATAGCAAAAAATGGAAGACAATGGGATATCTCTAGTTTTATTTCTGTAACCACGTGACTATGTGGAGCTGAGCCGGCTTGGTTTCCCCGGCTCGGTCCTGCCCTCCCTGTGGGTCTAGGTACCGTTGAATATATGTTTATTATGTATTTCAGTACTTTGTGTCAGCTGTAATTGTTTTTAAAGTGCTTTAGAAATAAAGTTATATTGGAACTTTTCTCCTCGGCTTTCTCCAGTAAAAGGATTTCTCAGATTTGAGCCGTTGTCTCTATTGTTATTTTCTACCCAAAATGCACTACGGTAAACTCCACTTCCTCATCTCAGACTATGTATTGCTATAGTTACACGCGCCAAGGGGCACTTCCACCCTTTGGTTTGCTGGATAGTCCGTTTGCATTCACAGTGCAAGCGAAGCGCACCAGAGATCATTTGCAAGTGAACCAAGACCAAGACCCCTGTTTTCAGGTGGACTAGAGTTCGCTTGTTTGGTGCACACCAGAGTTCGAATGCATGTTCAGACTGTGCCAAACAAACTGAACTGTCCACAGAAGTGGAACAGAGTTCCTTTGGTCCAGACCAGACAGTGGCCATGTGAATGCACCCTTAGGCTGTATTCAGACCAGGATAGTCCGGGGGTCTCGGTTCGATTGGACGGGGAATGCCGAGAATTTTGGCACCTTCGTTTGGTTTGGCTTGCATTCACACTGCACTTTAATAAAACAGACCGAACTGCCTGCAACGTCACGCAGTTACAACAACTGCTCATTTGGGGCGCTGTAGCCGAAACCACCACTGACCATGAAGAAAAAATCTTAGCAAAGAAAAAAAATCTGGCTCATCGACTTTGCACAGTAACTTTGCATATGGAACTTATCATTTGAAGTATTGTACAACCAAGGCTTGAATGTTGGAATATTGTACCAGTTGGGGTCCCACCCAGACGTCCTGTGTTTGGACTTTTTACTAGTGTCATCCTTCTCTCCTTCCTCTGCTCTCACCTCTACTGGACCCTCTGCCTGAACACTTTCTTCTCCTTGGCTCATCTTGTCTGTCTCATCTTGCCTTCTCTGAGCCCTGTTTAATTCAGGTTCTCTCTCTGTCTATGGTGGTATACAAACAGGTTAGAAAATACCTAAGTATAATTAAGTGTCACATTGTGCCCTGCAGGATTTTTTGTCATGGTTTACATGAAGGACAAAAATATGTACGTTTTTTGTATTTTTATTCTAGTGTTTCTTTTTTTCCCATTGAGAAAGAGTGGGAAAGAGAAGGGGGAAAAAAACATTCATAATAGTAATTTACTCATGCATACTTAACCTCTTGCACTCCGGGATACCGCGGGCGGTCATGTCTCTGCATCCTAGTGCGTCTCAGTGCGCACTGAAAAAA
Organism: Pholidichthys leucotaenia; assembly: GCA_020510985.1. Classification (NCBI taxonomy): domain Eukaryota; kingdom Metazoa; phylum Chordata; class Actinopteri; order Cichliformes; family Pholidichthyidae; genus Pholidichthys; species Pholidichthys leucotaenia. The sequence continues at coordinate 374,153,135 of CM035837.1, forward strand.
AAAAAAAGCTGCATTTCCATTCTTCCAGTACAGACACAGCCGCGAACAGAAAGCCAAAGGAGTGTTTTGATTGATTTAGATTTGATTGACCTCTCATTCGACTAATAAGAGCCTTGAATTGGGTTTCTGAAACCTTGAAGAACCAATGACTGAAAACCTAGCAAGAAGAACCTGCCTACCAACGACTGCGAATACAATGAGCCAATTGAAACAGAGAAGTTCGACGATTGAAACGCGTGCGTCCCGTGCGTAAAATCTGTTTTGTGTAAGCCGCTGTGCGTAACGGTAGCATTTGCCATCCATCTTCTACCGCTTTTCCGGAGGTCCGGGTCGCGGAGGCAGCAGTTCAAGCAGAGAAGCCCAGACTTCCCTCTCCCCAGCCACCTGCTCCAGCTCTTCAGAGGGGATACCAAGGCGTTCCCAGACCAGCTGGGAGACATAGTCTCTCCACCGAGTCCTGGGTCTGCCCCGGGGTCTCCTCCCAGTGGGACGTGCCTGAAACACCTCAAGTGGGAGGCGTCCAAGAGGCATCCTAATCAGATGCCCATACCACCTCAACTGACTCCTTTCAATGTGGAGGAGCAGCGGTTCTACTCTGAGCCTCTCCCGGATGACTGAGCTCCTCACCCTATCTCTGAGGGTGAGTCCAGCAATCCTACGGAGCAAGCTCATTTCAGCCGCTTGTATCCGCGATCTCGTTCTTTCGGTCATTACCCAAAGCTCGTGACCATAGGTGAGAGTAGGAACGTAGATTGACTGATAAATCGACAGCTTTGCCTTAGAACTAAGCTCTCTCTTTACCACAACAGACCGGTACAACGTCCGCATCACTGCAGATGCTGCTCCAATCCGTCTGTCAATCTCTTGCTCCATTCTCCCCTCACTCGTGAACAAGACCCCAAGATACTTAAACTCCTCCACTTGGGGCAGGAGCCTGTCCCCAACAGGCTGAGGACCATGGACTCGGACTTAGAGGTGCTGATTCTCATCCCAGCCGCTTCACACTCAGTGGCAAACCGTCCCAGCAAGAGCGGTAGGTCATTTCTGGATGAAGCCAACAGGACAGCATCATCTGCAAACAACAGAGATGAGATCCTGTGGTCAACAAGCATGACACCCTCCATTCCCTGGCTGCGCCTAGAAATCCTGTCCATAAAAATTATGAACAGGATCAGTGACAAAGGGCAGCCCTTGCCAGTCTTTTTTTATTACTACTTTTCTTATTTGTTTTGAAAAATCGTTCGCCAAAACCGCAACCATGGAAGCGCAAAACCACAATCATGGAATCATGGTTTGACCGGGCCGCGTGACCAGAACCACGAGTCGTAACAAGCGGACCAGCTTCATGTTCGTCTGACAATGAGGAACAGATGTTCGCCAACGACACTGCTGTTGTGGACAGGTAAGTGTTATAAGCTAAATTATTCTTTATCACTGAAAATAGTAATAAAAATGACTTTTGACCGATCGGTAATTACAACGGTGCATCATTGCCACATGACGGACCATTGATGGACCGTTTTTTGTGTGCCGAGCTCCTCTGTAGCGGGGGGGGGGGGTTGTTATCCTCTACATTGCAGATATTTTAGTATAATTTTTATTGCACTGTAGGTTATTTTTTCTTGTAAAAAAAGGCCACACATTTTTTACGTGGCATGCTTCTTTGTGTGTGGGGGGCTTGTTTGTTCATTCATTCATTCATGAATGAATAACCCCCCCCCCCACACACACACACACAGCCCTGAGTGTCACCTTTCATTAGAGCCCAAGATCAAACTTCTATGTTGAATCATTCAAAAGTTATAGACGTTTTTCCAAACTGTGCCATTTGGCACAATTTGGCACAGTTTACAAACGCCTGGGAACAACCTGAGAAAAAAGCTGTGTAATATATTCATTTTTTGTGGTATTGTTACAAAATTTTGACCTCAGCTGGATAACACTTGGTTCTACATTTCTGTTGCATTTTCCAGCCAGTATTTGACAGCTGTGTGTTATTTGCAAGCATTTGTATCTAAAAAAACACCCAGGCAAACTTTATTTTCTTCAAGTTCAGTATGTTTAGATGACTGTTACTCAGTGGCAGGAGCACTTAGAGAGATTATGACTATTTTGCCAAAAAATTCAAAGTGTTTTCTTTTAAATGAGACCAACCCCATGAAGATGCTGCAAAGGGTTGAAGAACAGCTTTTGATTTACTTTGGGTATGTTATTTTTAGGCGTTTTTAGGGAAATTGACAAGAGTGCAAGGGGTTAAATTATATGATTAGAGGTGGGTATAGTAGCCAGAAATTCTACTCATGTTAAAGCAGTGCTATGAAATTAATAATTAAAAGTAGGCAACCAAAAATTTCTAGTTGAGTTAAGGGAACAAAGAGCACCCACTTAAAAAGTTCAGTAATAACTTCAGTCTTGAAGGTTTGAAGTTTTTCTTCAAAATTTATAAAAAAAATTTCTTATCGTCTTCTACTTTTCTCTGTAAATTTATCTAAATTTGCAGCCATTTTCCTCATCTGCAGTTTCCTCTTGCAAAATTATGACTTTTCTTGTATATTTGAGACTTTATTATAAACTTGTCCATGTCAGGTCAGGCATTGGTTTGCTTGCTACCGGATAACCATGAAAACTGGTACTACCTGTCTCATGGTTCGGGCCGTCGGTGACTCAACCGGCAACCCTGCCCTTCCGAGGGTGTGGAGGGTGAAACAGGACATCCTGGCAGAACTAAAAACAATATCTGTCACAAGTCTGTGGTGGACCACTCCCAGTTACACAGGGTGAGACTGGACATCCTGGCAGGTAAGCACATCTGTCGCAAGGTCTGTGGTGGACTTTTGCCAGTCGGTGCATCGTGACATGCACTACACAAATAGCAGAGATAAATAAACCTATCATCTGGTCAGTCACTGCAACAGATACTGGAGTCAGTTTGTCTTGGCCTGTCCTTGCCACTGATAATACCTCTATCTGCCAAGAATGTGCCGCTATTCCAGCAAAAGCTAGCGGTACTCAAATACTTTGCAAGCAGTTTCATGAAATGGTCAGTCAGAAAGCAACTCATACCGGCTCGGACATCACCCGGGTTAACAAGGCCAGTTCCTGGCAGTGGAGGGCGAAGGACAGAGCTGCATGAAGGAATCTGATCAGACCAAAATGAAGCAGTCATTGTTGCCCCCGACAGACTGCTATGATGATGATGATGCCTCCCTTACTCTCAGCTCCTGTCTGGCTGGTGGCTGTTTGACAGCCGCTCTGACTTACTTTCTGTGAGTGCTGCCATCAGCTGCCGGCCTGGCCATGCCCCCTCTCTTGTTAGTACCAGCTGTGTCTATTCCTGTGTGCCATCTTCCCGCTCCTTGCCCAGGTGCTGCCAATTTCACCGTGACTAGCAATGCGTGTACTTAAGCAGCTTGTGCCAGTCACACTTTGCTGGGTCTTCATCTAACTGTATGTGTTGTCTGCTGCGTTGTTCTGAGATGACCTTATTCAACTGTATGCCACGACGTGTAGCCTTTCCACATCACCATGGTTCTCTTGCACCCGCACAGCGATACCAGCTGTGGGACGCCAGTGTGGCTGCATGTCTCTTCTCATGCATTCGCTGGGTGATGCCGGCCCTCGAATACCCACTGTAAGTTATTTTGCATTTTCATATGTCTTCACCCTTTTTGGAATGGTGTAGCTTTACGTTAATAAATGTGTGTGGTGAACCCAGCACGTAAATCCTCATTATTTTACCCCTCGCCATGCGCTGTGGAAAAGCGCACGGGGAGGTTCATGACACTATGATCCTCGGGACAGGAGCATTATACCAAATTAGCTATACCTGTGGATGCACACCTTATATATACCCCTTGCATCCATCCATTCTTCCTCTTTCTATCCTCCCGGTTGGTAAGATCTTAACATTGTGTTTTTGGTGCTGTTTGGGCTGCCTTACCCTGGATACCCCATCGCTGTGTCATAAAATTGTTGTTTTCTGCTGAATGAGAGAAGGTTTGCAGCGGCTGTGCAACATGACGTGCACTGTCCATGCCTGCTTAGCTGTACGTAATATACACTTGCCTTCTTTTCAGCCGGAACTGTTAACAGTTTAGCAGCATGAGGTATGTACTACCCTTACCTGCTTAAGGTTTGTGATGTATTTTTGTGCCTTCTCTTCAGGCAGAAGAACTGTTTAACAGCTTAACAGCACGTGATATGCTTTATCTGCTTGGGGTATGTGATATATTTTGCCTTCGTCAAGCAGGAATTGCTTAACAGTTTAACAGCATGGTACAATTTGCTGTTAATTCTGTATTTTTTTCTTTTTCTCGACTGACAGCTGTCTTCTTAAAAAAAAGGGGGAGATGTCTTCTTTGTCTGGGTACTGAACGCTCCTGTGCTTGGTGCACTCTCACCACCTTTTGTGGGGTAACGGTACTGCATACAGATGGGAACTGAAATCTGATATTGCTATGTTGTCTTCTGACTAGCGTGCTAGTACCTCATGGAACAGCCCTTTGGCCTGTTAATAATAATAATAACTGTCTTGTTTTCACTCCTATTGTCCTCTTGGGGGAATAATGGCTTCTGTGGGAAGTGAAGGAGGGGGAATTAACCAGCCCAGGGCTCCATCCCTCCAAGTTCAAGTGCTCCAGCTGGAACTGGGAAGGCCAACAGGAAGCAGAAACGGGTTGAAGGAAGCCAGCCACGTGATCCAGGGGTGGATTTCATGCAGAGCCAGTAGGAGAAAGTGCGTAAGACCATTGAACATATGGCTGAAAATCACCGTCGCCTTTGGGGTATGCCACACCAGTCTCCCGTATGTGCCCTGAGACTGCATCCTGATGCAGTGTCTCTCATGGCCTCTGATAACTTGGGCAAGACCATCAGCTATGGCTGTGGTGCCTTTGGGAGAGTGGATGTCTTTCTGAGGATGATGATGAAGCCGATGGTGACTCGCTGTTCGAGAAGACCTTCCTGAGCCCTATGATATATCTGTCAGGGCACGGCTCTCCGAGGCAGCATCAGCTGCTGGGCTTCGTCCCCCTTCGCTCCACCGAGGTCTTTGGCTTTGGACAGAGGTCCTGCAACCCAGAGGGGGGGGGGGGTCCATTTACAGGTTATCCTGACTATGTAGAACATCTGCAGAGGTAGTGGGCGCGTCTAAGAAGTCTGTTGCCCCTCTTTCTAGACTCAGTATTTTGAGTGGTGTTGTAGAGCAGGGCCTGGATGGTGCGTTGAAGGTGGCTCTCCCTTTGTACTGCTGGCTGGAGCTCCCCCCACAGGCAGCAAGTCTATACGCCACCCTAACTGCAAGTGTCATGCCACTGATGGGTGAGTGGCCAGCACCTACCAGTCTCTGGCTATGGCCTCTAGGCTGGCAAATGCTAATACACTTCTTTTAGTGTATTTAGAAGGTCTGATAAGGGACCTAGAGTCAAAAGCGAAACTGACCTTCTACCGGAGTTGGTAGAGGTGGTGGACACTGTGATTCAAGGAGCTAGCTCACAGGCTACAGCACTTGGAACTCCCTGGCCCAGCTGACCATAGCCCGGCGGCATGTGTGGTTGAGCCAGTCTGGATTGGCGGATATGGACAAGGCTGCTGTTTTAGAGGCTGCAGTAGCGCTTGATGAGGTCATTGGGCCTGCAGCAGAGGCGGTGTTGGACGAGATGCAGAAGGTAAGACTGTGCACGCAATCCTTCATTGGCCAGGACCATCCAGGTCGAGTGGCTGGAGACCTCTTGAGGGGTGTGAGAACCCACAACGGTTTCGTTTCACAGAGCCAGGTTCCTTTCAGAGCCCGGGTCACTCGAGGCAGAGGGCCTCTCAGCCGTGGGTGCAGGTTCAGCAGCTCTCATGTCCGCGCTCTTGGGAGCGTGTAGGCTGTGGTCCTGCCAAGCCCTGCCAGTGTCTCTGACAGTATGCTTCCCCTGAAGTCAACCTTCTCCACAGCACACCTCATGAGTTGGTGTCGGTGCACTTCATGTCCATGGGTGATCTTTTGGAGTGTGGATACCGCCTACAATTCAGATCTCATTCCCCAACTTCAAGGGGTTTTGGAAGCAAAAGTAAGGAGGACACTCTTTCCACAGTTCTGGGCTGCGAGGTCTCTGCCCTGCTGGGAAAGAATGTAATATGGTCTCTGTGTCCAGGAGAAGAGAGGCGAGGCTTTTTACACTGCCTATTTCTTGTCTCCAAGCAAACTGGTGCGTGACGCACAGAGCTACTAGAGGACTGACCCGTCCACTGTAGCTTTTGCTACTTACAGTGGCTGTGTGGCCTAAGGTCAAATAAACAGAGATAGGCACCGCCCTATACACCGTATGGTGTCCCATATGCTGTGGGAGGGAATTAACTAACTAACTAAGCAGACTGGGGGTCTCTGTCCGATTTTGGACTTGAGGCAGTTGAGCAGATATCTCAAGGTGCTTCCTTGTCCGGTGCTCAGGCTGAGGACATTATTCAGGCCATAGGGCAAGGCGATTGGTTCACAACAGTGGACCTTCTCAATGCTGATTTCCATATTCCCATAAATCCGGCCCACAGGAAGTTCCTCAGGGTTCCTTCAGGACAAGCCTTTGGTTACAATGTCCTGCCTTTCGGTCTGTCCCTGTTGCCTCGGATGTTCACCAAGTGCATGGATGCTGCATTTGCCCCACTGTGGCAGAAGGGCATTCGAGTTCAATTATCTGGATGATTGGCTGGTTTGTGTGCCTTCGGAAGCCATAGCGAGGAGCCATATGAAGACCATATTGGTTCACCTGGCTGCACTTGGGTTGCATTTGAATGCGGAGAAAAGCTGCCTGGTTCCAACCAGGGTTGTCGAGTAGTTGGGGCTCACCCTGGATTCAGTTGCCATGAGGGCATCCCTGACTCCAAAGAGAAGGCATACTATCAGGGAATGCATCAAGAGCTGCATCTCACAGAGGACTCTGTCAGTTCAGCAGGGCCAGAGGATCTTGGGTCTCTTTGCTGCAGTTGCCCAGGTGGTGCCACTGGGTGTTTTACATACTTGTCCCCTTCAGCGGTGGTTCATGCTTCAGAAGGTGGTTTTGCCCAGAGACAAAAGGAGGAGGCTAGCTCTTTCCGAAGAGGGCCTTATGGTTCTCAGGTGGTGAAGACACTTCTCAGCAGTCTAAGATAGTGTTCCCCTAGGTCAAGAGGGCTGCAGGGTGACCATTACAACTGATGCCTCCCTAAAAGGCTGGGGTGCAGTCTGGGAGGGCAGGTTTGTTTGGGGACATTGGGCTCCGGCTCAGCAGTCTTGGCATATAATCATCTCGGGATGGAGGTGACTGCATCCAGAGATAGTCAAACAGATCTGGCTTCGGTTGGCCAGGCAGAAGCAGACCTGTTTGCACTGGTGGAGAACACCCACTGTGCTCTTCGGGCCTCGATGCACGGCCTGCCAGGTCCACTAGGTGCAGATGCTCTGGGTGTTGCCTGGCCTCCAGTGAAACTGCTGCATTTCTATTACTGCCTCTTCTGCCAGCTTTCCTCGTGAAGGTGAGGCTACTGTCTGTTCAAGTAATTTTGATGACCCCGAAATGGCCACAAAGACCATGGATGGCGGAGATCCACGAGATGTTGGGGGGGCCATCCTTGGCCTCTCCCAATCAGATTGGATGTGCTCTCACAGGCACAGGAAAGGATGGTGATTGGGTGGCCAGCAGCCCAACCCAGCTTTTCAACCCAAAGTGCTACTAGTGGGGTTGTTTTTCCCGCTCTCTCGTGCTTCAAGCCTTCTACCCTTCCCCACACACTTCTTTGGAGGCTGAGAGGCTCCTTAGTTGTGCCGGTAGGGCCTTTTAGATTATGTTGACCATATGAGGTCCGTCCACTCTTCAGACAAGCTTTTTGTCTTGGGTCCTATAGGGGGTGCTGTGCTGTAGCTTGCTGCTTGGGATTGATTGCCAGGTGGGATCACCTGTGGGACCCAGGTGACTCAGGGAATTTAATCCTGGTGGTAACCCCAGCATGGAGGCCATTCCACTTGGGTTGCTCCATCCCATCACTGGGGGATGGAGACCAGGCCTCGCACCTCTTCACCCCTCTAACCTATGTTTGTGCTTTTTCCCCTACAGGCAGTCCTCTGTCCTGGTTTGGTTTGGGTTATGTTTGGATTCCTTGGTTATGTTTGGTTAAGTTAATCAGGTTTGCACTGCTCAACACCACTACACCATATTTTACACTCACTCACACCCTACAATGCTGATGTTACTGATGAAACATTTACACATTGTAAATACTTCAGTTATGTCTTTTTCCTAATTTGGTTTAATAAAGTTATGTTGAACCCTAACTTCACTTGGTGCGTCCTTCTTTTTGTTGTGGCCCTTGAGCCAGGTCATAACAGTGTAGAGGAAATTAGTTATAAGGTACAAAGATTATTTAATTTATACCTATAGGTGTGTGTGGAAATGAAGTTTTGCTTCGAATCCACACACACACTGGTAAAAAAAAAAAACTTGTTTTTGGGGCACCAGTCCAAAACTTGGACAATTTATTAATAACTAATCTTTGTACCTTCAATCAATCAGCCTCAAATATTTGTGAATTCTCCTGGGTGACTTTAGAAACAGATACAGGAAAAAGAAATCAACAGAAACTTCCATATACTGTGTACAGTTTTAATGATCAGACTCAGATTAAATGACATTACATTCAACGGACTTGTTGGTAAGGTGAAATGATCACATATCAAGCATCACATTCAACTTGTAACTGATTATTGAGCAAAAAGAGTGTAATCACATTTGTGGAACCAAGAAAACCTTAGTGTGAATTTGTAACTGTGATGAAAATGGAGACTGAAATAACTGTAACCAAAATAAGAAGACAATTCGATGCAAATTTTATGAAGAAAATGATAAAAGGTGATTATATGGAAAAAGAAATTCTGGGTTACTCTAAAAAGTAAAAACGGAATTTAATGAAAGAGGGATACTATTTCTCTTCAGTTCTATAGCTCTGATGAGAGTTATGAACTAGTTTTAAGCCTGAGACAAATTATGACATACTTTAAGGTGATGGACATCGCATTACTCAGCAGATGAAACAAAAGAATCTTGCTCAGGTGAAATTTGCATGAGCTTTCTGCTGGATCCTTAGCTCAAGCTTTATTTGATGATACTGGAAATTATATCTGCCAGCAGACAATTTCTTCCTAGAGGCAAACAGTCAGGAGCTGAGATCCGGCGACGATGATGAGAGGCTGCTGGCCGCTGAAGTAGTATGTCATGTGAACAACACGAGAGGATTTTTTTCAGCGGCTCTCCCGGATCCAAATAAATTGACAAGATAGTTCAGTCTGATCAAAGTCACAGAATCGGAGAGACAAAATTAATTAAAAAAATTATTCACGCCACAAAATTTGAGTTCTTCAGATGTCGTGGTGATTGGCGAAAACAGCTTCCAGTGTCCACTTTAAAACACGGTTAGTTAAGGAAAATCAATAGAAAAAGTTTAACAGGATAAAATAGAAAAAAAAACCCAAACGTCTGAGAGCACGGAGTTTCACTCCATATAAAAGAGAAGTTTGAACTCAAAACAGAAGAAAAAGTATTTTCCCAGACGTTTAAAGGAAAGAGAATTCAAGGCAGGACACACACAGACAACTTTTTCAAACTTAGACAAACTTACAGAAAGAACAACTGCCTGAACTAGGGTGTTTCTTCCTCAAACTGATCACTTTCAAAGGAAAAAACTTGACTGACATGAAAGGGAACCGATTGTCTCCCATTGCGGGAGGTTTGAATGAACTCTTGTCCAATAAGAAAGCAGTCCTTTGTCTGTAACCGACCAATAGAATGAAAAGGGGCATTGTCCAACAGAGACTGGCTGGTGATTGGCTGACACCAGTCAGATGACTTGAGTAAGCTTTTCAAATAGGATGAAACACATCTTGATAAAAAAAAAATGAAAATTCACTTTTTGTTTGTAAGCTAAACTGTCAGTGATTCATGACTAATTTTCATTCTTGCTACATTAAACATGCACTTTCATAAACTTGTCCTATCATTAACATGCATTAGAATAAGTTTTTTTTTTAAGCATTTTAAAACATGCAATACATTTAAACCAATGATTAATGAAAACATTTCAAACCAGAATGGTATGTCAGAGTCCCACTTGATTTTCCAGGGTGTCCTGAAAAAGAAAGTAATCTGAAAATTGAGAGTTTTTGTTAAAAGGAAGTCATTTCATCCATTAACCACAGTTCAGCTTGCAGAGGTAATAGCAAACATATTCTGGAGTTGTCCACAAGGGGGTAATGTTGAGCTGTGGATAATTCCCAGAGACCTGTGGAATGTGGTCAATATATATCTGGAATGTTTCAAACACTTCTTGAAGCATAAAACTGCCTGGTTGGGGAGGAAGTTCTGGGATTTATGATTGCAGACTAATCCGTCCCTAGCATGAAATGGAATCCTTATCGTCCCTTTTACCATGGAATGTGTTTTCAAACTGTGGTTCTTAGGTGAAGGAAACAATTCTTGACCAGACTTTTGGGTGAGATAATTCCTTCCAAGCGAAGAGTGATTTTATAGCTTGGAGCCAAAGGGATTGACGCTACAACAGTGTTCTATAAGGAGTCCACAATGGGCAGGCCTGCCTCTAAGCAGCGCCTGTCCCATTGGATAGTCGACCTTATTGCCTTCATGTATGTGCAGGTTGGAGCAGAACCATCAGTTAGGCTGGTGGCTCGTTCATCACGGGGATTGGCCACTGCATGGGCATTGTTTAGGGTTGCACCCCTGGAAAATGTATGCACAGCCGCTGGCTGGGCTTCTTCCTCAACGTGTTCCCATTTCTATAGGCTCAACCTGGCCTTATCAGTCCCTCGTGTAAGCTGGGATGTGTGCCTTGTGCTCAAAAGGTTTTATTTCAGCTCCGGTTACCTGTAGGAACCGGCTTAACTTGTGCACACTCAATTAAGTGCAGTAAATAAGCCAAACTCATTTGATTGTGTTTGTGCTTAACCCCTTAACGCCTGAATTTATTTCCAATTATGAAAAAAAAAAATTCACTTGTGTTTTTGCTTTCAAGTAGATGCTAAATTAAGTTGAGAAAGTTAACTTGACTATAGCACATAAAATAGATATAATTTTAGGTATGATGCAAATTAGCGACAACAGGCATCTATGGTAAAAAAATGGTAAAAAAGCACCTGTTCCCATCTCAAGTATGAAGAGTCTTTTATTTATGCAACAAAGTTATTTTCAGTATTTTCAACTCTCATGACTGCCAAACTATAACCCTAACCCTAACCCTAACCTTAACCCTAACCCTAACCCTAGCAATCAGGAAATGGATGGTGCTCCGTCTCTGACCATTCCTACGAGAAACTAATGCTTGGTTCCTAGGTATGTGTTGGAAGTGCTCCAACCGGAAGTGGAGGAATACAGATGGTATTTTGGTTGCATTTGGAGCGGAAGCGGTTTGATGCAAATTCGCAACAACAGGCGTCAATGCATGATTGAGGCATTGTGCTCTTTTGGCCTGTGGGTGACGACACTTCCATTCTCCTCAGGACTCATTTGGTATACGGTTGCCACGTGGTTACAGGTTCACTAAAATGAAATAAAACGCATGTTTACGGATGTAGACGTGGTTTAATGAATGAAAGTGAACCTGTGACCATTCATTGTCCTTCGTCGGTGGAGCCAGGCTCCTCCCAGTCGTTGGAGGAAGAATGGGCGGATGCAAGGGGTATATATAAGGTGTACATCCACAGGTGTGGTTAATTTGGCATAATGCTCCTGTCCCGAGGATCATAGTCACGTGGTTACAGGTTCACTTTCATTCATACAACCGTGTTTACATCTGTAAACGGACGATTTCACAAGACCATCCAGGACTGTACGTTAACTTTTTTGCTCATAGCACTGGTGCTACAGAGCTTCATAGTTTAGTTTAGTTTAATGTTTATTTGAAAGGGACATTACATACTAATGAACATTAATAACAATGTAAGTATGACAGATTTAGCAATACTGCTAATTTAGATCTGTAGTCCCCCGGCGGGTCACAAAAACACGCAAACAAACAAAAATACACGAGAAGAACATCTGCAATAAAACTTTACAATGTGAATATGCTAAAGTGCAAGAGTTAAGCTGGATTCAGACCAGTTGAATAAATAAAATAAAAATAAGATAGTTCGGGGTTCTCGGTTCGACTGGGCGGGGAATGCTGAGAATTTTCACACCTTTGTTTGGTTTGGTTTGCATCCACACTGCAGCGGACCAAACTGCCTGGACAGCATCACGCAGTTACAACAACTGCTTGTTTGGGGCGCTGTAGTTGAAACCACCACTAACCAGGAAGAAAAAATCTTGGCGAAGAAGAAAAATCAGGCTCATCGACTGGCCAGGACCAAAAACGTAAATCCGTTTCCTTCAGCCGGGTTGTTTGTCCGCTACAAATGAGACCTTTTTAACTCTCCTCCTTGGCTTTCTCCGGTAAAAGGATTTCTTGGATTCGCGCAAGCACAGATTCCACCAGCTTCTGGGTCCTCCCCACCAATCTCTGCTTCTAATGACTGTGGTGTCACCTCATTGACCTCCTGTTATCCTCCCTCATCCGAGGTGGCCATGTCAGGGATGGAGCCGCAGGAGGACCACACTCCACCTCAGCTACCTGCCATTCTGGAAGCTGGGGCACCTCCATCATCTGCTCTAGAAGCCGGGGAGCCTTGTTCATCTGTTCCAGAGGCCAGGTAGCTTCCTCTGTCTGTTCCAGAGGCCAGTGAGCCTTCTCTGTCTGTTCCAGAGGCTGGTGAGCATTCAGCTGCCGTTCCAGAGGCCGGTGTGCCGCCACCTGTCATTTCAGAGGCCAGTGCACCTCCACCTGTCATTTCAGGGGCCATTGTGCTTCCACCCATTGTTTCAGAGGCTGGTGGGCCTCCACTTGTCGTTTCAGAGGCCAGTGCACCCTCACTTGTCATTTCAGAGGCCAGTGCACCTCCACCCATCGTTTCAGAGGCCGGTGCACCTCCACCTGTCGTTCCTGGGGCTGGTGCGCCTCCACCTGCTTTTTCTGAGGCCGATGCGCCTCAGTCACCACATTCAGGGGCCGGCACACTCCTGTCGCCCACTGCTGAGGCCGATGCGCCTCTGTCATCAGCTACTGTGACTGGTGCATTACTGTCATCTGCTCCTGAGAGTGACACACTACAACTTTCAGCCCCTGAGGTCAGCGTGCCGCAGCCACCTGCTGCACACTGAGCGGGAAGCTCTTTTGTTATTGTTTCCTGAGCTAAAAGCCCCTATGTTGTTATCTCCTGAGTTTAAAGCTTCAATGTCATTATCTCCTGAGTTTAAAGCTCCTATGTTGTGGCTTCTATGTTATCTTTTGAGGTTAAAGTTCCTGTGTTATCTCCAGAGCAGAAAGTTCCTGTATTATTGTCTCCAGAGCCAAAAGCTCCCTTATTTGTATGTGTCAAGCTCTATGCTCCTACACCATTTAGTAGTCTGGTCTGGGGGCCCATGGACTTGGGTAGGCCCCCCGACCCACCTTGTTCTCCGGTCCGAGGGCCTTTGAACTTTGGCAGGCTTCCTGACCCACCTTGTTTTGTGGTCTGGTGGCCTAGAGACACTGGGAGGCCACCAGACCCACCTTGCCTTCCAGGTTGGGGGTCCATGGATTTTGATAGACCCCCAGACCCATTTTGCTGTCCAGTCTGGTGGCCCAGGGACTCTGGAAGGCCACCCGATCTGCCTTGTTTTGGGTTTGGGGGCCTTGGACTTTGTTTGGCCCACAAACTATGTTCTTGTTTTGGACTTTGTGGGGGGGGGGGGGGATTTGCTTTGAGTCCAGCATTTGGGTCCTGAATCCCACCCCAGAGGGGCTCACACATGACAATTTCACTTTATGATTGAAAACAACTTGTCAAGATCTAGAAATGATCTAGAAATTTACATACAGTTCCACATCAATCATCAATTCGAATCACCCAAACACACTCACCACATCATAGAAACTAACGGACCAATTTTGGCCTATGAGCTGTATGTTTGACACCGTAGACCGTAAAAATAGCCCACCTCACCCGATGGAGCTTCTTTTTTCTCCGTTGCACTTCTTCTCCAGAGACCTGCACAAAATGAACCTGCTGTGGACCCAGGGGAAGTGAAAAAAATGTTTCTTTTATAAGAACTTTTTTTCAGTCATTCCCAGATCCTGGAGCAGTGGAAAAGAGAGCAGCTTGTCCTGTTGGTGAAGAGCAATCTATGCATCCCGGTTCACCTTGAATATCCTCCGTTCTTTTTTTCCTGTGACAGTCCCCTCTGAAATAAAACATATCCCGCTTTGTGTGGCACTAGATACGACAGTCAAAAATGCAGCCTGCACACAGAAACACATGGTGTCTGTTTTTGTAAATGTGAAAGCTGTTCAGCGCCGATATGAAAAAAATGTTGGGTGCATTTTGTAGTCCTCTCCATTGTAAAGGAGGACAAAGAGCAGCAGCCATTGAACTCTATATATTGGTGTATTCCACCACTGATCTGTGCTGAGTTTAACATGAGGCGACAAAATTAAAAGACATAAAAATACCAGTGACTCTCCATAGCAGCCTGTGTGCTTGCGAGCTGACTGGAACATCGGCATGATTAGTGATGGGAGGACATGAGACTTGATATTCCAGGAGAAATGCGCTGTTATCTGCGGGAGATTGTTGAGGTGTGAATTTATGCTGATGGAACTTGTGACTGCAGCTCGCCAGTTGCAGTTTTAAAGCGTCATAATTGTAGTTTGAAAGTGGCGATACACACAAATGGGTCTGTTTCTATTTCTCATCGCACGAGTGCTATGTCAGTTCATTCATTCTTTGCAAAGACCAATTTTCAAGTCGCACATGCAACATATATGTCACACTGTACAGTCCTGCCATTAGCAAAATGAGTGACCAGATTTAAGTTGTAATATAATGGTAAAATATTCAGGCTTGAGGTATTTTTTCAAACAGATAAGAATGTTCATACACTACTTACTACAACTGCGGCACAATTATAGAGTGACGGGTTTAAATTGAAAGACATTTACAGTGCATCCAGAAAATACTCACAGCATTTCACTTTTTCCACATTTTGTTATTTTACAACCTTATTCCAAAATAGATTAAATTCATTTTTTCCTCAAAATTCTACACACAATACACCATAACGACAATGTGAAAAAAGTTTTGGAGGGATGTTTGCAAATTTATTAAAAATAAAAAACTAAGAAATCACATGTACGTAAGTCTTCACAGTTTTTGCTCAATACTTTGTTGATGCACCTTTGGCAGCAATTACAGCCTCAAGTCATTTTGAATATGATGCAACAAGCTTGGCACACCTATCTTTGGGCCATTTCGCCCATTCCTCTTTGCAGCACCTCTCAAGCTCCATCAGATTGGATGGGACGTGTCGGTGCACAGCCATTGTCAGATCTCTCCAGAGATGTTCAATTGGATTCAAGTCTGGGCTCTGGCTGAGCCACCACTCAAGGACATTCACAGAGTTGTCCTGAAGCCACTCCTTTGATATCTTGGCTGTGTGCTTAGGGTCGTTGTCCTGCTGAAAGATGAACCGTCACCCCAGTCTGAGGTCAAGAGTGCTCTGGAGCAGGTTTTCATCCAGGATGTCTCTGTACATTGCTGCATTCATCTTTCCCTCTATCCTGACTTGTCTCCAAGTTCCTTCCGCTGAAAAACATCCCCACAGCATGATGCTGCCACCACCATACGCATGGTTATGAACGGTGCCTGGTTTCCTCCAAAAATGACGCCTGGCATTCACGCCAAAGAGTTCAATCTTTGTCTCATCAGACCAGAGAATTTTGTTTCTCATGGTCTGAAAGTCCTTCAGGTGCCTTTTGGCAATCTCCAGGTAGGCTACCATGTGCTTTTTACTAAGGAGTGGCTTCTGTCTGGCTACTCTACCGTGCAGGCCTGATTGGTGGACTGCTGCAGAGATGGTTGTCCTTCTGGAAGGTTCTCCTCTCCCCACAGAGGAATGCTGCAGCTCTGACAGAGTGACCATCTGGTTCTTAGTCACCTCCCTAACTAAGTCCCTTCACCCCCGATTGCTCAGTTTAGATGGCCAGCCAGCTATAGGAAGAGTCCTGGTGGTTCCGAACTTCTTCTATTTATGGATGATGGAGGCCTCTGTGCTCATTGGGACTATCAAAGCAGCAGAAATTTTTTTGTACCCTTCCCCAGATTTGTGCCTCGAGACAATCCTGTCTCGGAGGTCTACAGACAATTCCTTTGACTTCATGCTTGGTTTGTGCTCTGACATGCACTGTCAACTGTGGGATCTTATATAGACAGGTGAATTTACCACAGGTGGACTCCAATTAAGCTGTAGAAACATCTCAAGGATGATCAGTGGAAACAGGATGCACCTAAGCTCAATTTTGAGCTTCATGGCAAAGGCTGTGAATACTTATGTACATGTGATTTCTTAGTTTTTTATTTTTAATAAATTTGCAAAAGTCTCAACAAAAAAAAAAATCACATTGTCATTATAGGATATTGTGTGTAGAATTTTGAGGGAAAAATGGATTTAATCCCTTTTGGAATAAGGCTGTAACAAAACAAAACATGGAAAAAGTGAAGCGCTGTGAATACTTTCCGGATGCACTGTATCAAGGGCTAAATCACTCTTATGTACCATGTCTTTGTTTTTCTGCTGTGAAAGTTCAGTTAAGCTCCTCCCCCTTCTAAATGGCGATTATAGACAAACCGTTCTATTGATGTCACTACAACAGGGAACCGATCAGGACCCCACCTGGGAGAATATGTTAAACTGAGGACTGTCACCAGCACAACCACCAGAACAATCACTAGAGGAGACTGTGAGGTCCCCCACAGATGCACCACATTTGCTCAATCTGTGCTATCAGTGAGGGGCACCAAGATCTGGAATAACATACCACCTGCAATCAGAAAACGTACCACACTTAACACTTTTAAGACACATTGTAAAAATTAGCTTTTAAACAACCAAAACTGTTCCCATAACTAGTGGTTGCTCTGTGGCATAGGCATACATATGTGCCGGTGCATCACACACATACAGTATGCCGAACCTCTTGTTTGTTGCTGTCTGTTGTTGCTGTGGGGCGCCTGGGTGCATGTGTGTGTACGCATACACAGCACTTCACTTGTGTGACATTTGAATGTTTTGTTTTGTAACACCTTCACTCTTGCACTTTAGCATATCCACTTTGTACAGTTTCATTGCAGTTGTTCTCCTCATGTATGATTGCTTGTTTGTGTGTTTTTGTGACCTGCTGGGGGACTACAGATGCATATTAGCAGTAGTGCTAAATCTGGCATACTTACATTTGTATTAATGTTCATTAGTAGGTAATGTCCCTTTCAAATAAACATTAAACTTAAACTAAGCACTGTGCATGGCCTCAGAGGAAGAGGTTTGAAGTTTGCCAGCTTGAAGACTTTTGTGCTGTGGTCTTCAAGGAGAGGCGACGCATCATGGGCAGGATGAGGGTGGGCCTAATTAGAAAATTCACAGATCCTGGCATTTGAAGGAGGAAAAGGGAAAAGATTTTCGCAAGCAGTTGTAAGATCATGGAAGTTTTGATTTTTGGTTTTTTTTGGTGGAAAAAAGGTCATAAGATACCATTTTAGACAATGTAGATTTGTTTTTAAGTTGATTTAAATCCACTGCAGTTTGTCTTTAAACATGTTAGTCTGAGGAAGATAAAATATAAGCTATCTACATGTAACCTTATGCAAGCAGGAGGTAAAAAAATGAGCCAGAAAAGAAGAATAATGATTTCAACACTGAGTTCAATTAAATACATGTCTCAAGATGCAGCAATTTCTGGTAAGAACAAGTACAAACAAACACATTTCTAATTAGTTTTTAAATCAGTGAAATTAAAACTAACTTAAAGAGTACAGCCACTTGAGTAAAGTAAGTTTGGTTTTTTTTTTTAAAAAAAAAAAAGAAAAAGTAAGAAAAACACCCTACAATAAAACATTTTTTATTTTTTATTTTTTTAGTTTTGGTGTTCACAGTGTTACGGTTGAGCACATATTCATTCTGCTTTTCCTAAATACAAAAATGTGTTTGTGTTTCCTGACTTTTTTTTTGCCAGTGCAATTACTTGAGTGTGTACTGTAATTACCTCTGTTGATATACAGGAGTTAGTTATGTGATCAGCAAAAAATAAGTAGTTGTGGTTGTGAGAGGATGGTAAAGAAGTGCACGGCATTGGGGAAAAAAAGCCTATTAAATGTCCTTATGTACCAACTCCAGGCATTTCGCTCCCTCAAACAAACCACTACTTTCTTCAAAGCTCGAAGTCACCATAATGTGGGACACCTAAACTTAAACAGACAGAACTGAAATGCAGCTATAACCGTTTAAAAAGAAATCCCGTTTCTGTCAGCTTGTGTGTGTGTGTGTGTGTGTGTGTGTGTGTGTGTGTGTGTGTGTGTGTGTACGTGTCCTCTATCTCACCGAGGCATAGCAGCGCTACAGCCAGCCACCACTGCAGCCCTCTTATCAGCCTTCTCACCAGACCCAGTCTCATCTCGTCATGCTATCACCCTGAGCAATGAGACAGGAGAGAATGCTAGCCAGGCAGCCAGCTGCAAGCTTACTGTCCCTGAGTCCATCACATCTCCCTTTCCTCCATTCTCTCCCCTTCTCCTTTTCCTATCTGTCCATGGTCCGGTCTCTCACTTCCTTTCCAGTTCACTCCATCTTTTATCCAGATTGGCCCGTACAATATGTGGCAGCTGGGTGGATGAGTGTGAATGGATGGAGAGAGATTGGAAGACAGTCCGACTGTCACACAGTAATTGGGGCACAAACTTGGCTTATGTCTCAATGTGTGCTCTACCTCCTCTGTCTGTTTCTCTTTGTTTCACCAGTCCATTTTCCCTGCAATATTACCCTCTCAATCTTTCATTTTCACTCAGCTTCCTCAATGTGTTTTATCAGTTTTATCTCTACCTGTTTCTTTCTTTTCTCTGGGGATGTTGTCAGTAAATGTTGTGATACAATAGTGAAAGTACCTCTATAATTTTGTCTAGCACCCCACCCCCCCAATCCAGTTATATAAAATGGTTTCTTGGAAGGATTCAAATGGAAACCGCAAAAAGTTGTTAAAGAAAAAAAACCTATTTGACATTTTAACACCTGGAAAAAATGACATTAGGCTGTATACTCCACAAATGCCACAATAACCTTGCTTAGCAAAAACAAATATTTGTGCCACCGGTAACATAATCAGAGTTTGGCGTTTCCATGGTGCTGCAGCATTATGAGATTATTGCCTTGATTGCTTTACAGGCATTTTTTTTCTCCCACCCATGTTATTATGGCCAGCCTCTCTCTCAGTGGGCATCTTCTGTTTATGCTCACACATGACCCTCCTGTTGTCTTCCTCCCATCACCAGGGCCAGAAGGTTGCAACCTGTTTATTTATCACCTGCCCCAGGAGTTCGGAGACGCTGAGCTCATGCAAATGTTCCTACCTTTCGGCAACGTCATCTCCGCCAAAGTGTTTGTGGACCGAGCAACCAATCAGAGCAAATGTTTTGGTGAGTCAACTTGAGGGTGAAGAAAAGGGTGAGGGGAGAGGAAAAATTGCAAAGAGCAAAGTTGCAAGGTGGTCGTGTTTGGTAATCATCTCATGCTTCTTGTTGCTTCCAAGCAATTAGTGTTTGCCTTTTTTTTTTTTTTTTTTGCTTTTATTCCCACTGTCTGTCCTAATCATGCTGCAATTAACGTATTAAAAGTGGTGTTACATGCCAGTGCACAGGGGAGCGAGCCGGGGGAGGTCGTTGAGCAGTGTTCCTTGGGTCCATGGTGGAGGCATAGGGGAGGAATAGGGGCTCATTAATGGAAAGGGGGGGTGGGGTGGGGGTATGAGAGCGTGAAGGCTCTAATCACCAAAGAAATCACAAAGATTGAACCTGCTTGAATATATCATCTGCCAATTTTCCCCATACATATATCCATCACCCTCTCTATTACATCTTCAATTACAATCCATTTCCCCTTTCCTGTGATCCCAATCCTCCTTTACTCGGGGGACCGGCGTTTCCCTCCCCACCCCAACTCCCCTCAGTCCTCCAGCCGGGCAACCCAGCAGCGTCCCTCCGCCCTTCCCTTCTTCCTCCTCCTCCTCATCTCACCTCCCACATAGCGAACCAGTTCATCAGGTTGGAGGCGGTGCAGGTGGAATCCACGGGCTTAAAGAGATAATAATAGACTGGCGTGGACCTCGCTGTTGATTCAGTTGGACAGCAGCACTCAGGAGACAGGCAGCGAGAGAGAGAGAGAGAGAGAGAGGAAGAGAGACAGAGACAGGGTGAGAGAGGGAGAGAGGCTGCCAGCATTGGCTTTCTTTCAGTTTCACTTCAGCGTGCCATGTCTACAAGTCTCTCTCGCCTTCCCTCATCTGTCCCTTTCTCTCCATGTCCTTCTAATAGCTCTCTCTCTCTCTCTCTCTCTCCCTCTCTCTCTCTCTCTCTCTCTCTCAGTGTGTGCTCTTCCATAAACATATGCCTCACACCATAACTATCTGTCAGTCAACAAGGAAGGACAATGGGACAGTGACCTCATTCGTCTCGCTGCCTTTTTTTTTTTTTTCTTGGCTAATAATTAAAATTTTAGTTGAAAAGCGGCTAAAATATTTTCTTCCTCCTTTTTATAGCAGGTGGCCCAAGGCTCTTTTGTAGGACATTTACAAATGAAGCAGAAGATGCAGTTCATTAGGCAGAATAAATTATGAGGCATTCAAGAAAGTCGGACCACTTCATCTTAAAAATGTGAGAGTTTAGCCTCGATGGTGTGGTGAACAGGAAGGCAAATAGATATGTGTAAATCATAGACTTTATAATAAATACTGCACATTGCCGTTGTGACATTTCCCATTGGTCTGAGTCCATAAGTGCAAAACCCAGATGCTGAAACCTGCTATAATTAAAGCTAAGCAATTAATTGATAAAATCCCACAGTTTTACTCACTAAAACTGACTTACAAACATCTCACATGGTGGCAATATTAGTCAGATCATTCTGTTAGAACTGCTCCAAATAGTCCTAACATCACAAGCATGGATAGTAAGTCTTGGTAAATAATTCTAATCAGTAGGAATGAAAGCTAACAGAAATCAGAATTATGCTGTTTGTGTTGGCAAACCTGTCAAGCAAAATTTGGTTCCCACTGAGCCTTAATGAAATCTAAATAATTATCTTGTGAAAATAATAAAGTTATTATGAAGGAACTAATGTGCTTTGAGACCAAAACTGGATATATACAGTGAAAAAACTAATGTCTGGGGTAAACTGTGTTAAAAAAAAATTATTATAAATCATACTCAAATTCAATTATGTGAATTATGTGGAGAGCTGGTTTGTTGTACGTAGACATGAATATTAAGCAAATTCTAATGTAAAAGGTAAACTACAGTTACACATGTTCCATTAAGAGAGTAGCTATAAAAGTTGACTTTAAAGAGTCTCCCAGCATTGTCTAGGGCAGTCTTTGTTTTGTTTTACTTATATCTACAGTATGTTGTGTTGTGCCATGTAACACTTTTACTTATTTCAGTTAGTTTGTAGTTTTCTTATTAAATCTTGTACCATAAAGGAGCTTACATGTTATGTAAATTAAGTCCCTCCCTTTAAAACATAATGGTATTAATAATATTAATAATGGTAATACAACCTGAATTCCAGTGAAACGTAAATAAAAACAAAATACAATGATTTGCAAATCCTTTTCAACCTGCAGGTGCATCTCAGTAAATTAGGATATCATCGAAAAATTCATTTATTTCAGTAATTCATTTCAAAAAGTGAAACTCATATATAAATTAATTACACATAGAGTGATATATTTCAAGCATTTATTTCTTTTAATTTTGATGATTATGGCTTACAGTGCATGAAAACAAAATTCAATTTCTCAAAAAATGACAGTATTACATAAGATCAATTTTTTTAAATGGCTTTTTAATAGAAATGTTGGCTGACTGAAAAGTATGTCCATGTACACACTCAATACTTGGTCGGGACTTTATTTGCATGAATTACCCCATCAATGCAGTGTGGCATGGAGGCGATCAGCCTGTGGTACTGCTGAGGTGTTACGGAAGCCCAGGTTGCTTTGATAGCAGCCTTTAGCTCGTCTGCATTGTTGGGTCTGGTGTCTCTCATCTTCAGTGTTGGGAGTAACATGTTACAAAGTAATGCATTACTGTAACGCAACTACTTTTGTGGTAATGTGCTGTGTAACGAAATTACTGTTTAAAAATTTAGTAATGCGTTACAGTTACTGAAATTTGATCAGATGCATTACTCGCGTTGCTCGTTTTATTAATATGGATAGATATTTTTAGTGCAAATACAAACTGACCTATGTGGCTGGCACAGCCATCAGTTAATGTGACCTGTTGCAAAGAGCCTGTTCACTACTAAGCAGAGGAAAAGATGAAGCTACTTTGTTTCTTGTGGAAATAGATTATTTTTCTTTTGTCGCAGTTAACGACAAAAGCATATTGGTGGGCCATGTGAGACTGACTGCAATCTTCAGAAGCACCTGAGAACAGCAACAAGATCCAACAAAGCTAGTGCTATGCTAGCAACACTGTGTAGTGGATCTATGTTATCTGAACAGCCACGGCTGAACTTCAAGCACAGGTGTGCATCTGGACAGTTTGTGACCCAGCAAGAATTAAACTGATTGCCAGATGTGTTGTTACAGAATGAAGATCTGATCACAGTCATTTTCCATCAGACAACTGAGACTGTGATCCACTGAAGTTAAAACACATTTACCTGCTACCTGGATAAGACAAGAGAAGCCTTTATTAGTCCCACAATGGATAAAGATTATTCAAAAATGGATTTGATCTCCAAAAGGAATTTAAGGGACTTGATCATGTCTCTGTCACAGCAGACGTTTGGACTGTGGATAATGGACATTTTCTTTGGATCACTGCACATCGGATTAAATCCATAATATAAAGGTAAGAAACATTGACAGCTTTATGCAGTGTTGCCAACTCACTCTTTTGGAGTGATTCTCACGCTTTTTCCCTCTCTCTCACTCCACAAACCCTATTTCTCACTCCAAAATGAGGAAATTACTGGCAATTTTGTGTTGATTTTCTTCAGATTTTTCCCACAATAAGAGCTCTCAAGGCAGGATAAAGCAGACTGGACATGTTCTAAAAGCTCTGTCTGAAACAGTCTGTTTTCAGACTGACATTAATAAGTCCGTAATGTAATCCATTAATTAAATTATCTTGCTATGTGTGCAAGATGGTTTAAGTATGCATTTAAAAGTATTATGAAAGTTACTTTTCCAAGTAGCTAGTAACTTAAACCATGCAGTAATTGGTAAGTAACTCAGTTACTTTTGAAAAGAAGTAACTAGTAACTGTAACTAGTTACTGTTTTTTAGTAACTTGCCCAACACTGCTCATCTTCCTCTTGACAATACTCAGTACATTCTCTATGAGGTTTAGGTCAGTAGAGTTTGCTGGCCAAACAAGCACAGAAAAACCATGGTCATTAAACCAGGTTTTGGTACTTTTGGCAGTGTGGGCAGGTGCAAAGTACTGCTGGAAAATAAAATCAGCATCTCCTTAAAGCTTTTCAGCATAAGGAAGCATGAGGTTCTCTAAAATTTTCTGGTAGACAGCTACGCTGACTTTGGACTTGATAAAATACGGTGGACCAACACCAGCAGATGTCATGGCTCCCCGAATTATCACCAACTGTGGAAACTTCACGCTGGACCTCAAGCAATTTGGGTTCTGTGGCTGTCCATTCTTTCTCCAGACTCTGGGACCTTGATTTCCAAATGACAGGACTTGACACCTGATTTGAGAAACTGAATTTTGGGTTTTCATTAGCTGTAAGCCATAATCATCAAAATTCAAAGAAATAAATGCTTGATTTATATTACTCTGTGTGTAATGAATCTATATATGAGTTTCACTTTTTGAATTTAATTACTGAAATTAATTTACTTTTCGATGACAACCCTTCCTTATACACAATATATACTTTTTTGATTTCTCAGACTTGCTGTTAATATTCAGTTCACACACATGTATTCTTCTTTAAGGTAAATCTGATGAGAAGCTATAATGTGATTGTTTTTTTTTTTTAACCCGAGTCTGTGGGTCAACATTAGTCTTAATCCTTTGCGTTTTAGTCACTCCATATTGACAAAGTTTGTAAGGCATACCTTTTAAGTAGAATTAGCTGGCAGAATTACCTTCAAAACAAATTTCAAAAGGGCTTCTGAGAAGGGAGTAAAACACGTACCATAATGGGAATCCCTCTCTGCCTTTTAGATAGAGTGCAAAATATATGCAGAATGAGATGACTCACCAGGAGGACTTCTGAAGATGGAACACACACATGTTTCTGTTCTTTCTCTCTTATGGTTTAAAGGTATTTAAAGGAGTCCTATTATGTTTCTCTTTATTCTTTAACACATACTTTTGCAATGCTGGATGGCCAGAGTTTCAGTTACTGAAGTGTCTACACTGTATAAATAACCCTGAACGTCAAGCTTTGTCTTTCTCAAAACTGCCAGTTATTTGTAGCTTTTTTGTACTCTTGGATGATGATTTCAGAATGAGAGAATATGAGAAGATGGTCATCTTGATCACATAAACGCTGAGAGAAACAACACCATGCACCTGCTGTTCAAAACTGTGTGTGAGGGGCAGCCAGTCAGATGGAAGTTTGTTTGGTATACTTTATTAATCCCAGAGGGAAATTCATGGTCATCCACCTGGATGAGGTAGCCTCACTGTGGCACCATTCAAACACACATATACGCATGTGCGCGCGCGCACACACACACACACACACACACACACATTCACACCTAGGGCAACTTTTAAGTCTCCAGTTAACCTACCTTGCATGTTTTTGGACTGTGGGAGGAAACCGGAGCACCCGTAGGAAACCCGCACAAACATGGGGCGAACACATCAACTCTACACAGATAGGCCCTGCTGGCTGGTGAATTTGAGCCCATGACCTTCTTAAGCTGGATTTATGCCCCTGCGTTGGGCTGATGTCACTTCCAAAGTGAGACGAATAAACAATGGTCCAAATTCAAAAGAATATTGAGGAAATTAGCAGATACAGAGCATCTGTATGACTTGTCCTAACCTCATTAATTACATAGATTGTTTAGTGACAGCAGTGGTCGTACACGCCATTTTCTCTGATGTCTTCTCATTTTTCCTCTCTGTTGTAGTGATCCTATGAAAAGTTGCTTTTTTTAACATTTATTAGGTCCAACTCCATCAAAATCTGCTCTTGTCAGTTGCCATTTAATATACAAAAACACATGACAAATACAAATCATTCTACACATTGTCAGAAACCCATTCAAACCAATGCACAAGAAAAAAAAAAGTTGATAACAGCATCGTGCACATGTGTCGGCAATGGTGTCGCCATGATAGGGTGCATAAATCCAGCTTTATTCTGAGGTGATAGTGCTAACCACCAGACTGCCATGCTGCCCACGGTAGCTTAAAGAGAAAGGATAGAAAGTCTTGGTTCAGAGAGAGAAGGTGAACTTAGGGATCATGCCAAGAACAAATATAAGATAAATGAATGTCTTCTTTTTTTCTGTAAACCCTAGAGATGGTTGTGGGTGAAAACCCCAGTAATGTTCAGACTAACCCCTTTGGGACCAACAACCATGCCAGATTCAATGTGACTTAAATCACCTTTGTGCCCTATTCTGATGCTCAGTTTGAACTTCAGCAGCTCATCTTGACCAGGCCTACATGCCTAAATGCATCTAGTTACAGCCATGTGATTGGCTGGTTATATATCTGCATAACAGGCAGTATAATTGATGTATTTAATAAAGTGGCCGATGAGTGTTTGTACTGCAGTAGCACGGAATAAAACTTTCTATGTTCCCATCCTAAAACATTTGCAACTTTGTGTGAATTTATTCTTTTATTAAAAATGTATAATGCATGTGGCATTCCGCTGACAGGGATGACTGCAATAATACTTCTACTCTTCAAATGTTTAGGGGTGTTTGGGGTATTGAGTTACACAGCACTGCCCGCTCAGAGCTGTGGCTACGATGTAAAACATCTGGCTCAACAAAGCACTTTAGAAAAACTGAATCCTGCACAGTGCGTGCACTGATGCTTCGTTTGCCGTCGTTCTTCCCGTGCTTTGACCCTCGGCATCCTATCACTTTTTTTTTAGCACATGGATGTAAATGTGAGGTATGGAGATTCATTAAAGCCGGGGATAGCATGGGCGCGGTTGTGTTTGTAGGACTGGGAGGGTGCGGGAGGGGGGGGATCACTGCCAACTGACAGGCCCTTCCCTGCTCAGTTTGTTTAAAGGGTTTGTAAAAGCTGCAGCCTTATCTCACCCGCACTGACAAAAGCCTGCCCTCTCCCCCCAAATTAAATTGGACCCATAGCGATGTGATCAAATCAGCTGGCAGGCGGAAAATTCCGGCCGTCAATCACGGAGGTGTCTGATAAGAGCAGGCAAGGAGTCCCGGCGTGGAAAGCTGTGGGCTCATTCCGCCTCGACACTCAGGTGATAACTCAGCAGCAGGCACCTCCGTCCTACACACTCCGCTCCTAGCATCTTGTCATGTCCCCCACCCCCCACCACCTCATGCCCTTTGCTCTTTACTGAGATGCATGCTTAGTCACACACACACACACACACACACACACACACACACGCACACGCACACACACATGCACACACGCACGCGAACACACACACACACACACATGCTGTATGCATCACTGCAGCTACTGTGTGGCACTCACAGGCAAACACTTCCAGGCGGTGTTTTTGCTCTAAAAATCTGTTGTTTTTTCTCCCCTCTCAAATCTTTGGACACTTTTTCTTGTTTTGTTCTCCGCTCGAGTTAAATGCCCAGTTTCTAATAGCTCCTCTCCATTTGATTTTGAATATCTGTGTTATTAGCCTTTGTGGTATTTTATGTAATCTCTTTTTTAATTCAGAGATTTTCAATTAATCTGCTGAAAAGAGAAAACAAAGAGCTATTGTTGTGTCATTGTTGGGAGTTAAAAAGGGTGTTTTTTCTTCTCTCTTTTCTTTCATCTCACGTGCCATTTCTTTGTTCCTTTCCCCATCTTCTTTTCTTCTCCCCGTTCCTCTCCCATCTGCTCCCATTCTTCCCCCTTCATTTCTCTTTTTTTAATACTTTCTGTGGCTCACATCTCCTTCCTTTTCTGTGTACTCATCTCAGGCTTTGTGAGTTTTGATAACCCGTCCAGTGCTCAAGCCGCCATTCAGGCCATGAATGGCTTTCAGATAGGCATGAAGAGGCTGAAGGTGCAGCTAAAGCGGCCAAAGGATGCCAACCGACCTTACTGACTCGTCTGCTGTCCATACCCAGGTACGGTACAATAAAAACTGTCCACCTTACTTGGATAATACATGCAGGCTTGTTGTGGTACAATATGATCTAGAATCAAAATCCTGATTACTTCTTAAAGCTCAAATTTTAGCAGGATGCCTTTTGTGAAAACAATTTTACATTTTCATTTGTGAATTTCCTGGATTCATTTTAAACAAGCTCATTTACAGTGTCATAGTCACTATGCACGCACAGCTCTTCATTCCTATTCTTGTATTCTGTCATATTAGCTTGCAATCATCCATCTACCCATCCATCCACCCATCCATCCATCTACTACCACTTATCATGGGGACCGGGTCACGGGGGTAGCAGTCCAAGCAGAGAAATCCAGATTGCCGCCCAGTCCGCATAGCACCCATGATCCCAATGATCCCTCTTGCAGGTGGTGAACCCACTGGAGGGCAGACTCATTTGTACAAAGGGTACTCATGCACAAAACATGGCATATGTCCTTTTCCCACGCAAAATTTCAAGGAAATGTGCGCAGCCCCAGGACAAGGCTGGCATACGCACGTTTCTACAGTTACTGGTCTGTTGGCGACACTTAGAGGTGATGCTGGGAAGCTGTTAATGATGTGAAAACAATTATTGTACACACCAGAGACACATGATGAACAAGTAAGACAGCCATGTGGTATCACCCACCCCCTCTTCCCCGAGATATATAAAATAGTAATTTAAACACACACACACACACACACACGCACGCACACACACACACACACACACACACACACACACACACACACACACACACACACACACACACAGTGGTGTGAAAATGTTTGAAATATAAATGTTTCAGATCATCAAACAAATTTAAATATTAGACAAAGATAACACAAGTAAACACAAAATGCAGTTTTTAAATGAAGGTGTTTATTATTAAGGGTAAAAAAAACCTCCAAACCTACATGGCCCTGTATGAAAAAGTGCCCCCCCCCCCCCCGTTAAAGCATAAATTAACAGTGGTTTATCACATCTTTGGAAAGCTGAGTTCAATTTCTCGAGCCACACCCAGGCCAGATTACTGCCACACCTGTTCTCAATCAAGAAATCTCTTAAATAGGACGTGCCTGACAAACGTGACGTGAAAAAAACCTGCCTGACAAAGTGAAGTAGACCAAAAGATCCTCAAAAGCTAGACACCATGCTGCGATCCAAAGAAATTCAGGAACAAATGAGAAACAAAGTAATTGAGATCTATCAGCCTGGAAAAGGTTATAAAGCCATTTCTAAAGCTTTGGGACTCCAGCGAACCACAGTGAGAGCCATTATCCACAAATGGTGAAAACATGGAACAGTGGTGAACCTTCCCAGGAGTGGCCGGTCGACCAAAAGTACCAAAATTACCCCAAGAGCGCAACGGTGACTCATCCAAAAGGTCACAAAAGACCTCACAACAGCATCCAAAGAACTGCAGGCCTCACTTGCCTCAGTAAAGGTCAGTGTTCATGACTCCACCATAAGAAAGAGACTGGGCAAAAATGGACTGCATGGCAGAGTTCGAAGACAAAAAGCACTGCTGAGCAAAAAAGAACATAAAGGCTCATTTCAGTTTTGCCAGAAAACATCTTGATGATCCCAGACTTTTGGGAAAATACTCTGTGGACTGACGAGACAAAAGTTGAACTTTTTTGGAAGGTGTGTGTCCCATTACATCCTGCATAAAAGTAACACAGCGTTTCAGAAAAGGAACATCATACCAACAGTAAAATATGGTGGTGGTAGTGTGATGGACTGGGGCTGTTTTGCTGCTTCAGGACCTGGAAGACTTGCTGTGGTAAATGGAACCATGAATTCTGCTGTCTACCAAAAAATCCTGAAGGAGAATGTCCGGCCATCTGTTCGTGACTCCAAGCTGAAGCGCACTTGGGTTCTGCAGCAGGACAATGATCCAAAACACACCAGCAAGTCCACCTCTGAATGTCTTAAGAAAAACAAAATGAAGACTTTGGAGTGGCCTAGTCAAAGTCCTGACCTGAATCCCATTGAAATGCTGTGGCATGACCTTAAAAAGGCAGATCATGCTCGAAAACCCTCCAATGTAGCTGAATTACAACAATTCTGCAAAGATGAGGGGGCCAAAATTCCTCCACAGTGCTGTAAAAGACTCATTGCCAGTTATCACAAATGCTTGATTGCAGTTGTTGCTGCTAAGGATGGCCCAACCAATTATTAGGTTTAGGGAGCAATCACTTTTTCACACAGGGCCATGTAGGTTTGGATTTTTTCCCCTTAATAATAAACACCTTCACTTATCTTTGTCTAATATTTAAATTTGTTTGATGATCTGAAACATTTAAGTGTGACAAACATACAAAAAAAATGAGAAATCAGGAAGTGGGCAAACACTTTTTCACACTACTGTATTTCCTTTCTATTTGGTAGCATTGCCTTTAAACTGTATGACTTGGGTCAAATGTTTTGGGCTTCCTTCCACAAGCTTCTCACAATAATTTACTGGAATTTAGGCCCATTCCTCCTGACAGAACTGGTGTAACTGAGTCAGGTTTGTAGGCTTCCTTGTTCCCATGTCTTTCTAGCTCTGCCCACAAATTTTCTATGGGATTGAGATCGGGACTTTGTGATGGCCACTCCAAAACACTTACTTTGTTGTCTTTAAGTCATTTTGTAAGTAATTTGGTGGCAAATTTAGGGTCATTGTCCATTTGATGATCTGAAACATTTAAGTGTGACAAACATACAAAAAACTGAGAACTCAAGAAGGGGGCAAACACTTTTTCACACCACTTTGTGCCTCTCTCTCTCTCTCTCTTTATATATATATATATATATATATATATACTGTATATATATATATATATATATATATATATAGACACACACACATATATGCAGTCATGTGAAAAAATTTGGACACCCCATTAAATATTCAGTTCTTTATTAAGAAATGTTCACATATCTATGACTAACCTTGTTTTTGTTTTTATTTGCATTTTTCAGATTTATTTTAGCAATTTTAAGTGGGAATGAATGTGGGGGTGTCCTAAAAAACATGGGAGGATGTCCGAACTTATTCCTCACTATTTGTTTAGAATTACATTTTACAGAAAATTTGAAAAAAAGTCTTTAATTAATTTTTAATTGTTTAGTTGTATTACGTGAATCTCCCAGTATTTTTAACATTGGTATTAAATATCCATATGTCCAAATATGTTAAAACACACACAGGCTTATACAGGGTGTCTTAATTTTTTCACATGACTGTATATATATATATAGTATATATACTGTATATATATATATATATATATATATATATATATATATATATATATATATATATATATATATATATATATATATATATATATACAGTATATATATATATATATATATATATATATACATACACTACCGTTCAAAAGTTTGGGGTCACCCAGACAATTATTTTGTGTTTTCCATGAAAAGTCACACTTATTTACCACCATGAGTTGTAAAATGAATAGAAAATATAGTCAAGACATTGACAAGGTTAGAAATAATGATATGTATTTGAAATAATAATTTTTTCTTTCAAACTTTGCTTTCGTCAAAGAATCCTCCATTTGCAGCAATTACAGCATTGCAGACCTAACATGATTGCACAAGGGTTTTCTAATCATCCATTAGCCTGCTGAAGCAATGAGCAAACACATTGTACCATTAGAACACTGGAGTGATAGTTGCTGGAAATGGGCCTCTATACACCTATCTAGATATTGCACCAAAAACCAGACATTTGCAGCTAGAATAGTCATTTACCACATTAGCAATGTATAGAGTGTATTTCTGATTAGTTTAAAATTATCTTCATTGAAAAAAAGTGCTTTTCTTTCAAAAATAAGGAAATTTCTAGGTGACCCCAAACTTTTGAACGGTAGTGTCGTTCAAAAGTTTGAACGGTAGTGTCGTTCAAAAGTTTGGGGTCACCTAGAAATTTCCTTATTTTTGAAAGAAAAGCACTGTTTTTTTCAATGAAGATAACTTTAAACTAATCAGAAATACACTCTAATATCTAATATACATTGCTAATGTGGTAAATGACTATTCTAGCTGCAAATATCTGGTTTTTGGTGCAATATCTACATAGGTGTATAGAGGCCCATTTCCAGCAACTATCACTCCAGTGTTCTAATGGTACAATGTGTTTGCTCATTGCCTCAGAAGACTAATGGATGATTAGAAAACCCTTGTGCAATCATGTTAGCACAGCTGAAAACAGTTTAGCTGGTTAGAGAAGCTATAAAACTGACCTTCCTTTGAGCAGGTTGAGTATCTGGAAAAAAATATTATTTCAAATACAAATCATTATTTCTAACCTTGTCAATGTCTTGACTATATTTTCTATTCATTTTACAACTCATGGTGGTAAATAAGTGTGATTTTTCATGGAAAACACAAAATAATTGTCTGGGTGACCCCAAACTTTTGAACGGTAGTGTATATATATATATATATATATACTGTATATATATATATATATATATATATATATATAATGTGTGTGTGTGTGTGTGTGTGTGTGTGTGTGTGTGTGTGTGTGCAAATATTAATGCAGAAATTTGAAAATATATACAATAGAAATACAAACAAATGGAAATTATATAACAGTTAATAATAATGCATCAATTTTATATAGCGCTTTATCATATATACTCAAAGATGCTTTACAAATAGGTACATTATTCATTCACTCCAGACAGACAATGGTAGTGGCAAGCTACTTCTGTAGCCACAGCTGCCCTGGCTGACGGAAACGTGGCAGCCAATCTGCGCCAACGGCCTTTCCGGCCACCACCGAACATTTTTATATATTTATACACACTCATACCCAGTGTTATGGACGCTGGAGGCAATGCGGGTGAAGTGGCTTGCCCAGGGACACAACGGCAGGATATCTGGGGAGAGCTGGATTCGAACCGCCAACCGTCCGGTTATTAGACGACCTGCTCAACCTCCTGAGCCACTGCCGCCCCAAAGCCACTGCCGCCTCCTGAGCCACTCCCACTCGGTGAGTTAGTTCTGACCGAGCAATTTGGACAATATGGATTCCAGGAGTTACTAAAATCTGCGATAACTGCACTCCAACGTTTCACTGGATATGTATCACTCCACTTCAAAGGTATTCATGCAACCGTTAATTACTAATTTACCGTCCAAGTCTGTA
Source organism: Pholidichthys leucotaenia (assembly GCA_020510985.1). Taxonomy (NCBI): domain Eukaryota; kingdom Metazoa; phylum Chordata; class Actinopteri; order Cichliformes; family Pholidichthyidae; genus Pholidichthys; species Pholidichthys leucotaenia. Next base: position 374,185,746 of record CM035837.1, read on the forward strand.
GACGTGAGAATGGCACTACTGTGTAGGACACCTTAATTTCCACAGTGAGGTGCTGTTTGAAAAGAAATATGCATCCGTGACCCGGAAGTCCCAGCCTTTTGAAAAAACTTTGTTTACAGTGTCTGCCCTTGTATAGACGTCGTTAAGCTATTTCACATCTGTTTAAAAAAATAGGCAGTGGTAGAGTTGAATTTAGTGTCTTGATTAACAAACCACAATACCTTTGTGGTGATGAACTCTTTGTTTCATCTGAAAATGCCAAGGAAAAGCAAGCGAAGTGTGCTAAAGCCAAATTGCTAGAATGCTAACTAGCAATGCATTGGCCACGGTTTGATCTGGGTCTTTTCGGTACCGATTCAACAGGCAATCGGTATGTATTAATAAACAATGACTTTTGCACTTGACAATATTTAATTTGTTTACTTGTGTGAAATGACAATAGATGTCTTCATGGTGACTGAGATGTTTAGCAACAGTTACTGGCTACTTTTAGAAGGGACTATTTTTTCTTAGCTGTGCAAAATAACTGGTTAAACAAACAAATCATAATACAGTATTTTGTCCAGTATTGCTGTCATTTAATAAATCATGCTTGCTGGAACTGTTGTATAAAAGCAATATTACACTTGAGGTCGTTACAGTATCATGAATACTAACTACAGGTGTGATACGTCTCACACCTGCAGTTAATATATTCATGAAGTCATACCGCTCATGTAATATTGCATAAGTATAAAAATGTGAAAAACAATAATTTGCATCTTGGATTGGAGAAAATGTATAAATCAAAATGTTAAAAAAATACAAAAAGCTGAAAACATACATAAAAAAAAAAAAAAAATAGAAAAGTCTGGAAATAATTCACAAATTTGGAATGGTATAAAACAAAAATAAGGATACAGAAAGTTGAAAAATATACATTAAAATGAATATATACTTTCAACCGGTATTTTTTTACTTTTGTTTTATATATTTTCTTTAAGATGTAAAATACTTGTGTTTCCACATTTTTTTCAAATTTTAAGAAATATTTTTCAGCTTTCTGTACTTTTTTAAATTTTATACATTTTTTACCACTCAAGAATTATTTGTGCTTCCACATCAATTTGTTTGTATTTCTATTGAAGTGTAGCAGCAGTAGTTTTTAATTGGAGGTTCAACAGACTTCAGTGATGAAGCCAGCAGTCATCTTTGACTAAGTTTATTCTCTTCCCACAGCAGTGCTCACACTGATGGTGCTGACATAAAAACTGCAACACAAGAAAATCTCAACAAAACAACCTTATGACAATAACTGTGTCATGTCTGCCCTTTTCAGGGCATAAATGAGGCTCCAGATGCCAACAGAGAGTTTGCTTGTTTATTATAGAAAACACAAAATAAAGAGCCATGTGGGGCAAAACACAAACACTAAACTTGAGCACAAATAAAGAATACTAACACCAATACAAGAAAGTAGCGAGGGCGGAACCTGACGCTATAGAATAAACATTTACAGATACATAGCAGAGAAGAAGGAAACTGAAACAGGACTGGAGCCGGACGTAGGGACTCCAGTCTAACATTGACGTAGGTCACAGGGAGGAGTGAGCCTCAGCTGCTCCCTTAAATACTGATGACAAAAAGCAATGAACCAAACAGGAGAGGAGGAAACGTAATTACCAAATCATGATCAGCTGTGACAGTGCCGACTAGACTTTGACAGCTGGAAGTCCGGCTGCGGCTCTGTCACAGTAAAAGCCCTGGGAGAACCAATAATAATCGAGCAGAAATAATAAGGGAGAAAAAGGGAAAATACCGAGTGACCCGGGCGCTCGGATTACCACAGTACCCCCCATTCAAGGAATGCATTCCAGGCATCCAAAGTGACATCCAGAGAGGGCCCCCAACCAGAAAGCTAACAAGACTGACCTTGGGTGGGCGGAGGGGGAACAGGCTAGAAGGGAGAGAAACCCGAAAGACAACAGGAACAAAAATGACTAATAGCAACATACAGAGGAAACCCCCCCCCCCCACAAGGATGAAATAATAACAACAAAGCCTCAAGCACAAAATAGCATGGCTAATACTCGCATTACAACACGAATGAAAACTGGCAAAATACCAACCACAACATGAAATAACCCCTTCCTCGCAGAAATGTCCAAAACCAGATAAATAGGTGAAAACAAAAAATATATAATTCAATTCAATTCAATTCAATTCAATTCAACTTTATTTATATAGCGCCATTTCACAACAACAGTCATCTCATAGCACTATCAACTGTAGGGGGGACCCCCACAGTTGCAGAAAGACCCCAGCAATCAGGCGATCCCCTGTGAGCAAGCACTTGGCGACGGTGGAGAGGAAAAACTCCCTTTTAACAGGAAGAAACCTCCAGCAGAACCAGGCTCAGGGAGGGGCGGTCATCTGCTGCGACTGGCTGGGGGGTGAGGGGATAGAGAAGAAGAAAAGAACAGACATGTAGAGAGCAAAGAAAAGAACAGACATGTAGAGAGCAAAGTACACTACTACTCAATATCAAGGCAAGGAAAAAATCTCTTTTAACAATATATAAGAGAAAAAAAAAATAACACCACGAATATACAAGTAAGGGGAATACCGGCAGGTAGAAAAAAAAAGGCAGTTCAGGTGGCCTACCAGCATCCAGACTCCACATTAGGAAAAAAGGGAAAAAAGGCAGTTTAGGTGGCCTACCCAAGTCCCAGAACCGGCGAGACAGTACCTCAGGTGGCTGACCCAGGTTGCAGAACCAGCGGAACAGTCCTTCGGGCAGCCGACCTGTGTCCTTAAACCACCAGGACCGGAGGGGGTAGCTTGGAGGCGGCTTCCCTACCGAGAGGCTCAACGAGGGGAAGCCGGACCGAATGAGAGGGACCCCAGCGGTGTCCGGTGGTGGAGAATGGGGGGGGGGACAGGGAACTAGTTCGGTGTCAGGCAGAAGGGGATCTGCAGCTCCCTCACCGACCTCAAACCGGACCAGCGCAGCACCCTCAGTGGACTCCAACCGGGCCAGCACAGCATCCACGGTGGACCCCGATTGGGCCAGCGCAGCACCTGGGATGACCTCCAAACACAAACCCAAAGCCTCGACGAGAACGACCGGAGCTGACTCATCTCTGGTGACCTTGGAAGAAGGCTCGGACAGAGAGGGAGAACAGGGGTCAGGGTCATCGGCAGTGGCAGAGTCCCGCGAGACGAGCTTGGATGCAGTGGCTGGCTGCACCTGGCTCTTCTCCCCAAGAGACAGGCAAGAATGCTCCAACACAGAAAGTAAGAAGACAAAATAGAGCAGTTGCCTGATCTCAAGCTCTACTGCCATCCAGGACTCCGACGATCCAAGCTCAACGATCAGGAGGTCCACTTTCGGTTCCCACTCGACTGCAGTGGCCTCCGCAGCCGGCATGATGGTGTCCAGAGTCCGAGAACCCCCTGGCGCTGAAACCCACGCTGATGGCCCACCCGGTGTGGTGGCAGGGGATACATTGCCTGCTGGAGCTGACTGCTGCTCCACGGAGACCCAGGGACGCTTTATCATCCGCGCAGGATCCAAGTGACAGTCAGCCCTCCTCCTCTGCCCATGACGTGGCTGCGGGGCTGGAACCAGGCTCTCCAGGGCAGCAGGCTCCTCCTCCTTCCGGCGGTCTACTCCTGGCACTGGGGGACGCTCGGAGAGAAGGGGAGGAAACACAGAGGTACCAGGTACAATTTTAATGGCTGCAGCAGATGGTGGGAGCTCAGTGGACTGTGAACCCTGAGCTCCATCCCCAGGAATCAGACAAGGTAATTCATCTAACAGAGATTTAGAATGAAAAAAACACTTGCCTGCTTTCCCGGGGAACAATGGTGACTGCTGCAGCGGGCTTGATTCTTCCCTTTCCCCAGGGATGGTGACGGAGGGCCCCTCGGGAAGACAAGGAGGACCTGCCCCAACAGGATCGGTGATGGGCGGAGCCAGACCAGGAACCACAGGACTCACAGCAGCTGAAGGGAGCGCCGAGGAGGAGGGAGGAGCAGCTGAGGCGGTCCGGGGACATGGAGCTGACGGAACAGCGGGAAAAGATGACCTGGAGGCTGAGGCTGCTGTCTTCACTTTCTGTCATGGCGTGAGGAAAACAGCTGACTGGGAGGCAGAGTTCCTTTGGCGGCCTGGGACAAGTTCTGGACGGGAACCTCGTGGGGGATCAGTGATGGACGGAGCCAGATAAGGACTCACTGGGCTCACCGCAGCTGAAGGGTGCGCCGAGGAGGAGGGAGGAGCAGCCGAGGCAGTTCGGGGACGAGGAGCTGATGGAACAGTGGGAAAAGAAGACCCGGAGGCTGAGGCTGCTGTCTTGACCTTCCGTTGTGGCACAGGGAAAACAGCTGGCTTGGAGGCGGAGTTCCTTCAGTGGCCCGGGACAGGATCCAGACGGGAAACCTCACGGAGGACCGGCCCGGTCAGGAAGCTTCCCCCTCGTCGAAACGACCGTGTCCCGGGAAGGAGATGGAGGCTTCTTGGCTGGATTCTCCATCAGTTCCCAGTTTCTCTGACGCAGAACCGTCAACACCGCCAACCTCTCCCTGCCATCTGGATACGAGGTCAGGTGATAGCGCTTTAAAGCCCTTTCCGCGAGGTCCAGGTACCAGTGTGCAGTTTTGGAGGAGGTGAACAGACAGGCATTGGACAAGAGGTCATCAATCTCCATCAGATACTCGATACAATACCCAGCCTCAGATGACGCCATATCTCCAAAAAATAAAACTGGCACCCAAAAAAGGGGAAAAAACTCAAGCCCAAAAAACAAACTTAATGCGGCTGGCACCTCGCTTGGCTGCGACCTACTGTCATGTTTGCCCTTTTCAGGGCATAAATGAGGCGCCAGATGCCAACAGAGAGTTTGCTTGTTTATTACAGAAAACACAAAATAAAGAGCCACGTGGGGCAAAACACAAACACCAAACTTGAGCACAAATAAAGAATACTAACACCAATACAAGAAAGTAGCAAGGGCGGAACCTGACACTATAGGATAAATATTTACAGATACATAGTAGCGAGGAAGGAAACTGGAACAGGACTGGAGCCGGACGTAGGGACTCCAGTCTAACGTTGACGTAGGTCGCAGCGAGGAGTGAGCCTCAGCTGCTCCCTTATATACTGATGACAAAAAGCAATAAACCAAACAGGAGAGGAGGAAACGTAATTACCAAATCATGATCAGCTGTGACAGTGCCGGCTAGACTTTGACAGCTGGAAGTCCGGCCGCGGCGCTGTCACAGTAAAAGCCCCGGGAGAACCAATAATAACCGAGCAGAAATAATAAGAGAAAAAAAGGGAAAATACTGAGTGACCCGGGCGGGGATCAGCTCAGCGCTCGGTTCACCACAAACTGACCATTTAACATATTTTCAAATAATTTGCTTAAAGAGAACATGCTCATATTTAGACAGTCATTTCCCGTCAGCCCTTGCGGTTGCAGTCACCAGATTGCTACAGTATATATTTTCAACTTTCTAAATTAAGAATACAGTAAAGATAGAATTACATTTTTGTTAGCTGGAGTCATTTCAAGTGTGAAGTTCTTCTTCTTCCCACGTGTAAATGATTTTTGATCCTGCAGTGAGGAGCATCACACATGCAGGACATCTTTACATCTATTGGCATATTCAAAATGAGGCATGTCACAGGAGGAGTCTGGTATTCGCTCATGTGCACTCAATTCCAGGTAGATTGGGATGTACAAAGGAAATGTGCTTGGATTCCTGCGTACACACTGTTTCATACGTCTGGATTTTTTTGTGTGTTTTCTTGATTTAAACGTATGCTATCTTTCAGTAGGAAATCCACACAAGTCTTTGTACATGAGGCCCCAGGTCACCAGGCACCTACTGTTGACCCCCTCCCCGCAGCCTGTCTCCAGGGCGGGGCTCCGGTAACTTCATACCGGATGGGGTACACCAAGATCCTTGTTTTTAACTTTCATTGGGATTCACTGGACTACTCTTGGTCTGGACCTTCACCCTGGGTCAATTTGCCATGGGAGACGCTACCAGGGACAAGATACCCCTGCCATCATATCTTCTGGGATCACTGGGACATACAAAACCCCCACCACAATAAGGTGGCAATCCACCAGAGGAGTTCATGCATTGTTTATTTCAGTCTTGCACATCTTCACCCACCTTGTCAGACTATCTGTTGGTATCTGAACCAATGCATTTTACTTTTGCCAGTTTAAAACAATCTTTCATTTAAAGCCAGCTTCATTCTGATTAGCTGCCCCTTGTAACAGGAAGGTTTGAACAGCAGGTGGATGGGATGTTTTACTCACTCTTTGCCTTAGGTGGTCATATTTAAGATAATTCCTCTCAATAACATTATATAATAGGTAGAAAAACTGAACCCTTATGAACCTAGAGCTTTTATCTGATGGAGTATAAATGTACATCCACCATTATAGTATGTAAAGGCAAGAAAATATATGCACAACTCATCTTCTTTTAAAGTTTTTTTTTTTTTTTTTAAAATAGAACTGATAAGCAATGAGAGAAGAAAGAGCCAATTAACATCAACAACCTTTCCGTACCCTGTGAATCCAAATCCCAGTGGTCACCATTTTTGCAAAACACTAATATTAATAAAACACAATATGTGTGAATCACTTAGTTTCAACTAATGAACAAAAATGTTCTGTAATTAAAATCTAGCTTTGTCCCAACCTTTTTTTTATTCCCAACCTTTCAAGGTGTGAAAGTGACACGGTGCTCGTTCACAGAACAACCTCTGGAGATTTTTGTCAGGTTGCCCTGCTCCACAGACATGTTTTTGTTTCTCCTGTGGTTTGACTAGTCTAACTTCCCCTCCAGGAAGCTCAGGGGCAAATTGATGCCATCATCAGTACGCCACTCTACGTTATTACCCATAAATGGGTATAGAATTGGCACTCAGTTCAAGTTGTTAAGTCAGAAATTCATTCAAGACCAATGAAACCAATTGTTCTTAAGAAGTATGGACTGTTGAGTGAAGCTGAACCCTGACTCAGTGGTTAAATTAAATAGAATAAAGCATTATGAATACAGGAACTTTAAAGAACAGTATGTTACAGATAATAACAATAATAATAATTGCTAGATCAGTCATTACTCGCTGCAGTGGTTTATGCTGCATTATGGCAGAGAACACTACCATTCGCCAGGAATGTTTTTGCTTTAACTGTAATAAACAGTTATGGTCCATTATCTTTATTTTTTTTTTCTTTCAGTTTTCCTCAAATAGGGAATGCATGGTGATAGAGGGGAAAAAGAGAACAATCTTCCCCAAAAAACCAAGGCATTCCTGTAATTCAAATGGTTTTATTATATTGACAATTCACAATTGTCCTTAGGTATGAATGTGAGAGTGAATGGTTGTCTGTCTGTGTGAGTTGGCCCTGTGATGGACTGGTGATCTGTCGAGGGTGTACCCCAGATGCTGGGATAGGCTCCAGCTACAGCCCCCCGACCCAAAAAGGATTAGGTGGTTAGCCCATGCTAAATAATTAACAGGGGTAGGAATCGCAAGGGACCTCACAGTCCGATTCAGATTGCAACACTTGGGTCATGATCCCATCCCCTGCCATGTCAATGCCAAATTTTGTCCCCAAAGTACAACTGTCAATATCTGTTTCATGTAAAGTTTTAGCTCTTTTCAACTCACCGTGGCCACTTTTGTTATGGTGGCTGGTGGCTCTCAGTCCTACAGCTGCTGCAGTTTTTTTCTGCTGCCAACATTCTTGGGGCTTCATTTTCCGGGGAGACACGTCTCTGTACACAGGCTGATGGTGGCAGGTCTCCAGAGTTTGCTGGTCAGCACCAAAAGGAAGCTGCATGCCGGTGTGTTTTTAGCTTAGCCGTTGCTAACATTACTCCGAGACATGTGCTGGTCATGGTGTTGGCCCGCATGTTGGAGTGTTTTTTTTTCCTGTGCAGCACTTCTTGCGGGTTATGTGTCATGTCAGGGTCTTCCATTCCATCTTTGTTATGAAAGCCAAAAAAAGGCCTAACATTTGAGCTAACTTTTTGCTGCATTCAACTGCTTTCTAGCTTTCAAAGCTAGCTACAAATCTTGGGAGACAAGATATGACTTCACTTGACTGGGTGCTTGCTTCGTGCCATCTGGTAGACTGAAAACCCAACTGGTTGATTAATACCCAAGAGTATGCAATGTTTACATGAATATATATAAAATAATAAAAGATCGATGCGTTTAGGGATCGGTGGATTGTTGTTGGTCACTGAATCGATCTTTTGTCCCACCCCTAATAATTAAATACATAAATAGATACACATTTATCTCAAACCTTTGTGACTGCAGACTTGCACATATAAATGTTTGTTTCAAATATTCTGCAGCTGGTAATTATAGTTTTTCATGTGATTTCTGTATTTGGGGAATGTAAAAGGCAGAAATGTTTGTCCTTTTACTGTTGGCAATCATGTAGTATTATTACCCGATGATATGTCCTTAGTGGCAACAGTGTTTTGCACCTCATTGGCCAAATTATTTTTAACATTGATGCAATGCTGTGACATTATCTGACTTACAAAGTAAAGCAAAATGTTCATGTTAAATAGCTTGCTTATACAAGAGTATATCTGCTTCTTTTTAAATAAGCTTTTTACAAAGTCACAGCTTATATTCAAAATATAAAAACATTATTTTTTTCTTTTGTTTGAACCCATTATAGACTAATTTTCCAGTGTTGCACATGATTCAGATAATCATCTGTTACAAACCACAGCTGCCAGTGGGGGGGGGGGAGTATAGAAAAGCAAAATTAAATAAAAAAAAATGCTATGCAATTCTAACCAAATTGACTGGACAACTTTTCATAACAATGCCACAGGCCGGAGTTTTATTCCTCCATAAATAAAAGCATGGCAGCACCATTTGTTTGTTTTAGATTTGACTGTTTAAAAGCTCCAGCATGGCATTAATGGAAGGTGGTGGGCAAATGATGGAGCTCTCTTTATCAGCTCACTGTGCCTGGCTAATTGAGGAGAAGCTTTCAATACTGACATACGGGGGTGGGGTGGGGGGTGGGGGGTGTAATGATTTAGGGACAAATGGAATCCTACAACAGCTCTGAATGACAGGAGAGTCATTGAGATATACTCGGGAGGATGCTTCCAAGTAAACACATTTCCCACAATACGATCCTGTCATTTAATCAGAGCACTCGTGTGTGTGCGAGTGTGTGTGTGTTACTTCTCCTGATATCCTACCACCTCTGTAGTTGAGTTTAGAAAAAAATCAATAAACAAGAGACTAATCAGAAGGAACATAAAGGAAAAAAATAGATTAGTGATGCATCAGAGGAAAATTTAGGTTTCCACATGTCATCATCATCCCATCATAGCAGTCTGTCGGGAGCGACAATGACTGTTTCATTTAGGTCTCATCAGATTCCTCTGATGAGCTCTGTCCTGCGCTGCCAGGAACTCCTGACCTTGTTAACCCTGGCAATGTCTGAGCAAGTATGAGTTGCTTTCTGACTGACCATTTCATGAAACTGCTGGACTAGCGGCACATTCTTGCCAGATAGAGGTATTATCAGTGGCAAGGACAGGCCAAGACAAACTGACTCCAGTGTCTGTTGCAATGACTGACCAGATGATAGGTTTGTTTATCTCTGCTCTTTGTGTAGTGCATGTCACAATGCACCTATTGCTAAGAGTCCACCACAGACCTTGCGACAGATGTGCTTATCTGCCAGGATGTCCAGTCTCACCCCGTGTAACTGGGAGTGGTCCACCACAGACCTGTGACAGATATTGTTTTTAGTTCTGCCAGGATGCCCAGTTTCACCCTCCATGTCCTCGGAAGGGCGGGGTTGCTAATTGAGTCGCTGACGGCCCGACCCATGAAACAAGTAGCACCGGTTTTCATGGTTATCCAGTAGCAAGCAAACCAATGCCTGATCTGACATTGGTTTCTACATGTACAAGTATGAAAACAATCAAAACATATTTTCTATAAACAATAAGTGCACAGACATTTTTAAGGGCGGCTGCCCTAACCTGAAACAAGAGAAAGTCCCTAATTCATGGGGAAAATTGCAAATTTATGATGAAAACAGTCAGATATGTACAATTAGAATAATTGAAAATATGTAAGAAAACAAGAAATGCAATACATTCGTGAGAAAAAGTTAGAATTTTTTCAGAAAACTCCACAAAAACAGAAGAGAAACACATTTTGAAGAAAAACACTCCAATTAGTTAAAGAAAAAATATCAACAGAAAGTCAAAGGGGAAAAATGTTCACAAGTTAAAAAGTTGGGGGGGGAAAGTAAATTCATGAGTGGAAAAAAAGCCTCAAATTTTGCACAGCCTCCAAATTTGGTTAAAAAAATCTTCAATTACAAGAAACAAAGAAGAAAAATATTCTCAAACATGACAACAAACTTTTTAAACATTTTATGAGAATGTTCCAAAATCCCTTATTAAAATTCCACATTTACAAGGAGAAAAACTCTAATTTATATTATTATTACTTTTCCTCTGGAGTGGCAACTCAGACAAAGATGGTGTGACAGAGATCATCCTGCGCAGTTCGCCCCACACGGGACACGAACCCGCGACCTCTCAGTCAACTACACAGTTCGAGCATGGGAGACACAGCACGATCGCGCTGAGCTAAAGGTCCGACCGGTAGCTCAGCGCTACCGATACTGTATGAGGCTTTGGGAGGGAGGTTTTACTAACGTTCTACGCCGAACAGCACTAGTTGGCATCCGTTACACTGGCACCCAGGCAACAGCAGCCTACACCTCTGCACGTCCCCGGTGATTTATGGTGATTATGTCTTTGTTTTGTTTTTTCAAATGTTTCAGAAGCGTCTGTGTCTGGCCACCACAGGAAACAAGTAAAGTTCACCAGTTTAATTCTTTCCAAACTCCCTTATTGTGATGAAAAACTTTGATGAAACTTGAACGATTTTTGTGTGTTCCTCGTAGGTAAGGACTTCAATATGTAGATAACTTCAGAAGCCTCCTTTTTTCTTTAACACTGACTACTTTCCTTTGAAGTTGAATTTAAAACATGATCAGACAGCATTCTCTTCTGGTCTCAGGAGCCCTGCTATTCGGAAATTGCGTTCTGTGTCTTAAAGATAAACTTAATGCAAAAAAAAGTTGAAGTAGCCACTGTACGGCCACCCCCGTAGCAAACAATGCAAGGCAAATCCAATTACTGTAGAAAGGACAAGTTCCTGAAATATGCATTTCTGCCATAAGGGTTATCTTTGTGAATATAAAAAACATCAATTCAAACCTTTAACCTGAAAATGTTGTCAGCCGGAGAATATTTCACCAGCACACCGAGCCACAAAGAGCCCTTTTTCTGTGCTGTATTGAAGAATATTTGCTCTGCCATTTCTGTTTTACTTTTCCCTCCCAGTTTTATGGTAATAACTGTGAGAACATCATTTGATTTGTCAGGCAGGATAAAGAAAGGGTGCTCTGAGTTTTGACTTTAAGGAAAAGAAAATCCCACTGTTTCTTTCCTTCTTTTGCACCGCCACCAACCGGGCAACCTGACACAGCCTATCCCAGTATGAAGTGGCCGTTCTCCACTATAGCCACCCCCCCCCCCCAACCCCTACATGCACCACAGCTGTAAGTTGAACCCATGGTGTCATTTTCTTCTGGATGACGTCATGTGGTGGGACTGTGACTGCGTTGCATGACATGGCATTGATTGATATCCCCAAACTCTCTATTCTACCCTCCTTTTCATATATATCTTGTATATTGGCAGTTTGTGGAGTGCAGTAATCGACACCTTTCTTGGCTGGTACCTGTTAAATGACGTGCTGAGTTGTTGGTTGATTAGAACTGGTGGCCTTTTAACCCTTTGTGCTACTGTACTGTGTGCCCTTGTGGTGTTTTACTCTCTCTTGTGGGGTCCGTGTGTGTGACTGCACTGTATTTCTCAACTTCTCGATTCCTTCACATTCACATCAATATTTTTCTTCCAGCAAACTCTCTGTCTTTACAAAAAAAAAGGGACCTCTTTTTCTCCCTCCAGTCGACAGCTGTTTAGTTGAAAGATGGCTGAGATGACCCCGTGTTTGTGCAGCCAATTAAATCTCCAATATTCACACAGGCAGCACAGGCAAATGTTGACACTCCACTTCCATCTGCACAGGGAGTACTTCTGCAAGATTGTTTTGTTTGTCTAACATGAGAATCACTTCCCATTTATTTATTTATGAGGGTGCAAACCAATTACACTGCGAGAGAAAGGCTGCAGGCAATGCTGCAGACCCGCACAGCCAAAATCCGTCCGGCATAAAGCCATACTGCACATAGATGTGTAAGTAGGGGGGGGGGGGGCAGAAAATAGAAAGACATACAAATACCTGAAATTAGTATTTGCTGCTGCCTGTTGCTTGTTTTAGTTTATTAGTGTGATTATGCCACCAGATTTAATTAGATCTTGTGCTTTTGCTGCTCGCCTGTCAGATAATTGTTGTTCGATCTGTAAAAATAAAAGGGAAATAAATTCACAATGGAAAAAAAAAAGTTCTTTCTTTGCAGGTGAGTTTGTTTCCAACCCTCCAGGCATAGCCAAATAAGAGGTAGTCGTTTTCATCGAGCGTGTTCTGCCCTATTCCTTCAGAAGCCCTGGAGGCAGTTCTCCCACCTACAGTCTATGCAGTGAACTCGGGAAGGGGGGAGGGGGTGAGCAGGCAAGCCAGGAGGAATAAGGTGTTTCTGCCATCATCTATTCCTTCTTAGGGCCCCTTTACACAGCCGGAGATCGTTGGGTGACTATTGAGAGATCAAAAATTGACCCAATCTCCTCAAGCCCCCCCCCCCCCACACACACACACCAAAAAAAAAAAAAGTTTCTGTGTAAATGTCTGGGAGATCATTGTACAATTTTCAAGACAATCTATAAAGATCTTTGAAAGATCCTTGAGAGATCATTGAGAGACAAGAAAAGATTGCTGAGGGATCATTTATAGTTTGTTGGGCAACCAAAGAGGTACATACAGCAGAGAAAATAAGTATTGATCATGTCAACATTTTTCTCTTTAAACATATTTCTGATGGAGCCATCAACCTGAGATTTTCACCAGATATTAGTAACAACCCAAGTAATCCATACATACAAAGATATCAAGGCAACTGTGTTCATAAAACAAGTTATAGTTAATAAAGTGGAATGACAGAGGGAATAAGTATTGAACACTTGAGGAAAAAGCGGTGCAAAAAGGCATAGAAAGCCAAGAAACCGCCTGAAATCCATCAGAATTTAGGAAGCCAACATATCACCCGTCCTAACTGATAACCTTTAAAAAGGTCTGTGAATATCAGATTGTCACACCATAAAGAACTCATGATGGGTAGAAGCAAAGAGCTCTCTCTAGACCAGGGCTATTCAATTACAAAATCCATTGGGCCACAATTTAAAATCAAGACATGTAACTGGGCCGCACATGTTCAGCGATCTGTTGAATATAAGAAATTTCAAACCAACACAGATCAGTATGACGAAAAATATGCACTTTTTATTCATTGTCTTGGTTTTAAATGTACACTTGGCACATGACAAAGGCAAAAGTGCATAAAAACACAATAGCAGTGCTGGGGTTGAGCAGAACTTGAAGTAGTTGAAATATGTGACCCGTGCTGGAAAAATGAGCCAGAATGCACACTGCGTCATTACGAGCTACAGGCACGAGAAGTCATAAATCATGACTCTTTGTTTGCTAGTTGCAAGTCCCGGGGAAACCTCCGTGAGTGCCTGGTATCATTGTAAAGCTTAGAAATCGTACTTTCTAAAAATACATATGTTTTGGCGGAAGACATAACTCCCGACCGATCGAACGCGAGTTTTCAACCTAGCCAAAATTTAAACAAATTGGCTTTTTCAGGTCCGTTTTTGCGCACTTCCTACAAATTAGATACCATTTTGAAGATCTTTCAATACAGATTATGGAAAAAATGTTACCTCAGTTTTGATAATTTCTTCAAAGTGACTCATTTTGCCAGCATGTGTCACATATTTTCCCTCTTGAACAACAATTAAGTAAAATGGAAAAAAATAAAATTCTGTAAATAACCATTTTGGTCACATTGGGAGCTGTAGCGAAAACGACGCGGGTGCCGGGCTGGAGTTTAGGCGGCGTGCAAGAAATATAAGACAGAATAATAAAGAGCGATGGCAAGAACCAAGCAGACCGCCCGTAAAATCTACTGGAGGAAGAAGCTCCCCAGGAGACAGCTAGCCACCAGGGCTGCTCGGAGAGGCACTCCGGCCACCGGCAGAGTGAAGAGGCCTCGCTGTCACAGGCCCGTGGCTCTGAGAGAGATCCGTTGCTGCCAGAAATCCACGGAGCTGCTCATCCGTAAGCTGCCCGTCCAGCGCCTGGTGAGGGAGATCACTCAGGACTTAAAGACCGTCCTGCGTTTCCTGAGCTTCGCCGTCATGGCTCTGCAGGAGACCAGCGAGGCCCACCTGGTGGTCTCTTCTTCGCTAAGGGGGTCACCATCATGGCCAAAGACTTCCAGCTGGCCCGCCGCATCCGCGGAGAGAGAGCTTAGACTTCTGCTGCACATTCACCAACCAACCATAATGCTCTGCACTGTGTGTCTATATATATACATTTATAGTAATATGGACATATGTTTACTAGATGTTGTTTTTTCTTGCCTTCTGATTGTTGCTCTGAGTGTTGCTATCCCTGTGCTGTTGCAATCCTGGAATTTCCCCATTGTGGGACTAATAAAGGCTTATCTTATCTTATCTTATCTTATCTTATCTTACTCAGGCATATCTCAAAGTGCATAAAAACTCAATGTGCGCTGTTAGTAGCATTAACATTTGTTTCACTTTTAAAATAAAATATAATACATCCTGGTCATAACTGACCTTGGCACATCACAAAGTGCATTTAGCTGAATAAAAAATGAACTGTCAAACACTTCAGTGCACAAACCCCCTATGAAATGATTGATAACATCAACAAATATTGCTCATCCACCATTGTGGTTTGTTTTGTTTTAAATCACCACATGTGAGTAGGAACCTCTTTTTATACCTACACATTCCATTACACACGCATATCAGTCAACCAAAAATTTCTAGCAGAGTTAAGGGTGCAAAAAGCACCCACTTAAACACTTCAGTAATGACTTAAGGTTTGAGGTTTTTTTTCAAAATTTATAACAATTTTCTTATAGTTTTCTACGTTTCTCTACAAATTTATCTAAATTTGAACCATTTTTTCATTCAAATTTGTAATTTCCTCTTGCAAAATTGACTTTTCTTGTATATTTGAGACTTTATTAAAAATTGTAGATTATTTTATGGATAATTTTTGTCTATTTTTTTAATTAAGTTTGAAATAGATTGTGGTAAAATTTTGACTTTTTTTCCTTATACAATTTACACTTTTGACCATAAGTCTGCAGAGCCAGAACAATAATTTAACTCTGATTTCAAAGAAAAAAATATTAATAAAATTATATTTAATGAAATAAATTAACTTAAATGACCAAAGATGCAGTTATTTCTGTTATAATATCGCTATATATTTATAGTTTTTTAGAAATCTCACCCTCCAGACAGCAGGAAAAACTTTCCTTATTTTGAAATCCAAATGCTGGCATGTTTAGTTTGTGTGAAGGTTGCTGATGGATTAAAGGCATTGACTTCATGAATTTTGCTCATCTTAACTGACCAGATACATAATAATGAACATAAATTATTAGTTAATATTGTCGAAGCCTAGCCACGCCTGTTTACCAGACCCTCCAGGATTTCGCGACGTTGCGATTCTACCAATTCCTGCGACTTCAGCAGGTCCTGCATAATTTGAATTTTGTCCAATCACCACAACTTTACCACAATTTTGGCCAGTTGTTGTCAATTTCTGCCAATTTCACCAATCAAATTTGTCTCTCAGTAGCGCGCAGATTTGTACGTCATCAGTCTGACCAATCAAATGCAGCGCTGTGCCGCACTCACTTCTGTGTTTACAGTTAGAATATACTGAGCACATCAGCGAAAAACAGTGTGTGATTTAAAAAAACACAGTCACCTGGGAGTTTTCCCACATTGTTCCTTCATCCGTCTCCCCCGGCCCACCGATGAACGTCTCCTCGAGTTTCCGTAATGACCGCATGTATGAAATGCTGGGCTTGTATTGAAAAATGTCCACCTGCCCGAAAGCACCTCCGTCTCGGGAGCGTGTGCACCCAGACACGCCGTAAAACCACACAAAAAGCAAGTGAATCTAATATTACAGCAAGTGTTGTAACAGTTTATACATCTTTAGAGGTAAAAGTCACTACTACATCTTGTCAGTGAGTTTTAAAGTTGGGACTCTCCGGGCTGGACATGTGCCAATGCGCAATTCAGGCAATCCCCAAGAAGAGCCCTGCAACAATAGAAAAAAAAAAAAATCCCACTATAAAAACCCCCCCACTATAAATGCCTCCACTGCTTACATACCTCTTCTGTTTTTTTCCACGTTTAAAGTACTTTAATAAGCTCACGCTTCTCTCGGGCAGTGATGCTAGCGAGACACTGCCTGCCGACTGGAATGGTCACGTGGGTAGGGCGCTTCTGAACTACGCGTGGATGACGGTTACACACGTTGTTCATGTGTGTGCTTGCGGACCATGATTCCTTCATATTTTCTTCTTAAATATATATTTCCTTGGCATGGTCTGGGCCACTTGGAGGTCGGTTCTGGGTCGCATGTGGCTCGCGGGCTGCTAATTGAATAGGCCTGCTTTAGACCTTCACAACCTTATTGTTACAAAACATAATGATGGCATTGTTACAGGTGCATTTCTAAACTGCTGAATGTTCCAGTGAGCACTGATGAAGCCATCATTTAGAAGTGGAAAGAACATCTTTTTACCATAAACCAGCTATGGCCAGGAGCTCCTTGTGAGATTTCTTACAAATGAGTCAAAAGAATTATCAGAAGAGTCATCCAAGAGCCAAAGACCACTCGTGGAGAGCTCCAGAAAGACCTGGAGTTAGCAGGTACTGCTGTTTCAAAGAAAACAATACGTAATGCACTCAACTGACATGGGCTTTATGTCCGCTCACCTTGCAATACTCCATTGCTGAAGAAAAAGCATGTTAAAACTTGTTTAAAGTTTGCTGCACAACATTTGGGCAAGCCAGTAAAATACTGGAAGAATATAGTCTGGTCAGATGAGACCAAAATTGAACTTACCGGATGCCACAACACACAGCATGTTTGGAGGAGAAATGACACTGTGCATCAGCCCAACAACACCATACCAACAGTGAAGTTTGGAGGTGGGAGCATCATGGTGTAGGGGTGTTTTTCAGCACATGGTAAAGGCAGACTTCATATAATTGAAGGAAAGATGAATGGACAAATGTACAAAGACATCCTTGATAAGAACCTGTTGCCATCTGCCAAGATGCTGAAGATGAAACGAGGGTGGACATTTCAGCAAGACAATGATCCCAAACACACAGCTGAGGAAACTCTCAACTGGCTCTAGAGAAGGAAAATAAAGGTGCTAGAATGGCCCAGTCAGTCACCTGACCTGAATCCAATTGAAAATCTATGGAACAAACTGAAGATCAGATTCATAGAAGACACCCATGGAACCTTCAAGATTTGAAGGCAGTTTGTGTGGAAGAATGGACTAAAATTATTCCTGAGCAATGCCTGTGACTAGTTTCTGCATACAGGAGGCATCTGGAAGCTATTATTACCAACAAAGGCTTTTCTACTACACTACCGTTCAAAAGTTTGGGGTCAGCCAGACAATGATTTTGTTTTCCATGAAAAGTCACACTTATTTACCACCATGAGTTGTAAAATGAATAGAAAATATAGTCAAGACATTTTTTTTTTTTTTTTTTTTGTTACTTATTTGTACCCGTAGGTAGACTTGGTTTGCAGTCTAGTGACAAGCCACCGGCTGCTGGTCGCTGCGTGCGCGAGCGCCCTAAACCTACATGTTTTTGGTACATTGACAAGGTTAGAAATAATGATTTGTATTTGAAATAATAATTTTTTCCAGATACTCAACCTGCTCAAAGGAAGGTCAGTTTTATAGCTTCTCTAACCAGCTAAACTGTTTTCAGCTGTGCTAACATGATTGCACAAGGGTTTTCTAATCATCCATTAGCCTTCTGACGCAATGAGCAAACACATTGTACCATTAGAACACTGGAGTGATAGTTGCTGGAAATGGACCTCTATACACCTATGTAGATATTGCACCAAAAACCAGACATTTGCAGCTAGAATAGTCATTTACCACATTAGCAATGTACATATATTAGATATTAGAGTATATTTCTGATTAGTTTAAAGTTATCTTCATTGAAAAAAACATTGCTTTTCTTTCAAAAATAAGGACATTTCTAAGTGACCCCAAACTTTTGAGCGGTAGTGTAAATCTTACATGAATTTCACCAACCGTGTTCAATACTTATTCCCTGTGCCATTCTACTTTATTAAATATAACTTGTTTTGTGAACACATTTGCCTTGATTTCTTTGTATGTGTGACTGATATCTGGTCAAAATCTCAGGTCAATGGCTCCATCAGAAATATGTTTAATGAGAAAAATGTTGATGTGTTCAATACTTATTTTCCCCGCTGCATGTTTGAGAGGTTTCTAGTGCTCTTCAACCCCCTTTACACAGGGGTGAAGATCGCAGAGAGATCATTTGAAAGATGAGAAATGGCCAGATCACTCAAAGAGCTTCCGGTGATCTCCATGGCTGCTACAGTTGAGAGATTCACTGTAAAAAATAACTAGGGTTTTTCTACTTAAAAAAGTTAGTGTTTGGGCTGCCTTAAACTTTTAAGTTGACTGAACTTGAGAAGATCAGTGGTAAAGACACATAAAACACATAAACTCAAGTTCAGTCAACTTAAAATTTTAACAACAACTTTTTTAAGTTGAGACAACTATTTTTACAGTGTTGTTTTGACTCAGTCCAAAACAATCGCTCAACGATCACAAATGAAAAGTGATCTCTCAGCACATATGGGGAGATCTTCTCCCCATATGTGCATCAACATGAACATAGATGGCCCCATAATAGACACCTGACAATTATATCCCCTTTACTCAGGGGTGAAGAGATTGCTGAGTTATGACAAAATGGCCAGATCTCCAAACGCTCTTTCAATGATCTCTCGGCAATCACTAAGATCTCGTAATGATCTCTCAATGATCTTCAGTAAGATCCACATGCCTCAAAGTTTTGACATATTCCAAAACAATCTTTCAACAATCATCAAAGGAAAGTGACCTCTCAATGATCTTATCGATCTTCCAATGATATCCCAATGATTTCTCAGAAATCTTTAAATAAGCTCTACCTTCGGAGAGGAAAAGTTTGGTGTTTATTGAATGATCACTGAGAGATCATTGGGAGATCGACAACATTGTTTTTCCACCCCGAAGGTAGACATGGCAGAGAGATCAGTGAGGGATTGCTGAGCATTTGATGAGTGACAAATTGAGTTCATTGAAAGATTGCTGAGAGATCATTGGGAGATCACTTCCTTTTGGTGATTGTTGAGAGATTGTTTTGGAATGAGTCAGAACTGTGGAGATCACTGAAGATCATTGAGAGATCTTGCAGGGATTTGGCCATTTTGTCATCACTCAGTGATCTCTCAACAATCTCCACCCCTGTGTAAAGGGGGTACAACTGTCAGGTGTCTATTATGGGGCCATCTAAGCACATATGGGGAGAAGGCATGATATTAGAACTAAGAGCTTGTAAAGAGAAAAGCTAAATAAATTCTTTATTACCAAAAATTTGTGAAATAGTTGTAATTTCAAAGAGACAGGAAAACCTGCTCAACTTTAAATCATGGTGCATTCCTACTCAGCTACTAGAACGTGCTGGTACCTTATTACAAATAAACAAACAAACAAACAAACAAACAAAAAAGCAGATATTTGTAATTGGGGACTGTTAGTGCATTAGTGTTGCTAATGGCTGGACTCGCTTTGGCACACATGAGAAGTAAGTTGGAATCACTACTCGCCCATCTAAAAAGCAGATCTATTATGAAATGGTAACAGGCTCATTTACAGGGAATGAAGAGGTATAACAAAGGGAGCCCGGCCGCGTGTTCCTATCACACAGTCGGTCCCTTTCATGTTCACTCCCACAGAGTGATTTTCTATGATTTCTTAGCCTTTCTTCACCCACATCACAGCCCCACAACATATTAAGGATGATGGGCTGTAAACTAGATCTTTTATATCCAAAGCTCAACAGCGTGGACAAATTTACTGGCGATGCCGCACTTCAAATCAGCACAAAAGGCTAGAGACATGCAAGGTTGGGTTTTCATGGGATCCCAATTAGAGCCCCTTATTTCTTAAAATAAGCACACTTTTTCTTTACAAAACACAGCTATGCATTGCTCTGTCATTCTAATTATTAAGCTACTGCAGTCTCACACAGTTTTCTTTATGTTTCCTTGTCCCCCCCCCCCCCCTTGTAGGTTGTAATGAATTAACAAAAGGATGAATGGCAGCAACATCTCAGGCAGTTTCTCTTTTCATGCAGGGGGATACAGTTGGTTTAAATTAGGCCTCTGGATTAGTGTAGACGTCCGTTCCATATGGTTAGAGCACAAATCTGCGACCCCACCTCCAGCCCACTTATTTCTGGCTGTGACTGACGTCCTCCTCTTTCGTTTGCCCTCATCTGTTTCTCATGCTGTTGGCTGTTGCCTGTCAGTCTGTGTGATAACCAGGAGCCAGGAATCCTGAGCGTGTGTGTCGCAGCTTCACTGAACCCTCTCCCCTTCTTCTCCCCCCGTTCTCTGTCTTCTCTCTCTCTCTGTCTGTCTTTGTGCCACAGGATAAAGGGCCACAACACCTTATTTCCACAAGTGCAGTAAAAGTTCAAAGACTTCTTGCTCTGCTACATATCATGAAGGAAGGGTGGTCCCTTGATCCTCCTGGAAAGCCGCTGAAAGATTGGGGGACTGAGAGAAGGATCCCAGAGGGTTTTTTTCCTCCTTTTTTTTCTTCCCCTTTTTTGTTTATTTTTTTATTTTTCTTCGCAAATGCCTCTTTTTTCCCTGTTTTGCTTTTGGCGTCTGTGGAAGAAGAATTTTTTGCCGAGACCAACTTTTTGCTGCTGTTTTTTAGACGTGATGGGGGAAAAAAAAATAAAAACCTTTATAGACTCATTATGCTCAAAGCATGCATACTGACACACAATATAGACACACATTAAACAAACCAAACGTTCAAAAAAAAGCTACACTTTAAAAAAAGATTTAAAAAAATGAACACTTTGTACAAATATAAATACGTGCAAATGCCAACACAAGTACTGCACACACACACACACACACACACACACACAAGTAAAAACAAACACGCACCAGCCTGCTGCCATTTTGGTTTTTGTGCCTACACAGGTGTTGTGCTCTGTGACAGGGCAAGCTGTGGATCGACGAAGAAGAAAACAAGCAGAAGAAGAGGAGGAGGAGAGAAGTGGAGAATCCAGGATAATTTACATGCATCATTCCTTAGGAAATAGGGACCAAAGGACTAAACGCTTTTTAAAAGAATATAAATATATAAATATATAAATATATATTTAAAAACTCATACCTTGTAGCTGCAAGTATTACAATTTACTCATAGTCAAAAAGAGAAAAAAAATCATTAAATCAATATCCAGTGGCCTACTGTAAGTAAGAACAAAAGAAAATGGAAATAATGTGTAAAAAAAAAAAGACATGGAGTGGTAGTGTAGGGGCTGATCTTTTGCTCTGGATGCTGATTTAGCACCAGCTTGTAGAATAGTAAAGTAGACTAGAAAAAAAAAAAGTAGATTTGCTAACTTTTGCTGTTGTTTAAAAAAATACTTGAAGTTGTAAAGAAAAAGGTGGATGGGTGGTGGGGGGGGAGGGGTGGAGGGCATCCATCCATCTGCCCGCCGTCCCTCCCTCCCATATGCAGCAAGTTGCTTTCTGTTGGATTTTTAACAGCCACTGGATATCTCCGCTCATCACGATGTACAAGTCACCACACTCTTCTTCAGCTGTGAGGAGAATGAAGGAAGACGAGAATGAAAAGAGACAAAAAAAAAAAGAGACAGAGAGAGACTGACCTTACTGATGTCTGCTGGACAGTGTGCAGATGTTGAAGGCTTCTCGCTAGCCTTCGTGTTCAAGCGACAATCCACTGTAAAGACCAAGCAAAATGGACGAGGGGTAATCTTCTGTTTCCTCCTTTCTTTTTTTTTTTTTTTCTTTTGGGTTTGTTCTGTTTGTTTCCCATGGCGTTTTTGTGTCAAATCCGCAAAAAGAGAGAGAGAGAGATGGAGGGGGGTCCTGAGGGAAGCAGTGAGGAGGGAGGTGACAGCTACTGAAACTGCCAGCAGGATGAACATAGTTTAGTAATGGATTGTCCTCTATGGTCTCCACGTTCCCTCAGCAACAACAACGGGGGGTCAGGGGGTGTATGTGACATGCCAGGGATGCCACTCCTGTCTGCCGGAGCTGCTGCAAAACTCTGGACTGAGAAGAAAAAATTAAATCTTGTCTCTTGCCAGATGGAAACAAACATTTCTCTGAAGACGAATTCAATTTACTGCATTGATGGCAAAAGATTCCAGGGCTTTTAGAGCTCATTTAGCTGTGTCAAATGGTAAACTCCACTGTTGACGTGTTCTCTGACCTGCCCCCCCCCCATATGATACATAAAGTCAATGGAGGGAAAAATAATGCTCAGAAAGGTTATATGTCTAAATTAATCCTAACAGCCACTCACAGCCACCACTCAGCTCGCTTGTGGCTGCTCTGACAGTGACACCAGGCCCCCCAGTACCGTCATGTGTTGATTCAGGGCCCCACTGCCTTTAATTTCACCACAGCCTCCTCCCTGAACCTGGATCAGTATGTTTGGGGTGAGTCTAGAAGGGGGAGCGGCACTCTTTCAGTCACTATGAGCGCTTCCCCATTTCCTCTGCCGAACACCAGCTCACGCCCATACACCAGCCCCTCTGAGCGCTGACAGATGGTCGGGCGAAGGAGGAGCGGAGGGGAAGTCAACAGCTCGTCACGCTGACGTCCTCTCAAACCGCCGCTTCTAGGTTGGCGCCAAAATGATGAAATTAGACACTTCAGTCAAACTCCTGGAGACAAACAATATTTGATGTGGGGTATGTTTTCAGTGAACGTGATTAAAGGGTTAATTGGATCGTCTGTTCAATTCTTAAGGCGCCAATCCAACCGTTTAATGTTGGAGGGACTTCTTCCTTCCTTCTCTCTCTCTCTTTCCTTCATAAAATAAAAAAAAGGAGAGCAGAAATGTTCCAAACCTCTGGAAGAGGGACTGATAAAATGTGCCAGCAGATTTCATCATTTTTAACACACTGCCTTTGTCATTTAAGCATGCTGAAGCTCCCGATTTCTGATATAAACACACCATACACTGCCTCTTCCTCCTCCTGTCCCACTGTAGCAGCCGTGCCGTTCTGAACCTCAAAAAAAAAAAAGCATTTTCAAACCAGGCTAATGTCTGTTCTCGCTACCCTTCAATTATCTCCTGCGCCATATTAGACATGCTATTTCACCTTTCTCCCTAATCACACCGTAATCATCAGCCGCCATACATTAGCTGCAACCAAGTGAGAAATCACCGGGATAATCACTTGGACCAAATGACGGGAGAGACAGTCCCCCTGCATGCACATGGATGACAGAAGGAAGATTAGGGAGAATTATGTTTGTGCCTATACTCCCTGGCAAGGCTGCCGACGGCTGACCTGGTGCCAATAATACGGTCGAATTTACACGAAGAGGTGACGGAGGATGTGGGACCCTCCATATCACAGCCGGGTTTTTGGTATGGCAGAGTAGATTGACAGCACTATTAAAAAAAAAAAAAAAAAAAAAAAAAGGACAACAGATGTAATGTTTCCTTCTTTTTTCAGCTGGTCGTTATTTAAAACTGGGACAAATCCAACGACTCACCAGGTAATGCCCAATTGTGTTGAAGCAGCTGCTGTGAGGCCTATGTTATTGTGATTCATCTTTCGGTACCAAAATTGGATCTCAGCAGTCAACCACAGAGGTCACCATTTTTCCTTTCTGAAATAAATCATTCTCAGTCCTTTTTTTTATTCCCTGGTTCCCCTGCTGGGACGCCTGCAAAGAATGGCCTGTATAACCCTAAAAGAATCGCTGTGAAGCACAGTCGGGCCTAAGATTTAAAAAAAAAAAAAATGATGCGCATCACAAAAATAACTGAATAGTTAATGTATAGCTCAGCCCTTCCTTTGTCTTTGATCTGGTGTATGAGGGAAATACAGAATGCTTTGTGAATTAATGTGATGAAAGTGGAAACACACCCATGTTTTGTGAGCCATCTATGCTCATCATCAGTGTGAAGTTGAAATAACTTGTGGCAAATCCACTGTTCCATAAGCAGCGTGTTAATTTGCTTGTCTTGGCCATTTCTAGAAAACACTCAGCAAAGTTAATCTATTAATGTTCTCCATTTGTACTGGTTTCCCCCACTAATGGCAGGTTTAGTCCCCAGTGAGCCAAAACTCATCCTAGCCCAGTATCCTGCTGTCTATTTGGCGATCAGCATGGTGTTCATGTAGCATATCTGCTATGCCAGGGCTAAATTGGGCAATGTGAAATCTGCACTTCAACACTTTTAACAAGGGTGCTCTTATTGCATTTGCACCCCAGGGAGAATGTTACTGGAGCGGTGTGTGTGCTTTTTAACAAAGCAAAAATAAATGTGAAATATGCACTTACCCTTCAAATGAGGGTTAAAAAATGTTTGTTGTTTTATCTCTCTGTTAACCATTTATTCAAAAAGTCTCTCCCTGGTTTGCCCTGAGCTGAGATTAAAAGCTGGACCACTAAATTATACAATAAAAAAAAAAAAAAGTTCAGCATTTTGGCCAAAGGAAGTGATATGGATCTAATTAATTTTGAAAAAATTTATAATCCTTTCAAAGTGTAAAGCAGACATGTCAAATACTATACATATCTGCTGAAAAAGAAGCTTCTCCTGTTGTCCTGCATTTATTTAACCCCCACAATCGGGATAACTAAGTACACGCTCTTACATACTTGGCTGTTAATGAGAATTTAAAAGATTTGCTTCCTGGCCTGGGATGTGTGCACACACTTATTCCTCCTTTACACAGGACTGAAAATCATTGAGAGATTGATGAGGGATGACAAAATGGCCAGATCTCCAAACGATCTTGCAATGATCTCTCAGTGGTCGCCGAGATCCCTCAAATGAACTCTCAATGATCTTCAGTGATTATCATGGCCCTCAAAGTTTTGCTTCATTCATTGTTACCATTACACCTCTGTTCAGAAAGTCTCAGCCAATAGGAAGACAGAGCAGAGGACCGTTAGAGCATGAATCTCCCACCCCCTGGGTGCATAACACTCACCCTAAAATAGCAGTGATTGTCAAGGAAAGGAAGTGAAATGTAATTGACTGAAAGCGGAGAGATAATTAAAGGAACCTGTTGGACAGGAGGGAAGAAATTAATGCCTCTCATTTAATAGCTGCTTTGGGAGAGAGCTTTTCCGTCATCACACTCGCCGTGCGGTAAGGGTTTGCTGTGGAAATGGGATTTTGCATAGAAAAGGGTGGAGGCAGGAGCGGTGAAAGGGTGGCACTGGGTGGGGGGGTGGGGGGTGGGTGCTGTGTGCTTAAACTGAAACTCCACAAAATCACTCCCAATACTCAGGGCATCAGGCACTATGATGTCATGATTAGTGGAACGGTTCAGAGCCTTGCCTTAACCCTGGTCCTGGAGGAGGTCGGGCAGATGTGTGAGTGGAGGGTGGCAGGAGTTGTAACCATCGGAGGCACTGAGCCAGCAAAAGGGCTTGATGAACCACCTAAATGTCGGGTTGGGTTTACAGCATCGTCACCCAATACCAAGACTGACAAAGAAATACAAAAGAGCAGGCCGGCACTGTCCACCCAACAGTGCGCCATGTTTAACAAGATCAATGAGAGAAATGAAGACAGAGACTTTTTTTTTATTACTTGATGTAAATAGCCTATAAAACACAACAGAGGAAGGTTGTACAGCAACTCGTGTTGAGAAGCCCAACTCTGTGGGACAATGATGTCACTGTAAAATGTATCCACAGCAGTGCAGGGATTTAGGAGAGTTTTAGTCCTTTTAAGCCCCTTAGGTTTGGGCTGTGAACGTGCATCCTACAAGCCTAAGCGTTGGACCAAGGCTTAGCGACTATTTGACTTGGTGTCAGACTTAAGCCCCGGCCTCGAAGTGATCCGTTAATTAAGATTCTGTGTGCACCAACATGTCATGATTCTTCTGACAGAAGAAAGATCGCCTGTGCTGTAATTGGATTAGTCCAATTGGGGCTGATGAACAGATACGACAGTGACAGTAGAGTTCATCCATCTGCATGCTTTACGCTTGACAGTGTGAAAAAAAGAAGAAGAAAAAAAAGCCAGCACCACACTCTCTCACCGTCTCTGGAAGTTAAAGTTGAGGCTTTACCGCAAATAAAGAGGCTAGTTTTACTAAATAGAAACTCCAGGTAACAGTTTGCTCAACATGTACATAAACCATTTTTGAAATACACACGATTGAAACACCGTTAGGTTGAGTCTGAAGTGTGTGTGTGTGTGGGGGGGGGGACAAGCAAGAGCGTGGTTATGGTGGAGCCCAGCAGAAGCCCCCGCCTGCCGCCGCTCTCCCGACCACACAGCTGCATTACACCTGTACATACAATATAGCTTATTTTTCAATTCTGTTAAACATTCTTTATAGACTTTACAATAGATCACGTTCAAACATTAAAAAAAACCATTAAAATAATAGTTAATATATTTCAGTGAAACTACGAAAAAGGAAGCTATGAAATACTTTATGAAAAACAAAAGATGAAATGATTTTATTTCTTGTATAGTGAAGCGATGATGTTAAGAAATGGGATTTTATACTCATGTTGGTAAATGGTCCATTATTTTTCTGTCTTTTGTTACTGTCAGTTGAAGCTGGGACAGACCCATTGTCATGAGGTTTATTCTGATATACTTTGATCATTTTTCTTTTCTCTTTACTTTTTTTTGGCTGCACAATCGTGTGAAATCCCTTGTAGATGGGCAAGTTCAAAGAGATATTGCTCACTGAGAGCACTTAAATCAATACAAGAATTAACAAACTGCACTGTAAAAAGGATGACTGATGTACTGGTCATGTGGATAAAAAAAAAAGCCAATTGCACAACTGGGTTCAAATGGATCAGCATTGCATGTTCAAAAAGAATTGTCTTTGAGGGCTTTTGTTGTTTTGGAGGGAGGAAAAAAAAGATCTAAAAATGAAACTTTGCCATCAGATTGGTTTTGGGACCTCTGCTGTCATATCATTGTTTTCCAGCCATACTTAGTTCTGTGTAAAGCACTTATTTTTATCTGTTTGCAAATTCTGTTTTATGTTTGAAGGGTTAACAAGAGTAATTCTTGGCATATCTCTGACTTCCACCTCCCCTGTTCCTGTCAACTGGACATTTTCTTTGTTATATAATATAACTCCATTCATTGTGCCAAAAGAAGATTGCGCTATATTGCTTTATTCCAATGCGGTTGGTTTTGTTAATGCAAAGAGGGAGTTCTGCCTTAAACCCAGCCCGTTCTCTCTGACAGTACTACCTGTGAACAGTGATCTGACGCACTGTATTCTGGGGATGCCAAATGCTCTTTGAAACACTTTTGCCAGAGTCAGTTTTGCCTCAAGCCCATTCTGACACAAAGGATGTAGTCATCCACTCCATTTCCATTGGTTACAAGGACCAAAATGTAAACAAACTCAGCTAACTGAGCAGTTTGCTTCAATCAAGCATTCAATGAGAGCCTTTAAAGTGTTCACATTTAGTCATGGGTACTTTTTTTTTTTTTTTTGGATTAGTCGTCACATTCCCAGCTTCACAGTCTAATTTGACTATCATCATTTGTTTTCATACAAAAATCACAACACATTTAGCTAAATGTGTTTAAATCTCCACTGACTGAAATAATCATTCCTTTCATTTGAGTTGGAAACACTGAGTTACTGTTTTTTCTTTCTTTTTACCTGAAACAGAGATGTAATTTGAATTAGCACTGGCTCGGGTCCGTTTCCCTGATTCAGGATGATATCTCCCATAGTGCTCCTGAACTCTGTAGATCTCTAGTTCATTATATTCTGCTTAGACTAAAATAAAGCACAGTCCTGTAGAAGATTGCGCCTCCTTTGTCCTTTTTTTTTTGTCCTAACAATAGCATGAGTAACTAATTCCTAAAGGCATGGCTCTATCATGGCACACTTGCACGACCCCACCCATCTGCAGAGGTGTGAAGTGCCCAGCGTCCTCTTGTCACTCGGATTGAGGAGAGAATGCGTTTAGGACATGTCATTGTATTAATTGAGCTAACACCGCTAACCATATCCGAATACCAAATTAGACGAGACGGTTAGTAGAAAATCGTTTAAAAAGGGCGAATAATGCATAATAAATGGCGGGGAGATTGGAACGGGGAGGGGAATAAATTGTGAATTGATTAAAGGGGAATGGAAATTCAGCTCTTGTCTCATAGAGGTGTTCCAGTGGAAACAAAGTCAGGTGCAGTGGGTGCTACACTGTCTGTAAGAAAGCAGGAGGTCGATAGATTAATCAGAGGTTTTCCTCATGCTCTGTTTTATTGACACAGACTTTATAGTGAGGAGGACCGGGTCACATTGAAGACTATGGTCAGTGTCCTTTTTGTTTTTAATGGGCCAGGATCTCCTCCCCCATTAATCCTCCAAGTTGCCCAAGTGTCACCAGATGTTTCCACACTTCCTACAGTGAAAAAAAAAAAAAAAGGATACCACTTTACATTGTAAGTCACTTGAGCCCCGCTGCAAACATTTGATGTTTGCGGCTCAACTTGGCTCAGCAATTTTTTTCAGCAGCCGACGCTGTCCATCACAGCAGAAGGAAAACGTCAAAACTCGGTGACAGTAATTGTTCCCAGAATAGAACACGACACTCTGGGGAGCATCAACGACCAAACCATCCCAAGATGCTGAGCATCATTTCTTGTTTATGGGCCCCTTTGGTGCATCTGAGCAGTGGCGCTGGTGTGGAAACAGATTTACGGTTGGCAAATTTGCAGGTTATAAAAAGGCAGAGAGTGGCCAGTCGGGGCACTAACTCCCGGCTATTCCCGTGTTGACTCCCCGTGCAGAGTCCCCAGGGACCTTCTCTCATTGTGCGGCAGACACTCCATGATTCCACATGACAAACTGGATTGTTCCTCGAGTGAGTCCTGCTGAATTATTTTGGTCCTTTCGATTGCATCTCCTACCCCAGAGATTTTCCCCTACTGTTGCCTTTGAGCCATAAGCCTCGACAGCCACCGTTGTCGATACTCAATCTGTTCTGTAACCCCTAAAGCTGATGAAATGTGCTAACAGGGGTTTGTTTGTTTGTCTCCAGGAGGGGGGGTGAGGGAAAGAAAATGGAACAACAAGACTCTTTTGACAGTTCCATTTTTTTCCCCAATGTTTTGGAGTGAGGGATAATCATGAAGTATGGATTGGATAGGGGAAAGTTATTACATTTTGTTGTCTTTATCCTTGTTTGAGTTGTAAAAAAAAAAAAAAAAGAAAGAAAGAAAAAGGTCAGATTGTTCCAAACATGGTTCTTTGTGGTTCTTGGGCTTATCCTCAATTCTGATTCCCCTTTCTCGCTCTCAGTGTGGGAAGAGACAAAAATCGTTTTTTTTCTGCACTTCTCTCAGCCTTGTATCCTTCTAAATCTTCAGTGTAAATTTGACAAACCAACAACCTCCCCCATGTCTGACTCGAGTGTGTGTCTTGTGTGTATTTACTTTATCGGTGATTCTGATTGAGAACGGGTGGTCTTATGAAGCTCACACACTGCAGCTGAAAGCACAGACGTAAGAAAAAGACGGCATTAAAAAGATTACCCTCAATCCTTCTAGTGTCCCCAAGCAAGTGTCTTCAGGATTTTAGTATCATTCACGTCAACAAATGCACTTCATGTGTGAAGGACAGTGTGTGAATTGGCTTCTTTTTTTTTTTTCAAAAGAGAACACACACTTTTGGATTTTTTTCAAGTTTGCTTTTCAAAGATATCCCAAAGCACGCCTTCTAAGTGGAAACAAAATGTCTAAAATCTCCTGTTGCCGTATTAAACAGGTTTTTAAACTCTACTTTGAATAAAAGCTGACAATTGAAGACACAATCCACAAACCCCAATTCCAATGAAGTTGGGACGTTGTGTAAAACGTAAATAAAAGCAGAATACAATGATTTGCAAATCCTTTTCAACCTATACTCAATTGAATACACAACAAAGACAAGATATTTAATGTTCATACTGATAAACTTGTCTTGTTTTTTGTAAATATTCATTCATTTTCAATTTGATTCCTGCAACATGTCCCAAAAGAGCTGGGACAGGTGGAAGAAAAGACTCGTAAAGTTAAGGAATGCTCAAAAAACACCTTTTTAGAACATTCCACAGGTGAACGGGTTAATTGGAAACAGGTGAGTGCCATGATTGGGTAAAAAAGAAGCATCTCTGAAAGGCTCAGTCAGTCAGTGATTCAGTGAGGCTCAGCCATTTGTGACCAACTGTGTGGGCAAATAGTCCAACAGTTTAAGAACGTTTCTCAACATACAACTGCAAGGAATTTAGGGATTTCATCATCTATAATCCATAATATCATCAAAAGATGATAGTGTCCTCAGTTCCGAAACTCTTATTCAGTGTTGTTAAAAGGAAAGGTGATGCAGCACAGTGGTAAACATGACCCTGTCCCAGCTTTTTTGGAACATGTTGCAGGAATCAAATTCTAAATGAGTGAATATTTGAAAAAAAAAAAAGTTTTATCAGTGTGAACATTAAATATGTTTTTGTAGTGTATTCAATTGAATATAAATTGAAAAGGATTTGCAAGTCACTGGATTCTGTTTTTATTTACGTTGTACACTACATCCCAACTTCACCAGAATTGGGGTTTGTATGAACATCAGATGCTTAATCTCTCCCCTCTTACTAAAATTAAAAGTGCTCTTTGAATGGGTTTGTGATGAACTGAACCAATATCATCATGGCTTTGAGAATGAGTTGCTGGCGACACTAATATGTAATTTACAGAAATACTCTCAGTGCCATTACTTTCGAAAGCTTTTAAATTCATGTCATGCGCCTCATTATACCAAGGAATGGCTTGTCTGCAGGTAATTGTGAATAATGGCCTTTCAACTTCTTAAATATGTCCTACACAAATATTTACCATATTGACTTATCTCTTGTCACTTACTACGCATTTAGCATTTGACTTTTATCGTCCATTAATATATCAATGCATCCATTAGGGACACTCAGGCTTTCGGGAACATCTGCACACTTTGACAGGACTATTAGCATGTCCTTTAATGGGAAACATGTTGCAAACACTTGGAATAAGTTAGAAAGCTGAATGTGTCCATCAACAGTCACTTTTTAGGTTGTAGATTTGCATCTTTGCCTCCCATCTTCCACTTCCATTTAAATAAATACAAATAAAAGGTTGTTGTATGCCTAAAAGTCCCTGAAGGTGAAAAAAAGGTGGCGAGCTTCAATAGCGTCCCCTCTTAACATGCAGATTCTTAAATAACAAAAGATTATAACTAAATGAAAGTGAGAAGACGACCCGGGTAAGCAAAGCTGCACAATCCCTTTGATCCTATTATGTATTACAAAAGAGTAATCAATATCTAATCAAGGAGAATACAGCATGCCGTGTCTTACAGAGCTCTTTGTTGTCAGAGGTGAGGTTGCCATGGTGACTGGACAGGTGTGGAGAGCTTAGGCTGAAGCGGTATTGATGGAAATTAAGAAGCATTGATGAGACTTGAAGACGCTGGGATTGAAAAGGGAGATAATTAAAGAGAGGGATGCAGCGCGAGGTGTTCGGGGGGAAAGGAGGAGACAAAGGAGATTTAGGTTGGAGATATGAGGTGATGGAGGTGAAACTTCGGCCTGCACCTTTTTCACCAGCAGGATGAGTATACACAAAAATTTCATCCCGAAAGATAATTCCTTCCAAGGAATCCGCGTGCTACAAGGTACACAAAATGGTCACAGGTTTGATTTGTAAATTTGACATTTAAAAAAAGATTACCACTAAATTTGTCACACTTGAATCTGCAATGAACGACCAGGGAAATATATTAACATAAATCTAGATCCACACCTATCAGCCACCCCAAACACCACTAAATGTTTGAAGTACAGAAGTATTACAGAGGTCATCCCTATCAGCAGAATCCCACATACACTGAAATGTCGTGCGTTTTTAATAAAATAGTAAATTCACACAAAGATGCAAATGTTTTAGGATAGGGACATAGAAAATCCAGCTTTAGATAGTACACTCATTGGCCACTTTATTAGATACACCTGTTCAACTGCTTGTTAATGTAAATATCCAATCAGCCAATCACATGGCACCAACTCAGAGCATTTAGGCATGTAGACATGGTCAGAATGAGCTGCTGAAGTTCAAACAGAGTGTTATGTATGAAATACCTGGGTGAAGGATGAGGCTGGATGATGGTTGACGAACAAAGCTTTAATAAACTATGTGTAAGCAGCACAACACACGGCAGGCACTGGTGTAGGCATCCGACCAAAGAGGCTGTAAAATGAATGCCCTCGGCCTTAAATTGGGTGGTGTAGTGATGTGACGGGAAGTGCACGTCACTACACCGCACTTCACAGTAATGTGCCTTTTTATACCCCCCCATCCCCACCCCCAGGAGAAAAGTCCAAAACCACACACACAATTGAAACCCCCCCAAACTTTGGGACCCGAATTACACACTCAAATAATGGGAACCAATGTACTAAAATGGCCTAACACACTCACACAGAACAACTAAAATAGGACTGACAGGTGGACTACCATGCAGCCCGTGTGGCAGGGAGGCTTATTCTGCCACGCAATAAACTAAAAAGTATTTTATTTCAAACTAAAAATATCAGCTGAGCTCCTAAACTAAAACACAAACACATAAAATAACTCCATATGACACAAAATATACATCAGAACACAAGAACTATAATAAACATAGTGCTACCTCACAGTCATTTGGGTAAAAACACTGTAATTTGCATGGGGGGGGGGTCCAGGGCAGACCCTCAGCAGGCACGCCCCTGGAGACCGCAGACCCCTGGAGCGATGGCCGACCCTCTGGATGATGGAGCCCGGATCCCACACAGCCATCATCAACTCCCATCCAGCTTCGCCACCTGGAGCATCTTCCTGGACACGCCGAAGCTGATTGGCATGCCTCGACAAGCCGTCGGACAACCTGAAGAAGGCTGCGCCCAGCTTAGCCACAATGCGCAGACACCCTCGATGTTTCGCTAGTTGTTGTTTGGCCCATATTTGCCGTGGACGTCCTTCACCCTGAACCTGAACCAAGTCCATAACCCGGAGTGGAATTTCACTCGGCCCGATGTGCTGCTGCTGAGCATGCGGTAACTCCATGCTTGTCGGTCTGGCCCCGTCCTCTTCTATAAACATTGTAGCATTCACCGTTGTAGCTGTAGACCCCCCACCCAAGTGTGGCCAAGTACCGCAGGCATCTGGAGCTAGCACCTCGGTGTCACTTGCCAACGCAGGCACCTCGCCGCCACACTCGGTACCCCCCCTCTACCATGTCCCGGGCGCCGGCACTGAGACCCACCTGCGCCATACCTGAGTGAAACTGGTCCTGCTAGACCGCTGAGGTGTCCGTTAGCTCTTCGTACAGTTTGCTCCCAGTGTCAGTCGGGGGCGAGCAGGGTGATTCCTCCCTTGGGTTCCCCGGGTAGGACAAACAGCACACCCTGGCATCCACATCTACCACAATGTTTTCTTCTAGCCGGGCGTTTTTTTGCTTTGTGGCGGTGCATCCTACAACCCCTGCAACGGGAGTTTCCCTGGGCAGACCTTTGGCTGACAGCATTGTTTTCCCAAAAATCTTCATCCGAGCTATCCAAGCTATCAGGGTCCGCAACATTAGCTGAGGCAAGCAGCTCCAGCGTCTTCTGTAGCTGGCACCAATTTAGCTCCACAGCTAGCTTATCAATAGCTTCCCACCAGATCGCTAGCTCCATTGTTTTAGCTAATATTAAGTCATTAGGCGTCATTAATAGCCTAGCACGCAGCTCAACGTTACACATGTGTTCTGCTAGTTGGTCGCGTACCATTTCATCTTCAAGTGGTCCAAAATGACACTCGCTGGCTAGCTGCTTCAAGTCAATGACATACTGGCGGATAGGCTCACCTACCCGCTGGCGTCTCCAGTGAAAACGAATTCTCCGAACAGTCACATTATCTAGGGTGGAGAAATGTTTAGCTTGCAGCTCCACAACTTCCTAGTATGAGTCCGCTTTGCCGAGCGTTTGTAGGACCCTCTGGCCCTCAATACCCAGGTTGCGAACGAGAAGCGCTCGCGCTCTCGCCCCATCGAGCTTCCCATGGCCCAGCAGCGTAATATGGGTCTGATAGGCCTCTAGCCAATGCGGCCATAAAACCGGTGGTTTGCCCGGGAGCTCGAGAAAGGGACAAAGTGGAGTAATGTATGCCGTCATGGGTTAATACTCGATTGCCAAATGTTATGTATGAAATACCTGGGTGAAGGATGAGGTAGGATGATGGTTGACGAACACAGCTTTATTAAACTATATACACAAGCAGCACAGCACACGGCAGGCACCGGCGTAGGCATCCAGCTAAAGAGGCTGTAAAATGGATGCCCTCTACCTTAAATAGGACGGTGCAATGATGTGACGGGAAGTGCACGTCACTACACCTTACTTCACAATAATGTGCCATTTGTGCTATTTGAGTATTTTAGAAACTGCTAATCTACTGGGATTTTCACAACCGCCTTTGGGTTTACAGAGAATGGTCTGAAAAAGAGAAAAGATCCAGTGAGCGGCCATTCTCTGGGCCCACATGCATTGTTGATGCCAGAAGTCAAGAGGAGAATGACCAGACTGACTCCAGCTGACAAAAAGGCAACATAACTAGAGCAAACTCGGAAAGTGCATACATCCACCAAAGTCTGTCTGTCCATCTGTCTGTGAGCAAAAAAGTACACAAAAAGTGTACTGGAGATTGTAATAAAAATCTAACGTGGTGCTTAGGTTACGGGTGAACCCATAAGATTTTGGAGGTGATTCAGGTAAGGATGCAGATTCTGAAGAACTTTTCACTTTCTTTAACATTGTGAGACCTTGGTGAAGATATGCACACTTGGATCACCTCCAAAATGTAATGAGGTCATCCATAGCCCAAGGGCCACCTCTGATGAAAATTCAATCAAAATCCATCCAGTAGTTTTTGCGCGATCCTGCACACAAACTGAGCCAATCACATTACCTCCTTGGTGGAGGTAACTAAAACAGCCACCGAAGTATCGAAGAGAATCTCCGAAAGAGCACCACACTGATCCTTGAAGCAGTGGGCTACAGCAGAAGTCATGTCAGCTAAGAACAGGAAACTTAGGCTACAATTCCAACACACTCACCAAAATCGAACAATAGAAGATTCCGTGCCCTGAGTCTTAATGTCTGCTGCAACATTTGGATGGCAGGGTCAGACATAAGCATAAACAACATCAAAGAATGGATGCTTGCAAGGAGCATCATGGAGGTGCAGCCACCAAATCTGCAGAAACTTTGTGATGCCAGCACATCAATATGGACCAATACTCCTGAGGAATGTTTCCAGCACCTTAATGAAACAATGCCATGAAGAATTAAGGCAGTTCTGAAGGCGTTAATGAATGCAACCCACTAATAGCAAGGTGTACCTATTAAAGTGAGTGAGGCCAGTGAGTGAGATAATATGTGCTAAATAAGTATTAGCATAAGGAAGCAAAAAAAAAAAAATGAAAAAAAGAAAGAAATCCCTACTATAATTACCACAAGATACCATGAATATTATTTTTTGTTTTACATTTGCATCTGAAAACCACAACATGATCAACCGGATGTGTTAGCAAAACTGGATCACCCTCATCTAAGAAGTAATATTCAACTCCAGTAACCCTGTCAAATATATGAAAATTCAATTACTATAAAAAACATCTAGTCTTTCCAATAACTCCTATCTCACAAGGTTAACAGTTTATGTAACTTTACCAACTGCTTATTTCACGAACATGGAGGGGAAAAGAGAGAAAGAAAAGCATCCACTGCAGGCACAGACCTTTATTTTTTTTTATCTCAGTTCTTTTTTGCACTCATTTCAAGGTAATTCACAGGGTGGTAAAACTGTAACAAGGAAAGATAAAGTGGCTGAGAATGAGCGCCCTTAAAGAAGGCTCCAAAACATCTGAGTCATGGTCGACCAGGGCAAACTAAAGATGATGTCACTGCGGCGCACCGTCTGTGATCCAGAGAGGAGCATCTGCAACATGTATGCTGTCCAAGCCTTAACTCATCTCAACAGTGGAAGTCCAGTACGTTCTGTCTATTCTGGCCCCCTCGTCCTTGGCCTGTCCCGGAGAGAGCTGTCCGTCAACACCTGATTAACACTTGAGATAATAGGTCATTAAAGCTGCCCTTCAATCAATGAGTCCAATCGAGCAATCAAAGCCAAGATTGAATGAACCCAAACCAGTGAGGAGCCCGGTGGGAGTGAGCAGCCTTTAATCAGAATTGGAGGGGGTGTTGCTTTGATCTGTACATCCACACACAATAATACCAGTGTGGTTTAAAGCAGGCGATGGCAAATTTGGTCAGGGTTTGGTTACTCTGAAATGAAAATCCCCTTTGTGGTTTCATCATTCATGAGCACTCAAAATGTGTTAAAAATCTAGTGCATCAATTTGATAAAAGAGAAGCATGGTGATTTTTTTTTTTTGTAACTCGTGATAAATAAATCCAATAACCATACTTTCCCCACTTTTTCATCATTCAACACACACAAACTCTGGATGAACTCTGTCCTTTAAATCTTTCCTGGTATTTGATACTTGAGTGTTGTTTAACCTGCTACCTTTCAGCAGGGAAATTCCATCAATTCTTATAAATCCCACTTAAGAATCGTTAGTTTCTAATTATTGTCCTAACTGCTGCCCAAAAGTGAACCAAATTACTACACAGGGAGAGTCAAATATTCGTGGTGAACAATACACAACCTTCTTTTTAATACATATACATAGTATATACTGTATATATACATATACACACGCACATATAAACTTGATCAGATTAACAATGGTGCAAAAGGGAGGACACCCTGAAAACCTGGGCTGGAATATTTCCATATAAGCTTTAGCTGTGTGTGTGTGTGTGTGTGTGTGTGTGTGTGTGTGTGTGTGTCTGTGTGTAACTGGAGTTTGACCAAGTGTTTCCTCTGGCTTAAAGACTTTGCATGGTAGCAGTGTTTTTTTTGGGGGGGTGGGGGGGGGGCTATGTGACGCATCTATCTATAAATTCAAGACATCTGTGTGTGTGTGTGTGTGTGTGTGTGTGTGTGTGTGTGAGACACTGGTTAGAGGATCGGAGCTGTACATGGATGCCCTGAATTTCCCTCTGGGGATCAGTAAAGTATACAAGATACAAATACAAATAATAATAATAATAATAATGATGATGCTCGGTGTTTTGTACTTATAATATTACTAAAATATAAAAGGATGCACTACAATGGGTCTCAAATATTTGTAAACGTGTCCTGTTATAGTACTGCATGACTTTATTGACCATAGACTATAAACTACACATATAAACTAAATTATTATGGTGACTGAACAACTCCCATTCCCCAAAGTGCAACATACAACATTTTTGAATATAACTCATAAAAGATCACCAAGTAAGTGATCGGACAAAAAAATAAACAAGCGGTTCTTAAACAGCGGTTAATATTGGATGTCCCATTCATTTTCAATTATTCTGTAATTAATATTCACACAATCAATCTCAGTTCAGTCCCTTTCATCTATCTATAAATTCAACATCTTGCTGTCTGTTTGTTTGTGTGTGTGTGTGTGTGTGTATGCTCCTCAGATATCTCTCAAACCGTTTGTCACACTGACCTAAGATTTTAAACGTGCTTTGCTGAAGCTACGAGGGTGTGCATCCTTGAATATGGAGTCACTGAGTCAAAATATGTAATTTTTATTAATAAAACTTTAGCCACTGCTGTGTGACCGCTGTATGTCTTCACCCCTGGCTTCAAGAAGTGTGGGTAGGGTTTTGGATTGACTCTGTGCTCACTGGAGGATACGCCGCATCACGGCCATGCTGATTGGATAACACAACATCACGACCTGCCAGTCACCACAACGCTTGCTGCTGAGATTACAAGGGTGTGCATCCACAAGCACGGAGCCGCTCAGTCAAAATATATACCATAAAGTTGAGTATTCACCATAGACAATGCGTGGGGGTGGGGGGGCCTGCCGGGGATTGACCATATCTATTGACCATAGACTATAAACTACACATATAAACTAAATTATAATGGTGACTGAACAACTCCCATTCCCCAAAGTGCAACATACAACATTTATGATTATAACTCATAAAGGATCACACAAATAAGTGATATTGTGGAGCGTGTAAATGAAGAGGCAGATTCATTTCAGACGATTTATTACACACTCACACTTCTCAAGCAAAGAACAGACTGAACATTTAAGCAGAAACTCTCCTCTTAAGTTTCATGGCATTTCTCCACACACAACATGACATTTGCATCACACTGCATTCAACCCCCTTCATCCTTGACTCCTTCCTGCTATCTCATCTGGAACCTCCTGCTCTTTGTTCTCCCATGCTTATCCACTGTCTCCTGTCTGAGATGCTAGATAATCTGGCTCCCCCAAGGTGCTACACTACCCCCCCAGCATCTTAGATAGACAATAGAATAACAGTCCACATGCTGTGATAGAACAATAGAACATCAGTCCACATGCTGCTTGGGCTTCCGTCTCCTGCTGTAACTGGGGTTTACCGCCTCCGCGGCACTGCTGTGCCAGTGGGGGGCTGCTGGGAGTGTGTCTGACTGCGGGTGAGCTGTGGCTGGGGGGGGGCACTTTGGTCTGTCCGTGTGGCTGCTCTGGTGAATCGGTTCCCTGGGGAGCTCTCCGTGGGGGTCTTCCCCGCCGAGGGGCCCTAGCCAACAGCACTTGCTCGTCCGCCACAACAAAAGCGGCTTTGAGTCTGTCTATGCCAATTTTTTCCCTCCTACCCCCCAAGTCTAGCAAAAAATGCTTATCCCCTGTTTCCAGCACTCTGAACGCGGAAAACTGTGGTGGGCAGGGCCCAGCAGCGTGCCTGTGTTTGCGCTACGCTGCAAAAGCTGAGACGGGGAGCTGCCCAGCGCGGAATTATCTGGCAGAAATTCCCCGGGCAGCCGTAGTGGCTGCGCAAAAACGAGCTCTGCTGGGGAAGCTTCCAGATCCTCTTTCGGCGCGGAGCGCAACCCCAATAAAACCCACGGCAGCCTGTCTACACAATTTGCATCCGTCAATGAAGCCCTGAGTGCTGCTTTCAGTGATCTATGAAAACGCTTGCATAACCCATTGGCCTGTGGGTTGTACGCAGTTGTGCAGTGAATTGTAACACCCAGGCTGCGGGCCATCGCGGACCAGAGTTCAGAAACAAATTGAGGGCCCCTGTCGGACGTAATGTCCGACGGGACTCCAAAACGTGCCACCCATGCTGTTAAAAAAGCACGCGCTATGTCTGCAGACATGGTTGCTGCCAGCGGGACCGCTTCTGGCCAGCGCGTGGTGCGGTCCACCATTGTCAGGAGGTGCGTGCACCCCTGTGATGGCGGGAGGGGGCCCACGAGGTCCACGTGAACATGGTCGAACCTCTTAGCCGGAATACGAAACGGCTCCAAGGGAGCCTTCGTGTGTCTGTGTACCTTGGCTCGTTGGCACGCCACGCAGGCTGCAGCCCACTCTTTCACTTGTTTGCGTAGGCTCGGCCACACAAACTTCTCTCCCACCATTTTAACCGACGCATGCACTCCTGCGTGTGCCAGAGTGTGAACCGACTCAAACACGCGGCGGCGCCACGCGGCTGGGACCACCGGACGCGGGAGACCCGTGGAGACATCGCAGATTTGGGGGGGGGCCGCCATCCTGCAGCACCCTGCTCTCCAGCCTTAACCCTGTTGGTCCAGACTGGAGCGCACGCACGTCTGCATCGCTAATCTGCTCTGCGGCCATGGCTGCGTAATCTATCCCCACGCAGACCGGGGCCACCACGGCGCGCGAGAGGCAGTCCGCCACTACATTCAGTTTACCCGACACATGCTGAATATCGGTAGTAAACTCTGAGATCGTGGCCAGCTGTCTCTGCTGCCGGCCCGACCACGGTTCTGAAACCTTGGCCATCGCGAATGTCAGCGGCTTGTGGTCCATGAACGCGGTGAAGCTGCGCCCTTCCAGCCAGAACTGGAAGTGGCGTATGGCCAGGTGGAGAGCCAGCAACTCTCTGTCGAACGCACTGTATTTACGTTCGCTGTCGCGCAAAGTTCTGCTGAAAAAGGCGAGCGGCTGCCAAGCCCTGGCGATGCGCTGCTCCACGACAGCCCCTATGGCCACGTCTGAAGCATCGGTGGTGAGCGCTATGCGGGCCGTCGGGTCCGGATGCGCCAGCAGTGCGGCGTTTGCCAGGGCTGCTTTAACTTCCGAGAACACCCGCTCTCGCTCCGGGGTCCATTCGACCCTATCTTCGGGTTTCTGTTTCTTGAGCGCGGAGTACAATGGTTGCATGAGCTGCGCCGCGCGGGGAAGGAAATGGTTATAAAAGTTCACCATCCCCAAAAATTCCTGCAGCGCCCTGACCGTCTGAGGCCGGGGAAAATCCGCCACGGCGCACTTTGTCGGGCAGCGGGATCGCTCCTTCCGGAGAGACGCGGTGCCCCAAAAAATCAATCTCCGTCACGCCGAACTGGCATTTCACCGGGTTGATTATTAACCCGTGCTCCTCCAACCTCCGGAAAACCGTTGTGAGGTGGGTTTCATCTTCGTCTTCGGACGCACTGGCTACCAGGATATCGTCCAGGTAGACGAACACGAACAGGAGATCGCGCAGCACTGCATCCATCATGCGCTGGAACGTCTGTGCCGCTCCTTTTAACCCGAATGGCATGCGCAGGAACTCGAATAGACCGAACGGAGTTATTACCGCTGTTTTGGGTATGTCCTCAGCGCGCACTGGGACTTGGTGGTAACCACGGACCAGGTCTATTTTGGAAAAAATGCGTGCTCCGGCAAGGTGAATGGAAAAATCCTGTATGTGGGGAATTGGGTAGCGGTCGTGCACTGTGGCGTTGTTCAACCTGCGGAAATCCCCGCACGGTCGCCACAATCCCTCAGCCTTAGGGACCATGTGTAGCGGGGATGCCCATGGGCTGTTCGAGCGCCTGATGATGCCTAACCCTTCCAGGTTGGCGAACTCCTCGCGTGCTATGGCCAGTTTAGCTGCATCCAAGCGCCGAGGTCTTGCAAAAACGGGCGGCCCGGTGGTGGTGATAAAGTGCTCCACCCCGTGTTTAGCGATGGCCGCGGAAAACGTCGGGACCGTGAGTGCTGGGAACTGAGTGAGCAGTGTGTGGAACTTACCGCCTGTAGCTGTGATGTTGGCTTGTGCTGTTGGCTGGGTCACTTGAGCTATACAGGGGAGAGAGTCAAAGGACAGTGCATTAACCAGGTGCCTGTTAGCAACATCAACCAGTAAACCATGTGCACACAGAAAATCAGCCCCCAGGATATGGTAATTCAGTGCTGCTATGACAAAAGTCCACTCATATGTAGGGCTGTGTAGAGATAAGAGCAGAGTCCTCTCACCAAAGGTCTTAATATCCGAGCTGTTTGCTGCCAACATCTCGGGGCCGCTAGGTCCTGCCAGCCGGTCAGCGTAGGTCGGCAGGATGAAACTCTTCTGGGCTCCGGTGTCCACGAGGAAACGCCTCCCCGAGCGTGCATCCGTCAAGTAGAGCAGCTTGTTCTCTTCACCGAGGGTCGCAGCTGCTACTGACCCCCGGCCTTGGCATTTCCCGAGTGCTTGAATTGGCACGGTGGCGCACATCTGCGTGCCTTTTCTCCGAAGTGGTGGTGGTAGAAACAGAGCGTGTCTCTCTGGCGCTCCTTGGCCCCCGCTGCTGCTACCGACGGTGGCTCCTCGACTCCTCTGGTCGTCTCGCTGGGCTTCGCCGCTGCCGCGTTGACTGTGATCGCCCTGGTGGTGATGATGATCCGGTCTGCCTCCTGGGCTAGCGCACGGTAGTCTCGCGCGGCCAGCAACGGCGAATTGGCCAGAGCCGCTCTCGCCACTGTCGGAAGGTTCCGGAGGAAGAGGTGGGCAAACAGAAAGTGCCCGTCGTCCGTGCCCATTAATGCCAGCATCTTCTCCATCAGGTCTACGGCCGAACCATCTCCTAACTCAGTCCGCGTCGGGAGCCTCTCTGCTCTCTCACAGTCCGAAAGCATGTAGCGCTGGATGAGTGCAGCCTTGAGCGCCTCCTATCTGTTGCTGGCTGGTGGCTGATCGAGCAGGCTCGCTACCTGTTGAGCTGTGCGGGCGTTGAGCGCTGCGACCACATGGTAGAATCTGGTGTCGTCTGCCGTTACTCCCCGGAGGGCGAACTGAGCCTCGGTGAGGTGGAACCAAGAGCGCGGGTTGTGCTGCCAGAAATCCGGTAGCTTGACTGAAACCGCACACGCGTGGCTGGAGGTTCCAGTCCGGGCTGTCTGTGGGATGGCTGCCGCCTCGCTGTAGCTTCCTGACCGGGCCGGCTCCGGGGATCTTGCCTCATGTTCCATAATACGTCTTGGGTCACCAGTGTGGAGCGTGTAAATGAAGAGGCAGATTCATTTCAGACGATTTATTACACACTCACACTTCTCAAGCAAAGAACAGACTGAAAATTTAAGCAGAAACTCTCCTCTTAAGTTTCATGGTATTTACATCACACACAACATGACATTTGCATCACACTGCATTCAACCCCCTTCATCCTTGACTCCTTCCTGCTATCTCACCAGGAACCTCCTGCTCTTTGTTCTCCCATGCTTATCCACTGTCTCCTGTCTGAGATGCTAGATAATCTGGCTCCCCCAAGGTGCTACAATATGACAAAAAATAAACAAGCGGTTCTTAAACAGTGGCTAATATTGGATGTCCCATTCATTTTCAATTATTCTGTAATTAATATTCACACAATCAAATAAACCTCAGTTCAGTCCCTTTCATATTTGTCAAAGTCTAATATGTGCGACTGCCTACATATAGGCTACACTTCTGTATTCCACTTTCAAACACAGCCTACATTTGGGCCTGTAAAGCCTGATTGCACTACCTGTTTCAGACAGGAATACTTGTTTTCTACAGGTATGCAGTAGTGTGTAAAAATGAGAAAACACATGACACTCAAAGGGAAAAAACATTCATAATACTGTAGTAATTTACTTATGCATATACTTAAATTATATGACCAGAGGTGGGTATAGCAGCCACAAATTGTACTCATGTAAAAGCAGTATCTTATGAAATTAATAATTAAGAGTAGACGCCCCGGGGGGCGCTAGTGAGCACCAGATGGAGTAGATGTATTTCTCCTGAGCTCCGCTCCACAGTATAAATTAACCCTTTGAGTGTGAGAATTTGCGTGCCCCTAGTGGCAGAGCGTGGCACTGCGCCTGCCTTCTCACTCTGACTTTGTCAAAAGTGAGAAATTTCTGTTTTTTTAATGTATTGATTTCTTGTTCATATACTTTGAAGATAGGATGATGATGTACCTCTGTACAAAAAACTGTGTCAAAAGACTGAACCATTTTTGTGTAAATACGTCCAAAGACCAGTTTTGACTGAGTTATTGAATTTAAAGAGGTGCCGTGACATTATGCAAATTAGATGAGTAAATTTATTCCTATCTGAAACTTTGGATCATATTTTACATCTTTCTAACTGACAGCAAGTCATTATCTCTTACCACTTTCAAGTTATAGCCTTAGGAATCTGAACTATTTTATTGACAAAAAATATTTACCACTCTTGACCACTAGGGGGTATGTCACAGTTCTGCACCATACACACTCAAAGGGTTAATTGGTCATTTGCTTAACAATTGTTGGGTTAATTGCCCTCATTTCAAGCTCTCATACTTTTACAAAGATCTAAGATGACGAAACTCAAAACAGACCGTGGAAAGAAATTGGACAAATGACCTAATGAGACTGAAATCCAGCCACCTTGTGAGCTAGCAGACCATGCTACAGTAGCACTAGCATCAAGCATCGAGCCTGACTCAAACGCCACAAACATTCTTCTGGCAATAAGGAACATGAATAAAATGGTGACTGAGAGATTTGACATGTTAGAAGCAACTCTGACATCCACCCAAGCATCTCTGGTGAGTTTGGGGAATCGTCTGACAGAAATTGAAGAAGCTAACTCAGACTATGACTGTCGCCTTACACAAGTTGAGCAGATATGTATGAAAATGCATGCCGAGAATGCAGCACTAGGTCTGAAAGTGGCTGACCTTGAGGCACGTTCCAGGCAACAAAACATTAAAATTGTTGGCCTACCTGAAAAGACCGAGAATGGACGTCCTGTTGAGTTCCTGTTGTAAGTTTATCCCTGAGCTGCTTGGTGCTAGTAACTTCCCTAAGCCACCCATGGTAGATTGGGTGTATCGTCTTGGCAGGTAACCCGCTGATGAGAGCGCACAGCCATGCATGATAATA
This sequence comes from Pholidichthys leucotaenia, assembly GCA_020510985.1. Classification (NCBI taxonomy): domain Eukaryota; kingdom Metazoa; phylum Chordata; class Actinopteri; order Cichliformes; family Pholidichthyidae; genus Pholidichthys; species Pholidichthys leucotaenia. The sequence goes on from CM035837.1 coordinate 374,230,551, forward strand.
GCCCGGATTCATCATTTCCAAGTTAAGGAGAAGATATTACAGTTGTCTCGCCAGCAGTCTCCTCTGAAGTACAAGGGCAAGCCTGTCCACTTTTTCACTGATTATACGGCAGAGGTAATGAAGCAGTGACAGAACTATGATGATGTCTGTAAGAAGCTGAGGGACGCTGGCACGAGGATTGGTTTCATCTACCCAGCGAGTCTCCAGGTCACTCTGGGTGAATCGAAGAAGATTTTCTCGTTCCTGTGTGAAGCTGAGGCTTTTGCAGAGACATTGTCCTGAAGACTACAGGTCCCGCATAAGATGGTATGTGACACTGAACTATTTCCGCATTGACAGAGACAATGATGTGACCATTGTTGTTCAATATTTTTTTTCTTTCTCGTTAATATGGAAAGGGAGTGCCACGATTTGTTGATAGTATAGCGCAAGTTACGTTACAGCTGAGTTTATCCTATGGTCTGGCGGCGTCTATGTGAAGGTTTGGGGAGCATGTCCTCACTCTGTTTGGGAAAGTAGGGCGGGGGGAGGGGGATAAAATTATTTATTTCCCAGTGTAAACTGTTTTGTGTTATGTATTTATGTGTTTAGTGTTATAAGGGCATCTCCGGTGTATTTTGGCATCACCTCACTTAAACATGCATCCTAGTCTTTCTTCAAGAGGTGGTGGCATCACCTTCACTAGTTGGAATGTTCGGGGATTGGGGCACATATTGAAACCAGCAAAAGTGTTTTCTCATTTAAGGTCGCTATCTGCTGATATTGTATTCCTCCAGGAAACACATAATAAACCCATGAGAGCTATGTCGCTTAGATGTAGCTGGGCTAGTCAGATCTTTCAATCTACATTTTTGAGTAAAACTCGCAGTGTGGCAATTTTGATTCATAAAACCATCCCATTTAGACATATTTCCACTGTAAGTGACTCAAATGGCAGCTATCTTCTGGTGACAGGCTACATTTATTCGTTTCACATTACTGTTTTGAATGTTTATGGTCCAAACTTTGATGACCCAAATTTTTTTTAGCAAAACATTCAATTTATTGGCCAACTTTTCTGATACACACATGATCATTGGGGGTGATTTTAATTGTGTACTTGACAATTTTTTGAATTGGTCTGCTCACACTAGTCAGTCCCCTTCAGCCGCCTCTACGGTCTTAAACAACTTGATATCCTCCATGAATTTAGTTGACATTTGGAGACTTCAATATCCTACAAATAGAGATTACTCATTCTTCTCACAGAGACATAAATCCTACTCTAGGATTGACTGCTTCTTATTAGATTCTAATTTGATCCCAAATGTAATTTCTGGTACATATAATATTTTAATTTCAGATTATTCTCCAATATCTTTGGTCCTTGACTTTAATCATAAGATGCAGCAGTATAATTGGTGTTTTTTATCCTTCGTTGCTCTCTGATTCAACATTTAACTAATTCATTTCTTCTAAAATTTCAGAATTTTTGGAAGTTAATGATAATTTGGAGGTCACAGATTTTACTTTATGGGAGGCCTTTAGGGCTGTAATCAGAGGATATATAATTTCTTTTGAAACTTTTAGGAAAAAAGAAAAGAAAAAACGTCTCAGAAACTGAAGAACAATTAGCACATTTGGGAATTATTCACAAATCTTTTTCAGAATCTTCTGTACTGGAGAACATTCTTAAGCTCAAGTATGAATATAACATCATTTTATCTGACCAAGTGTGAGAGCAGCTGTTTAAACAAAAACAAAAACATTTTGAACTAGGGGATAAGCCCCAGACAATATTAGCTAGACAGTTGAGGGGTCTACAAGCCAACAGGGCTATATATAAAATTAGATCAGAATCTGGGAGGATGATAACTGTAGGAACAATTGATTATAAGCATGATAAGGTACAAGGATTATTTAATTTATATTTAAAGGTGTGTGGGGAGATGGAGGTTTACTTCGTGACCACAAACACTCACAAACAAGAGAGAAACACTCGTAGGGGCACCAGTCCAAACCTGGACAATTTATTAATAATTAATCCTTGAACCTTTCATTAACCAGTCTCAATATTTGTGAATTCTTCTGCCATGACCCAGAAAAGAACACACACAAAAGAAATCAAGCAGAAACTTTGAGATACTGTTAACAGTTTTAATAATCAAACTCAAGTTCAGTGACATTACATTCAATTGTAATGTCACTGTATTTTGTATTGTATTCAATGTGTAAGCAGGTGAAATGATCAACAAGTATCAAATATCATATTAACTGATAATAGATTCCTGAGCATAAAGTCTATAGTTAAATGTTTGTGGAAACAAAAGAAACCAGATTTTGAATTTGTAACTCTAATGCAATGGAAGACTGTGAAATAACTGTAACAAAAATATACATAAAATTGGATACAATTTTATGGAGAAAATAATAAAAGCTGATTATATAAAAAAGAAAATTTGGAGTTTCTCTACAAAAAAAACAAAACAAAAAAAAAAACGGAGGTTATTGAAAATATTATTTCTTTCTATTTTTTTTTCTTACCGGGCAGCACGGTGGTGCAGTGGTTAGCACTGTTGCCTTACAGCTAGAAGGTTCCTGGTTCGAATCCCCAGGTTGGCAGGGGTTGGAACCTTTCTGTGTCGAGTTTGCATGTTCTCCCTGTGCTGCGTGGGTTTACTCCGGGGGCTCCGGTTTCCTCCCACAATCCAAAGACATGCATGTTAGGTTAATTGGCTGTTCTAAATTGTCCCTAGATATCTGTTTCCTATAGGCCCTTAGAGTAGAGGGTTAGTATTAGCGAAAGCGCTTTGAGTGGTCTTTGTGACTAGAAAAGCGCTATATAAGTGCAGGTTAGTTAGTTAGTTAGTTAGTTTCAGCTATATAGCTCCTATTGTAGCTTATGGACTAACTTTTAACGTGAAAAATTGGTCATATTCAATTAGAATTGGATATCACATTTAGCCCAGCAGATAGAAAGTTGGAGTCTGGCTTACGAACAGCTGTGTCTTAAGAGTCCAGCGATGATCTTGAACGCCAGCAGATGGCAAAAAGGGGAAAAGATTGCCCGCAGTCCTTCCCAATTGTGGCAGTGGTTCTAGCTTTCACAGACTCAGCAGTTGGGGTCCGGAGTGTGGAGCCGGCGGTAGAGTGAATGGCTGGCCCCCGGGGCAGGTGTGACGTCTTTTCTTAGGCAACAGATCTTTTCCTGGCCCACAACTTTGGGATGTCCACCAGCCAATAATAAACCACAGGCTGAAGGAAAAATGTATGTAAACAGTTCCACCCACGAAATCCTAGCTGACATCATGGTACGTGGGTGAGGCAGTCTTGAGAGAAAAAAGCTCAAAAATCACTATCAGTCCACTTTAACGGTGAGTTAAAGAAAATCAATAGAAAAAGTTCAGCAGAATAAACATGGCGTCTGAGGAGAGGGAAAAAAACGCAGTTTTGGAATTTCACTCCAAGTAAGAAAGGTTGAGCTCAACAAGAAAAGATAATACCTCCTCAGGTGCCAGGAAACTCACACAGAAAAGACAAAAAAAACTTCAGCGAGAGCAGAAAGGACTTAACTTCAAGACAATGAAAAGAAAACTTTAGACAACACAAAAACTAACAAAAACTCACAAAAACTCTGAAACTCCTAGGGCGTTTCTCCCTATTCAACTTAATGCAATACTTTGGTCATAACATATGACTAGCAGCAAGAAGAACCAATTATCGGGTATCGTTGGAGATTTGAATGGGCTATGGTCCAATAAGAAAGCGGTCCTTTGTCTGTAACCGACCAATAGAATGAAAGGGGGCGGCGTCCAACAGAGATGGCCTGGTGATTGGCTGATACCAGTCAACTGGCATAAGTTTTTAGAAGGTAACCACACTTATTAACTGTGAAATTCACATTATATACGTAATATAAAATCAAAGCTAACTTCAGTGATTCATGACTAACTTTTAGTCAGCATGCACTTTTATAAACTTGTCCTTCCATAATTAACATGCATTAGAATAAGGTTCATTTAAGCATTTTCAAACATGCAACACATTTAAAATCAATGATTAATGAAACATTTCAAACCCATCATTGTCCAACACAGAAGCGGTCATCTTCAACAGTGTTCTGAGCAGTATTTCCTGGAAAAATATCAAAGTCTTGAGGAGAGAGGATTATTTCAAGCAGATAAAACCCAAATCCCAATGATGATTAGATCCAACATGTTCCTGAATTGAACAGAAGGGGGCAATGTTGAGCTGGGGATAATTCCTAGAGACCTGTGGAATTCGGTCAAAGTACTGGGATGTCTCAAACAGTTCTTGAAGCATAAAACTACCTAGTTGGGACTTCCAGTCTGGACACCATGGTGATTGCAGCTTAACGGTGAAGCTCCCAGACCCAATCCAGTAAAATACCTTGAAAATCAGATTTAACGGATTTTTGGAAGAGTGAAAATCAAAGGACAAAGTCATCATGCCTAAAGGAAAACAGAAGAAATCGACATTTACCAGGCCAGGACATGCATCGGCCGAAGAATCTGATCCGGAGGATTTCCATTCAGAAGACGAGGAGCTGAATGAAGCTAACAAAAAGGTTAGCTTGAAAATGGTTTTTAATGAATTAAGACGATTTCGCCGAGAGTGTTGGGCCGAATTTCATGAATTCAAAGAAGAATTAAAAAGGACAAACAGCAGAGTGGACCAGGCTGAGAACCGAATCTTGGAAGCAGAGGAAAGAATAAAAGCGCTGGAAGATTCCGTGCTGGATCTACACAAAAGGCAGTCAAGACTAGAGGCTAAGCTAACCGACCAAGAAGGAAGACAGAGAAGAGACAACATAAGAATTCACGGTCTGAAAGAAGGAGTCGAGGATGGTTTCAACACAATGGCGGCATGGGTGGAATCCTTACTGAGAAAGAAGTTGGATATTCCCCAATCCACTGACTTGAAGATAGAAAGGGCGCACCGTACATTAGCCCCTAGGCCGGCGGCGGAAGCGCCTCCACGTTCGGTGGTGGTGAAGTTTTCCAACTCCAAAATAAAAGAAGAGGTTGTAAGACTGTCTTGGCAGAAAAAAGGATTTATACACCAAGAGAGAAAAGTTTTCGTGGAACACGATTACGCTCCGGAGGTCCTTAAAAAGCGTTGGGAATACAACGACGCTAAAAAGGTACTACGAGAGAAAAAATTGCACTTCCAGGCGCCATTTCCGGCGAAGTTGAGGGTTTTCTATGGCGATGAGACATGTCTCTATAACTCGGCGGAAGAAGCAACCGAACATATGACGAGAAGAGGACTCCCGGTAACGGTGTTTAAACCCGCAGCAGACCCGATCGATAGAATCAAGGCTCAAACGTGGTCCACACAGAGACCCTCAAAACCCACGGGCCAGCAGCGGGAAACCCAGCGTCAGAGCTACAAGGAAAAACTGGCCGTTTACAGGAGGGAATAACGTTTTTTTTTTTTTTTTTTTTTTTAGTCAGTCTGCACATCCAACCCCCCTCCTACAAGGTAACAAACATTAAAGGAGATGCAGAATCAGCATGTGGTAAAACATTTCATGGAACAGTCATAATATTAGAAACAAATAAGTCTTAAAAAAAAAAAACTTGTTAAAATAGAAATGTGACAATGATCCACATGTTCTCCCCACACTAACAAATACTGTATTAACGTGAATGTTTGCTGTGATGGTGGTGGGAGGGTGCACACAATTTCATAAGGTATAGGCATAAAAAAAAATCATTACAAGTTCGGATTGGGATCTGAAATTCACGTTAAAAACATGGGACTACGTACAGGGGTAAGAGAGGGCCCTCAACACGTAACAGAGTTTGAGGATTTTCCCTCAGAGCCTACACTCCATCAAGGCTCTTCTAACGTCACTAAAAAGACCTCAGCTCAGGAAGTTCTTTTGTCAGTTTTTTGTTTTAAAGTTTTTAACACTATGTTCTTAATGTTTTTTATGTTCTTAATGTTCTTTCAGTTTCTGAGTAGCATAAAAAAGGGCCACCACATTGTTATACTAAATAAGACAACACAATGGAGAAACAGGGTGTAACCAAAATAATCTCATATAATGTAAAAGGGATCCTGAATCCAGTTAAAAGATCCAAGATTCTAGGCAAAATGAAAAAAGACAAAGCAGGAATAATATTTTTACAAGAAACCCACCTAACAGACGTGGAGCACACTAAACTCAATAGACAAGGGTTTAATATGATCTCTTCATCTTCATATAAGTCAGGGAGGAGGAGGGGAGCAGCGACATTGATCTCAACCAAAATTACATTTGAAAAAAAGTCAGAACACAAAGATAAAGAAGGGAGATACAGTTTGGTAATTGGGCGGCTAGAGGGAGAAGATATCACCCTGCTGAATGTATATGCACCTCCAGGGGCTAACTGGAAATTTTATAAAAATGTATTTGACCTAATGATAACTAAAGCCCAAGGTTTAGTGATATGTGGTGGAGACTTCAATCTAAGACTGAATCAATACTGGGATGCATCAGATAATTCTCCACATCAAAATTACACTCAAAGTAGAAAAACTCGGATGCTACTAAAAGAAATGGGAATCTGTGATGTGTGGAGGGAATTCAACCCCAGTGTAAAAGATTATACATTTTACTCAGCGCCACATTCATCATACTCAAGGACTGACTATTTTTTTATGTTTAATAGAGACATTGGAAGAGTAAAAACATGTAAAATAGGACTGATGGATCTCTCCGACCACAGTCCGATCTATATGGACTTAAGTACCCAAAAATTCACAAATAATACATTTTCTTGGAGGTTGAATTCAAATGTCCTGAAAGGACCACTGAAAGATGAATTGGAATCAGATATTCTCAGATATTTGGAAGAAAATGATAATGGAGAAGTATCCCCTTTAATACTGTGGGATGCATGCAAAGCTGTAATAAGGGGAAAGATTATCGCAAAACTGGCAATCCAAAAGAAACTGAGACAAGAAAAACTAACCACATTAGAGTCAGAACTTAAGAAAAAGAGCACAAAGACAACACTCATTCTAATGACTCGCTCAAAATTAAGGAAATTAAAAAACAAATAAATGAGATCTATACAATAGAAATCCAGAAGAAACTTACATTTCTGAATCAAAAATACTATGAAGCAGGCAGCAAATCGGCAAAATTACTAGCCTATAAATTGAGGAAACAACAAACGGAAAGAGCAATCTACAAAATCAGAGACCCAGTATCAAAGGAAATAAAATTCAGAATTCAGGATATTCTTAAAAGCTTCGAGAACTACTATAAGAACTTGTACTCCCTCAAAAAACATAAAAACTCATCCGAAGCATTCCTAAACACATTAAACCTTCCCCAACTTAGTGAGTCTCAAAATAAAACACTACTGTCAGAAATACAACCTAAAGAATTAGAAAAAGCAATTAAGAAACTCCCCCTCATGGATCGTCACCTTATCGTGGTGGGGGGGTTTGCGTGCCCCAGTGATCCCAGGAGCTATGTTGTCCGGGGCAATTTGCCTCTGATAGGGTCTCCCAAGACAAACTGGTCCTGGGTGAAGGGCCAGACGAAGAACGATCCAACAGACTCTCATGATAAATTGTATATCAAGGATTCAGTGTACCCCGCCCGGTATGGGGTTACCGGGGCCCCACCCTGGAGCCAGGCCTGGGGGAGGGGCTCGAAGGCTAGCGTCTGGTGGCCGGGTTTCCACCCATGGGACCCGGCCGGGCTCAGCCCGAAGGAGTTACATGGGTCCGCCCTCCAGTAGGTTCACCACCTGCAGGAGGGATCATGGAAGTCCGGTGCTATGTGGATTAGGTGGCAGTCAAAGGCGGAGACCTTGGCGGACTGATCCCAAGCTTTCTAAACTGGCTTTTGGTACGTGGAATGTCACCTCTCTGGTGGGGAAGGAGCCTGAGCTGGTGTACGAGATTGAGCGATACCGGCTAGATATAGTTGGCCTCACCTCAACACACAGCTCCGGTTCCGGAACCAGTCTCCTGGAGAGGGGCTGGAGCTTGGCCTTTTCTGGAGTTGCCCCGGGCGAGAGGCGACGAGCAGGGGTAGGTATTCTTGTATCGCCCCACCTTGCTGCCTCTATATTGGAGTTTTCCCCGGTGGACGAAAGGGTTGCTTCCCTGCGCCTTCGGGTTGGGAAACGGGTCCTGACCATCATTTGTGCCTATGCACCAAATGATGTTTCAGAGTACCCACCCTTTTTGGAGTCTGTGACTGGGGTGCTGGAGGGTGCTCCTCCTGGAGACTCCATTGTCCTACTGGGGGACTTCAATGCGCACGTGGGCAACGACAGTGAAACCTGGAGGGGGGTGATTGGGAGGAACGGCCTGCCCGATCTGAACCCGAGTGGTGTTCAGTTATTGGACTTCTGTGCTAACCACAGTCTGTCTATAACGAACACCATGTTCAAGCATAAGGGTGTCCATATGTGCACCTGGCACCAGGACACCCTAGGCCGCAGGTCGATGATCGATTTTGTTATCGTATCATCAGACCTGCGACCGTATGTCTTGGACACCCGAGTAAAGAGAGGTGCAGAGCTGTCAACTGATCACCACCTGGTGGTGAGTTGGATCCGATGGCAGGGGAGGAAGCCATTCAGACCTGGTAGACCCAAACGTATAGTGAGGGTGTGCTGGGAGCGTCTGGCTGAGGCCCCTGTCCGGGAGGTCTTCAACTCCCACCTCCGGAAGAACTTCAACCACATTCCGAGGGAGTCTGGAGACATGGAGTCTGAATGGGCCATGTTCTCCACCTCTGTTGTTGAAGCGGCAGCCCAGAGCTGCGGCCGCAAGGTGGTCGGTGCATCTCGTGGTGGCAACCCCCGAACCAAGTGGTGGACACCAGTGGTGAGGGGGGCCATTAAGCTGAAGAAGGAGTCCTATCAAGCTTGGTTGGCTTGTGGGACTCCCGAAGCAGCTGAGGTGTACCGGCAGGCCAAGCGGAGTGCAGCTCGGGTGGTTGCTGAAGCAAAAACCCGGGTATGGGAGGAGTTCGGTGAGGCCATGGAACAAGACTTTCGGTCGGCTTCAAAGAGATTCTGGCAAACTGTTCGGCGGCTCAGGAGGGGAAATCAGCTCCCCGTCCACACTGTGTATGGTGCGGATGGGACACTGTTGACTTCAACTGGGGATATCGTCGGGCGGTGGAAGGAATACTTCGAGGATCTCCTCAATCCCACTGATACGCCTTCCACAGAGGAAGCAGGGTTTGGGGACGAGGGGGATGACTCGCCTATCACAGGGGCTGAGGTCGCCAAGGTGGTTAAAAATCTCCTTGGTGGCCGGGCCCCGGGGGTGGACGAGATTCGCCCCGAGTACCTCAAGGCCCTGGATGTTGTTGGGTTGTCATGGTTGACACGCCTCTGCAACATTGCGTGGAGGTCGGGGGCAGTGCCTTTGGCATGGCAAACCGGGGTGGTGGTTCCTCTCTTCAAAAAAGGGGACCGGAGGGTGTGCTCCAACTTTAGAGGGATCACACTCCTCAGCCTCCCTGGGAAGGTCTATGCCAAGGTATTGGAGAGGAGAGTCCGGCCGTTGGTCGAACCTCGGATTCAGGAGGAGCAATGTGGTTTTCGTCCTGGCCGTGGCACATCGGACCAGCTCTTTACCCTCTCGAGAATTCTTGAGGGTTCGTGGGAGTTTGCCCAACCAGTTTACTTGTGTTTTGTGGACTTGGAGAAGGCATTTGACCGCGTCCCTCGTGGATTTTTGTGGGGGGTGCTTCGGGAGTATGGGGTATCGGGCTTGTTGTTACGAGCTATTCGGTCTCTGTACGACCGTTGTGAGAGTTTAGTTCGCATTGCCAACACTCGGTCGGAGTCATTCCCAGTGAGAGTTGGACTCCGCCAGGGCTGCCCTTTGTCACCGGTCCTGTTCATAATTTTTATGGACAGGATTTCTAGGCGCAGCCAGGGAATGGAGGGTGTCATGCTTGGTGACCACAGGATCTCATCTCTGTTGTTTGCAGATGATGTTGTCCTGTTGGCTTCATCCAGCAATGACCTACAGCTCTTGCTGGGACGGTTTGCCGCTGAGTGTGAAGCGGCTGGGATGAGAATCAGCACCTCCAAGTCCGAGTCCATGGTCCTCAGCCGGAAAAAGGTGGATTGTCCTCTCCGGGTTGGGGACAGGCTCCTGCCCCAAGTGGAGGAGTTTAAGTATCTTGGGGTCTTGTTCACGAGTGAGGGGAAAATGGAGCGAGAGATCGACAGACGGATTGGAGCAGCATCTGCAGTGATGCGGACGTTGTACCGGTCTGTTGTGGTGAAGAGGGAGCTGAGTTCTAAGGCAAAGCTGTCGATTTACCAGTCAATCTACGTTCCTACTCTCACCTATGGTCACGAGCTTTGGGTAATGACCGAAAGAACGAGATCGCGGATACAAGCGGCTGAAATGAGCTTTCTCCGTAGGATTGCTGGACTCACCCTCAGAGATAGGGTGAGGAGCTCAGTCATCCGGGAGAGGCTCAGAGTAGAACCGCTGCTCCTCCACATTGAAAGGAGTCAGTTGAGGTGGTATGGGCATCTGATTAGGATGCCTCCTGGACGCCTCCCACTTGAGGTGTTTCAGGCACGTCCCACTGGGAGGAGACCCCGGGGCAGACCCAGGACTCGGTGGAGAGACTATGTCTCCCAGCTAGTCTGGGAACGCCTTGGTATCCCCTCTGAAGAGCTGGAGCAGGTGGCTGGGGAGAGGGAAGTCTGGGCTTCTCTGCTTGAACTGCTGCCTCCGCGACCCGGACCTCCGGAAAAGCGGTAGAAGATGGATGGATGGATGGATGAATTATGAAACTTAAAGCTAACAAATCCCCAGGAGCAGATGGCTATACAGCAGAGTGGTACAAAACCTTTAAATAGCAAATATCTCCTCTCCTCCTGAAAACATTTAACTATGTCCTCCACACAGGGGAAATCCCCCCCTCCTGGAGAGAAGGGGTCATTGCAGTCATACCTAAACCTGAAAAGGATAAACTAGAATGCTCCAACTACAGACCAATCAGTGTATTAAATCAGGACTATAAGCTTTTTACCACTATCCTTGCCAAAAGGTTAGAAAATATACTGACAGACTTAATTCATTTAGACCAAACAGGTTTTATAAGACAAAGACAGACATAAGACAACATTAGACGCACTTTACACATAATTCATCATATAAAAAAATATAACTTAAATGCAGTCATATTGGGATTAGATGCTGAAAAAGCATTCGATTCGGTTGACTGGTCTTTCTTATATAGAATCTTATCCAGTTTCAATTTTCATAACAACTTCATTAGAACTATCCAGGCATTATATAAAAAAAACCAACAGCTAAAATAAGGATTAACGGTAATTTATCATCTTCTTTTGAACTGGAAAGAGGATGTCGTCAGGGCTGCCCCTTGTCTCCACTGCTCTTTGCAATCTTCATAGAACCTCTGAGCCAATGGATAAGACAGAATCAAAAAATTCAAGGTATTACACTTGGTCAGAAGGAACATAAAATAGCACTCTTTGCTGAGGACATTTTAATATACATGGGGCAGCCAGACACCTCTTTTCCAGAACTAATCTCAGTTTTTTCAGAGTATGGAGATTTATCGGGGTACGAACTAAACATGCATAAAACCCAAGTTTTAACATTCAACTATGACCCAAATCAATATTTACTAATCAAACTCAAAACTAACTGGGAGATGGAATCTATGAAATATCTGGGGGTCAATATCCCGAAACAACTCAACAAAATTATAACACTAAACTATGATCCACTGGTGGCAAAAATAACATCTGATCTAGCAAGATGGAATATGATACCATTCTTGGGTACTGCACAAAGAATTGAAGCAGTCAAAATGAATATACTTCCACGTCTTCTATACCTTTTCCAAACAATACCGGTAGAACCTCCCAAAAAAACATGGCAGGAACTGGACAGAAGGATCTCAAGATTCATATGGCAGGGCAAGAGACCTAGAATCAGATATAGAACCCTACAGCTAAGCAAAGACAAAGGTGGGCTTGCGCTGCCAAATATCAGGGACTATTTTAAAGCCGCACAAATTAAAACTTTAGTAGAGATATGTAACCCAGTCTACACTGCACAATGGAAGGAGATGGAATGCCAAATAACAAGTGACATCCCCCTACAGGCGATAATAGGGAACAATGCCTTACCTAAACTTTTGAATAACACTAACCCGTGGATAGAGACCCCACTAAAAATTTGGTTTAAGATAGTCAGAGAGAATCAAACTAAAGAGCCCTATTGATTTCTGCAATGGATTGCCTATGATCAAGACTTTACTCCTAATAAAACAGACACTAGATTTAAAAAGTGGAAAGAGAACGGACTGATAAAATATTACAATTTTTTTAAAGGGCAAATTTTAAGAAGTTTTGAAGACTTGAAAAAACAAGGTCTAATAAATCAAGACCTTTACAGGTTCTTTCAGCTTAGACACCACATAAACAATATACTTAAAAAGGAGGATTTGGAAAGGGCCCAGTCAGGTGTTCTGAAGGTCTTCTTAATGGCATATAAAGGGATCCCAGGGATCAGATACATCTCTAAAATATACCAAGGTCTTCAAGACTTAAAAGGAGACAACACATCATATATAAAAGAGAGATGGGAAAAAGAGGGGAATTTCACTTTACAACTGGAAATATGGGAAAAGCTAAATAAACAGCAATGGAAAAGTACCTCTTCCCTGCAGTGGAGAGAATTTGGATGGAAAAATTTGGTAAGATTTTTCAGAACACCTGCACAAAACAAATTTACTCATAAGGGGTTGAATTGTTGGCGCTTGTGTGGTGAAGAGACTGCAAATCATTTTCATGTGTTTTGGTCATGCCCAGTTATCCACCAATATTGGACCAATGTACAGACAATATTGGGGAAAATATTCAAAATAACAGTTCCCTTTTCTTTTGTAACTTTATATTTGGGTTTACTACCGGATTCACTGAAAAGACGAGGAGAAAAATACTTATTCACTGTTTTAATATTGGCAAGTAAAAAAGCCCTAACTAAAAAATGGATGTTGAAGGACTGTCCTACACCTGAAGATTGGATTAACGTGATTCAAGACATTTACTCGATGGAAAAGTTGACATTTGCATTGAGACAGGACATGGATGGGTTCTTGAACTTTTGGCAACCCTGGATCACATATGTGTCTTCCATTAGATCTAATCTTTGACAAATACCATTTCAATAATGGCACCGCTCTTTGTTCCAGCGCTACTCAGATGCTCTTTTATTTTTATTTATTTATTTATTTTTGTTTGTTTGTTCATTTTTTGCTCTTTTGTTTGTTTGTTTGTTTTTTCTGTTCTCTTTAATTTCACTTTTTCTTTCACTTAAAAAAAGGGGTGTTGTAATAAGTATTCTTCCAATGTTGTCAAATAACAAAAAATAAGGGAACATGTGATGAAAATGTAAACAATGCAATGCTGTAATGACGTATATACCCTTTACAAAAACTTAAATAAAAAAACTACCTAGTTGGGGAGGAAGTTCCGGGATTTATGATTGCAAACTACTCCATTCCTGGCATGAAATAGGATCCTTATCATCGCTTTTTCCATGGAATGTGTTTTCAAACTGTTGTTCTTAGGTGAAGGAAACAATTCTTGACCAGACTTTTGGGTGAAACAATTTCTTTAAGGTGAAGAGTGATTTTATAGATTAGAGCCAAATGGATTGATGCTACATATCCCCCCTCTGTATCAATGGTGAGCTTTGGTCAGCGTTGGTTTACATTCTTGGCAGCTGATTCTAATTGGCGACTCTTGACCCAACTGCTGGGATAATTTGATGTCCATAAGCACTAGCTTGTAAACAAAATCTATTCCTGAGTATAGATCTTTGGGTTTGGTTTACTAAAAAAAAAACTTCTAGGAATCTTCAAAAATAATTTGAATAAGGAAAAATATAAAAATTGTAAAATTGTCTAAACTATACTAAAATACTGTATATACATGTAAAGACTCAAAAATTCTGGTTACAAAGTACAAAAAGGCAATTCTGGGTACTAAGGTACAAAAATTTAAAAAAAGTATGTAGTTTTTACATACCTGAGGTAAATGTTTTGGCTAAATAATATTGAGATAACTCAAGGAGATTCAAATTGGATTGGTTTAGCTGAGCTAAACCATGGTTCCACAGATGTCTGAGTCATAGGGTGTTCGAGGCCTTTATTCTGAAAAACTGAGTGAACATGGAATGTCATCCTTGTTCGACTGACAACGAGGAGTAAATTTGTGACTCCTGAGAAAGGGGCAAGATGAGGTGAAAACAGGCTCATCGCTAAAGTGTTAACTGAAAAGCTAATGTTTCTAGCTACCTCTGGGAGTAACATAGACACCAGCTGTGTGTGAGCATAGTCAATCTTTAACACAAAGAGCAACAAGTTCAAGACCTTGTTGATTTTGACTGAAGCTTTGGCGTAAACATTCAAAACCAACACAGTATCTTGCAAAGTTTTGGTAATGGTTTGTGGTTCAACTACCTGGCATTTCGGT